>CM044967.1:17433131-18730631 GCA_024516035.1 Bactericera cockerelli | reverse complement strand
ACATAATACCTGATGTAAATTCTAGTTCAATATGAACACGGTGAAAAATTGTGTAGTGGGGGCTGTAAAATTTAATGGATTTTTTGTGTACGAATTCGGTGGCCGTATTCTCGATATCAGTCCTGGACGTTTAAATTAATAATAATAAAATAATACAGTTGAACCTGAATATAAGAGAACTCAAGGAATTTTTTCCTCTATATCCACAGGTTTCTCTTGTCTAAAGGTTATTTTACCTTATACAGAGGTAAATTTGACCTGCAAATCGTTCTCTTATATCCAGGGTATTGAATTGTATCGCCTTATTTTATATTTATACTGTCCTAGAACTAAAAAGTCCCACTATTCCAGCAGTAAGCCTAAGACGTATTATTATGTGTCAAAATCCCAATCGAGAGTAATAATTTTAATAACATAACTTGGAATATAACTTGTCATGTCCTGGCTGGGTTTCGAACCAGCGACCTCTGCATTACCAGACTGACTTCCTCACTACTGAGGAGGCCATTGTTATGTGGTCAAAATCTCAAGTAAATGAGGATAAATTATTGCATTAGTTGGGATTCGAACCAACGGGTCCCTAGGCTACCTGGATCACCAGACTAGCGCCTTAACCATTCTACCACCGTTTTGTATGCATGTTTTTTAATAATATTTTTTTCTTCTTTTTTTATACATCTATACTGATATTTTCTTTGGAAGGATATATCAGCAATAACTGATGTGTACTTAAATAAACTAGCGGACTTATTCTGTGTCTATATTATAAGATGTCCAGTCTTCATGTGGTGGAAAGATTACATGGACGCTCTGATCCATTGCCTGTTGGATCAGATTTATAAATGAGGGATGGCCGAAAAAACTGTCTTAGGATGTATATAGAGCTCAAAAAACCAAATCAAGTGCAGGCATTGTGTCAGCACAGAGTTCTTTTTTCATAGCAGACTTATGTATAATTCTTTCGTATTTAGAGGTGTTATCAAGTCAGTCAAGTACCATGATGATGGAAATAAGAAAAGAAACCCTCTTCACTTGATAAAAAAATACTTCCGAGTTTTAATATTAGAAATTTCTCGGAAGTAAAAATCAAGCGAGGAGATTTTCTTTTTCAAATTTCTTTTTAGATAACCCTACCCTCAGGGCAACTAAAGTTGTGAAATCTATTGAAACTTCTCACTTTTCTATCTTGACAAGTCGGTGGACTTATTGTAACCCTAGATCGGTGGTTCGAGTCCCAAGTTCGGCAAAAGATTTAGTAAACCGAGTTTCAGTAATTGTGCTATCCTGATTCACACAAATGTGATAACTTTTAACTAAATTTCACAATTATTCAAGGATTTTTTCATACTGTGATATCTGGGGATAGCAGAAGATAACACCAGAATGTGAAATTATGGACATATACAGTATGTTTCAGAAAAGGTGGCCACCCCCCGTAACTTTTGAACGCGACGGAATTTTTCAATTCTGTAAAGTCCTAAGTATAGGAAGTGCCCTATGGCCCATCCTGTGGTCATATTTATTTTTGGCCCCGGTTGGCCCTTCCGGCTTTTAGGCCATATTTTTTCATTTTTCTCGAGGATTTTAAATGGAATGCTATATTTTTTATAGCATTCCAAAAAAAATTGACGTGAGAAAAAAAGTACTTTTACAAAAACCTTACTATGACCCTGATTAGATGTAAACAAGAATATTTTTTTGATTTCATATGGTGTATAAAACAATATTTTGAACCTATGAAAATAAGAAAAGTACTAAAAAATCTAACTAACGCTGCAATACAGTGTGTTACAGTTTTGAACCTTGCACCCTACTAACTCCGCCCCTGATAAGGTTTTTGAAAATTTTAAAATCTTATTATACTCAGCCTAACTTGGACTTTAATTAACAGGAATAAAAAATATAGCATTCCATTTAAAATTCTCGAGAAAAATGAAAAAATATGGCCTAAAAGTCGGAAGGGCCAACCGGGGCCAAAAATAAATATGACCATAGGATGGGCCATAGGGCATTTTCTATACTTAGGACTTTACAGAATTGAAAAATTCCGTCGCGTTCAAAAGTTACGAGGGGGTGGCCACCTTTTCTGAAACATACTGTATATTAATTATAATAATAATAACACTTTTTAGTAGAAGGTATAACCACCAGGCGAGGTTAATACTTAAAGCATTTCTACCACCTAACCCTGAGAGTCTTTTTATAAATCACAATCTCAAATTAATTAGGTTTCTATGATCGGAAGTAAATAAACAATTTACTTTTCTATTTTCACCTCTGAGATTGGTAACAGTCCTTTGTGTAACTATATTTTAAAATACTTCTCGATTTATATTAGGTTCCTATTATCGGAAGTAAATAAATGGTTTTTTAGTGGCTTGATATCAGAGAACAATCCCAGCATTTGAAAATATGTACATAGATATTGGCTTATCCATGCATTAGATTGTGACCCTATAAGATTGGTAACTCAAACAATCCTTTGAGTGTGTAAAAATATTTTCAAATACTTCCGCTATCTTCCGACCTCAGTACTCTCAGTAGCTTGATCGATAAGGCATCGGACTTGTAACCTGGAGGTCGGTGGTTCAAGTCCCTGATTCAGCGTAGGTTTAGTACAGTGAGTTTAAGTAGTTGTGATATCACGAAAGTGATTAACACAAATATGATAACTTTTTTTACTTCCCCTATCTATTAGTTTCCTATACTCGGAAGTAACTAAACAGTTATTTTCGCAGCTTGTGTTTAAGATATACCTACTTTCTCACCATATCACTTGTGACTTGTGACCTATGATAGAACAGGAAAGGTGTTCAGATTACCACTATCGGAAGTAAATTAGCAATTTTTAGTGGCTTGTGTTTTAGATGTACCTACCTAAGGGTTGGGTGGAAGAGATTGTCAAAGGCAATATCCCCGCTCTTTAGTTAGGACATGTGTACATATTTTATCAGATTTTTTTCTGATTTTCTTTTTTTTTCTTATATTGTTTCCAATTTTTTATATGAATTTGTGATTGTCTGTTTGTATAGATGTCCTCATTAATAAAGTGTAAAATAATAATATTAATGAAACTTTCATATCATCCACCCCTGAGATTGGTAACAGTCCTTTGTGAAAGCAAATATAACTATTTTAAAATACAAGTTCCTGGACATTCTGAAGGAGTATCCCTGAATTATGAACCTTAATCTTAAATCTATTGTATTCATAAATTTTAATTTTAATGTTCTTTAGTCCTTACTCTTACCTCTTTTTTAACTTTTAATTTAACGTTATGTACGTATATTTTTATATATCATATTCACAATAAAACTTATTATTATTATACAAATGTGTTCAGTGGCTTGTGTTTTAGATACCTTCTTTCCTACTATCACTTCTGACCTAAAGTGACCTGTGTGAGAACAAAAAAGGCGTTTCCTAAATCTGTACACATATTCAAAGTAAACTTTCAATGAGGATAATTGCGTTTTCTAAGTAAAATCCTACGCGTAAAGGTAACTGAACCCTATCGTACATCCAGTTAGTCGCTTTTCTTTCAGTCAGGCTTAATTGGTAGGCAGAACACAGTTCGTGTACTTCATACGATAAGATTCTACATACCTACCTATAATATTAAATTATAAAGGTTGTTTGATGTTAAAAGCCCCACTTGTTAAAAACATCAATAAAATATCTTTAAAAAAATAAATTCTCGGAAGTAATGTAGGTAAATTTGGTTGAGGTATATAACTTCAAACTTGAGTGAAACACAAATACATGCAAATTGGTTCAATATAAATAAAGTTATCATATTTTTATTTTGTGTTAATCACTTTCGTAATATCACAACTACTCGACCTCGCTTTACTAAATCTACGCTGAATCCGGGACTTGAACCACCAGCCTCCAGGTTACAAGTCCGCCGACGAATCGATCAAGCTGGTTCTAGTTTATAACTTCAAACTTGAGTAAAACATAAAGACATGCAAATTGTTCTAGCAAATGTACGTATTTTTTTTGAACGGGCATAATTGGCCCCGCGGTTTGACTTGAATCGAACCCAACCGAGAAGTCAAATTTTCGACCACCTTTTAAACGGCTCGTGCTTTCAAAAATGAGGCGGGTGATATTTTTTCCTCAGTTTCGTATTATTATCTCAGTTTATTATCCTCAGTGCCCAAAATCTAAAGTTAATAATCTGAAGACTAGCAATCTCAAAAGACCCCATAAAAAAACAATCTATCAGTGTCAATACACTCGATCGCGAATCATAACTTCTCTCTTTTTTGTTCTGACTGATAAACTTCAGTGCATAAGATCACACACCCTTCAAGAAGATCAAAGTAATGTTTTTTTTTTAACATAAAAAGATGGCATTAGGCGTGTAGTGTTTTGCACAAAATTTAAAAAAATGGCAAAACTTACTGAGCACTTTCGAAATTCAAAGAGGCCTCATCAGTGGTGGATGTGCAAATCAAACCTCTAAAAAACACCCTAATATTTTTTTCCTTCTGATATGAACAGCTTGATTTAACTGTACTGGGTAGTCCAGTTACTCAGGCTGTATATAACGGGTAGGTTATCAATTAATAGGTACCTACCTACAATACATTCATTCATTTTGTTTGGCTACTAATTATTCAATTGGTTTAACTCCATTTTATAAATATTGCTAGGAATTATTTGCAATAGTAGGTACTATACTCACAAATGGACACACAAACGGCATACTGAGCATGAATCGAAATAGAAATCTTTAAAATAAACACGACTGAAATTAAGTAACACTTGATATTAAAGAAACTTTGTAAAAAAATATTCAATCAATAAAATTTAAAACAGACGTTAAAAGATTAGAATGAAAAATGTTAAGAAAACGTTTATTTAAATTATTAAAAAAAAAAGTTTAAATTGAGAGGATTTAATCAGAACTTTCTTTTATTTTGGACCGTGGATAAATATTTACACCACAACCAAAACCGAGTGAGAGATAATCGGGCAGCGATAGGAGAGTGGAGGGCCTTTGGTGATCGTGTTTTAAGTCATTTTTTTTCGTTATCTTTTACATACACTTTTTTTCTTTAAAAAAAAATAATAGTACTTAAATCCTGATAAAATAAAGATCGAATTTTTTAGTTTGAAATTAGGAAACACGCGCACTTCGGCTATTACCTAGCGGTCCAACAAGCAGCTCGACTCTCGACACAAACATACTGTTCACTCTTTGCTTCTCTCACTCTTTCTCTCTCTCTCTCGCGCTCTCTTCTCTCTCTCTCTGATTTCTCCAAGTTCCCTACTCTCTCTTTCCGAACTTTCATATTCATATCCCTCGACTGCTTGCTATCGTAGTATATATTTTTTATACATCCATTGTATATATATTTTTTTTTTACAAAAATTATGTAATTTATTAAGACAAGTAATGAGTTACTAGTTATGAACCTACTTGGGTAATGATTCATTTCTCGAATTTCGGCTGTGGTCTACGATATTTGCATGTGGATGAGGAAGCTGTAAGAATCGCAGCAACTGGGTGTGAAGTGATTACAAATTACAAATAAAGGGTTGGGTGGAAGAGAGTGTCGCAGGCTATTTGTCTGGTTATTACCCCGTTCTTCAGTAAGGACATAAACTTTTCAATTTTTTTTTTAAATGCAAATTTACGGGTCTAACCCATGTGTATTTATTAATAGATATGCATAGAGATTACATTATTCAATATTTTTGTTTGAATGCATATCTGTTGCTATTTATTATTTTTTTTTCCAATTTATATTTTGTTATGTCATATAAAAGTTACTGCACGACTGGAGTCCTAATAATTGCATAATAAATTATCTATCATTTTTACAGTGAAACCTGCGTTAAGAAAATCCTCGATCAAAGAGACAATTTCAGATCATTTACCTTTCAAAAAAGGAAACCTGGATATAAGAGAAAGATATTTCGGTCCCTTGAGTTCTCCTATGTTTAGGTAATAAATAAATAAAATTCCACTGTTAGAGATCCATCAGATGAAGTTTTCAAAATAAATCTTTCTTTTGAATTAATTACGAATAAGTTATTAATTACGAACTAAACAGACCAAATTACAGTAAATTTAGAAAAAAATTATCATTCGGCAATTGCTTGAGCTCCTGTCTTTTGAAAGGGTAAAGACCATTTTTTTTAACCCATATTTTATTATTTTAAACACTTTATTAGATATAAATGGACATATGTACAGTACAAATAATTATTTTAACAATGAAAAAATGAAACAATTACATAAAATGAAAAAGAATAGAAAAATATATAGAAACATAATTAGTCCTAATAAAGGGCGGGGTTATTGCCTATAACAATCTCTTCCACCCAACCCTATTATTTTTAGATTTTAGAAACATTTTTACCACAGAATTAGTATTTGACTTTCCGTGTCCATGGTGATGTTATGCACTCTGATAGTGGAAGAATTGATAGGGGTATGAAACACACCTGGACATCCGAGGTCTCCTGTGTGTGGTGTAGATTCAGTACAGTGGAACCTGGATATAATATAACATCGTCTTAATAATAACATTAGGAACTAGCCTCCGTGGCGTAACGGTTGTGACTACTGCCCGCAGTCCAGAGATCCTGAGTTCGATTCCCGGTTGGAGCAAACTTTTGGCACAAAAAAATTCTGTTCCCTCCGAACATGTGAGTTTGGAATTCCGGCCCTACCCCAGGCTGGGTGAGGTTAAATGTGGGTAGCTGGTACGATTCCCAGCGAATGGAGGGTAAAACCTCCGTTGGATCTGGGCGTCCATACAATCCTCTCACCAACCGTGATTTAGGTATCAATACCTATCTATACGGACACGCAATTATTATTAATGAGTCCATTATTCTAGCTGTAATCCCAAGACGTATTATTGTGGTTCAAAATCCCAAATGGGAGGAAAACTTGTCATGTCCAGAGAGAGAAAAGAAACAGTCATGAAAGGATGAATCCTAAATGAGTGGATAACTTGTCTGTCCTCAGGTGGGTTTCGTTCTGAAAAAAAAACAAACTATTGACATGGTTTTGGAGGTTCTGTATAGACATTACAGCAAATTGTTTTAGTAGAAATTTCAATAAAATTGACCACTGAAAATAGTACCAGCTATTTTTTTTTTTTAAGTTATCATATTTGCCATAGTCACTTTCGTGATGTCACAACTACTCGAACTCGCTTTACTAAATCTACCGGGACTTGAACCACCGACCTTCGTGTTACAAGTCCGTCGACTTATCGATCCAGCTACTGAGGTCGGTACCACTATATTAATATATAATGTAATAATAATACTCTTTAGTGGAAGGTAACCACCAGGCGAGGTTAATGCTCAAAGCATTTTCTACCACCTAACCCTCAGAGTCTTATTATTATGTGGTCACAAACTCAAATTAATGAGGAAAAATTCGTGCACTGGGTGGGATTCGAACCAACGGATCCCAACGCTACCTGGATTACCAGACTAGCGCGTTAACCACTTGACTATCAGTGCACAATGCACATATATGATAATGAAATGATGGATGAAAAATAATCTTCTGCCTATGCAAAATCCATATCCAAAAGTCAAAAGGAAAAGTCTAATTACGTTGAGAAACAAATGCAATATAAGAGCACAAATTTGGTCCCTATCATCAGCTGAAAGTTTTCGTGTTTTCCGCGTTATCATTGAGTAAAAGAAAAATGCAACTTTTCGCGCCCGCGCAACATTTTTTATTTCATAGATTGAAAAATGAGAAGTTGTATAACTAGATGTACAATTTATATTATGTTTATTCATTAGTACGAGAGCGTTGGAAACAATCACTAAGGTTTATTCAGGTATTTTATGTATAATATGCTTCATTTTTGCTTTTTTCTTGAGGCTTTTAAGAAACTCGAACGGGGTTATTTTCAGTTTTCAATAATTTTTTCAGATCAGCTAGTTTATCGATTGAACTTTGATCTGAATACCACTGCAGAAGGGCAGAAACTTCTCACTTTTTGTTTCGCGTGACTGATTCATGATTTGAAGACCACTGCGGAGGGGTACAAACATAATAACATATCCGGGGGCGTCCAGGTGAAAGTCTCGCTATCAAGTCTCCGAACTCAACAACTCAACATGTCGCAAAGTCCGGTTTGGTTTATTTGAATTTCTAATTTAGACTGTCCAAAATTAAATGTTATGAGTTCCGGCTTGTAATTTATTGCGGACTTTTAGGACATTTGAGAGCTATAATTAAACCAATGGCCCGTACATGTAATCTCCGATGCAAAAATTGTATAAGGATGGGTATATATTTTTCATATCATCATCATGGGTGGCGTCATCGTGAACGATGGTAGCCAGACATTGGTGGAATGACTCAGCACTACTACCACTGTCTTTACAAGAAGGCTAATAATTGACAAGGGCCCCAGAACCAAGCTAATGCTGGTCTACTCCCTGTTTATAGTCCCTGAGCCAGACTGCTGGTCTACTCCCTGTTTATAGTCACCCAGCCAGACTGCTGGTCTACTCCCTGTTTATAGTCCTCAACCAGACTGCTGGTCTACTCCCTGTTTATAGTCCCCCAACCAGACCAGATATCCGGTGAGGTATAAAAATTCTACTCTGGAAGTCACCCAGTCAGACATATACCTGTTGTAAAAAAGTCATTTTTAGAATGGGATTGGGGCTTCAATTAAAGAATTATAAGAATAGGTAACATTAATGAAAATAATCAAGTATCTACAGATTCTACAGTATACATTCAAACGTTTGTAAATTGCATGTAATTACAGTGTGTACGTTTAAGGAAATGGTGCTAGTAAAGGAAATGGTGCCAGTAAAGAAAATGATGTGTGAAGATATTTCTCAGATAAACATGTTTTGAAAAACTGTCGATTAATTGGACAAAATTATAAAATACGTACCTACAAGTTATCCACAACCCTTGCTACAACAACAAAAAAATCCTAAATAATTGAATTTGGTTTTTGCTTTCTTTCAAGACAAATAGTTTTGTGTTTTACGTTAGTAAAAAAAAGTTATCATATTTGTGTTAATCACTTTCGTGATATCACAACTACTCAAACTTCGCTTTACTAAATCTACGCTGAAACCGGGACTGGAACCACCGACCTCCAGATTACAAGTCCGGCGCCTCATCGATCAAGCTACTGAGGTCGGTTGTTTTACGTTAATACATTATCAATGAATCTACTTCTCATTTAACGTGCAAGACAAAATATTGCGCTCAGTGTGAGATTTTCATGTTCTTATTTCTTATGAGCGCCTAAAAGTCAAGTTTGAATATGCAATGTGCAGTGATTGTAATTTCTGTGTTTATTTTTGGAAAGATACCTCAGAAAGTTTCCAAAAGAAGTCTTACCTCCCAAGTGAACCACCCAGACTGGGTGAAGTCCATGTGGGGAACAGAGAATTGACAATTTTTAAATTACCTAACTCTCAATTTCTTTATTACTAAAGTTGAGTTTTGGAGATTCACATTTGCACAGAAAAATATTGATTGACATTATAAAATGATAGATAATATTAATTTAATGTTGTTATTTTTAAGCCAAATTAAAAATATAAGGTGTAATTCGTGTAAAATGCAAAAGATGAGGATATTATACAGTCGAACCTGGATATAGGAGAACAATTTTTGATCAAATTTATTACTCTACAAGGGAAAATAACCTTTATAAGAGGATCCTTGATAGTAAAAGAAAAAATCCAATCCCTTGAGTTCTCTTATATCCAGGTTTGAGTGTATCTCTATCAGAGATAAAGTTCCCGAAAAGTACACTAGTACTCCATGGGAACACAAAAATGTATATACAAAAGATAAAAAAATTAAGATCTTCATTATTATTATCTATAAGATTATTTAATTCAAATTCAATTCTCACCTGTCATATCCGAGACGCGTGGCGCCGTGCTGACTGGACGGCTTGTGACAGCCTCTTTGCTTTCCCCCACCGCTTTAGCGTCATTGCTCTTCGTGTTGGCCAGACTGACGTAAGCCGCCTTCCGCTTTCGAATAACCGGCTGATAGTTTTCTTCGCGTTGAACTAAAGATCTCAGTTATTTTCTAGTTTTTTTTTTTTTTTTTTTTTTTGTCAGTGTTTAAATAACAAATCACTGTTGGTAAATGAAACTGCTCTTGAACTTAGCTTCTTATTTAGTTTTACTGTGTTGAACTAGGTTTTGATTTTAATAATTTTCTCTGTTTAAAACGTGTTTAGTTCATGATTTGGAAAGGTCAAAAGATGGTAAGTTGATGAATTGAACCATTGATAAATAATTATTGAAAAAAGTTTAGTCTGTTTTATTCTGTTGGTTCAAATCCTACCCAGTGCATGAATTTTCCTCATTAATTTGAGTTTCTGACCACATAATTTAATTCAATTCATAATAATAAGACTCTGAGGGTTAGTTGGTAGGAAAAGCTTTGAGCATTAACCTCGCCTGGTGGTTACCTTCAACTAAAGACTGTTGTTATTATTATTGGAAATTTTAATTCGTGCTGTTCTGATATTCATGTACATCTAGTACAACTTCTCACTTTTCTATTTATACTGATTTGTTTTAGGTGTATTTATTATTTCTGATTTGAAAACTTTGGTCTGTTGTGGTTTAAGCAAGAACTGAAATCATTGACTGAAATAAAGCTAAAGTAGGTAAATCTATGTTGAAAAACTGATCAGTTTTCAGTTTAGTTCGTGAATAGTCATTTCAGTTTAAATTAGTGTTGAAAATGTTCTGGGGGTTGAACTTTTTAGCTGTATTTTTCTTTCTAACTAAAGTGGATTCAAATGGAATAAAATGGAGGAAAGTCATTTTTCTTTTGGAAGAGGAAAAATTTGCTTCCAGTTTGGTTAACCAAAATGGATTTATAAAATTCTTACTTCCATTTCTTTTATACGAGTAGGTTAAGTCCATTGTTTATCTTTAAAAGTACCGAAACGAGTTTTTCTTTCACGAATAGTGGGGAAGCTAAACTGGAAATATTTGGAATAAAATGGAAATATTTGGAAATACCGAACCTGGAAAAAAAAAATTATCCAAAAGAAAAACACGGTTTTTGTATTCCTTATTTAGTTGTACTTGATAAAGTAAAAGTCTTTTTCTGCAAGACTAATTTTTTTGCTTACTTGTTCTCATTTTTCTGCTTACTTAAAGTAGCAAATAAAAGTGTCAGTAAATTGATTTTCATTTGCCTTTTCTCAGTTATAAGTTATAACAGAGATACAGGGATAGAACCAAATCAAAGCAAATAAGGCATACTTAAAATAAGAGGATATAAGTATAAGTATATTTTATTTAGAGTGCATTACAATACAGGTGTTGGCTTTACAAAAGTTAGCCAGCACCCAATTACATAGTATACACTATATCTAACTTTTCTATATAAAAATGTAAAAATCTAACTTTTCAGTGAAAACAGAAAAGTGAGAAGTTATTTAAAAAAAAAACAGCGTTAAATAAATGTATGGATGAAAATCGACCCTACAGTGAAAAAAACTCCCAAGTATGTTTTTTTTACCAATTTCATTTTTATGTAAAAATTATTTGCTACTTCCATAAAATATTTTTCATTTCAGATTTTGAGATTTGAGAAACCTCAAAATTCTAAATAGTGTAATTATCTGCTTCCATGCTTGTAGTGAAACATAATTTAAAAACAGAGCTCAATGAAAAAAAGTATAAAAAACCTTTACTTAATTTTTAGACAGGAAATAATTTGAATTTCGTTGCTCCCCGCCTGCAATTTCAGGTCCAACCTCTTAATCTCGTTAGAATGTTAAATTCTGTTTGAACTCAAATGACCCCGCCTTTTGACCTTTTGTGGGAGTAAGAACCTTTGGCACAACCCCCGGTATGTCATGAGTACAGTCAGATCAGTCATTCTCAAGACTTCAAATTCAAAATCTTACATAAATTTTCAACTAGTCAATTTTTTTGTTAAATTATCGATTCATTACGAATGATGATTTATATTGGAATAATAGAAAGTAAAAAAAAAATGAACTTACTAAACTCGAACAATCTGAATTCGTTAAATTTTAAGTCTTCACAAAAATAAAACGGCTTAACACTTAAAAATATACTCTAATAGGCACTTTAAAAATTGTAACTAAATATTTTTTACACAAACTTTATATTAAATTTAAATAAAATGAAAGGGTACGCAGTCGAAAAATTTACTAATTTGCTATAAACCCGTGACAGTTATTCCAACTTTACACAGAATCACGAATCGAATTTCACTATAAATTTAACTAGAAATGAATTTTACTACAATTGTACATACATTAAAACTTGATTTTATGTCTAAAACTTTGAGTGGGACTTGGTTTCAACATTTTGAATTTTGTTCGGGAAAAAAGAACTAGAAAACAACCACCTCCTCTGACTCAGTGGAAAACTCCAACTCTGCAACGGGCTTCGAAAACAGGCCTTAAACAGAAATATAGAACTCAGTAGGCCTGCGAACTGATGAAATACTTACCCGAGCCTCCTATACGCTTGCGTTTGGAAAGCTGAAAAAAACTTTCTCTTCATGCCTTACAAGCTTTCAAGTTGATATGCATGTTTGTTGGGGAATTATGTGAAAGTCAACGGAATTGATTAATAATTGAGTTTCCACACGGGAAACTAATGACGGGGTCATGTCATCCGATAGGTAGGAATGCTCTCACAATAAAATTCATCATCTAGTAGAACTTCTCACTTTTATGTTTTTACTGACTGATCACTCATTCTTATCTTATGAACAAATAGTCGATTCGGGACTTTCGAAGAGTTTAGAGTAAGCTATCAAAATTAGTGTTTAGTCACGTTAAACCCTTAGAAATGAACTTTGCAAGAAATCGTCCATTTCAAAACCAATGATAAAGAATAATAATAATAATAAGCCCTTCGGCACCCCTTACGGAGCATGGGCCTCCTCCTTAAGGAGGAGAAATAGATTTCTATATGGCTGAATTTAACAACAACTTAAGGTCTGCAATCCAGTTAGTTCCTATCTTTCAAAAACAGAAAAGTAAGAAGTTATACTACTTGTTACAGCTTGCTGGTCTTTCTACCACCTTAGTCTACACCATCTTACATTGGTCATAGTCAAGGCGTTTCTTTGGCAATCCAGGCATGAGCTTGGGAATTCGTTGGACTTCTCACTTTATTGTTTTGACTGACAGACTCATACGTATGTCACCATTTGTATCAATAGCTGCCAAGACCTGCCATAAGTTCGACCGAGTTTTGCCGGCCGGATAAAAGTCCTAAATCACGAATGTAGGCAGTAAAATTATTAACAAAGCATAATTTTAAATTAATAATTGTTAAGGCCGTCGTCACAATAAAGTAAGTAAGTTATTTTAAATTAGTAATTGTCTTTTAGGCACCTTATGGGTGATATCTACCTTACCTTTATCCCGCACTAGCTAACGTTTCATTGAGATTGGCATAACACCACAGGATTTTCAAAGAAAGCGAGATGGCGGAAAATAAATACAAATACATATTTATTACAATTTTGTAATGAATGAAAGAGTTAGGAACAGAATTATGCGTCGGAGAAAAGATGTTCGTTGATTAGCAAGGAGAAAAGAGGAAGCTACATAGTTTTAGAATTTCAATGAGGAGAGCTGAGGAAATGTGAGAAGAAGGGAGACAAGAAAAGGAGGAGAGAGACAGGGATAGAAATGGGAGACAGACATAAATAATAATATTATCTTTCTTATTTATACTGCCCGACTACTCGTAGAACCATTACACCATAAGTAAATTCAAGAATCCCAAGACTTTTTCTCAAGTTATATTTGTGTTAATCACTCTCGTGATACCACAACCACTCAAACTCGCTTTACCAAATCTACGCTGAATCCGGGACTTGAAACACCGACCTCCAGGTTACAAGTCCGCCGCCTTATTGATCAAGCTACTGAGGTCGGCCACAGAGCACTATAGTCTGACTTGAGAGACGGTTTTCTTTGTTGTAATCTTATGTTGTAATAATTTGGGCCTAAAAAAGAAAACGCGCCCTTTACTCTTTAGTTTTTCCCGAGACGTATTATTATGTGGTCAAAAATTATTATTATAACATGGGATGTCCCAGGCTGGGTTTCGAACCCACATCCCAAGTTCTCTCAATTACCCACGCCTTGTCCACTTATTATTATATTACGCTTTATTAGGTATAGACAAAAAACGATATTTACAGTACAATACAATGAAATTATAAAGAAAAAATATCTATAGATTGAACAAAGAAACAAGAACAAAAAAGAGAATAAAGCTAATGTCCTACCTAAAGGGCGGGGTTATTGCCTGTGGTAATCTCTTCCACCCAACCGTTATCTACCGGGATATGATCACTGAACGAGAGAGAGAGAGAGAGAGAGAGAGAGAGAGAGAGAGAGAGAGAGAGGGAGAGAAAGAGAAAGAGAAAGAGAGAGATAGAGATAGAGAAGAGAGACAGAGATAGAAAAAAAAAGAGAACTATCTGACCGACTTGGACTAATCAGTCTTATTACACCAGCATTAAGCCAAAGGCGTATTAGTATGTGTACAAAATTCCAAATGGGAGATTAACTTGTCATGTCCCGCCTGGGTTTCGAACCTGCGACATCTGGATCAACAGACGGACGCCTTGAACACTGAGCTACCGGTATACATTGAGCGAGAGAGACAGATATAGAGGAGAGGAACAGGGATAAAACAGAAAGATAAAAACAGAGAGAGAGAGAGAGAGAAGAAAGACAGAGAATAAAAACAGGAAAAGAAAGAGGAGTCAGACATAAAGAGAGAGAAGAAAGACAGAGAATAAAAACAGGAAAAGAAACAGGAGTCAGACATGAAGAGAGAGAAGAAAGACAGAGAATAAAAACAGAAAAAAACAGGAGTCAGTCACAAAGAGAAAGAAGAAAGACAGAGAATAAAAACAGGAGTCAGACATAAACAGAGCGAAGAAAGACAGAGAATAAAAACAGGAAAAGAAACAGGAGTCAGACATAGAGAGAGAGAAGAAAGACAAAGAATAAAAACAGGAGTCAGACATAAACAGAGCGAAGAAAGACAGAGAATAAAAACAGGAAAAGAAACAGGAGTCAGATATAGAGAGAGAGAGAGAGCAGGAAGAAATAGTTATAGCGACGTAGCAAGGGAGAGTTAAATTTCAAAAACTAGTAGAAGTGGTGAGTGTAGGAGAAACGGCTAGAGCTCTGTGAGGGATAGAGAGGGATGGAGAGGGACGGAAAGGGATAGAGAGGGACTGAAAGGGATGGAGAGGGACTGAAAGGGACATAGAGGGGTAGTAAAAAGGGATAGAGAGGGACTGAAAGGGACTGAAAGGGACATAGAGGGGTAGTAAAAAGGGATAGAGAGGGACGGAGAGGGGAGATAAATTTCGGGTAGGAGAGACGAGGAAGAGACGTAATCGATATCAGGCGAATGATGTAGAAAATTTGCAATGGGGTGTTCCTTACCAAGGTGAAAGAACTTCGCTTCACACCAGGAAACAACTGAGGTTTGAAATTAAAAATCGTTCCTACAATGTCTGTCCCGTTAGCTCAGTGGTAAAGGCGGCACTCTGTGAAACCAGAGATTCCAGAGGTCGCGGGTTCAAACCCCAGCCGGGACATGACAAGTTATCCACCCATTTGGAATTTTTACCCCATAATAATACGTGTTGGGCTTTATGCTGAAATAATGGGACTTAATAGTCCTAATAGGGCAGTATAAAAAAGCCGATATTATTAGTATTATTACAATAAACCGACCTCGGGAGCTTCATCAATTAGGCGGCGGACTCGTTAACTGGGGCTCGGTGGTTCAAGTCCCAAGTTTAGCAAATATTTGGTAAAGCGAGTTTTAGTAATTTGATTGTGATTATCACAGAAAACTTGGACCTTTATTTTGTTCCTAGGGCCAAATTATAAAATAAGATGACAACATAGCTAAAGGTACACTGATCATCAAGTTGGATTATAGTGAGCTGTGATTGGTGGAAAGATCAAATTGAGGGACAATTAACTCTTTTCTTTTTGTAATCCATTTTATAACTTGGCTCTTATTCTCAATCCTTTAATCCCTCAACAAGATTTTAAAACCAGAAATGTTATCAGCTCAATTTCTACACCTTATAGGTAATAGTAAATAAAAATCAATGGTAGAAAAAATGGTGAAAACTGAGTTAAATAAACCCGCCTTTAACCCAGTCTAGTTTTCACGAGGAGCACGGGCATTCTTTGAAAACAAATTTGCAGTATGAAAATAAAATGACCAGTCAAATTAAGCCATGAATTTTTATTTTTACGAAAAGATCTTTGAAAAATAAAGCTGTTACCATAGTTTGGGACGATCTGTTGGCCTAGTGGGACATCCTAGTTTTGGTCGACAATACATGATATAATGAATAAGATCCTAATTTGAAGAAGTAACCATCTAACGGACCTCAGTATCTTGATTGATCGATAAGGCGACGGACTTGTAACCTGCAGGTCGATGGTTCAAGTCCCGGTTTCAGCGTAGATTTAGTAAAACTACGAAAGTGACAAATATGATAACTTAAACTTAAACTTAGAAGAAGAAAAGAAAAGAAAAAAAAAAAACAAACAAACAAACAACCGAAAATATTTGAATATTTTCTAGCAGTATTTTTCAGCTCTTGATATTTTTTTTTACAGCAAGTTTTTTTATCACTTTTTTAATCATTTCATAAGGAACGTAGGAGGAACGATTCGGGATTTTTTTCAACCTCAGACACTCCTGCCGTGGAGTTCTTTCACCTTGGAAGGGAAAAACCCGCTTGTGATCCTCCGCCACATTTCGCCCGCTATCGATTTCGCTCCCTCCCCAACCCTCTTCCTCAAAAATAACAATTTTCTCCTCCCCCTGCGCTTTAACCTTTTCCCTTGCATTTCCTACGAGCACCAAACTGAATTTCTTTTTAGCTATGTGATAAAATAAATAAAATAGTTTCCAAAAAAGCCACAAAAAGCGCCGTCAATGCCGACATAATCTCCTCCTTTTGGCATGTGACTCATGACAAAACAATTGTCTTCGACCAGTTTTTTTCAAGTCAAGTAGCTACATATTTTAAAATAATAAATAAAACTACAAGAGTTTTTTGGAATTGCATAAATCTTGACTTTCATACAACTTTGTTTCAGGTTTGTCTCTTTGCATCCGCATTTTCGTAACTTCTAAGGAAGTTCTTTTCGACAGATGAGCGCTCCAAAAAAAAATGAATAAAATTTTAATTTCGCGGCGCATGCTCCAACAAATTGTGGATACTTAAGTTTCCTTAGCCAGCGGGGGCGGCAAGTGGGTTGCATGCATGCAGTATCGATCATGTCCTTGCACGAGTTCTGCTGCATGCCAACATTGTCGACAAAAACCTAAACTTTCGGCGCCCTCTACCGGTGAAGCGAGGAACTATTTAGAACTGCTGAAACGGCTGTACTTCAACTCTTCGAAAACTAATGTCAAGAGTAGTGTTGAAAAGTTTCCTGAAAAATCCACTAGGTGGCAGCAGGATGATAGAAAGAAGAGGTGTTGTGGAGCACACTTTACTGTTTCATGGCAACTTACTTCATGATCTAAAACAGGTATCTATTTATTTTAAGTCGAAAAACAGCAAACCTTTGTTGTCCTGACAGTTTTGTGACAAGTTTATGATGGGTCATAAATAACATGACACAAAAATTTAAATAGTAATAAGTATAAATTTAATGTAATTCGCAGTCACCGTGGCCAAGTGAGTTAGAGCGCTAGGTTCGATCCCCAGCGGAGCAGGGAGTTTTTTGATCTGCACTTGGATGTTAAGGGTCCTGTATGAGTTATAAAAAAAAACTGGGAAAGAGGTACAATACAAAATTAAAGGCTTTTCCAGGAAAGGGTTTTTCAATAAATTTTTCGTTGACTTTATGTGGAGATGGCTGTTTCTCCGAGTATTTTGATTTTGCAGACTATTTTGATGATATAGCACGGTACAGTAAAAATACATTGCACACGGTCTCTATTAACCAGAACCGCTAGTGCGAAGTTGGTGAAATTGTAATGGGACCATCTACAGAATTTCGCCTATATGAGTACAAAATTTCGTCAAATTCCGTTTAATAGTTTCTGAGGAATGTATCATACAGACAGACATAAAACCAAAGTTGCTCAGGAGTTTATGAAGCATCCAAAAAGATGAAAAAAATTGGAATCGGAGGAAAATAGTTCCGATAGTTCCGATTTCTAATATTGGAAATTTCTCGGAAGTGAAATGTTATACTTACCCCCCAAAAACACCACTTCGTGGTTAAAAAAAGAAGAACGCCTCACTCAAAAGAATGATTATAATTAGCTAAAAATAAATGATATCAAATTGAGAACACCTTACCCCTTCTCTTTCTATATCTCTGCACTCCTCTGTGAATTTATTCCTCTTATGTTTATCTTTCTTTATCCTTTCTAGGGGTCATCCCAAACTTGATTTCTCTTTAAATTTACTTGTTGCACGGCAATAAAATTTGGCTGTCAGAGTATGATTTTTCTGAACTTATTTGATTTGAATCGAGAAAATTACACCACGACCGCCATTTTTTATTGCCGTGCAACAAGTAAATTTAAAGAGAAATCAAGTTTGGGATGACCCCTAGAAAGGATAAAGAAAGATAAACATAAGAGGAATAAAAACACAGAGGAGTGCAGAGATATAGAAAGAGAAGGGGTAAGGTGTTCTCAATTTGATATCATTTATTTTTAGCTAATTATAATCATTCTTTTGAGTGAGGCGTTCTTCTTTTTTTAACCACGAAGTGGTGTTTTTGGGGGGATATCAGTTCTTTTTGTACGAAAATATAGGTTCATACACTACTGAAACATTATGAATAACAAAATTAAATAAGCTGGGAAAATGTGAATGTACCAAGTTGTCTTTTTTTTAAGATATAGTTTAAGTAGTAGGTATTTAATTATTCTAAGGTCAATATGTATTTGGATCACAGATTTGGCCCCCTGCGTCCCCAAAGTGAGTAAATAATATATAAATTTGCAATGCAAGACCTTTTGATTCTATACTCCACATGATTAGGTTTATCTTTCAATGCTGAATAGACCTCGGAGCCTCCTGAATAGACCTCCTATGAGGGACACTGAAACACCTGGATTTATAAATGACAAAGAAATTAATTTGTAATCAACTAATCACCTTATCAAGGTGAGGTAATGAGTTCTCTCCCGTTGACCTTTTCTTACCCGAATTCTCTCCGGCTTGTCGTAGGGGTCACCATGAGTATCTCTCCCGGAAATTGGACCATGTTTTTTTTACATTAGGTATTTAAGAAAATGAAAACTATAAAATTATCATTTTTATATAAGAATCGACCTTTTATAAAAATTTCTAACTAATGAAAGGCAATGCCTTCAGTGTATAGTAGATTTAAGTAAAATACATTGAAGGCCATGCCTTAGGAATATAGAAGTGTTAGGGATAATACATAGAAGGCAATGCCTCGGGTTTATAGTAGGGTTAGGTAAATATATAGAAGGCCATGTCTTGGGTTTATCATATGGCTAGGAAAAATACATAGAAGGCCATGCCTCAGGTCTACATCAATGATTCCTAGGTGTTTCGATTATAATGTTTATGCTAGGCCTAAAATATGTAGATTTAAACTCAGGTAAAAATGCAAGTGACGCGACGGGAGACAATTAGGTGTTCATAAAACCATGAGCGGGAGAAAACACGGTGGTGACGTCCCTTATCAATACCTCACGAGGTATGAGTGTACCCTGGACATAATGGACAGAGAGAAAAAACTTCCCTAAAGGGGATCGAACCCAAGTCATCGTGCGTGCAAGCCTAGTATGCTACCCACTTGGCCAAAGTCACTACTTTGTCACAACTTTTAATGAGTAGCATCGACAATATGAGAGCTAATTCATCATATTTTATCTCCATCCAACCATGATTGTCCAAAATCAATCTCGTAATGCCGCCACACGTCATTGGCCAATTCTGCAACTACTAAAATTTTCCTCGCGAGGGTAATGGGGTCGTCATGAAGATCAGATATAAAGATCGGAAAAACAAAACAACGTTAAGCCCAAAGTGAAAATATAGAGCTAAAAAATTTCGTCTCCGCCAGGATTCGAACCCATGTTGACTGGGTTGCAGGTCGAGCTTGCTACCAATAGACAAAGTTGTCTTCTGAAGAAACGGACGGAAAATGAACTAACTAAATATACTTGGAAACTTAAACATTAAAATTTTGCAGTGAGAGAGCGAGGTCATCTCGAAAAATACATACTGGCCAAGATCTGACCACTAAGCTAAGGATTCGAAGGTACCTATCCGCCAAAGAAAATGAAAAGGCCACCAGGTGCCACCCAGTGGACCGGATGAAGGAATAAAATCAATAAATTTGGTATCTGCTCATCAAGATCTTTCATTTGATACCACTTAAGAATAGTATTATCCTTCAATTCCCGATTTGGGCTCCCAAAATCCGAGGCCGCCCAAATGGGCCGCCCGCTTATAATTTAGAATTTTTTTTTGGTCCGGGCTCATCTCCATTATATCTTGATGACTTTAGACACCTCACTTAATCTTCAGTGCCAAGTTAAGGACACGAAGTCGGGTCTCAAAGGATCCGTATGAAAAAAAAAAACGGAAAAAAAAAAAAAAAAAAATTATGAATCTTTTCATGTCTTTCACGATTGTTCGGGGGTCTCGGAAATAGGGTTCCCGTTGGCCTAGGAAGTCAAACAAAAAGTCAAATCAATTTATTTTTCAACGTAGAGTCCATTTCTGCAATAAAAATCGCAATTTTTGAAATTCATGTTGCACTTTTCGCTGGCTGAAAGTACATGAAATGCATGGGAACTATGTTTTCCGTAACCTTACACTCTGCCGGGCTGTCTCTTTCTTTGTATAGGCGTTCTTCACACCTCGGCCGAGGTGTTTGATTTGAGTTAATCACAATAGTGATGTTTCAATTACTGCAACTATGGCTTTGCTATTTTTGCATTATTTGGGACTCGAACAACCGGCCTCCAGGATAAAAATCCGCAGCCTTTCCGATCGTGGTACTGAGGATTGCTATTAGCTTGATGAGTAAAATAATACAGAAAATGAGATGATGTGGATTACAATCGAAACTGGGTATAAGACGACTGGATATAAGAGAATCCTGGGTATAGGAGAACTGGATATAAGAGAAACCTGGGTATAAGAGAACTGAATATAAGAGAAACCTGGGTATAAAAGAACTGGATATAAGAGAAACCTGGATATAAGAGAAACCTTTGTATAAGAGAACTAGATGCCTATTAGAGTAATCAGGATAAAAGAGAAAAATCTCCGGTCCCTTGAGTTCTCTTACATTTAGGTTCCACTGTTTTGGAATCAATCAAAACTTCTCCTAAAATAAACAGGAGAGTGAACACTCGCTACGTATTCTTACCGTTCGATCCCTGGTGCCGACAAAACATGGATATTCAGACTTACTACAGTAATTTTTTTTAACTATCTTGGTTTCAAAGCACCTCGATTTGTTAACAAAAGGTTTTATAAACTCAAAAAGGACGTCATTCACAGTGAAAAAAAGAAAAAAAAAAAACAAGAATCTCTATCGGACAAACAGCAATAATGAATAATTATGCTTTCAACATTTTCATGTAACAAAAAATCTGATTGCATGACTTGATTTCATATAGCCCCCTAATTAAATACTTCTTAGTTTTTACTGTGAGAAGCAAAAAATATAAATCTCCAAAAGAATTCTTCGGTAATCCCCAGAAAAATTCCCTCTAATGAAGATTCTCAGAGACATCCCTCAGGGACATTATTTGTCAGCAAGGCAGCAAGGGCTGCTGACAGCCAGAGCGATTTTCTATAAAAGCTAGAGCACAGGAAGGAGATTCTCTTTTAGTTGCTGGCATATCTGGAAAACGTAAGTACACAATTTCAATTTTCCTTTTAAACCACGATTTTTGGAAACGAAATCATTTTTTTTTTTTTAATTGCGTTTAACGTTTTTTTCAACTGCATGGTCAATTGGTCATATTTCGACGGAAAATCTTTTTATTTGGTGTATTTGTTTTTTTTTACCTAGTTTTTGGAAAATCAATGATTAATCAACTACAAAATTTTATTATTTTAATTTGCAACCCGTTTTTAATATCAGTTCATGAAATTTTCCTGGTTGATGAGTTGGTCCTCATAAAACCCTAGAATGACTTTTCTGTTTTGATCAATAAAATTAAAAAAATAATAAAATAACCTATTTTTTCATAACCACTTTTTATCAAACATTAGGTATGTTTAAAGTTAATTCACTCATATTTGGAACCAATAAAGCTAATAGCTAATAGGTTATGATTTAGAACCGTTCTGAAGTTTCATTAAATTATGTCAACTACAAGTATTTAAAGGACATTGAAAAAGGTTCTCAAGGTCGACTGTTAAAATTCGGACACTTAATTTCTAGAGAAAGATTTTTCTCAATCATTGTACACATTACAGGAATATTACCGACCTCAGTAGCTTGATCGATAAGGCAGCGGACTTGTAACCTGGAGGTCGGTGGTTCAAGTCCCGGTTTCAGCGTAGATTTAGTAAAGCTAGTTTGAGTAGTTGTGATATCACGATAGTGATTAACACAAATATGATAACTTGTATTACAGGAATATTTTAGTCGAGAAAAATGGTAGGTAGGTTCCTAATATTTGAAAAATGCATTTGAAATTTAATTTTGATAACGGGATTACCTACTTTTTACTGGTCTTCAAAACAATAACCCCGCCCTTTAGTTATTACATTTGTGTATATATTTATCTATTTTTTCCTTCCTTTAATTTGTTTATATTGTTTCCATTTTTTGATACATTTATTGTAATCATTCTTTGTAATGAACATAATATGTCTTATTATCTAATAAATAATTTAATAAAAATAATGAAAAGGTCCATAGTTCGTGTCCCAAGTTAAGCAAGAATAAAATAAAACAGTTTGAGTACCTACTTCATTGTTAATCACATCGTGATTGACACAAGTAGGTATGATAACTTTGTTTTTCCTAAATACTTTGAGATTTAACTACTTGTGTTAATCTGGAGACATTAGAGGTATTTTTCTTTTGGATAAATTTTTTTTTTCCAAGTTCGATATTTCCAAATATTTCCATTTTATTCCAAAGTCAACTTCACCACATTCGTGAAAGAAAAATACGTTTTGGTACTTTTAAAAATAAACAATGGACTTAACCTATAAAAGAACTGGAAGCAAGAATTTTCTACCTCCATTTTGGCTAACCAAACTGGAAGAAGGCAGAGGAAAAATTTCCTCTTCCAAAAGAAAAATGACTTGCTTCCAGTTTGGTTCATTTTATTCCAGTTGCATCCACTTTGATTGGAGAGAAAAAGACGGCTATTGTTTCGCCTATTAAGTACGAATTACAAATACTTTATTTATGATGCTGGCGTATTACTTAGGAGTCTCCTTTTTGCTGGCAGTTTAAACAGTCTCATTTTTTGGTTTAATGAAATGTACAGGTAGTATGAATATAAATTAAAGAATACATTGGTTCATAGTATTACACAAATACAAGTACGCGAAAATATGTCTCTAGATTGTTAATATGTCTCTAGATGTATATGTCTCTATAAAAATATGTCTCTAGATGTTCATCTAGTACAACTTCTCACTTTTCTGTTTATACTGATTGCACTGATTAATCATTGGAATAAAACGAACTTCTTTACTCTTTTTGCAAGTTTTTGCTCATAAGATTCTTTTCAACTTACACTTTGTGTATCATTCCGGACATAAAAAGCCAAATTCCACATCTCATCCATCAAAAATTACCATACCATGCACTAGTACAGTTATCATATTTGTGCTAATCACTTTTGTGATATCACAACTACTCAAACTCACTCGCTTTACTAAATCTACGCTGAAACCGGGACTTGAACTACCGACTTCCAGGTTACAAGTCCGCCGCCTTATCGATCAAGCTTCTGAGGTCGGTACCATGCACTAGTAGTTAAGGTGGTAACGGCACTCGAATTTCAATAAAAAATCTGTGTCCGTGAGATAGGCAAAGATACCTAAATCACGGTGGTGAGACTGGTGAGAGGATTATATTATTATGGACGGCTAGATCCAATTTATAGGCTCCTTTCATGTCCATTGATTATATTATTGGTTTTAACGTCCTGATTTGAGATAGTCAGGACTGAAGTTTTACCCTCCATTCGCTGGGAATCGTACCAGCTACCCACTTTAACGTTACCCAGCCTGGGTAGGGCCGGAATTTGCCAGCCTCACGTGTTCAGAGGAAACAGAATTTTCTGTGTGAATGTTCTGCCCCAACCGGGGATCAAACTCAGGATCTCTGGACTACGGGCAGTAGTCATAACCGTTACGCCAGGGAGCTAGAATATTAATGTAAACAATCTAGTGCAGCGGTTCCCAAACTTTTTAGCTTGGGGGCCAATAATATTTTTAAAATAATTTTGCGGCCCACTCCGATTTTATTTTGCACTATTTTAATATTATTTCTTGAGTTTTGGCCAGCATCCGCGGCCCAGTAGCGAGCTGCCCGCGGCCCACCGGTTGGGAACCGCTGGTAGTGCATGGATCCGGGATCTGTGGATTGGATCCCACCCAATGTTTGGATTTTACCTACCTATTCTATTCTATCGGTGGCGCCTAATTCAGGCCCGAAACGATGCAATGTTTGAGTAATGCCTCATTGTGTAGAGTAGGGTTAGGAAAAATAAATACAGGGCCATTCCTTGGCCAGAACTCCGGTGCAGTCCTATCCTACACTCAAAAAGAAAAATTATACACGAACATAAGACGTAGGTCACAACCTAATATCGAAATATGTGGGCAAAATGAAAGATTTTGGTCTAAATTAAAATTTTGCTTTATTCTTTTGGAAATAATTTGCCACCTAAAAAATGTATACATACGAATGCCAAGTAAATTAATTGTTTAGAATTTTAATTTAAAGAGCTGACGATTATTTCAAGATTTAGGTTCAAATAAATTTCATTGATACAGTGGATACGTTTTCCTAAGGGTTCTATTATTACAGTCGAATCTTGATTTAAATTATAAGGGACAAAATCTATTTTAAAGAAGTTTCTAATTTACTGAGTTATCTATTACACATTAAAAGGTGACGCAGGGACCAGAGATTTTCTCTATTATTATAGTATAGTATAGTTTAGTGTATTTAGAGTGAACAAATAGCTCAGTGTTTAAGCACTCGCATGCCATGCGGAAGGTCCAGGGTTCGAACCCCCGCGCCGACAAAAAATTGTATTCAAAATTTGGTTACAGTTGTTTATAAGGGATACCATCCGGTGCGCTCGTGTTGACCCAGCACCTAAATGGGAAGTAATGTGTCACTTCTCGCCCATCAGAGGGGAGGTATACTACGGGATGGGCAGGCTACAACACAGACCACAAGCGTCTACAGTAGCTCCTGTTTCATGGCTACGAAATAAAAAAGGCTGTGAAACACTCATCTTAAAAAAAATTGTTTGTAGGACATTGAAAAATGTATAAAACATTGTCACCCTATCTAACTTACGGACCAACTTATGACTAAGTGATGTGGATAAAATAGAAAACTATAAAAAAAAATCTATTTTATCCCCTTCCATTTATAGTGATTCGACGGTACTTTTTTTATAAAAATGATCACCGTTACATAAAACCTCCGTGGCGCATTGGTTTGTGGTTACTGACCCGGAGGTTGTGGGTTCGAATCCCGGCCGGACCGGAAATTTCTGACCGAAATTTTCCGTTTCCGGAATAGCATGGATGTAAAGGTAAAGTGCCCTGAATAAATGCGAAAGCGGTTCCGGGGCACCACTACCTTAAAATAATAATAAAAAAATAATAAACATAAAACTAAGTAAAAAGGCAAAGCGAAGGAAAAAATTCCGTCACTCCAAACAGCCCGAGTTTCCTCAACATGTTGGTGTTGACAAATGGTGCAATTTGTTGATTAGTCTCGAATCTGTAGCAGCATCTTGACTTGACTGATGATGATTGAATTCAGCAAAATAGCCACGAAAATAATGTCGTAATTCCCTAGTTGCAGCGAGACAATTTTCTTCGGGACAATTTTCTTCGAGTGATTTTAAAACAGAGACCAGGTGTGAAACCTTTTTAATGGGGCTTTTGAAAGCAGATAACAGCTTTCGCTTGACGGTCTTATATTTCTTTATCTTATCTTATACTTCTCACTTTTATTTCTAAATGACTCGAAAAAAAACCAATAGAAGAAAAGTTAAAAACAATGAGTAGACTGCTATTTAATGAGATTTATTTTATTTGATTCTGCTATTGTGAAAATTACATTTCATGTGATGAAAAAAAAATCAATTAGTTTATTACTATTCTTGATTGAAAAAGAAACTTTAAAATTGTGTGTAAATGTATACTTGTATAGGGTATGCAACAATGCACTTCATATTTTTTGCTATTCACACCGACCTCAGAACTTCGATTGTGAAGGCTGGATCCAAATGAGTGCAGGGTTCTTGGTATTTACAGGTTCATAGAAGGTTTATAATTTTTACATTCACATTAGTAATTTTTACTTGACGAATTCATTACACGAAGTATTTATTTGGAAAATTCAGGGATTTAAATTAATAATATACGTTCACACCATTTCTATTCAATCAATGTCAGCTATCTGCCCCATATATCCAGGTCTCGTGCTGTGATGGTTTCATTTGTATGGATTCAGGCCGAAATAATATTCCGTATGGATTACTTACACATTGAAATGATTATCCCACTAGACTTTGGCCAACCTCATTAGCCTCAGACGTGTGTGCTTTGAAAAAGAGTGAGAAGTTTCGAACGTTCCAACAAAAGTGAGAAGTTTAGAAACAATTCTCAGAGTCTCTAGTACTATTTACATATTTTAAAGTAAAAATATTTGAGAGTTTTCGAGAAATTAGTGGGTATTTTTATTTTCGACAGTATAAATAGTTATTTTTTTTTAATTTCCTTGTTTCAGTTCGGTTATACGCTAAATTCTTCAAGATGGATGTCGATGAATACCGGAGACGAGGTATGTAATAATAATAATGTGTTTCTTTGTGTTATTATATCACAGTTTTAGTGTTTAGCGCAGAATTATAGGACTTATCCGTATTTTTAATATCCCAATACCTTATATTTTTGCCTATAATTCCGCCACTCGTCGCTGCTAACATTAAAGCAGCTACTCATTTTTCATCACGAGGTATGAGTGCTGGACCCCGAACACCAAAGTAAAGAGCAGAAAAAATCCTGCCCCGCTGGGGATCGAACCCATTTCACCGTGTGTGCAATGCCTAGCGCGCTAACTCACTCGGCCACGGTGACTACAAAACGAGGTATGTATTTTGTTCCCTGAAACTTACCTTGTATGATTTTAATGTTTCACACTCCCCTCTCTCTCTTTCTCTTTCTCTCTCTCTGTTTCTCTGTCTTTCTCTCTCTCTCTTTCTCTCTTTTCTCTTCTCTGTCTTTCTCTTTCTTTATCTTTCTCTCTCTTTCTCTTTCTTTCTTGTTCGGATGTGGATCGGATGCCACCCAATGTTTGAATTGTTCCTTCATATTTTATTTGAGTATTTGACCACAGAATAAAAATACTCTGAGGGTTATGTGGTGGAATATGTTTTGAGCATTAACTTCGACTAGTGGTTACCTTCTTATTATTATGTGATCAAAAACTCAAACTATTGAGAGAAAATCCAAGCATTGGGTGGGATCCAATCTGCAGATCACGGATCCACGCGCTAGATTGTTTACATTACAACTCTAGCGCCGTAACCACTTTGACCACCAATGCTTGATTAATAATACTAAACAGTATACGGTCGAACCTGGATATAAGAGAATAATTTCCAGGTCCAATTTAACTTTTTATTAGGAAAAATAACCTCTTTATAAGGGAAACCTGGATATAAAAGACCAATTTCTAGGTCCAAATAACTTTCTATTAGGGAAAATAACCTCCTTATAAAAAAAACCTGGATATAAGAGAACAATTTCCAGGTCCAATTTAACTTCCTATAAGGTATAATAACTACTTTATAAGAGAAACCTGGATATAAGAGACCAATTTCCAGGTCCAATTTACCTTTCTGCAAGGTAAAATAACCTCTTTATAAGAGAAACCTGGATATAAGAGACCAATTTCTAGGTCCAATTTACCTTTCTACAAGGGAAAATAACTTTTTTATAAGAGAAACCTGGATATAAGAGAAAAAAATCGGGTCCCTTCAGTTCTCTTATATCCAGGTTCGACTGTAGTACTAAACGGTATAATAATATCTAATGGACAGTAAAAAACAGAAAATATCTAAGTCGATCCGTCAAGTAAAATCCTATTTGCTGTTATTCTCTGAGCTCCACTCACATAGCTCCACTCACTGCTCATTAGTTTCTTGTGTTCTCCTCTCCACCATCAGTGCCACCGCTGTCAGTATATTCTCCTTGATTCCTTGTTCTAATTAGCGGCAGAGACAGAATAATAATAATAATATCGCTTTATTTATACTGCCCGAATAAGACTATTAAAGTCCCATTATTCCAGCAGTAAGCCCAAGACATATTATTATGTGGTAAAAATCCCAAATGGGAGGATAAATTGTCATATCCCGGCTGGGTTTCGAACCCACGACCTCTGGAATCTTTGGATTCACAGAGTGCCGCCTTTACCATATTGAGCTACCGGGACAGACTTTACTGGTCCGATTTGGAGCTGTTCATATTTTCAGCAGAGTTCGAATACTCTGAATATCCAAAAAACAATTTTTTGTCCAATCTCGGGCGTAATAAAACGTGCTGAGGTATTTCACATGCCGCCAAACTAAATACAAACCTGAGGCCTTTTAACACAGCCTTTTACAAAGCCTTTGAAAACAGACCTAGGAGCTTTAAACATAGACCTGGAAAATGTCGATACACAATAAATGTAAATGTGTAAACGAATCCTGATTTACTTTATTGTCAATTTGTTGTTTTCCTAAATACTGCATGGAACAATAAATTCTATTCGTTTCCTCATTCTGACTTTGCAAACACAGTTGATTGAATTTTACAGCCGTTTGTCCAATAACTCCTAATTTACTCCATGTAATAATACCTCGTATCTGTCTCGTAATCCAATTGAATGCCTTTTCATGATCGCGATATAAAGTTTCTCGCGAACTTTACAACCAAAACGTAATGAAATAAAAACATCTATTTGTTAAAAAAAATCTCTACTTAGCTCAAAGAAAACTCAATTTAAAATCTCTCATTTTTTATCAAAGAAACCTCTCATATTTTACTTTCCTTATAATATAAAAAAGAAAGTATTCGTCGAATATTTGACCTACCCAGTTTTTCACATTTTCTGGACGAATCATAATCATTTTTTTATCCTATAAAATATATAAGACCTGTTTGACTGCTGGAGTAAAGGGACTTTTCAGTCTTACCTCGGCAGTATAAACAAGGTCTATTCTATTCTATTGTCACTAACACCTAGCTAGAACTAAGTACTTAACCTATAAGTATTATATCTAAAACTGTTATCCTTCTGTATATCCCTTTGTATATTATTGAAAATAAACGAAATTCAAAAATATTCTATTCTATTCTATAACCTCAGGAACTCAGGATACCAAAAAAGTTGTTTTCGGACATTGTTTTATTTCTTAATTCCTCACTGTTCTGATATTCATGTACATCTAGTACAACTTCTCACTTTTCTGTTTATACTGATTATACCTACTTTTTTTTTTTTCTTCTATTTGATTGTATATTGTATTTTTATTTCTAATTATTGGTATTGTATATAATATGTCCTATTACCTAATAAAGTGTAAATAAATAAAAAAATAAAAATAAATAAATAAATACTGACTGTTCTCCCCCAGGCAAGGAGATGGTGGACTACATAGCCGACTACTTGGAGAACATCCGCAGCCGGCGAGTCTACCCCGACGTGAAGCCCGGCTACCTCCGCAGCCTGATCCCTGGCTCCGCGCCTGTGGACCCTGAGAAGTGGGACACTATCATGGGCGATGTGGAGAGGGTGATCATGCCAGGGGTGAGTGCTGTGCTGGGGGTTGGGTGGAAGAGAGTGGACCCTGATGAGAAGTGGGACACCATCATGGGCGATGTGGAGAGGGTGATCATGCCAGGGGTGAGTCCTGGGGGTTGGGTGGAAGAGAGTGGACCCTGAGAAGTGGGACACTATCATGAGCGATGTGGAGAGGGTGATCATGCCAGGGGTGAGTGATGGGGGTTGGGTGGAAGAGAGTGGACCCTGAGAAGTGGGACACCATCATGGGGGATGTGGAGAGGGTGATCATGCCAGGGGTGAGTGCTAGGGGTTGGGTGGAAGAGAGTGGACCCTGATGAGAAGTGGGACACCATCATGGGTGATGTAGAGAGGGTGATCATGCCAGGGGTGAGTCCTAGCTAGGGGTTGGGTGGAAGAGAGTGGACCCTGAGAAGTGGGACACCATCATGGGGGATGTGGAGAGGGTGATCATGCCAGGGGTGAGTCCTAGCTAGGGGTTGGGTGGAAGAGAGTGGACCCTGATGAGAAGTGGGACACCATCATGGGCGATGTGGAGAGGGTGATCATGCCAGGGGTGAGTCCTAGCTAGGGGTTGGGTGGAAGAGAGTGGACCCTGAGAAGTGGGACACCATCATGGGGGATGTGGAGAGGGTGATCATGCCAGGGGTGAGTCCTAGCTAGGGGTTGGGTGGAAGAGAGTGGACCCTGATGAGAAGTGGGACACCATCATGGGCGATGTGGAGAGGGTGATCATGCCAGGGGTGAGTGATGGGGGTTGGGTGGAAGAGAGTGGACCCTGAGAAGTGGGACACTATCATGGGCGATGTGGAGAGGGTGATCATGCCAGGGGTGAGTGATGGGGGTTGGGTGGAAGAGAGTGGACCCTGAGAAGTGGGACACCATCATGGGCGATTTGGAGAGGGTGATCATGCCAGGGGTGAGTCCTGGGGGTTGGGTGGAAGAGAGTGGACCCTGATGAGAAGTGGGACACTATCATGGGGGATGTGGAGAGGGTGATCATGCCAGGGGTGAGTCCTAGCTAGGGGTTGGGTGGAAGAGAGTGGACCCTGAGAAGTGGGACACCATCATGGGGGATGTGGAGAGGGTGATCATGCCAGGGGTGAGTCCTAGGGGTTGGGTGGTCTTCTTTTCTTCTTCTTCTTCTTTTACTCTGTCATATCCCGCTTAAGCAGGGTCGACGTTGTTCAACCTCATGGTTGAGGTTGGTTGGTTTTGGCACATTTGATGCCCTTCCTAAAGCCAACGATTCTATTTGATTTAATGTCCTGGATGAGGACGGGGGTTTTACCCTCCATTCGCTGGGAATCGTACTAGTTACCCACATTAACCTCAACAGCCATAGGCAATAACCCCGCCCTTTAGTTAGGACATCTGTATATATTTTTTATGTATGTTATTCATCTTTATTAGAAGTCACCGTGGCAGAGTGAGTTAGCGCGCTAGGCATTGCACGCACGGTGACCTGGGTTCGATTCCCAGCGGGGCAGGATTTTTTCTGCTCTGTTCTTGGGTGTTCGGGGTCCACTCATACCTCGTGAGGAAAAATGAGTAGCTGCTTTAATGTGAGCAGCGACCAGTGGCGGAATTATAGGCAAAAATAGGATATTGGGATATTAATGATATGGAAAAGTCCTATAATTCTGCGCTACCCACTACAATTGTGATATAATAACACAAAGAAACACATTTATTTATTTATTCATCTTTATTTCTTGTTTATATTGTTCTTCATTTTGTATATTAATTTTTAATATTACATGTTTGTACATACATGTCTTAATTTCAATAATAATAATAACTACAATAAAATTAAGGGTATTAATTTTACTTCCTATTACCTATGAGGTATAAAAAATATTGTCTTCCATATTTCATGGGACACCATCATGGGAGATTTAAAGTGGATGAGAGGATCGGTGGTTGGTTAAGTCGCTAGTCTGGTGATATAGGGATCCGTTGGTTCGGATCCCACCCCATGTGTGATTTATTTTTGTACCAAAAACAAACTGATGTAATGAAAGGAAAAAAAGTTCATAAAAAATCCTTTGTGTACCAGCACCAGTTGTACCAAAGGACAATGACACCAATCCACTATGGCAGCAGCATGCGAGTGTCATAACGAACAATGCAATACACTCTTCTGTTTATACTGATTAAAATAGAAAGGTTAGTTGATGGCATGATTATTCAGAACTATTACCTGCTGATGAGAGCAAATAAGCTCGAAACAGCTGTCCAGGTATATTCTAATATTCATGTACATCTAATACAACTGTTTCAGTATAACAGTATAAACAGAAAAGTGAGAAGTTGTACTAGATGTACATGTTTATACTGATTATACTGATGCCAGCCCCAAGTAGGTTTGGAAAAAGGATGAAAGAAGAAAAAGTGTTTTACCTACTTAGTTTTTAACAATTTTTTAAAGAGGCCAACAACGAGGACCCTGGGCCTATAGCCTTTACCATACAGCCATACACCCTAGACCAGTGGTCCGCAACCTTTTCTCCATCGCGGCACCCTTTCTTTGACTTTTTAGCTCAGCGGCACCCCAGGAGAGAAAAAAAGTCAGAGGGACCTTGCAGGCCTGTATTGAGAGTATTCAGATGATGAAAAACGTCAGCTATTTAGGCCAATTTAGTTCTCGCGGCACCCCTGAAGGTAACTCGCGGCACCCCGGTTGCGGACCACTGCCCCAGACCCTGGTACCTATAACTTGATATAGACGATTTTTGTGACTCCGTTGTGGCCGCTTTAATAACATGGTTAGGTTTACGTGGTACTGGCTCTAGGGTCCAGGGTATAGACCTCCGTTATGTCCGCGCACTTAAGCTAAATTACGTTATTGCTAATGGACAGTTTAAAATCGATACCAAATTTTCCTGGGACTATAAACAGGGAGTAGAACAGCATTGGCTTGATTCTGGGGGCCCTTGTCAATTATTAGCCTCCTTGAAAAGACAGTGGTAGGAGTGCTGAGTCATTCATCCACTGTCTGGCTACCATCGTTCACGATGACGTCACCCTATGATGATGATAAGATGATGCACTGAGAAAAAAAATTATCTAGGACATTCATCCCTAAGGATAACTTACTAGCTAACGAGGATGATTCATCCTCGTGTAAGGATAACTTACTAGCTAACAAGGATGTCCTCGATAATTTTTTTTCTCAGTGTGGGTCTAACAAAATTTATGTTTCCACCTTCCTAGATGACTCACTGGCAGTCCCCCTACATGCACGCGTACTTCCCCGCCCTCAACTCCTACCCCTCCCTCCTAGGCGACATGCTGTCTGACGCGATCAACTGTCTGGGATTCACGTGGGTGAGAATCAGGCGAAAGATTTCCTTTTGATTTTTTTCCAATCTTTTCATGAATAATTTGACTTATGGGTGCTATAATACACTGTTAGCGTAGATGGCTGTGAACGAGATTTTAGAATCAGCTGTTTAAATTTGAATTTTGAATTTAATGTTGATCCGATCAAAAGGTACCAATGAAAATTCTGTCAACTACGGAACGAAAATTCAAATTTGAACGCTCGAGTAGCCTAATCAGTCAATTAATATTTGTGAGAGTGAGACCATCACGTCTGACTATGCAACAGGGTCTTAGACTTGTATTATTCCCCAGCTAAGACATGGGTTCGTGGCTTGGATCCCACCAAGGATTGGATTTTCCTCATTTATTTGAGTATGTGACCACTTAATAATAAGACCCTTATGGTTAGGTGGTAGAAAATGTGCTTTGAGCAAAAACCTCGCCTAGCGGTTACTTTTCACTAAAGATTATTAGTTGTAATATTCCTGTACATCTAATACAACTTCCCACTTTTTGTTTATAGTGATTTTTACTGATAATAATTATTATTTGTGCACTGGTAGTCAAGTGGTTAAGGCGCCAGTCTAGAAATTCAGGTAGCGTATGGATCCGTTGGTTTGAATACCACCCAGTGCATGAATTTTTCCTCGTTAATTTGAGTTTGTGACCACATATTAATAAGACTCTAAGCTCTAAGGGTTAGGTGGTGTGGTAGAAAATGCTTTGAGCACCTTCCACTAAAGAGATCATTATTATTATCATTTCAATTCAAAATATTTTCTATTTCAGCCTAGAAGTGCTGAAGTCCTAACAATCTCTCCTAAATATTTATTTTTTATTGTGGTTACCTTCCACTAAAGGGTGTTATTATTATTATTATTCCAGGCCAGTAGTCCGGCTTGCACGGAGCTGGAAATCATCACAATGAACTGGCTAGGCAAGATGATTGGCCTACCTGAGGATTTTCTCCATACTAAGGTCGACAGTCCAGGCGGTGGAGTCTTGCAGGTAGCTATTGGTGGCCAGAATAGTATACTCTGTCTCGAGGCCCTGTTAAACTTGATGTACATTACACACAATAAATAATACTTCCGATTTCTCATATTAGAAATTCATCGGAAGTAATAGAATCGCATCTGCAATATTATTGTTTGTATAACCTTTAAAAGCAGACAAGTGTTGATGTTGTATTTTTTTTTTTTTTTTTTTTTTTTTTTTGAAATCGTTTACAAATCATGACGAATAAGAAATTGTATTATATTGTATTTTGGGCATTAAAAAAACTGGAGAAGGCGCAACCCTGAAAATTGTAAGCTTTTTGTTGTTGTAATATAAAAAAAAAACATTGTACTTTCAACACTATGTCTGTCCCGGTAGCTCAGTGGTAAAGACGACATTCTGTGAAACCAGAGGTCGCGGGTTCGAAACCCAGCCGGGACATGACAAGTAATTCTGTGAAAAGATGGCTAAACACGGTAACCCGCAATTTTCAAATTTTTCAGGACGGTGTTTTTTCGTTTTTTTTTTACAAAAATAATTTTATATTTTTTGTATTAAAACTTTAAAGCTTCATTTTTGGAACATAAGGCAGAATGTTCTCGAGCTTTATAGTGATAGATCTATTTTAAAAAAATATTGAGTAGGAATCAAAATATTTAACTTTTTCTTCCTGCTAACATGTTTTGCCATCTTACAGATACTGTGAAAAAGACGTTTTCGAAAGTGTAAATTATGATAAGTCCCTTGCTTTTTCTGCCATCTTTCATATCAAATGAAAGCAGTCATTACAAACTAGACAAACAAGGATAATTACATGTCTTATTTTGCCATCGTGTACAATGAGTGAAAGAGTCGTTTTTATGAGGGCAATTTATGTTAAACGTACTAATTAGGTAGTACGTTTACTTTACTTTATTAGTCTGAGTAGTCACGGTTGCCGAGTGTTATCATGCTCGGCTTTGCACGCAGGTGATCCGGGTTCGAATCCCGGCGGGGTCGGAATTTTTCCGCTCTGTACTTTAGTTGTCGGGGTTGAATCATACCTCGTGAGGACAAATGAGGAGCTACTTTGATAGGAGTAGCGACCAGTTGCGGCATTACAAGTACCAATTTAATTTAGTATAATAATGACGAGCGATGAAAATCTTGTAATGCTGATGATACCCACAAAATTGTGAAGTGGTTCTCAAGTTCAAACTCGGCACCTCATCATGTTGTACGGATGGCGCCAAAGCATGTCTAGAGCATTTATCATCATATGCCGCTTTCAAAGGTTACAAATGTAGCAAGTACAAAGATGGTAGAACTTGATAAATGATTTTCCTATTCTGCCATCTTGTAATTCTTGAGAAAGTAAAATTTTTGTGCGATACCAAATTCTGATAACGTCCTTTATCATATTTTGCCCAGTTCATTATACTGCAATAATACGATTTCGTCAGACGGCAAAATATGACACTGGACTTGATCAAGTTTATCCATCTTATGAAAGATAGAATTTGTTGAAAAGTAAAAGACTTTTTCTTGTTAAGATACTTGAACATGCTTTACCACCTTTTGAACTTTCGAAAATGTCACTTATCTCGTTTTTTTCAAAATTATTATCCAAGAAACTATACATCGTAGCGAAATTCTGATGCTACCAGTAGATAGAGCTCGTCGAGTACATTAGGAATCTGTTAATAACTCAATTTCGAAAAAAATGCGGGTTACCATGTTTAGCCATCTTTTCACAGAATTATCCTCCCATTTGGGATTTTTACCACATAATAATACATCTTGGGCTCACTGCTGGTATAATGGGACTTAATAGTCCTAATCTTACGACCTCAGTAGCTTGATCGATAAGGCAGCGGACTTGTAACCTGGAGGTCGGTGGTTCAAGTCTCGGTTTCAGCGTAGATTTAGTAAAGCGAGTTTGAGTAGTTGTGATATCACAAAAGTGATTAACACAAATATGATAACTTTTTTTTTTTTTTTTTAATACTCCTAATCGGGCAGTATAAATGTATATTTTATATTATTCAGATCTTGAGTCTCGCTTTGGTTTCAGACTACTTCTAGTGAGTCCACTCTCATCTGCCTCCTGGCGGGAAGAACTGAAGCTATCAGGAAATATCAACAGACCCATCCAGACGTGGAGAACGCTGAGATCAACAGACGTCTTGTGGCTTATTGCTCTGACCAGGTGAGAATCAGTGAGGACAGAAAAGTGAGAAGTTCTATGGCGGAACTGAACTGCTGAAATAAAGGAACTTTTTAGTCTTACCTCAGCAGTATAAACAAGGTGATTTCTATTCTATTCTATTAGCAGCTCGCCCCTCAAAATCTGAGGCATGGGAAAAACAGAAAATCCTAATATTTATACCTACCAGCCTAAAACACCGTGCATTGTTAGTCAAGTGGTTAAGGCGCTAGTCTGGTAATACAGGTAGCGTAGGGATCCGTTGGTTCGACCCACATCCATGAATTTTTCCTCATTTATTTGAGAATATGACCTCATAATATAAGACTCTGAGGGTTAGTGGTAGAAATTGCTTCAGCATTAAACTACTGGTGGTTATCCTTCCACTAAAGAGTGTCATTATTATTAAAACAAACATTGTTGGGCAGTAGACATTTAAAAGAAACTTATTCAGTTGATGAGAATAACTGGACAAATGTAGACTGGAAGTCAAAAGTACCATCTTGCTTTGGACATTGTTTAGAGCCGCCAGAAGTTGGCGTGGCGTGCTTCCTGAAAACTTCATCGGTTGGACTTGTTTTTTTGCGCACAATTGAATTTTTTACTTTATTAGTCGATACACCTTCTAATCATCAAAGAATCTTAAATTTGATTTACGTCCTCGATCGAGAAAAAATTTCCTCCATTCGTGTGTCAGCGTACAATAACTTTTCTTCGCTTGGTAGCCGCGATATGTTCGCATTACGAACTTGATTTTTGCATAGTTAGGTAAATTTCCGACCGGTAATAGAAAATCGGATAATGGACCAACTGGCACTATGTCAGTTTTACCTTCGAGCCTGCGATTAGACTTCCAAAAAGTTATTTATTTTATTATTCAGGCTCAAAAATGTGATTTATTTACATTATTCCAGGCTCACTCATCTGTAGAGAAGGCAGGACTCATCGGTCTCGTCAAGATGAGATACATAGAGAGCGATGACCAGCTGAGCTTGCGAGGTGACAAGCTCATCCAGGCTATTGAGGAGGACAAGAAGAATCAGCTGATACCTTTCTTTGTGAGATTTATTATATTATTATTATTTATTCATTTAGTCAAAAGTTGACAGTAGAAGTTGTTGTAGCCATTTGTTACAGCTGGGGTAGTGATGGTCTGTATCCTGTATCCAACTTGAGTGAAAAAGTTGGCTCGTTCTGAACCACATGTTTCTATGTGCGTTCAACCATTATGAGACCTTGGGCTTTTTCTTTATGAGCCAATAAACCCTTGCGGAACAGCAAGTTAGCTTGTAAGGGTTGGCTAATCTGTTCTTTTTTTTTCTTTTCTTTTTTTAAAGATGTGTTTTTCACAGCCGTTTTTATTCGTAGCCATGAAACAGGAGCTACTGTAGACGCTTGTGGTCTGTGTAGTAGCCTGCCCATATGCCTCCCCTTGATGGGCGAGAAGTGACACAATACTTCCCAATTAGGTGCTGGGTCTTTGTTTGTAGTCTTCTAGCGAGACACTGGTCTTGACCCTGTCATCCCTGTCTAGCGTCTTCCCTGTCTAAAAATTAAGAGTGGAGGAAACCTACAGCATAGTAATGTAGTTATTATTGCTCTCCTGAAAAGTTCATTTTTGACATAGCATGTTCTTCTACTAACCCATGCAATTATCTCTTCAAATTTCAGGTCTGTGGAACCCTTGGCACAACAGGAGCATGTGCGTTTGATGATCTCGAGGTGTTGGGACCTATTTGTAAGTGTTGTACAATGTACATACATCGTTTGTGTCTGTACTGACTATTTTCTCTTTGGTAAATCTACAATACTTAAACTTAAAAGTAGAGCCTTCACTTTAGCAGAAGAATAAGGCAATAGGTGAGTTCGGTGCGAAGATTACCGCACTTTTTCGCATGTATGAATTTCGGTGCCGCCTAAGAAAGGTGATGTATGAGTTTCTGCGGTCCTAAATTATAATGATTGTATCTGTTTTTTATAATATTACTTTTGGTTTGTTAACAGTCATCCGTGTAATTAACAAAGTTGTAGATTATGTTTGTAGGCAGTTACATTCAGCTAAGGCTGTCCATTTCTCTTGAAGCCATTGCTAGGTAATTAGTAGGTAGTTTACTTAATACAATGAAGGCCATGCCTTGGTTTTTAGTAGGGTTAGGTAAAATACAATGAAGGCCATGCCTGGTTTATAAGGGTTAGGTAAAATACAATGAAGGCATGCCTTGGGTTTATAGTAGGGTTAAAGTAAAATCAAATAGATAAATTAGATAAGATTTATTTGTTGATGTACATCAAATTTACAAATTTGTTTACACAAGTCAAATAAGATACAGAAAAATAGGGGTAGAGGAAGAAAAAGAAGACATAATAGAATTTAAGAAGTAAAAACTAGTAATTGTGAGTTAGACCATTATCACTCAAGCTGCAACTCAAAATTCTTCTAAGGAATAAAAAGCCGTTTTTAAGAAATTAGTGATACATGTTTTAAACTTATGGTGGCAAGTCCTTGATATGTGGGGCAATTTGTTGAACAATATAATAGCATGATAATTGGGGACCATTTCGAGCTCTTAACACGATGATTATTAATGACTAAGTTATTTCTATGCCTCGTATTATGAGAGTGGACATTTTAAATGAAGTATATTGGTCCCTATGCTTCTTTAAATGGGTTAGATCACTGAATAATGACATGCATGGCAGTGTTAAATTTCCCATTCTATAAAAGTTGGGATTGGCATTGTTCATTATATTGGCATGTCTACCCATAATACGGATTGTTTTTTTTGTAGATGTTAATTTTTGGCTGTAAGTGGTATGGTCCAGAGAAGAATCGTATGATAAAGGACTGAATTAAACATAATATGCATTTTTCAATACAGTGGGATACTTTGATTTTTTAATTGGTGAAGTAAAACAATCGCTATTTAACTTGCCCGACCATGATCAATGTGGGCAGCCATACTTTGTGGGGATCATAAAAAATCCTAAAAGTTTTCACTAGGAGGGTTTAAAGGAAGTTTAGAAATGAAGCCATGCTTGGGTTTATTAGTAGGGTTAGTTAAAATACATGGGGCCATTGCTTGGGTTTTAGTGGGTTAGCGAAAATCATATCGAAGGCCATGCCTCGATTTATTAAGAAGGCCATGCCTATAAGGAAAAAATACTATGAATTACCTGATCATCAGGGCAAGTACCAGGGCACGAATTACATGACCTTTTTTAGGCGGCACGAACATTACATGACCTTTTTAGGCGTCACGAACTCATACATTTTTTATTTCTCGCACCGAACTCATACGTAGCGAAATAAGCACTAAACGAAACAATGGTTAGGCATGTCAAATATTTTTTCTATCTTGATTCTCAAACTGCTATTAAATTTTGGGTCAGCAGGTCAGTGATCATAGAGTTATTCTCAAAAAATGTTAAAAAAAATATTACATGGATATTCTGAATCCCGAATCATCTAGATTAACAGATTTTTGTCTTGATCTATTGAAGCAGCGTGAATTAAGCCGAAAGGTTCTCATGGTTTCTAACAGGGTCAGTCAATAATAGTTTCAGTGTTTTAAATAGTATTTAAAATAATATAATTGTATCTCGATGTTTTTCTCTTATGTACCTCCTGTAAACTATCCTCATTTTGAGAATATTAATATCTAATAAATAAATAAATGCCCTCTTAGAGCTATGACAAACCTCAACCTCAATAAATGTCTTTTCGAACATTAAGCAAAACCATTCCAAGCTCTGCCTGGCCACAGTATTTAACAGAATGAATGCATATGGGTCCAAGCACCCTGAGCCTATTTGAATCCTTAAACTCCTTACAAATCGACCAAATAGCTAGGCTGGTTGAAGGCCAAATTATAAAACAGGATTAGATATTATAATCTAAGTGGACACTATTCCTGAACTCAGGCTATAGTGCCCTGTGATTGGTTGAAAACTCCAACTTGAGGGCGTGTCAGGCTTAGATTAACTTGATTTTGTTTCATAATGTGGCTCCAGGAAGTCTAGGAGATTTGTTCCGTTAGTCTTGACCTCTTGACTTCGAATGCATCTTTCTTCCAGGTCAGAAAGAAGGGATGTGGCTGCATGTGGACGCGGCCTATGCAGGGTCCTCCTTCATCTGTCCAGAGTTTCGAAAGTGGTTAGCCGGTGTGGAGTGGGCCGATTCCATTGCGTTCAACCCCAGCAAATGGCTCATGGTGCATTTCGACTGCACTGCTATGTGGTGAGTGGAGATCGTAGATGGTTAAGTGGCAGAGAATGCCTAAGGCATTATCTTCGCCCCGGATTACAAAACCATTGTAATTGAAATTTAATATTAATCTTTATTTCTTTTTGTACATACCTACTTCTAAGTTTTTTTTTTTAATTTATTGTTACTTTTTTTTTGTTGTTGTTGTTGATGATTGTTTTGTAAAAAGAATAAAGTGTAAATAAATAAAATGGTCCTGTTTCAGAAAGTTTTTCCTGTTCCAGGAGCACTATCCTTTTCTTCTACTTCTTTCACTTTGCCTTCTCCCAAACCTGCTTCATTATATCAGTACCTATCAGTATAAACAGAAAAGCGAGAAGTTGTATTAGATGTACATAAATATCAGAACATACCTGGACATCTGTTTCAAGCTTTGGGTCAGCATTTCCAGAAAGCACTTTCCTTCTCCTGTTCTTCTTCTTCCACTTTGTCTACTCCCAAACCTTCTTGGGTTCGCCATTTCTAGAAAACACATTCCTCTCCTTTTTCCGCATTTCATTATCCCAAACGTACTTAAGACCGTTATTTCCAGAAAGCACTTTCCAACCCCCCATTTCTTTCTGGTTGGAAACTAATGGTCACCTCTGAAATCTGTTACAGGGTGAGAAACAGTGGCGCACTCCATAGGACGTTCAATGTGGAACCTCTCTATCTCAAACACGAAAATTCAGGTAGGGTCCAAGATATACTGTACTTTCATCATTAAATGTTACACTTTATACCTGAAAATTTAGGAATTTTCATTGTTTGATGAATGTGACTCTGTGAGTAAAGGGACTATTTATTCTCATTATTGCAGGATAAACATAATTATAATTTATTGTATTTTATGTTGCAATTCCTAACAGTTTAGGAAGAACTTGTACAAAACAAAGCACAAAATTTGTGCTTTTTTTGTACATTGAATGTTGTAAAAAAAATACTAGGTAGATGCATTATACCAAGAACTGCTACACTTAAAACATTTACCAAGTAATTGCTCATTTATCCTGTTATTGAACAAAATGTTGTTTAACAAAACAGAATGTTTCTCCTTTCCTTTGAGCAGTTAAAACCTAATTCTGCCATTTTATTTGTCCCCAGGTCTAGCAATTGATTACATGGTAAATATACTATCATGCACTAACTCTAAGAAATTGTTCTCGAGACCCTCTAAAAGTAAACATTAGCCATCTTGAATATTTTTAAAAAGATTTTTGGACAGTTGACTTAGATAATTCTCCCTATTTTTCTTCAGAAGCCAGTGCTTCAAGGCCCATGGTGTTTTTGTGTTCGATGCTGTGTATTAATGAACAGAAAACGCTGTCTGAGCAATATGTATCAAAATATTATTTGCCAATACCTTGCGGTTATCAATTAAGATCATTTTAAAATAACACTCTAGACATTTTCTCCTCAAACGTCTGATGAAAACTTTTAATCGTAAATAATTAAATATGGACTTGTCTTTACTATTGAGGGTTCATTTTATTTGAACACTACATCAACATTTTGAACACTTCTTCTTTCTTCTTCTTTTCACTTCGACCAAGGTGTGAAGAACGCTTCGTACAAAGAAAGAGAAATTTTCATCAACATTGTCTCTGTCAATTTATTTATTTTCAGCACTGGCAAATTCCTCTGAGCAAGAGATTCCGCGCGCTCAAATTGTGGTTCGTGATTCGGAACTATGGCATCAAAGGTCTTCAGAAACATATCCGAGAGGTAATTTCTTTAATTTAATTAAAAAACCGGAATGGCGCAACACAGACTTTGAAAATCTACCCTTGGTAGGGTCGGAAGTGGAACGAAAGAATATAAAAAGGAAGTATAAATCTAGATTATTTTTGAGATTTTCAAGTGGTTTAGGTTTAGAAACGTTACAATAAAAAGCTTTGTTCATTTAGTCTAAAATGTTAGAATCGTGAAATGAAGCATTTTTTTTTTTTTTTTACTCTACATAACATCTCATAATTTATGGTACAAAGTCAAAAAAACTACTGATATCCCACAAAACAACATTTTATGTGTAAGAACTAGTATGCACGCAGAGAAAAAAAATTGTAATTTATTAAATTACAGCAGGAGCTACCAGTATTTCAATGGTTGTCTTTCAGCACAGCATATCAATCAAATCTTTCAGACATTTTTAAAAAAAAATTAATTTAAAAAAAGTTATCATCATCATCAATCTCTAAAGGTCAAACCTTGTTGTGATTGCCATACGCCATGTCTCTCTGTCGGATGCTTTCCTCTTCCTAAAGTTATCATATATGTGTTGATCTCTTTTGTGATATCACAACTACTAAAACTCGCTTTTACTTCGCTGAAACCGGGACTTGAACTACCGACCTCCAGGTTACAAGTCCGCCGCCTTATCGATCAAGCCACTGAGGTCAGTTTAAAATTAATTTAAAAGAAGCAGCTGTCTTGGGATGACTGGAGCTCAAGGGTTTATATAGATCAGGGGTTCCCAAACTGTGGAGAAGGTTTCAAGTGGTCCGCAAGGTGGTGCCTAAAAAAAAAAAAAAAAAAAAAAAAAAAACAATACAAATGCCCTTACAAAAAATCCTCTAACTTTTATTGAAAGTACCTTCTGCTAGTGGTCAAAATTATGAAATTCAAAAGTGGTCCGTGGCTTGAGGAAGTTTGGGAACCCCTGATTTAGATGATATCAGAATTATTAGTACTAGTACAGTAAGTACCTTCTGTTAGTCGTCAAAATTATGAAATTGAAAAGTGGTCCGTGGCTTGAGGAAGTTTGGGAACCCCTGATTTAGATGATATCAGAATTATTAGTACTAGTACAGTAAAGGTGTATATTCTTTTTCATTTTCATTTATATATCTCCCTTGCCTTTATCCCATATTAGCTTATGTTGCTTTTGGGGTCGGCATTGTTCAACCTCAAGGTTGAGGTTGGTAGGGTGGAGCACGTTTTTTTATGGCTGGATGCCCTTCCTAACGCCAACGATTCTATTTGATTTAACGTCCTGGATTAGGACGGGGGTTTTACCCTCCATTCGCTGGGAATCGTACCAGCTACCCACATTAACCTCACCCAGCCTGGGTAGGGCCGGAAATGCCAGCCTCACGTGTTTGGATGGAACAGAATTTTCTTCGAAAAGTCTGCCCCAGCCGGGAGTTGAACTCGGGAACTCTGGACTACGGGCAGTAGTCACAACCATTACGCCACGGAGGCTTCATTTTCATTTCTTCTTTTTATATTTTCTGTTACGTTTCATCTCCTTCATGTTTGTGGTTATTTCACAATTTTCTATTTTATTGTACTTTCGAGAAATATTTTATGAATTTTAGTTTACCATTGTGATGTATTTTGTGATTTATTATAAGTATTTTTGTAACCTTTGTTTATTTTTATCTTATTATTATTAATATTATTTACTGCGGGCATTTATCATTTATCATTCATAATTTATTCCAGAGTGTTCGTCTGGCTCAGAAGTTCGAGGCTCTGGTGCTCGGAGACCCGAGGTTCGAGATCCCCGCCGCCCGCCACTTGGGTCTGGTGGTCATTCGACTGCTGGGCGAGAATCTGCTGACGGAAATGCTGCTGAAGAGACTGAACAGTAAGGGAAGTCTGCACTGCGTTCCGGCCTCTCTCAGAATCCAGGGAGTGGGTAGGTGGACTTCTCTTTCATTTTCTCTACGCCTTTATTTATTTATTTTATTTATTTAGAAACTCTTTATTAGTACGAAGAACATATATACAGACAAATAATGGTAAATATAAAAAAATAGACAATATTAATAATATAAACAAGGAAGAAAAAAAAAAAAAACAAAACAAAAAAACAAAATATATACATGGAAGAGATTGCCATAGGCAATAACCCAGCCCTTTAGTTAGGATATATGTATATATTTTGTTTTTTTTTCTTTCTTATTTTTATTATTAATATTGTTTTTATTATTAATATATTTAATTTTTACCACTATTTGTCTGTATACAGGGTGTGGCAAAAGTCCGGCCAAGGTCAAATATCTCCCGTTTGTCTTTAGGTACTAAATTGAAATTTTGTATGGTGTAACGGTTTATTGTCAGGTACTTGGAAAGTATATTAAAATTTCAGGGGCGGATACCGTATAGGGGCCAGGGGGTCGAGGTCGATTTTTTAAATTGGACCTTTTTTACATTTTTTAAAAGCCCTCTCAATTCTTTAAACCATCTAGCATTTGTTGTTTTTAAATGGCGGCCGTTTTAGTAAAAGAGAGTTAGGAAGGAAAAATTATTGATTAGGACCCAACAAACCAGGTAAAATCTCATCAGAGTTACTTCCTCGGTTCAATTTTTTTTTTTTAAATTTTAAAAGATACAACATCACGGGCGGCTACAAGGGGACTCAAAGTTTCAAATCCTCAATCCACGATTCAGCTCTCATAGCAGGTGTTCAAAGTGACGGCCTCCTTCAATCTCACAGTAGCCAATCCGTTCGTAAAAGCGTGTCTGGATTAATGAATATCATTTCTGGTTTGTTGGGTCCTAATCAATGGCCAGTGACGGCATCGTCAGTGAACTAAACTAAAGATATATTATTATTCTCATCCCTGATAGATAAATACGTCATTCGTTTCACTGTGACATCTCAGAGGACCACAAACAATGACATAACCCGGGACTGGAACGAGATTCGCAACACAGCGACAGAGATATTAGCGGAAGTGGCTGCTGAGACGCAGAGCATTCAGAGCGCTAAGAGGGCAAGAGTTCCTTTGAAAGGTAAATCAATCTTCTGAAATCAATTATGAAAGGCAATCAGAGGCACGCTTACTCTCGGTAGTGAGTTTGAAGAAATGTTTTACCTTTGAAATATATTTTAGAAAAGAATGATTCATTTGAGAAAAAAAAAATTGAAACGTACCTAAATTATTTCTGAAATGCATTATGAAAGGTAAATCATTTCTGAAATGAGTTTTTAAAGGTGAATAATGGTTAGTTGGAAGAAGCTCACTTGAGTGAAAATCCTGCCAAATAAAAAAAAAATCTAAAAAGTAATTAATAAAAAAATTGGTCAGTATACATATTTTAAGTGACCCCATTAGAAAACACTTTCACTTTGCCTTTTTGCAAACCCTCTACGGCTCGGGAATAATTGAACGCTTCCTCATGGTTGAGGTTGCTATGTCTTGGCACTCCTACTTCCATATTTTACGACTTGATGTCCTCTTACTTGCTCTTGAGACGATGCTTTTTGAATGTCTGAGTTAGAAAAGGCAAAAAAAACTGAATTGAGTGTAACAAAACTATCTATCAAATTTATTCTCATCAAATTTCCTCTTAAACCAACAGTTCCTTGGCAAATCAATAACTAAGTCAGATTTTTTGCTCTACCCCTCTGTATCTCGCTAGCAAAACTATAAAATGCGGCTGGATAATGAAAAAAATCCAAGATAATTAAAGAAAGGTTAGTTCAATTATTTTATACAAACAAAATACAGTTCTTTTATATTTTTAGTCAATAATAAGAACAAAATAATATTGAATAATGTTATATTTACTAATATACCAATATCCGTTTCTTCCTGTCAAGATGCCTTGTTCTGTAGTCTTTTACTATTTGAATAATGAACTGTTTTTGATCTGCATTATTAGTAATATATGTTATTACGTATTAACTCAATGACTCATCCAATAATTTCACCCCCTTTATAATTTTTGTGGTTAAGCACTCGTGTGCCATGCGGAAGGTCCTGGTTTCGAACTCCCACGCCGACAAAAATTTGGTTACAGTTGTTTGTAAGGGATACCTTTCTAAATGGGAAGTATTGTGTCACTTCTCGCCCATCGGAAGGAGGCCTACTACGGGATGGACAGGCTTCAACACAGACCACAAAACGACTACGGTAGCTCCTGTTTCATGGCTACCAAATAACAAGGCTGTGAAACACTTGGCTTTCTTTAAATTACCTTCTCTTTTTTTATCATCAATCCAGTATCCGTTCTAGTTGATAATTCTTTCTTGAGTTCGTTTTTCAATCGCTGATAAAAGTATTATTTTTTAAACTATAATTAATTTTTTATATTAATTTCTATTCCTTAATAGCATCTTTTTAAAAAATTGTACAAAAGAATATGTGCTGAAGTTATTTCTAACACAAAAATAAATGTCTTTTTATCGTGGCAGTATACTCGTATGTTGAAGCTTGGTATAAAGCTCCCAAGCACCAAAGGGAGACTTTTCTTGTAAAAAAAAAAAAAAAAATATCAGCTTCCAAAACATAGATAAGGATATGGCTACTCCTAAAAAGATTGCTAACCATCTGTGGTAGTTAGGCCAAGAAGCTAGGTCCAGCATTCTTTGATGAAGAGGTACCATCTAATACGAAACAAAGATGGTTATTGATTATGAGAAGGATACAAATAAAAAATATGAATGCAATGTAACCAAACTTGCAACTTTAGTGAAAAAAAAATCTAGATTTTTTGGTTTCACGAGAAACAAAAACTTTCTTCAAAAGATTAGATCAAAATACATCATTCTTAAAGTACCCGCCAACATCCTGGTCAACGAATAAAGATTACCTTGTAGGAAAAAACTTCTTGAAACATCTCAAAGTTGTTAATGATACAGCAGAAAGGGGAGTAAAATTAATGGATGAGTATTAATAACATACTTACTAAAAATGAAAATCAGTTCATTATTAAAGTAATAATAATTCCGTGCCGTGCGACAGGCAAAGAAACCTATATCACGGCGGTGAGAGGAATATATGGACGCCCAGATCCAATGTCTAGGCTCCTTTCATGTTAATTGATTCTACTTGGTTTTTATGTCTTTATTTGAGATAGTCAAGACGGGGGTTTTACCCTTTATCGCTGGGAATCGTACTAGCTACCCACATTAACCTCACTCACCCTGGGTAGGGCTGGAAATGCCAACCTCTCGTGTTCGGAGGGAACAGGATTTTCTATGCGAAAATTCTACCCAAACTGGGGATCGAACTAAGGGATCTCTGGACTACGGGAAGTAGTCATAACCGTTACGCCACAGAGGCTGGCAAGTAGTAAATGACTACAGAACAAAATATCCTGACAGCAAAAAACGGAAATCGGTATACGGGTAAATATTCCATTATTCAATATTATTTTGTTCTTATTATCGATTAAAAATATAAAAGAACTGTAATCTGTTTGTATAAAATAATTGAACTAACTTGCTTTCTTTAATTGTCCTGGATTTTTTTCATTATCCAGCCGCATTTTATAGTTTTGCTAGCGAGATACAGAGGGGTAGAGCAAAAATCTAACTTTGTTATTGATTTGCCCAGAAACTGTTTGTTTGAGAGTTAATTTGATAGGAATAAATTTGTTGGATAATTTTGTACAATTCTATCACTTTTTGAATTTTTATTCTAAGTTGATCTATTACAGAGAAAATCAACAAAATGTGCGGGAAAACGTATATTGCCCCTTCAATTAGGACATCTAAACTTTAAGCTCCTGGCGGCACGTGTTAACGTTTTCTGATCGAGCTGAAACTTTTTAGCAATTTTTTTCTCATGAATTGGAACCACTTTGGGGGGGGAGCACCTTCGATTTCCGACCTTCGAAAATAAGGGCCACCCTAATGCAAGATATTATTTAATATCTACCACATTTAATATTTGTGGTATATTATTTAATGTTATTAATTTAATTTTTGTGGTAGATATTATTTTTTAAAAACGTCTTGGTGCTTGCATTTCAGAAACCAAAATGAAAAATGGTCTGTTCGGATCCAGCTTGCTCCTGGCCAACTCACCGATGTCACCGAAAATAATGAATGGAAGCTTCGCGGCGGTGTTTGATGCCGACGAAAGCTTCATGAACGGATGGAACCAGGGTAGCAACCGGTCCCAGGGTGACGGCAAGGACAGCGACAGCCCATGTAGGTATTTATTTAATTTTAGTAGGTATTTATTTAATTTTAGTAGGTATTTATTTAATTTTAGTAGGTATTTATTTAGTTTTAGTAGGTATTTATTTAATTTTTGTATAAGCAATTTAGATCAAGCTTTATTTACATATTTTATAAACATAAACATTAAAAAAAAGATGAGTGTTTCACAGCTTTTTTATGTTTTTCTCCTATAACTCCTCTGTTGTTTGCATTCTAGTTAGCAGGTTATTTCGTAGCCATGACACAAGAGCTACTGTAAACGCTTGTAGTCTGTGTTGTAGCCTGCCCATCCCGTAGTATGCCTCTCCTCTGATGGGCGAGAAGTGTGACACAATACTTCCCATTTAGGTGCGCTCAGTTTAAAATGAACAAATTAATTATAATAGGTAATGTTTATAAACAAAGCCTGATAAAGAGTGGTAGTTATTTAGAAATAATTTAGAGTGCTAGGGCCAAATTATGAAATGAAATTACAATGAGGATAAGGTGGTACCAAAATCTGTTGTTTGCATTCTACTTTTCTCCTATAACACCTGTGTTGTTTGCATTCTACAAGGCAGGTTTTTCTCCGATAACTCCTCTGTTGTTAGCATTCTACTTAGCAGGTTTTTCTCCTATAACGCCTCTGTTGTTTGCATTCTACTTAGCCGGTTTTTCTCCTATAACTCCTCTGTTGTTTGCATTCTACTTAGCAGGTTTTTTCTCTTATAACTCCTCTGTTGTTTGCATTCTACTTAGCAGGTTTTTCTCCTATAGCTCATCTGTTGTTTACATTCTACATAGCAGGTTTTTCTCCTATAACTCCTCTGTTGTTTGTATTCTACTTAGCAGGTTTTTCTCCTATAACTCCTCTGTTGTTTGCATTCTACTTAGCGGGTTTTTCTCCTATAACTCCTCTGTTGTTTTCATTCTACTTAGCAGGTTTTTCTCCTAGAACTCCTCTGTTGTTTGCATTCTACTTAGCAGGTTTTTCTCCTATAGCTCATCTGTTGTTTACATTCTACATAGCAGGTTTTTCTCCTATAACTCCTCTGTTGTTTGCATTCTACTTAGCAGGTTTTTCTCCTATAACTCCTCTGTTGTTTGCATTCTACTTAGCGGGTTTTTCTCCTATAACTCCTCTGTTGTTTTCATTCTACTTAGCAGGTTTTTCTCCTAGAACTCCTCTGTTGTTTGCATTCTACTTAGCAGGTTTTTCTCCTATAACTCCTCTGTTGTTTGCATTCTACTTAGCAGATTTTTCTCCTATAACTCCTCTGTTGTTTGCATTCTACTTAGCAGGTTTTTCTCCTATAACGCGTCTGTTGTTTGCATTCTACTTAGCAGGTTTTTCTCCTATAACTCTTCTGTTGTTTGCATTCTACTTAGCAGATATTTCTCCTATAACTCCTCTGTTGTTTGCATTCTACATAGCAGGTTTTTCTCCTATAACTCCTCTTTTGTTTGCATTCTACTTAGTAGGTTTTTCTCCTCTACTTAGCAGGTTTTTCTCCTATAACTCCTCTTTTGTTTGCATTCTACTTAGCAGATATTTCTCCTGAACCCTTCACATGGCTAACTAACTCCTCTGTTGTTTGCATTCTTCTTAGTAGGTTTTTATCCTCTACTTAGCAGGTTTTTCTCCTATAACTCCTCTTTTGTTTGCATTCTACTTAGCAGATATTTCTCCTGAACCCTTCACATGACTAAGCAACTTCTCTGTTGTTTGCAGCTATGAGACGCAGAATCCGCGGGATCCTGATGTCCGGCAAACAGTTCTCGTAGACTCCAGGATGGACATCATGTCCGGGTGTGAGGCTCGGCCTTACAGAACGCCCTCGTCGGAGCAGACAGAGATAGAGAAGCTTAAAGAAAATGGTAAGATGCGACCTTCTAATCGAGATGGAAAATGAAATATATTGTAGAACTTCTCACTTTTCTATTTTGACTAATAAAATACGGTCTGAAGTGGAATTTTGCTGGAAAAATGGAGGAATTATAAAAGATAGAGAACTTGAAATTAATCAATCCCATAGGAATGTCACATAGGAAACTATCCAATATGGCTACCGTTATTATCTTCAAAAACATGTATAAAGAAGAATTAATTTGTTATTTTGATTTCCTCTGTGTTCTAACTATCCAAAATGGCCGATTTTATGAGACAGGTTCATTACCCATGAGATACATGTTATATTGTTATAAATGTTGAATAACTTCCTGTATGGATGAAAAATAGGAACCACCACTTTCTCAAAGACCCTCTTAGCTCAAAATAAATGGCCAGGTATGTTCTGGTATTCACAATTAATCATATCCATGTGATTTTAATTTCCACTTTTCTGTTTTGAATCAAATTAATCAAAAAATGAAAAACTGTTGGCAAAGAAATCCTGTCCATAGGTACATAATACTCCACATTGTGATTAAAAAAAAAAAAATCGTAAACTCCAAAAACTTTTAAAAAAATATTGGATGGGAAAATCATTATTTTTTTCGGTTAATTGAAACAGGCTCAACAAGTGTGAAATATATTTTTCAAATATCCTATCTCTTTTAGTCTAAGATAATTATTTTAAGCTCACATTTGATATTTTTAACATGATTATTAAATCAAAAACATTTTCCTATGAATGCAGGCGAAGCAGAATTACTACAAGGGCAAGAATTGACGGTCCTAACAAACGGTGAGCAGCGAAAGACACTTCAGGCAGGAAGTGCAGACCTCGGTGAAGAAATGCCAACAGAAGTTGAAAGAGATGACATTCCAATCATCATCGATAAATTGGACAGAAATGTTATATCTGATAGAAAAGTAACCTTAGAAAAGTTTGATAGAAAAGTAATCATTGACGAATTAAATAGAAAAGTAGGAGACACAAATATCGTAGACGACTCACACGAAAGATATTGTGCTGTTAAAGAAATGGGTCAATGGGTACATATTGGAGACAAAGTTGCCGAAGAAGAGTTCCTTAAAAAGTCAGACTCGATTTACGTGAAAAATGTTGACGATATAAAATCTCTCGCTACCGATGCCAAAAAATCTTTGTGAGGTTCTCATGTAGATTTAAGTCACTTTGAAGGAACTGTTAATTGAGTTTCATAACAAGTTCTATGCTGATTGGTAATAAGCGAAGTGTTAATGTGGAGAATATTTTTGAAAAGATCATTGAGAATAGTCAGATCAAAAAAGAATTGCTCAGAAGTTTGCATACAAAATGATTGTGTGATAACATAATTATAATTTTTCATTTATTAATTTTTAATTACCTTTTATCTTTTTATCGAGCTTTCTTTGTGTTGTTGTTGTTATTGTAGCAGCCTACGCTATGTCGAGAAATTTTCAACAAACTCATTAATCATTTCTCTTAGCTTTTTACTTTTCATAAGGTTTTATGACTTTTCTAATCAACATTTCACTTCTGTTCAGATGTGCACCATCCTGTTTTTGATGAAAATGTGGGTGGTTATCTAATATTTCTTTGAGTTTTCTTGTTGTTTTTGAAGTTTTTTTTCTAGATTTTAAACCAATCCACGCCTATTTAATACCACATCACATGTTACAAACATGATTTTCAAAATATTTTTATGTCTACTGTTAATCATAAAATGTAGTACTTTTTATTACTTTTTTGTGTTCAATAATATAATAATTTAAAACATCATTATAATATTCTATTCTCTTATTAACAATATAAAAAAATCAGGATAAGGTTATGTTTTAATTTTTTTAGGTGATAAAAAAACAATACCTATTTCGTCAATACCGAAAAAACTGTAAGAGCACTAAAATTCAACGTACTATTTAAACTAAAAGTCCCTGGAACTTACTATTTTACAAACGAAAACCACATATTATTTAGCAAATAGCTAATTTTAATATTTTCCAGAGGGTTTAATTATAATAATACAAATCTTGAACGATAAGTTGTCTGATCTTAAAACCGCTTATTATTTATTTTCACTGTCCTAAAATGTAAGGTGGTAAAGAAGTGAAAATAAAATACTAAACTATTGAGCTCAGCTTCTGTACTTTTTGTGACTTATTTTTCCGTGATCGGGGTTAACTATCCCTCGTAGAACCGCACCTGAATAATATAATATGAAAATAACTAAACTGTTATTTCTTCATTGATAAGAAGATAAACAAAACAAATTACAAGTATATTATGTAAAATAAGGGTCGTATCTTTTATATTGACTCATTATAACTTAACAGCTAGGCTATTTACATTGCATCATCAGTCGCAGTAAATAAGTTATCCTTATTCACATTTGCCCAAGTCGAATTGAATTTTACCATAGTTTTCAAATTGACTTTCTTATAAATTCAGACAATTCAATATTCAACGGGGTAACTCAATGTTCAGTATTGTTTCATATGAAGCTATCACCCCATGTTGATTTCCATAAATTAATTCAATGTTTATCATTGGATTCACTAAAGTAGGAAAACGGCTGCCTAAAAAGATATTGTTAAATTGTTTGATATGCTAATAAATCTGAATAGATAGAGAGGGTTTTTTATTTCATTCGTAAAGATCTTATTGATCTCTTTAAGCAGAAAATGTCTTAAAATATTTTGTGGTGGTGGTTCAATACTGTAGATTAATTAACAATGCATAAGATGAAGAATAGCGGCCCCAATGCAGATTCCTGAGACAGTCTATTGTTGACTTTTTTTTCTTATACCCTATAGAATCATTCATGTTCGTCAACTAAAAAATACAATTACTGAGCAAGTTTTAGGAAGTAGGAAATCATCAGAGGAACTTGTAGAGAAGACCCCCCACGCTAAACTATATCATAGGCAGTGGATAAGTCCATGAAGGCCACACATATCTTTTGATAATTTTGAAAGCCGGCTACAATGTGTGTGGCATAGGCTAAGAATTCATCCATAGTTATAATTTTAGCTTAGGAAGTATGTCATAGTAATATTTTATATTTTTAAGTAAAACTAACTATTAACAAAAAATCTAAGTGACCGCGTCAAAAACCAGTCTCTATTGAGTGGAAAGAATTCTACAATTTAGCAGCTGATTTGGTTATTATGTTATGTACTCTCTCTAGAAGTTTGTAATGTACTTGTATTAGGTTAATGTGGAAGCCAACAGGGTGACAGTTTTCGGGGTTGTTTGGAGCTTTGCCTGGTTTAAGTAAGGCTATTAGGTGACTATATTCAGTTGCATGGTGTACTTAAGATTACCTAGACTCGAGAGCGTTGAGATTTTTAAAAGTATTCGAAGAAAACTTTGTGAACTAATCCGGGTAGGCACCACAATGTTTGTAATACTATCAAATTCTTGAGATTTATTTGCTATCGCCTATCACTATTGCTATCACCAGGTACCAGAACGTTTGAGGAGGAATATTTAATTCATGGTGTTCATAATTCAGTTGAGATTGTGATCTTGTTTCGAGGCAGCTGATTGAAATTTGAGGATATCCTTCCCATGAACACATATTTTCACTATGATGCCCATTAACTCAGACATCTGAATGTGGAAAAGTGGATAATTTCTCATCTGGACATCACTGTCGTACAGAGAAATATTAATAGGTATTTTTGATATAATCTTCAATAAATATGGCAATATCTTTAATTTTTTTGTGAGTCGAGGTTTTTATCATGCAAGAGTTTTCTAAATCAGTTATAATATGAGTCGCAACGTCATAATGGATATGGAAAGTTTCGCAGATCATACTCTGAAATAGAACCCCGAAATAAATTGGGTCTTGTTTCATATGTGATATATTTTTTTTTTTTTGTGATTCCATGACTTTCCTTTCTATAGGATAAGAAAAGTAAAAGAAGTCAATATTATTTTCAACTAAGACTACATAATTATTATGTAGAAATTGACATTTGGACAAGTCAATACCTTCTGGAAGATATAGGAAGAACAGTTTTGAATGTTATTTCAAGCCATGGTAACCGTTCAGATTCAGAATAGGTAAAATGAGAAAGACTAAGAGCATTAGACTAGAAAATCTGATGGCAATGATTTGGTGGTTAAAACTCATTTCACTACTGTTACCCAGAATGGACAATGAGAAGGCAAAATGAAAATTTCTCTCCATCCCATAATACTAAAATGTGTGAAACCTAAAATGATGAGAACGCAATAAAAAGCCTATTATTTCCTTTATTTTTAAATATTCTTATTAATTCAACCATATTTGCACAAACTACATCTTATATTTAAAATTATTAAACAAAAATACTTTTCACATTATTAAAATTATCAACTAGGTAAAATATTTTAGAGAAAAAAATATTGAAGAGGTAAAAAAAATCGGGTTGAATAACATTGAAATGAAAATACAATAATATAGTTAATTTTGCATCATCCAATTTTGAACGTGACATAGTAAATATGTTTGTAACTCTGAAAAGTTGACAGTAAATTATTTCTATTTCTTCTGAATCGGGACACCATACTCAAAGACAGTTCAAGCTGAAACAAAAGATGAAAATTCGGTTAGTTTTAAGACGACTCAGTCCCAAGAAAGTATTTTAGTACTACATTCTTACAAGAAATAAACGCATATTTTGGGTTTAACGTTCTGTTAGTCTCTTATGAGTTACTCAAGACGAGACTTTTTTCCTGTAATCGCTAGGAATCGTACATCATCTAATCACATCAGCCTGGTTTGGGCCGAATATTTATTACCAACCTTGCGCTTGAAAACGAATAAAATGATATTTTTATCTACCCCCTGATAATATCTGTAGATGGTGTCCTTCTTTATACATTTGAAAGTTTCCTTAAAAAGATGTCAAAGCACTTGTTTGATAAAAAGATATTCAACACACTTCTTGATCACGGTCAAGATCCTACAGCAGAAATTACTTATTGTTGATTGGGTAAAAATTAAAGTACAAGACTCATTGATTTGTGCTGTTTCCATGAGATTAAGTTGAGGAGATTTGAAGTTGAAGACGTTTGAAGAAAAAAGGGTTGGGTGGAAGAGATTGCCACAGGCAATAACCCCGCCCTTTAGGTAGGACATTAGTGTTATTTCCTTTTTTACGTATTTATTTTTCATTCGGTTGTTTTTTTCTTAATTTTATAATTTTAACATTGTACTTTGTCCTCCTAATAAAGTATACTATAATAATAATAAGATGGATGTGGTCTAATTGAAATGTAGAATGTAGATGGTGTTGACTAAGAAGTTGATCTTTTTTAAATAAATATGTAGGTATGATTTATTTGTGGTGAAGCACAAGGCCTCTTCACAATTTTTGTGGGTTAGTTTTAATAAATAATAATTTCTCTGTTATTTTAATAAATTTTAATCATAATAAATTAGTTATTGTTATTAAATATTACCTGTAGAATCAGCTTCAGTACTATTACGAGTTTCAGAGGTCTCATCTGCCATCTCGTTTGCCTGGCAGATTAGGCTGACCCGATAGAAGTAATTCCTCCAGAAAGTTTTCCTCACTCAATCTGAAAATTTGAAATAAGATAATAAAATTATAGTATAGTATAGTAGTGCTTTATTTAAACTGTCGGTTCGAGACAGGGAGTCCCATGACGCTAACAGTTTATACGAGTTGAAATAATTTTTTTACCCTTAATCATACCATACCATTATTTTTCCTTTCATCCCTCAAAGAGAGTCTCGTTGGGGGACGCTAAACAGATACGGTACCAGCTCTATAATGAAAAAAGAAAATAACACAAATCATTGGCCCCCATAACAGGGATGGCGTTTAGGAAGTGCATCCAGCAGTAAAATGTAGAAGTAATAGTGTCAGAACCAACCAACCTCAACTGAAAGCCAAGACCTTCCTCTACCAATCCCTGTCCTTGGTCATCCAGAGAGGGAATGCATCCAGTATTCGCGGGACTTTTCCTCCCAATCCCTCTCTGGACTATATCTACCAACTTTAATATGATTGTTGTTCTAAAGTAGCTAAAATACCTATATTTATTTTTTAATCTTAAGGATGAAATTCATAAAAAACCTCAACTGTTGTGTAATCAATGTATTGACTACAAATGAAATTGAAGAGAGTCCTGTAGGACAAATGAAACGAGGTTGAACGGAAGGGGTTGAACAATACCGCACCCAAGTAGGTTTGGGAGAAGGTAAGTGAAGTAATAATACTAATAATTAATAAGGTATCACCTCATCGCAGAGAAAAGTCTCACTCTCAAAATCACAGAGTGCCGCCTTTACCACTGAGCTACCGGGACAAACATAATAATAATAATATCGCCTTTTTTATACTGCCCGATTAGGATTAATAAGTCCCATTATTCCAGCAGTAAGCCCAAGACATATCATTATGTGGTATAAATCCCAAAATGGGAGGATAACTTGTCATGCCCCGGCTGGGTTTCGAACCCGCGACCTCTGCAATCTCTGAATTCACACAGTACCGCCTTTACCACTGAGCTACCGGGATAAACATAGTGTTGAAAGTATAATGTAAAGCGGTTTTTTTTTTTTTTTTGAACGAAAAGCCTGAACGAGACCGACCAGTCAGCTCTGGTCAACCAAAATTTGAAGAATAAAAAAAAGTGATTTTTGGAACTCTGGTTTGTTTACATTAAAAGATATCGGTGTTTGTTTACATTTTGCATTTGAAATCATCCACTTCTTCTTCTTCTTACCGAACCAAACGCCATGACCGAACGAACGAGCCGGTCCACTGTGGTCAGGATTTTTCGGTCCGGTCAAATAAAAAAAAGTGACCAGGTCAGCTTCGGTTCGCTTCGTTCACATAAAAAAAACCGCTTGGATTTTTTTTAAGCAACAACAAAAAGCTTACAATTTTGGCACAAGCTCTTCCTTCATCTTCTCGAGGAGAGGATCTTCTCCCAGCACGGCTTGCGCTACCGGATATTGCGATTCGTAGTCGAAATCAAAATCCACGCCAGGCGGAGGACTACGGACGAAGTTTCTCCTATCCTGTGGGGTCAAGGAGAGAGATAAGGGGTTAGTAATTAATTTAAAAAAAAATTATTTATTTAATAACAAGATAACTTATAAAAAGGTAATTTCTCCTATCCTGTGGGGTCAAGGAGAGAGATAAGGGGTTAATAATTAATGACAAAGTTTCTCCTATCCTGTGGGGTCAAGGAGAGAGATAAGGGGTTAATAATTAATGACAAAGTTTCTCCTATCCTGTGGGGTCAAGGAGAGAGATAAGGGGTTAATAATTAATGACAAAGTTTCTCCTATCCTGTGGGGTCAAGGAGAGAGATAAGGGGTTAATAATTAATGACAAAGTTTCTCCTATCCTGTGGGGTCAAGGAGAGAGATAAGGGGTTAATAATTAATGACAAAGTTTCTCCTATCCTGTGGGGTCAAGGAGAGAGATAAGGGGTTAATAATTAATGACAAAGTTTCTTCTATCCTGTGGGGTCAAGAAGAGAGTAAGGGGTTAAGGGTCAGTAATTCTCAACACAGAATTTTTTAACTTTGAGAAAGGGTACTATTCAATCATTATAAAATCTGCAACGTAGTATAATTGTAATAAATAAATGGAAAAAAAATAATAATAATTTATTTTCAATTTATTTTGTTATTTAATAACAAGATAACAATACATATACAAAGGTATTTTTCCTAAGCTAATGCTTCTAAGAAAATTTCTCCCATTCTGTGGGGCCAAGAAGAGAGATTAGGGGTCAGTAATTAATTTTTTTAATTTTATTTATTTATTTAATAACAAGATAACATATACAAAGGTATATTTCCAAAGCTAAAGCTTCTAAGAAAATTTCTCCTATCCTGTGGGGTCAAGAAGAGAGATTAGGGGTTAGGGGTCAGTAATTCTCAACACAGTTTTTTTTTTTAACTTTGAGAAAGGGTACCATTAAATCATTATAAAATCTGTAAAATATTATAATTGTAATAAATAAATGGAAAATTAAAAAAAATAAAAATATTTTTTTTTCCAATTTATTTATTTATTTAATAACAAGATAACATGTACAAAGGTATTTTTCCAAAGCTTAAGCTTCTAAGAAAATTTCTCCTATCCTGTGGGGTCAAGGAGAGATAAGGGGTTAATAATTAATGTTTTTTTATCCGACCTCATGGACTTGTAACCTGGAGGTCGGTGGTTCAAGTCTCGGTTTCAGCGTAGATTTAGTAAAGCGAGTTTGAGTAGTTGTGATATCACGAACTTGATTAACACAAATATGATAACTTTTTTTAAAACTAATTAATGTTTTCTTTAAATTTATTTATTTATTCAATAACAAGATAACATATACAAAGGTATTTTTCCAAAGCTAAAGCTTCTAAGAAAATTAACCCATATGACCGAATACATGATCCTAAGACAGCCTAAGACATACATCAGCCTAAGACACGTCATTAATTATAATGACACAGTAGGTCATTACACTTTTATAATTTAACTAAAAAAGTAAACTGACGAAATTTTATTATTTTTTCACAGACATTATCTGATTTTATTTTACCTATTTCGTTGTTTGGTGATTTTTATGTTTTGTCAAAAAAAGTCTGGACTATAAACAGAGAACAGACTAGCCAACCCTAGTTTGCAGTTTCTTATTTTTATCCAGGTACGATAGACAACCTCCGTGGCTCAGTGGTTAAGAGCATTGGTTACTGACCCGGAGGTTGCGGGTTCGAATCCCGGCCGGAGCGGAAATTTCTGACCGAAATTTTCCGTTTCCGGAATGGCATGGATGTAAAGGTAAAGAATGCGAAAGCGGTTCCGGGGCACACTTAACTTAAAATAATAATAATAAAAGAAAAGGTACGATGTCTCATAATCACGTCTCAAGTACTTTCTTTACATAATACTTGCAAGCTAGTTGTAACATAAGGGTTGGGTGGAAGATATTTCCATAGGCAATAACCCCGCCCTTTAGTTAGGACATGTGTAGGTATATATTTTGTTTTTTTTTTTTATTTATTTTTCTTGTTTATATTATTAATATTGTCAATTTTTATATTTATTTTTTACTATTATTTGTCTGTATATAATATATGTTCTACTAATAAATAGTTTCTAAATAAATAAATAAATAAGCTACACTTACTTTAGAGAGAGACAAACACTCCTCTTTCAAACTTTCTTCGTTCGGGTGGCCCACCCAGGGCGGCACTACCTCCCCCGGCTTCTTATCCTTGCCCCCCTCCCCTTCCTTGTTGAAATCTCCCAGGATGTTCTGAAAGGAATAACAAATATAATTATTATTATTTATTTATTAAATTAACATCTAATATTTTATACTAATATACTTTTTTTCTCCAATTGACACATCACGTTTTTCTTTCTTATTTTATCTAATGTCTTTTTTTAGGTAATTCATTTTATATCTATTTTATTTTATAATACCATTGTATCTGCAAAATTATTGTAAACTTTCCTTCTGGAATTTGAATAAATACAATTTACAATATCTGTTCCACAGGAGAAGCCCCAATTATCACACCGACCTCTCTATTTAGATCTATTGTGACTAGTTGATTTTATTTGGTTTCAACGTCTTGATTTGAAGTAGTCAGGAAAGGGATTTTACCCTCCATTCGCTGGGAATCGTACCAGCTACCCACATTAACCTCACCCAGCCTGGACAGGGCCGGAAAAACCAGCCTCACGTGTTTGAAAGGAACAGAATTTTCTTCGAAAAGTCTGCCCCAACTGGGAATCTAACTCCATATCTCTGGAGGCTGGCAACAGATATAATAAGACGATATTATTATAACAGATATATAATAATAATACTGTCTTATTTATACTGCCTTCCTCGATCATAATAATATCGCTAATTTCTTGGCTGGGTTTCAAACCCGTGACCTCTGGACTACCAGAAAGAAGCCTTGACCACTGAGCTACACCGGGAAGATTTACAATGCCCCATTAGGACAGATGAGTCCCATTTTAATTTGACCACATAATAGGTATTAATAAATTAATAATCACCGATGTTAAGCAACGTCCAGCGACGTGAAGACTTCGTGAAGCTGGCATTCCTAACCAACCCAGGCTGGGTGAGGTTAATGTGGGTAGCAGGTTTGTAATTTTCCTAAGAATGGAGGGTAAAACCCCCGTCGTGATATGACCATGCAGTTGAAAGCTACGTTTAACCCAAAATAATAATAATATCGCCTTGTTTATACTACTCGAATACGATTTATGAGTTCTATTATTCCTGACCGACGTCTCAACCAAATGACCACTGACGAAATATGTATAACAATTCCGTGTCACCAACCTCCCGCGGTTTAGAGATCCTGAGTTCGATTCCCAGGTAGGGTAGAATTTTTGAAGAAAAGAACCTACCTACTCAAGGACATTATAAGAAAACCAGAAAAGCAAAGTCGTTACCGTCAGTGCGGTCATGGCTTAGTTTACTGTAAATTCAAATACGTTACGAAGTAGACACAGAGCTATTTTCCTAATAATTTCGTGTCTCTGAGATACACACAGATACCTATATCACGGTGGTGAGAGGTTTATATGGACGCCCAGATCCAATTCCCCTTCGAAGTAATACGCTGTAGTTCCGAGGGGGATACATTGAAAAAAAAAAAAATATATATTGATTCTATTTGATTTTAACGTCTTGATTTGATTTATTCAGTACAAGTACCATCGCATAGCTGGGAATCGTACCATACCCACCTTAACCTCAACCAAAGTTACCATTTTGATAAAAGAACCAAAAATATCTCACGTTTTCCTCGACAGTTTTCTTGATCTTGGCGCCCGCCTCACTCACGGTTTTGCCAGCTTTGTTGACGGCAGAGAACAGAAAGCTCTTGATGTTCTTCGCGCCTTGAATTGCTTTTGTAGAGACTGAAACGCAACATACCCAGGTTACAAAATAAGGTATATACATTAAGGACTACATTGTGAAACGGGAATAAAGTTGAGCCAGATACGAGAGATCTCTGGACTAGGGGCGGCGCCCTTAAGTCGGAGTTTCAATCAATCACAGCGCACTATTATAGCCCGAGCAAAGGAATAGTTTCCACTTGGATTTAATCTAATCCTGTTTTATAATTCGGTTCCAAATACAAAGTAAAAAATCTAACAAAACTTGATCAAGGCCGGTGCTAATGCTTATGGCATTCTTTTTCAAGTTCAGGCATACAAAACAGAAATAATAATAATTTTCTCTTCTTCATTTAATTTTTATTTTACCTAACCTAATTTGGGTCGGCATTGGTCAACATTTTCCTCGTGTTTGAGGTTGTTTTGTTCTGACACTCCTACTGCCATATTTTACGGCTAGATGGCTAACGCCAATCCTGTTGAGGGTGCATAGATTTATGTTATTGTCTTTTGCCTTAACAAAGCTTGTTCGAAGATAGCAAGAACCAGTAAGTATACCCTCGGCCAGAGAGCAAGAAAACAGAAATAATAATGATTCAATAATAATAATAAAAATATATGTGTTTCTTTGTGTTGTTATATCACAATTTTTAGTGGGTAGCTCAGAATTATAGACTTTTCCATATCTTTGAATATTCTAATATCTTATTTTTGCCTATAATTCCGCCACTGGTCGCTGCTCACATTAAAACAGCTACTCATTTTTCCTCACGAGGTATGAGTGGAATTACGATATTTAATCATAATATCGCCTTATACTACTATGCAGTAAGCCCAAGTCGTAATATTAATGTGGTCAGAGTCGAAAATTTGAGGATAACTTGTCATGCCCGATAGGTTTCAAACCCACGACCTCTGGATTACCAGACCGACGACTTGACCACTGAGCTACCATCAGGACACACAGAAAAGTGAGAAGTTAAAAGCTATCAATAGAAGGTACCGTTATTGTTGTTGTAACCAGCTTGGCTACAGCTGGGGCACCTCCAGCCAACTTAAATGGAAAAGTTGGGTCGTTCTGAACCACATATTTCTAGTGCGATCAACCATCGTGAGAACTAATAAAAAAGTTATTTATAATTCAAAAGATTGGCTCAACTCATCGGTCTCGCGGATGGAAAAAAAATCCCTGTGTTTTAAATAAATAAAATAAAATTATTTACACACTCACCTCCCCCAATGCCTCCTTCATCCCCATCTAGCTCCCCCTCGGAGGCGTGAATGTCACTGTCCGCGCCCCCTGTAGCACTGCAACAAGCAACACAAATAATATGATGGTTTCATTTCTAAAAAGAAAAAAAAAGGTAATTGTGCCCCGGAACCGCTTTCGCATTACTTCAGGGCACTTTACCTCCACATCGATGCCATTCCGAAAACGGAAAAATCTGTTAGAATTTTCCGCTCTGGCCGAGATTCGAACCCGCAACCTCTGGGTCATTTAGATGACACTTATTACGCCCAATTACATTCCTAAAGTTACAGAATAGAATAGAAATTACCTTGTTTATATTGCCGAGGTAAGACTAAAAACTCCCTTTATTTAAACAAGTCTAAACAAGGTATTTTTTATTTCCAATTTTTTATACAGATATTGTGAATACAATTAATATTCTCAAGTTATTATATACATAGACAGACTAAAAAACCTCCCACTGAGTTAGGATACCACTGAATGCAACATCTTGTTGTGCAAAGTTCCATGCTCCACTCTTTCCTTGGGCTCATGTTTTTTTATTAGTTTATTATAAGTTTATTTATTTATTTTCTTTATAAAGAACCATTTATACAAAGGTACTTCTTCTAAGCTTTGAATGGCTCCGAAGAGATAAGGAAGAGAACCCCACAGTTTTCGCAATACTTTGCAACACTTCCTATGTAAAATTCATGACAAAACGCTGCTTCGCGTTGCACAACAAAACGTTGCACTCAGGAGGATCCCGGCCTAATAGGCAGCTAATGGACATCTGATTTAATCATGAACCTAGGGTGCGTTTATCAATCACATTAAACAGGGTGATAAATCACTAATCAGCTGATAAGCGTTGTCGGTTTGTTTATCAATGACATGATTACCGCACTAGTAGTCAATTGGTTAACGCGCTAGTCTGGTAATCCAGGTAGTGTAGGGATCCGTTGGTTCGAATTCCACCCAGTGCATGAATTTTTCCTCATTAATTTGAGTTGTGACCTATTAAGAATAAGACTCTGAGGCTTAGGTGGTAGGAAATGCTTTGAGGATTAACCTGTTCTGGTAGTTACCTTCCACTATAGAGTGTTATTATTAATGGCAATGACAATACAATTACTATTGGCAGTTAACCATTGACTAAAATTAAACATTGATTAATCAAAATCAATATTAATCAGCGTGACAATTGATAAACGTACCCTGAACGAACTACTTTATACTATACACAGGCAAATGGTTAATGGTCAATTAAGTTCACAATTTGATCAGTCCTTTAGTGTTAATGCAATACATAATAAGAAACACAAAACCATGCAATGGACGAGTGGAAGTGATACATTTTATGTTGAAACAGAAATGAGAACTTTTAATAAGACACAGCGAAGCCTAAGGGCCGAATTATGAAATAGGATTACAACAAAGATAAGACAGACTCAAGTCAGAGTTTCAACCGAGGCCGAATTATAAAATAGAGGATTCCAACAAAGATAAGCCAGACAGACTGTCGCTCAAGTCAGACTTTCAACCAATCACAGAGCACTATTTTTTTTAAAGTTAAAGTTATCATATTAATTTTAGTGATGCTCGGATTAGTTGAAAATCGAGGTAATCGATTATAAACGATTCCGATAATCCTAATCGATTTGTAACTAATCGATTACTACCGATTAATCGAGCATCACTAATTAATTTGTGTTAATCACTTTCGTGATGTCACAACTAATCAAACTAGCTTTACTAAATCTTTGCTGAACTTGGGTCTTGAACCACCGACCTCCAGGTTACAAGTCCGCCGCCTTATCGATCAAGCTACTGAGGTCACAGAGCACTATAGTCTGAGTTGAGAGAGGGTTTTCTTTGTTGTAATCTTATTTTATAATTTGGGCCTCAAAAAGAAAACGCGCCCTTTACCCTTTGGTTTTTCGAGCGCTGTATCAACAAAAATTCAGAAGAAGAAAAAAAAAAAATTTCTCGTAAACGGTGATTTGTATCAAAACAATGAAAAAATGCAGTAATTTCTAAACCTCAATTGAGAAATATTACCGGAAATAGAAGTGCAGTGTTGACAAATTAGAGAGATATTTTTTTTTTTTTTTAATAAATCATAAATGAACAATGTATTCACAATTAAACAAAATATAAAGTTAACTGTCCATTTACTTGCAGGAAATTCCTGTCGTTTGGTGCCTTTTTTAAACATTTAGGATTTGTTTATGAATAATTTTTACTTTCTATTACCTATGAGGTACCTATGTATTGTTTTACATTAGGCAGGATTATAAATCTCTGATTACGCTTTACCAAGAGCACTAATCAGCTAGTCAGAGATTTATCATCCTGTTTAATGTAATTTACAAGTTTGTAAGAATTACATAACTTGTTCTCATTGATCAAATATATGGACGTTATAATAATAAAGACTTTATTGATAATAATATTCTTTAGTGGAAAGTAACCACCAGGCGAGATTAATGCTCAAAGCATTTTCTTCCACCTAACCCTCAGAGTCTTATTATTATGTGGTCACAAACTCAAAATAATGAGAAAAAATTCATGCACTGTGTGGGATTCGAACCAACGGATCTCTACGCTACCTGGATTACCAGACTAGCGTCTTATCCACTTGACTACCAGTGCACGGTAGTCTTTCTTTCACAAAATTACTGAGTCATCCATCCAAATGTTGTCCTCAGTGTCAAATCATTAATTTGAGTTCCACTCACCTTGAATTATCGTCGTCTTTTTCGGTAGGAGATCCTTTGATCGATTTTTCTGAAACGGGAGAGGAATCATCGAGTTTTTCCGCATTTTCTGGAACCGTTTCGTCCTTTTTGCCGAGACCCGGAATATTGGCCGACCCAAGCCAAGAGGACATTTGGTTTTTGACGTTCCCCAACATTTCCATACGACTGCCCTTTGGATCACTGTGAAATAAGACACCCATCACCGTTTACGAGATATTTACTCATTTTGATTTCAAAATTCGCATGTAAACCGCTTAAACCGTCGGTTTATCTTTGTAAAATTGCACTTACAGAAATCGTGTGTATTTGTTATTTATTTCATACAAGAGAGGAGTTTATAATACTATAAGTTTATTGATATATTACACTCATAATGATTTTATGTAAATGCATTACACTCAGAATGTACTATATACACTCGGTGTTAACTACTTATATACAGCAATATACATCGTCATATCGTTCTTGACATATTTTCTCTGTACACAGGGTGTAACATAAATGCATGAAGAATTTTTAACCAGAAATACTTCTGACCAAATCAGTCGGGGGAGAGGGTGTGGCGCTATTATAATATGAAAAATAAATAAAGCCTTCTAAAGCCAGATCGCATCCCAAAAAGTAAACGGAAAATTAATTTTCAGTTTATTTTTTGGGATAAAAATAAAATGAATCACAGGTACTACCAAAAAATATTTAATATACATAAATTATGTTAAAGAGATAGTTCCAAATTTTGCTTACCACCCAAGTACCCATGATATTAAATTCTAATTATCATCTAAATCCAAAATTATGACACTTCCAAAAGTTGCAACAGAATGCACTTGATTTTGCAAAAGTCGAGTTTTAAGCAAAATGCTGATGCCAATAGTCAATGGTCAAAAAAACTTTCAGTTTTATAAAACAAAAAAGTAAGGACGTTGCATTTCGAAAATAAACGTTTTCAAACTTTTCTTCAATAAATTGAAAATGGTCACAATCGTCCACATATTAAATTTTCAGCTTTTCTGAAACACCCTATGTACACACTGTATACTAGGGTATTGCACTTTGAATGACAGGCATGTATTATGAATAATATGTTGGTTAGACATCAGGATATCAGTGTCAACAGATAAAACAGAAAAGTGAGAAGTTGTATTAGGTGTACAGGATGTAGGTACAACTTCTCACTTTTCTATTTTGACAGATATGATGTACAAAGGGATCATTTTTTACAAAATCAATATTGTAACAAACGAAGCTGAAGCGAAAATTTGGAGGGAAGGTGTTGTTTCCGCCATACTTCACTGTCATGTTATTGGTTTTCTATGGCAATAGCCGGTTGTGAAGCCCCAAGGATGCACTTTGCAAAAAAATCGGTCTTTTCAACCTGGTCATTTTTTTTTTCGTAAAAAAAACTGGGTGGTACCCGTGTTTATTGACCAGTTTATACTACCCAGTTAGTCCCCTAGCTGGGCACATAGTTAGGGACTAACATTCTAATTAAAATTAATATTCTAATCCTTTAAATTTAGCGACCTTTCGAAAATATAGATCTAAGGGGTATTTTCTATTTAGGGCGTAAAAGAGATCCTTGAGGCAGACTCCCAATAATGTTCAAAAAGTGACACCCCCAGGGAATTCGTTGTACCGCTTGAATTAATAATGGGTACTACGTGTATCTGCGTTGCGTTTCTCGGAATTTCATATTCGTCTCATGTGATTTAGAATGTTTAATGTTTTTACTAACACACTGTATCATCTAGATTTAAATAGCAATGCAAATTGTAAAACGTTTTATAAAAATCTAGAATTATGATTTAATTTTTCAAGGGTGCATTTATCAATCACATTAAAGAGAGTGATAGGCTAATCAACTGATTAGTGGTTGTTATTGGTGTGTTTATCAATGACATACTTTTAGAAGTACACTGGTTGACCCGGAAATAAAATAATAAAATTCAATAAAATCAATTGTGTGACAGTTGATAATCGCACCCTTAAGATGTATTCTAATGATTAGTTTCTACTAATCTGCAGTTTTTTTGCGTCTCCACTAATTTCATTACTCTCAGGCGTTTCAAAATAAAAATTAAATCAAAAACTATAGGCAAACTTGGGCTTTCTACACTATAAATAAGGTAAATCTAATTAATCTAAAATAAATGAGTAATAAATATGAACCATCTGTTTCCATATTTCCTCAATTTGAAATATTTTCATAAACATAATTAAGACAATTTTATGCGATATCAGTATTAGTACATATGAACAGAAAAGTGAGAAGTTGTGTTTTTAGCTTTTGGAGGTCATTATTACGAAGAACTGTTGAAAACAGTCCAGACTAGATTCTCTTTCCCCAAGACGAGAAATCTCATCCTCTCTTTGGTGCACCCTTCTCCCTACGAATGTTATTGAACTGACGCACACAGATTTTTCATTATAAATTAGGGCGATATAGAAATGGGCCAATACCTCCCCCAATATTTCCTGTTGCTTTAAGTTCACAAAGAAGTTAAAAACAAATGATGACAAATTAACTTTTTTCTTATGCTACGTAATGAAATTTCGATTTTTCTTTTCAAAAATACAATCCAGATTTTTCGACTAGGTGAGAACACAACCCATGTCCGTGTCCACAATAGGTTTTTTTTGCTACCTTCATTTTTCGAGCAATATGTCTCGGAAAGTTTAGACTACAGACTATCCCATTTGATGTTAAATTTTCTTCCACATGCAGTTATCATCAGATTTCAGATCATGTCTGTCAAAGTATAAACGTTATCTGGTATCAACAATTTCATTGTTATATTAGAAAAAAAGAAAATAAATGAATTCTGTTCAAGAGCTAGAAAATGTCTAGAGGTCACGAGGTTCAGAAAGCTATGAATGAGGGACAGAAGTATTTACCTTGCTTTTTCGTCTACAGGCAGACTGGTGTCATTGCCAAGTTTGGGACTTGGCACTTCTTCCTCCTCGTCCTCGTCTTTTTGCCAACTGGAAGCCAATTACTGACTTCTTTTGAAAGGCCTGAGAACATGGACATATCGAAAGCCTTCGACACACTAGATAAAAAAAATTAATAACCGGGCACGTTAGTAATTAACACGAGGGATAGCTAAATTAAATATATTTAACGTTATCACTTCTCTTTTGTTTTTAGTGTAAAATTTTCATCAATGGGAAACACTAGTTCAAAAAAGAAATGTGACATTCCATGAGTTATTCCAAATTTCAGCCTGAGTGTAATCTTCTACTCTCCGCAGGAAAACTTCTCGGCTACTCCTCGCTTTTATTTATTGATTTTCTGCGCGCGATGTTTCTTTTTCTCGCGTTGCCATCTGTGAGATGGAGCCTTCCCACCCACCCTAATTAATGTTTATTAGGACACAGGGTGTAACAGTCAAGTGAGGTACATTCTACAATATGGCTTGGGAGTAGTAGTGGGTGTAGGGAATGAACTTTGGGGTTAAATTTCTGTGTTGACTGTTAAATAGAGAGGTTAGTAGATGACATGAATATTCAGATCTACAACCTGCTGATGAGAACTAAACAGCTCAAGAGTCAAACAGCTGTCCACATAATATTCTGATAATCATGTACTTCTAATAGAACTTCTCACTTTTCCTCACTGACTTACATCCATCGGTGGCTTTTTGAGAGAGGCTGGTATTCTATGTTGGCTTGAAGATTTATGAATTTGAGCCACACCCAATGGATTTTTCAAAGTTTTTTGAGAGTTTACTAGCCAACAATGGTACCCAAACAAAAAACTTTTTTTACTTCCGATGAATTTCTTATTTTAGAAGTACATATTTTATATTGGTACTATTTTTGTCTAAGAATAATGTTTGTTTTTTTTACAAATAACAACAAAATTTCTTCAGAGTTACCAACCAAAAAACGAAGTTTATAATGTTAAATCAATCTAATTTCCAAATGGAAAACATCGCTCCACATTATCCACACTAGATTGCTCAGCATTATTGTAGATTATTTCGTAGATATTATTTATACTGGATATAGTCAACTGCGTCAATCGGTCAATAATAAAATTATTTCAAAAATGTTAAATAGCAATTATTGCCTGCCTAAATTTCACTGAACTTTTCGAAAATACAATAATTATCAGTAAAAAAAGTATTATATTTGCGTCAATCACCATATTTATTGACACTTGTCACAGTTATTCTAACTCGCCTTTTTAAAATTCCCCGAGCTTGGGACTAGAACCCCGCCTCCGCCCTAAAAACGTGCTGCTAAGGTCGGTAACTCTTTCAATTATAATAAATTGATTATCTTTGATGATAAGAATCAATCAATTACCTGATGAAACAAAGTTATGATCAAAGTCAGCAACTGGTATGATCATCGATCTTCAGCGTTTCTCAAAATGATTTGAAGTGTTGCGTGCTGTGCACTGGTAGTCAAGTGGTTCACGCGCAAGTCTGGTAATCCAGGTAGTGTAGGGATCCGTTGGTTCGAATCCCACCCAAAGCATAAATTTTTCCTCATTAATTTGAGTTTTTGACCACATAATAATAAGACTCTGAGGATTATAGGTGGTAGAAAATGCTTTGAGCATTAACCTCGCCTGATGGTTACCTTCCACTAAAGAGTGTTATTATTATTGGTTGAAATTCCAGGAAGACAAGACGCTTGGTTAGGACACATATTTTACCTTTACTTTGTCTTTTATTTTTATATATTTGTGTATCAAGGTATTTTTTGTACAGTTGCACCTGGATATCAGAAAACTGGATATAAAAGAAACCTGGTTATAATTCCATGTCATATTTTCCTCTTTACAAGGGATGAAAACCTCTTTATGAGAGAAACCTGGATATAAGAGAAAAAAATTCCGGTCCCTTGAGTTCTCTTTCTCTTATATCCAATCTAGGTTTGACTGACTGAATTTAGGTATCAATACCTATCTCACGGACACGAAATTATTATTATAATACTGACTGAATTAATAATGAATCACTCGTACATGCCTTAAAAAAACCCCCAACAATTCTACTGATATTTCTAACACACTAAACATTTCTCAGGTGCAAGTAAACAACTGGTCAACGCCCCCAGACGTATAAAATTCTGTCTCATATAAAATTCTGACCTTTTCTCATCTTGAACAGTTTTCTTCGGAGGTCAGGTGGAGGTAAAGGTCACATTGATGAAAGCTCTCTTCCAAGATCATATTTCTTTATCAAGTATAATATATTATTATTATTTAATTTATATATATACATATACTAGCGGGCTGTCGCCCGCTTTGCGGGCCGAGGCATGGCCCGCAAAGCAAAAAATCTTTTTTCGCCAATGGCAGGTGTTTTAGTGGGAATTTCGAAAAATCCCGTCGTATTGCACATCTAGACTATGAGACAAAGCTACCTACCAAATTTCAGCTTGCTAGGTATTACGGTTTGGGCTGTAGAGCGATGATCAGTCAGTCAGTCAGTGACTTTGACATTTATATATTAAGATATATCGCCTTGCTTTATTTATACTACCCGAATAAGACAGTTAAAGTCCCACTATTCCAGCAGAAAGCTCAAGACACATTATTATGTGGTAAAAATCCCAAATGGGAGTATAACTTGTTATGTGCCGGCTGGGTTTCGAACCCACGACCTCTGGAATCTCTGGATTCACAGAGTGCCGCCTTTACCACTGAGCTACCGGGACAGACTATTATTGTCACCTTTGTCAGGCCAATAGACAGGTGAATTTTAATAATCCTGATACTATCAGTAGTTTTTTTTAAGGCTAGTGTTTCACAGCCTTTTATTTCGTAGTGATGAAACCGCAGCTACTTTAGACACCTGTGGGCCTTGTGGTCTGTGTTGTAATTTGCCTATCCCGTATTATGCCTTCCCTCTGATGGGTGAGAAGTGACACAATACTTCCCATTTAGGTACTAGGTCAACAACAGTACACCGGAAATTTCGAAAAATACTATTTAGAGAGATTTCGAGACCTAAACTCATTATTATTATTATTACGTGTCCAGATTGACATACCTTTATTAACAAGTAAATAACATTAACAAACAAATAAGATAACATTAAAAAATGTGTAAAAGAAGTACAAAAAAACTGATTACTGTCAATTATTATCATGAACTCTTATAAACTTTGAAACCTTTCAAAGCTTAGGAGAAGAGTTTTTGTAAAAAATGATTTCTACAAAAAATAAATAAAACTTATGAAAACCTTCTATTTTGCCTTTTATTTTGCCTTTTCCCAAGCCTACTTGGGTTCGGCATTGGTCAACCTCTTCCTTATGGGTGAGGTGGTTTGGTTCTGGCAGTCCTAATTCCTTCTATTAACACATTCAGCGCCAAGGGTTTTTTTTGGTAATATGGTTCAGTGGACCAACCTTCTCTTCTTATTTTGTGTGAAAAAAAAGGTAGGTAGACTCAAACAGCCATAAAAAGTCACCAGATAGATATTTTTCTGGTCCAAAAAAACCAAAAAACTTCCACAGACCACGACAATCGAATCCCTATAAGAAATACACAGTAGCGTGTACACTATAAAGAGCATCGCTTTCTAAAAGTGAGAGGGTGAGGTGAACAGCATATTGTACACGAGGTCCACTATAGAAAACACTCGTGTACACTATGCTGTACACGTGGCGCTGAATGTGTTAAGTTTGTGTGTCCTTCCTAACCTAACACCAACCCTGTTAAGGGGCCAATGATATGGCTGGGTCTTATTGCAAATAAAATGTTTACTTTACTTTGTGTTATTGTCGCTTGGCCAGACTGGTACTGTATCTGTTTCACATCCCCCCCCCCCCCAGCAAGACGTAATTATTATTTCCTTCTAATGATCAAACTCTCACATGATATTCTTTTCGACACCATACAGGTAATATAGTCTGGCTGGGGGACTATAAACAGGGAGTTGACCAGTAATGGCTTGGTTCTGGGGGTCCTTGTCAATTATTAGGCTCCTTTTAAAGACAGTGGTAGAAGTGCTGAGTCATTGCTCCACTACCATCGTTCACGATGACGCCACCCTATGATGATATTATGATAGGTAATATGAGAAATGTAACGCGTAATTCTAACGAAGTCAAAAGTGGCTTTCGATGGCTATTTTTTATACCTTGAAATACGAGGGGGGACCCAAAAGTAACGGGAATTAGGTGGTGGGGGGAACACGGAGGGGGGGATCGGGTTCTCCAGTGATTCTATTTCAAGCGGCTACTCTCCCAAGTAAGTGTGCAAAGTTCATTTGCTGTGAGTGCTTTCGTGCGTCCGTGAAAATTTTTCTAGTGAAACGACTTTTTTCGTTTCGGCGAAAACGTGAAATGGCTGAGTGCGGAGAACAATGAGTGGCTGTAAAAAATTCGGGGTCATAGCCGTAGCACCATGATTCATCGCCAGTTATAACCTTCAGAAAAAAATCTGGGTCTTCATCCAACTGATTTTGCAGCTCCAGACAGGCCTGAAGTCGACGCTCCTTATTTTGATCGTCGCGTCGTCGTCGGAGAGAAGGCGAGGAACAAATTTGGCTGCAATCCTCTTCATGATCAAATCTTCAGTTAAAATCCTCTGAATTGAACTCCATGACAATCCAGACATCTCACAAAGTTGATCGATGGTTCGGCCAGGTCTTCACGGACAAGAATGTTGATTTGTTCAATGTTTTCGTCCGTTCTTGAAGCCATTTCTAGTTTTCGCCGAAACGAAAAAAGTCGTTTCACTTGAAAAATTTTCACGGACGCACGAAAGCACTCACAGCAAATGAACTTTGCACACTTACTTGGGAGAGTAGCCGCTTGAAATAGAATCACTGGAGAACCCGATCCCCCCCTCCGTGTTCCCCCTACCACCTAATTCCCGTTACTTTTGGGTCCCCCCTTGTATAATCGTAATAATAATATTGCCCTATTTCTGCTGCTCGACCAGAACTAAAAAGTCTCATTATTCCAGCAGTAAGACGTATTATAATAATATATGGTCAAAATTTTAAATGGGGAAAATAACTTGTCTTGTCCCGGCTATGTTTAAACTGGACATGACCCGTCTTATGAGAAAGAATAATCAGCCTAATTTAGACTTTTCGACGCACGTATATTGTAGGTACCTTTTACAAAATTTCTAGAACTAACACATAATTTTCAAATATTATTATGTACTCTTAAATGATCTTCATGATATGCTTCCCAGGATTATGTAAGGGTTTGAACCTAATAGACCGTACCAGACGCGGCCGGTGGGAAAATGTTTTGGCGGTGCTGCCACAAAAACCGGACTTAAATGGGATTTATAATGTAGCTCTTTCAGTATCTAAAGAATTTGAGTTTGTTTACTATGTCAATCATATTAATTATGCATTCATTATTCTAGAAATGTGTGATCATTTTTATTGTGTACGAGCTAGAACTTGAGAAAATCTTCTCATTTTCTTTTTCGTGTGGGGGTGCTGCTGCTACAGTTTCGCAGCTCCTTAGCACCGGCCGCGCTACCATCCTCAATATGAGAATTGAATTTCGTCCATGAACAATTCTCTAACATTCTAGTTAGAATAACGGACAAAACAAACCGTTTTCTGCTGAAAATAGAAAAGTAAAATGACAAGTAACAGAATCATTAAGGGTTACACTATAATCACAAATTGGTTGGATATCTTTTATTTAAACAAAATCTCGTGTTAAACTCGATACAAGAAGACAATATAATATGAGTAATGGCGTGGAAACAATTTAAAATAATAGAATGATAAGTTTTGGATCATGTAACGTCAATCAGTCAGTATGAAATACCTATGTAAAAAACAACAAAAAAAGTAAGAAGTTCTATTTGTCACTAGACAGCTGTTTCGAACCAATTGACTCTCATCAGCAGGCAGTAGTTCCGAATGTTCATGCCATCAGAAAACTTGAATTACTGCAACTCTGAGCTTCAAAGCCAAAGGGACGTCAGGTTTATTTGACCCCAGCTCTGGCGAAGAGAGAATCACAATCGGACCAGGCGAGCACCAACACATTTATTTCGAGTCAGGCCCGTTAAGCACCGTTTTGCTCATATGATAATAATAATACTCTTTAGTGGAAGTAACCACCAGGCGAGCTTAATGCTGACAGCACCACTTGATTACCAGTGCATATGATAACCAAACAAGGTTTGGTTGTAATTACAGATTATGTAATATTTATACCTATTCATTAAATATAAATTATTTACATCATCTGTAATATTATAGTTACAAACAAGGTCTGAATGGCCTAAAAAATCTTAGCCCTTTATAAGAATGTGGAGCCCCAAATGGGTTGAAAAAAAATATATCGTGGGATGACAAATTAGAGAAAAGGATAAGTTATATACTATAAAGTCATAAAAGTCCTATTTGGGGCCCAACAAAAGGGCCACTAGATATAATTTTCTATCAAAGAGAATACATTATGAAATGATAGGGCTGATTACAATTATTCAAATAAAATCAAAGAAAAACTATTGTAGGGCCCCCAATAATACAAAAAAATTACAGATGTTAAATTAAGGCTCAATCTTTTTTTTAATAACAGCCTAAAACAATATAATAATTTGATAAAGAGATATTGAGAGGATTTTTAATTTAAGTTGTGAGCTGATTTCAAGTAATGCATTTTAATTGAAAAACTTTAAAGTCTTCTTCTCTTCTTTCTGTTTGACTTTCCCATAACTTACTTGGGGTCCTCAATTGCTTCATGATGCTTTTCCTGCCATATTGTTCTGTTTAGTGCCTCCTTTTTCCTCCGAATTTTCTCTGTTTGCTCTTCTGATTGCTCTTCCTCAAATTTGTCTCTCCATCACATATTCTGTCTCCCCCTCTTTTTTTCACCACTCTTTTCAAATCCTTCTATTCTCTTACTCACATGTTTTTTCTCTCTTCGCTCTATAGGGGAAGGTTTGCTAAAACCGGGTAGTCTGCTAATACCGGGTACCACTGTTTCCGACGATACCGTTAATGCCATCAATGAACTGATTACAGAAACTAAAATCTCTTCCTAGCAGAGCGTAACTTTTGTAAACAAACCAATTTCATTTCGAGTCATTTCGCTCTGATTTGAGGTTCAAGTTTTGCTCGTGTTATTTCCTTATTTTCGAACCCACAGTTATCGAGTGACTTTTAACAGCTATTTGTGCTGAAAATTCATGGTAAGTGTGTAGAGCTGTTACTTAAGAAGTGTTATTTCATATCATAATAAAATCTTTTTAATATCGTTTTGCATGTCTTGGTTATTCAATATTTTTTACAGAAAGTCATGAGTCTGTTCATACCGGGTACTTTGGGGTTGATAAAACCGGGTAAAGATCAGTACAGATTTTCAGGTACCCGATTTGAGCAGCCTATTTTTTCCTTATTGTTGTGTGTTTTTTAAGTACTTACATTTTTTTAAGTTGTCTTTGATATGTCTCTGGAGATTTTTTCAGGGAAGGTATTGAAGTTAAGTAGGTGAGCAAATTGGGACCTGCTACATATTATTTTGTAATGTCATTCAATTATTTTTTATATTTTAATGTAACTCAAGATGATCAATATTCTTTTTTTTTTTTTTTTTTTTTTTTTTGTGGGGTTTAACGTCGCTTTCAACTGCCATGGTCATATCACGACGGGGGTTTTACCCTCCATTCGCAGGAAACTCACAAACCTGCTACTCACATTGACCTCACCCAGCCTGAGTGGGGCCGGGAAAAGCCAGCGTCACGAGAATTAGAATTTAAATGGTCACCCATCCAAGTCTTAACCTCGCTGGATGTCGCTTAACTTCGGTGTTCTGAAGGGAACCGGTGTATTCAACATGCCATCGACGCTGGCTATCAATATTCTTTAAGTGTGTGAAATCACTATTATTTCTCCTTTTTTATTACCTACCTATTGTTTTTTTTAAACAAATATTCTAATATTTTAGTACAATTCCTATTCTAGTTATTTTTTACAATGTCAAGAAAGATAGTTGTAAGTTTTCCTTTATGAATACCTAGAAGTGTGTTTCCTATTTTATTTTTCTAAAATTTAGGTTCAAAATTTGTTTGCCATTCGAAAAATAATTATTTTTTACATTGAAATTACTTGTGCTCATAAATAAAAATAAAAAATGTTAAAGTTCGTTTCAATAAATATCATTGAACTTTTTATCAATGTCTTTCATAGGAAATATAGGGGTACCCGGTTCTGTCATACCCAGTACCCGGTTCTGAAAGACCGGGTTGACAGAACCGGGTACTTTGACTTTTTTTGAAAAAAATAAATTTAACAAAAAATGGCAATACATAGTGACGTATCGTTTTCAAATTTAGATAGCCAATAAAGTTGTGAATGTTTTTCAGTTTAATTTGCTTAGCTGATGATAATGGCTTTTCAACTAGATGGCCTAGAAAACTAAGTACCCGGTTTTGGCAGACCTTCCCCTACATATGTCCAAACCATCTCAACCTATTCTCTTGTATTTCCTTTGCCAAAGCACCGACTTTCACTGTAAACCTAGTACGCTCATTTCTCGCCTTTTCTCTCATTGTTAAACACACAAGTTCAGGAGACTTTAATTAAGAGATCAATAACATCAAAAAAGGACCCAAAATAACTCTAAATTGGAAAAAGTGAGATGGTTTGAAAGACAATTTTACTATTTTTATTGTAGGTAACTATTGTTAACTGTTGAGCAAGTCGAAAAAACAGATAAAAAATTACGACTTCTATTTACATGGTTCTGAAGGCTTTTGTCAATTAGCCTGTTTATATATAACAAGGTTTCTACCTTGTAGTTGTTCTTTCAGTTCAAGGTCGATAAGTCCAAAATTACCAATAGGTTGTGGTGAATTTTGATACTTAGTTTCATTTTCGGTTCAAAAGCAGAATTTCCAAGTTATCACAATTTTGGTTCAAAATCAGTATGTCCAAGACCAACAATAATGGTAATATTGAGAGTTTGTTAGTTTTTATTTTGGATTTGAACGCAAAAATTCTCACTTTTGGTTTAAAATTGGAAGGTAAAAGACTAACAATAATGGTAAATTTGAGAGTTTGATAGTTTCATTTTGAGTTCAGAAACAAATGAAACTTCCCAGTTGTTTCACTTTTGGTTCAAAATTTGTATGGTCAAAATTAACAGTAATGAAAATTTTGGATTTTTTGATACATACCTACTTTCATTTTCGGTTCAAAAACCAAATGTCCCTACTTTTGGTTCAAAATCAGTATATCCGAGATTAACAATAATGGTAGGTAAGAAAGATTAGAGTGGTTCATTGTTTAATTTTGGCTTCAGTCCCACTTTTGGTTCAAAATCACTATATCCAAGATTAACAATAATGATAGGTAAGTTTAGAGTGGTTCATGGTTTAATTTTGGCTTCAGTCCCACTTTTGGTTCAAAATCAGTATATCCAAGATTAACAATAATCGTAAGTAAGTTTAAAGTGGTTCATTGTTTATTTTTGGCTTCAGAAACAATACTTTCCAGTTATCCCACTTTTGGTTCAAAATCAGTATATCCAAGATTAACAATAATGGTAGGTAAGTTTAGAGTGGTTCATTGTTTAATTTTGGCTTCAGGAACAATACCTCCCAGTTGTCCCACTTTTGGTTCACCATTGGTATGTACAAGATAACAATAATGGTAAGTAAGTTTAGAGTGGTTCATTGTTAGATTGTTTAGAGTGGTTTATTTTGGCTTCAGGAACAATACCTTCCCGTTGTCCCACTTTTGGTTCAAAATCAGTATATCCAAGATTAACAATAATCGTAAGTAAGTTTAGAGTGGTTCATTGTTAGAGTGTTTAGAGTGGTTCATTTTGGCTTCAGGAACAATACTTTCTAGATGTCCCACTTTTGGTTCAAAATTGGTATATCCAAAATTAACAATAATCGTAGGTAAGTTTAGAGTGGTTTATTATTTAATTTTGGCTTCCGTCCCACTTTTGGTTCAAAATTGGTATATACAAGATTAACAATAATGGTATGTTTTGAGTGTGTTGATAGTTTAATTTTGGCTTCAGGAACAATACTTTCCCGTTGTCCCACTTTTGGTTCACAATTATTGGTATGTACAAGATTAACAATAATGGTATGTTTTGCGTGTGTTGATAGTTTAATTTTGGCTTAAAGAACAATACTTTCCCGCTGTCCCACTTTTGGTTCACAATTGGTATGTACAAGATTAACAATAATGGTTATGTTTTGAGTGTGTGGATAGTTTAATTTTGGCTTCAGTCCCACTTTTGGTTCAAAATAAGTAGATATATCCTAGATTAACAATAACGGTAGGTAAGTTTAGAGTGATTCATTGTTTAATTTTGGCTTCAGGAAGAATACTTTCCGATTACTTTCCAGTTGTACCACTTTTGGTTCAAAATTGGTATGTACAAGAATTAACAATAATGGTATGTTTTGAGTGTGTGGATAGTTTCCTCTCGGGATCAAAAGCAGTAGGTCCGGCTCTTGGTGTGGATGACTGGCGCCTTGATGGCGCCAGGGGGCGAGACCTGAGCAACCTGAGCTCTCACTGGCAGACCGCTTGGCTCGTGTCATCCGTAGTAGTAGTGGGTGCCCTGGTTCTTACTGCTCAGACTTCGGGAAGTTTCTTCGGCGCAGACGATTTGGATCACCTGGAATAAATAATAATAATAATTTTTGGGTTGTATAAAAATAAATAATAATAATAAAAAATAATTATAAAAAAAGGGTTGGGTGGAAGAGATTGCCTAAGGGAATAACCCCGCCCTTTAGTTAGGACATATATTATGTATATATTTATATATTTATTTTTAATTTTTTTCTTCTATTAGGTATATTGTATTTTAATTTGTAATTATTTGTATTGTATATAATATGTCCTATTAATAAAGTGTAAATACCTAAAAAAAAAAATAAATAATATTTATACTTGATCGATAAAGCGGCGGACTTAAGACCTGGAGGTCGGTGGTTCAAGTCCCGGTTTCAGCGTAGATTTAGTAAAGCTAGTTTGAGTTTGAGTAGAGCTAGTTTGATATCAGGAAAGTGATTAACACAAAGATGTTTTTTTTTTTTTTTAATAATAATATCGCCTTATTTATACTGCCCGATTTTTCCATCAGCAGAAGAGTGATCATTTAACTATTATGAGTGAGCAGTAAAATTTGTCAACTAAAAAAAAGAACAACCTTAATCAGAGACTCTACTGAGTTAAAATCTACAAGTAGAAAACTCACGCGAATCCTTATAACCTCACTAAATTTTCATTTTAATTGTGAAAAATTCTATTCACCTAAAAATGAGAGAGAGGTGGTTTCTTTCCTACTTTTTGCAACAACAATATTCAATTTTGAAATTAAATTAACCGAGAGATGAATTAATGTAAATTAATGCAAAGTCGCCATGCAGCGGAAAAGCGTTAAAATTTCGATGCAGTACTAGAGGAGGGCTTCTTTCACGAAATTAGTATGTACAGTAGAGTGTCCTACACCAATATGACACCTATTCGAGAAGATTTGCATACACTTTGCAGCGAAATGGAACAAACTATAGTTATCTAAAGAATATATTATACTGTCATGAGTAAGTACACAACTACACAAGCAACCAGAAGTAAGATTTACTTGGTTAACTAAGTGAAAACATCGCCTGAAACCCGAAATTGTTCAAAATGTATTGTTTCAAAATTTCTAGTTCATTACTGCTATTGTCAAAGTTTTTGAGATTTATTTCAACGAGATTGTCACCTGATTTCATTTATGTGTTAGGCTCATCAACTGCCAAAATCGCTGAATGAAAAATAATGCACACCGGACAAGCTCAAACAGCAATAACAATATCGTCTTATTTATACGGCCCGATTAGTATTATAGAGTCTTATTCCAGTAAAGATCCCAAGATAAATCATGACGTGGTCAAAATCTTAAATAGATGGTTCTGAAATAGGAGGATAACCCGGGATCAGTACGGTTCGGTTTTGTAACGTATCCAGTACACGGTAACGTATACGGTTGTGAGAGAAATCTCTCACAACCGTACTGATTGCGGGTTAACTGGGTTTTGAACCCACTACCTTTGGATTACCAAATAATAATCACAACACTCTTTAGTGGAAGTTAACCACCAGGCGAGGTTAATGCTCAAAGCATTTTCTACCACCTAACCCTCAAAGTCTTATTATTATGTAATATGTGGTCACAAACTCAAATTAATGAGGAAAAATTCGTGCACTGGGTGGGATTCGAACCAACGGATTCCTACGCTACCTGGATTACCAGACTAACGCGTTAACCACTTGACTACCAGTGCACTTGACATTTATACGTCCCGATTAGTCTTAAAGAGTCCTATTATTCCAGCAAAGATCCCAAGGTAAATCATAACGTGGTCAAAATCTCAAATAAGAGGTTCTGAAATAGAAGGTTAACTGGGTTTCGAACCCAAAACCTCTTTTTTTTGGTAATTTATTTATTTACAATCTACAATATAACATCACAAATACAATTGTAATTGGTAAATTGATTGAAAAAGTTTATGAAAAAGACATGAGGGAGAAGCCATTCACTGATGGCACCCCCATAGGTAGACCCACAACTTCTAGATTACCAAATCGATATGTACTAAAAATTTATGTACTTACCTCGTAATTTATGTACGATATGTACTTACCTCGTAATTTATGTACGATATGTACTTACTTCGCCAATGGAATGGTGATAGGGACTGACTATTGGTAAAGGCATGGCCATGGCGAAGTCAATGGCTTCTTCAACGTCATTGAAAGTCTCCAGCATGGTGGAAGGAATGGCCGCTTGACTGGGTGGACTCTGCGGAGGATCCTTGGACTCCATCTGCACAAGAAAGAAGAGGGTGAATTATTTTTTGGTGAAACAAGAACACAACACTTCCGGCCCTAAAATAAGGGTGAAATTAAGATATTTTTGTAATGCCTCTGCTAGCCTCCGTGGCGTAACGGTTGTGACTACTGCCCGTAGTCCAGAGATCCTTAGTTCAATTCCCGGTTGAAGCAGACTTTTTGCAGAGAAAATTCTGTTCCCTCCGAACAGGTGAGGCTGGCAATTCCGACCCTACCCAGGCTGGGTGAGGTTAATGTGGGTAGCTGGTACGATTCCCAGCGAATGGAGGGTAAAACCCCCGTCGAGATACAGGACGTTGAATCAAATAGAATCGTTGGCGTTAGGAAGGGCATCCAGCCGTAAAAAAATGTGTGCCAAAACCAACCAACCTCAACCATGAGTTTGAACAACGTCGACCCTGCTTAAGCGGGATAAGACAGAGTAAAAGAAGAAGAAGAGCACAATAGTGTTGAGTTGTTGAGTGTTTTACAGCCTTTCTTATTTCCTAGCCATAAAATAGCAGCCACTGTAGACGTTTGTAGTTGTTGTTGTTGATGTAGCCAGCTTGGCTACATCTGGAGGGGGAATGATGGTCTCCAGCCAACTTCAGTTGAAAAGATGGCTCGTCCTGAACCACATATTTCTATGTGCGATCAACCATCGTGAGGACTTGTGCTTTTTCTTTTTAAACCATTAAACCCTTGGGAAATTGCAACGCTTGTGGTCTGTGTTGTAGACTACCCATCCCGTAAGTTGTCTCCCCTCTGATGTGAGAGAAGTGACATACAATACTTCCCATTTAGGTGCTGGGTCAACACGAGCGCTCCGGAAGGTATCCCTTACAAACAACTGTAACCAAACTTTTAGTACATTTGAACTGAGATAATCGTGCGCGCATTCCTAGGAGACTTCAACACTACTCATATGTGAAATGTTTTTATTAGTGAAAGATTTAAGCAAATGAGAGATGAGTGTTCTTCAAAACTAGGAAAAGTAGTGAGTCAAGAGTGTGTGATTGAGGAAATGCTAGAGAGTCGAGAGAAGTGGGAATATGTTGAAAAGATGGTGAGAGATATCATACTTATAAAAGAGAGAGATGGGAGGGCTCTACAATGGGATCGGTATTGGCACTGCACTTGACGTAATGAAAGTATTTCGGTTCCAAGTGCAGTATGCTGTCAGGAAAAGTGGGTTTTTAGTGGGTGGAAATCCCACACCCCAGGCTAAGACCTGGGTGTCTTTAAAAGATTTTTCCCCGCCCTTCCTTAAAAATAAAGAGAAAAATAAATAAGTGTTATTGTTATTAATATCTCTACCTGTTTTTTCCTCTTCTGTTGCCACATGATGAAATGCACGGCAAGGAGAACACTAATAATAAGGGACACGACTAGTATTATGGCTACCATGGGAAGCAAGTCTTCTTCTCCGTTGGAATCTGTAATTTAGATAAAAAGAAATTAATAAATAAATTAAAAATTAATTTCAATTAATAATAATTCTTGTAACTAAAGCTTGAGTATAGTTTAAAATCGTTTCTGTACTTGGTAAATCTAAATTTATCTTGGATTTATAGTGTTCAGCATACCATATTATTTCTAGTTTATATTTGTTTCACAACTACATAAATATCAACAATTTTTTTTTTTTTTTAAACTATTTATAAAATATAAAAAATTCCCTCCAAGTCTGAGGAACGAGGCACTGTGCCCATCACAGCTGCCGCATTTCCTCTCTGGATACACAGAGAAATCCTCTGTTTCAAAATGGAGGTTGACCTTTTCTCAACGCGTGAAAAAATATAATAAAAGTAGATCAAATACCAAAACTCATGTCAAAGTCACACTATAGCTAAAGAGATCCAATTAGCTGAAAGCAGCCTGCTGTTCAGTTATTGTCCAGCTATTTTCATGTACCTTCATCTTGTACACTTTGTAGACAGAAGATTGAATGTAGAACTTCTCACTTTTCTGTTTTAACACAATTAACTTACGATCAAGTGTTTCTGTGCGGGATACAATGGATACATTATAAACATGAGGATGTTCCTTTAGTATCTTACCTGGATTTAATAGAATTGATATACTTCAAACTAATGAGTTCTATTGTGACCAGTTGATTCTATTTGGTTTTATCTCCCTAATTTGAGTTATTCTGGACGGGGGGTTTAACCTCTATTCCCACAGCTACCCACATGAACCTCACCCAGCCTGAGTAAGGCTCTTACGTTTGATATTCTGCTGAACTTTTTTGTTTGTTGATTTTTTAAAAGGTAAGTGTGCCCCGGAACCGCTTTCGCATTACTTCAGGGCACTTTAGCTTTACATCCATGCGATTCCGGAAACGGAAAATTTCGGTAAGAAATTTCCGCTCCGGCCGGGATTTGAACCCGCAACCTCCGGGTCAGTAACCAATGCTCGTAACCACTGAGCCACGGAGGTTGGCTTTGCTGTTTTGCTGAACTGCTGAACTTTTTTTTATATTAAAAGATGAGTGTTTCACTGTTTCACAGCCGTTTTTATTTCGTAGCCATGAAACAGGAGCTACTGTAGACGCTTGTGGTCTGTGTTGTAGCCTGCCCATCCCGTAGTATACCTCCCCTCTGATGGGCGAGAAGTGACACAATACTTCCCAATTAGGTGCTGGGTCAACACGAGCGCACCGGAAGGTATCCCTTACAAACAATTGTAACCAAACTAAGAATACAAATTTTTGTCGGCATGGGGGATCGAAACCGGGACCTTCCGCATGGCAAGCGAGTTTCTTACCATCTAGAGTTTCTGAGCGGAATACATTGTGCACATGGGGTTCCTTACCATCTAGAGTTTCTGAGCGGGTTACATTGTGCACACCCTAATCTGTTTCTTACCATCTAGAGTTTCTGAGCGGGACACATTATGCACACCCTAATCTGTTTCTTACCATCTAGAGTTTCTGAGCGGGACACATTGTGCACACCCTAATCTGTTTCTTACCATCTAGAGTTTCTGAGCGGGATACATTGTGCACATGGGGGGTGGACAGGACGGCGGGGTCCTCATTGGTCGTGTGGGCGCGTCCCCCCTCCCTCTTGGGCGAGGGTAGCAGAGCATCCTCCACCTCCACATCCAGGTCGGGAGAGTCCTCGTCCGTGTTCTCCTCCTCCTCGCTCTGCTCGTCGAAGAAATCCCGCAGGACTTTCCGCGGAACTGTGGAACAATGATAATAATAGTCATATGTAGTACAATGAAACAACAATAATAATAATAATAACAGTCATCGAACCAACGGATCCCTACGCTACCTGGATTACCAGACTAGCCAAGCTAGCTACTACAACAACAAGGATAGGTACTTTATTTCACATTAATAAGTTGTACTAGCTTTCAGCTTCCGTGGCGTAACGGTTGTGACTACTGTCCTAATCAGGACGTTAAATCAAATAGAATCGTTGGCGTTAGGGAGGGCATAAAAAAATGCGCCACAACCAACCAACCTCAAGCATGAGGTTGAACACTGCCGACCCCACGTAGATTTGGGAGAAGGCAAAGTGAAAGAAGAAGAAGAAGTTCTGAGCTATTTAGATAAGTAGTTATAAGCTAGTCATAAGTGTTTTTTTTATAAGCTAGTCAAAATTGTTTTTTTTTATTCTAGTCATAAGTGTTTAATTTTTAATGTCTAACTTTTTGTGTTTTATTTTAAAAATGGGCTTAACTTGTGAACTTGTTTTAAAAAAAAAAGTTGTTCTAAGCAAAATTAGCTAAACATCCTCTCTATTTACTTCAACATCCGGCATATCCTTGTCTATCTGTTTCTCTTCCTCATTCTGCTCGTCGAGTAATTCCCGAAGGACTTTCCAGGACAGAAGACAATAGCACAGAACACAATACAATGATCTGTTTATCCTGCGAGAATGGGACTTCAAATGAGTCCCTGTACTCTCTCAGCCTTTGCTTCGTAAGTAACGAGAACGCAACTGAGTCAAATATTTGCCAATTAAAACATGGAAATTATCAAGCACGGCGTGAAAATTATCAAATGTTAAAGAACGACACAAGGACCATACTTCATAGGTGTACCCTTAGTGTGGGATGACGACAGCCAAAAGAAAGTAGCATAAGTTCAGTTAAAAATATTATGAATTATGTAAACTGTCATTGCTATATCTATCTATACTTGTAAAAGAGAGTTTCACTCACTCACTGACTGACTCACTGATTCATCACTGTTTCTCCGTACTGGTAAGTCCTAGGAAGCTGAAATTTTGTAGTTAGCTTTGTCTTATAGTCTAGATGTGCAATAAGACGAAATTCCCACTACAACACCTGCCATTGGCGAAAAAGAATTTTTTGCTTTCACCGCTATTTCTCCGCACGGCCATGCCTCGGCCCGCAAAGCGGGCGACAGCCCGCTAGTACCTGTATATTTGAACCATTTACTAGTCATATATTAATTATAGATAAATTAATTGCACTCACCACACGTGAAGACAACTCGCAGATACATCCTGGACTCTGGCTTACAGGGATTGCCGAAAGTAGCGGCGTCAGTGGCCAGCTTACACACGCGCTTTCCATGACACAACTGCATCACTGTCTCAGTGGCGTAACTCACCAGGCAAGCTGGAATAACAATTGGGAATTATTTTATTTCTCAATCAATAATGCAGCTTATTCACAGGTGTGGCCCTTAGTGTGGGATGACGACAGCCAATAGAAACTAGCATAAGTTCAGTTAAAAATTATTATGAATTAGTTAGTTATCATATTTGTGTTAATCACTTTCGTGATATCACAACTAATCAAACTCGCTTTACTAAATCTACGCTGAAACCGGCACTTGAACCACCGACCTCCAGGTTACAAGTCCGCTGCCTTATCGATCAAGCTACTGAGGTCGGTTAAATATTATGAATTATGTAACCTGTCATTGTTATACAGGGTGGTCCAGAAAGTTTGCACCAAAATGATAGGGGTAATAAAAGAGACCATTTCCAACAAAAATATTCCCGGACATTTTCCTTTATTTTTTTGTCGTTTTCAAAATGGCGGCCAAAACGTGTTTTTCAAATATTCCGACTTTGGTTTGGCTTTTGATTTTTTTAATTTTTTCTGTACCACCTAGAAAAAAACGGATTGCATTTTTGAATTGAGAATAAAATTTTAATTAAAATAAGTTAAATTAACCCGTTCAATGTTTTAATGATCATGCTCATTTAGGCTGTCAAGGTTCTGAACGCACATAATTGAAAAACACACATTTTGGCCGCCATTTTGAAAACGACAAAAAATAAAGGAAAATGTCCGGGAATATTTTTGTTGGAAATGGTCTCTTTTATTACCCCTATCATTTTGGTGCAAACTTTCTGGACCACCCTGTATACAGGGTCTTCATAAAGTCTCACCCAGGCCTAGGTTTCTCGAAAACGACTCAGAATATCAAAAAACGCAAAAACCCGTATTCCTTTATATTTAGGGGGATTGATTTTCAGACAAAAAATTTTTGCCTACACGGCCCCAGTCAGGCTGGGCATGGACCAACTTTAAAATCTCAAATAGAATGGTATGTCTTGTGACATATTGTTTTAAAGGTCTTATTGAGAGAAGTTCATTACAATAAATTTCAGTGTGCTACAACTTACCGTTCTCGAGATACAGGGTCGGACGCCCTGCGTAATATCCATATATTTTGACCTATAACTCGATAACCGTAAATTATGGAGAAAATTTTTCTTGTTAATAATAACTCCTTATGATGAGACTTTTCGAACAAGTTATAACTCGACATACTCTGTTGATGTTAGTTTCTGGTCGGTTTCGTCAGCCAGCCGGACGAACAGTCGAAAAAAATTTAACGAAAAAAACAAATCAAATTTTAACTTGTTCGAAATTTCTTGCTATAAGGAGTTATTATTATCAAGAAAAAATTTCTCCATAATTTACGGTTAACGAGTTATAGGTCAAAATATAGGGATATTACGCAGGACGTCCGACCCTGTATCTCGAGAACGGTAAGTTGTAGCACACTGAAATTTATTGTAATTAACTTCTCTCAATAAGACCTTTAAAACAATATGCCACAAGACATACCATTCTATTTAAGATTTTAAAGTTGGTCCATGCCCAGCCTGACTGGGGCCGTGTAGGCAAAAATTTTTTGTCTGAAAATCATTCCCCCTAAATATAAAGGAATACGGGTTTTTGCGTTTTTTGATATTCTGAGTCGTTTTCGAGGAACCTAGGCCTGGGTGAGACTTTATGAAGACCCTGTATACAGTATGTTTCAGAAAAGGTGGCCACCCCCTCGTAACTTTTGAACGCGACGGAATTTTTCAATTCTGTAAAGTCCTAGGTATAAGAAGTGCCCTATGGCCCATCCTGTGGTCATATTTATTTTTGGCCCCGGTCGGCCCTTCCGGCTTTTAGGCCATATTTTTTCATTTTTCCCGCGAATTTTAAATGGAATGTTTCATTTTTTAAGTCCTGTAATTAAAAGTCCAATTAGGCTGATATAATGGCTTTTCAAGTTTTCAAATACCTTATCAGTGCGAGTAGTAGGTGAAGTTTCAAAATTGTTTACACCTGTATTTCAGCGTTAGTTAGATTTTTTAGTACTTTTTTTATGTTCTATAGGTTCAAAAATATTGTTTTACACCAATGAATCAAAAAAATATTCTTTGTTTACTTCTATCAGGTCAAAAGAAGTTTTTGTAAAATACTTTTTTTCTCACGTCAATTTTTCTCGTAAATAATGGTGTTCTCGAAATTGGCTTTTTTAAGGTGAAATCTGCAGTGACATATTGTTTTTTATGCTTGCAATCGAAAGAAAACTTAACGGAGAAGCGATTAAAATCATAAAAAAAGCCATTTAACCTGCTAGTTTTTTCACGACAGTGTCCGGTAAAGTGGGTGAATTTCGTATTGGATTTTTTTGTTGTTGAGGAAACACAATTGGCATAGAAAATAAATAATACCTAATAAGGGAATAATACTTCAATTAACATAACTAAATGCGAAATTAAATGAAGATTATTTCTTCTAAATCAGTGCCGGATAAATTTTTTTTCTCTCTCTCTTTCTCTCTCTCTCTCTCCTCGCCTCTTTAAAATAATTGAATTGGTTTAATTTTCACCCTCAAGAGTTTGGTACTTGACCTGGTATTTTTTTTCTCTTAAATTTCGAGATAATTAGATTTTTATTTAGAGACCTGTTATTCATTACTAGCAACACCAGTATGATTTTTTTTTAATTTGGGTTTAATATCGCGTTTCAACTGCATGGTCATATCATAACGGGGGTGTTACATTCCATTCGCAAGAAACTCACCAACCTCCTAAACACATTTATCTCACCCAGCCTGGGTTAGGCCGGAATGCCAGCATCACGAAGTCTTCTCCTCGCTGGACTTTGCTTAACTTCGGTGATCCTACAAGAATCGTTGCATTCAAAGCGCCATCGGACTGACTCCAGAATTATTGACAATGTGTTTTCTGCAGATTTTACCAACTTACCAACTAAAATTGTCTGAAGAGGGGACCCCTAGGCCGACTTTAGAAGCAGCATTATCCGATAATTATTTTTGATAGAACTTGAACTTTGAAAAGTGAAAAAAAAGAGAGAGAGAAAAAAAAAATATCCGGCACTGATTTAGAAGAAATAATTTTCATTTAATTTCGCATTTAGTTATGTTTATTGAAGTAATATTCCCTTATTAGATATTTTTATTTTCTATGCCAATTGTGTTTCCTCAAAAAAAAAAAAATCCAATACGAAATTCACCCACTTTACCGGACACTGTCGTGAAAAAACTAGCAGGTTAAATGGCTTTTTTTATGATTTTAATCGCTTCTCCGTTAAGTTTTCTTTCGATTGCAAGCATAAAAAACATATGTCACTGCAGACTTTCACCTCTAAAAATGCCAATTTTGAGAACACCATTAATTTACGGAAAAATTGACGTGAGAAAAAAAGTACTTTTACAAAAACCTTGCTATGACCCTGATTAGAAGTAAACAAGAATATTTTTTTGATTTCATATGGTGTAAAACAATATTTTGAACCTATGAACATAAAAAAAGTACTAAAAAATCTAACTAACGCTGAAATACAGGGTGTAACAATTTTGAAACTTGCACCCTACTAGCTCCGCCCTGATAAGGTTTTTTGAAAACTTTAAAAGCTCATTATACTCAGCCTAACTTGGACTTTAATTAACAGGAATAAAAAATATAGCATTCCATTTAAAATTCGCGAGAAAAATGAAAAAATATGGCCTAAAAGCCGGAAGGGCCGACCGGGCCAAAAATAAATATGACCACAGGATGGGCCATAGGGCACTTCCTATACCTAGGACTTTACAGAATTGAAAAATTCCGTCGCGTTCAAAAGTTACGAGGGGGTGGCCACCTTTTCTGAAACATACTGTATATATGTATTAACCATTTACTTTCATGTACCTATTAAATAAATAAAAATAAAACTTCTGTCAAACACCTCGGTCGAGCTATGAAGACCGCCCTTTACAAAGAATAGGACCTATAATTTAGGTGGTAGAAAATGCTTTAAGCATTAACCTCGCCCGATGGTTACCTTCCACTAAGAGTGTTATTATTATCATTACTATTATCAGCCTAGCGCCGTAAAAAACTACCAATGCTTGGCCACGTATGATAATAATAATAATATCGCCTTATTTATACTGCCCGATTAAGACTGTTAAGTCCCATTAATCCAGCAGTAAGCCCAATTAAGTGGTAAAAATCCCAAATGGGAGGATAACATGTTGTAATGTCCCGGCTGGGTTTCGAACCCGCGACCTCTGGATTACCAGACCGCCGCCTTTACCACTGAGCTACCGGGACAGACTGGGGTCCCGTCAGCTATACGGTCGAACCTGATTTAGGAGAAAAATTTCCAATGCACCACTCTCTAAGGTAAAATAACCTCTTTATAAAAGTAACCTCGATGTAGATGAAAAAAATTCAAGTTTAATTTTTTTAAAAATTTTTTTTTCGTTTTTCGAAAAATTACTTAAGATCATTTTAGTCATAGAATTCTTCTGGAGTCGATTTCAAAATTTTCTAAAAATAAAACTGGGAAATCTTGTATATGATCTCAACAAAAATGTAATATTTTATGATTTTCAAACTGTTCGTAAATTGTACAATTGTAAAATAATATTACAAATAAATAAAATTATTATTAATTGTACTTGTAAAGAAAACTCACTTTCTTCCGGAACGCCCTGGCGCTGAGGACACTGCAAGCTTTCATACTCAGTCCGGCCGAAGCTGGCGGAATAGATGGCTATCCGGAAGTAGGGCTGACACTCCAACTGTAAGATGTCGTTCTCACAGGCTACCTTACTGCGGAACTCATCTATCATGGAACATGGCGGGAAGCATATTATTATTATTACAGAAGTGGAGAGTCATTATTAGGATTTGAGTAAAAGAGAGGGACAGTTTATTTATATAAATATAATAATAAAAATATACATGGTTATTATTATTATTTCTCACCAGAGTCAATGGCACGTTGAATGCACCGGTTCTCGTAGGATCACCGCTAAGCAACGTCCAGCGAGGTGAAGACTTCGTGATGCTGGCATTCCGACCCAACCCAGGCTGGGTTATTGTAGGGTAAAACCCTCTTCCTGACTATCTTAAAATCAGGACATTAAAACCAAATGAGGGGGTTAGGCGCCAAGGGGTACAAGTGACATAAAGTTAAATTGAGTAATTCGAGGCCAAAGTTTTTTTATTAGAGTAATTGAGGCATTTCAAGGATAGGGTTTTACTTATTACAGTCTCATCAGTTAGATAAAATTCTATTTCCTCTTGTTACATAATAAAATTCAGTCTCATCTTTCCAGTGATATACATAACTCAGTTTCTCAAAAAATGTCACTTAAACCCCTTGGCGTCTAACCCCCTCAAATACAATCAACTGGTCACATTAGATCTAATAGAGGTCGGCGTGATAATTGGGGCTTCACTTGTGGAACTCTAAACAGTCTATAATTTTTCTATTTTTCACGAGGTATGAGGAAAAATGAGTAGCTGCTTTTATGTGAGCAGCGACCTGTAATTCTGCGCTACCCGCTAAAATTGTGAACTAGTGGATTTGAGGTACAAGGAGTTGTTTGATGTTTTTTTTTTTATTTTGGGCCGACTATGGACCTCGGAAAATATCATTTAAATGATTTGTTTTTTGTTCTTCTCGGGTTTTTGGGGTTTTTCGGATTTTTATCAAAGAAATTGAAAACTCTTTTTGTCAATCTATCTTCTTTCATTTTCTTTACATGTCCATAAAAATTTATACTCTTTTTCTCATTGGATCTCTTATTCTTTCTGTGTTCTCATAGACTTCCTTATCACCAGTGCCGGATTAAGACTGCGCGGGGCCCTTGGCAGTTTCAAGGCGCGGGGCCCCAAAATGGTACTGAGTTAATTCTAAAATACTATTTTTAGAACCTTGAAATCGAAGCAAAGTGTCCTGAGCACCAATCCATATTAGTATCAAAAACGACGTTTATAACACCAAAGGCAACATTTTTTCCGAATAATACTAGAAATATCTAAATATGTATTATGAAATGAATATGTGTAGAAAGATGTCATTAGGTAAGATGTGTAGAAAGTAGATCATCGATTACTATGAAGATTTTATCGCTAAGATTGAATGCTAATTTTTTTTAAAGGTAACTTTCCAAATTAATTCCAAACAATCAAAAGGCACTTTTAAAATGCCCAAAGATTTTTTTTTTTCTTTAATGGTACTAGAATTGCATGTCTTGAAAAACAATCCAAACCATCAAGATAAGTAAATTTGACGGTAAAAAATCCAAATTAAAAGTCATTCAAACATTTATAATTTATGTAAGCTGCCCGAAAGGCGGGGCCCCCAAAATCGAGGGGAACTTGGCATCTAACAAATCTGACATATTGGTAGGTAATCCGCTAATTTCTATGTGGTTGATCATTGTTTATTCAAGGAATAGATAATAATAGGGAGTCCCGCGCTTTTCTTTCAATGTAGTACTTTGTTGTGAGTGTGTACTTTTATTTCTTCTTCTTACTCATTATTCAAAAGTACCTAGTGTAAGCTTTTAAAAAATCCATAATACCTAGTGTAAGCTTTAAAACAACTCATAATATCTAGTGTAAGCTGCTCAAGCGCGGGGCCCCCTAAAGCGCGGGGCCCTTGGCATCTGCCAAATCCGCCATATGGGTAATCCGGCACTGCTTATCACTACGCAGTTTTCAAATTCCATTGTCAAACCTCGGGCCTATTATTTTCCTCATGATTTTTCATTGTTTCTTTCTCTTCTACACATATTATCCATTTTCTTTGTTGATGTTCACCACCAGACATTCGGAGGCATTAAGGCACTCCGATTTTATTACAGTATTGTAATGTCTTATTGTAGCGTTAATGGAAAGGGACTTTTTTTATCATACATTTTTTGTAAGTTGAATGGCAGTTTCCATTTTCTTCATATTTCCCATGCACTGTAGTCAATTGGTTAACGCGCTCGTCTAGTGATCCAGGTAACTAAGAGATCCGTTGGATCCAACCTAGTGCATGAATTTTTCCTCATGAATTTGAGTTTGTGACCACATAATAATAAGAGTCAGAGGGTTAGGTGAAAGAAAATGCTGCATTAACCTCACCTGGTGGTTACTTTTCACTAAAGAGTTTTATTATTATTACCTGTAGTTTGGATCACACACAATGCTTGGATGTAAGTGACCAGGTAGATTACCTATTATTGGGTGATGCCCTACTGCCCAAGTTCATCAAATAAATAATTGAATTAATTCATGTGATGGTCATGTCCATGAAATAATTTAACTATTATTGTAAAAAACAAGTTAAATTAAATTGAAGAGTTTGTTAGAGATATAGAAAAAAAAAGTAGACCAATTCCCTAAAAATACACATAGTACTTAGAGGGAAATTTATAAATATTGAAACATTGTAGATAATTTTTTTTTAGATAAACATTGTAGATAAACATTGTAAATAAATTATTTTTATTTTTTTTATGTATCCCTCAGTAATAGCTTGTAAGCATTTATTTTACTGTTTTTTACTTGTCTATTAATTGTAACTATGTATAAAGGGCTTGACCCGTAATTATACGTCCGTTCTGCGGATTATTATTAATAAATAATAAAAAAAAACAATAAATAATATCCCGAAGTAATGTATCACACGGTTCCGGGATCTCCTATGGCCATGCCTCGGTGAACGCACCAGGCCGCAACGCGCCTAGTGTATATACAAAGTTCTTGTCAGTGTACACATTGACATACCTTCTTATCTTTCCATGTAAACCTATGTCATCTCTGGTATAGAATAAAGGACCACGTCATAGGAGACAACTAGTACGAACAAAACTCTCAAAAAGCATAGTTGTTTGTTTGAGGATAGGTTTTTAGTGGGTAAAAATCCCACACCCCAGGGAGTGAGGTGGCTGGGTGTCTTTAGAAGATTTTCCTATCCTCACAAAAAAAAAAAAAAACTCACGTGGTTGGCACTTGTAGTTGATCTCCACGGTTCGAGTCCCGTCGATGCAATGGTTATTCATCCGGGCTGAAGCTTGTATCCGGCACTGGCGCTTCTTCTGACAGGCCTCCACCACTGTCTGTAACAGGGAATACTGCACGGGACGCAGTAAATAAAGTTAGTTATCATATCTGGTTAGACCATTTGGGAAAGAAATTGATTGGAATAAATTACGGGTGATCCCCGTTCCAATCATTTTCTTTACCAAAAAATTGGTCTGGCTACTCAAAGAGGAAATGCTTCTTGCATCCCCGGTTCCCTTCCGGAAGGTTATCATATTTGTGTTAATCACTTTTGTGATATCACAACTACTCAAACTAGCTTTGTATATTAATGCAAATAAATTCCAAATTACAAAATATTTGTATTTATGTTAATCATTTTCGTGATATCGCTACAAATCAAACTATAGCTTTACTAAATCTACGCTGAAAGCGGCACTTGAACCGCCGACCTCCAGGTTACAAGTCCGCCGCCTTATCTATCAAGCCACTCAGGTCGGTCAGTAATTAAAGTTAAAGATTTACTTCCGATGAATTTCTAATAATTCTAATATAAATAAGGCGATATCATTATTGTAATTATATTTTCCACTCAGAGAATTCAGATAGACAATTCAGCAGAAAAGTAAGATAAAGTTTGCAAAAGTCTAGATATTCATACTTTTCTTAAACTTATGATTCTTCCACCGAAGCTGGACATTTTGTGTAAAATTATTACTCATGTAAATGTTTTTTTTTTGTTAAGTTCACGGAGAAATCACTCCATTTTTATAATTAATATTTGGTATTCAAAATTAAAAACTTAAAAATACATACATAAGCTTATTCAAAAATAAAATTGAATGCGTCAATCACATCGCATATTATAAAAAAAAAATACTAACTAATATCTTTTACAAATGTAAAATTAAACTGCGACTTAGGTTGCGAAAATTACTCATTATTACCATTGTTGTTTCAAAAAGAGAAATTCTGTACTACATAATTATCATTATTAAATTCTTAATAACATTCACATAGTTATTCGTAATTCCAAGTAAACATTCGTAATGCGTAATCATTTATATCGTACGTATTTGCGGTTTGTACAAAATTCATCTGCTTTCAGATACAAAAAACATTAAATTACCTACATAAATTATTTTTAGGAATATTCAAGGATTCAAGGAAAAATTAATGAATAGAGTGAAACTGCGAAATAAGGGAAGCAGACTAAATCGGGGAGTTGTTGCATATCTCTTCTAGGAAGTTCTACGCTTCCACAGTCTACTCCCTCGCAAGGAGAGCCTATTATTATTATTATTATTATTATTATTATTTATAAATTTACGGGAGATACCCACTTTTCATATTAATAATAAATGTCTGGCGGGGGAACGTTAAACAGGGAGAAAACCAGTGTCTCGCTAGAGGACTATAAACAGAGAACGGACCAGCCAACCCTATCAAGCCAGGCTAGCTTGCAGTTTCCTAGCTGTCTTGCTGGGGGACGTTAAACAGGGAGAAAACCACAGTGTCTCGCTAGAGGACTGTAAACAGAGAACGGACTAGCCAACCCTATCAAGCCAGGCTAGCTTGCAGTTTCCTAACTGTCTGGCTGGGGAACGTTAAACAGGGAGAAAACCAGTGTCTCGCTAGAGGACTATAAACAGAAAACGGACTAGCCAACCCTATCAAGCCAGGCTAGCTTGCAGTTTCCTAACTGTCTGGCTGGGGAACGTTAAACAGGGAGAAAACCAGTGTCTCGCTAGAGGACTATAAACAGAGAACGGACTAGCCATTTAGCCAACCCTATCAAGCCAGGCTAGCTTGCAGTTTCCTAACTGTCTTTCTGGGGGACGTTAAACAGGGAGAAAAACCAGTGTCCCGCTAGAGGACTATAAATTGCCCTATGTTATAAACCTTGTAGTAAAATACATCTATAAAAAATTGTTTTAAAAAAAAATGGTTGATTGCACATAAAAATATGTGGTACAGAACGAGCCTGAAGTTGGCTGGAGACCATCACTCCCCCCAGCTGTAGCCAAGCTGGTTACACCAACAACAACATTAATATTATAAATAACAAACTTTTAACAATTGTTTTGAATAATGAATCGTACATTTATGTAAAAAAGCTCTGATGCTTGTTAATAATGAGCCAGTACACCCGGTATTCTTATTAGGTACCTAGGTTATATAATAAAAAAAAAGCCTTTTAAAAAAATCTTTTTTTTATTTTTTACTTTCCTTATCTTATTTGTAATGTGAGCGAAGAAATCACTTTCGAAAATTATTTTTTTTTTTATGTTCTAAACTTAATAATGGAAAGTTAGAAAACAATGTTCTTTATTTTTTGGGAACTTAAAATTTAATTTCTTGTGTTTTTTTTATTATCATTAAATTTATAGATATCCACTTTCTTTTTGTGAAAAAGGTCTTCAAAAAATCATGCTTACTTGAACTTTCAACTTGCGTTTTTTTTCTGTAAAGCTATATGAAATTAGCTTTTCCATTGTGTAGTGGGTGGTCTTACCCTATCAAGCACTGGCAAGAGTTCATGGGAAAATTCCAAATTTGGTGAAACATACATGATATTCAGATGTAACATACCACGGCGGGTAGCTTTTACAACATCTTTTGAATGGTGTTCAAATATTTTACATGAGAATCTCGCTTGTTTTCAGAAACGCTGTTATGCATATTGAATTTCGAAAGCTGGTAAATAAAGGAAAGCGGTGTTCTCACCACGGCCGCTGTATCTGCGTTCGTGTTTCGTTTAATCTTTTGTGATAATAAATAATGTATGGCCATCTACGCGTAAGCGCGAGATTAAGCCAGGAGTATGACAATTCAATTATCAAAATTTCCTTGTTGATTAGCTATCAGGGCGAATACCTGCCACTTGTACGCCGCTGATCCGGGTTCGAATTCCGGCTGGGTGGAAAAAATTCTACATTTTACTTTTAAAAATATCCGAAAAATTGGAAAAAAAAAGAGGACGCTCTAAATAGAAAGATGTGGAAGGAAAGGATTCATTGGACTAATGCTGACCGCAAGTAGGTTTGGGAAAAAGGCAAAGTAAGAGAAGAAGAAGGTGTCTACTCATTGGGCAATGGGAGTGGTTATTTGCATGAATTACGATCAAATGGCATTGCTAGAATAAAAATAAAATGTATAATTTTGGATAAAAGTGATGGAGACTCTTAGTAATGCTGTGCTGCCCAGAAAGCTTGTGCAAAAGCTATATTTTATTTGTGTAAAACAACAGAATTGGTTATTTTTCTAAACTGTTATAGTTTTTACTACATAAGCACATACAAATTTAATACTTTATTTATACTCCCGGTTTAGGATTAAAGAACTCAAGAACTAAAGAAAGAACTGTAAAACTCAAATCTGTACGTGTCTGACTGGCTGACTATGTCTTCTTAATTTTGTCTGTATACAATACCACAGTCCAAACGGTAAGAGATAGCAAAAATTTCATGAGAGTTGACCCCACCCTTAAACCGACATCAAACTACCTAGAAAATCATGAAAATTAAAATATCTATTACTATTGTTAAATTAAATTATTACTATTGTAACAGTCTGGCTGGGGGACTATAAACAGGCTGTAGTAGACCAGCATTGGCTTGGTTCTGGGGGCCCTTGTCAATTATTAGCCTTCTTGTTAAGACAGAGGTAGAAGTGCTGAGTTATTCCTCCCTGTCTGGCTACCATCGTTCACGATGACGCCACCCTATGATGATGATTCTAACTTTCAAAAATAAATTTCTCAGAATCAAATTACAAAGAGCCAGTCAAGTGGAGAAAGATTTAGAGGAGGCGCAAAGTTCACAATAATCCACAGCACACAGTACACGAGAGAGATGATTTCCAAAAACTTGTTGAAAATCTACATCAGCACTGCACGCTCCGTCTCACTAGAGTACTAAAAACAGAGACCGGAATAGCCAACAAGCCAGGTTGTTAGAAACAAGCCAGGTTTTTAGGAACAAGCCAGGCACGTTTGCCGTCTTTTCCAAGGGTTTAATAGCTTATAAAAAAAAACCACACAAGTTCTCATGGTGGTTGATCGCTCATAGATTTTTTTTTATTATTTTTATGGCTTTAACGGCAGGATACTCACACTGTGAGCTCTTCCACCCAACCGAGATGTGTACCACAGGATCAGCCAACTTTTCAAATTAAATTGGCTGGAGAGCGTCCCCCCAGTTATAGCCAATTAAGCTGGTTACAACAACAACAACAACAACGACACGGTCCAACTTGAAACGAACTCAACAACAAAAAGAATAGGTAGGTACCATTTTATTTTATTTTAATAATAATAATAGAAAATCTTATAAGGTCAAAGCTTTATAAGTAAAGCTATTAAGCCCAAAAAATTTACGCACTTTGTCAAGGCCAAATAATGTTGTTGTTCTCGTTGGATAGTAAGAATTGCAGTGTTTGAAAATGTAGGCCTATATCTATTTTCGGCATTATTTAAAGTAGGCAAAAAAGAGAGGGTCCAGAAAATTGTCCTTAGTTGGCCCAAATATTTTTATTTATAATTTTATCTTGCAAGAAACAAAGAGAACATATTTGTCAATTATCATATAGCTTCATGATAAAACAGGTCCCGGCGTGATTATGACCATGCAACTGAAAGAGAGGTTAAGCCCATAAAAAAAGGACCGAAGATATAAGGGTGTAAAAGTAGTCACTTGGCCTAGCAAGTAGCAAGCTCGGCTTGCACTCCAAAGGACCCGGGTTCGAATCCCGGCGGGGTCGGAAAATTTTCGGCTCTGTACTTTGGATGTCGGGGCCTACCCTAGTAGCCTCGTGAGGACGATTGGGGTGGTTGTAGAGTGGGCAACGACCAGTGGCGGCATTACGAGATAGATATTGGAATATGACGGTTGGTTGGAGATATGATGCATTAGCATTAGTTCTCGTAATGTCGATGCCACCCACTAAAAATTGTGCCATGATAACACAGATAACTAACTATCTCTTTATCTTTTTTTTATAAGGGTGTAAAAAACCGGCTGAAATGGTTTGAGTAACTATACACTCCCGCGCTTCCTGGGACTTGGCCTGGCACACTGCTGTGATAAATGCTTACAAGTCACCCCTGAATTCATGTCATATTTATTTATTTTGCAAACAATAAGTAGAAAATAAGCCTGATATATTTCATTAAGTTTAATGGTGTTTTTGTACTATTATATTTAATTGTGTTTTGGTGCGTTCCTAATATTATTGTCTGTGAGTCTTATTTGTTATGCACTTCAAATAAATAAAGTGTTGACAATGGAGTGGCTGAATAGGAGGTTCCAGGAATATCACAATTTCGATAATATTATTTTTTTGAAGAATAATATGTCATCGAATCTATTTTTTCCATTGTTTCCATTTTTTATTATTTTATTACTATATTAATTATTTGTATTTGTAACAGGGAGTAGACCAGCATTGGCTTGGTTCTGGGGGACCTTGTCAATTATTAGCCTCCTTGTAAAGACAGTGGTAGAAGTGCTGAGTCATTCCTGCACTGTCTGGCTACCATCTTTCACGATGACGCCACCTTATGATGATATTATGATAGGTAATATGAGAAATTTAACGCGTAATTCTAACGAAGTCAAAAGTATTTTTTTGATGGCTATTTTTTATACCTTGAAATATTAGTAATAATAATATCGCCCTATTTATGCTGCCCGACTAGGACTAATAAGTCCCATTATTCCAGCAGTAAGACGTATTATAAAGACAGTGGTAGAAGTGCTGAGTCATTCCTCCACTGTCTGGCTACCATCGTTCATGATGACGCCACCTATGATGGGTTGGGTGGAAGAGATTACCATAGGCAATAACCCCGCCTGTTAGTTAGGACATATATTTTTTTTCTTCTTGTTTCTATTATTAATATTGTCAATTTTTATATTTCATTTTTACCATTATTTATCTGTATATATATTATGTTCTATTAATAAAGAGTTTCTAAATAAATAAATAAAAGAAAGAAAAATAAAAACATCAACTTACTTGTAGCGCATTTGACCCGTTGAACGGCGAGCAGATCATGCTGGAGTTCTGATACTTGGACTTGAGCTGCAGGCTGGAGGAGTGACACGCGTTGGAGTAGTCCTCACTGGGTTTGATGTACTGGGATAGCTGGATGGAGATTCTGGTGCTGGGGGGACATTTCAGCGTGAGCACTTGGTCCTCGCAACTCACTTTCTTGAACGTTCTGAGAGTTCCTGAGAGCAATGCTGCAAATGAATCAAATCAAATCAAATCTTTATTTTCGTGTTTCTCAACATAGAATTTGTGTGGATTTTGTTGAAGAAGTTTACAGTTTAGTTTACAAAAAACAATACTTTCTATACATTTTAGGTAATAGGAAGTAAAAAATATGAGGGTAAGAGAATAGGGTTTGATGTACTGGGACAGCTGGATGGAGATTCTGGTGCTGGGGGGACATTTCAGCGTGAGCACCTGGTCCTCGCAACTCACTTTCTTGAACGTTCTGAGAGTTCCTGAGAGCAATGCTGAAAAGGAAGAAATAAGTGTGGATTTTGTTGAAGAAGTTTATTATTATTATAGTATGCTTTATTAGGTAAGACGAAAATATATACAGTAAAATACAATGAAATTATTAAGAAAAAATAAATAGATTGAACAAAGAAACAAGAACAAAAAAGAGAATGAAACTAATGTCCTACCCAAAGGGGGGGTTATTGCCTGTGACAATCTCTTCCACCCAACCCTTAGTTAGTTTACAAAAAAAAGAATACTTTCTATACCTTTTAGGTAATAGGAAGTAAAAAATACGAGGGTAAGATAATAGAAAGATTTGATATAGGTGGGAAAAGAATGAGAGGGAGACCAAAGATGAGATGGAGAGACAAAGTATAGGTGGACTTAAGAGAGAGAAAAAGAGGACGCGCTAAATAGAAAGATGTGGAAAGAAAGGATTCATTGGACTAACGCTGAACCCAAGTAGGTTTGGGAAAAAGGCAAAGTAAAAGAAGAAGAAGAAGATGTCAATGAAGTGTTCACAACTCTATAAAGTTCACATCATTATTGTAACGAAGTTTCTTAGTTAGTTTGTAAGTTTTATAAATACCTTCAATAAACAACCTTTTGTGAGGAAATTTGTTACACAAAAAAACATCATGCTTATAATAACAACACTCTTTAGAAGAAGGTTCTTTTAATAACCACCAGGTTCTTTTAATGCTCAAAGCATTTTCTACTACCTAACCCTCAGAGACTTATTATTACAATAATAATAATAACTCTTTATTGACAAGAATAAAATTGACAAAGGGCGTGATTACTGCCTGAGGCAATCTCTGCCATAGTAAGTGGTCACAAACTCAAATTGTTGAGGAAAAATTCATGCATTGGGTGGGATTCGAACCAACGGATCCCTACGCTACCGGGATGCCAGACTAGCGCGTTACCACTTGACTACCAGTGCACATATCGAGGTACAATGCGTCGAAATTGAAAAGTGAGAAGTTGTACTAAATATTGTACATAAAGAAAAACTCAACCTTTTTCCTACGTATCACCGAGAGTAAAGGGAGTAAAGGGACTCTTTAGTCTCATTCTTGCAGGATAAACAGAGTATTGTAGTGTATTGTATTGTATTGTACTGTATTCCACTGTAGCCTAAGCTGCGTTGCATCAAAAAGGAGCTCTTTTTTATATTCCGTATCGTGAGATACACACAAATACCTATCTCACGGTGGTGCAAGAATTATATGGACGCCCAGATATTGAGGAGCTCTTTCTTATATTCCGTGTCCGTGAGATAGACACAAATACCTTTTAGTTCAGTGATAATTTACTTTATAGTTTAAGTAGGTGCATTGTAGGTCCGCGTGTTAATAAAATGGATTCGCAATCCGTAAATTAAAAAAAATAATAATAATACCTATCTCACGATGATGCAAGGATTATATGGACGCCCAGATCCAATGTCTAGGCTACTTTCATGTCCATCAATTTTATTTGGTTTTAACGTCCTGATTTGAGATAGTCAAATGAGGGTTTTACCCTTCATTCGCTGGGAATCGTACCAGCTACCCACATTAACCTCACCATGGCGTAGCCAGGATTTTGGCTAGGGGGGGGGGGGCAGCTGATGAGCAAAATCAATAATACCTAGTGAACAATCAATAATACCTAGTGAACAATCAATAATACCTAGTGAACAATCAATAATACCTAGTGAACAATCAATAATACCTAGTGAACAATCAATAATACCTAGTGAACATCAATAATACTTAGTGTTGCATAATCCCTGGAATTTTCTAGGGGGGGCAGCTGATGAGCAAAATCAATAATACCTAGTGAACAATCAATAATACCTCGTGTTGCATACTCCCTGGAATTTTCTAGGGGGGGCACCTGCCTCTTCTTGCTCCCCCCCCCTGGCTACACCCTTGAACCTCACCCAGCCTGGGTAGGGCCGGAAATGCCTAATTAAAAAATATATAAAAAATCTCTACGCTTCACCGGCCGTTTCCTAATTAGTTTAGCCACGCCCATTCCTGTTACCCAGTCGGAAAATCTTTCAAATTCACCACCGCAAGCATTCACCCGACTGAAAAAAAAAAATTTTTACCCCCTCTTTTTTTTAATTAGATGTCTACACTTTAGAATTTAGATGTATGTGAGCATGTATTCAAATTAAATACTGATGCTGTTTACATTTCTGATGTACTTAAATATGTCAGTCCTCTTTCCTGCGTTTTTGTTTTAAGAGGATTTTTTTTTTCAAGGTAGATATTTCTCTGCCTCGGTATATTGCGTAGATATAAATGAAGGGATATAAATACCTTTACCTGTGGATAGTGTAGAAGTATGGACTATAGGGGATTTAAATGTAAAAAAATAATGAAATGGAATAAATTCTTAAAAGCATTACTAAGCTTTGGGAAAATACCTTTGTAAATAAATGGAAAATATTAATTAAAAAATACATCGTGCCTCACTTTGTAAAAAGTGGGCAGAATTATATTTATTTGTTACATTTTATTTGTAAAAAATAACAGCAACTTTATCAATTAAATAACATGAAACTAGGTATTAGGTGAACTTTTCAGGAAAAGAATTTCATAGCAACGGTTTTGACTACTGCCCATAGTTCAGATCTCCCGAGTTCGATTCCCGGACGGAGCAGACTTTTCACACAGAAAATGTTGTTCCCTCTGAGCACGTGAGGCGGGCATTTTCGGCCCTACCCAGGCTGGGTGAGGTTAATGTGGGTAGCTGGTACGATTCCCAGCGAATGGAAGGTAAACCCCCCGTTCTGACTATCTCGAAATAAGGACGTTATAACCAAATAGAATCAATGGATATGAAAGGAGCCTGGACATTGGATCTGGGCGTCCATATAATTCTCCACCACCGTGACATAGGTATTTGTGCCTTTCTCACGGACACGTAATTATTATATTATTAAGTTATTTTTAAGATATTTTAGTTATTTTTAAGCTACCTACCAATGTAAACTGTTCAATAATTTGAATTGTAAAAATACAAATACAAAATACAAAAAATTATTATTATTACAAAGCAACCTGATTGCTTTCTGACTTCAAATGATATTTTTTCGACAGCGATCATTACACGTTGAATCACAGCAGTTCTCTTAAGATCACTGAAGTTAAGAAACGTCTAGCGAGGCCAAGACTTGGGCGGTGACTACATACACAAACTTTAAAATATATTGCATATGAATAATTAAGGGTGTAAAAGTAGTAAGCCAGAGGGCGAGGTTAATGCTATTATAACACACTTTACAGGTATCTACATACACATTATACAAACTTGGAAAAGATATTACATATGAATAATTTAATGAATAATGGGCGAAGTCTGTGGCTCTCTCCCTCTCTTTCTCTCTCTCTCTCTCTCTCTCTCTCTATCTCTCTTTTATAATTTTCTCTTTCTCTGTCTCTGTCTCTCTCTCTCTCTCTCAAAGCACGGGATACAAGTCCCAAGCACGCCTTTCATCAAATTGAATACAATGATCAATATGATCACATTTTGATGAAGTTATCATACCGGTACTTGTATTAATCACTTTCCTGATGTCACAACTCGCCTAAACTCGCTTTACTAAATCTTTGCTGAACATGGGAATTGAACCACTATAATCTCCAGGTCACAATTCCACCGCCTTACAAGTTCTGTCAAAAAAGGTGGTCAATAGGACTCAATGCCGTCTCTCGCAAGGCATAAAAAAGACATCGAAATCTACCCCTTGAAACATCCGCTAGCTACCTAGCTAGCGGATCACGGGATCGGATCCAAACCATCGCACGAAATTTACTTTTTCATTTGAGTATGATTTTATTTAACATCCTGGATTAGGACGGGGGTTTCACCCTCCATTCGCTGGGAATTGTCCCAGCTACCCACATTAACCTCACCCAGCCTGGGTAGGGCCGGGAATGCCAGCCTCACATGTACGGAGGGAACAGAATTTTCTGTGTTAAAAGTGTGCTCCGACCGGGGATCGAACTAAGGCTCTCTGGACTGCGGGCAGTAGTCACAACCGTTAAGCCACGGAGACTGGCGTTTTGAGTACACCACATCATAATAATACTTAGTAATAGCACTTAAAGGGTCAGGTGGTATAAAATGCTTCATTGTAGAAAATTCCATTAACCACGCCTGGTGGTCACCATTAAAATGTCCATTATAATAATTATCAATACGAATAATATTATGGAGAAAAGTTTTACTCTGTTGAATAAAACCCTTATGAAGACTTTCAACAATTATAACCCCATCTCTGTTGGTATTTCGGCCGTCAGCAAGGGAACAACAGTCAAAAAAATTTAAACGAGAAAAACAATCAATTTAACTGTGAAATTTCTTTATAAGGGAATACAAGAAAAAATTTCTCCTACATTACGGTTAACGAGTTATGGTCAAAATTAAATTAGAGGCGTCGACCGTGTTTCAAGGTAAGGGCCCTGATTATTTTTCTTCTCCTGACCTTTACATCATGCCACAAGGGAATACATTCTATATTAAAAATTTTATTTATGCAGCCTGATGGGGGTGTGGAATTTTTTCTGAAAATCATTCCCCGTTAATTAAACGGAATCTTTTGCGATTATTTGATATTATAGAGTGTTTTCAGACCTAGACTGGTGAGAGTTTATGAAGACCTTTATCGTATTTTGCAGAAAACCAATGTAATTTGCGGACTGTAATTTTATCAATCTTGCCCTAGTATAGAAGTGTATACCTGTGGTATATTATTTTCCCGTTTCAGTTTTAGGATTCTTTTATTTTGCACATTTAAATGGAAGTAATTTTTTGATTTTTAATTAACCAGTTAGAGAGTATAATGGAGCTTTTAGTCTTCATTTCAGCAGGACTATAACAAGTTTTAAATTGTACACTGTATTTACAGCGTAGTAGATTTTTTAGTACTTTTTTATTTCCGGTTAAATATTGTTTTAAGCACATATGAAATCAAAAAAATAATGTTTACTTCTAATCAGGTCATAGTGAGTGTAAAAGTACTTTTTCTCATTCTTGCAGTAAATTAATGTTTTCGAATTGCATTTTAGAGGTAAAGTCTGCATGACATATGTTTTTTATGATTGCAATGAAAGAATTAACGGGAAAGCGATAAAATCATAAAAAAGATTAACGAGTTTTTTCACGACTGTCCGGTAAAGGGGATCGTATTGGTCTTTTTTGTTGAGGAAACAAAAGAAAATATAACTATAGGAAATATTACTTATTTAAACTACTGCCGAAATTTGAAATATTTTTTAAATTCCGATAAATTTTTTTCTTCTTTATCACCTACTCTCGCATTTTTAAAATAATTGAATGTTTATATTTTACCTAGATTGAGACGTGGTATTTTTCTCTAATTTCGAGATAATCAAGTTTTATTAGAACCTGTATTTTACTGCCCATATGATTTGTTTTAATTGGTTTAATTCCGTTTAATCATTTATAACGGGGTCTTACATTCCATTGGCAAGAAAACATACCAACCTCCTAACATTTATCTCACCCAGCCTGTGAAGAGCATCACGGAGTCTTTTGTACTATTCTTACCGGATCAACAAGTATCGTTGCTATTAAATGCTCCTATATTATAATTTGTTTTCTGCCGATTTTAATTACCATTAATTCTAAGATGATAGCCGATTTGAGAAGCAGCATTATCCAAATATTGTTAATGGGACTCTGGTTTCGAAAGTGAGAAAGAGTAGATGAGATAAAAATATTATGACTGATTTAGAGAATAGTAAAATCGATTAGTAATTTTATGAAGTAAATTCCGTTATAAATGTGATTATTTTATGCATGTGTTCCTCAAAAAAAAAAAAATCCAAACGAAATTCAACCACTTACCGACACTGTTTGGAAAAACAGCTGGAAATGACTTTTATGATTTAATCGCTTCTCCTTAAGTTCCGATTCAAGCAAAAAAACTAAATGTCACTGCGACTTTACTCAAAAACAATTTTGAGACCCACTTAATTAGGAAAAATCGACGTGAGAAAAAAAAGAAAACTTAAAAAACTTCAGACCGATAGAAGAACAAAATATATTTTTGATTGATATGGTGGATACAATTTTGAATTGAACACAAAAAAGATAAACTAGCATAACGCTTCAGTTTAAAATATTTAAACTTGCACCTAAACTGCCCCATAGTTTAAACTTAAAGTTTATACCATTACTTGGTACTTATTAAAATAAAAATAACATCTTTAAATGAAAAGAGTAAAACCAAGCCGAAGGCCGACGGCATTAATTGCCAAGAATATACTTCTAACCTTACTAAACCGTCAGGTTCTATTATAGGGGTCCACCTTTCTAAATATTATTTTGTATTTTTTCATGGACCAAAAAATAAACTTGTAAACACTCGGTCGGTATAAGACTGCCGATTATCAAGAAAGGCCTTTTTGTAGTAAATGCTTTGCATAACCCGCCGGGTTACTTACTAAGATTTATATTCATATTAATACCATCAGAGTGCGTTGAGTGACGGTTGAAACGGAGATTCTTGGATTTTCCCGTTCCGGTAGCTCAGTGGTAAAGGCGGCACTCTGTGAATCCAGAGATTCAAAAGGTCGTGGGTTCGAAACCCAGCCGGGACATGACAAGGTATCCTCCCCTATGGGCTCGTACCACATAATAGGATGTCTTGGGCTTACTGCTGGAATAATGGGACATTATCCTAATCGGGCAGTATAAATAAGACGATATTATTATTATTATTATTATTTTGAGAGTGGAGAGTGTTTCTTTAACGAGGCACAGATTTTCGCAAAAGATTCAAGTGATGTATAGTAACTGAATAGTTGAATACTAACACACTATTTTAAACTTGCTCTGAGAATAACAACACAGAGCACCATCCGTCACTCTGTCATATCAGTCAAAACGGAAAAGTGAGAAGTTCTACTGCATAGTCATGTATTGTATAAGAAAGGGTATTTGCAAAAAGATAAGCTAGAACTACATTTCAGGCTTTCGAAAAGGCATACAACAAATGATATACATTTGAATGCACACCACACACTTATTTTGAACTCGTCTCAACATGACTGAAGAATTTTGAAAGATAAGAAAGTTTAGTGTAGTTTAGGTTTGGCTGAAATTTGTATGCGGGTAAAATTTCAGTTGAAGCAAAAGAATTTTACATTTTGATGTGATATGAATGCGCACTTTTTTGAGCCTAATCTCAAAACGCTATTCTAAAAGAGGTTAAATTTAGATTCGAAATTGGTAAACGCGTACCTATATAAATAGAAGTTTTATACTATAGCAGACTTTCTCACACAAGCCTAGACGCAAGAGATAAGACTGAAAATAAGTATACTGATTTACTGAACCTTACCAGTAGTAAGCATTTTAGTAATAAGTATATTTATTGAATTATAGTCCCCCAGCCAGACTGCTGATCTACTCCCTGTTTATAAACCCCCAGCCAGCTAGAGATTGCCGTAGGCAATAACCCCTCGATTTAGTTAGGACATATGTGTATACGCTATTTAGTTAGGACATATCTGGAAGGTTTAGCATAAAAGATGCAAAAGTTGGTTGCCAAAAGTAGTAAATCATACCACAAAACACTAAAATTTGAGACTTTTGCAAAGGTATATTTTTCCAATAGAACGATCTTCAAAAAGTACAATTACGTGTAAAAAAAGAAACATTATAAAAGAAACATCATTGCTACCCAGTAAAGTCCAAGTAGGTTTGAGAAAAGGCAAAGTAAAAGAAAAAGTAAGTTGTTGCATAATAACACAAAACAACCACATAAATATTTTGGTGGAGCATTTCATCCGGCGAAATATTCCGAACTTTCACGGTGAAAACATTAAGTCATTGTAGGAAAAGTCATTGTATCAAAAAGCATTTAAGTCACTGTGTTTTGTTACAAACCAAAGTTTCCTCTGACAATGTGATTACCATCGTCAATTAACACACAAAACCACATACATATCCAATCCACGCAATACTTCACATATGTACTTTCATTTACTATTCCTGGCTCAACCCAGGCTGGGTGAGGTTAATGTGCGTAGCTGGTTGGTTGGTTTCCAATGAATGGAGGATAATCCCCCCGTCTTGATTTAATTTTAGCTGTTGGGACGTAGCTCCAAAACATACTTTACATTTACTATATTGCTAAACACATACTGCTAGATACTACGAATTCTTTTTTCTTTTCTTTTTTGAAAGACTTCTATAATATATGTCTAACTGTCTAATAGGATTTGAATTTTGGTGACTTCTATATGCCTAGAATTTGAATTTTGGTGACTTACTTTCCTGACTCGAGTTTCGTCTATTTCATAGACATTATCAAGAGAACTGATAATGTCTATGAAAAAAATTAAACTCGAGTCGGGAAAGTAAGTCATCAAAATTGGAATCCTAGACATTTATGTATAAAAGTGTTTTCATAATAAATTCACATTAGGCTGTCTATAAACAGTATGTTCAAAAAAGACTAATACTTTATTTTTACATTGATCATTCATGTTGACAATTTTACACTGGAAAAATAAATAAAGAGGTGCTTTGTTACACTGTTCGGTGTAATGGGACAACCTGTTTAGCGCTGACAGTGTAAATAAAGCACTACTTTCATGTGTGTCAAAAAAGTAAACTTAAAATTAGAAAGATCAAACTCATGTGCATTCTCCGAAATGACCATTCAATGGAAAATGGACATCCTATAATGGAAAAATCAAAACTTTTTGTAACGTGTTTTTATCTTTGAAAGTTTCAGAGTCCATGTGAAATTCAATACCTGTGGAACCAGCCTGATGAAAATTGTTTCCTCACTTTCTCCCCTGTGGCGCTAAGTCTTCTCCATTTGCGAACTGTCTTAGATGAGGAAAACTGATGCTATGTCATTACTTAAGATCTCCATTTTTTCTATTAATTTCGCCCTTAACCTCGGCTGAACGTTGCTTTACTTCAGTGATTTTACGAGAACTGTAGTAGCCCGTTCCAGAAACACTCTCCACTCTCATAATCTCCAAATCTCCCATTAACCTGTCACACTTAAGAACTGATTTTGTCTATTAATTTCGCTCTTATATTGTTAAAAGAAAAGACAAACATAAAAAAACACTAAACTGTGAACATTTATTGTTCACAGTTGTGTCAACTTAGCATTATTCAGTCATTGAGATCCGGTTTTAACATTCCTAATTACTCATGACGGGGGATTTACCCTCCACTTGCAATACCCTCCAGGAATCGTTTGATGGCAGAGATTGCCTCAGGCAATAATCACGCCCTTTTTCGATATTTTTTTTTTTTATTATAGGTATTATTTATTTTATATTTTTATATTTTTTATATTATATCTTAATATATAAATGTCAAAGACACTCACTGACCACTGACCACTGACTGATCATCGCTCTACAGCCCAAACCGTAAGTCCTAGGAAGCTGAAATTTGGTAGGTAGCTTTGTCTTATAGTCTAGATGTGCGATAAGACGATAAGACTACAACACCTGCCATTGGCGAAAAAGGATTTTTGCTTTCACCGCTATTTCTCCGCACGGCCATGCCTCGGCCGTGCGGAGAAATAGGGATTTTTCGAAACTCCCACTACAACACCTGCCATTGGCGAAAAAGGATTTTTTGCTTTCACGGCCATGCCTCGGCCCGCAAAGCGGGCGACAGCCCGCTAGTTTATTATATATTTATTATTATTATAATCATACCCGCCACCCACATTAACCTTACCCACAATACCCAGCCTAGGTTGGGCCGGAAACGAGTTCTATTTACTTTGGAGGAAACTGAATTTTTTGTTAGAAAATTATGTCCAACCTGCTAAGATCGAACTCTGGATCTCTGGACCACGGGCAGTAGTCACAACCTTTACACCACAGAGGCTGGCGTTACAATAAGTATTCTATTAGGTCCCAAAACACTATGGAGTTTCACTTAACTATTTATTAATTAATTGGAAAGAACAAATTAAAGAATAAATGATTTTAAAAAAAAAAAATAGAAAAACCCCCAACATTGAGAAAGCTAATATCTTCTGGATTGATGAGTTCGCTGTGTATTAGCAATCTACCAAAGGTAGACAGCCGCTATTGTATATATTGTATATATTTGAAATCTCCATATAAAAGAGACCAGGATATAAGAGAATAATTTCCAAATCTAATTGACCTCTCAAAAAGGCATAAAACCTCTTTATAGGAGAAACCTGGATAGATAAGTATAAAAGAGAAAAAAATCTGGTCCCTTCAGTTTTCTTAATAATATCGAAGTTTGACTGTGTAATCAGCAAGAAAGACACCTATTCATTACTATCAATCCTGTGAGAATATCTTTCTTAAGTCTATCTATCTATCTATATTCTATTATACCCAAGTGGTGTTTTTCAACTTTATTTCAACACCACTTTATTACGTAAATCGTCAGCAAAAATTGTTCACTTCTTCAGTCCCATCAGCCCATACCACCGGAGTCTCACTTACCTAAATTGTCAGCAATAGACACCCTCTTCAGTACAATCAGACCGATTAGAATGTGCGAGTACAGGAATAGCACGACCATTCCTGAAGCAGCTAAAAACCAACCACAGTAACAAAGAGTTCAACCAAAGTCCAAACCATTTTCTTTTCACTCTGTTTCGCGGATAAGTGCGCTCAACGAGAAAAACAACAAAAACATAAATTCATTCCTAATTTAAAAACAAATAGCAGAAGTAAATAGATCTATATAAACATTTCCGATTTTCCGAAAACCTTCGCTTTCGACGCGAGAGAGGAAAAGATATTCTGGATGCACAACACGAAGCTTTCAGCTTCGATAATTAAGTCAGCTAACTTTCTGACACACACGAGGTAGATACAAAAAAAAAGTTTTTAATGTAATTAGGTAAATTTCTCGAAAAATGTTCACGATCAATTTTTTTTCATTATTCATTCACAGAGAATTCTCACAACAGAATAGATATTTATGAAGACATTGGAGAGTTTTCCGGACGCAAAGTGAACAACGTGAACATTGTGTCAGAGAGCAGTTAACTGGGGTATGAAACACAGGGACCCGGGGCGCACGCTTGAGAATCCAAGCACGCCCGACCCCCCCCTGACCCTTCCCACCCCCCACACAGAACCCCCTGCCCCCAAGAACCCCCTGCCCCCAAGAACCCCCCCGTCGACCCCCCACCCACTGAGAACCCCCCCGCCCGCCCTTCCCATCCACACTGACTGTCTCTTCTCATTTACGTAAAAGAAACAAGCATTAGGGAAATTTAATAATTTTACACTCATATCGCACACACACAAGTTATTCCAAGTTGAAGACTCTTCGTCAAAACTTTTGGAACAATGTTGTTTCTGTCCAAAAGTGTTCGGGATCCTTCCCCTCAGGAGTCTTCCCCACCCTGAAATGTCCTAATTCCGCTGAACTCTCTACATTGTTCACTTCCTACAGAGCGGAGAGGATTTCTTTTCGATTTTAATTTGAACTAAATTTAGGAACTAAGCATCAAAGATTCCAATCAAATTGCGTTGAGTTTATCATATAAGAACCAAAGATTCAATTCATGTTAAAATAAAAGTAGGAAAAAAAAAAAAAAAAAAAAAAACAATAAAAAAATCTCCAACCAATCTGTCTCAATAGAAAAGTGAGAAGTTCTACTTGGTTGAGAAACTGTATGAGGAGAAATGAAAAATGTAGAGAAATCGATGAAATTATTACCTCGTTTATCTCTGTAAAACTTCTCACTTTTCTGTTTATACAGACCGACAGTCTCGTTGTTTCGCAGTTTCCTGTTACTTTTCTTCGACAAAATATTGCTATCTCCTTCTCCTGAAAAAATGATGTATGTGCACTTGTGCAGTGAGTGCTAAAATGTACAATTTTAATGCACGTTAGCAACATTTTTGAGTCCCCAGGACCTAAAATAAGGGTGAAATTAAGATATTTTTGTAATGCCTCTGCCAGCCTCCGTGGCGTAACGGTTGCGACTTCTGCCCGTAGTCCAGAGATCCTTGGTTCGATTCCCGGTTGAAGCAGACTTTTCGCAGAGAAAATTCTGTTCCCTCCGAACACGTGAGGCTGGCGATTCCGGCCCTACCCAGGCTGGTACCTCAAGTCAGGACGTTAAAACCAAATAGAATCAATGGACATGAAAGGAGCCTAGACATTGGATGTGGGCGTTCATATAATCCTCTCACCACCGTGATTTAGGTATCAATACCTATCTCACGGACACGGAATTATTATTATTATTATTAGGGCCGATTTATAGAACAGGATTAAAGTTATGCTAAGACTGACTGTCCCTCAAGTCGGGCTTTAGTGCACTGTGATTGGATGAAACTCCGACTTGAGGGCGTGTCTGCCTTATCATTTAATCCTGTTTCATAATTTGGCCCTTATTAGGTCTAGAACTTATATTCTGGCATGGGGAAATGTAAGTTTCATTGTTCTTGTAAGAGGGGCTTGTAAAATTGCTTCGTTGGAACAATGCTAAAAAAAAAAAAAGTTGGAGTGGATTTTGTGATCTCGATTTGTTTAACTCTATGGGCTGAAAGCGTGAGCAAATGACTTATAGTGAATATGTAGTAGAGTAAAATACAAAACAAAGCATGGAATGAAAATAATAAATAGAATGTATTATATTGATGTCATATTAGAGTAATAGATGATGAAAAGACATTAAAAATTAGTTTAAAAAATGAGAACAAAGAGCTATTCAACTATCAAATTCTTTCTAAAATGTAAGTTTATAATTGTAAATAAAAATACGAGTATACAAGGCCCGCCAACAAAAAGAAGCCACTCGAAGTACCTAGAGAACGGATTAAAAAAATTTAAAATGCTAACACATGTACCTTTATATTGAGGGGGAAACCTTTTCTACTAGGTTTTGATTTTTTTTATCATTACCGGGGGCGGCCCCAGGGGGGGTCAACTTTGGAATCTTAAATGGAACCACCCTATTTGTAATAAATTTCTGAAAAGAAGTTAAAATTCAAAGTATTTTGAGACAATGATTTTTAATCAAAACATGACCGGATATATTGTTTATTTCATTTCATAGGTTTCAGTATTTTTTTATAAGAAATTAATTGTATTTTTTTTTTTTAAATATTAAATACATGATTTTCCATTTGAGATAATTCAATTTTCATGCCTTTTTGATACAATTAGCTTAATCAGGGGAAGTGTCAAGGGTCAAATTTTTTTTTTTAATAATGTAAAATGTAATGATTCATGTTGTTCAATTAAAAAAAAACAGGGCCGGATTTACTTCAAATTAATGTGAAAAATTCTAAAACCCACGTGCAGTCCTAGTCTCCGGCCCTGTTTTCAAAGTTATCTTAAATTTCGATTACAACACTTTTATTTAACACAGATTATACTAAAAAAGAATAGTTTTTAAACAATTTAAAAAAAAGATGACCTCTAAACACCTCCCCTGGTAAAGCTAATAATATCAAAAAGGCATAAAAATTTAATTCTTTCAAATAAAAAGACGTATGTTTAACAATTTTTACTAAAATTCTAACTTCTTTTGAGAAGAAATTACTAAACCTGTGAAATGAAATATCCGGCTCTCTTACTTGTCTTAAAATACTTTTAATATCAACTACTTTTCAGAAATGTATTACAAAAATAGGGTAGTTCTATTTAGGATTACAAAGTTTACTCCCCTGGGCCCGCCCCTGGTAATGATAAAAAATCAAAACCTAGTAGAAAAGGTTTCCCCCTCGATATAATGGAATATTTGTTCTAGCATTCCTCAAAATTTAAATCCGTTCTCTAGATATTTCGAGTGGCTCCTTTTTTTTGGCGGACCCTGTATAGTAAAAAACTTAAAAACTACAAGATAAAACATGACAAAAAATTATCACTTATCATGGTGATATTTTTTAATTTTCGTTAAGAGACCAAAATAATACCTATAGAATTAACGCAATAATATCTGCTGCTCAAAATTAGTGCATCAACTCGTTCTCCTATTTAACTCTTTTTATTGCTTTCACAAGAATTTCCTAACTAAAAGTTGGTAATTTCAGATAGGTATAAAACACATGAACAGATTTTTTTGTTTATTAAAAGAAAGACATACATACTGGTATTTACAAGGAATATGGTAGCTGAGTGGGTAGCACGCTAGGCTTGCACGCACGATGATCTGGGTTCGAATCAGGTTACTGATCACTCCTAGAAACCTAGCAAAGATTGATTTAAAAAAAAAAAACACCTCTAAAAATTCCAACCAAATTTAATCTTTTTGCTGGAGATTAGGGAGTGATCTTTACCTGGTTTACATAATAATTGTAAAAGTAGAATATAGTATTTTTTTCTTGTCTAACTGAAATTACATGAATTTTCAATCAGGAGAAAATACATGAATGGTTTACAAATTGTGGTGTATTTTCAACAGCAATAAGATAAACAACAAAACGTTTTATTAATTATTTATCAGAATTTTGGTGTTCTCTTCCCGTATTAAATCTCGGTGCGGTGGGTATGAAATCGTTTTTGGGAATGCAATGCCAATATCAACATTTAGTACAAAATTAATAGAAAAATTCTATATCACAAGTTAATCTTTTTATCTATTACTATATATTTAATAAATATAATTCAAAGAAGCAAAAGAAAACAAAATAATGAAAATATTTCAAAAAATAAAACTCAATAGGTTACGTAATAGTTATTAATAATTAAACTATTAGGCACAAAGAATAGAACTAAATTACAAAATACTTATCTAAATCACGTGAACAAAATTCAAGGTTTCATAGAACTCGTTGATTGCAATCGAAAATACTCTTTAGTGATTTTTCCGGAAATGCTTGATTTTTTCGAAAAAATTTCACGAAAAAATTGGAAGTTTAGCATTGATTTTTAAAAACGCTCTAGAAATAGAAATAAGCTCAAGTAATATTTTGGAAATGTTTTAATCGTGAGGAATATTATATGGTCTTTTGAAACGTGCAACTATTACTTATAATAATCAGAAAAAAAGACATAGGAAATTTAATACCCAAGGGTCAGAAAATCATAAAATGATCCTCATTTTAGAAATTAAGCATTTCCAACGAAATCAGTAGAGAATATTTTCGGATTTCAATGGTCAGCCCTCGAATTTTGGTCACGTAATTTTGATTCACCCTGTAGATATCACAAAAATAACTAGGTAAATAGCCTCGAATAATTCAACCATGGCGAATACTGCAATTGTAATTCAATATTCTATTTGAAAGATTTTTTCCGTTACTTCCAAGAATATCTAATATCAGCAGTATTGTTCGCTTTTTCTGAATTTATTAGCTATAATTATACCTTGAGACACTCTATTTACTGTTCGCCGTATCGATGCAACATAATATTAACTTTGTTAACTACAAAGCTAAAATTTTGTAGAATTTTCTGATACTCAATATGAAGCATCAGCCACGGGGAACAAATTTATTATACGATACTGACTATTACGTTTTGACTTTTTTTCTTAGTTTTAATATACATAAAAGTATTGTTACACTAGCTTCATAAACTGTCTAATACTGCATACTGTATTGTATTAGAGTTTTAGACTAAACAGTCTATTTCTAGTTGGGCTTTTTTTTAATAAATGTTAATCATGTTTTATTTTAAAAGTGTCTAAGATGAAATGTTTTTTAAAAGAAAAATAGTCAAACTAGCTTTGCATACTCTTACTCTGGGGCGTGGTATTTGGCACAGTGTTTGCATTTCCCCTTTGGATTGACAATGATATTTCTGTCTAAAAAAGGTGCCTGCTCTGTTGTTTCGAGTGTGGTCAGCCAACAATTTTATCAGTTATCAGTGCTTTTGTTATCAGTGCTTTTGCTGCGGGTCCAAATGCAATATTTAATAATAACACTCTTTAGTGGAATAAATTCATCTTTAGTGGAATAAATTCATCTTTAGTGGAATAAATTGAATATTTGAAGAGACAAGTCCTGAATTGGATTTGAATTTGGAACAAATTGGAAGCTTAAATCTTAAAGCTAGGGGGAGGAGTTGAGAACAGGAACTGAGCTGAGAGAGCTCTGAGTTCCCAGTATTTGGGCGAGGGAATACTTCCCGCGGGGTGGATTTTGCGGGGTGGAATGCGGTGCGTCAAGATTTCGCACCATGTGATCTGCATGATTCCTACCACGTAAGCCAGCACTGGAGATTGGAACCTGAGAACGAAATAAAAGTTCAAACAAGGGTTGGGTGGAAGAGATGAACCCCGCCCTTTAGTTTTTCTTATTGAAAGTAAAAGTGCTTTATTTGTACACCAATTCATTACAATGTTATTTTTTTATAACAATAACATAGTAAATATATAAGTACTTAAAATTAATCAAATAATATAATTAATTATGTATTTATAGTATCACACTAAGGTACCTGGGGAAACAGGCAACTTGTTTTGTGATAATTTTAGGACATAGTAAACGTTACTAGACCAAATTAATCAAAGAATATCAACTATTCAGAAACTTACTTTTTATATTCGTAAATGGACACCATGATAGTTGTCACAGCTTCGTCAGTGATGTATGCTTGCTTGACAGAGTCAGTTGTCAGGAATCCACCAATTAATTCGGGACAGCGTTGCTGAGGAAAAAATAGATTTAAATATTGTTTGTAGTGAATATCAATTTTTTGTAACAATGGAGCGACAGTCACAAGAGAGAATCACAAGATCCGTATCCCTTTCATAGACCAGCTTTTAGGGACCACAAGTGCCTAAATTGTACATTTGTTTAGGATATCAGCTTATTGCAGAACTCAAAGATCTCACTTTTACAAAAATACAAATGTGTGAAAATAAGTAAATAGATTAATAATGATCATAGAAACTTCTTTTTACGGGAACGATTAAGACTAAAGCTAAAGAGTCTCTTTATTCCAGCAGTTGTTTCGTGGTATTATTACGTCACCAAATTTTAAATAAACGAAGGAAAATTCATGCATTAAGTGAGTTCCAAACCAACGGACCCCAACGCTACCTGGATTACTAGAGTAGCGCCTTAACTAATGAAAAATGGTGTCTGGCTGGAGGACGTTAAACAGGGAGATGACCAGTGTCCTCTATTTCTAAATTCAACACACTGTGCGTTTTTTTTTCAGCGATGGATTCAACGATGGCATTGATGACGTCATTGTTAAGAGAACGTGACGCGTAACAGAATCCACCAGGAGAATTTCTCGATGCCACAGTTGGTATTTAGAAAATCGCTAATTAACACATACACGACCGGTTGTCCCACCGGTGGGACAACTGCGTGTGTACTGAATGGACCGGTTGTCCCACCGGTGGGACAAGTGACCTTCTTGATTTCAAACCTGCTTGTCCCACCGGTGGGACACCTATTCCTATGTTTTAGTATAGAAATATACTCTATACCCCTGTATAATTTTACTCTCCAAGCGGGTTTTTCGGTCCCAGGAGGTCAGATATGCTCAGATATAGTGGTCCCATGCGTACATACACTGAAAATGGTGCCGGTCGTGTATGTGTTAAAACATCTCACCTGCAAAAAATCAACCAAAGCCGCGATGAAACGCTCCTGACGCGATTCTATCATCCTTCGCAGCCACAAGTGCAGGTTGAGGTACTCGCGGCGGTGGGCCAGACAGGCCAAATCCAGACTGAACGGGTAGAACTCATCGTTGAGCATTTTATCGAGCGAGCGTACTTGACTGCCCACTTCCAGGACGCGCGAGAGACGATGGAGATCATTGTCGGAAACTACGACATAGTTCATCATGGACTCCACTACGAGTTTAGGGATGGAAGCGTCCTGGCGAAGATAAATGAAATATTCATTAAAATCAGAAAAAATGAGAATTTTTTTTTTAATGAATATTTATTTAAAGAGAGGTCTGTAACATTCAGAGTCGATAAATGAAATATTCATTAAAATCAGAAAAATGAGATTTTTTTTAATGAATATTTATTTAAAGAGAGGTCTGTAACATTCAGAGTCGATAAATGAAATATTCATTAAAATTAGAAAAATGAGATTTTTTTTAATGAATATTTATTTAAAGAGAGGTCTGTAACATTCAGAGTCCTTGCCCCGGGAATGAGAAGTTTACTGTGTAACTTCATTTGACATGCATGAACGGGAAGTATTCTTTATAAACATAATATAGAAGAGATTGCCATAGGCAATAACCTCACCCCTTAGTTAGGACATCTGTATACATATATTTTATCAATGTTGCGCAACAAAATCAACGTTACGCAACAAAATGTTGCACAAAATGTAACAAAATGTAAGCCAAGATCCCAGTGGGATCTTGGCTTTGGGAGGATTAAGTTGTTGAGATTAGTCCGTTACACCACGGATACTAACTACTTTAGGAGAATAGGCTGTTTTGAGCTAATTCCTTTTGTTTTCTTTTTCATTACCTAGGACGTTCTCTTTGGCAAGTTTTACAGCTCCTAACCGACCTCAGTACCTTTATCAATGAGGTGGAGGACTTGTAACCTGGAGTTCGGTGGTTCAAGTCTCGGGTTCAGCAAAGAATTTGTAACATGTTTCAGTAGTTGTGATATCACGCTTGTGATCAACACAAATTGAGTAGTTGTGATATCACGATTGTGATCAACACAAATTGAGTAGTTGTGATATCACGATTGTGATCAACACAAATTGAGTAGTTGTGATATCACGATTGTGATCAACACAAATTGAGTAGTTGTGATTTCACGCTTGTGATCAACACAAATTGAGTAGTTGTGATATCACGATTGTGATCAACACGAATTGAGTAGTTGTGATATCACGCTTGTAATCAACACAAATTGAGTAGTTGTGATATCACGATTGTGATCAACGCAGTAATTGAGTAGTTGTAATATCACGATTGTGATCAACACAAATATGATGACGTTTTTTTTTTTTTTTTTTTTTTTTTAAAAAAAAAAAACTTTTAGACTTTTTTTAACAGCTCACCGGAGAATTCTGGTACAGGCGACGCAGCACTTTCTTGGCGTTTTCTCCGTTCGGCCGGAAGTTGAGGAGGGGTTGCATCAGAGACCCGAGCAGTTCCTGGCGAAGTTCCGAGTAGGGAGCCGCCATCAGACCCAGAGCGAGAAAATCTGGGCACAGTTCTCTGGGCTCTCTGAGTAATTCCATCGCTTGGGTCATTAGACCCCGCTCAGCAAGCTTGAGAATTGTTTCGATCACTGGACCCAAAGAGCACCTGTAGAAAGAAAATTTCGTTTTATTTTTCTTTGTTATTTTTCTTTATTATTTTTCCTTGTTGTTTTTCTTTACTATTTTTCTTTATTATTTTTCTTTGTTATTTTTCTTTTGTAAACTAGAAAAAAAAAATTATTTGAGTTGAACATTTCTTATATTTTTTTCAAATACAAATCATATAATTGCTCCATCTTCTGTCATTTGTAGAATTCTTTTTCTCGCTCCTCTTAGTCTTGTTCACACAGCTCTAATCATTGAGAATTAGGTTTGGGTTAGAACCCAAGTTTTTACTCTTGAAAATGATCTTTGTGATTTTTCACTAAGTCTATCCATCTATATTCTATTATATTAAAGTGTGTTTTTCAACTTTATAGTTACGAGTATATCACCAAGTAAATATGTGATTCTTGACACTTTATTTATTTATTGATTTTTTAACCTTAAAGTGTCCGAAGTTGGTAAGTAACATACATATTATAAAGCTCGAAATTTCGAAACATACACATGCATTATCATAAAAAAAACATGAAAAATTCTCCGTAGATATTTGATAACTTTAACCTTTCAATTTTTTTATGAGGAAATTTACTCGTGCTTTCTTTTATCCTTTCACGCGCTTTAACGGGATCACCGCTTTTTCTCTTTCTGTCAGATTTGGGGTCAGGGGGAGAAGGGGGGGGGGGGGGGTTGGGGGCTTCTGCTTAAATCCGCTAGTGTTCTACTCGTGTAACTAAATATAAGTTAGATTGTTTTAACATGAAATATATGTTGTACATTTTTTCTATGTTATTTCGATTGCACTAAACAGAGTGAAAGAAGGAGAGGAAAGCAAAAAATGTGTTGAAGCAATAAAGTTCAGCCAGCGTCGATGGTGCGTTGAATGCACTGGTTCTGGTAGGATCACCGAAGTTAAGCAGCGTCTAGCGAGGTGAAGGCATCGTGATGCTGGCATTCCCGCTCAACCCAGGCTGGGTGAGATATATCTTTAATATTATTTAATTGTAGTCACTGTGGCCGAGCGTGCTAGGCATTGCACGTATGGTGCCCTCGGTTCGATCCCCAGCCGAACAGGAATTTTTCTGCTCTATACTTGGATGTTCGGGGTCCACTCATACCTCGTGAGGTAATGAGTGGCTGTTTTAATGTGAGCTGCGACCAGTGGTAGAATCATAGGCAAAAAAGTAATAGAAGATAATGTATATTAAAGTGGTAACGTCCTATGATTCTGCGCTACTCACTAAAATTGTGACATAATAACACAAAGAAAAAAATATTATTATTATTATAAAATTAGTTAATTTCCTTCTAACTGTATTATTACACTGAAGGTAACTTTAATTAAAATTACAATTCCTCATATTATACCCTCACGGGCAGAATTCACCGAACCAGTTTTTCCATTTGAATCCATGTATTTCGGTACGGACAAATGGAAAAACAGGAAGTATTCGGTCAATTCTGCCGGTGAGTTGTATCATTCTGGGTGAGAAAGAGAAAGTGACGCGAATCTTTTATTTCTAGTCATTCCTAAGTTGGTAAACTGCCTGCATTGTAATGTTGGGAAATTACCAACACAAACAAAGCTATTCTCAACTCGTCTTGGTTAACAATATTTCTCTGAAAGCTTCGATCATTTAATGTGGGACCAAAAGTCGTGAAGACTGAGACAGGTATGAAGTTACAGTGCTTTATTTTGACTGTATAGCAGTAGAATAGGAAGTCACATTATATCAACAGTTAGAACTTACATAGATTTATTTCACATTTTCGACAGTAATAATAATAAAATTAACGTCACTTTCAACTTTATGGTCATATCATGAGGAGGCTTTACCCTACATTCACTGGAAACTCACAAAGCAGCTATTCAAATTAACCTCAGGCAGTAATAATAGAAAGAGATTAAAAGAGATTCTATTAAATAATAGAAAGAGATTAATAATGGAAAAAGATTAAAGATAAATTAAATAAAAAGAGAGGGAAAACTTACCATCTACCGATCATCCTAAATTTTACGTCGATGTGTTCTTTTATAGGATAACAAGAAGTGGCAAATCTGAGGAGGTCGTGAAACAAGAAGTTAAATATATCCGGGTTTCGCACTATGTGTTCAAGGAATGAAAATTGTGCCTCTGCATGTTTCCAAGTACGAAATAGCTTGTCAACTGGGAAATATGGTCCTATGTATTTGTGACACACAAAACCTAGTCTGAAATGGTAGAGAATAAACATTGAACAAATTTATTAATTACCATAATATTAGACCCTTTGTTGTTGTAACCAGCTTGGCTACAGCTTGAGGGTATGATGATCTCCAGCCTACTTAAATGGAAAAGTTGGCTCGTCCTGAACTACATATTTCTATGTGTGATCAACCATCGTGAGAAATTGAGCTCCTTTTTCATAAACTATTAAAAACCCTTGGGAAACTGCAAGCTAGCCTAGCTAGTCCGTTCTCTGTTTATAGTCCTCTAGCGAGACCCTTTAGTATGGCTGTATGGAATGGCGTTGCCTAACAATACAAAAATTCCCTTTATTGGTTATTGGTAGGTAACTATAAATCCTAGAAATCGATTTTCTCTAGATCAAATGGTATTATCAAAATTAGAAAATACTCAAAAGACATGTCATAATGAATTTAAAATTTAGTCAAATTTAATACAATTTATATTATAATTCTTTATTAGGAGGATAATATTTACAATATAAAGTTTTAAGAGAGAAAAAAAAATTGAACAAAATAAAATAATTACTAGCACAGAATTTGTTTTGGTACTTTGTTTTGTTTAGTTAGGAAACCTGCTAATTATTAATGAAAAAAAGGTTGTGACTAAATTAGGTACATACGTAAAAGCTTTGAGGATAAGTCCGAGTCCTTTTTTATCGACGATTCTAAAGTCTGGATGATCCAAATGTTCCAATATTGCGTGCCATGATACAGTTTTTGGAGACTGGAAAAAAAAATTAATAAAACATTTATAAAGTTTAAGCTGATTTTCAATGAAAGTTGACATATACTCGTACATAACCTATTTAAAGTTGACTTTTACCTTTCTACATATAACTATAATACATAGAAGGACATTAATGTTGGAATTTATGTCTCATCAAGCCTTCAGGGTATGTTTTATACATTGTTAGAACATATTTTTAATCTTTGATGATGATATATTTATTTTGGCCCATATCGGGGTTAAAAATATATTTCCCAAAAAATTATGATATATTTATTTTTGGCCCTGATGAATGGCATTTTGTTCTTAATTTAATATCTGATAACAATATGTTCCTCCATCATGTATGTTCTAATCAGTTTGACCTACTAATAATATTTGGAAAAACCCCTGTGTGGTAAATTGGTGTGACGCCAGGAACCGAACTTTTGAATGTTGGTTCATAATAGACATCGGGTGCGGTTTTGAAACCAGGCTAATCGAGGAAGCCCCGAGACAAGACAAGGTAAAAAAGTCTGTCCCGGTACCTCAGTGGTACAGGCGGCACTCTGTGAATCCAAAGATTCCAGGGTTCGTGGGATCGAAACCCAGCCGGGACATGACAAGTTATCCTCCCATTTGGGATTTTTACCACATAATAATATGTCTTGGGCTTACTGCTGGAATCATGATAGGGTTTCGTCATCGTGAACGATGGTAGCAAGGCAGTGGAAGAATGACTCAGCACTTCTACCACTGTCTTTACAAGGAGAATAATAATTGACAAGGGCCCTCAGAACCAAGCCAATACTGGTCTACTCCCTGTTTATAGTCCCACAGCCAGACTGGAATAATGGGACTTAAATAGTCCTAATCGGACAGTATACACAAGACGATATTATTATTATACTTACGATTTGAAAGACGGCTTCAACGAACACTCGCATGTCCCATGCAGTATCTGTGGCAAATCCTTTTGCAGTGGCATTCCAATATTCGCCTACCGTGGCCCTTTCATATGACTCCAAACTTGTTTCATCTCTTTTGGCATCTTCTTCAATTGCGTTTATGTCAAATACCTCATCGCCTTCCCGGACCCATTCATATAACTCAAAGCTTGGGTCTTCATATGTGACATCTCTTTTTGTTGCTCCTTTCCCATCTAGTTTTTCTACACCGTCGGTAGGCCCTTCATCTGACTCCTTTGGTGGCATCCTTACATATAAATTAGAAATGAAGAAAGGTCATATTTGTGTTTATCTGAAGAGTGATTTCACAATCATTCAAAACCCGTCTTACTTAAATTCTGAACTCAAAACATCGACTTTCAAGTTATAAGTTCACTGCCCTAAAAAAGGGACTAGAGTTGTTTAATATTGAAATAGAGAGAGAGAAGAAAAAAAAGATCATTGATTTGTCTTACTGCACCTGATAAATGATAAATATAATATCATTAATATTATAATAAAATCTAATAAGCCTAGTCACCGTGAGCAGTGAGATGGGTACAGATGCCCTAGTAATATTAATAACACTCTTTAGTGGAAGGTAACCACCCGGCAAGGTTAATGCTTCAAGCAGTTTCTACCACCTAACCCTCAGAGTCTCATTATTATGTGGTCACAACCTCAAATTCATGAGGAGAAATTCATGCATTGGGTGTGGGCTTCGAACCAACGGATCCCTACGCTACCTGGATTATCAGACCAGCGTCTTAACCACTTGACTATCAATCCAAGTGACGGTATTGAGTGGTGGAAAGATTGCATAGACGCCCAAGAACGATTTCTTGGCTTCTACAATGTCCAATTTTTCTATCAACATTTAATGTTCTTGCGAAAATCATTTAGGCCAGGGTTGGGCGTTACCTTTCAGTCGTTTTTTTTATGTAGGGACTTTTATTTACAATTTACCTCTCTGTACAAGGGAAAATAATCTCATAAAAAAACCTGGATATAAGAGAAAAAAAACTCCCGTCCCTTAAGTTTTCTTGTATCCAGGTTCGACTATATTCATCTGTCCCGGTTCGCCTGTCCCGGTAGCTCAGTGGTAAAGGCGGCACTGTGTGAATCCAGAGATTCCAGAGGTCGAGTGTTCAAACCCAGCCGGGACAAGACAAGTTATTCTCCCATTTGAGATTTTTACCACATAATAATACGTCTTGGACTTTCTGCTGAAATAATGAGACTTAATAGTCCTAATCGGGCAGTATAAATAAGGCGATATTATTATTATTATTATTATATTAAGAAAAAAAATGAAAAGGTAGAATAGAAATACCTATATTTCCTAACAAAAAGCGGAGTTGATACAAATGATAATCTCTTCCATCCAACCCTTGTTATAAATGATGTTATGTACCTGAAAAGGTAGAATAGAAATACCTATATTTCCTAACAAAAAGCGGAGTTGATACAAATGATAATCTCTTCTAACCAACCCTTGTTATGCCATAAATGTTATGTACCTGTCCGCGTGCAGGCCAGTGTGAGTCCGAATCATCATGATGAGAATATCGGCTATCTCCGCATTGTCCAGGGCAGTCACTCCTAGATTGGCGAAGTGCTGAATGCATTCCCCCACGGAAGAGCAAAACTCGTACCCAATCTCTTGGATACGATCCGCCAGTGTGCTTCCCGGACTTTCCATCTGAAAGGAGAGAGGAACAGATTTGAAACACAAAACTTCGAACCTACTCTTTTTCTCGTGAAAATTTGTAATATACTCGTAGGTAATATTTTATATTGTATTTTTTTACTTTCTATTACCTATAATATACAGGGTTTCCCATTATAAACGAGTCTATTTGATATTTGAATGTCTCGTTTGTAATGTGACACCCTTAGAAAGTATTGTTTTCGGTCGGTTTTTTCAAAATTGAGCTAATAACATTTCTGGACAATTAGGGCAAAATTAATAGACAATATCGATAACTTAAGTCATTGCTTAGTGTCGGTTTTTCCTATCTTACACAATACGCAATCCATGACTTAGCGCCCCAGAGCTATTACAAAAACTTCTAATAATTTCGCCCTTAGACTCTACTGATTTGAAAAAACTGATTTTTTATGTATATTTTATTTTATAATTTTAGAAAAGTAGTTGTAGTCACTGTGGCAGAGCGAGTTAGCGCGCTAGGCATTGCACACATGGTGACTTGGGTTCGATTCCCAGCGGGGGAGGATTTTTTCTGGTCTGTACTTGGATGTTCGGGGTCCACTCATACCTCGTGAGGAAAAATGAGTAGTTACTTGTATGACTACTCATGGCGGCATTAACAGAGTAAAAAGAAATTAATGTAATAGAATAATTCGAAATGTAAAGGAGGCTCTTAGTAATGCTGCGCTACCCACAAAAATTGTGAAGAGGCCTTGTGCTTCACCACAAAGAAATTCGTACAATACAATAATTTTAGAAAAGGAACACCGCCTGTGTAATAGGGACACTGCCTTTTTCCTCCAACATGAAAGATTTTTTTATTACAATGATTACCACTGAGCTGTATACAATATACATCTGTCTTGGAATAATATAAGTTCATCTGAAATATAGGTAATACAAGTCCTTGGTCTTAGGCTACTCTCAAAATCATTTTGGGACTAATTATGAAATGATATTAAATCAAAAACAGTAGAAGATTCCCCCTTTAATCCTTTTTTTTATAATTTGGCCCTCTTAAAGTCTACGATGGTTAAGGCGCTAGTCTGGTAATCCAGGTAGAATAGGGACTCGTTGGCAACGAATACCACTCAATGCATTATTTTTCCTCATTTATTTGAGATTATAACCACATAATAATAAGATTCTGAGGGTTAGGAGGTAGAAAATACTTTAAGGATTAACCTCGCCTGGTGGTCTTAGGCTACTCTCAAAATCAACCTAAAAAACACCTTCCACAAAAGAGTATTCTAATTATTGTTACGATGGCCAAGGACTCTCAGTGATATAGACCTCTCTTTAAATCAATGATCATTCAAAAAAAAGTTTACAATAAAAACAAGTTGAGTTTTCATTCTTGCAGATGTCAATCCTTGAATATATTCTTTTTTTTTCTAAGAGTCTTTTTTTAAGGTGTTTTTTAGGTTGAACTTACGAGTAAAAATTAGAAAAAGGAAAAAATGAAAATGAAAAACGTACCGTTAAGTTTTCCATGGCCTCTTCCAAGTTATACATGGTAGAGGCTGCAAGTTCTTCCATGGGTAGGTCTGTAGATCACCAAGCCTCTAACGAAAAAAAATTCTCTGTACAGCGGATACAAGTGATCAATTTATTGGAAAATCCTTAGGCAGAGAAACCAATATTAAAGTGAAAACTACGAGAAAATATATTGTTAGAAGTAGGTAGATAAATAAATAGAACGTAGTTAGGAATATAATCAAAACAGAACACAGTAATAAACCACGCAGTGAGAGTTTAACAATTTTCTATGCTATGCATTATTTTTACTTTCTATTACCTATATAAGGTATAGAAAAATTTGTTTTTTTTTTTTTTTAAATAAAACTTTAAAATGTTCAAATAACCATTTAGCAGAGGTGTAAAGATTCTTTTTCACCACTTTGACTAAACCCGGCTAAATGTCTCAATGTCTAGTCCATGAAACACTAACTGAGCCTCTTGTTATGCTGTCATCAATGAACTTACAAGTTATATCATAAATTTCCTGATAACTACATTGGTACCCCAAGATAAATAAAATTTGATTTGATTTGATTTGATTTTATTGATGATGACAATACATTGAAAATACATTTTTACAATAGGTACGTAAGATTAACTTAAATACTAAATAGATAACATATTAACTCACATAACATGTCCTAAACTACCCACACTAAGAAAATCAGTGATTTTCTTGTTTTGTGGGATAGTTCTATTTTTCTCACTTGATTTAACTTTAATTTCTCTCTCTCTCTCTCTCTCTCTCTCTCTCTCTCTCTCTCTCTCTCTCCCTTTCTCTCTCTTTGTCTCTCTTTCTTTCTTTGGTTTATTTTCTTTTTCTGTCTAATTTATTATTTATCTCGTTCTCACTTCCTTTTCTCATTCATTGTCTCCTTTTCTTTCTCTTATTCTCTTCCTTCCCCTCTTTTTCTTTCTCTCTTTTTTCGCTGTATAGTTTCTCTCTTTATAGCAAAAAAAAAAAGAGTTAATCGATTCACCTACATTACTATCAACCCTGAATATCAAAGTCCCTAATCCCAGATTCAGAAATAATGATACCACTTTTCTAAATATACCTAATACCAAATACATTTCATCATTAGACACAGCAACAAAAAACTTCAATAAGATCTACAATAAATTAGACATAGACATTAGTATGAACCTGACACAAGTAAATAAAATACTTAGAATTAATAATTAAGTCAGTTTATCCCTTGCTTTACTTTCAATATTCTACTATTTCTATTGCTTCTTCTATGTTATGTTTATCCTGTAATATGTATTATTATCAAACCTATGTAAACTATCTCAATTATGGGATTTTAAATAAATAAATAAATAAATAAAAATAAATAAATAAATAAATAAATAAGCACATGTTATTATGTACATGGATAATTTTGTAGGTTGGTACATACAATATACATCATAGAATATTACATGTATGTATAATTATTATAGTAAATATTTATGTCTACAATATTTCTTATTTTTTACTCTGCACCTCTTTCAACCAGTCCCTGAGTTCGAGTTTAAATTTTTTACAGTCATCTTGGTTTTTTAATTTTGTTGGTAGCTCTTGATAGATTTTGATACCAAGATATTTTAATGATTTTTGGCCTTTTGATTTTTTACATTTTTCAATATTTATTTTTCTTTCTCTAAGTTGATGTTTAGTTTTCTTTTCTTTTACAAGTGATTCTTTGTTTTTATGTATGTAGTCACAGATATTCTTTGTAAATAGATTATTTAGGTTTAGTATTTTAAGATTTTGGTAGAGTTTTACCGTTGGATACCTTCTTTCTTTCTTGTATATTATTTTCAGTAAGGAATTCTGGACTGTCTCAAGTTTTGTTATTTTTGTTTTGTCAGCTCTACCATAAGCTATAATCCCGTACTCAAGGGCCGATTGAACGAGAGCATGGTACACTTCCTTCAGAAGGTATAACGGTAGGAAAGTTCTGAGGGTTAAGAAAGGGTATATGTACCTTCTTAGTCTCTTAATCAATGCCTCAATGTGCGTGTCCCATCTAAGAAAACAGTCCATTTGTACCCCAAGATATTTTATATCCTTCACAATTTCAACAGCAGAGCAAGAGCACGAATCCTGGCAGTCAGGACTCTCATGGACAACTAACATGGTCTGTGTGGGTAGTTGGGGTCTTTGTATGGCAAATGGCACTATTTTAGTTTTATCTGTGTTCAGGCGTAGATTGTGAGCCTGAAACCAACATTTTATTTTTCTCATGTCATTTGCCATTTTTGAGAGTACTTCCTGCCAAGATGATGCTCTTAAATACCAGTATTGAATTAGAGAGGAGCATTAGAGAAGGCAAGGAAGTGTGTCTAGTTTCTAAACTTGAGATGGTTTTCCGAGGGCAAATGTGCCAGCGATATGTCAGCAAGTCGGCATTCATCAAAGCGTGTGATTTCTTTGTGTACCAAGTTTCATGATGGCATGTTCCCATGCCTTGCTTTAAGCAACCTTGCTTTAAGCAAACCCAACTTTCTAAAGTAGAAATATAAAATATATAAGCCGCGCTGCGCAGGTCTTTGCCGGCAATCATCAAAGAGGCTGTAGAACTTCTTTATGCCCAAGTAGGAAACCATAGACTCCCCAAACCTATATCATGGGCCATCAAAAACCTATCTTATAAATCTAAACCTATCTTCTAAAGAGGAGTCACAGCGTTAAATGTTAGCCAAGAGGCATGGCCGATCCGTGGTGTTACTTCCATGTAACGTTATTTGATTGGTATTTTACAACCTCCAACCTCCGAATAAAGGATAATAGAAAGTAAAAAAAGAAGATATTGGATGATAGAACATAGATCTAGTTGTCAGCCAACGTCGATGGCTCGTTGAATGGTTCTCAAAAGATCTCTGCAGTTAAGCAACGTCGAACAATGTTAATAACTGGAGGGTAATCACTTAAATTCAAACCCACCGTGTTGCTGTTTATTCCTAGCCCAACTCTGGCTGGTGAGGTTAATGTGGGTCCTTAGAAGAATTCCTTAGGGAGAGAGCCACAAAAATTGTAATGAAAAACTAAAATAAATATACATTATTACAACAAAAAAAAAACCCCATCTCGATTGGCTTTCGATGTCAAAAAGACGTGAAGCCATGGTTTAAAAGAAAGAAAATAGATTACTTGTGAATAAATAATATAAAAACAGTTAGTTCCACTTACCTAGCAGCACTTAAACAGCTCACTTTACTGTCAAAATCAACTTCCTCGACACAAGGAAAGAAAATTCTTCAAAACTAAGGATGACCAGCGAAAATGTGCTCCACAAGCCAATGTGTTCAGGAGAAAATGGTACGTGAGTCTGAGCAGGAGAAGAAAGAATATTAATTTACAACGGAAGTGGAGTGGGAGGAGGGGGGCGGGGGGGGGGTCTGATTTTCTGAATCAGCAGAATGAAAGCCGAGAGCAACTCTAGGTGTCCATTTCAACCAGCGCTGTAATTCTGCCTGTTGATAAGGAATTTAAATTCTGACCAGTGCGTTAAAAAAAGCCAACGATTGCATTTTATGCTCAGAAATTTCTGAAACTTGATACCTACTGAGTCTGACGTGGCCTGACAGGATGGATACATGAGGCTCCCACACAGGGACCTTGTACTACTGGAAATTATTGCACATTGAAAACTCAATATGTACTCAATCTCGATAGCTAAATAATCATTATTATAATAAACACATTTATACTTTTCAATTGGGACTAAAGTGTCTGTTTAATTCAGCGTTTGTCAATTCAGCCATTATTGAGGTCAAAATTTAAAATATGTATGTGTAAAATTCACGCACTGGCTGGGGATCTGAACCAACGGTTCCTCACGCTACCTGGATTGACAGACTAGAGACTAAGGGCCGAATTTAAAATAGGATTAGAGCAAAGTTATGTCGTTGCTTAGTTGTGATTGGCTGAAACTCCAACTTGAAGAACGGGTATCTTTGTTGTAATTCTATTTTATAATTCGTCCCTTCACCAAGCGTTGACCGATGCGATTTCTCAACATTTCACTTTTCCAACAAATCACTGAAAAATAAGCAAAATCGGACATAAGGAAGACATGGATTGGTGCCTGTCATCGCACGGCTCCATTGAGTGTCTAATACGTGTCTGTTGTTATTACAATTCCTGTCAGGCTGTGTGAACTGTGGAAATTAAGTACATTGGCGGTCGAGTTGTTTAGGGGCTAGTCTGGTTATCAGGGAGTTTAGTGATCCGTAGTTTGAGATTATTTATTTATTCGAGACTTTGAACACATAATATTGACAAAAAAATGCATGCTTTCTCCGGTTAGTGAAGGCTTTCCTAGTAAAGCTATGAGAAATATTGGCACAAAATTCAAATAACCTTATTAGTTCTGGCTTAATAGCTTTAGCTTATTCTTTGCCTTGTTAGATTACCTATTTTTTTTTATATTTATTTTTTCAAATAACGTTGATTAAAAGTTGACTGTAAAAAAAAAACATCGCTATCTTTAATTTACGAGTATCATCATATCATTGTGTTCATGTCGCAAAACTTGATATTTTTTCATTTCATCAAGTTATACAAGGGGCTAATCTACGACTATACCAAAGTTTTTTTCTTCAAATAAGTACTTCATTGAGATTGGACTTCCAGTGTACGTGGTCTCTTTGTTTTACTATGCGACAATTTCAGTGGATAGAAATGTTTTACAATAGGTACTACTTTTCATTAATATTCATGCCACATTTCTTTACGGTAATTCGAAATGTTGCTACTGTTTGCTGTCCTTTTTTCATACATTTTTCCTCACGATGAATGGATTGCAGGAAATCTGGGACAGTTACATCCAAACTCTTAACCATGTCAATTACACAATAGATAAGCAAGACCATATCGATCAAATAGATGAAAGCTATAGTAGCGTGGTGCTGCAACAAAGATAGAATGGACGTAAATAAATAAAGAAGACATTTTAAAACGGAGGAGCCCAACACATGCTTTCAGTACATATGGACTCCTCACTTATTCATAAATTATATTTTATTTTTGTTTGTTTGTAAAAAATGTACTTTTACATAATATTGTTTTTTGTGTAAATATATATTCATACAATTTTATACTTTTCAATGTAATATAAATTAATGCTATCAATAAAGAGTTAAAAAAAAGACAACAAATAAAATAGGGAATTATCAAGTTTGTCGAGAAAAGGTACGCAGCCAAGGTTTCTGACAATTCAGAAACACAAAATACCCAGAAGTGTCAGTCATGTGCAGCGAACACTGAGCTGCGTACCGCAAAATCACACCTTTGGTGAGCTACTATTCAGTCACTAGACAGTGAATCCTGCACACCAATTTATGGCAATGGCCAAAGTAAATAAATTAGTATGTGTATTGTGTATATGCATTCTTTGTGTTATTATATCACAACTTTATTGGATAGAACAGCATTACAGACTTCCACTCACATCACTTGCTTAGTACAGAATATTGCATGCTTGTAATACGGCCACTTTTCAATATCCTTTGAAAAAGCTACTCATCGTTTGTTGATACCCGCAAGGTATACTTAGAACCCCTAAATACAAAGAGTAGAGCAAAAAATCGAAAATTATACTGCAGGTAGGTGGACGTTCACAATAGTTTTATCATCAAATTGTTTTATATAGAAGTAAGTTTATGTGGAGGGTAGGATATTGCAGGAAAGTTAATCATGTCAAATATTTATGAAAAACAGTGAATACATCGCCGAGACATTGGTTTGGTACCACTTAGTCGTAAGTAACCTATACTTACACCTGTTTTAGACTAGTTAGTCCACAGCCCCTGTGATATCTCGACCTCTCATTATGAAATTGATGTGACAAGGCTTCCAAACCTTTATGGAATTAACTACATATAAAAAGTCTATGAAGTTTTTGTTACTACTGCCTTGTAATAAGAGTCTATGAGTTCAAATACTAGAATGAATTTGAAGTATAGTAAAAACTAACTTCCCTACCAAAATCAAAACGTGAGAGAAGGGGGGGCTAGCAGTTATATATTTAAATAGAATGTATTGTTGAATTATTGTTTGTTAGTATGTGTATAGATATTTGTCTCTGTACTCATGATTGTAAATTCTTCATGTAATGTAAATATAATAAAATTTATTAAAAGATAAATTAAAAAACTGGGTCAGAGTCTAAAATTATATACCTACATTAATAAATTATTTTAATACCTTTATGGCACTCCTTATTCATCTTACAACCTTACTTACGAACAAATTCAACCACAACACTAAACATACTTTTTCGTTCTTTGTAGGAATAATATGGTACAAAGAACAAAAATTCTAGGTAGATTATTCAATTTTTAGAACTCGGTATAGCTCTTCAAACAAAAATTAAATATGTTTTTCAAGCACATCTGTTTGTTTTGGTCAGGGTGATGCTAGCTGAGAGGAGATGTAACATTCATATTGGACGCTATGTTTAATTGAGTATGAGAACCTGAAACACAGTTGAATTATTTTTAAGAATTAGATAAACCAACACTAGAGTACCAAATTTTATTTGACTGGTTGAGATTTTTAAATAGGTTAATTTTACAAGTGAGCCTGTCCGTGTTCTAAAAGATAAGTAAGTTTTCAGTGGTAAAAACAATCCTATTGCGTTACTTGAAAGTAAAATGTGCACTCGGGGTGAGATTTAATTTTAAATGGTCAAAACACTCAAAATAAACTCTTTATGGATTTCCAAATTACAGTGAGCAAATTTGGTTTTGAGTTTGTCGGTAGCTTTATCTGTTATTTTTCTTCTTTGTTACGCATTATTTTAAAAATCCACCAAATATTTAAAAAAAAAAATGTATTTTTACCTGCAGAAGAATTTGGTTCACTGGGACTTGGTAACATGGGAATTGAATTTTGAGCCATAAGCTTCTGTCTAACCTCTCGTATCTTCAATGAAGAGAAGATTTATTCGGAAAAACTTCGGCATGATTGGCCTGAAATAAAAGACACAAAAACTGTATATATCTTATACAAGAACTAGGTAAAACCCGGCATTTTGTTGCCGTTATGGGTTTTGCCGTGGTTGGCGTCCTATTTGAAAATCCTTTCTGAGCACGCAATTAAATACGAAAAGAAAACTCAGCACCAAATAGGGAGTTATTTGTCCAGCCGTTTCAGAGTTCTGATTGATTTATAAATGAATGAATGTAAATGGATTTTATACGGAATGCTTTAGCATATTTCAAAGATCACATACAAGATTTACGAAAAACGTTTTACAGGGTTTTCAAAAATCTTTTTCATCTTCAAATGAGTGTAAATATTTTCACGGATAATTCAAATATGAAATGAAAATTAGGGGTTACCGAGGTAAAAGTTGGCCCACATCTAGGCACCTAGAATAATTCAGTGGACCGTGGACCGGGAAAAGATGAGTGTAACACTTCTCCAAATTCATAAATAAAAAATATACATAAGATGCTTAAACTATTTCACAATAACCCGCTTTAATTTTTTACAGTAACCATAGCTTAAAATACTACATTAACAACAAAATGTAGAAAAAATTGTGTACTGGCGATGGATAAACACAATCCATCTTAACGAGTTAAATTTAAGCAACATGAATTAATATAGGTTGACTGGTCGAAATGTTTTGACTCGCAGCCTAACATCCAAAAACTTGCAATGATTTTTCTCTATTCTGGAGAGAAAAAAAAAACGTTTACTAGAAACTAACCTGAAAGACTGAGGTTGCTTGTGTGGTGGGAAAGATTCCCTGATCTTGAAAAAGTTGCAGGACCAGATTTCTCCTTTGCTCCAGTAGACGCCGATGTCCTTTCTCTGCATCACGGCTACTACCGGGAGTTTTAGGAGTTCTGGGAGATGCTGGCTCCATGTCGGGTGGCTCATTCGCTGAAAAACAACAGAAACATGGTTTTACAATATTCTATTTTTTTTCTTTTCCTTTTTCCAAACTTTAAATATTTTTATTATATTTTTTTTTTTTTTTTTTACAAAAGTTAAACATTAATGCATCATTCTTCTACTCGTCCCATTCCTGCACCATCTTCACATTCAATCCCTCTGATCCTCCGTCTCGCCCCTTTCACTCTCATAGATACTGCTCTGACTATCGAAATTTGTATTTTCACTTTGAGCCAACTATTATACACACAGATATACTCTATGCCAGCTGACACGTAAAATAATCAGAATAACTGATGACGTAAGAGCTACCACAACATATGTTGCCTATTTTACTTGACAAGGAAAAACTGCAAAAATTAAGAGAAACATAAATTGTAATTGAATATTAAAATGTAATTGAATATTTTTATGGATGGGTCTAATTCATCCCATCCATAAAAAAGGAGATATTAACAATCCTTCTAACTTTCGACCTATTTCTATTCTCCCCATATTAAGTAAAATCTTTGAAAAAATACTTGCCGATCAGATCGTATTATTTATGAATTATTTCCATCTATTCTCTCCAAGCCAGTTTGGTTTTAGGAAATCACTATCCACTACAGATGCTGTGAACTATTTTAATAAGTTTATATCGAAAACATTCAATGGCAAAACTTATCTGCATGCTACCATGTGCGATTTATCACGCGCTTTCGAATGTTTAAACCACAGCATCCTACTCGATAAATTTAAACATTACAAGTTCGATAGCGCAAGTATTAAACTTCTGACGTCATACTTGGAGAGAAGAACTCAGCAAGTTCAAATGGGAGATCAGTTATCTGAGGTCAGAGTTGTATCCACGGGAATACCGACCGGCTCGATCGTCGGGCCGTTGCTGTTTTTGATTTACATAAACGATCTTCCGGTGAACTTGTCTCAGGAAGCTGATGCTATGCTTTTTGCAGACGATTCAACGCTCTTTGTGCATAGCGATATTGAGGCGGCAGCCCTCTCTAAAGGCAAAGATGTTCTTGAGCAGGCACAGGTGTGGTTTCATACAAACCGTCTTCATTTGAATCATGACAAAACTCACCATATTGTTTTTACCCTTCGTCACCTTAATTTTCCGGACAATCCACCCCATGTAAAACTTCTCGGCTTCATGGTTGACCCACACCTCAATTGGCGGGCACATGTTGACTACATAAGCAGTACACTGTCTAGTCGTCTGTTTTACTGTATCGGCTGCGGGGTGAAGTGTCCATACCAACTCTAAAAAATGCTTACTATGGACTCTTCCACTCCATCCTTTCTTATGGATTATTGTTGTGGGGACACTCACCCAGCAGTCACAAACTATTTGTTTTGCAGAAGAAAGCCATCCGAACTCTAGATGGACTTCCATTCAACAGCCATGCTAAGCCGTCATTCATTAAATTAGAAATCCTAACGCTACCATCACTTTACATTTTCCAATGTCTGATGCATGTAAAACAAAATTTAGAACAATATCAATCCTTTAATAATGTCCATTCATACAATACTAGAAATAAGAATAATTTAGTTCCCACTGCACACCGAGTTAATAATGCGCGGAATGGCCCAAACTATCATGGAATATTATTTTTCAATAAGTTACCGGAAAATGTAAGGGACATGCCTGAAAAACAGTATAAAGCAGCGCTTCTGAGGCACTTTAAAAAGAGTGCATACTATTCTTCGGCTGAGTTTTTGTCCTCTGATTTAGGTTTAGACTTGTGATTTTTTTTTTTTTTTTTTTTTTTTTTTTTCTCCCAATGACACCAATTGGTATTCTCTCCCTTTTCTTTTTTCTGATTATGTTGAGTTGGGTTAGGTTCTACATATCTATTTCTTATCTCTATGTTTCTTTTTTTTAACTTTATTTTGACTTGTGTTAACAATTTGTGTAAATTGATAAACATTAATAAAAAACTTTGATTTGATTTGAAATCCAAAATTGTTGTTAAAATGATTGGAATATTCTTTAAATGAACAATTTTTTATACTTTCTTCAGCTGCTACTACTAACTGTTGGAGTTGACAGGGTTACAGCTAATCTTATGGAACCAATTTTGATGGTTTCACCTACAATATTTGCAACTTGCAACGACCAATATTAGAGCTAAAAGTTGGAAGGTCGCCGCCAAAGTGAATTTCGATAACTACAGATATAACATAATGAAATAGAAAAAAGTAGGTATATTAGGAATTTTCACTTTTAATATTGTTCAAGACATTGGCAAATTTGAAATTGGAAATATTTTTTTAAGCTTTGTAATTCAGTTGTTATATGCTTTACCTTTGAAAGCTTCTGCGTTGAAATCAGGTCCAAAGAAAGTACTGCCAACCAACTTGGCAGTTTTTGGTGTAGATGTATTTGATATACTTTCTGAGCAGTTGATGTCTAGATCATTAACTGGAAGAAAAGTGGTGTTATACATGGTATTAGATACTAGAAAGTAGGTTTGTCAAAAATCAAATGACATCAGTATAAACAGAATCAGTATAAACAGAAAAGTGAGAAGTTGTATTAGATGTACATGAATATCAGAACATACCTGGACAGCTGTTTCGAGCTTATTTGCTCTCATCAGCAGGTAATAACTCTGATTTTCCATGGCATCAACTAACCTCTCTATTTTAATCAGTATAAACAGAAAAGTGAGAAGTTGTATTAGATGTACATGAATATCAGAACATACCTATAACATCAAATTAACTAAATAGAAAAAGTACAGTATGGTACCTGGGCTCTCATTAATTGAAGAATAATTTGTATGTTGAGAAAGTTATTGTTAATTTATTTTAAATGTTATTTTTTTTACATTAATAAAATACTGATTCGTAAAAAAAATTACATAAAACTCAGTGGCGTTTGTTTGTGTTGTGCATTTACGTACAGTTTTGTTGTTCTTCTTTTTGATGCATAAACACCGAATGATACGATGTATTGCATTTGCGTGTGTTATATTTTTTTCGGTTGTAAAGAAAAACTTAGTTCTGTGATCCAATGTTGAAATAAAATAGTCTCATGATTAATGTTTTATGAATTAAAAGAAAAAATCTGTACCTTCCACTGCTATGTTACTTATACGTACATTGAATTAATCTAGAACAAAAACTATAAATTAACTATCGGTCTAGTCCCCATGTTACTATTCTACTACTAAAAAAGGATAACTGATTAAATCTTGAATGAACTTCTCAGGATATTCTTTAACAGCCTCTAAAATAAATTAATGTTTTGCTTGAATTATCAAAGTGAAGAAGACAAGTTTTTTTTCTGGACTCAGATCTCCACTGCATGTATGTATGTACAATATGTACATATGAACCAATTTATTTAATTATTGTACTTATATTTGTATATTATAATAAACCAATAAATGAGACTTTATTTAAACTGTTAGCAAAAAGGGCTTTGGTCCTATGCAGGCAGTATAAATAAAGTAATTTATTGTAAATTGTATACATACTTTTCAATTGGGGAGTCAATATTTGTTGCTGGTGTTGCTTTTTCCGAAAACTGTGCGAATTCAGTACATGAGGGCTGGATGGAACAATGGCACTCGGGGATTGACATTCTTCAGGTTTAAACTCTGGTAGAGATGAAAACTTCATTTCAAAGTTTACTTGCTCTAAAACCCTAAAAGTTGTAGAAGAAAATTGGTTTAAAGACAGGATGACGAGAATATTTTTAGAAAATTATCTATTTGATATCTTTTAACCATATTTGGGTTAAATTTTTAAGTAAACTTTTTTCAAAGTGGTTTTCTATACTTGAGACCCAAAAAGTTAAGTAAAATGAAAAACCAATACTAATATCGTTTTCAGCACCTAAACTTAGACTCATTTGATATACCGCACTCAGAGTCCAAGATGAAAAAAATCCCAAGCTCATGCAGGGAAAAGTGTCTACAGAGATACATCCGTAGATTCTTTCCCTGAGTGTATATTACCATCATCATTCATTATTGGAAGTCCCCATCGGATTTATTGGGTCTTGTATAAATCATACAAATGTGTAACGTAAAATGTAAATGTGTAAGCCGCCGAATTCCACAAAGATTGAGTATGGCAATTCAAAAAGGGAATGCTGTCAGCATTATGGGGTCTATCCCCGACGACAACAAAATGGACGAAGTTTTCTATTTGTAAAAACTAAATAAAGCATTTCAAATAATTATAGGTAAAAATCAGGAAATTTTCAACTCACTTGTCCATTCCGTCTTCAATATTCTTCTTGAAGAAACTTTTCTTGCTCATGGGAGATGCCAGCATACCATCCCAACACATCTCTTCATCTGTTTTGACGCTTAGTTCTGTTGTCTCCTCATTATTTGTAGCAGTATTAGCGTCGTCCTCCATTTCTGAATCTTTCTTTTGTAATTCTCCAGACATGGTAGTTAACTTTTGGTAACTTTCGCTGCTATTACTGTTGTTTGGTGAGTTCATATTTACACCTAAAAGTAGAATATGACATCGTTGACACTCACATTTCTATGGCATTTGTATACAGTATGTTTCAGAAAAGGTGGCCACCCCCTCGTAACTTTTGAACGCGACGGAATTTTTCAATTCTGTAAAGTCCTAGGTATAGGAAGTGCCCTATGGCCCATCCTGTGGTCATATTTATTTTTGGCCCCGGTCGGCCCTTCCGGCTTTTAGGCCATATTTTTTCATTTTTCTCGCGAATTTTAAATGTAATGCTATATTTTTTATTCCTGTTAATTAAAGTGTAAGTTAGGCTGAGTATAATGAGCTTTTAAAATTTTCAAAAACCTTATCAGGGGCGGAGCTAGTAGGGTGCAAGTTTCAAAACTGTTACACCCTGTATTTCAGCGTTAGTTAGATTTTTTAGTACTTTTTTTATGTTCAGAGGTTCAAAATATTGTTTTACACCATATGAAATCAAAATAATATTCTTGTTTACTTTTAATCAGGGTCATAGTAAGGTTTTTGTAAAAGTACTTTTTTTCTCACGTCAATTTTTCCGTAAATTAATGGTGTTCTCGAAATTGGCATTTTTAGAGGTGAAAGTCTGCAGTGACATATGTTTTTTATGCTTGAAATCGAAAGAAAACTTAACGGAGAAGCGATTAAGATCATAAAAAAAGCCATTTAACCTGCTAGTTTTTTCACGACAGTGTCGGGTAAAGTGGGTGAATTTCGTATTGGATTTTTTTTTGTTGAGGAAACACAATTGGCATAGAAAATAAATAATACCTAATAAGGGAATAATACTTCAATTAACATAACTAAATGCGAAATTAAATGAAGATTATTTCTTCTAAATCAGTGCCGGATAATTTTTTTTTTCTCTCTCTCTTTTTCTCTCTCTCTTCTCCTCTTTAAAATAATTGAATTGGTTTAATTTTCACCCTCAAGAGTTTGGTACTTGACCTGGTATTTTTTTCTCTTAAATTTCGAGATAATTAGATTTTTATTTAGAGACCTGGTATTCATTACTAGCAACACCAGTATGATTTTTTTTTTTTTAATTTGGGTTTAATATCGCGTTTCAACTGCATGGTCATATCATAACGAGGGTGTTACCCTCCATTCGCAAGAAACTCACCAACCTCCTAAACACATTTATCTCACCCAGCCTGGGTTAGGCCGGAATACCAGCATCACGAAGTCTTCTCCTCGCTAGACGTTGCTTAACTTCGGTGATCCTACAAGAATCGTTGCATTCAAAGCGCCATCGGACTGACTCCAGAATTATTGACAATGTGTTTTCTACAGATTTTACCAACTTACCAACTAAAATTGTCTCAAGAGGAAACCCCTAGGCCGACTTTAGAAGCAGCATTATCCGATAATTATTTTTGATACAACTTGAACTTTGAAAAGTGAAAAAAAGAGAGAGAGAAAAAAAAAAAAATATCCGGCACTGATTTAGTAGAAATAATCTTCATTTAATTTCGCATTTAGTTATGTTAATTGAAGTATTATTCCCTTATTAGGTATTATTTATTTTCTATGCCAATTGTGTTTCCTCAACAAAAAAAAATCCAATACGAAATTCACCCACTTTACCCGACACTGTCGTGAAAAAACTAGCAGGTTAAATGGCTTTTTTTATGATCTTAATCGCTTCTCCGTTAAGTTTTCTTTCGATTTCAAGCATAAAAAACATATGTCACTGCAGACTTTCACCTCTAAAAATGCCAATTTCGAGAACACCATTAATTTACGAAAAATTGACGTGAGAAAAAAAGTACTTTTACAAAAACCTTACTATGACCCTGATTAAAAGTAAACAAGAATATTATTTTGATTTCATATGGTGTAAAACAATATTTTGAACCTCTGAACATAAAAAAAGTACTAAAAAATCTAACTAACGCTGAAATACAGGGTGTAACAGTTTTGAAACTTGCACCCTACTAGCTCCGCCCCTGATAAGGTTTTTGAAAATTTTAAAAGCTCATTATACTCAGCCTAACTTACACTTTAATTAACAGGAATAAAAAATATAGCATTACATTTAAAATTCGCGAGAAAAATGAAAAAATATGGCCTAAAAGCCGGAAGGGCCGACCGGGGCCAAAAATAAATATGACCACAGGATGGGCCATAGGGCACTTCCTATACCTAGGACTTTACAGAATTGAAAAATTCCTTCGCGTTCAAAAGTTACGAGGGGGTGGCCACCTTTTCTGAAACATACTGTAGTATATCTTTAGGAAAAACTCTCGATATGGTTTCATATGACTGTATTAAAACAGCTATATTTATAAACAGAAAATTTTGCTTAACAATTGTCTCAAGCATAATTATAGCTCAAAAGTTACTAATTTTTAACAAAGGATTGAATATATTGTTTATATACGGGTGAAAGTCTGTGTTCCAAAGCAAAGAACGTGTGAGTGATGACCACTATGACTCAGGTCGACAAGATATTATCACTCATGGGAGGAATGATTTCAGAATAATTAAAAAAAAAAAATAATCATAATGCCTTGTTCATAAGATAAACGTACTTGATATGGGCACATATGATACATACCTATCTATGTATCATATGATACATTCTATTTTCGTTTTAATATCGTGATGCGTTCGTTATTCGGGACGAGGGCTTTACCCAATCGTTAGGAATCGTACCGGACCAATATTAACTTCGACCTGCTTGGGTTGGACCGGAATATCATAATGAAGCAGTATTATTACATCAAGTAGTAAAAATCTAGATTAAATCCACTCACTCATCGATTGACGCCTTTGCAAGGGAGCTTTTCCAAGTTGTGCCGGAGTAGGTGCTAAAATGAAAGTTTGTTCATTATCCTGAGTGTCTTCTTGATTTCTCAGGCCTTCTGTCAATAGGGAAGTGTTCTGAAATACAGAAGTATCAAAATAGTGAGTGATTTATCTTCTAAAGCTGAAGGATATCCAATTATTTTTATACGTTTTTTGAAAGATAATGGACATTTTACACATTACTTAGAAACAAAAGCCTCGAAAATTATTTAAGAACCTAAGAGTTTTAAGGTTTAATTTTCTGGACATGCAACACTACAATCTTTGGGGGGAAAAGTCACTCCAGGCACTTTCGAATAATTATTGTTTAGTTATGTATTCATGGATCTGATTTTCAGGTTACAACGGTCTATGGTGCTAACTACTAACATTGTACCACCTATCTTTTAAAAAGTATTTTTACAGTATGAAAAAATAATGATGTCATACCTGTTCTTTAAAACTGAAGGGAAAAGATTTTCTCGTAGGTTTAATTTGTAAATCTTTGTCTTTACTCTGAGATCTGTTAAAATGGCTGGCGTGGTCTATCGATTGGTTTTCCTGACTATTAGAAGACTCTTGTTCATGAGATCCATCATAAGATTGACTATTATTAGATTGAACTTGATTTGATTCAATGTGGTTTTGAGACAGTTGATTATTCTCTTGGTGCTTTTCTTGAAAATGCTGTTGTTGTTGGTGGTGGTGTGGTTGTTGATGCTGCTATGTTGCTGTTGAACTTGATGTTGATGTTGTTGTTGTTGTTGTTGTTGTTGATGATGATGATGTTGCTGTTGTTGTTGTTGTTGTTGTTGTTGTTGTTGTTGTTGTTGTTGTTGTTGTTGTTGTTGTTGTTGTTGTTGTTGTTGTGTTGTTGTTGTTGTTGTTGTTGTTGTTGTTGTTGCTGCTGCTGCTGCTGCTGTTGATAATGTTGTTGTTGATGATGTTGTAACATTTCCTGATCAAGATGATGCTGCTGTTTTTGCTGATGCAGCTTCTGTTCTTGTAATTGTTGGTGTTGTTGTTTTTGCTGTTCAAGTTGCTGTTGCTGGTTTGTTTGTTGAAGTTGCTGTGTTTTTTGTTGTTGCAACGGTTGTGAAATATTAAAGGTCCGACATTGTTTCTGCTCTGATTCTAAAAATGAAAGAGGAAAAAAAAAAAAATATTTAAGAATTTATGTAAAAACATAGTAAATTTAATAAATAAACAAACTTAAGAAAATAGAATATATGTCTTTCACAGATTCCGGATATCAAAATCATACTATACCGGGTGTCCCATTATAAACGAGACATTCAAATATCTCGAGAACTACTGATGATAGAAGAAATCTGTTAAAGATCACTTTCATATATCTAAAGGGGACACTTGATGGTGACCTCTAAAAGTTTCTCGGATGACCCATTCAAGTTTATTTCAAATTACCTTAAGAATTTTAAATGGCACTCCATATTTTTTATGACAAACAGGACCCAAAAAGTACATTGTTTTAAGAATAATACATTGTGTTTTACAATAATTTCCTTTACTTTGAACTAAAACTTTAAAGAGTCCTTCTCATATGATGAGGTTATTACTTCATACTGAAAATTTAGAGTAAAAATCAGTGTTTACCTTTATTTCTATCATCTAGCTGTAAAAATTCTGCATTGGCAGCAGCCACAATTGAATTTTGCATGTCAATATTGGACTGTTTCGAAACGATCACTGTAGACGTAGAGGGCATCTTAACGGAACCCAGAGATTCTGAAGAAATTGGAATTTTAAATCCAGTTGAGTAGATATTTGAAAGACGTGCGGTGGAGTGAAGTAAGTATTGCAAGGTAGTTTCATTTGAAGAGGTCACCTGCAAAATTAAGATAAAAGACATCATTAATTGATCAATGAGAAACTTAGTTTATTCTTTTTTTAGAATCAAGAGCTGTCGAATACAATTTGATACAGAAGTACAATAGACAGCCAAGTAAAAAAAAAAAAATAGATTTGTACATTTGAGCAAACAAGGAGTGTGCAGTTATAATTGTGGCAAAGTGAAAAATTGTTCGTCACAGAAGTCCTTGAAAGGTACATTTTCAATGCTTAAAGAAGACACTTACTAATTGTTGAGAGTTGAGGTTTCCCGCTGTCGCAGGTTTGAGAAGTAAATTGAATGATGCCCCACTATCTGTCACAGGTAGCAGAGTTAGCGTCACACGCTGGGTCTGATGCGTCTGTGGGGGTTCATTTTTGGTGTGAGATTCTTCACTTGAGTTTGGCTGAGAGAATCTGAGATTGGTCGTGTCAGTACGCAAGGCTAAAGACGGAACCTAAAGAAGAAAATAGAGGTAATTTTCTCTTATAACAGGGCACAAGAATTAAGAGTACTATTCATTGAACTCTATCATTTGCAAATAAATATCTTACAACGAAATAAGTACATACGTCAATACTTTATACTGCATAATTTCTATTTCATTAATTGTCCAGCTTGATTCAATATAAATAATAGGGTTGCAAAACTTTTGAAAATAAAGCGACAGAATTAAACAAATTTTGAATCAGACTGCAAGAAAAACGCATGGACAATAATTGAAGAAAAAAAAAATGTAAGTATCAGACTGAATCCTATCAAATCATGACTTACCGCTTGTTTTGTCAGTTTGACTGACGTAAGAGGTCTTGATGTGGCCGGAATATAACGAAAAGAAGTGGTCACTGTCTGTTGACTAGAAACTTTCTGAGAGGACACAGTGGTCCTAACAGAGCTTGGGGATTGGGCTGAATGACTGCTAGAAGAGGATTGGGGTATTATAATCCCTTTTGATTGAGCCATATTGGTACTGGCTTTGGATTGGGTTGGATGAGTTCCAGAAGAATGCTGGGGAAGGTGGTCTGCAGGGAATTGAGCTAATTTCGTTCCGCCTGGGGATTGAGCTGAATGATTTCCCAATGGAGATTGGGCAAGTTGAGTTTCTGATGATTGAGGTGGGTGACTACCAGAAGTTGTCCACGCGTGAGGAGTGGAGGGGAATTCAGCAGTTTTGACAACCTATAGGTAAAGAGAAGATACAATAATTAAGGAAATATATTACATTTTTATGTTAATCTAACAGTTGTTTCTAGTAAAACCAAACAGTATTGTCTGAGTAGTAGCATTTTTTTATAACTACAAAAAATTGAACAAATCAAATGAAAAATTATGAAACAGGATTAGTTTAACTGATCCTTCACTATTCATTAACACCCAATCTGTAGGGAATTTCAACCAATCACAGCTCATTTATATGAGTTGTTAAGTGATACTGGCTTGGATGAACGATTCCTAGATATTTAATCCTGTTTCATTAAATATCCAGGATTTGTTAATCCAGTTCAATTATGAAACAGGATTATACTATAAATTAAAATTTAAAGAGAATCAGTTGAGAATTTTTGGAGACACATGTAAATGAGTTGGGAAGGACAAGCAGCCGTAAACTGTGGAAGCACGAGTTTCAGAACTAACCAACCTCAACCATGCGAAAATGTGAATGAACAAAAATATTCAATATTAAAAATGAATTATATATCAATAATTTCTAAACAATAAAGAATTTAGCATAATTAATAAAAAGAACTTCTTTGACTAGATTCATACATAACTACAGGTAAATTTTTCTCTTACCTTGGGTGATGCAGGCATCGTTTTGAAAGCACCACCAGTGGGTTGGAATGCTGAAAGGCCAACTGGATTCACAGGTGAATGGTAGGGGAAAGACAACGTTGTCGTTTCCTTGCTCGGAGATGTACTCACTTCTCTTTCAGAACTACCAGACGAAGGAAGTCTATAAAAGAATATTACAAATGTATTATGAATTATCAATACGTGTTGAACCAACTTAGCTTAAAAACTTTGCAAGAATAGGACAATTCAACATTTACAATGATTAAATCCATTGGAGATAGTATTAAGATGAGATCTCTTCTTATACTATTAGCACATTAAAGTTTTCATAAACTTAAACTTCTTAGTTCTGAATTATAACTTTGCTTCTGTTTACAATAGAAGAAAGGTTTCAGTGTTTCAACCATCACGTTAAGATTCTAAGGGTGAGTAACTAACCACGAAAAAATCATAAACTTTTAAATTAAACAAAATGGCGGGATTTTCAGGAGTTGAATCATACCTTTGGAAACTTTTTGTCATCAAAAATCAAAGTATTCACTGCCATATAAAGTTTACAACGCGATGCTTTAGAATTTTATTGAAAAAAAACCTCAAAAAAAACACTGCCAATTATGGACACAATACTTCCTCGTGATTGCTTCACATTGTAAACACGTGCCAATTTTGAGATTTTATACAAAATTACGTGTATCTCCAAAACGACTCAACCGATTTTCTTCAAATTTGTTTTATATGGTAGAATATCGTTTTTTATACATTCTAGATTCCACAAAAAATTCTGTATCGGCAAGTCGTGGTCCTTATTTTTTTACTTTTTTGTCAAAAATTTCGGATTTTCTTAAATATCAGAGTCAAATTATAATTAATTAAAAAATAAATATAAATATCCTATGTTAAACAATAATATGCATATTCTCACAAATTTTTATCGAAATCGAGTCTACCGTTCACGAGATATAAGCGTTTAAGTAAAAAGTTAGTGGTCAGGCGCATGGTCTCTTTCACCCAGAACCGCTGGTATGAATTCAATGAATTTAAAATGGGACCATCTACAGAATGTCTCCTAGATGTGTGCAAAATTTCATCAAAATCGGTCGAGTAGTTTCCGAGATTTGCGCGTTACAAGGAATCGTTTTTACAGACCGACCGACAGACAGACAGACAGACAGACCGACAGACAGACACAAAACCAAATTTACTCAGTAGGTTATGAAACGTCCAGAAATATGAAAAAAAATGAAATCGGAGCAAAAAAATATTTTTTTTTACAAAAACGAACACAATACTTCCGATTTCTAATATTAGAAATTTCTCGGAAGTAAAACAAACATACCGTGCTTTGATAGGTTTGGGTCGACAAGTGATATCGGGAGGTGAATTATTGTTGGTGTTGCTCACTGTACTAGCAAGGGCTGGACTAAACCTCTGCTGGGGAAACAGCTTTGTCTCGACGTCACTGTGAGATTCAGAATCAGAATCGGTGACCTTCTCCTTGCACTTGAGATCGATCTCGCTATCTTCCAAACAGATTATCTAAGATAAAAACAAACAAATATATTTTTATAGCTAGCATGTTAGTATGTTGTCTTTGGTAAACCTTGTGTATTACTTTCAATACTTGGGTTTAATTTGTTTTAATTTTATTATAAAAACCAACATTTTTTTTGGTTATTAAGCTAAAGTTATGTTTTACCATACCACATGGAGTACCAACATGATGAAATAACTTATTTATAAAATAAATACTTGGTAAATTCACATACCATCTGGTCATCGTCAGAAAACTCGTTTTCCACAGCATTCTTATCTCCAATCTCTATCTTGGACTCTTCTGTTTTCTGTAAATAAATTTAAATTTCAAATGTATATTTTAATAATTTGATGTTTATTTATTTTTTAATGCATTTATTTTTCTTCTTGTTCCTAGCAACAGATTTCTCATAATATTTTTCAATAGAGGCTAGATTCCTACTGATTAATGACGATGAGTAAAATTATGTTGTCCATTTATTTTCAATATTGAAGTTAATATTTTACAATTTCGAGATAAGTCCTTACCATTTCTATATTGTTGTCAAAATGTTCCAGATCTTCCGGTGTGACCTCATCCATAGAGCCGAATTTTTCCTCTTCCTGAACCTGTTGAGCTTTTCCTCTTGTCTTTACTGCACCATTTCCACTCGGGATGAGCCTTGAAATGTGCTTCTTTAACCTAAAAATCAATGTAAATAAATCATATAGGTACAGATTAACGGCTAGTTATATATAAAATAAATCTCGTTGCTGAGTATGGGTAGATATCTAGTTAGGTGTAAAATAATAATCCCGTTGCGAAATACGGGTTGACAGCTAGTAACGTATAAATCCCGTTGCAGACTATAGTTAGATGGCTAGTTAGGTGTAAAACGGTTAGGTGTAAAATAATGTTATTATATGAACCATTTGCAATTTCTAAATTTGTTATACATAATATGAACACAATTTGACGGTTGAAAGTGAGATTTGGGTATTTAGAGTGTAAATTGCGTTCTGGAATGGGCTCCTGGTTTTGCTGCACACTGTAGTTAAAAATAAAACTTACTTCCGAGGCCAGTTCATGATATTTTTGCTTCTCCTCGGGCCCCAGTGAGTACCACCACTCTCCCAGGATCTTCGACACCGTGCGATTATCTTGATTTGGATGAATCTGGTGAACTTTGGCTCGATGTCTCTTGCTGAATATCATAAATGCATTCATTGGGCGACGTATTCTGTCCTTCGACTAGAGGGAAAAATACAAATAATAATTATAATAATAGTAATGGAAATGTAATATTCTATGTTTTGGAGAATTCAAAACGAAGTCTGATTTCAAAATATTTTTTTAAAAGAAAAATAACTTTTGATTTTTCCCCCTGTATTCTCACGAACTTGTAATTTTCTATGATCGTTAAGAGAGCCATCTAATTTTGAAAAAATACACAATTTTACAATTCAATAATAAAGTGTTTATGTAGATTTATACGAGTATCACATTATCGGTAAAAATAGCGTCTCAAATTTAAAACTTACCTTCAATGGACTCTGTGATTCCTTTGATTGCAGAGCACTAAGTGACTTGGTTCTTCGTTTTGTAGCTACTCCGTCCCCTCCAATGCTAAAAGACCCCGGATCCATCTCAAACACATCGTCATCTTCCTCTTCATTATCCAGAACAGGAGATAAAGTGGGTGGTGCAGAAAGCGGAGGGTCAGGACTCGAAGACAGAAGAGGAACAAGACTTTCCCATGAGTAAACAGTCATCATATTGGAATTTTGAGAATGTTGCATGCTGTTTACTGTGGATGAGTTCACTGCAAGAGCAAATTCAGAAATATTTAATATCAAAATAATAAGATCTTTTTAAACAAATGAGAACATTTAAGGTGATATCTTAGTAGATCAAAAAGTGTTCACAACACAGTCCAAGTTACAATTATAATTACCTATCAATAAATATGCAGAGAGATCAGTGTGAGAATAGAGAATGTAGAAGTGAAGTCGACCAAATCAGCGAGATATCTGGGGTTTATTTTGAACAAGGACTTGAAATTTCAGAGCATATAAGAGTAGTCGAGAAAGCGGGAAAAACAGCTAACAACTTAGCACGAACGTGTTGTGTAATGTGTATTGGTGATATTGGTGTATGGTGCACCAGTAAGGGCAGCGGTAACTACATGGCAAAAATATGTAACAGGGCTATAGAAAGTGCAAAAGAAAATTATGTTGAGACTGTGAAGTGCATACAGGACTGTCTCTACGCCTGCGCTTCAAATTATTTCCCGAAGTTTACCAATAGAACTGATGGTACAGGAGAGGGCAGAAATGTATGCTATACAGAAAATTGGGGAAGAGATCGAGAGCAGAGAAGAAGAGGAAGAGTTGAGAGAAAAATTGAGAGAAACTCGAATGAAGGATCGAGAGGACAGTGGACAAAGAGAGCGTGGATAGACAGAAAGCATGGGACAGTGACCTACCATCTGAGACAATTCTTGACCGGTCACGGTAACTTTGAATATTATTTAAAGAGAATGAGAAAAGTGTGAACAGTGAAGTGTAGGTGTATTGTGATATGAATAGGGATGACGCATACCTGAGCGGTTTAAGGGACAGAGAGAACAGTGTTATACAAAGTTAGGGAGAGTGTTAAGTGTAGAGAATATAGTAGAGGAAATGTTGGCGAGCAAAGAGAATTGGGAGTGTATAGAGAAAATGGTGAGAGAGATAATTATAATAAAAGAGAGGGATGGGTTCTCCCTTACAACGAAGTCAGTAGAGTTGTAGGACCGCACTTTAAGTAATGATATTTTTCGGTTCCAGGTGCGGTTAGCTTTTTGAGAAGGTGGGTTTTTATTGGGTGGGTCTTTAAAAGATTTTTTCCTGCCTTAAAAAAAAAAAAAAAAAAAAAAAAAAAATCTGGTGTAAACATCACACGACTTTCCTTATCATATTATGAATGGGAACATCAGGACCAAAAGCCACTGGTGACCCAAAGGTAACAGTTAGCTAAAAATCAAAGCCAAATTCGTAATCAGCACCTCAAAATCATTGGATTTGATATGTCACAATGCCTATCTAGGATGAATAATAAAAAAGTTAGTCAAAGCGGGTCCCCCCCAAAATACCGGTAAATTGGGCCGAGGTCCAAAAAGTTCAAGATATCAAAAAAATGATCAGAGGAGACCCCTATTATTTTTTTAATCTAAGAAAATGTTGTTTTCTAACTTTTTTTGTATCTTTAACCAATTCATAGAAGCGGCGCTTGCGGCCAATATTTGCGGCCGATTTCAACCAAAAGTTTCGTGGTTCGTCTGGTGTATAAATTGATTTGCATAACAAATTTCAAGGCTCTAGTTCTTACCGTTCTTGAGATATCCTGTTCACAGACAGACAGACAGACGCACGGACCAATGGATGAAAACAACTTTTTTGGTATCCTGAAGCTATGATTCGTCCAGAAATGTGAAAAACTGGGTAGGTCAAATTTTCGACGAATACAATACTTTCCTTATTATAATAGGATAAGGAAAGTAAAAAAAAAAAAAAAAAAAAAAAAATAGGGGTACGAAATGAAGCCAAAATGAAACTTTGAAACGCGCTGTTTAAAATGAAAATACAGGAGAATCCAAATCATGGCAGATAAGAGAAAAAAAACCTGCTTTCTTGCCAATATTGTAATCGATATTTTATTGAAAAAAAAGACAGACAGACAGACGCACGGACCAATGGATGAAAACAACTTTTTTGGTATCCTGAAGCTATGATTCGTTCAGAAATGTGAAAAACTGGGTAGGTCAAATTTTCGACGAATACAATACTTTCCTTATTATAATAGGATAAGGAAAGTAAAAAAAAAAAAAAAAAAAAATAGGGGTACGAAATGAAGCCAAAATGAAACTTTGAAACGCGCTGTTTAAAATGAAAATACAGGAGAATCCAAATCATGGCAGATAAGAGAAAAAAAACCTGCTTTCTTGCCAATATTGTAATCGAAATTATATTGAAAATATAGCTCACCTAATACAGTAGTTGCCATAGGTGTTTCCTCAGTAGTAACATTTTGTGAGATCATGTTTGTGTTATTGTTGGTGGTTATATTATTATTGCTAGCCTTGATGGGCACACCAGGTAATACAGGTAAAAGTTCACTTGGATGAACAATTACTTGTTGTACGAAAGGGTTGGTTGTTTTTATGATTTGATTAGTTGTTATCTGACGGATTGGAGCCGCAGGAGGGGGCTGCTCGGGCTGAAGGTTGTTGAATTTTACCTGAAAATATTTCATTTTATAGTGAGTCTTTTAGTGTTCTATTTGTTACAGGGAAACAAAAACCACTGTGAACATTTATGACGTCTGTTGTAACTTAGCCATTTCCAAGTACGAGTAGTATACCTTTTTAACCCTTATCTTGGCAATGTGTTTGTGTATATTTGGATACCATCAGTTTTTTTTACTCTATTGGCCAAAAATTAATCCTAAAGCATTTTTTCTCCCACAGAACATTTAAAATTATTTCAATTTTTAAACGCTTTATTTAAAGTGGCAGGATGGAGCTCTTCCATCCAACCATCCAATAATCTCCAATAATCATCCTTCCATCCAACCATCCAATAATAAATTAAAAATTGAAATTCTCTGCCAAGATAAGGGTTAATGGACGAGAATAGAAATTACATTCATTCCACTTTAGTATTGGGTCAAAATAAAAGCAATGAGTCGTATACAACTGTTTATCATGTAAAATTTGTCGGGAATTCAAGTTATTTTTACTGTGAGGGTGTCTTCATGGCTCAATGGGAGTTTAGACGCGGAAGTCCAATGTTTATTATTTTATTTTAAAATACAATTTGAATTTCTAGGGTCATTCCATATCTTGTTCTTAAAAAAATAATAGTGCGTACAAAATAATTGCAGCATACAAGAATAATATTGGCTGACATGTCTATTTTTTTAAACAAATATCTTTACTGCTGTGATAAGTGACGACTAACATCAAAATCATTTAAAACCATGCTTATGTAAAATAAAATTCTCTAAACACCATTTTACTCTCAAGACCCAATATCTGTCAATCAAAACACTAAATTCAAACACACCTGCTGGTATATGAAGTGGTTATTTGAGTCCATTGATTTAAAATTATCAGTGACCATTCCACTTGATTCTTTCTTTATGACAGACTCTTGGTAAATATTCCTATTCATAGGAGAGTTGCAAATGAGAGAATCGCTCGAAGTAATCTGAAATGTTAAACACATTTATTGGAGTTATTTAACAACATTTGTAGTTGTTAATCTGGTCTTCAAATTATTTAGCTTTAGAAGTCAAATATTTGATCGAACATGTACAAAAAAAAAACATATCATATACAAAGATTTTTTTATGTGATGGATGAACGCAACAAAAAAAAATACCAGAAGTTTTTCTTTATTAGCTAGGATGAGAAAAATATTAATTATTAAATCAATATAAAATAGTCCACTACTAAAAAAAATTCATCTGACAAGTTGGTTTATTTCATAATAATGTTGTTGCTGTAGCGGCAAAAGCTATGCCGAGGTAGTTGTGGTCTCTAACCCGGTTAGTAAATAATAGCTCATATGGAATATGGTTCATAATAATAATAATCCTCTTTAGTGGAAGGTAACCATCATGCGAGGTTAATGCTTAAAGCATTTTCTACCAACTAACCCTCATGTAAACAGTTTACTGTACGTGTATAATTAAAAGTTCTTTAATAAAATAGTAAACTTAATTCCCCAGTAATTATCAGTAACAGTCAGCATGAGCAGAAATTATTATTTTATGTAAAATATTAATACATATACTGACAGGCATGTTCCATTCGTTTTTCTTTAAACTTGAAACTTGGAATCTTCCTAAGAATTTCTTTTTTTTACCCCGGTTTTCGATAGTTCAAAGCTTCAATTTCTTTTTCAATCGTTAAAGAATTTGAACTTACATCTGCATTCGTCAGAGCTTGCTGAAGAATCAAACTTTTAGAGGAGATGTTATGACTTCTATGAGGTGAAGGACTGGATTCCATAGGATAAAATTTGGTGTCCACAGGGTATGGCTTAGATCCTGCATTGGTTAACTTCGGGAGAGGATTGGGTGAGATACGAATTACACTTGTTTGGGGAAGCGGTGGATGCAAGGGAGGTATATCGGGTGGTACTACGGGCTGCATGATAAACCTGAAAAATGAATAAAATATTTCATGAGTAGAGAAAAAAGAACCATTTTTGATTTTGAAACTAATTGAAGTGAATCCTGGTACATATTTTTCCCACTTCCTGGTTTTCACAAATCCCATTGAGCTGAAATGTGGCTACTAAAATTATCTAATTGTCTCTCCAAAATAATGAAATAGGGTTAATGTACTAAATATTCAACAGTGAAAAAAGCGACCACAGTGACACTTTTTTTTAACCTTCATAAAATTTTACACTGAGACATTTAAGAATTCTTGTTTATATCAGAAGAAAGGTACACAGGAATACAATCGACTCAGTGTAAATTTTTATGAGGTTTAAAAAAAAGTGTCGAAATTATTGTCTCTTTTTTCACTGCCGAATAATTTATTTTTTTACAATACAATAAACGGAAATTATTCCAGTTCTAACTAATTACAATTATTTTTGCCTAAGTAAGCCTATGCTAGCAACTACAAAAAAAAAAAATTGGTACAAGTACCCGATAGGTTTTTAGTAATAAATTACCTTGGTTGTACTGGAGAAGCATGCGATGCTGGTGTCTGTTGACGTCCGGTACTGATTGGTAGAAACACATTATGTCTGGTTCCTACTGTCACGTTCAGAGGCGACTGTAGATTAGACCCTGGGGGTGAACAGTAAGTTCCAACAGGAGTCGCAGACCTGGAGCCACCTAGTGAGACTAAAACAAAAAAGAAGAAATTCTTCAAACGTTCAACTGGCCTAATGTTGCCTTTTACTAACTAAAGGGTCAATTTTCATTATAATGATATCAATATCAGAATTGATAATTGTGATTCCATACACATGGTAAAAAAACAACACATCTATAAAAAGTAAATTATAGATGACATAGTAGCAAGACAATGTTAAGCAGTTCCGATGCAAGAATTGGTATTTTTGGTTTGTTACCATTGTATTGTGGTACTGAAATCAATTTCACAAAAAATTAATGTTGTCCGAATTCACAGCATCAAATTCTGAAATTCGGATATCTCTATCGTTCTTCCCGAAAGAAGAACTAAAGAAAAGTAAAATCTTACCCAGCATATTAGCAGCTTCAGTCTCATCAGGATCAAATCTTCCTGTAATTCTAGTTCTGTCCTGCGTATTGTAGTTGGGAGAAGTTTCTGAATCGCGTGATGTATCTTCCCCATCTAAAGTACCCGTACTTCTGTTTCCCCTAAAAACAAATAATAAATTGATCTACTATTCATTTCTGATGTACTTGTCATAAATAAAAATGTCAAATTTATTTTTGTCAACTTAAAAGTATTTTACCAACTAATTCAATAGCAATTGTGATACATATTAGAATTAATTTTCATACAAATCATGCACAATGGAATAATTCGGACAATGAACAACAAAAATGTCACGGAAACTGCTCGATAAAGGAATCAATAACTCCTATAATTATTTATTATTGTTGACATAACCCTATAAGTCAATCACAAATCAGCGGTGTCGGGTAGAATTGAGTCTCAAATACATGGATATAATAATATATCTCAAATACCTGGATATAATCATAGAAGAATGATTATGAAAGCGTTAGTTAAAAATATATTACTCACCGTGAAACACTAGCCTGACTCACTCTGAGTCCTGTGGCACTTCCTGCTCCTTTCAAACTTAAATGTCGAGAACAATAGCCTCTCCTCTGAGACTCCTTACTGCATCCATCCTTGGAACAGAGACGGCGCCATTGTTTTCCATTGAACTTCTTTCTAATACCAGTCGGTGTAGACACGATGTCACCTTTCTTGTACTTGTGAGGAGTGGCTGCCTGGGACCTAATGAGATAATAAGGGTGGATTAACTTTACTATTTACAATAACCTCTATTAAATTTTAAATAAAAGTTAATACAAATTTAATTGTAGTCCTGACGCTCAATGTTTGATTTATAATTTTAGAACATGTCTCACTAAAAAAGGCATTTTATAGCTTAAAGCAAACTTCAGGTAGTTTATACGAAATTTCGTAAGTAAATTTCATTAAAACTTAAAGCAAACTTCATGTAGTTTATACGAAATTTCGCAAGTAAATTTCATTAAAACGTAAAAGTACTACTTCTGAAACCCATACAGAGACAAGGGAAGACAAGGATTCATCAAAACTATACCGATTTTAAGTAGGTTTGAAAAAAGGTATGGTGAAAAAATAAAATGTGTTTCAACAAAGAAGTGAGGGAAACAGAGAAAAAAGTGGCATTACCTTGGAGTAACTGGAGTGGATCGTGGGGTGAGAGAGGAAGTACTTCCTCGACTTTGCATGCTACTACGCTTTGAACTTCCAGAGAATTTTCCATCTAAAATATAAATCAGAAAGTTAAGATTCGCATTTTTCCCGTGATATTCTCTGGCCAGAATAAACTAATGACAGCTTAACCTGGCTCGCCTAGGTCCATTTAACCATGAGTCGGTGAAAACAAACATTGTGAAACTTATATTCATTTTAAATACTTGAAGATAAAGTTACTTTTATTTCATAAGAATCTCTTTTACTACCTAGTTATTTAGTTCAGTATTATTGTTTTGATGATTACGGTCTCGAACAATGTTGGTTGACCGGTAAAACACCAAGTCATTCACCATGAGTCAAGATGAACTGGAAATTTGTAAGCATTTTTACAAAATACTGAAATGGCCTTACTTGTCCGTTTAAAAGACCAGCAAAGCAATTAATCCTCGCTCACGCTATTTCTGCTAAAACCACAAAAAAATAACAAAACTATTACTATATTTGAAGACGACTCTGATACATGTATTAGGATTTGTTCCTCGAATTTAAGAGTATTTTCTTCCATCTCACCTGCTTCAATAGGAAATAGAATATCCTCTCGACGCAATTCATCATCACTTTCCCCATAGTCATCATAATGCCTTTCCACACTCTCACTAGAGTGAAGACTAAGTGAAGGAGTATGTAGAGGAGACGTTACAACAGAGCGGTAGTAGGTGTCTGATGGTGGTACAATAATTGGAGGAACCACACCCTGAAATAAAGAAAAGTTAATATTTTAATTTCGAAGTTATTGAATTAGGACTACCTACTGAGTTTTGATTTAGAAGTAGAGATTGTTAACATATTTTAGGCTTTTAGGAGGTGAAATTCTGATACCTGCTTTAAATATTCGGTAAGGTACAAAGCTTTTCGATTTAATTTTGGTCACAACAGATCTTACTAGGTGGCAGTGTTAATTATATGGAGTATATTCATCTAAAACCCTGCAACCAGGTCACATAATAATTTTTACTTTCCTTATCCTATAATAAGGAAAGTATTGTTATCCATTTATTTTACTCACAAGAAGAATGTGAATAACTAAAAGGTTTTCATAGAAAAGTGTTAGTGAATCAGACTGTAAGGTCTGTTGATAGTGTGGTGTTGGAATCTACAGGGTGCGCCAGAATAACCTGACGAGTTTAAAATGTTAACTATCAAGTCATAACTTGTCGTAGATGGTTGATGTTAGTGTCATTTTGTTTCCAATAAAAGCGGATTTAGTTACAATGGAGTCGTGGACACAAGCGCATCGTGCTTTTGTTGTAGAGACATTTTTTAAAAGTGGTGATTCTGTGGCAATTACTCAGAGAAAGTTCGGCGATCTGGACTGGGCGGCCAACTCACCAGACCTCTCTGCTTGTGACTATTCTCTTTGGGGTTACCTCAAAAGTAAAGTCTATATGCATAAGCCAAGGACTGTAGATGACTTGAAGAGACTAAGTGTTCAAGAAATTCGTGCAATACACCTGAATATGCTTGAGAAAGTCATGGACAATTTTTCGACCAGAATTGACGAGTTATCAGAAATGGAGGTAAACATTTGACCAACATAATCTTTCACAAATAATTCAAATATTCAAAAAATCATGTATTAAAATAAATCCGCATGTCTTCTCTTTCAAATAACACAAAAATTATTATTCTATCTTAAAATTTGCTTGTTTAGTATCACTTTTAAACTCGTCAGGTTATTCTGGCGCACCCTGTACTATTTCAAGTCATCAGTACTGAAAATTGCAATGTACGGTGTCATAAGCAGATCATAAAACTAATTAGAAGGTTATTGGGTTGGCAGATGCCGAATGTTTTATTTTAATGACCCACGTTATAAAATAGGATTACAACAAAGACCCTGACAGAAAGCTGGACTATTGGTTGAACCTCCGACTTGAAATACGGTTTGGCTTATCTGTGTTGTAATCTTACTTTACAATGCGGCCCTGTACTCAACATTCAAGTTATTTTGAAGGTTTTTTTTATGGACATAACATCATTTAGATGTATTTTAAAGTAATCCAAACGACAATACTAATGTCCCAACAAGGCATACAAACTAATAAACAATACAGATCACCACAGAGATTATAGTGATCATGGTCCAGCTGAAGTGTGTTGCAGAGTGTCATACCTCTAGTTATACCAAATTTTTGAATATTGCCTATTACATGTTGAATTTTTATATTGAACACCATCTCTTTTTTTATAAGAAAATATGCATTATTATTTACCTGGGATGCCTGCAGTGGGGGATATCCATTCAAAATTTCATCATCTTCCAGTTCATCCCACCAGGGAGGTAGAAGTAATCGGAGATCAGCTCTTTTCACGGTCAAATCTTTGGGATTTGCCTCAAGTGTGTGGACAACAAACCTGACTGGGGAACTTAGTATTTCGTCTACAACACCCGTTATGAAAACACGAGGACCTGAAAAAAAGTTTAGTAAGTAGAAATTAATAAACCAATACCATCTTTACCCAGGCAAATTTGATATATTGAGAGCCTCTTATAAATCAAAACTTCTAAATAATAGTTGAAAGTGAAAAAATGTTTTTTTTGCAGCCTGAATAATAATCTAAGTACCAATATTTTCGACCTAAGAACATAACTGGATCATTAAGGCAGCAAACTCATAACTTGGAGTTGGTCAAGTCTCAAGTATGGAAAATTTCAGATAAGCAAGCAGAGTCTTATAATTGTATAAGAACATACCTGGTTGGTCCACATCTTCATTAAGCTCAACAGAAGTCCGTAAACAAACTCGTGTACCCTTACTGACTTGACCGACAGATGGACTGGCATCACTTATAATGTCATATTTACCTGAAATGAAAAAGATTGATATAAAATATATAATAAGTTTGCATCTACATAGTTAGTTGGAAAATAAATTACATCATTTGCTGCATGCAGTAGTAGAAATAACACCAAGTGGTTGAATTTACAAAGAAAACATTGTGATTTATAAGGTTGAGAAAAAATTATAAATTTTCACAACTTTTGGGCACTTTTGTACAGATTTCGAATTCGTTTTAACACTTTGTGCGCCACGTCGCTCAATATGAGCGACAGCGACTTCCCGCTGGGGCCACGTCTCTCATTTTGAGAGACACTAGACCTCTCTCTGAAGCATTGTGTCTCAGTATGGGCCACACTACTGTGTATTTTGTATTGAGAATTTGAAGCGTGGCCTCCTGAGGATGATCAGAGTGTGCTTGGTTTTCACCTATCTAGTTTTGAAGCATATTGAGAGACAATCCTTTGTATCGTGGCCCCAGGGGAAAATCACGATTTTGGGCTTGGCGCACAAAGTGTTAAATGATCTTAAAATAGGCCGTTTACATTTAGAAATAATTTTAATCTTATGATGAAAATAAATCATCAACAAACAATAATACCTAATCTAAACTGGGAAACTTGGTGAAATGATGAAAATAACTTACCACAGTTGAGAATATCTGTAAAAGGAACTAGAGTTCCTTCACAATAATCAAACTCCACCCAGATAACACTTCCTTCATCAACTTTTCTAATGACACCAGGCAAGTATACTAAGTTTTGTTTAGCAAGAACTCTATGATCAATCCACTCATGTAGGGCAATGTCAGGATACTTTTTTGCTCCCCACTAGAACATGAAATATTGTTTTAACTCATTTATTGAATACTAAGAAAGGGGTAGTTGTTTGAGCTGATTTACATCATAAACCATTTTAGTTTATGATGTAAAACTTGAGTTTAACTGAAGTACCTGTTTTGGAGGTGTAGTTATAGGTAGGCAGGAATTAAAGTTATTTACAGGTAGGATTTAAAATAGGTATAGGTAGGAATTCAAATAATAATTGTTAAGTACTATTGATATGGGACATTAGCACTTATATGGTATGACTGTTTCTCAGGTTAGGGAGGTTTAAAATAGCCTGAGTTTAAGTAAATACAGATCTGAATGCTAGATGTGTAAGGACAAGCTATTTTGTCACTGAGAAAGTTGTGTTTTGAAGAAAGTAGAGAATTGTCAATTAATGATCATCTCCCTCTTTATTGAATATTATCATTACAATGAATAAGACGAAGCTATGTAAACAGCCACATTCTCTCTTCAATTGACTTTGTTTAACATAGACTTAAAAATTATGTATAGAAATTGAATTGTTGTCAATGGCTGTAGGCCAAAACAAACATTATCCAGCTCTGCTCTACTAAGTACACCATTACAGTAACTAATGGTGAGTGATGATGATGAATCTATAGGACCTCTGAATGAAATGCATGATCCCTACCTGGTTTGCACTTATACTTGGCGCCAAATCTTTAAAAACAACAGAGATAAGACCATCCCTTGAGTTGGTCTATAATGTGCTTTGATTAGTTGAAAGTCTTACTTGAGGGACAGTCTGGCTTATCTTTGTTGTGATATTACTTTATAATTAGGTCCTTAGAACAACTATGAAATTTCCAAATGCTTACCTCTTGGTTGTTGCTCTCATGTGAGTTTTGACTTGGACTTATGTTTGGGTAAAGATAATTTTGTTGGTGGTGTATACTTGGATTTTGTACTATATCTGAATAAACTTCTCTCTTTACCAACATTGGGTTGTCTTTCATGTAAGTATCACCATGTTTCTCTTCAAGTTTTATGTAACTGCCAGGGTGTTTTTCCTCAATTTTCATGTAATTGGGAATTTTCTCATCTAGTTGAGAGTAACTAACAACAATATTGTTGTGTGGTTTTCCAGGCATTTGGGAAATACATGAGTAATCCACAGCCATAGACTGAGGTGGAATCAAAACAGTTTTTGGTTCTGATGGAAATTGTGTAACTGTTTGAGGTATAAAATGATTAGTTGATTCTGGAATTGTGTTGAATTTTTGTTTTGACTTATCCAGAGCATCTTTGTCGGAATGTTCTAGTACAGATGGATCAAACTTTCTCTTCTTTGGTAATTTTTGTACACTTGACTTAATGAATTTTTCTTCTTGAGTCAACTCTTCCATGTTGAATAGTTCAAGGTTCAGTTTCAAGAAGTTTCATAAAAGATAAAGCATTTGACCATGAAAGTGTTAAACATTTTTACACTTACCTAGCCTTGCTTTATCAAGTTTACATACAACAAATATGTATTGCACAGATGTGGTACTCATGGTAAAAAGAGAACTCACGAAAGCAGGAATATAAAATTGTCAACAATGGTACAAGGTAGGTGGGGCATGTGTTCAACATGACTTGGGAAAGTACTGGGAATTAAAACAGGTTGCTTTGTAGACATGGCTTTGAATACCTGAAAGAACAATAGACAAATATTAAATAATTTAAACCAAATGCAAAAAAAAAAAAACATTTTCTTTTACAAAAAAAGTTTCAGGGAAATGTTGAATGATTTTGTATTGAAAACTTTGTTATCTTGAAAAATTCTTAGGGAATCCCAATATCAGATTTCATTTGGTAGAAAAAAATTAAATCCAATTAGAAACTCCCCATATAAATGCAGAAAACATATGCAGCACATACACCACAACCCACATATATCTTGGTTTCAAAGCAGATTAAAAATCTTTCCAAACAAATTAAACGTCTTTCTTTAGTTTAATTAATTAATGTGTATTTAAAAGTACAGGATATCTTTGAAAAACTAAAGTTGAACTCAATCTGACCCCACAAAATCATGAAGAGTTTAGTTTGTAACATTAAAAAAAAACCTGAATGGTTCATATGATATTAGAGTGCATCTATATATTATCTTTAACTGCCCTGTATTTTTGGCATTTTGAAAAAATAAAAATATGGGCAAATTGGTAAAAAAAAACTCAAAAAAAAATCTTTTATAAATGGTCTTAAAATGATTGACGACAGCTCGAAAATCTGAAGAAAGGTGGCACAGTTTTTTTTCTATAAAGAAACTCACAAGGTTTTTTTTTTTAATTTGCCCTTAAAAAAAAGGTGCCCAAATTTAAAACTAGATAAACATTTTATAAGACTGTTTATTTTATTTCAGTGAAGAGAAATGACACACTCTTAAATATCAGACTTTGGCCATTAAGGGCAAACAAATTTTTCAATTTGTACTCCAACTCAGCATATCTCAAACTGGGGTCAATGTTTTCAATTGAAGTAGACATCAGGTTGGGTAAAGTAGTCACAACCTCTCTGCAGTTGAATAAATGTGGCCACAAAGAAAAAAAAAGAGGGAATTACTGCTCTCTCTCTCTCTCTTATTTTATGTTTAGAAAAGTTATCATTTTTGAGATAATCTTTCATGATATCACAACAACTCAAACACGCTTTACTAAATCTAAGCTGAATCCGGAATTCAACCACCAACCTCCAGGTTATAAGTCAGCCACCTTATTGATCAAGCTACTGAGGTTGGTGACTCATACAGTATAAAGCTTATCATTTAAGTACTACAAAACCCCAAAAAAATTTGTTTGTCTCTAGTTCTTTTTATTTGTAATAATAAAAGGAATAAAGTGTTATTTTCTGTTTAATTCTTTTACAACAGACAATATGTTAACCATGTTACATAAAATTTATATCAGCTACCAATAAATTATGAACTAATTAATATAATTTAATATTAATATAAGTATAGTTTAATAGTATCTTTGTGATTTTGAATATGATTGGATGTGACATATTTATGAGATTTTTTTTATTAATATGAGGCATTATGAAAATTCAAATTTTAGATTCAAAATTAGTGTTGTAGGTCCTTCAAAGTAGACTTTTCTTGTTTTTTTTTTTTTTTTCTTCTTTCTTCTTCATACAAAGTTCCTATTAGATTTACTAAAAAACTTAATGTGTATGTATAGATAAGGTGCAATCAGCACATCACGTGGAGTATGAGAGATGCTGCCGTACAGATACTAGAAATAATGATATTATGAACCTATGTGAGGGCTTCAGTAACTTCAGTTCACGGAATTACTAGTAAAAGATACATTTTAGTTTACTTTTCACACATCAATATTATGAAGAAAAGCTAATGATCAATAAGTGTACATGAGATTTCTGAAATATTTGTTCATTTGATATTCAACTGATTTGGTACAGTCATAGGGAACTTAGTACCCCAAATTGGCTGTCTACTTCTACTTAATAAGGCTTTCTCAAATTTAGAGGAAAAAATTGTAGTCTATTGAAGATTCTCACCTGAAGAAGTCAGGCCTGTCAGGGTTGTCAGATGAGTGTTTTTTACAATGGAATCATACTCATGACTATAATGATTGAAGGTACACTACACTCTTCAACATTTGAAATTATGCCCTGTTTTATACACACTCATCTCTATTTAAATAAATCTAATTTAAAATGAGACACATTCACTGGTAATTATTATATAATTTAAAATTTTAACACCCTATCTTGGGCCTTCTCGTACTCATCACTTTTCTTGATTTTTCAATTTTTCTTTTTTTAAGGTACATAAAAAAATATTTTTATTTATTTATTTATTTTATTTTTTAAAATAAAAAATGACAAGATGGCGGTTCTCTGTTCACAACACGAAACAATAGAGTGCGCTAGTTTTCTGCAAGATAACGTGAACGAAAATTCCGACCGCCATTTTGTTGGTGGGCAAGACATCCTAGAAGTGGAAACCCAAGAGATTTCAATGACATGTTTTAATCATTAAACTTGTCTTAACACAAAGCTGAAATGGCTTATAGGTCAATAAGCCACAAAAAAAAAAATGTTTGATGAAACTTTCGTTTATATACTGAGCGGAAAAAAGTATGGGTTTCCACTTTTAATGGTGCTTACATATTATGAAAAAAAAAAGTCAGTACATATTATGAAAAAAAATGACAGTATCACATATATTGTGTAAGGTGCCTATGAGGCCGGATTCTACTGAATGCAACATTTTGTAAATTTGTCCATTAAGATTTTTAAGGGTATAATTATAAAAGAGGATTACAACAATCAAATCCGGAATTTCAATCAATCACAGCGCATTATAGTTCGACATGAGGTGAGGTCTGGCGACATGAAGAATTGTATTATGGTATTACGAAGGAAGAATCATGAAAGGGATTTCAAGTCGGACTTTAGCGCGCTGTGATCGGTTGAAACTCCAAATATGTGAACAACTCTCTCTTTGCTGAATTATAATCCTGTTGCATAATTCGACCATAATTCTTCCATCATGAAGGGCCACTTTTTGAAACAAGATTATAATTACGCCTTCGCGTCGGAGTTTTCAACCAATCATAGCGCACCGAGTTAAGGATTAGTGTCCACTTAGATTTAAGGTGGAATTAATAGACGTATTTGTAATACCTCTGTAGCGCTAAGTCACGGATTGCGTACTGTGTAAGATAAGGAAAACCAACACTTGTCAATGACTTGTGATATAGAATTTGTCTATTAATTTCGCCCTAAATCTAATCCTGTTTTAAATTCGGCCCTAACTCCGGGCACAAATATTAATCGTTGCCGACAACGATGTGTCGGGTGCGATAGTGCCGCTCCTAGCGAGGGCGGACTATAACTGTTGGTAAGAGAGGTAAAAACTTGTGTATTTACCTTTAAAAAATAGCAGCAAGCAGCAATAATGCTATGGGAAAATGAAATTTGAAAATTAATTAAAAGGTTTTGAGTAATTGGTGTTTATATTTGCTATTAATCATTACCCAGTTTAACTACATTTTACATTATGTTACTCATCTTAATGAGTGGCTTGAAAGATATTAAATTTTAAGCAGTCCAATATCAGAAGTAAGTATGTGGAATGCTTTGGCTAGGTAGTCTGTAGTCTTAGAGGGAAGTATTTTGTATTATCAGCTAATATTAAGGATATCCTAGGTTTTTAAGGGTGTAAGTAATAGGGTGTTTTTTTGATTAGAAGAGTTTTGACCACTTCTATCAAATATGATGGTCTATCATCTCTGAAACTGTAACTGATAATACTGAGATATATAGGCAGTTGTCAGACTTTACCCCCACTATTTATAATAAAAGTGCACTGGTATTCAAGTGGTTAACGCACTAGTCTGGTAATCCAGGTAGCGTAGGGGTCCATTGGTTTGAATCCCACCCAGTGCATGAATATTACCACATTAACTTGAGTTTGTGACCACATAATAGTAAGACTCTGAGGGTTAGGTGGTAGAAAATGCTTTAAGCATTAATCTTGTCTAGTGGTTACGTTCCACTAAAGAGTGTTATTATTATTAAATATTACAGATACCAATCCATAAACAACTTTAAACATGGTATATACACCTATAGTAAACCATAAAGCAATTGTTTTCTTACCTGAAATTCTAAAGAAATTCTCAATCATTCCTAAGAACATGTATGTTTCTGAAAAGGTGGCCACCCCTTGGTATGCAATGGAATTTTTCTGTCCAATGGCCTAGACTAAGACGTAGCTAGGGTCATAATTTTTTTGGTGGATAGGCTGGCCCTTTTAGCCTTCAGGCTATATTAATACTTACGATAATTTTTTGATGTTAGAAATCAAAAGTATTTTATGTCATTTTTTGCTCCAATTTCATACTTTTGGACATTTCATAACATCCTGAGCAACTTTGGTTTTGTGTCCGTCTGTTGGTCAGTCTGTCAAGTACATTCCTTGCAAAGCACTAATTCTCAGGAACTACTGAACAGATTTCAACAAAAATTTGTACACGTATTGTAGATGGTCCCATTTTAAATTCATCAAATTTGCACCAGCAGTTTTTGGAGATTGTGCCTCTAAATTTTTAATCATATGCTTATATCTCATGAACCATACACCTGATTTTTATATAAAAAAAATTGTATGTATATGTGTATTAGTGTTTTACATAATGCATTTGCATTAAACATAAGGCACAAAGCCGACCTCCGTGGCTCTGTGGTCAAGAGCATTGGTTGCTGACCCAGAGGTTGCGGGTTTGAATCCCAGCCAGAGCGGAAAATTCTAACTGAGTTTTACTGTTTCCGGAATGGCATGGATGTAAAGGTAAAGTGCCATGAAGTAATGCAAAAGCAGTTCCGGGGCACAACTACCTTTTTTAATAAAAAAAAAAAAATGCATTTGCAATTATGACTATTACTTTTTTCATTAAATTTGTAATTAAAATATGAATGACCTCTGATATTGAAGAAAATCCAAAATTTTGGAGAAAAGTGAAAAAAATAAGTTCTTCAACTTACAGAGAATCGGTTTAAAATTTTGGAGGTAAAAGTGATTTAGTATAAAATCTCAAAATTGCCAAGTGTACACGATGTGAACTAATCCCAAGGAAGTATTGTGTCCATAATTGGCAATTATGTTTAAAAGATTGTTTTACACCATATGAATCCATTGAATGTCTAGTTTTCATGGCAAGCCTAATACTGCAACTTTTGGCCAATATGAGGTGTATTCAACCTAATATTGTGTTTAGGAGACTGAAACAGGTGTGCATCACTTGTTACTACGTAGTAAACCATAACAAATATCAAAAAAGTTCTCAGACTTCTGAAAAAATTGAATGCCTTTTATTCTCAGCTTTATTTAAAATTTAATTAACATGAATAAAAATTACAGTATTCCATGTAAATTGTACAAGAATAATGGAAAAATATGACCTAAAGGCAGCAAAATATATATGACCAAAGTATGGGCCATAGGGCACTTTATATTCTCAAAATTTTACAGATTAAAAAAAAAAAAAAATCAATCACATTGAAGAGTATTTTCTACTCTGTAAATTATACAAAATAAACTGGTGTGTACTGCACAATTACGTAAATAAAAAGGAGACCGTGAATTTGTAAGAGGAAGAATGGAAATGGATGTGAGGGACTCAACATTGCGCTGTTAACTAGTTCCAAGTAATTCTCCTAGGGGTTTAAGAAGATAGCAGAAAATGAATATAAACACAGTATTAAATATAAATGTACCATTTTTATAATTAATGAACAAAATTGTTGATTTTGATGAAACTCTTTTGGCTGCATACAATTTTGAAAAAATGATCGAAAACAATAATTTCTATATTTACTTACAGGTTATGAAAGTAAAAATCTGAAGCAGCAAGTTGAAAAACTTATTTTTGGACTTAAGTAAGGTTTGAAAAGAAAATATTTGTATATATTTAGAGAGGTAACTCAGTTTCTAAATCACTGAAAACTATTACTGTCTTGCAGATAGAATATGGATTTTGCTTTTTTTTTACTAACATCAATCAATAATAGGTCCAAAACCTTGTAATTTTATAACTTTCATTTTGTTTAATTTTTATGTTAAAATTATTTAATTTATTTACATTTCATTTTCATTGCTTTTTTCTAGGTCATGGACAGTGAAAACTCTACAAGAGATGATGGTACCAACAATCAACCCATAACTGAAAATGAAAGCCCCACTAGTAATATAGATCACACTGTAAAAAATTCACCAGAATCAGAGCTCAACACACAAACTAAATTTGAAAGCCAAACAAATGCAGTAAATAGCAATGTATCAGATTATGAGTGTTCAAATGTTGACAATAATCAAACAGAAAACACAGTACCACCTTTGGGTGCTTCTCATGAAGAGACAAAGTCTGGAGTGGAAAGTATGGATGTTGTGAACCTACAATGTGATCAGGTATTATCAAATACTGATGTAAATACAAATGAAAACCCTTCCATTATAAGTCCCCCAGAGACAATTACAGATGAATCCATAAAAAAAGTGCCTGATAACACTGAACAAAATCTTTCATCAATACAAGTGTCAAAACTTAATCAATTAGTCGAAGCCAATTCAGAAACAAGTGTAAATAAATCAAATCTGAATACTGAGAGTAATTTTCATCCAGGTCATCCACAATTAAGCAATCTTCCTAGTGATACTGATAAGATAGACTGTAAAACAAAAGATTCCTCCAATGAAAATAATGTTCTTACTATTTTTGATACAAGTAACACTAATTTAGATCAAAAAGAAATAAATGCTGTAGAAAGTAATGATAAGACATGCCTGATGGACAAATCAAATAATCCTTCTGATTCCACTAAAATTATTTGTGAATCTGAGACAATGCTGGTTGATACAAACATTCATGATGTAGAAAATCATATATCTACCTACCCTACCACTGATGTAAGTTCTGAAAAAGCTGATGCAATGGAAGTTGATGGTGGAGCTTCTCTTTCAAATACATCTGTTGATAGCAATGAAGTAAATACTTCAGTTGAAAATATTGCAACTGAATTGGTTTCTCCTGGTGTACAATTGAGTATTAATGACACTGTAGATGTGAAACAAATACCAGACGAACCAAACAGTTGTAAACAAGATAACAATTATGAAACAATAAAAAGTAATGTTGCTGATTTAAATCTACCTGAAGATCCAAGCATGAGCAAAGCATGGGATCCCGAAGAGACAGATAAAATTAATGAGATAAAAATTCCTATTCCTGAAAAATATGCAGTTCATGAAGAGACAATAAAAAGTGATGTAAATGAAGCCCTAAAAGTCCTTCTTTGAAAAGTATAGAAAATTCTGAGATCAAAGAACATGAGAATATTCCTGAAGAGGATACCTTACAAAATGATCCCAATCAATGTACTAATGACGCTAAAAATAGTGCTGAAGTTCCAAAAATTAATAGTTTTGAAAATTCAGAAACTGTAAGTGATCATAAAGAACAAAATATTACACATACAAAAACCATTGATGGTGAAGAAAAAACTAAAGAACATATTATTCAACCAATAAGCGTGAACCAAATAGAGTCAAGTGTAGAATTATCAACTCTTGACACAAAGGAACAAGAAAGTGTTGACTCAGATGAAGAAGAAAGTGTTGACTCTAAGAAGAACAAACATGTAAATGAAATTGAAAATGTTGACTTGAAAGAAAAAGAAAGTGTTTACTCAGAGGAAAAAAAAGAATCAGATTTAAAGGTAAAAGAAAGTGTTGACTCAAGTAAGAACATAAGTGTTGACGTTAAAGGAAAAAGATAGTGTTCACTCAATAGAAAAAGAAAGTGTTGACCCTATAGAAAAAGAAAGTGTTGACTCAAGTGAGAACATAAGTGCTGACTTAAAGGAAAAAGATAGTGTTCACTCAATAGAAAAAGAAAGTGTTGACTCAAGTGAGAACATAAGTGTTCACTTAAAGGAAAAAGATAGTGTTCACTCAATAGCAAAAGAAAATGTTGACTCAAGTGAGAACATAAGTGTTGACTTAAAGGAAAAAGATAGTGATCACTCAATAGAAAAAGAAATTGTTGACTCAAATGAAAAAGAAAGAATTGACTCAAAGGAAACACAAAGTGTTGATGCAAATGTAAAGCAAAAGTGTTCTTTCAAAGGAAATAGAACATTCTGTCTTAAAAGAAGAAGAAAGTACTGTCTCAAAAGAAAAAGTAAGTGTTGACTCGAGTGAGAATGAAAGTGTTGACTTAAAGGAAAATGAAAGTGATGACTCGAAGAAAAATGACAGTGTTGACTTAAAGGAGAAGGAAAGTGTTGACTCAAATGAGACTGATGTTTCAAAGAATAAAGAAAGTCTTGACTGTAAAGAAAAAGAAATGATTGACCCAACGGAAACAGAGAGTCTTGACTCAAAGGAAAAAGATTCTATTGAACCATCTTCTGAAACTAGTCCTAATGAAGAGATTGTCAGTGAAAATTCCGCTGATCCAGCAGCACACTCTGTTGAATTGCTTTTAGAGAAAAATAAAGGTAAGGAAAATGCAATAGTTCTTGAAGAAAACATTGAAGTGTCAGGTGAGAATGTTTCTAATAAAATCGGGGATCTTGAAATTCTACCAGAAGCTGGTAGAAATAAAAGTGATAAAATATTATCCAGTAATAACAAGAATGGAGATTCTAAAACTCAAATAAAAGTAGAAACTAAGACGATTTTAGATAGTGTTTCAGAAATAAGTAAAATAGAAATCGTTGAAAATTCTGATAAAAATAAAGGGAATTTACCTGGTGATGAAGAAATGTCTCGACGTTTAAAAAATAAGGAAGGCAACAAGGATAGTATGACAAAAATAGATGATACGGTCATTTATAAAAAGTTCGAGTGTAAACCATTGACTATAAGAGCAGACATCAATATGGAAGAATTTCAGAAACTGAAGTCAGCTCCTGATATATTAAGTGAGCCCTCGGTGCCTATGAAAACCCACGACGAAAACATAAAGGATAAAGAAGAATTGATTAAAAGTAGTGAGGTAGATTTAGAAACAGTTGATGGTGAAAAACCCAAAAAAACGAGGTCCACTGCTAAATCTCTTGAAAAACCAATCGAGAGACTAAAATCAAAACCGAAAAAAATCATTACTGCTTCTACAAGTAAAACAAAAGATAAAGAAGAAATTCCTAATATCAAAGACAAAGAAGAGGTTCCTAAAAAAAATAAAGATAAAAATGAAGTTCCTAAGAAAATCAAGGACAAAGAAGAGGTTTCCAAAAGAGTTAAAGAAAAAGAGGAAATCTCTAGAAAAAATAAAGAAAAGGAATCACAGAAAAAAACCCAAGAAAATATTGTTGAAAGTCCTGTCGAAGAAGACAAACCAAAGATCAAGTGTAAAAAACTTGATATCCAAGAAACAAAAAAGGATACCCGAGAACCATCAAAACGACTCATTATCAAAACTCAGTCTAGTATCAACGAAAGTGTTCAATCTACAAAGAAAAGCTCTCAAGCAGGTAATATTTAAATTGATTATTACATTCTATATTTATTTTTTTTATAATGAAAACTACTTGGAAACAACGGATAGGTCAATTGAAGATTAATTACTATATTATAACGTGAAGTAGATCATTTGGCGTCCAAAAGGCTGAAAGTTTCATCTTGGAAAAGTGCGTGCTACGTCTGCTACATTGCTTCCATAGGATTTTTAATACATTGCTGGCATATCTTCCCAGCAGGTTGTTTATCGCGTATTTTTCAATGAGGAATCCAATATTATATTTTCAGTACAATCAGACTTACAGTTCTGCACTTAGGTATGTTCCATAGAATAAACAAGATAATAATAAATATGTATATAAAAAAACTAATTGAACATGAAAAGTGTACTAGCTTACTTCAAAGAAAACAAGAAGGGATTTCAGTGTATAGGTCACGTCGCGTCGATAGAACTCAGTGGTTCCTCTCAAATACAAAAGAGAGCTAGCAAAATTTTCATCTTCGAACCACTAGGTTGCATGTTCGATTCCCACTATGGCAATACTTTTTTAATTAATTAGTTATGTTTTCAGATAAATTACTGTTATTATCTTGTTACATTTTCTTTCTTTTTTGTATGGAACATACCTAAGTCCATTACCGTTCGTCTGATTGTCCTGAAAAAGACACTATCGGATTCTTCGTTAAAAAATACACAAGAATCAATTATCACTTTACTCACATATCATAATCTACTGGGAGAATATGCCAGCCATGTATTGAAGATTCCACGTAAAATCCTATGGAAAAACTAGCAAGTAGAAACCCTGTATAGAAAACTCGATACTGTGCCTATCTATCGACCAATCTGACTATTAGGGGTTGTCTCTTACCGATACCACAGCCCAAACGGTAAAAATATCAAAATGTACATAAGAATCGAACTTTTTTTATCTACTCCCTTTTCCTTTGCATGCACTATTATTGTTTTTCTTCTTTCTGTTTCGTTTTTATGTATTTATGTACATTATTTATGTATTATTAATGTATTTTTCTATATTTGCACATGATTAATGTATTTTTAATTTCATTTCATTGCAGATGCTGTGGATCTGGAAGTTGTGGATGAAAAGTACACAAAAAATCCGATGAGAATGTATGAGGTTTGCAAAGAACTGAGGAAAATGGTTCGCTCACAAATGTCTAAGAAAGATAGTAAAGTAGCGGCCTTGAAGTCACAGTATCAACTAGAAGTAAGATATTTTATGGGTGGAGAACTTTTTATCTAAAAACTTGCTAATTGTTGAGGTTCATTCTGGGTAGAACTGTTTCTCTAAAAACATACTTATTCTTGAGGTTTATATAAGTATTAAATTGTAATAAATAAAAATCAGATACTTGAAAATAATTAACTTTTTTTTTCCCTGCAAATGGACGTTAAAACCAAACAGAATCAACTGGTCTCAATAGATCTAATTAGGTCGCAGTGTTAGTTGTAAGGGTTTCACTGAAAACCCTACAACCAGGTCAGATAATAATAAAAATACTGTTATTGAGAAAAGGAAAACTAAATTAAATCATGAAATACAAATTTATATTGACAGATAATTTTCCATAATTTTTTGAAGACTGAATACTAACGCATCTCTTGAAATTTTCAGGAGTTGACCTTGGAAAATATTGGCAAAATTGACATTATTCCCAAGAGCTGTGATTCGTGTAAATTGGTATGTACTATTAAACAAACCTTTTAACAGTAGTTATTCTCTCTTATTTCTACCTTATTAAAATTGCCACGTGTTTGTGTATACAATGTGAAACAATCACGAGGAAGTATTGTGTCCATAATTGGCAGTGTTTTTTAAGATAAAATAAAACTGTTGTAAATGTGTTTGAATCTCACAAAACAATAATCTCAATTTTTCTTGACCTCTTACATATTAAATTAAATATTAAAAATTCATTAAAAAAGGTTTTCTCGAAAGAATCATCTATTTTTATTGATAATATATGTGAATTTTTGAGGTCGAGGAAAGAAAAACTTATATTTGAAAATCTTAGAAAAAAATTTGTGGAAAAAAACTATTACTTTTCCATGTTTTTGAAATGAAGAAGAACTTATTTTTTTGTTTAGCACAACCACCTATTTGCTATCATAATATGTCATGAGATTTTGTAAATCTCTTATAACAAGAGTAAACCATTTCATTTCAATAATAAAAAAAAACCATTTTAATTTCAGATGAAACTACCGGCATACAAAATAGTGGAGTCATTCAAGACTCATTTGTTCTGCAGCATGGTCTGTGGTATTAGGTTCAAGCTGAGAAGAATGGATTTAATTCCTGCCCAAGTAAAACGTATATGTTGTGGCCATTGTAACAAGATTGTCGTTCCTGATGAGAAGTCTCTCTCATGGAAAACTAATAACTACTGCGATGATAAATGTCTATGTGAGTACATTTTTATAGAATATTTCAGTCTTTAATACATCATATAATTAAACTAGAATGTGTCTATTTTCTATCATTTTTAGCTGGGAATTTTCTAAGAGCCAAAGTGAAATACTTGCTCTTTATTTGGATCTGTATAAATTCTAGTCACTTTTAATTTTGGTCTCTTTACATTTTCAACTACTTTGTCCATTTCAGCAAAAGCTTTTCAAATGTTGGGGACACTTGTGGGAACTGCAATACTCACATTCCAATCAACTACGAGGAAGGACATCTTGCAAAGAGGAACATCAGGCAATATTGTGTTCGTCTATGTGTCGAGCATATCATAAGTCAGCCTTCAAGTACTGTACATTTGCAACAAAATATGATGGTGCACGAATGACACAGTTAACAATATAAGGTAAGTGTACTGATTGTGTCTCATGAACAACATTTTACAATAAATAGAATATACCTTGTTTATACTAGCATGTAAGACTGAAAATTCTTACATCCAGCAGTTAAACAGTCCAGTTTTCATGAGTGTCTTTGGTGTCTTCAGGGTCAGACCAATTGTCTTTGGTGCAATGTTAATCTGTGAATAGCGATGATGCTTCTATACTACATTTTAAAGTTCATATTTTTTAAAGTCCTTTTTCCAGCAATTTCTTTGGACTTGTTTAAATATTTAAAAGTGTATTCACGCATGGGTTGCTATTTGAGTTTCCTTAAAATTGATAGTTGTTAGATCAAAGGCCTATTCCCAATTTAATTTTGCTATAACAGTATTTACTAAGTTTCATCACATTTCTATGTAGTTTAGATTTTTTCTCTTCGAAAGAAGAAAAATATATATGAGCCGTGTATTCAATACTGAAGAAAATATCACGAAACAATCCGAATCGAGAATATGAGGTCTAAGACTTGGATTGGAGCAAGAGGCACAATATCGAAATTCCTGACAGACGCATTGACACCCTGTCACTAACTTTACAAGTACTCAGTGAAACGTAATAAAAAATTCCATACTTTCTCCATCACCACATTATATTATAGAGTATAATTGAAACTGAAAATGGAAAGAAGAAATTAAAGATTAGGTAAATGTAAATAGAAATAGAAAGTTAATTCTTCTGGATTGATGATTTGCTGTGTATTAGCAATCTACAAAGGTGACATCCGCTATTGTAATATTTTAAATATATCAACAATTTGTTTCTCTTGACACTCATTGTACAAAGTATACAATTTTCTACCTAGGCAGGATATATCTGGTAAAGTTTCCTACATTATTCGCATTTTCCCACATTAATTTACAGATTTGTTCTCAAGAATGTTTGAGAAAGTTCACTTCGTACAAGAAAACCCAGGGAAATATGGCATGCTGCACTGTTTGTCATATAAACAAGCCAATTCAGTACAATGTCTTGTCGCCGGGAGAACCAGTGCACCATCTATGCAGTGAGAAATGTTCAAAGCATTCAACTTTGTGAACAAGCTAGATGTTGGTGAGTAATATATTGAAATTTAAAAGAAGAAAGTTAGGTAAACCTGTGTTGAACATTTGACTACTTAAACATTGAAGTTTATCCAATAGAAAAGCGTTTTTGTGGTATAAATAAATAACATAATGTATCTATGAGTTATGACTGTTATGAGTAAGTCCCAAGTTTCCTTTTAAATATATTATAATCGTAAAACTGAATTTCTTATGACTATTGCCGTATTTTTCTTTCTAACCAAAGTTAACCAAACGGGAATAAAATGAACCAAACTGGAAGCAAGTCATTTTTCTTTTGGAAGAGGAAAAATTTCCACTTCCAAAGTTAACCAAAGTGGAAGTAGAAAATTCTTGCTTCCAGTTCTTTTATAGGTTAAGTCCATTGTTTATCTTTACAAGTAACCAAACGCATTTTTCTTTTACGAATGACCTTGGAATAAAATGGAAATATTTGGAAAAAACCTAACCAGGAATTTTTTTTTTTTGGTTAGAAAGAAAAATACGACTTATGTAAATCCAAGCTTTGTAAGTGTGTAAATTTTAAACAATAATTCTCACTATTATAAAAAGTTTAAAGGAGATATAAGCATTTAAAACCTGTTTTTGTCCTCTTCTGCTTCTAGTCCAGTGCAATCTATGTGAAAGGTATTTTGACAAAGTTCGCCAAGAAGACACTATTTTCTGTTTCTTCAGTGATCTGTTTCACAACTTCTGCAGTAGATTTTGCCATTATATCTACATGCGTGAAGCAAGAGGGAAGAAAACCTGCGCCTGGTGTAAGGTAAACACAATAGAATTGATTTATAACTTTTTCTAACAGGTAAAAGAAATTCATCGAACACAGAAAGTTGATTAATAGAAAAAGTCTTCTTATAGAAAAAGTCCAGGTGTTTGAACCAATGGACTTATCAGTTGTTAGTAGTCAACTTGACCAAGTAGATAGCGCGCTAGGCTTGCACGCACAGTGACCTGGGTCCGTCTTTATAATTTTCCAGACTTGTACTCTAAGCCACTTGTCTACCAATTAAAGATTAAATGCCCCTAAATTAAAAATGAATACTAAAATGTATTTCATTATTCCCTATTCCAGGGCGAGAAAAATGAGCCAAGTATGGTACGTCGTGTCTATGAAGATCAAGAATATTTTACTGTACAGTCACCTGCTTGAATATGCTGAATGTTGAAAAATCCGTCACCGCTAAAGCGTAAGTTCTAGAGAGAAAAAAAAAATGTACTAATAATTCCTGCAGAATTCACATTCTTATTTTGTATTCTATTAGAAAGCAGCAGGGCCCGCTTGGGGTGAATCACACCACATTCTTTTTTCCCAACTACTTGAAATAGAAGCTTTAATAATAAAAATAATAATGTTTCTATGGACTATACTTTCACGGAGAATTATTTACGACGACAACCACAACTTTACTAAATGAAGGAGGAGCATGCTCGTTTTTCAATGTATAAATAAATAGAATGGTAAGGCACTCACTATTAATTGAAGGCGAAAAAAAAGAAAAAAATGAAGTTTTAATGTTCAGATAAATTCATTTATCTGAACATTAAAACTCCTCAGGAACTATAGTCTTGAAGTCTATCTGTCTGTTATATGCATTTCTTGCAACGGTCAAATCTCAGAAACTACTGATCGGATTTCAACAAAAAAAAATTGTACCCATACATATAGGAGACATGCTGTTAGATGTATTCATTTTATATTCAAAAACTTCGAACCAACGCCAGCGGTTGGAGATTATTACCTCACACTTTCTACCTAAACAATTATATCTCGTGAACCGTAGAACCGATTTTAATGATTTTTATTTTACGCATATTAGTATTTTACAGAAAACTTTTGTAAAAAAATCTAAAAAATATTTCTGAGCTCTGAAAAACCAAAGTATGTATCTGACAAAAAAATGAAAAAACAAGTTTTGCACTTGGCGCTGCAGATTTTTTGTAGAATCTAGATCCTAGAATGTAGAAAAAACGTCATCATACAAAATAAAACATTATGCTTAAATTGCTAAGTCTTGAGAATCAAAATAGTTACAAAAAATTCTTCGTTTAATTCTAGGAAACAATGTGATTACTGCAAATCTTATTCAACTGACACCTTCTATGTTTCTTCATACTCCGCAACCAGTAGTTTTTGTACCTACAAGTGTGTGTACAACTTCCACAACAATTTTCCCTGTAAGTTTTCTTTTTCATTTGTTCATTGTTGTGATCTATTATAACGGTCATGACACTATACATATGTATATTATGTGGGAAAGTGGGTATTATTAATTAACTCTTCAACATAAAAGTTGAAATTTTTCAAGTTCAATTTATATTTTACAGGAAGTTTCCGTTTTTCTAGAACAAAATTAGCTCTTTCAAACCATTAAATTTATATCTCATAAGTATTCATTATTTGAGTTAATGTTAAAAAAAATTCTACCTAGATTAAAATATTTTCAAATAAATCAACACTCCTACCATAGTTTATTTTTGTTATCTTTCATTACCTTCGGATTGGAAAACCCAGATTCAAATCCCCGGGATTATTTCTTAATAATGTTTATAAGAAATCATTGAGTTTGAAATTATTCATTTTAGGCAAAATTACCTGTGAAAACTAGTAATGGAAAAAAATTACAGAGTCGGAAATCTATGATTTTTTCTTTTTCCTTTTCTCTGATCCAGGTACCAAACCTTTGCAGAATTCAAGTAATTTGTCAAAAATCGGTAAGTGCTCAGCATGTCCACGCATTTTTTTTTTTTTCTTGTCGCAGTGAAACTCTAGAAGAATGAAAGAGAATGCATGCAAACTTAGAGGTCAACGTTAACTCAAATTTCTAATTCATAAATAACATTGTTTGAATTCGATTTCAAAAAAAGTACTGTGTTCATCAAAGAGCTCAAAATTAATTTTACTTCGAACTATTTAAATGAGGAATATGATTCTTGTATCTTTACCTATTATGAAAAAATTTGTGGGTAATTTTTCAGACTTTTTTCGTTGGTTATATGTGGATCCCAAAATGATTTTTTTAAAAAAATTAACTATTGATTATATTTTATTTTATTTTTTTACTGTTTTAGTCATTTCAGATGTCAGATCTCTCAATGCAGCTAATGCATTTCAACCACCAGCACCAAAACCAATTGCACCAAAACCACCTGTAAGTTGATAAAATTTAAAGTTATAAATAATTTGTTTCTTGTTCAAATTGACTACTAATGAGTCGGTAGATGCGTTTTTTATTGTTGAATAATATTTTAGCTTTTTTAAAACATAAAATGAATAATATATTTTTATTCTCAATTTATTTCTTCTAAGCTCAAGTCCTAACTTAACCTTGTATTTATTTATTAGATAATCTTTTAAAACAAAAGAGAAGGTGCTTGAATATAAAAAACTAGCCGCGTTCACCGAGGCATGGTCGCCCCCTTGATGAATGAAAAATATTTGGTAGTTTATGTAGTCACATTTAAGTTATAGCTTTTAATGCCAGATGAAAAGATAACTGACATTGAAATGAATTTTTAAGATCAACTTTTTCTTCTGTCATTCCTTTTTTTTTACAAGTAGCCATCCCAACAGCTTCATATTATTTAAAAGAATCAGGTTATGAAAAAAATGTTTAGTATTTTATGTTGAAATTACTTATTTCTATTCTCAAAATTTTACTAGACAATCACAAAATAATAAATTGTTATTTTAACATTCCAGGTACGAGTTGTTCCCAACAAAATCATCAAACCCAAGTATGAGGTGACCAAGATTTTGCCAAGAATCATACGTCAAATCCTGGTCAAACCACAGGAAAAGAAAGATATGAAGAATGCTGCAACTCAGGTTCATCCAACTACATCTACCAAGCGAGTTTCATGCAAGACCACATCAGTCACCAAGGACTGCCAGACAGGTTAGAGACCTTATAATAGCTCTTCCCAGTCAAAAATATTTTTTCCTGGAAAGAAAAGGTTTATCGATAGTGGAGAGACTCAGATAGGGTTTATTGTTGATTTTTCTCTTTTCTGCTTATGTGTCATAGTCTCCTCAAAATAGCTGAACAAATTTTCATCTTTCAAAATCCAAGATGACCATAATTAAAGTTTTAATCAAGACAAAAGCTTTGGTACTTGGGTAAACAAAAAAATCAAGGTCCTTATTAAAAACAAAATATTACATCTCAATTTGCAGGAGAAGACATGGGCAGACCCTCGTTGATTCCAGTACCTGTTCCGCTCTACGTACCCTCGCCTGCTGCTATGTATTCTGCCCCGTTTCCCGTACTGGTACCTATACCCATACCCGTTCCTGTCCCAATATTTATTCCCACAACGCGTAACTCAGCTGCAGGAATATTCAAGGAAATCAAAGTGAGTGTGTCAAATAGTAAATCAAATAAATTTATCTGTATTATTTTTATAATATGTACAAATGATCCTATAAATGATGTCATCCAAATGATGATGTCCTGAACAATGTTTTTTATGTTTAATAAAATATACTACAATTATAATTATTTATAATAAAAAAAATATGTACAAAGGTTGGGCGGTTGGCTATAAACATAATCCATTAAAAATACAGAATTTATATGGATAGATTATTCTAATTTCTACAAAGTGAGAATACAGTATGCTGCATATCCTGAAACAAATCATAGCCTGCCTTTACTCTTATAGTTTAGTGAAATTTAGTAGTTTAAAATTTGATCCAGTCCAACCTTAATAATCATTCATTCTACAGTTATTACCTGTGTCGCGGATCTTGTAATAATTATGATCTAGCTTGATTTTAAATTTAAGAATAAAGTTGGCATATTCAAAACATTGTTGAAAAGAAGAAACAATCACCTAAATACGTGATGCTACTTTAAGTTGACTCATGTCGTGTGTTTTCATTTGCAGAGGATCCAAGAAAAAATCCCGGCAGATCCGTTTGAAGCGGAACTCCTGATGATGGCAGAAATGGTGGCCAGTGATAAGAAAGATGAAGGAGGAACCACCGATGATGATAGCAATGCTGCCGGTACTTTTCTTCTATTCATACTTAGTGCATGAAGAGTAGTAGTAGATACATAAGCTAGGGTAAATGGAAAAATGTCCACGCACAAGTTATGGAGGCTTCTCCTGAGTTATTATCAGATTCTCTCTTATAATTGCGTCAATTTAATGTCTCAGTCATTGTTTTTTTTTTTAAACCAGCTTGGCTGCAGCTGGGGGGAGTGATAGTCTCCAACTCTCCATCCATCTTGAATTCAAAAGTTCATCTTAATCTCATATGTGTATGTGCGATCAACCATCGTGAAAGGTTGGATTTTTTTCAAGTGAAACTGTAAGCTAGCCTGGCTTGTTAGGTTTCGCTAATCTGATCTCTAATTATAGTTCCCTAGCAAGACACTGAATTCCTCTCTTTTTAATGTCTCCCAGCCTGACAGGCTGAGACAAAGTATCTATTGAGAGTTATTTATTGCTTATTTTTTTAAGCTGGCTGCAACCAGCTCCAATTTTAAATTAGATGTTAAATCTGGAGATAGTTTGAAGTTTGTCTGCATATAGTACACTATCATAAAAAAGGGTATAACTAAAATGACAAAAAATTACGTTTCTTTATAATATATTTTAGTACTATACAACTTTTTCCATTACTATAACATTCCATCCGTAATCTATTAGAATGCACCATCAATATCATCTGATCAATTACCACATATTGTTTATTTTTTTCTTCAGAGGACGAATTCGACAACGAAGGAGGTACCATGGAATCTAGTAATAACGCTTTTGGAGAAGATGTTCTTCAGATGGCAATCAAGATGGCGTGTAATGACCTTGAGCCAAGTGGTGCTCTGCAGGGTGTGGATTTGGACGATGCACTGCAACCAGCCACTATTACTATTACCCAGACTGCTCCTCGATCAGACAGTAAGAACCACTGACTCTTCTTTATATGTATACAAGGCATCAATAAAGTCTCACCCAGGCCTGGGTTTCTCGGAAACGACTCAAAATATCAAAAAACGCAAAAACCCATATTCCTTTATTTATAGCGAGATTTATTTTCAGCAAAAAAAACTGCATGCTTTATACATATACATCTCTGTATAAAGCATGCAGCGTAAAATCTTAAGGAAAAGTAACATGAACAAAGAACTAATGAGATATTTCTTTTCTTTATTTTGTTTTTTTAGAAGATCTTTGAATTCGTGATGACAAATTTGAATAGTCAAAGCACTCAAAGCTTTATTTCAACAGTAAGCTATCATATTTGTGTTAATCACTTTCGTGATATCACAACTACTCAAACTCGCTTTACTAAATCTACGCTGAAACCGGGACTTGAATCACCGACCTCCAGGTTACAAGTCCGCCGCCTTATCGATCAAGCTACTGAAGTCGGATTTATTTCAACAGTATTTTACATGTTTCTGTTCTTGTAATACAGATAATGCGGAAGATATTGATGCTCACGATGTTTCTGTTCTTGTAATACAGATAATGCTGAAGATATCGATGCTCACGACGCCATGTTCCGTGGAGCTAACCGAGGGGGCAGAAAACGAGGCACCTCCTCCAAGGCTCCAATATCTCGGGCTCCTCCGATGAAACGCCAGCGTCGTACTTCAGACATCATTCCGACCCCTCCCGCTGCTGCTCCAGCTCCTCCGCCTCCCATGGAACTAGAAAAACCCGACGCCAATATGTGTTTGAAGGTAATTGTTGTAAACAGTAGTCACTGTGGCAGAGCGAGTTAGCGCACTAGGCATTGCACACATGGTGACCTGGGTTCGACTCCAAGCGGGGGAAGATTTTTTCTGCTCTGTACTTGGATGTTCGGGGTCCACTCATACCTCGTGAGGAAAAATGAGTAGCTGCTTTAATGTGAAGCAGCAACCAGTGGCAGAATCTTAGGCAAAAAAATAATAAAAGATATTGTAAATTAAAGTGGTAAAGTCCTATGATTCTGCGCTACCCACTAAAATTGCGACAGAATAACACAAAGAAAAAGCATTATTATTATTATTAGGTAATTGTTGTAAACAATTTAAGGTTATTGTTGTAAACAATTTAAGGTAATTTTTGTAAACAGTTTATTCAGATTAAATTTGAATAAATATGTTATAGTCCTATTTGGGTGATTTTCTCTTCGTAAATACAGATTATTAAAGCCTATAATTGTAAAGAGTTGAATTTAAAGAAATAAAGAAAAGTGAATGTTATATTTCAAAGGTAAAATATTTCTTCCATCTCATTACCCAGAGGAAGCGTGCCTCTGATGCTCGAGCTATTGCCCCTTTGGATGGCCTGTGATATCTTTTGTATCAGGAACTGATGCGAGCGAGAATCACCAGAAACGCGCCGAAGGGCAGAGCCAATCTTTTTTAGAAAAGTGAATTACAATTACTTCAAAAGTCACTGTGTCTTATTATTAAGTTTATTCAATCTTTGTAGAAACAGATCACCCAGTAGAAATGATAAAACTTGTAAAATCTATCACATACAAAGAACTTGGAACACGACTTCTAGTAGCAAATACTACCGTGATAGGTAGTATTTGATGTCAGAACCTTTTTTTTAAATAATTTTTCGAGCACTTTATTTTTTGCGTTTAATAAATTTTATTGTTTTTTAAGAAATAGTAGTAATTAACGTTACATTTGTAGCATAGTATGTAAATTTTTATTACTTGTTTTATTTCCACAGTACACATTTGGAGTGAATGCCTGGCGACAGTGGGTTGTGGAAAAAAATCAAGAACTCGAAAAAGCAGCCACTGCAGCTGCTGGCAATCGTAAACCGACAAACATCAAGCTCTTCAAACCAGAAATCCTTCAACTCACTGCTGACGAGTTGAATTTTTCCTTGTGCCTTTTCGTTCAAGAAGTGAGGAAACCGAACGGTACTCAGTATGCACCCGATACGATCTACTATCTTTGTCTCGGAATACAGCAATACTTGTTCGAGAGTGGACGCATTGATAACATATTCACTGATCCTTATTATGAAAAGTTTACCGAAGCTTTAGATGAAGTTTGCTGTAAATTTTCTGCCCTATACAATGACACTCGTGAGTCTATTTTTTTATTATTAATACATGATTTTTTTAAATTATATAGATGTGATGTTTTTACTAAGGAAATTAGTTTCAACATATTTATTGTGGTTTAGTGGTTACAAATTAAGTGTTGGCGTACTTGTCTACTTCAATTACTGGACTTCATTCAATCACAGCCCCCTTTAATTAAGCATTATTATTTCTTGTATATTATATTTTTAAAAATACTGTAAGTGAACCTGCTTGAAAAATAGATTTTAAAGAAAATGGTTAAACCTTTGAAGGTTGTAATTGTGTGCTTCTTCCCATTGTCGGAGTCTTTCACGAGAAGGTTTAAAAATAATTTTGTATAAACATTGTGGAAACTTTGCACACGCTAAATTATCGAATCAACCAGATTGTATAATAAACGCCACTATCTAAGTATCTATTTTTTTTCCATAGTTTGATCAATAATCTTTATTTAATTTTAATTGATTACAGAGTTTATTGTAACTCGAGTTGAAGAAGAGCACTTGTGGGAAAGCAAACAGCTTGGCGCGCACTCTCCTCACGTGTTGCTTAATACTCTCATGTTCTTCAACACAAAACACTTCAACTTGATTGTAAGTAATCTCTTTAAAAATGTAAAATATAGACAGAATTTATTTTCATGTATGTTAAGTCAGTGCCTCAAAGTTTCATAATTAAATTTGACACACTGTAAACCTCTTGAACGGTTTGTGGTTGCGAGGAGGTGTATTTAATCATAATTCTATCATATCACTACTCAAAATTGCCTTCAGTTTTAGCATATCAATGTTGCTTTCAGCCCAAGTTCAACGACAACCAATGAACGAACTTTTTCATGAAAATAACCATATTGACTTGATCATAGCTGTTGTGTTTCAACTTCATAAAAACTTTCTATGTACAAGTCAAATGTTTTGTTTACGACGCAATATAAATAATAATATCGCCCGATTAGGACTATTAAGTCCCATTATTCCAACAGTAAGCCCAAGACATGTTATTATGTGGCAAAAATCCCAAATGGGAGGATAACTTGTCATGTCCCTACTGGTTTCGAACCCGCGACCTCTGGTATCTCTGGATTCACAGAGTGCCGCCTTTACCACTCAGCTACCGGGACAGAAATAAATTCAAATTTAATTTTTTAGACTGTTGAAGAGCACATGCAGCTTTCCTTCTCTCATATTATGAAGCATTGGAAGCGTAACCCAAGTATGGCAGCTAACATCGCCACCAACTGTACAAAAGCACCACCTGGATCTCGCAATGTTCTACTAAGATTTTATCCTCCTCAGTCTGCCATAGGTAAGTACATTTTTTATTTTTATCATTGATTGGACGTAATGAATGAGAGTAAAGCAACTACGAAAAGTGAAGATGGTTTTAAACGTTGATTTTATTCTTTGATTCTATCAAGTGTTAATTTTTATTTTTTGTATGATCACTCATATTTCGACTACAGAAACGTAAAATTATCCTTAAACCAACCTTATGATGTGCTAAAATACCCGTTTTTACTAATGTAGAAAATTCTAAAAATTCTAGTTTCGAACTTGAAAAAAATAATTCCATTTGGGTTACATTGCAACAAATATGTGGCAAATATCATTTCATATCTCTATCGTCTATGCTGCACTCAAGGTATCATAATTTAGCAATATTCTGTAATATGAAACTTTAATCGCAAACAAGTTGCCTTTTTATTATTCTGTAATATGACTTCATGATACTAATATGTAACTTTCTAGACTTTTATTTAGAACAGCTGTTCAGGCTTAATGGACCATGTCAGCTTTGAGCTGTTCACCTTAATTACTTAAGAAACATTTTCTTTCTCTCTCTTAGATGCACCAGGGTCTCGAAAGAAGAAAGTCTATGAGCAGCAAGAGAATGAGGAGAATCCTTTGAGATGTCCAGTTAGACTCTATGAATTCTATCTTTCTAAATGGTAAGATGTCACACAATGATAATAAACTGTTTAAATAGTCATACAAATCTGGGTCCTGTGATCGCTCAAATTCAGACCCGTTTTTGATAGCCTCCATCTTCACTTAAAGATTCACCTACCTAGTAAATTGAATAAAAATCCATGTACATAGCATTTTGGCGTTAGAGTTATCAATTCAAAGTATTATCTATTTAATCACCAATTATATTATTGAGCTATTTTGTAGAAAGGCACTTCTGATTATTTGAATTTTAACAAAGCCAGCTAGTCTGCTATGATAGCTGCTCTCTTATCTTTGGACACCAAAAATACAATTTGTTCAAGAGTCATTATCAAATAATGGATACTTCTGGTAGATACGGACTTTTTTAATATAAGGTAGTTGTGCCCCGGAAACGCTTTCGCATTACTTCAGGACGCTTTACCTTTACATCCATGCCATTGCGTAAACGGAAAAACTCGGTCAGAATTTTTCGCTCGGTCCGGGATTCGAACCAACAACCTCCGGGTCAGTAACCAATGCTCTTAACCACTAAGCCGGAGGTCAGCAGTTATATTTGAAGATACAGACCTGGAGTTATAATTGAAAACATATTACAGTTCCTAGAAGAAAAAATATCGACAAATTCGATGTACGAATAGGTCCAAGTTTTTTGCTTTTTTCAAAATAAGGGGAAATTTCCCTTTATTATATCTGACGATCCACTCTAATTAGTCAACTGTATTTAGCTTGTATGACATTAACATTTTTTAATGTATAAACCAGCTATTTTCAGTAGTCCTGTAAAGATAAACGAGATATTGTTTAAGACATATATCCAATTAAAAACGTTACAATGATTTTTTTATTTTTCAGTCCTGAGAGTGTAAAAACCAGAAACGACGTGTTTTACCTTCTTCCTGAAAGATCTTGTGTACCAGATAGTCCTGTATGGTATTCTACAACGCCCCTTAACAAGGAAGCACTTATGAAGATGTTACACCGGATCAAAATGGTGAAAGAAATAAACATTGCTTTCCTATCATTGTAAATAATATGTATAAAAAATGATATTTTATTTAGTTAGTATTTTTATAATTTCTGAAAAAATTATGTACCATAATAAATTTACTTTATAAATTTTAAAAACGCATTGTATATCGTGATAATCAAAATGATGTAGCTTTTAAAAGAGCAAGTCTCGTTTTAAACTTGGTCTGCAAAAAGTACTCCAAATGAAAAATTACTCAGAATAAAGCTTAAATTTATCCTCGAATCATAAATTTACGCCGGTGTGTATATATAAATTTCGATATTGTTTATACTTTTAAGTCATTTTTGTGATCTGAAAATGATGTAATTATGGGATAAAAGTCATTGGTGCAGCCACCAATTTCATATGTATGTGTAACATCTTTTCGGGGATAAAACTTTTCGAGTTCTACCCTAAAAATCAGCCATCTTTATCGTATGCATTGATGACTACAATCTAATTGATTCATGAGTTTACACACTTGTCACAACTCACAACAGATTCACTTGATGTTTTTTTTTTTCCAGCTGATCTTTCAATATTGATTGTGTTTCCCAAAACAAATTTAAAAGAGTCATAAATTTAGCCGTTGTGTTGTGTGTTTGATAATTGATACTAATTTTGAGTTCTACGCTAATACATAACCAGAAATATCATAAGTGACATATTCCGATTACCATTTCTCAATGTTATTCAACTGATTTCAATTCAAACAATCATTAAATAATTTTATATCCAATTACACTGATGCACAAATTGAATAGAACAGACTGAAGGCAATACCCATTTAATAAATTATTGCATTATCAAATTTGTAGGAGAACTTAAAGCAGCAGTTTTGTGCTTAAAGTTGTCCAGAAGTGTTTAATATTTTATTTTAAATAGACAGGGTTATTTAAAAAAGTATGTATGTACGGTAACCACATGGACCATTTTAAAGGGGTGATCTGTATATTATTAAAAGTTGCGAAAATGTTTCCTGACGGAAATACACGCCCCTAGAATCGAAAAAAATAAACAGATATTTTGCTTACACCTTACTTGTTTGAGCTTTGGGTGGGACAGGTTGAAAATGTCACTCTCAACACAAGACGTCAGCTTTCTTTTGACTTGGAAATCATTCCCATTACACTTTTAGGGGCGGCCACAGGATGAAACACTAAAGCATAGCACCAATTACACAATAAATATGTTGTTGAAAATATTTAGCTTGAAAATTAAAGCACTTCTGTTGAATTGAAAAAAAATTCCTGCCCCGCTGGGAATCGAACCCAGGTCACCATGCGTACAATGCCTAGCGCGCTAACTCACTCTGCCACGGTGACTACTGATATGACCATGCAGTTGAAAGCGATGTTAAATTTTTGTTTAAAAAAACGCTTGCATACGAGTCTGCAACCATTGGGACATTTTCATCTTTACTATTCAAGGTCCAAAACCCAACTGACCAAATTTCGTATTGTGCGCATGACACATACCTTCTCTCTTCTCTCCCTCTACAATTCAATACTTCGCCATTGTGCGCATGACACACACTTTCCCTCTTCTCTCCCTTTACAATTCAATATTTCGTTACATAATATCGTTACATAATTTCGTCACATAATTTTGGTTATGTGCCAGAGCAAAGACATGAAAATGTCAAAAAATTGTTGACTTTTTTGTGCATATTAAACATTGGTACTAACTTGTTGAAAACGAAATTCGAATAGAATCAACCAACAAAAAGTTATGACCTAAAATTTTCAAGTTTTCCTCCTGTGGCCACTCCTGAAAGTGTAATGAACATGATTTCTGCGTTAAAATAAAGTTGACATTTTGTATTGAGAGTGAATTTTTTACCCCCTTCCAATAGCTCAAACAGGTAAAGGCTTACCCAAAAATATTCGATTATTTTTTTTCGACATGAGAGGCTATTATTATACAGTATCTCCGTGAGCATTTTTGTATCATTATGAAGTAGAAACCTCCTAAATGGTCCATAAAATATTTGGTTAACTCTTACATACTCTTTTGGGTCGCCCTGTGTTGTTGTGATTTAGTTTACCTAAAAATAAATTAATTTACATTGTTAAATTAAAACATAAAATTTATCAGATCTTTAAGTCTGATTAACCTTGTAATCAGTGTTGAAAAAACCACCTCTCACTGGAATAAATAATTCAAAGTAAAAGTAATGTATATATTACTTAACTGCACACGTTTAAGGACCTTGAATTTCAGCTTTATTAGGATTTATTTTGAAGGAAGACAGGCTACTAAATTTTTAATTTAAGTTCTTTTGTAAATAACCATTGAATTTTATTCTTAATACCTAAAATAAAAATAAAAAAAACTACTGTTCATAATAACTAGTAAGAGTGTTTAATTTAAATAAATAGAGTTCACAGGTTGTTACTGATATACTGCTCAGAGAAAACCATATAAAATAGAAATAATTTTGGGTGGTTATTCTGAACAACAAAAAATGTCTTGTTTGCCGCATTTTTCGAAAGGTTATTTTACCTAAATATAACAAAATTTTAACAATTTTCCTGTCCGTTCAAAGATGACCTCTTGATATTTCATTAATTTTACCCTTATTTATTGGGTGAAAATAAAATCTGACCTCATGTATGGTAAATTTTATCAGCTGAGCTGAGGTGAGGATAGGTTAATCAAAAACTAAGTAATAGTAATTATTAATTATATATGTAGTTGGTTCGAATCCTACACAATGTTCGAATCCTGACCACATAATAATAAGCAAGACTCTGAGGTTTAGGTGGTAGAAAATGTTTTGAGCATTAACCTCGCCTGGTGTTTTTACCTTCCACTAAAGAGTGTTCCACACAAGCAAAAATTCCATTCTTCGTTCATAGCTTTAAGTTTCAATTTTATACTGTAATGGACAAAAATCAGCAGGTCCATGTTTTTCCCACTCTTCACACAAAAGTCTGCTCTGACCGGGGATCGAACTCATGATCTCTGGACTACGGGCAGTAGTCACAACCGTTACGCCACGGAGGCTGGCTTCAACAAGCAATTTAATACAAGTCAGTAAAGATGGTGACAAAACCAGGCGGAACCCTAAGAAGAAGCTCCCAAATTTTGGTGAAGACTTCCGAAAGGACTGCTGCTCAGAGTTTATTCGTGAAAAACATTCCTGAAGATGCAACTCTAGACGACATCAAATTCTTTTTAGAAAAGAACTCGGGCGAAAATATCATAATGAGGAAAGGATTCAGAGATTCAATTTTTGTTTCTTTTGACGGCAAAGGAAATGCAGAGAAGTTTTTAAATGAAAACAAGGCAAAAGAAAATTTCGAGTTCGATCAAAAATATCACCAATGTTTACTGATCATGTGGCAACAGGACTATTACGATAAGAGGAAAGAAAAAAATTATGACGAGAAAAAGAGAGCAACAGATAGATGCACAAGAAAACGTGACCAGAAAGAGAAAGCTACGGATTCACAAGAAAACTTTGACAAGGAGAAGCCATAGATAGTGAAGATGCAAGCGAGGAGAGTGAAGCAATTATCAGCGAGTTACCCAACGGGGCGCTTCTCAAACTTTCCAATATCAAGAAGTGCAGCATCACGCATCGAGATATTCGTCAAGTTCTAGGGAAAGTTAACGCCTTAGATCAATGGATTGGTTACATTAAATCGGACAGGGAAGAACGAGCGCGCGATTAGCTCAGTGGTTAAGCACTCGCTTGCCATGCGGAAGGTCCCGGGTTCGATTCCCCGTGCCGACAAAAATTTGTATTCTTAATTTGTTTACAATTGTTTGTAAGGCATATCTTCCGATACGCTCGTGTTGACCCAGCACCTAAATGGGAAGTACTCGCCCATCGTGTCACTTCTCGCCCATCAGAGGGGAGACATACTACGGGATGGGCAGGCTAGAACACAGACCACAAGTGTCTAAGTAGCTCCTGTTTCATGGCTACGAAATAAAAAAGGCTGTGAAACACTCATCTTTAAAAAAAAAAAAAAAATGTGCAATACATCAGGAGCTGGATAAAAAAGTATTTATTTGATGGGAATAAAAGATAGAAGTTTAAATGAGCACTCCCTCGATCTAAAAATTCTTCGGAAATTTCTCATATTATGTAACCAACTACTCAATTCTAATTAGAATTACATATTGCCTTCAATTTTGTGCATTGTTTTTTCTCGTAAATTAGAATAAAATATATACAGGGTGTCCATTGTGCATAAAGCCCCACCCCACCCCCCGTATCTCAAGTACGGCTGATAATATAGAAAAACGCCAAAACCCGTATCCCTTAATTTTTTGGGGGATTAAGTTTCAGCAAAAAAAAAATTGCCTACATTGCCACCGTGCCTACACTAAAAAATTGGGCTGGCCATGGACCATCTTTAAAATCTTCAACGGAGTGGTATGTCTTGTGGCATATTATTTTAAAGGTCTCATTAAGAGAAGTTCATTGGAACAAATTTGAGTGAGCTACGACATACCGTTCTCGAGATACAGGGTCGGCCGTCCTGGCTAATATCCCTATGTTGTGACCTATAACTTGTTAACCGTAAGTTCCAGAAGGGTATAATTTATTGATAATATAACTCCTTATATCGGGACATTTCGAACAAGTTATAAGTAGATTTGTTTTTTCGTTAAAACTTTTCCGGCTGTTCGTCCAGCTGGCTGACAAAACCGACCAGAAACTGAAATCAACAGAATAGGTCGAATTATAACTTGTTCGAAAGGTCTCGCCATAAGGAGTTATTATCTACAAATTTCATCTTTCTGGAACTTACTATTAACGAGTTATAGGTCAAAATGTATGGATATTACACAGGACTTCCGATCCTATATCTCGAGAACAGTACGTCGTAGATCACTGAAATTTCTAGCAATGAACTTCTCTTCATGGGGCATTTAAAACAATATGCCACAAGACATACCATTTTATTTAAGATTTTTAATTTGGGCCGTGCCCAGCCTGACTGAGGCAGTGTGGGCAATAAAATTTAAAATCCCCCAAAAAATTAAGGAATATGTGTTATTGCGTTTTTCTATATTTTCAGTAGTTTTTGAGATAGGTAGGGTGGGACTTTATGGACACCCTGTACAATTTTATTTATTTATTTATTTATTTATTTATTTACACACTTGAACGGGCGGACCCTGTACTAACTAATACATTATTTTTTTCCTAACTAAAGACATGACAAAAAAATAAATAAACATACCTATTTCAAAAAGTTGTCAAAAAAAAAAAAAAAAAAAACGAGAAGTGGAAAGTTTTTACAAAGAAGAAATTGAGAAGGGATTAGCTATCAGATTGTAGATATTGTTGATAGAAGTACGATTTTAGTTGTGGCACAGATGTAAAAAATAAATCGATATCATCAGATAGTTCATTCGCAAGGTTTTGAAGTCGTTGAAGTGGTGCGTTAATAAGGTAGTTTCTGCGAGCAAGAGGAGTTGAAAAAGGAACAGGTACACGTGTTAATGAGAGAGCTGTAGGTGATGGGGTATGGATATTAATTTCACTAAGAAGTTCAGGACAGTCAATTTGATTATTCAATATTTTAAAAAGAGTTATAATATCATAAAGTGATCTACGGTGTGATAATGGAAGCAGAGAGAGAGAAGATTCCAAAGCTTCATAGGAACTCAATCCAAGTCGGAATTTTTTTGACATAAATTTCAATGCCCGATGTTGAATAGATTCTATAGATGTACAGTGGACATTGTAATAAGGATTCCAGACAGGGCTAGCAAATTCCAAAATTCCTCGAACTAAAGAGCAATAAAGGATTTTTGTTGGAAGAACGTTCGAAAAGTCTTTGGTAGAGCGAAAAAGAAATCCAAGCATACTAGAGGATTTAGAGACAATCTTTTCGATGTGAGGAATGAAAGTTAACTTTGTGTCAAAAAGAACACCCAAGTCTCGAACACAGTCACTTTGAGGAATAATTGAAAAGCCAATAGAGTAAGAGTAGAGAAATGGAGAATGAGACCTAGTGAAAGAGATGCTGTGACATTTTAAAGGGTTAACAGATAAGCAATTGGTGTTAAACCAGTCACACAAGGAAGACAGAGCCTCTTGGAGATGAATTTGATCGTTTACGGAATTGACAGCCTTGTATATTTTAAAATCATCACAAAAAAGAAGAAATTCAATATTATATTTCGAAAGGCAGAGGTGGACATCATTAATAAAATCTAAGAAAAGGATAGGGCCAAGGTGAGAGCCCTGAGGAACTCCAGAATGTATAGGAAAGGGTTGAGAAGAAGAAGAACCAATGCTAATAGAAGAAGTTCTATTAGAAAGGTAACAAGAGAACCAGTTTAAGAGATTTCCAGAAACTCCATTGGCTTGTAATTTGTCAATCAGAATTCGGTGATTTACCCGATCAAAGGCTTTAGTTAGGTCTAGATATAGGGTGTCTACTTGGGTATTCTTGGAGAACTGTTTGAAAAGGAAATTAGAATAAACAAGGAGGTTAGAGGTAACAGATTTATTGGGAACGAAACCGTGTTGATTAACAATAATGAAACGAAGAAAGAAAGGCAAAATTTGATCAAGAAGAAGAGACTCAAAAAGTTTTGGAATAGTAGAAAGGATAGAAATTGGTCTATAGTTGGATATTTCTGATTTAGGAAGGCCTTTTTTAGGGATAGGTTTAATAAAGCTATGCTTCCAGGAAGAAGGAAAAGTACCTGTTGAAAGAGATTGATTAAAGATGAACTGTAGAGGAGAGGACAAAGTGTAGAAACATTTTTTAAGAAAAAGAGGGGGGATACCATCAGGACCAATACTTTTGTGGGGATTTAGTTTAAAAAGAGCTAGACGAATGTCACTTTCAGAGATAGTTGTAGAAGAAATGATATCTGAGTATGAAAAGTTGAAATCAGAAGAACAAGTGGGAACCAGAGAATAAGCTGAAGAAAAATAGTGGGAGAATAATTTTAAAGCATCATGAATGGAATCAGCTTCACAATTCCCCAAATGAAGGTTTTTGGGTAGGGATTGATCTTTTCTCATGGTCCTCTCATATTTCCAGAAATATCGAGGATCACGACGAACAGCAAATTCAACAGAAGAAAGATAGCGTGAATAACATTCTTCTGAAAGTGACTTACAAGTCGAACGAAGGAAAGAAAACTGATGATAAAAGTGAGGTAGTCCAGAAGATTTGTAGAGTTGGTGACATTTTTTCTTTTCTATTAGAAGGCATTTCAAATGTGGAGAGTACCAACGAGGAAATGAATCATGTTTTTTAACATGAGAAGGGACAAAACATTTAATTACATCAGAGACAAAGGAGCTGAAAAGAGAGACATTGCGATCAACAGTGTTTTTCTCATTGAGAAAAGAAGGCCAATAAAAATTATCAAATAACTATTAATAAGATCATAATTACCCTTTTGAAAATTATAGATGGTCTCATCATTCAGAACAGCTGATTTTGGAATGGGAAGATAGAGGGAATTTAAAGTGAGGAGTAAAGGTGGGTGATGAGACTCCACTGGGAGAAGAGGATCGGGCGCTGTCACGGAACACTCGTAATGAAAAGCTGTAGAAAAAATTAGATCTAGTGTTTTGCCATTTGAATTACGAATATTGTTAAGTTGATGAAAATTGAGAAAGAATACATTTTCAATGGTTGTCCTAGATTTTTCTGAGTGACCCGAAGGAATGGAATTGACAGAAGGATCCCCCCAATCACAGTCAGGTAAGTTGTAGTCTCCCAATATGATAAAGCTATCAGAGACATACTGGTTACGGAGGTGATCTACCACCTCCCAGTGAGATTCATATGACTCAAGAGGAGCGTCAGGAGGTATGTAGACCACACCCAGCACAAGACGTTTGAGGTTAGGACCAAGAGTGATTTGAACAAAAACTTGTTCAACATCGTTGTTTAATAGAGGAAGTTGAGTACAGGAAAATCTGTTGTCAAGAGCTAGGAGACAGCCACCGCCACCAGATTTTTGGCTTGTTTGTAAATCGCGGTCACAGCGGAACACAGAAAAGTTGTTAAGCCAAAGCTCACCTGTTAGAAAAGAAGGTATTAGTTTAGTTTCGGTGAAGGCAAGAACATCAAAAGATTGGAGTGGAACATTTGATCTTAAAGCTCCAAGCTTAGATCGTAGACCATTAGCATTTTGATAATAGATGGAGAAGTCATGTGCAGGTGTAGAGGTGGTTACATTAGAAGAGCGGAAATAATGAAATTTGGTGGCAGGGCTGATATCGGGGGAGGAGGTGAGGGTTATAAGACTATTTGGTTTGTATGGAAGGAAATAGGTAAAGAAGGTATGAAATGATTGGTAGGGCTGCTAAAGTTAGTAGACAATTGACAAGGTAGGGTGGTTTGAGCAACATGATGTTGTGAAGCAGGTGAACGGAAATCAAGAGAGGGATAGGGGAGAGAAGAATTAGTACAAGTTCTAGGGAGAAGATTATCATCAACACTATGTACATCAATAATATCTGAGCTATTGAAGAAATCAATTAAACTGTTAGACAAAACATTTTTTGGAGCAATGTGTTGACGAGTTTGTGGAGATGGTAGAGTGAATATTGGATCACGGTGGAGAACAGGAGTGGAATCAAGATGAGAAAGTGGAAGAGAAAATTCAGAGTGATGGAAATGGGTTTTATCAAGTTCTGAACTGATAACATTGTCAAAATAAGTATTTTTGATAATTCTTATAAGTTCTTGACTTATGATTTTTTTACCAAATTTGTTGTAATGAAGTCCATGTTTTGTATAAAGATTTCTTTTAACTGTACAAGATATGTCGAAAATTTTAAATCTTTTTGGCAAATTACAATCTTCCATAGTAATATAATTACTATAGTAGATATTTGAATTTAGTTGTGGTAGATCATATCTATATGGAATAGTGACATATATGATGTTAACATTACTTACACTGGTATTATTAATGAGAGTTTGTATGTCATTGTAGGGATCATATTTTAAATGAGAATTGATATTATTGGTTCCTGCTATAACCACTAAGAAATCGATTTTTGTCATGTCTTTAGTTTCGTGTTCAATGTTATGTACACTTGAGAGCAGCAAAAGCGAATCAAACTTTTTCCTCCACCAAATATGCGATATCTTCGAAATTACTATTTCTATCGAGTCGTATGATATCTCAAAATGTTGTGAATTTTGTTTTCTACAATTTCTTAATTCGATTGTTCAAAAAAAACCTACCAGAAGCCGTCAAAATTAAATTTTACTACAGGATGTCAAAAAAGAAGAAAAACCTGATTTTTTTATTTTTAACAAAAGACGTTATAACCTGAGAAATCACTAAGATTCATTCATAACAATGGTGGATCAGAATTTTGTATTGCCTTCCTGAGCTATGATCACAGCATTCATTCAATTTGGTATTGGCTGGATCAATATAACCACAATTTCTTGGTGCAACCTCTCCCATTCTTCGGTGAGGGCGATCTTGAGCTCTGCTACAGTCTGGGGAGCCGGTAATCTACCTCGAACACTTCGTTTGAGTTGGTCCCACAGATTTTCGATCGGATTGAGGTCGGCACTAAGAGAGGGCTAGTCCAAAGTGTCAAGATTCTCCTCACCCAAGAACTCCCGAACACAGGTTGCCACATGTGGGCGGGCATTTTCATGCATGAGGAGGAACTGGTCGCCCATAATTTGACCGAAAAGAACCACATGGGTCTGCAGGACTTCAAGAAGCTAGAATTTAACCAAAAAAAACTTCAACTGGACCCAAACTCTCCAGAGAGCACAGGGAAAGGAGACTCAGATTCGCCATAAAACACGTGGATTGGACACCCAAGCAATGGCGCTCTGTTCTCTTCACTGATGAATGCCGGATGTGTTTGTTTGGTGATGACAGAAGGAAAAGAGTCTATCGAAGAGCGGGAGAAAGGTATGCTGAGTAATTCATCACAGAAACTGTCAGTTTCCGCGGTGGTTCCTGTATGGTGTGGGTTGGGATTTCAACTGAAAGAAAGACTGAATTGGTTTTCATCACATACGGTGCAGGAGGTGGCCTGGACAGTCAGCGATACATTGATAACATCCTGCAGACCCATGTGGTTCCTCTTTCTCAAATTATGGGCCACCAGTTCCTGCTCATGTGCGACAATGCCCGCCAACATGTGGGTAACTGGGTTCGGGAGTTCTTGGGTGAGGAGAATATTGACACTTTGGACTAGCCCTCTCTTAGTGCCGACCTCAATCCGATTGAAAATCTGTGGGACCAACTCAAACGAAGTGTTCGAGGCAGATTACCGTCTCTCCAGACTATAGCAGAGCTCAAGATCGCCCTCACCGAAGAATGGGAGAGGTTGCCCCAAGAAATTGCGGTTATTTTGATCCAGCCAATACCAAATTGAATGCATGCTGTGATCATAGCTCAGGAAGGCAACACAAAATACTGATTCACCATTGTTATGAATGAATCTTAGTGATTTCTCAGGTTATAACGTCTTTTATTAAAAATAAAAAAATCAGGTTTTTCTTCTTTTTTGACATCCTGTAGTAAAATTTAATTTTGACGGCTTCTGGTAGGTTTTTTTTGAACAATCGAATTAAGAAATTGTAGAAAACAAAATTTACAACATTTTGAGATATCATACGACTCGATAGAAATAGTAATTTCGAAGATATCGCATATTTGGTGGAGGAAAAAGTTTGATTCGCTTTTGCTGCTCTCAAGTGTATAACATCACGAAATTTTGCATTGGGATACAAAGTGGCTTCAATTTTAAATGAGTCATTAAGCTCTTGGCTTAAAATATTTCTCAATTGTCTACCATGGCTATCTCCTATTATTTTAACTATTGTTTTCCTAGTCTTGGAACACTTATCTACAGTAATATTAATGGAAGTTTCTTGTTCAGTTTTCTGTTTCTTGTTCAATTGTTCTTCCAGTGCAGCAATTTTATCATTTGCTAGTTCTTCCTTCTGCTTGATTTTCAACCGTTCAATCTCTACGTTGCGAATTATTTCTCTAACTTCAGTACTTTTTGGTTCTTTTCTGTAAATTAACTTCTGTATGAGTTCTTCATTCTTCTGTTTGATTTCCTCCAGTTCTCTCATGATGTTTTTGTTCTCTTCTTCAATCTCTCGACAATTATTTCTCATTTCCTGTAATTTAATATTTTTTTCTTCGATCTCTTTTTTACTGCTTTCATTGGAGAGATATTGTAATTTCAATTGATGTTTTATATCATTTATTTCATCTTTAGCTTCTTCTATTGTGTCATGATGGAATCTTTTTTCTTCGTTAATTTCTCCTCTTATTTTTTTGATTTGTTTTGTCTTCTTATCTATCAATAATTTAATTATCTGATTATATGAGAAACATGTTTCAACAATTATTGACATTACTTCTTCGACATCATTTTTCTTCACACTTTTTAGAATAGTATTTTTCAAAAATTCCACTTTTTTTGTCATTGCATCTGCTTCATTTTGTATATCTTTTGTTTCTTCGAATAATAATCCAATGAGATCAGTAATGCACGCAGACAAGGGACAACTTACTTTTTGATTGTCTTCTTTTGTTTCCAAACTGACCTGGACATTTGGATGGGCTGCATTGATATGTCTTGTCAAGCCTCTCTTCGTGAATTTAGTATTACAATGGTGGCACAAGACAGAATCGTCTTGTTGAAACGTATCAGTATACATAACTTACAAAAATTTAGGAATTTTCAGAAAAATTTCAGAAATTTTACGGAGCAAATTTATTTCAAGTTGCAAACATACATAGGCTATGTTTGTAAACGAGTCCAGCACCAATACTTATTTTTTTTGTGTTGAAAATCGCAAAGCCAGAATATTCTGTTATAAAATTCTACCCCCAACCGCGAATCGAACTCAGGATCTCTGGACTATAGGCATTGGTCATATAATGAAGGGGTTTTTAGCCACCATTCGCTGGTCAAATTTAATAACCCATCAGTTAATCAAATTAATCTCATCAGCCTGAGTGGCGCCGGGCATTACCAGCAGAACGTGATTTACCGTGATGACTAAGGATAAAGTTAGGATCTCAGTGAGTGCACCATCTTGTTGTGCAACGTTTCATGCTTCACTCTTGCGTCTCTTCCTTTGGGATCAAATAAGATCGAATCCCACTGACTTGGAAACGCTTAGAAAAACTTCTCATTTAAAATTCGAGACGAAACGTTGCGTAACAAAAAGGTGCACTCAGTGGGATCCTCGCTTAATACTTCCGTAACATTATAAAAAAAATTGGCAGGACATAGCCGGCTTTTTGTTCTACTGGCAACACTGGTTTCATTGTCTCATTTGAAAACACTGAAAAGAGAACTTGTGATTACTACTATTAGTACTATTACTAGTGATTAGATTCATTACTGATTAGTGATTGAATATTTTTTTATAAGGATACAGCAAGGAGAAAGAAAAGAAATTAAAGTAAATTAGTACATTTAGTGCGTTCAATTTGCAATATTAGTCATTAGTCGCTTACTGGAACTACTTAAATCAAAATACTCCATAAGAAAACACTACAAAATTCAGTTTACTTCCTAGTGCCTTTGTGTAACATTCATCTCAATCACATCTTGGTTTCCACATTGTACTTTTGCATCTGAAATGGGCTCTTATATTTTCTGAAGAGTTTCATGGGTTGTATGATTATCAAACAACCATAGCTTTTTCTATTCATTGATATGGGCAATTGTCTAAAAGGCTCTTCAACTGATGATTTATCTCCCTTGAGAAATGCAGAGACCACTGAGAACACAACATCTGAGCAACCTTGGATACCTTACAGAGTAAGTATTATCCTGAACACACAAGTTCAGGAAGTAGAATCATTTAGCCTTGTAGTTCTGTGACCCAGGATGAGCTATGAAAAGTTTGTGTTAACAATTTTCCTCAATGTTTTAAAGTAGACAACATTATGAAATTTAATAGTCTTACTAATTCAATGAGATATCAAATCTCTCTAATGAAGACTATGGGTTCTTAGATGGGTTCTTGATGATGGGTTCTTAAGAAAAAATTCAAGTTCTCACAATGTTTGATAGCACATAGAAATATGTGGTTCAGAACAAGCCAACTTTTTAACTTAAGTTTGCTGAAGACCATTACTCCCCTCAGCTGGTTACATCAACAACAATGAAGACTATCCTACTACTACAAGAATAACTTGTTTGTTTTTTTATTGTAACCAGCATGGCTACAGCTGGTACGAGCACATGGATCTGTTGGCTCGGATCCCACCCAGTGCTTGTATTTTTCCTCATTAATTTAACACTTCGTACGCCAAGCCCAAAATCATGATTGTCCCCTGAGGCCACGATACAAAGGATTGTCTCTCAATATGTGCGACGTGGCCCCCAGCAAGTTTGTTTTTCATGGGGAGCCATGTCACTCATATTGAGAGACACTTTGTTACCTCTGTTTTTGTATTTTAGTTGACTTTATTTTTTGCTGTCGCTCATATTCAGCGACGTGGCGTACAAAGTGTTAAACATGTGACCACAATAATAAAATTCCAAGGGTTAGGTGGTAGAAATGCTTTCAGCATTAACCTTGCCTGTTAGTTACCTTCCTCTGAAAAGCATTGTGAACATGATTGTATATTACTGAACGACAAATTCTTATGTGCAATCAACCACTGTGAGAAAAGCCAAGAATAATTTGATTTTGTTTTTCACATACTTAATATGGTTTGATTGGTTGATTCTAAATAAAAGTGAAACAGTATTTATGATTTATTTGAACTTCTGTTTGGTGGCAAATTGGAGTTAAGTAGCAAGGAACACCCCTGTGATAGTAATAAACCTTGTTTCACAACTGTAGGGTACAAATGGGAAACACACCATACTTCAAGTTTTACTATATCTGTGAGAGTAAAGAAACTCTGTAGTCTCATTCTTGCAGGATAAACAGTGTATTGTATTGTATATCAACCTACTCCCTTGTCCAGGGTAATTAGTTTTTCTCAGTGTTAAAAAGCCTACCATAATATTTATGCATATTTGAACTGGTTGATTATAAATATACACCTTTGTGTGTTCTTTGTGTTATTATATCACAATAGTGCAGAATTATAGGACTTTTCCGTTTCTTTTGTGTATCACTTGGCCATAATTCTTGCACTGGACATGGCTCACATCAAAATATGAGTAGACCCCAAGAATTCAATTTAAAGAGTTGAAAAATTCTAACTGCTGGTATTCAAACACAAGGTGTTGTCTACAAAACCCGTGTGCTACCCATTTGTCTATGGTGAATACTATGTTCAAATATAAATTGTATTAATTTGTACTTATTTAAATGAATGACAGACTTGGCAGGACCTAGATAGTGGATCTTGGAGTCCATAATTATAATCCTTCAACCATTGTTTTGTGTGTGTTAAGTATTGGTATTTTTTTTGTTATCTGTGAATTTTTTTGTTATTGTTCTTTTTTTGTTAATTGGTCATGTACTGTAAAATATACAATACTAACAGTATTTATTATTATTGTATAAGAGGTATCTATCTAGCAGACTGTCTGGCTGGGGGACCTTAAACAGGGAGAAGACCAGTGTCTCACTAGAGGAGCCTCCAGCTGTAGCCAAGCTGGCTATAACAGCAACAACAACAACATCTAGTAGACTGACATTATTATTATTTTAAACTATTTTCTCTCATTAGGAAGTTAATCCTGGAGGTCCAATATTCTACCCTTCACCTGGGATCAGTTGTTCAGTCAATCAACTATCTGAAGAAGATCAAGTTAAAATAGCGAAGAAATTGGGATTCATTCAACATTTACCAACCGGATCTTATGATGGATGTAAAAAGAACAGAGAGTGAGTTTTTCCTTGTAATCAAAACTAGTAAGTACCTAGCCCTTAGGGTGGCATTAGGAAGGGCATCCAGCCATAAAATTTGGAAGTATGAGTGCCTGATCCTACCAACCTCAACTATGTGAAACAGGTTGGACAAGGCTGACCCCAACTAAATTTAGGAAAAGGTAATGTGAAATAAGAAGAAGTACGTATTATATTTTGCAATTCAACCTAAACATTCTCCTTTTTGATGCTTTCTCTTTTAAAAATGGACTTTTCTACCTCGAAGAGGATTCTACCTACATAAAAATATTATTTTAATTAAAAGAAAATCCTTCTTCTTTTATTAATAAAGTGACTATAGTAAAGAGATTAATAGTAAAATTAACACTTATCAAAATGCTAGGTTTACAACAGCAAAAAAATCAGGAAATAGACAAGGAGTACATAATTACCTCCTGGGAAGTTATTGGGTTCAAAAACCAGCCAGGACATGACATTTTAATTATGACAACATAATTATAGGTTTTTGGGTTATTGCTGGAAAAATGAGACTTATTAGTCTTAGTTGGGGATTATAAATTAAGGTGATACAGTGAAACCTGAATATAAGAGACCTCAATAGAACGATTTTTTTCTCTCTATTATCCAGGTTTCTCTTATAGACATAAACATTGTAAGCTCCTGATTTTATTCTTTAATAAAGATTTTAACTAGTGAATACATAACCTCTTCGCGCCCAATGTCCTCGTAAGAGGACATTTATTTTATAGTCCTAAGTGCCCAAGCTAATAATTTATACTACCAAGTAGCATAAAATGTTTGTCCTCGGGCGAGGCCACCAGTCACTTAGTACTACAAAACAAAAATTGGTGTTGGGCGCGAAGAGGATAAACAACATCACACAAGACATGGAAAGAGCCTTGAAAATTGCTTCTGGGTGTCCAAGGGCTAAATACCCCATCAATCCTTCCACCACCATGACACAACAATCTTGAACACATAAAGTAAGTCTTATAGAGAGGTTATTTTCCCTCATAGAGAGGCAAGTTTGACCTGGAAATTTGTCTCTTATATCCTGGTTCAACTGTAGTATTTTATTAAATGAATACTACTGCCTAGGTACATTGCTGAATACAGTTAGCAGGGATGTAAATCAGTTTGCTTTTCTTCCCCAGATGTGTGATATGTATGATAGAATTTGTTGTTGGTGATCCTGTGCGCTACCTTCCATGTTTGCATATTTATCATAAGAAATGTATTGATGCCTGGCTTATGCGAAGTTTTACTTGCCCTTCTTGTATGGAACCTGTTGATGCAGCACTTCTAACCAGTTATAATAGCAACTAAAGTAAGTATTAGTAGACTTAAGTTTTTTAAGGGGTATTTTATGTAAATATGTATTAAGAGGTAAACATGTTAATAATTTGAATTAATTATTAGGTGTACTTGCTGGAAGACATTCAGCAGATATGGTACCAGCCATGTCTGGCCAAAAGACAATAACACAATTGCTGGCACCCTAAACAGGGTTGGCATTAGATAGGGTATCCAGACATAAAATGTGGAAGTAGGAGTGCTAGAACCAAACAACCTCAACTATGAGGACAAGGTTGAACAAATTTGGCCCATAGCAGGTTTGGTAAAAGGCAAAGTGAAAGAATAAATTGCTAGGTGTACTACAAACTAGTGCTATTTTCATGGTCTATCTAGATATGGTCTAATAATAATGGTTGCTTTCAAATGAAAGTTTATTTCTGCAAATGATAAGTTTCTGTTAATGTTTTGTAAGTCTCCCTGAATAATAAAATTTATTTTTAAATTAATTTTGAAAAGCACTTTTTAAATCAATCATAGAGTAGTCACTGTGGCAGAGCGAGTTAGCGCGCTAGGCATTGCACACATGGTGACCTGGGTTCGATTCCTAGCGGGGGAGGATTTTTTCTGCTCTGTACTTGGATGTTCGGGGTCCACTCATACCTCGTGAGGAAAAATGAGTAGCTGCTTTAATGTGAAGCAGCGACCAGTGGCAGAATCTTAGGCAAAAAAAATAATACAAGATATTGTAAAATTAGCGTGGTAAAGTCCTATGATTCTGCGCTACCCACTAAAATTGTGACATAATAACACAAAGAAAAAGCATTAAAAAAAATCAATCATAGAATAAAAATGTAATCAATTGGATTCAAATTTCCTGTCATACATGTGCAAAGAAAATTTATCACTTGAGCTTATATGACAGCTCAGAAATATCATGGACACCATTAAAATATCATGCACATCTTCTCTGAAAATATTCAGTCAATATTTACTGAATGGATTATGTAAAAGAGGGTATCTCCTGTACAAGTAATGTAATAGTATCCATCGACATTTCAAAAGAAAGAAAAAAAATCAGTCAATATAATTCAGGAACCTTAAACTTCTTTACTTGTTTCAGGGGTGATCATTATCAAGTGAAATCATTTCATTTGACATAACAATTATTTTTCTATGCAATTGGTGATGAACATCTTTACTGTCAATGGGATCCTCAATTGTTGCGCATTGTGTTTTTTCAATTAAAATGTTTTTTCCCCCTTCAATAATTACCTATCAATTCCACCAAAAAATAATAGTAAATTTATAATTATTCAAGCTTGAATTATTCAGTCAGAATTTGGCCAATTATGTAAGGAAAATGCCAAAATATGATTTTTTTATTTAAGTGGGTGTACACTAACATATTTCTTTAAAAAAATATTAAGTGTTATTTCAACATGAACATTTGTTTATTTACTAACTTATTAATTCCAAAATTGTCTTAGTAGCACTTGTACATATAGATATTATGTAGTTACTTACTGAGCGAGGTGATAAGGCATTTAAGGTACAGAAATTTGAACTGGATGTAAGTATATTCCAAATTTGAGGTTAAAATTTCTTTTAAATTGAGATATTGATGAATTTTAGTATTCACCATAGCTGTGTGGGTAGCACTCTCTATTTGCAAGAAGGTGACTTGAGTCGAATCCCAGCAATGTCAAAAATTGGCTCTGTACTTAAGCACTTTCAGAGTCCACTCATACTTTATGATGAAAAATAACTTCCTGTTTTGATGTAAGAATTGACCAATGGTAAAATTATGGTCAAGAGGAGAATATAATATATTTGTATCTGATCTGTATTATTGTGCTACCCACCAAGTTGTTATATCATAATTGATAACACAAAAGATTATATTTATTTAATAAAATGTTAAATTAAAAGGGGGGGATATTTTCCTGAAAAAGATTGTTACCTTTATGTACGAGTACATATTGTGAATTTCTTAGGAATTGCATACAAAAAAAGTCATATTCAAAATCTTGTAGCATTTCTGATAAATGCTGGCTTGTTCATACATATTTTGAAAACATTTTTTTTATGCTAGACTAAATCAGTTGTCTAGGTGGATATGCACGTATCCAGTTTTTTTTGTATACAAAATTGGGATTTTTTTCTTCTCACTTTTGACATTGAAAAAAGCTTTAACTTAGTGCCCCATGAGTGTTATGTGTACACAAAAAAATAGATCATTTTTGCGCGCTTACACTTGAAAGTAAAGTAAAATGAATAATTTAATGAAGAATCCTGTTACCTATGAAATTTTAATTCAAGTCAAAAGTAAAGAAGAAAAACAATGTGTAGGTCAGGGAACTTTATGAACACAGTAATAGAAAACCATAAAAAAAAAAATATCATGTCTAGTAGAAACATAGCTTGTATTTTTTTCATTACATTTTTAAATAAAGGTGATATAATATTGTATCCCCTCGTTACAGTGAAACAATTCAACTGTTGAATTTGGAATGTACATTTTAAATTTTATGACGTAGGTATACCATAGGCTGTGCATTGTCTACCTTAGCTGCAAAGTTCTATTTCGTGTTGAAGTGTTTTTTTTTATGAGGCTTTGGTTTGGTGGCGAAATGAAATGTACTAAATCTTGAAATGTGAAGCTAAATTAGTAAAAAAATTATGACATACCTAATTATAATATGTAATGGTCTAGGGTTAAGTGACCTAATGTTAGGTAACACCAAGTAGTATAGTTTTATGTGTATTTTTTCTTCTGAGAAAATCTAATATTAGGTATCAGAAGTCTTGTGTTCGTTTTTGTAATAATAAGAAATAATAAATAATAAAAAAAATCGTATTTCTAAACAAGTCATAACGTCCTGGGCCACTTTGGTACTGTATTTGCATTCCTTGCAAATTGCAAATCTCAGAAACTACTGAATGGATTTCAACAAAATTTTGTTCAATCTTGGGAGACATATTGTAGATGATTCTATTTTAATTTATCAACGGATCTTAGAGATAAATCTCGAGCCTGATCACTAACTTTTTACTTAAATGCTTTATCTTGTGAACCATCATCATACACCTGATTTTAATTAATTTTTTTACTTAAAATGCTTTTAACTCGTGAACCATACACTCGATTTTAATTAAATTTTGTATGTTAATGCATATTATTATTTTACAGAGAACTTTTGTAATAAAAATTGAATTTTTTTTTGAGGTCTGATATTAAAATTTAAGAAAAATCGGAAAACTGGACCAAAAAGTGCATTAAAAAGGTCTTTAACTTGGTGCTACAGAATGTTTTGTATGATATAGTTATAGAAGATAGGAAAAAACGGTATTAAAACAATTTCAAAGAGAATCAGTTTATAAATTTCAGAGATAAGTGATTTGTATACAATTTGAATACAAGTGATTTGTATACATTGTATACTATACATACAAGTGATTACATACAAGTGTATGTATACACAATTTGAACCATTCACGAAGAAGTATTGTGTCCATAATTGACAGGTATATAATATTGTGACAAGCAATCAAACACCTTGATTACATTTGCAATGTTATTCACCATAAAAGATTCTTTAAAATTTATCGCCAGCTGTTCTTACCCAAATTTTGTGTAAGATTTGGAAAAGTTAGGAAAATCAATTCATAAAGGTTTTTTTTTGATTTTCAATTTTCTTTTTGAAAAATGAGTTAATGTGATGTACTATTCAGAGTCAAGAAGTGTTGTACTTCAAATTAATGTCAGTGTGATATTGTGAATAGAAATGTTTTGTGTAATTATCAAATTAAATTTATTATAGTTTTTTTTTTAAATTATTATTAAGAGCATTTTTCATAGCTAAAGCCATTGTAATAATCAGATACGAAATCATGTTTTATTTTTACATTGCAAATTAGAACAATGCTTAATGCTCCTCTAACTTCAAGAAGTGGTGTCAGAGAAGAATTCAAGAGATCTTGTATTTTATTTGTAAATAAAAATGAAATGAATAATGACATAATATAGTTTCACAAAGTATATAAATAAGTAACTAATGGTTTTTATTATTGTGTTTTGTGAATCAGGCTTTCTGGATTAGAGGTTTGGTTTTGAGAAAAATGCATTGTAACATTTTTAACAATACGAGTATAGGACTAGAGAAATAATCAAGATAGCTGAACCTCCTGTCCTGTGGTATGACTTGAAACTTTTAGAAGCAAAAACTCTAGCTAGATGACTGGCCAGTTTAGAAGAGTTTTAAGGGCTTGAAATAGTTAAAAAAAAAAGTCTTAAATACTTTGTTTTGACTTAAGATTATTCTAATAAAAATACAGTTGGCAAGGAAGTGTTAGGATTAGCTTTTTTTTTTTTTTTTTTTTTCTTCTCATTCTGGAAAGTTTCAAGTTTTCTTTCTTCTTCTTGGGGTGCCAAAGAATTGATTTTAGCCAATCATCAGGGTATTTTTTTATTTTAATTGTTGCTCCTCTGAAGAAGGGGTGGGGGTGTTGATCAACACCTATTCAGTTTTTCAGCTTTATTGCTTTTGAAGTTATCACGAAAACAAAAGAGATTGGTTTTGTGTTGAACTCACGGTATAGTTACAGGTATATCCAATCATTTTAAAATACTTGTAATGTTTACTATCAAACTAAATAATAATTGTAGTTTTCTCATGGAGGAATAAGCCATGGAGCACTGGTAATGTCTCAAACCTGTCACACAAGAAACTACAAAATATGGCTACCAACATTACAGGCTTCAAAAGCATGTAAATCTATATCTATAAAAGAAAGCTGTCTGTATGTGTGTATGTATGTATGTATGTATGTTCTTTATACAAATCCACACCGTTTGACCGAGAAACCTGAAATTTTGCACATAGGTCCGCTTGGATCAGGAAATTCTTCTAGGCTAGATTATATCTCCCTGAGGTTAAGCTACAATGAGTAAGGATAAAAATGGATGGGTGACGCAAAAAAAATGCACGTTTTTTGACATAAATGACATTTTTTCTCGAAATTTGTCGCGACGACCTATCAACTCAAAGCGAGAAAGTTTTAGGCAAGGGTTTGAGCTTTCAATTGACATATCGATATAGAATTTCTGATGAGCCGTTCTTGAGCTACGCCGGGTAAGGTAAAAAAATGGATGGGTAACATGTAAAATATTCACGTTTTTTGACCTAAATGACATTTTTTCTCGAAATTTGAAGTGACGACCTATCAACTCAGAGCGAGAAAGTTTTAGGCAAGGGTTTAGGCTTTCATTTGACATATTGATCGCGAAATTCTGATGAGCCATTCTTGAGCTACGCCGGGGAAGGCCAGAAAATAGATGGGCGACAAAAAATATTCAGGTTTTTTTTCAAACCTAAATGACATTTTGTGTGTGTGTGGTGTGTGTGTGTATGGTGTGTGTGTGTGTGTGGTGTGTGTGTGTGTATGGTGTGTGTGGTGTGTGTGGTGTGTGTGTGGTGTGTGTGTGTTGTGTGTGTGGTGTGTGTGTGTGTGTGGTGTGTGTGTGTGTGGTGTGTGTGGTGTGTGTGTGTGTGGTGTGTGTGTGTGTGGTGTGTGTGTGTGGTGTGTGTGTGTGTGTGTGTGTGGTTGTGTGTGTGTGGATGTGTGTGTGTGGGTGGGTGTGTGTGTGCGTTGTGTGTGTTTGATGGGCTGGCGAAGCGGCGGGTGTAACCCGCTAGTAGTAATTAATCTTTGTTGTGATTGCCTCTGTGTTATATTTACACATAATGGCTGATTTCATGAGACTGGTTCATTACCTATGAGATATATGTTATGAATTCTCCATTGATTCCTCCATGGGTTTTCCTGACAAGCAAAAAATGAGAACTTTGAATTACCTTCAGTTCAAAACTGAAAAATGCACAGATCTAACATTCTATACCATTATTCATCATGTGTAAAATGAACATTAGTCCCAACTCATTTAAGCATATGTAAAAAATATCACTAGTCAGAACCAGGTATGTATTTCCTTGTGTTCATGTTTTATTTGGATAGCCGAGAATTTAGCAATGTGGACGTTGGAGTTTCAAGTTCTGTTCATGTCAAAAAAACTAAGGAAGTATGAGTAGGGAACGACCATTGTAACAAACACTTTTGTTTAATTCAATCTCCCTTTTGCTCTAATTAAACATTATGCATCTTGCTTTATTGTGTCCTGATTTCTGTTTTACTTTGCAGCTGTAGTTTTTTTAAATATATTTTTTTACTACTTGAGCACCGGAGTCATGAGTTAAGTACTCTCCAATACATAGAATTTCGCTTATGTAGAGTCAAACTGGGCTTAGATAGAACTAGTTTTATCCCCCCTGTTTTACCTACCTAATTATAATGATAGTTATATTGACCTCAAGGGACTGGAATTTTTTTCTCTTATTTCCAGATTTGTCTTATAAAGAGGTAAATTTGACCTAAAAATTGTTCTCTTGTATCCAGGCTTAACTGTATTAGTAAACCGGCGTGATTTAAATTAAAAGTAAATATTGTTTTTTAATCAAAGATCCTGAAAGGTCAAGTCAAGTTGGAATTAAAAATGCAGCTTACCTTAACCACTAAATATCTTACAAGCTATAGTTATGTTTTAGCTCGGCTTTTGATGGCTCCAACACCACCCAAGTGGATGCTCTCCAGGATCATAACTTTGTAAAAAGTAAAATTATTTAGTGAGGTAATTTGGACTTTAGGGCTGACTAAATTTATTAGACTTAAATCAATAAATTTAGGTCTGTCTAAATTTATTACTTATTGAGGTCAATTTGAAAAAATAGGTCTTTCTAAATTCACATAATTGTAAATATATAATCTCTTGAAAATATTCTATCCCTGAAAAAAGGTTATTGTAATAATCATAATAAGAACAATTTCCACCACCATGTACAGGAGTGATATCAGAGCAAATATTTTTGACAAGGACCATTTTTAAACCAGAAAAGATATTTTTTCATGACATGTTGAAATGCTCCTTTATCCAGTAGTCTTTCATTATTTTGGTGGTGAAGTAGTTGAGCACTAGCATGTTGATCCAGGTAGTATGGGTGCTCATTGGTTTGGATCCCGTGAGTTTTTCTTCATTTATTTGAGATCATGACACCATAATAATGGTACCAAAACAACTGTACAACAACAAAAAGACCAGTCCTTTTCGTGCTGTCTCTTAAAGTTATCATTTCAGTGTGTTCTTTCACCTTGAACTTCGATAATTCTAATAAGTTATCTTTTTTTCCTTATTCCATAAATCCGTCCTAAGCTTTAATTTTCATTCTAAACTGATCGCTGAGAAAAAATCCTCAATAACGTTTACATTGTTTACTCATATCCTGGATCCACTTGCAAGATGTGTTTTGTCAACATGGAAGAACATGAAAATGCTTTCTTTTGATTGTTGAATACACAATTTTTATTTTTTAAATTTTCAAAGTACACAAATTAAATTTGACAAATTTGGAGTAGAATGTATAATATGTATTAAGATTATTTTGAAATAAAATGTATTTACAAAATGATAACAGATTTTTTTATCATTTTCTGTTACTTTAGTGAGGACTATAGCATTACCCCACCCATACACCATTTGCTCAAGCAACCACTGGTGTAATAGGGGTCTTTATTTATTATTAGTGAATGCCAGGTAGGAAATTATCTATATAGAACAGTACTCGTGTTGACAAAAATGCAGTAACATGTGTATATCAGCTATCTTTTTTCAGCAGCAAGCTAGTTGTAAAGAAAAGAAAATGAAGAGAACACTTATAACGCACCTAGTAAAATGGCACCACTGACAGATGTGAGGGATTATGGAGAATTTAAAACAAAATATTTCCCTTGCAATACAAAGATGAAATAAAGTGATCATTTTAGGCTCACTAAGCATTAAAATAAATGGAGTGGTTTTAATTTTATAAAGAGCAAAAAATAATAATAACATACAATATATTGTACCAATAATAAGTAAAAGGGAAAATAGAACACTAGAAAAATTCCTGGTTCACACCACAGCTTTTATTTTATTTTTACATCCTTATTGACCTAATTGGCCAGCCAACACAAGTCTCTTAATTTTTAAGCAAAACAAAAAAAAAAAACATTAAAAGTAAAATCAATCAGGAAAATCAGAAATGTGAGAATTAATACTTGATGTTCAAATTCCAAACTCGAAAAAACAGCTGGTTTCACCTGTAGTATACCATTTTTTTCTTATCCTTCACTGTTTCAATCAGTGCTTTTGTCTTTTTAAAGATTTTCATTCAATTTGCTTTATATGTTTATGCTTATATACATAAAAATCTTTATTATAATCAAAGTTTGAAGAGAATACAGGTTATACTAGTCAACCTCTGCTGCTTGATCTAACCTATCTTGTTCTTCCTCTTCTTTATTCCTTGGCTTCAACACATTTCTCATGTCATTGGAAGGTGCTAATTTCAGTAAACCTCTTCGACTAACACCCTGAAATAGAAGAAAATGTAAATTTATAGATGAAATATAGAGAAAGAGCAAAAACTCAAGTAGGCAAAAAATGTACAGTATAAGATATTCATAATATTTAAGTACATGGGATCAAGTGAATTATTTTCTGAAGTAATTGAGTGAGTTACCCTGGCAAAAGAATCACAGATCAGGGGATGTTTCCTGTTGTATGAAGACATCAAAAGGAAGAAAATCCTAGCTGGGTTAGATTGCTGCCTGATTGCTACTTAAGAGCTTTTTTATTTTAAAGAGCCTTGTAATAGAAAAAAGCATATTTTTTACAAATTGATGTAAAACTACTTGGTTCCTTTAATAATCTGTCAACCCCTAAAAAAAACTTTAATCCTCAAAATTGATTTTTGAGCTTGTCCTAATACAGCAATCAATGTTATAATAAATAGAAAAAAATATCTCCAGAAGGACAGATATTTTAATTTTATAAAATTCAATTATCTATCCAAATTGAAGTGTGGAACTTACCAAGCTCAACAAATATTCTACAATGGCAACTTTATCTTCCCATATGGCAGCTTGAATTGGGCGTATACCATACTGATCTTGAACCTGAAAAAAAAAAAAAAAAAAAAAAAATGTACTATAATAATCAATCTGTCAGTAAATTAACTCTGAAAAATGTCATAATACTTCTTTTTTCAGCCTGAACTAATTTAGATTGAACCTTATGTCTGTTCTATACAGCATAATTTTTTGTGTCCTACCATTTTGGAGATCAACATGAAATTTCAATTTCACAGTGTTCTTGAAATCAAGTCTTGGTAATTATTTTCTTTCTTCTTAGTAATTATTTGGAGATCAGACTAATGCAGATGAACAAAAAAACCCTAATCAGAATTTAAACACACACAAATTCTGATTAGGGTTTCCTAACAAAAATCCTTCATTTTACAGTCAACTCAGTTTCAACCTGCTCCTAACATTAATCACTGCTAAAAGATGGTGGTTAATATATTGAAGGAGATATCAAGTGTTTTAACTGTGATAAGTGAGATGGCTTTCACAGCTTTTTTTCATTTTGTAGCCATGAAACAGCAGCTAATGTACGAGTAGACACTGTGGTGTGTGTGTTGCCTAACCTGAAATACCTCTGATGGGTGAGAAGTGACACAATACATCACATGTAGTTGCTGGGTCACCAGACAAGAACACTAGAAGGTCCCTTTCAAACAACTAACCAAATTTTTAAATACAATTTCAGACTTTGTCACTTTTGGGTAGCAGCTGATGAGATCCACAAGGCCAAAATACTTTTTTGACTGTTATGATCTGAGCTCAAGAAAAGAATTAGGACTCACATCCATGTCTCCACCATTTGCTATTAGGTACTTCAGTACACCCAACTGTCCGTAATCACAAGCATGGTGAATGTATCTTCTGCCTTCTACTTCTTTGTTTATGATGTAAGTCTGGAACACAAAACAAAAAAGAAGCATCATTATTATAAAGAGTCCTGGATGGCATGAATTTAAGGTAAAATGCCCTGAAGTAATGCAAAAGCAGTTCCAGGGCACAACTATTTAAAAAATATATAAAGAGCCATCACAGAAGTTTTAATTATTTTTTATTATCAAAGTGAATGTGATTTTTTTTTTGCTTTTCTTTGAACTACCATATTACTACTGTTGTTATATTATCTTCTACTATTATTTCCTATCTTGTTTTCTATAATCTTACTCTCTAACTGTTATTTTATTTATACTCAAATAAATAAAGAGGTGTTTTGTTAAACTGTTGGTATAATGGACTACCTGTCTTGCACTGACAGTAAAAAAAAAAAAAACACTTCTGCCGAGGTGTTTGCCCTATAGAAAAAAAACACAGAGCAGCAGAGTGTAAGGTAACAGAAAAAATAGTTCCCATGAATTTCATGTACTTTCAGTCAGCAAAAAGTTCATTAATAATTACAAATAAATTGACTAAAAATGATCAATCAAGACAAAGACTAATTAATTTGGTAGCATGATATTATGCCATTATGATGGACAATATTGAGATGTTCCCCCTTGATAATATCTGTGGATGGTACCCTCCATTTCAAATTTGTCAGTTTCCTTGACAAACACATGAACAAATAAATGGTATAGATAAAGACCTTACAATAGAATTGTAGGTTGGGTAAAAACCAAAACTAAGTTTCACTGTTTCATGCTTCAGTTAAAGATTTTTTTTGCATCTTTTTCCTCTCGGTAGTGAGTTTGAAGAAGTGTTTTACCTTTGAAATATTTTAGAATAAACTTTATTAATCATTTTTACTATTCTTAAATATTCAATGTATGGCCCTTAGTCATATCTCCAGCCAGACAGAATTTAATCATTAACCTTGCCAAGATACCTTCCACTAAATGGTATTATTACAATTGATTTAAGTTGTACCTTATCTGGTTGTGTCTCGACTATTTCTTGCACCTTCTCTAAATCTCCTTCTTCACTGCCCACAGCAAGTCACTCAGTGTCTTTGGTTCTATTACAGTTGTCATGTTGGTGTTGTCTATTCAATATGTTTTCACTTTCTATTTTTTGGGTTCTCTGAACTGTGCTCTCCGGTTGCTAGACAAGAGTCAGGACTAGTTTATGACTTAGAATAGTAATACTGATGAGTAACAAGGTAGTATGAGATGATGAATAATGTTTGGACCTTTGCCTTTTTCTGTGTATTTTGAAGAGCTTGTGAGGATGAAAGTTATGTTTTTGGACTTGTTCCAACAGCTCAGGGAGATCCTAGGTTCTGCGGGTCTTCAGAGTTATTTCGTGTGAAAGTTGTCAATTAATAAATATACAAAAAATCCTTATCAATAAACACACAAATTAATTAATTAATAAATGCTTAAATTAATTGAAATGTTAAATCTCAAGTAAATTGTTATTGTTGAATTTTGATCATTTAAAAATTTGAATATTATTTTCATGAAATTAGAAGCAGTGTTGCCAATAAGCCAAATTTAGCCGGAAAACTCCTGTCAAATTACTTATAGGCGTTGGTAGGTCGCGCAGTGTTTGCTTGTTTTTGGCTTACTTCAAAACCTCCGTATTTGAAGTCCAACGCTTTGGATATTTCTATCAATGAGATAATTATATCTCAGAGTCCATTTACCATCTATCAGCTTTTTTAAATTTGACTCGTACATTGTCAAAACCGTTCCGTATAACAAATGATGATTGATTTTACGTAAAGATAGGAACGAGCAATATTCATTATTCACTATCTGTGTCGTAGAAAACAAACTTTACTAGTTACTGTAAAGGAGAAACAAACAAACTTTAAATACTGTAACAAACTTTAAATAGTATATTCTTCTATAACCCAGGTGTTTTTTTTTAATAGAAAATTTCAGAATCAATTCCACGGGACATTCTGAAACTCAAATAATCTCATATCAATTTTCGAAAAATGCCGTTGAACGAAGATACGAACAAAATATTAAGTCAGTTTTGAATGAAAATAAGTACAAAATGTTAGGTATTTAGTAATATACAAAAATTACACTTTGTGTTTAAAAAAAAAGGAGGAGAACACTGTTTCCTAAAAAGAAGTGATATCATGGGTAATAAAATCCTGAATTGGCTCTTGTTTAATTGCTCTGAAATAATAAGTTCGTAAACCTCATCATAAACATTATAAAAATAAATAAAATTTAAGGCACACTCATTCGTTCTCCTCACTACCATATTATACTTTTTTAGTTCATTTTTTTGTTTCCTTTACTGTCTTTACCTGGATGCATACTCAGTTTGTGATAATCAGATGTAATGGGTAAATAAACAAAGGAAGGTAGCAAGAAGAACGATGATGTGTGCCCTTAAATTTTTTTTTTATATAATGTTTTAATAATGAGTTTAGAATTTATTAATTTCAGAGCAAAAACAAGAGCCAATTCTGGCGTTTATTACCCATGACATCACTTCTTTTAAGGAAACAGCGTTCTCCTCCTTTTAGACTCTTTTAGTCTTGGAATGTCTCCTGGAGTTAATTCTGAAATTTTCTAGAATACTTGGACACCCTGTATAAAGAAAACACATCGATACTGAACTTCGCGTGCATACGTGGGCACTGGGCATACTAGGGATTAGGCTTGTCCCGCCCTGCTCTAGTTCAAATGAACCATAACAATTAATGATCATGTTTCTGACCTATGTTCAGGTCGCGGTTTTGTTTCCAAGAGGACACATCTTCCCCTAATTTCTTCGGTCTCTACTATCTTGAATTTTTTTGCTCTTTTATTTTGAATAAAAAAAAGTTTAAAAATACCTCGTTAAATTAAAACATGTTTAAAAATAATTGACTCTGAGGGTTAGGTGGTAGAAAATGCTTTGAGCATTAACCTCACCTGGTTGACTTTCCACTAAAAGTGTTATTTTATTATGTTACAAAATAATTCTTTCGAGATGAATCTGAAATTGATGAACCAAATTATCATGTCCTGGTTATCTCAGTGGTCAAGGCGTCGGTCTGGTAATTAAGAGATCGTGGGTTCAAAATCCAGCCGGGACATGACAAAAGTTATCCTCCCATTTGGGATTTTGACCACATCATAATTTGTCACAATTTTTAGTGGGTAGCATTGACATTATGAGAACTAATGCTAAAAGTATCAGATCTCCAATGTAAATCTCATAATGCCACCAATGATCGTTTCCCACTCTACAACTACCCCAATTATCCTCGCGAGGATATCCCGAATCCAAGTACAGAGCCAAAAATTCCGATCCCACCAGGATTCGAACCCGGGTCACCTGGAGTGCAAGCAAAGCATGCTACCGTTAGCCAAGGTGACTACTATAAAAAGTAAAGCAAACTCTTAAATATCTTTAAATTTAATATGAAACTGTTCTACAAGGTAAAACATTAAATTCACTTTTGGTTTTTCATGATGTTCTACTTTTAAGAGTCCGTCTGCAATTCCTAAAAGTGTAAATTCTACCAAAAGAATTGCAATGCACATAGTGTTATTATGAATAGAAATAATGTGATGGACCTGTAAAACTAAATCGGATTGGAATATGAAAACAAAGGTTAGTAGGTGTTAAACAAAAGATTTATTGCAGAAAATGAAGGCGAAATTAATTCTACTGGAAGTCGTCTCCTGAATTCAAAAATCCAACCAAAATCAACATGGCGTGGTAATTATTTATCTACATTCTTTATTAGAGTTACTGTAGCATACTTCAGTCGAATAGTGGATGCTTCAGTGTTGCCTCCTAAATGACTAGCAAAAGAAAAGTACATAGTGGGACTTCCTAGTCTTAACCAATAGTAAAAATAAAGTCTCTTGAAGTATTTGCAATGTGAAAATTAATATTAATGATAACATTCTATCCAGAATTCTTAATTTTCACTTTATCATAATTATTGTGTGAAGTTTCAATTCTTTCAGAAGATTTTCAGGACTCTGCTGTTTCTTCTTCATCCCCACTTGAGAAGTTTTCAAAAAAATAGATTCCCCTTGAGTTTTTTGATTCGAAAGATATAATGTACTTCAAAAACAAAATTGCAGCCTTTCTTTTACTCTCTTCAAAACTGGATGATATGCCCATGAATGACATTACAGGATTAATGTAAACTTTGCATGTTACAAATACTAATGTTTCCTTGGTATTTGTGTTACAAGTGTTATCAGCAGTTTCAGTTGAATTATTCTCATTTTCACCAATCTCATTTAATTTATCACATAATTTTTCATTTAACATATTTGAGTCAATTTCAGAAATATTTGACAATGTTTCGTCAATTTCACTGGGACTGTCTGTTGAAGCATTTATGTCAATTTCAGAAATATTTGGCAATATTTCGTCAATTTCATTGGGACTGTCTGTTGAAGCATTTAAGTCAATTTCAGAAATATTTGTCAATATTTCGTCAATTTCAATAGGACTATTTACAAGAGAGTCTTGAGAAGTTTCAATATTTATCAATTTATTGGCACCAAGTGGAAGAGTGGCATAGTCAATTTCTATACCTGTTGAATCTGTAAATTCCTTGAGAAAATCATTAATTGATTCATCAATAAAGTCTAAATCTCCACTGTCTAAAAAACTATTGAATTGATCAGCTGTCATTCCAATTCTGTCAAGAATTTTCTGTACAGTTAGAACAACTTCAAGGTAAGGTTCTCGCATAACACGATGTACTTTTGATAAAGCTACAGCACTACTTTTTACTCCTTTGGATTCTATATTCTTACCTATAAGATGAGCACGGACCATGTCTCTTTCTAAGCTCAGTTCATTTTTTTCTTTATAATTAATTTTAAAATCTTCAGGTACCTGAAAACAAAGAAACAAATAATGAGTGCACTGAAAATAAACTTCAAGTCCTAAAAAAATCCCTTTTTTTAGAACTTAGTAACTTACTTACATTTTTTGTGAATCAAAGGATTCTTCTTTTACTCTGTCTTATCCCGCTCAAGCAGGGTCGACGTTGTTCAACCTCATGGTTGAGGTTGATTGGTTTTGGCACATTTTTTTTACGGCTGGATGCCCTTCCTAACGCCAAAGATTCTATTTGATTTAACGTCCTGGATTAGGACGGGGGTTTTACCCTCCATTCGCTGGGAATCGTACCAGCTACCCACATTAACCTCACCCAGCCTGGGTAGGGCCGGAAATGTCAGCCTCACGTGTTTGGATGGAACAGAATTTTCTTCGAAAAGTCTGCCCCAGCCGTGAGTTGAACTCGGGAACTCTGAACTACGGGCAGTAGTCACAACCATTACGCCACGGAGGCTGGCTTTGTGAATCAAAGGATATTCTATAAAAAATAAGAGGAGGAAAATTAAATTTAATTGGTATAAAAATTATGGTACATACCTATTACAGAATTTTACTTTGTGTAATCTCTATTTATTATTTAAACTCCAAACTCTGACCATAGCCCAAAAGTTAACATTATCGAAAAGTTCATGAGAATTGACCCTCTTAAAGCAGTGTCCCTCTGCCTTGAAAACAACTATAAACAAATATGATATAAATACAAAAAGGCATGGCCATCTACCAGTATGGCAATGCTTTAGCTAACTTTGAGATCTTAAGTTAGGCTTTAAGTTTAAATTAATTAATCGCGATGACCTGTATTTTAAATTTAAGCTTTTGACTAAGCCATTAGAAGCCGCTGTAATGTTAGCAAATATTTTGGATTTTTAGACCTTTTTAGATAATTTCGTGTTTGTGTTAAAACAGTTTTTGACAGAACTTGACATTTTTCTTGGTGGCCTGTATTTTTCATTTTAAATTATTTTTCATTAAAAAAAAACAACATTTAAGCTTTTAAACATTATAATTTGATGTGCTGTCCCCTAAGAATTAGACATGAACCTAATATTGGAATTCTCATTTTATATCTTGTCAGTTTTATACCAAATTATGTGTGGGTTGTTGCTTGGGTAGGTGTTTATGTGTATGGGTGTGATGGTCTATAAAACTGGGAGCAGCCTGCTTGTATAGTTATGGTATAAAAAATCTCTTATTAATTATTACTTCTTGTAATTATGCCTCAGTAGTCTGTACTATGTATAATTACATAGTAATACAGTTTATAAAAAATTCAGCTACAACTTACATTGGATATATCTTCACCATTGAATATTGTTTCCAATTGTTCTATCATGAGCATTGCTGCAGTATGCTTGGCTTGTTTCTTGGTTCTATGAGAGGCTTCTATGCTCAATGTGCCTACTTTACAATTCCATGTGAATGTTTTGTTATGAGACATACCTTCTTCATATTTTTGTACGTAGCAAGGAGATGGAAAATTGTTCACAAGTGTCAGAACTGAAAAAAAAAAATGTTTATTTATTTATTTAAAAATAAAACACTTGCTCTGTATACATTGTCACAATGTTTGTTCCTATTATTTTCTAAGAGCCAATTGGTTTGTGAAATGGATCAAAACTTTTAAAATATGTATAAATGAGTGGAATATGATGAATATTTTTAATTCAATTGAGGTATCAGAGTGATGGCTACAATAAAGTAACAGAACCACTAATAATAATCCATTTATCAAATATTACAAATAGGTTGCTCATATTAATTTTTTTTAGAATTTTAACAGACAGTCTTCTTAACAACAAAAAAAAATCTTCCCTTTTTTGGTACTGTATAATTTAAACTTGTGCATGAAGCTGTTATCAATGTGGAAATATCCATTTACCAAGCTGGCTGCATTTATCATCCATCTTTTACTAGAGAACCACTTGGTTTTCTGTAACAAAAAACCCCATATGTAGACATTTCCTAGCTAAATACTCTCATAATTCAACAACATTTCAACCAGCCAAAAAACAACAAACCCACCCATAGTATATTATGTATCATATTTTTGTCTGCATAAAAAGGCTCTTGTCAATTTTACTGAAACCCACCTTAATATTTTTTTCTATTTATCTTCTGAAAACACTAAAATTACAACTCAATTTCTAAGACCTAATTAATAAGGTGAGAATTAATATATTATGTGAAAAATATTTATTTGTTAGAAAGAACAGTAAGTTTATAATGGGTTTATTTCCAAACTGAAATGGCCAGGTAATTTAAAATAAAAGTGTCTTACGATGTAATTTTCCAACAAAGTTCTCTGATTGATGACTTTCATATGGTGTCTCAATGGGTGTGTTGTCATCAAGTCCATTTTCTTTTAAAAAAGATTTGAGCTGAGAATCTTTCTCTGCCAGTAATTGCAATAGAGCCCTTGCAGTTTCATGCTTAGCAACCTTCTTGGATGTTCCTGATCCAGTAGCATATTCACCCAATAGAGTTATTTCATAAGTGAATAACGTTTCTGCTTTACTGGTTTTTTCTTCCAACAGGAGATCAAATTTTGGGATTTCTTTGCGAGTAATACAGTACTCATGAAGAATGGACACTGGTGTTTTCATCTGAAACATGAAGTCATAATATTAAATAATTTAATGTGTGTTCTTTATGTCATTATATCACAATTGAAGTGGATATAAGAATTATAGGACTTTTTCTTTTCTTTCATATTCTTGTGTACCAATTGCCCATGATTCTACCACTGGTCACTGATGCTTACATTAACCCTTCAAGTACTGGCGTTACATATATGTATCACGAAACACTTGTCAGCAGATTTCTTTTTAATATTAAAAACAATATAATAGTACTCATATAACACGTTTTTAGTGATTTATAATAGTCAAATGAACCTATGGCCACAGAAAGTTCACTGTTACAAATATGTAACACCAGGACTTGACATGTGCAGTAGAAAAATAGAAAAACTATAAAATAGTTTTTGGACTTGAAGGGTTAATGCAGCTACTCATTTTTATCATTAGTGGACCCTTGACATTCAAGTACATAACAGAAAAATCCTGCCCTGCTGAGGGTTAAACCCAGGTCACCATGAGTGCAAGTCTACTGTGCTACCCACTTGGACACAGGTGACTATACTCAATTTATTAAAAAACTAGCAGCACAAATTTAATAAAGAAATTCAGAAATATTAAGAAACCTAGATTTGGCTGATTTCAAGAAAATCTGTCTAGAACAGTGTTGTTGTTGTTGTAAGGGAATGATGGTCTCCAACCAATTGTAGTTACCTATAAATAAAATTGAACAACCATTGTGAGAACTTGGACTTTTTCTTTGTAAAACGAAACCCTACTGTTCTCTGTTGATAGTTCCCAAGTGAGTAACTGGACTTCTTCTTGTTTGGACAAATGCCAACCCAAAATAGGTTTGGGAAAAGACATAGTAAAAGAAGAACATACCAACCACTGTATAGTTGTCACCTTTCTTTGATCTTATGGGTGTAATCAAGAAAGAGGAACTTCACACTTAGGGATTAAAGTAAAAGGAAAACTCCACTTTGTACTTCATGAACTACAAGGAGGTTACAGTGCTTACACCATGACAATTTGCTGATGAGACTTAACTATGAATCATTTCCTTTCATTCAGTGTACAGTAGGGTAATATTCTCTTTACTCTATGCAAAAGAGTCCTTCTTCTTTCTCTCAAAGTTTAAGAAAGTCAATAATTATTTATCAAAAATACAATTTTTCATAAAATTTCATGTGCTATCTAATTATTACAAAAAGGTATAAATTATCTGGTCCTGGCATAAAAGAAACATGTTAATCTTACTTATCTTACCTTGATGGCTTGATCTGTTATCAATTTAATTTCTAAGTAAGTTCTTAGAACATTATCTAGCGATAGATTTCTTTAAAGCCTAATAACTTTAAAGTTCACAGAGATCAAAAAGTCCTTCACGGCTAGAAAACTCAATTATCTGCTATTGTGAAAACTTTTAATAAAAAATCATGAATAAATTTTGAAATTTTCATTGAAAAACAGTTAATGCGAAATATTTGAATTTTTGTTCCATTTTAAGTTTTGAGATATACGATATACTAGCTTGGAGCGCTAGCGTCAATATTATGTATTTGAAGCGCGAAAGTTTGAAAATAAATACACTAGTTTGCTGTTTTTTGGCGGATTGCGAATTATGTGCTATTGTTAAACCGTCGAGACATTTAACAGACAACAATGAATTATTTTTAGAATTCCCCATCGACTTATTTCCTGTCGCGCCCTCGAATTTCCTTCTCAAAATCTATTTCCTAAAAATTCTAGCGGTATGATTTCAACGATAAAGTGGTATTTAAAAAAATGTTAGGGTTTAAAAAATATAGTCATACTATTTTTTTCTCTCTCAAAAACCCTATTAATGAACTATAATTATAGTGTTATATGCCGTCTGCCACAACTCTGTCACTTTTTGTGCTGTTTAAATTTGATGTTAATTTTTATAACTATGTATATTTTTGTCCTTTCTACTTCCTATTATAATATGATCTTTGTGAAAACTCTGATTTGAACCCGATTATTCGGGTCCCCTCCTCCATGGCACTTTGAAGATCGAGTTTTTTTTTAATTCAAGGAAAACGTAATTTTTCAAGTTAGGAAAATGGCGAAATTTTGTGACGGTGCTGGTGAAAGTGGTGGGTGTTAGGGGTCCAAGAATACTTTAAAACAGGAATACTCGATTGTCGGACTCTTAGCAAGCATAGATGCTTAATGGAATAAGTGTCAAATCGGACTAATTTCTCATGTGTTCAACATGAGCACCCAAATATAAAGCTCTATGTTGGGTAGATGAAATAAGCTCTCAACCACCCAATATTATTAAAAAAATGGTTTTACAAAAAAGTATTGCCAATAATGGAGTTGTTAATCACATAGGTTATAAAAAAATCGAAAGCCAAAACAGGACTTTTAAAAAAGCGCCGAACTCGGGGGCAATTGACAATGGTTGCTCCTCTTGGTGTTTGTCCCTGATTGAGGGTTGAGGCAAAGAATAATTTTGTATTTACTAATAATTCCGTGTCCGTGAGATAGGTATTGATACCTAAATCACGGTGTTGAGAGGATTATATATACGCCCAGATCCAATGTCTAGGCTCCTTTCATGTCCATTGATTCGATTTTTTTTTTTTTTTTAAGTTTCCATTTATTTATTTTTTACACTAACATCTTCTACAAACAATGAGGGCATACCCACCTTCAAAAGATAAAAAATCTTGTGCTGAAGGTGGGGATTTGGTTTTAACGTCCTGATTTGAGGTAGATAGGAGGGGGTTTTACCCTCCATTAGCTGGGAATCGTACCAGCTACCCACATTAACCTCACCCAGCCTAGGTAGGGCCGGAAGTGCCAGCCTCACATGTACGGAGGGAACAGAATTTTCTGTGTGAAAAGTCTGCTCTCACCGGGGATCGAACTCAGGATCTCTGGACTACGGGCAGTAGGCACAACTGTTACGCCACGGAGGCTGGCTTTTGTATTTACTTATACTTAGGTATACAAGTAATCAGCCGGATCCTACTTGCATTATTACATAGGATTGCATTTTACATAGGAATATATGTTTATGATAATTTGAAAAATATTAGAATTATATGAACAGAACTCATCCAGATGTTTTGTCTGTATCTGTATTAATAGATTCATAGATTGCAGGCAGGTTCCATCTTCATAATTGTGTATTACTTTGTCTGCTGCGTGTTGGTCCTTGTTTTGTATTTTGTTGTGTCTGTACATCCTCTGCATAAACTGTTGTCTGGCGTCTTTTCGGACGTTATTGCTTGTCTTAAGTCGACAAAGTGAAACACTTTTGTGCTACCTTGGCTTCTTGAGTTACTAATGTCATCGTATAATACACGTAAGCCAGTTATATTTATTACGTAGATATTGACAGTGCTGTGAAGTGAATAAGAAATTCCATTCTGTACATTCCTTAGGGCGTTATTGTTGGACAAAAATGAACCTAAGTTAAAGTTTCAAATCGTTTCTCAATTTCCATACGTAGGTATAAAAATAAACAAAATCAAGGCATTGAGCTTTGATGTACGACCAATACGACCATTGTTAAATTTTCAGAACCTCTATTAATTTCGCTCCCGGTTGAAAGATAGTAAAGATTTCGCCCCTAATCTTTTATCATAATGATAACGTTTTTTGACTACTGCCACTTGGCTATCTTCACTTCACGAATCAAGATAGTTATCTTGTATCTTGACAACTTGACATTCTTCGCATGGGTGGACTGTTTGCTAATCTGATATCTGATTTCAGTTCTGACTCATTCATATTAAATTTTGTAATAACTTCCATTTATGTCTATTAATCTGTTTGTGTTTGTCTTATCTGAGTATCCAGCTTTGAGTTTAGTTGAGCCTTTTTAGGAGTGTGTTCACAGTTTCGAGGTCGCGACAGACCATTCAAATGAGCAGTTGAAAGTGAAGACTATCCATTTAAACAAACAAAACTAGCAATAAGAAATTTAATACTTATTAGTTTTCGAAATTTTCTATGGCTTCTCTTCTGAATATCAAATGAATTCACAGTGGGTTATGTTAAACTTTTTATTTCAGAACCATTAGAAATGTCCTGGAAATAAAACGTTTACATTGCAACTGAAATTGACTGTTTTATCTTGAGTATCAGAAGAGTGCAGCCCTAACTGTTTGATGTCCAAGTCTAGGAGGGTAAGTTCCTATCTTATCACATTTTGAATCTATTGCTTACAATTAACTATACTAACCTGGTTATCTGAGAGCATTGCAGTGCTCCAGACAAAGTTCCAACTTTCACAGTGTAGGGCCTTATTCCAGAAAGTTTTCTCACTCTCATAATCCCAAAATCACACTTTCAACTGCCAAATAGCACCCCCTGGTTTGTTTATTTGAACAAATTTTGATAAGAGTGCTTTCTGGAATATGGCTCAGGTAACTTTTTATTTTTTAAAAATGTATGATAGTCTGTCCTTGTTGCTCAGTAGTCAAAGCATTTTATTTTATTTGACCAATGGTCTTGACATATAATTTGATGGTCTTGACATATACACATAAGTCATTTATATTTGTTTGTCTGTTAATTCAGAGGTCACTAGTTTGAACCCAACCAGGACATAATTTACTATTTCTTAGGCTTAATGCTAGAATAATAGGACTTGGTAATCCTAATGAGATAGTATAAATAAGGTGATTCTTATTATCAGTAGTCAACATGGCCAAGTGAGTTAGCACACCAGGTATTACACACATGGTTTCCTGGGTTTAATTCACAGTAGGTCAGGATTATGCTCTGTATTTGGATGTTTGGGACATAAGTAGATAATTAATTTGCACTACCCATTAAAGTTGTTATAGAATAACTTAAAGAAATTCATTTATTTATTATTATAAATACTATCAGAATATATTTCCCTTGCCTTGTCCATTTCAATGATTTACACTGTTAGGGTCAGCTCTCCGTGTTTTTTTTTTATACATACTCCTTTGTGAAAGTTGTTCTAGGTTGATTCCCTCTTGCGCTTGTCTTCTTTGTTTTATCCATTTAAAATATATTGTCTGTGCTGGTAGCTCAGTGGTCAAGGAGTTGGTTCTGATAATCCAGAGTTTGTGGGTTCAAAACCCAGCTGGGACATGACAAGTTATCCTCCCATTTGGTATTACCAGAGTGAAAATAAAAAGTAAAGTTACCTGTTAAGAAAACTCATGGAGGTTTCTCACTAGAGGACTATAACCAGAAAATTGACTAGCCAACCCGAACAAGTCAGGCTAGTTTCCTGCAGATTTCCAAGGGTTTAATGGTTTATGACAAAAAATCCCAACCTTTCATAGCTCATCCTGACCCAGGATGAGCTATGAAACGTTTGTGTTAGCAATTTTCCACAATGTTTTAAAGTAGACATCATAATGAAAATTAATAGTTTTACCAATTCAATGAGAAATCAAATCTCTCTAATGAAGACGGGTTTTTAAAAAAAGTTCAAGTTCTCACAATGTTGGATCATAGAAATATGTGGTTCAGAATGAGGCAATTTTTCTCTTGAGTTGGCTGGAGATCTTTTTAATTTTATGGAGTTATCTTTGACTATCTCATTAACAATAACTGTATTCAAAGGAGTTTTCTAAATTAACTATCTTCCTTATAAGAAACACCATAAAATGGTACTTTTGAAGTACCTTCTGTTATCATCATCATTTTCTGTCAAACCATGAGAAGACCAGAGTGCTAGAGGACTATAATTAGAGTTCATATTAGAAGACCTATCAAGGCTAGCTTGCAATTTTTCAAGGATTTTTTTTGCCAATCTAGTTGGCAAAAAAAATCTATGTGTTACTTGGGTCACAATCATTTGACAAGTTACAATCATTTTACAGTTTAAAAATTGGCATGATCTGACCTCTTGTGTATTGCATTCACAAAAATACCAAGATTTATAAATCTTGGATTAATCACTCCCCCAGCTGTAGTCTGTAGCTTGACTACAGACATGACTACACACCAGCTGTAGTCAAGCTGGTGAAAACAACAACAATGCTACAAACTATGCAACAGGTGTACCTATTGAACAAAGAACTTTTTTCTTTTATGTTTTACTTTCCTCAATTGTCAGTAGTATTTTATTTATTTTTTGTAAATAATATAATTTAATTGAATTTGTTTTTATCAGATGACACTTCAGTTAAAATTAATAAAAAAAGGAAAAATTTAATGACAGTTTGATCAATCTTATTAATAATTTCTAATTCTGAAATTTGCCTCCTATGTGTGTTTTCTTTAACCTTACAAATTTTATATACCATTTATTCTCTTTTTCAGAGCTTACTATGCCAGATTATGACCTGGACCCAGACTTGCTCTCAGCGGAAGTCCGGCTGAATCCATCACAGCCAAATGTAGAACTGGATAGAGAAATCACTCGGAAAGACTTTGATAATGAGGAGAACCATTTGTTGCCTTCCTATTTGCAGAAAAAGATTGATAACGGTAAATACAAGTACAACACAGTAATATTTTCACACATTGTTTAAGATGGCTTGGTGATTCTTGTTACATTACGCATTTAACTGTGTTTCTTTGAGAGAAAATGTATGACCAATTATGTTATAATATTGAATCAATAATGCCATAACCGACCTCAGTAGCTTGACTGATAAGGCAGTGGACTAGTAACCTGGAGGTCAGTGGTTCAATTCCCGGTTTCAGTGTAGATACAGTAAAGCGAGTTGCATAGTTGTGATATCACGAAAGTGGTGAACATCAAATATGAAAACTCAATAATGCCATAAGATGTGAGGTTTACACATTAGAGGTTCATTATCAGTTTCAAGATGTTTATTCTATATCTTCATTAATTAATAAATTGTCCAGAAAAAACTTCTACAAGAGTACTTTTAAAAGATTGACAAAAATTCAATCCCTTATTGATAGAATATAATATCATTTTTCATTTTATTAACAGATCTATGCTAATCCTTTCACAGACACAATGGCAACGACTCCGAACTTAAAGAACAGTTTCTCACTTTCCTCACTTCCACCTCCCAGTCAATCCAGTATGGAAACACCGGAGCAGGTGCGAATACGTGAGAGACCCTACAACAGTCTGACGAAAAAATCAAAGTAAGTTGTAAAGAACAGATAGAAGAAAATACTAAGGATTTGTGTAGAGACAGAAATATGAAAAGAAACAATTTTTTTTTTAATTATTAAGAATACTAAACATATATTATCTGATTGCCATAGATATTGAGTGGAAGAGATTGCCATAGGCAATAACCCCGCCCTTTAGTTAGGACATATGTATATAATTTGTTTTTTTTTTTGTTTTGTTTTTTCTTTCCTTGTTTATATCATTAATATTGTCTATTTTTATATTTACCATTATTTGTCTGTATATATGTTCTTCCTACTAATAAAGAGTTTCTAAATAATAAAAAAATAAATAAAATATTATCAGTTACATATCAAGTTATTGGCAAAATTCCATAGATATCTCGGTTATACACATTAAACAACTCTTAATAAAACAAATAAAATCATAAATAACATGGACCTTTTGTTTTAATTTATTTTGTTCAACTTAAAATGAAGTAAAAAAAAAACCAAGTAACAAAGAAATTTGAAATATAACATTAAGTTGATCATCCCTTATGTTTTATTTTATCAAAGAATTTAGAACTAATTTTTTTTCTGTTGTACTTTATTTAAAAAATATATGTATCCAACATATATTTTTTATTTCACACATTTAAAGAGAGAAAATGATTCAACCAATGTACCTTTAATTTTTGTTTAAAGTATTGTTAAAGGATACTAAGCTATAGTTTCATTTGTAAAAGTCTTGTTTTATCATATTTTTGTACACTCAAGTACAATCTACATAAATTAATAAGGTTATGACATTTCTAGTAACAAAAATATTTTTCCCTTGATGAAAACAGGAAAAACGACGAAAAAGAAAATTGGCGCAAGTCCTGGGATAGTCAAAGTGGAAAGATCGGTGATGGGTTTGTAGAGAACTACAATTACCTGATGAACACTCACCTGATGGATAGCTGCCGAGTAAGTATTGTTTTTTTTATATATATTTTTAGAGGTGAGTGTTTCACAGCCTTTTATATTTCGTAGGAGCTACTGTAGTGATACTTTCTAAGTGGTGCAAGTACATGTGTTGGATGGTAGAGATAGCCTCAGGCAATAATCCCGCCCTTTGTGATTTATGTAAATAAATCTAAATAAAGAGTTTACTACTACTACTACTACAATTGTGGACGCTAGCAGTCTGTGTTATAGCTTTCTCTTTCCGTAATTTGTCTCCCCTCTGTTGGGCGAGAGGTGATTATACTTCTCATTTATGTGCTGGGTCAACACGAGCGCACCAGAATGGTAGCAGCAGTGCTGGATTAAGTTTATGCGGGGCCCTTGGTAGTATCAAAATGCAGAGCCCCAAAATTTTATCGAGTTTACTTTAAAAAACCACTATCTTTAGACTTTTGAAATCGAATCCAAATGTCCTGAAAACTTATCTAAAATAGTACTCAAAAGCACATAGATATCGCCGAAGTCAACTTCTTCTGAACGGTTGTATAAAATGTCTTGAAAACTGATCGAAAATACCATAAAAAGACCCTTTCAAAGCATTGCAAGCGACTTTAAGATACCTAGGAAGACGTCAATTAATGACGATATTTTGACATTTGATAGTCAGTTTTACGTTTCTATTGTTCTCTCCTTTTTTCAGAGTATCACAAATGACGGGAAGGTCTGCAATCAATCTAGTCAGCTATTCCAGCTATCTGCCGACATAGTGGACAGTAGTTTCAACTACAGTCTACTAGAGTCCTACAGGAGGGGTCAGACATTTAATTGCAACTCATCAGATGATAGTAAGTTAAAATACTATTTAGAAAATAGTGAATGAAGTCCCAGGTAGATATAAAAATACTTCAATTTCCACTCATAGATTGGGAGTATTTTTATTTGGTCGATTTCCTCTTCTTTTGTTTGGCATGTATTTTATTTTCAATATTCCTTTTACCTAACTTTTCTTTTCATATTAGTCCTTAAGATATTGAAATCTAGAAGGAAATTGCTTACAAAAAAATACTTTGAAATATTGTTTCGCAAAATAGAAACTATGTATGTATGATTTTTTTTATGGTGAAGCACAAGGCCACTTCACAATTTTTGTGGGTAGTGCAGCATTACTAAGAGCCTCCTTCACTTTTTGAATTCTATTACATTAATTTCCTTTCACTCTGGTAATGCCGCCACTGGTCGTTACTCATACAAGTAACTACTCATTTTTCCTCACGAGGTATGAGTGGACCCCGAACATCCAAGTACAGAGCAAAAAAATTCCTGCCCCGCTGGGGATCGAACCCAGGTCACCATGCGTGCAATGCCTAGCGCGCTAACTCACTCGGCAACGGTGACTTCACTCGGCAACGGTGCTATAACATCATTGTTCTGGGAAACAAAATGATGTATCTGTGTCATTTAGGATGAAGTAATCAACACTAAGAACTTGAGAAAAAGAAATTCCAAAGAAAACAAATATTATTATGTATGACTACACCAAAACCTCTTATACTAGCACACAAGCAGCGTCCACAGCCCTCGTAGTTTCTGATAGGTTCTTATTCCTCAGCATTTTGACGCATCTCATTGATAATGTGTTAACTTTGCTTCTGAAATTTGAGAAATGTTACAGTCGCTTAGTATTTACATCTGTGCATCTCATGGTGGTGGAAATGCATTTGCATTATTGCATGCTAAAAAAAAAACTGACACATATCTGAGATACGTCAAATTTGCTTGGTAATACAAAGGAAAAATGCAATTTTGTGAGATATAGTGAAACACATAAGCCGTTTTTAGGTAGCATTCACATGGGAATAAATACTTTTTTTCTTTAGTCTAAAAAATTTTGAGTTACAGGAACATTTTAACGTCGAAAAACCAAATTCGATTTTGTTTAGATATAGTCATTTCGCTTAGCACAGCAGTATGGGTATCACACAGTGTGAGCAATTTGTGCCATGTCACACCCAGATGACCTAAGTTCGAGTTGCGACTTAGTAGTCAATTTTCTACGCTGTAATTTGCAAGTTTCACGTCCTCTCATACCTCGTGAGGAAATTAATAGCTAAATGGGTAGTGAGTGTAGTGGCCAGTTGTAGCGTTACGAGCAAACAATAGCTGTATTTTTCTTTCTAACCAAAGTGGATTCAAATGGAATAAAATGGACGAACTGGAAGAAAGTCATTTTTCTTTTGGAAGACTAAAAATCTTCTTCCAGTTTGGTTAACCGAAATGGATTTATAAAATTCTTTCTTCCATTTCTTTAAAGGTTAAGTCCATTGTTTATCTTTTAAAGTACCGAAATGCATTTTTCTTTCACGAATAGTGGGGAAGCTAAACTTGGAAGAAAATGTAAATATTTGGAAATACCGAACCTGGAAAAAAAAATTCATCCAAAAGAAAAAACACTGCTAATTTGTATATTAATAGGCAAATGATATGATTAGAAGTTTTGTAATGCATTCTTGATATTTCTAACTGTATTTGTCTTGGTATTTTTTTTTTTTCAGATGCGGAACATGAAATCAAGGGACTTATTCTCTGTTTAGAGTGCATAGAAGCAAAGCTACCTCTCCTCAATTTCAAGACTCATCAAGAACTCATCAGAAGAGGACCTGCACCAGAGAATTCTCAAGCACAAGGTAAGAGAGTTCAAATTGTTGATTTTCTTGAATTTGGTTTTTCTTTTGTTATTAATTTATTATGTACTATTTCTCATCATAGGGTGCTCATGTGAACGATGGTAGCCAGTACAGTGGAAATGATCAGCTTTTTCCACTGTCCTTTACAAGGAGGCTAATAATTGAAAATGGGCCCCAGAACCAAGCTAATGGCTGGTCTACTCCTGTTTGTACTACTTACGAATCTCTAAATCCTTTTCCTTCTTCCTTTTCTCTTTGTCTAGAAAACCCCATGAGCAATGGATTAACCATTTTCAAATCTAATACAACTTTTCACTTTTCTGTTTATATTGATATACTGAAATTCAATTTCATTAAAATGACATATATTAAGTTCTCTAATATTCACTCGCGTATTAAAGACAAAGATGCATATGTGAACTATGAAATAAAATTAATATATTTGTGATTTAAAAAAAAATCCTCTCGTAATGGCGCCACTGGTCGCTATTCATACAAATAGCTATTCATTTTTCCTCACGAGGTATGAGTTGACCCGGGACATCCAAGTACAGACTAGAAAATTTCTTGTTATGAGTAATGAACGACCAGTGGCATATAATGGATAAAATAAAATATGTAAAGTTATTTAGAAAAGTTATGGAGGAAAATGGAAGATACAAGTTTTCCAAAAAGACAAATGAAATATGTTATCCATAATATTTATTTTTGGATTATCATCTTTCAATTTGCTATGTTTCTATTTTTTTGCTCGTAAAAAATCGCGTCATTTTCTCACCATTTTACTGTCTCAGGTAGCGGTTTCCAATTTTTACTTTCCTTATCTTATAGAAAGGAAGTATAAAGTACGCCTGCATTTTGCGACAGTTTTCAGTTCCAAAGCACGTTTCAGGGTTCCTAGAGCCTAGATAAAACTTTTAGCCATTTTTATGCAGAAACTTTTAAAAAGTCGTAAAATATAGTGAGCTGTTTAATTTTTTTTTTTGAGGGATAAGGAAAGTCGTAAGGTGTTCACGCCTAGATTTTTACCACCTTGTTGCTCCCTTTTTACAATCGCGAAGGGGCAACAGCCAGCCTCCGTGGTGTAACGTTCTGACTACTGCCGTAGTCCAGAGATCCCGAGTTCAACTCCCGGTTGGAGCACACTTTTCACACATAAAATTCTGTTCCCTTCGAACACGTGAGGCTGGCAACTCGGGCCCTACCCAGGCTGGGTGAGGTTAATGTGGGTAGTTGGTACGATTCCCATAGAATGAGCGTAATACCCCCGTTCTGACTATCGGGACGTTAAAAGCAAACAGAATCAATGGACATGAAAGGAGTCTTGACATTGGATCTTCGCGTCCATATAATCCTATCCCCACCGTGATTTTGGTATCTGTCCTATCTCACGGACACGGAATTATTATTATATAGCAGCCTTTTACCACCTAATTAGAGCTTTCGGTCCCCATTTTGGGAAATGCTGGTTCCAAGACATATAATCTCTTCAACTCGCTTCAATTCAACATTATCTAATTAAATTCTCATAGCTTCATTCCAAGTGATGATCAGCATTGTCTTTTTCTTGTTCTTGTCGATCTTCATATTGCACGATCTTGCGATGAAATGAGGACAGGAACTCAGGTAGTTGTTTTTCCCATCCATCAACATTGTATTCCCTCGTGTCTTGAAAGTGATATAACTTTTCTGCTATACGAAAAAATAAAAATTCCCGTAGGTTTTGATTACACTGTGAGAAACTGATAAAGTTGACTAAGGAATGAATCACTAAGGAATATCATCTTATGAAGAGACGCTCAAAAAAAACTTTACTATCAGAATTGTGGCCATTAAACAAATGGTTCTATTGGCATTAGTTGGTAGTCATCGTGGCCATGTGAGTTAGCGCGCTAGGCATTGCACGCACGGTGACCTGGGTTCGATCCCCAGCTTGGCAGGATTTTTTCTGCTCTGTACTTGGGTGTCCGGGGTCCACTCATACCTCGTGAGAAAAAATGAGTAGCTGCTTTAATTTGAGCAGCGACCAGTGGCGGAATTGTCGGCAAATAATACCCAATAATTAATTATATAAAAAGAAAAAGTCCTATAATTCTGCGCTACCCACTACAATTTTGTTATAATAACACAAATAAACATGACGAGGCGGCGGTTAACTTGTAACCTGGAGGTCGGTGGTTCGAGTGCCCATTTCGGTAAAATTAGCTGCGTAAGCTTGAGATTTCAGATTTCAGGTCAAAAAAAAAAAAAAAAAATATTTAAAAAAAAAGAACGCCTACGTAAAATAAAAAATAAATCCCAAAAAAAACTAAAGAATATAAAACATTAAGAAAACAAATAAAAAAACACTGCCAATTATGGACACAATACTTCCTCGTGATTGCTTCACATTGTAAACACGTGCCAAATTTGAGATTTTTTAGAAAATTACTTGTATCTCCAAAACTACTGAACCGATTTTCTCCAAATTTGTTTTATATGGTAGAATATCGTTTTTTCTACATTCTAGATTCTACAAAAAATTCTGTATCGGCAAGTCGTGGTTCTTATTTTTTGACTTCTTTGTCCAAAATTTCGGATTTTCTTAAATATCAGAGTCAAATTATAATTAATTTAAAAGTAATTATAAAAAGCCTATGTAAAATAATAATATGCATAACCATACAAAATTTCATCAAAATCGAGTGTACCGTTCACGAGATATCAGCGTTTAAGTAAAAAGTTAGTGGTCAGGCGCATGGTCTCTTTCACCAAGAACCGCTGGTACGAATTCGATGAATTTAAAATGGGACCATCTGCAGAATGTTTCCTAGATGTGTGCAAAATTTCATCAAAATCGGTCGAGTAGTTTCCGAGATTTGCGCGTTACAAGGAATCGTTTTAACAGACCGACAGACAGACCGACAGACAGACCGACAGACCGACGGACCGACAGACAGACACAAAACTAAATTTGCTCAGGAGGTTATGAAACGTCAAGAAATATGAAAAAAATTGAAATCGGAGCAAAAAAATATTTTTTTTTACAAAAAAGAACACAATACTTCCGATTTCTAATATTAGAAATTTCTCGGAAGTAAAACAAATTAAAGCAGACTATCAAAAATATATCAATGATGTGGTTAGCAAAATCAAAGTAGACAGTAAACATTTCTGGAAATTCTATAAAAACAAGAAAGCCCTATCTAAAAAAGACACATTAACATACAATGGAATAGAAATTACTGACCCTCAAAATATTGCTGACTCGTTTGCCACTCATTTCTTCAGTGCTTACAACCATGCCACTCCACCTAACGTCCATACAACCGAAACATCAGACATTATATCATACATACACATAGATGAGATCACAGAAAAAGATATCGAATCTGAAATAAAAAATATGGACACCAACAAACCAGCCGGAACAGATGAAATACCCCCTATTTTCTTTAAAAAATGTTTAAAATCTGTTATAATACCACTTACATACATTTTTAACTCAGCCCTAAAAAACTCTCTATTTCCCACTAAACTAAAAGAGGCTATAATAACCCCGGTACCTAAGAAATCTCCCACTGAAATCTCAACATTCAGACCTGTTTCAAACCTAAATGCAATAGCAAAGATATTAGAAGGTATTCTTTACTCAAAAATCTCTAATCATGTTTTCTCCATCATATCAAAAAATCAGCATGGTTTTGTTGCCGGTAGATCAACAGTGACAAACCTTGTTGAATTCTGCCACTATACCTCAACAACAATGGCTGAAAAAAGTCAAGTAGATGTTATCTACACAGATATACAAAAATGTTTTGATCAGATTTTTCATACAGCCATCATAAATAAATTAAGGTCCTCAGGATTTTCACCTCCCCTTGTAACTTTTCTCAATACCTATCTGACCAACAGAATAAACCGCGTCATTTGGACAGACATGGAGGGACATAATAAGTACTTGTCACATTCTTTCAGTCCTCCATCTGGAATTGGTCAGGGGTCGAAGTTGAGCAGCCTCATCTTCATTCTTGCATATGATGACCTAAAACATCACATATCTCACTCAGAATATAAACTTTATGCTGATGACATTAAAATTTACAGAACAATCAATAAGACAAGCGACTGTGACTTACTACAAAAAGACCTCGATTCTCTACATCTTTGGCTAAACTCTATTGGACTCCATTTTCACCCAGACAAGTGTGCCAAAATGACTTTCACATACAAAAAACATAGAATTGTACACACATACAACATTGACAATACCCCTCTACAAGAAAAATCATCAATCAAAGATCTTGGTGTTGTAATAACTAACAATTTATCTTGGAATGAACACATTGAACAAACAACTAAAAAAGCTTATTCTATCCTAGGCTGCATAATACGCCACTGTGACCCCATAGATGACATGGACGCTATACTCCTTCTATATAAATCCTTAGTGCGTTCCATACTTGAATACGCCTCTGTTGTATGGTGTCCTCAAACCCAAATAAATAGAAAAAAAGTTGAGATCATCCAGAAAAAATTTGTTAGGTACCTTTTCTGCAAGCTAAATGGTTTCTACCCAAAGTACCCTAACTACATACCCTACAATTCATTAATAGAAAACATTCCTATAGACTCAGTCCAATCAAGATTTGACCAAAACCAAGTTCTATTTCTACAAAAAATACTAAGTAGCAAAATAGATAGTCCCTACATTCTCTCCAATCTCAACATTCATGTACCAAAACCTAGATTACGTCCCAACATCTCTACCTTTTTTAGTATTCCAATATCAAAAAATAACCATCATTTAAAATCTCCCATTAACCATATAATGCACCATTATTATTATTATTATTAAACAAGTTCAATCAAGTTTTATTTACAAAATAATGACATAGAATATATACATACATAGATAATAAAATTAAGAAAACAAAACTTGATCAAGGGCGGTGCTAATGCCAACGGCATTCTCTTCCGCACCACCCATTATAATACATTAAATCCTAAACCTGACATATTTTAATATAATGTTAGGAATAATGTACCTAATTATAAGTTTAGTTTTTAGTATAAACATTTCAGTTATTGCTGTGCTTCGAACCATTTAAGGTCGAAACACAGTGTTGAAATTACGATAAAAAAAAAAAAAAAAAAAAAAAAAAAAAAAAAAGTAGTTGTGACATCACGAAAGGAATTACCACACATAATATATGATAACTTTTTTTTTTTTAAGTCTACGACTGACCCTCTACGACCCTAGAGAAAAAATGACAAAAAATTCTCGTGACACTATTAAAATCCTCACGAGTTAGACCCCATAACATCATAGTCATCATCATAGGGTGGCGTCATCGTGAACTATGGTAGTCAGACAGTGGAGGAAGGACTCAGTGACTTTACAAGGAGACTTTACTGACCTTTTATAGCATCATAGACCAACTTTTCATGTCATTTTATTTAACTTCTTTATTTGTATTTTTCCTTTGAAATTCTTTTTATATGAATATTAGTATTAAGACTAGGGTCACATTGTAAAATTGGGTATCTCCCGTTAGCTTATTAAATAAATAAATAAATAGTACAAAGCCAAAAAAAACTGCAACTGCGCCGGGATTTGAACCCGGGTCATCTAAATGCAGGCCGAGTGTGCTAACCAATTGTCCACAATCACTACATATTCTCATTTTATTTTCTATACCACTACATATTATGTTCTATACCTAGGTAACTAGGTATAGAACAAAAAAACTTTGTACAGATTCTTTGGGTGGAAATTTAACAGCATCTCCAGTTCCCAAGGTCTACGTTCAATTTAAACAGAAAAAAATTATACGTTGTACTTAGATGTAAATTTATGTAAGGTCAGTGATTACTTATCATTGAGAATAAGGTATTAGGCACCACTTATTCATTTGCACTACCAAGCAGTGATGGTCGAGTGGTTAAGACGCTAGTCTGGTGATACATGTAGCGTAGGGATCCGTTGGTTCGAATCCCACCCAGTGTACGAATTTTCCTCATTGATTTAAGTTCCACCCGACCCTTTATCACTTAGACGACCGGCATGGTTTTTCGTGAATTCTCTTGTGGGACCGGCGATAATACGGCTATCCGACCGGGTGTACCACCGGTGGTACACCCGGTCCATTCCGTACGAATGTGCGTGTACCACCGGTGGTACACCCGGTCGTCTACGTGTTATAGACCAGCTAGACTGCTGGTCTACCCCTGTTTATAGTCCCCCAGCCAGACTATTATTATAATGTATCAGATAATTATGCACCAATTAGTTATTCTTCAAACTAATCTTCCCTCTTCACGTTGAGCGGTATCAGCGTGTTCGATGGTCATGAACATATCAGAGCATACCTGGACAGTTGGTTCAAGCTAATTAGCTCTTCTCATCAGCAGGAAGTAGTTGTATCCAAGCCTTCCACCAACATCTATATTTAAATCTGTATATAATTATAAATCTGTATAATTTATAAATCAGTATATTTTATTATAATTTGAAGTCAGTGAGAATTTACTTCACGCGGGGAAGCCTGCAGAGAAATGGGTTGGTATCAGAAAATGGAACAATGGACTGACCTATTTTATTATTATTATTTTTATTTAATTCTTCATTAATAGGACCTATCTTATATTATAAAATAACTTTATGAAATTAAATCCATATACATCTTCTATCTAGGTTCAATCTGAGTATGTATTTGTAATGAGAACAAATAATGAACTATTAAATATAGAACAAAATAGGGAGGTGTGTTAATTTTCTATTAATATTGATGAGAGAAGAAGCCATCCATTTTAACATTGAAAGAATTTCTTGATGGTATCTACTAATCATGACATCATTATATTAATGAATTCCAATTAAAAGATGCCCCATTATTCAAATAGGTGTTTCTTAATTTCATTTTTGGTTCTTTTTTTTTACTTTCTATTACCTATAAGGTATAGAAAGTATTGTAATCGGTCACTTTTTTATAGATTTTAAATCTTATAAGATACAACAATCTCATAAGAATTTTATAAGATACAACAATATCATAAGAATTTTATAAAATTTATTTTATTTTATTCCCTAAAAGTACTCTAAGTACTTAGAGGGAAAATTAGAATTTTAAATGTAAATTAGAGAAACAAATAAACTCTTTATTATTATTATTGTTATTATTATAAGATACAACATCTTATAATTTGTGATACAACACAACCTGTACACTGTGCAGGTGGTCAAATGGTATTAGCGCTTGAATGTGGTCATCCAGATAGCGCAGCGCAGGTCATCCAGATGATGTTAGAGCCTCATTCCAGAGAGCACTACTCTACAATAAGGGTTGGGTGGAAGAGATTGCCGTAGGAAATAATCCCTTTAGCAAGAACATATTTATGTGTATATATATTTTCTATTTCTTTCCCTCTTATTGTTTTTATTGATTCCATTTTTTTGTAATAATTTTTTGTACTGTACATTTATGTATTTTTATATCTAATCTTAATATATAAATGTCAAAGTCACTGACTGACCACTGACTGATCATCGCTCTACAGCCCAAACCGTAAGTCCTAGGAAGCTGAAATTTGGTAGGTAGCTTTGTCTTATAGTCTAGATGTGCAATAAGACGGGATTTTTCGAAATTCCCACTACAACATTGGCGAAAAAGGATTTTTTGCTTTCACGGCCATGCCTCGGCCCGCAAAGCGGGCGACAGCCCGCTGCTAGTAGAGTATGTAATAATAATACTCTTATTTTCAAAATTCCAACATCTCATTTTCTACCGTCAAATTTCGTTCAGATAACCCAATCAGTGGTGCAGTTGACAGGGAGGTTTGGGGATTAAGGGCCGTACTATGAAACAGGATTAGTAAATCTAAGCCGACCCTTAGGTTTTATGAGCTTACCGATACTTATTAATTTAAAACAAGATTTTCCGCCACGAAGGCTGACTACAGCTCCGTTACGCCACAGAGCTAATATACAGCTACAAAGCCCGGCTTACATATGACCTCTACAGTTGTTGTCAAGATGAAAGTTAAGGGATAGTGTCCACTAAGATTAACTAATCCTGTTTTTATAATTCGGCCCTAAGAGTTAGAAAGCTTTCTGGAACGAGGCTTAGAAAAGTTGAAAACAACTGTCTGTTAATGTACATAATAATAATACTCTTTAGAGGAAGGTAACCACCAGGCGAGGTTAATGCTCAAAGCATTATCTACCACCTAACCCTCAGACTCTTATTATTATGTCTGTTCCGGTAGCTCAAAGGTAAAGGCGGCACTCTGTGAATCCAGAGATTCCAGAAGTTGCGGGTTCGAAACCCAGCCGGGACATGACAAGTTATACTCCCATTTGGGATTTTTAACACATAATAATACGTCTTGGGCTTACTTATGGAATAATGGGACATAATAGTCCTAATCGGGCAGTATAAATAAGGCGATATTATTATTATTATGTGGTCACAAACTCAAATAAATGTGGAAAAATTCATACACTGGGTGGGATTCGAACCAACGGATCCTTACGCTACTCGATTACCAGACTAACGCGTTAACCACTTGACTGCCAGTGCACTTTTCTCTTTGTACTGAATGAGACTAAACAAGTCCCTTTACTTTATGGTAATGATTGTATTGCCTTGTATATTTTATCGCGATTTTTCAATGCAATCGCTATCTTTAAGATAAGATACATTCGCAACGCTTTTCTAGGTACAAATTCATTTCTCGCCAAACGACGGCGACGTATGCGGTTTCACTTTCAAATTGGCGCTATTGTTTTTGTTTGTGTATGGAAGTGTTTTTAAAATTTAGATTTGTGCATTGGAGTCAAGTGGTTAACGCGCTAGTCTGGTAATCCAGGTAGCGTGGGGATCCGTTGGTTCGAATCCCCACGCTTGAATGAATTTTCCTCATTAATTTGAATTTGTGACCATATAATAATAAGACTCTGAGGGTTCAGTGGTGCAAAATGCTTTGAGCATTAACCTCGCCTGGTGGTTGCCTTCCACTATAGAGTGTTATTATTATTATTTGTGCTAGGTAACATTGTGGAGAGGTTGATAAATAAAACGAGACTTGTACTGTTAGTGAATTATACATTGGTACTATGGTACTATTTATAATAAAACAACACAACATAACGAACAGCTTACAAATAAAAGATTTCTTCCAATTTGTACTTGGTAATCTAATCTAAAATTACTAATAGGTATGGATACAAATTTCTTATAATACAATCATTAACGACAGAATCAGTATTGATCTGACCTGTTCACACTGAATAACTCAATTAGAACCAAGAGGGGTCATTCTAAAAGAAATATTTAAAGAAAGAACTCAAAAAGATATTAGGAAACACTTCTTTAGTAATAGGGTATAGGATTGTAATTGGAATTCATTAAACTGATGTCATGATTAATGCACGCACCATCAACAAATTCCTTCAAAGCTATAATTGATGACTTTTTCTCTCATCAATAAGATATTAATAAAACATGACCTCACATTTTTTTTCTAGCACTATTAGTTCAGTCTTTCCTCCATTACTCCATTAAGTTTACTTTTATATTACTCTAAGGTGTTATTCTTTCTTGGAGAATAGCTAAAAGAAACAAGATACCTATTATTACTAACTATTGGATAAATATCAGGACCTTTAGCATTACATTCAGAAGAAATATAACCCCTCCTTTACATGAGCTTGTTTATTTCGTATTAACAAGACTCTGAGGACGTTAAATCTTCAGTTGTGTTGAGTATTGTTTATGCTGATTTTTTTTTTTTAATTTATTTATTTAATAACAAGATAACATATATACAAGTATTTTTCCTAAGCTAAAAGCTTCTAAGAAATTAAGAGAGGTTAGTTGATAGCATGGATATTCAGAACCTGCTGTTGAGAGCAAATAAGCTCGAAACAGCTGTCCAGGTATGTTCTGACATTCATGTACATTGTACATCTAGTACAAATTCTCACTTTTCTGTTTATACTGATATACCATTACTGATTGTTGACATTATTATTGATGATATAGTAGCAGCGGAAGCCAAATTGTTTTGATGCTCTTTATCCGACTTAGTGCAGTTAGTCAGTATTCAGTCAGTCAGTATCACATTTGTATTATTCACCAGAGTGATATCACAATTACTCAAACCGCCTTATCATTTTTTTCCGTTTCTGGTACTGAGGTTGCTGTATCAAGTCAGTAACAGTTCAAACAGGAACAAAATGCGGATTCATACTCAATGCCTCCGTGGCGTAACGGTTATGACTACTGTCCATAGTCCAGAGATCGCGAGTTCGACTCTCGGTTGGGGCAGACTTTTCGAAGAAAATTCTGTCCCCTCCAAACACGTGAGGCTGGCATTTCCGGCCCTACGCAGGCTGTGTGACGTTAATGTGGGTAGCTGGTACGATTCCCAGCGAATAAAGCGTAAAACCCCGTCCTGACTATATCTCAAATCAGGACGTCAAAACCGAATAGAATCAACTGGTCGCAATAGATCTAAGTAGGTCGCAGTGTTAATGTAAGGGTTTCACTGAAAACCCTGCAACCAGGTCAGATAATAATAAGAAATACTCATATTATATGTTAGGCAATAAAAACAGAATAGTGAGAAGTTGTACTAGATGTACATGGTTATCAGAACATACCCGGACAGATGTACAAAGTAATAGTTTCTGTGTTAATGCCTTTTTTGCCATTTAGCATTTGAAAAGGATAACAGCTAACACAAACATATTCTCAGCTCACATATTCTCAGCTCATCAATCCATAATAATATGAAAGTGAGAAGTAGTACTTAAATATACAAAGTAAATGATGCAGTGCGTTAATGTCTCTTTTAGCATTTGAGTCATTTGAGAGGATCGCTTATATATTCCCAGCTCATTCTGGCCTAGAGTATTTTTTATCTTGATGATGATTTGATGCGGGACCATCCTAGTTGGAGTCTATTGTTACGAAAGATTCGTTCCTGAAGGCAGGGCTTGGAGAAGAATCCTGTATCCTGTACAAGATCTTCTTCACACGACCCGGAGTGATTAACATAATTGAGTAGTATTGTGGGCTGAAACTTGCCTACGCAGCCAGCTCCACAGATACACACTCACAATAGCGTCAGTCGAGATGGAATCGCGTTTTCTTTGTGGATTAATTTTTCTCTAGTTAATTGAAAAGAGTCGCAGTGCGCGAAGTGATTGCCGCGATTGGTTCGTTGACCAGGTAACTGTTTTTTCGAAACCACCGGAGGGTCGATTCTATATAGGTTGTTTTCTTGTGTTTTTTTTTTTTTAGAGGAATCATTTCTGAAACCATCTGGCAAGCAACACGTCTGCGGAGATAATAATAAAGTAATGATAATAATCATGTTCCCCGCAGAGAAACTAAGACACACAATGTTCAGTTAGCATTAACAAGAAGTTGATTATAATTTCAGTTGTGTTCGCGAGAGTCAGTAGTGATGCTCGCGTGAATTGGTGGAGTGCGTGCACAGTGATCGGTGAGGGATCGAATTTTTTTTTACTCGTTTTGTTTTTTTTTGTACGAAAAATTGGATTTTTGAAAGGACAGTTTTACAGTGTTTGTGACTCAACTTAATTTTATTATCAATTTTTTCAGAAATTTGAACTGTTTATTCCCCTATGCGGATTTATTTTTGAATTTGGTATTAAGTTTTAGCCTTGTTTAAAAATAAAGGATCTGTTTCTGTGACCTAACACTACCTAAAGTTAAATCGATTTTTTTAATTAACCTAATTTATATTTTATTTCCCCATTTTTTAATATGTATAGAAATTTGTGCCTTTGATTGCCTGATAGAGATTGCCTGATCGGTGACCGAATAGAGGATACATTTCTTAGCCTGGTATGAAGTTAAACAAATTTTAGCCTTGATTAATTAGAAAGGAACGGTGTTTTTGTGTCTTAACATAAATTTAAATCTAAATCTATTTTCTTATTTCTGAGAAAATTGTGCTGTTTTGATGCTTTATACAGGGTGATTCAGAAAAACACCGACAAACTTTGAGGGCTAATAGATCAGATCAAGATCTATCATTTTACTCCCATGACCCCATACCTATTCGCCACGGTTACGGAGAAAAGGCGGCTTTTGTGTTTTTTTGAAATTGGTCGAGTTAGTCCTAAAAAATGATTTTTGTATTTTTTTGTGTTCAATTTAGAAATACAATTTTTTTTTCATTGTAAAGATAAGAAAATGTCCTATTTAAAAGTGTACCTACACAGCTTTTAATTTCAACTTGAACCTGTAATATCATTCAAAACAGTTGGGAAAATGTTTTCGCGCGTCATTTTCGAAAACTTTCAAACGTGATTTGTGCCGAAAAAACATGGAAAGTTCGAATCTCCGTGACATTGGAAAAACATGCCTCTTTTGTGATCTTTCACATGCAATCATCAGATTTCAGATACGTCAGTTTTTTACGGAGATATTAGCACTTTTATGACGAAAATCGTGATTTCTTCTTTGGATTAAATTTTCATACTAATATTACAATACTTGATGCGAGTAAGCAAAAAAGATTGATATTTTACACAAATTTTGGCCAGCTACATTTTACTTTATTAACACGTAAAATGATCGAAAACCATTGGAAAAATTTTCAGTTCGTGTTGAAGTGTCTTTGTTTATTAGTGGTAGTTCTGTGTCGTGGTAGTGTTAAAAGTTTTTCTGAATGGTTTTTTGTGTTAATTTGGTTAAAAATGCAGCGATTCACGTACAATGAGTACGCGGATATGCATCTTGTGTACGGAAGGGCAGAATGCAATGGTAGAAGAGCTGCTGGATTGTACAGAGCACAGTTTCCCGGTAGACATGTCCCCCATCATTCGACTTTTTCTCAGGTTGACCGAAGATTGAGAGAATCTGGAAAATTTAAACCAAAGAAAGAGGCATCAGGTGCTCCTAGAACCGTGAGGACAGTGGACTTCACAGATCGAGTTTTGGAAGAATTTGCAAATCGACCTCGAACTAGTACAAGGCTCGTAGCATCAGAACTGAACACGACCCAATCGTCAGTATGGAGGGTAATGAAAGAACTCGGACAGCACCCTTTTCACATACAGAAAGTGCAATCTCTACAACCAGAAGACTATGCACCCAGGCTAGAATTTGCTGAGTGGTATTTGGATCGACAAAGAAGATCCCCTGCATTTGCAAGCAATATCCTCTGGACGGACGAAGCATGCTTTGCAAGAGATGGATTTTTCAACGTCCATAATAGTCACATTTGGAGTGATGAAAATCCACACGCTGTTGAACAGGTTAGAAGTCAATGGCAGTTTTCAGTGAATGTTTGGGCTGGCCTAGTGAGCAATTATGTCATCGGTCCCTATCTTCTCCCCGCAAGATTAACAGGTGAAGCCTACGCTACATTCATTGAAGATGTCCTGCCTGAACTACTAGAAGACGTTCCATATAAAAGTGCTAATATCTCCGTAAAAAACTGACGTATCTGAAATCTGATGATTGCATGTGAAAGATCACAAAAGAGGCATGTTTTTCCAATGTCACGGAGATTCGAACTTTCCATGTTTTTTCGGCACAAATCACGTTTGAAAGTTTTCGAAAATGACGCGCGAAAACATTTTCCCAACTGTTTTGAATGATATTACAGGTTCAAGTTGAAATTAAAAGCTGTGTAGGTACACTTTTAAATAGGAAATTTTCTTATCTTTACAATGAAAAAAAAATTGTATTTCTAAATTGAACACAAAAAAATACAAAAATCATTTTTTAGGACTAACTCGACCAATTTCAAAAAAACACAAAAGCCGCCTTTTCTCCGTAACCGTGGCGAATAGGTATGGGGTCATGGGAGTAAAATGATAGATCTTGATCTGATCTATTAGCCCTCAAAGTTTGTCGGTGTTTTTCTGAATCACCCTGTATTTGAACCTGGTAAGACATCGAACCAATTAATTGTCTTGATTGGAAAAAAAGTAATTAGTAAAAAAATTTATTACACTGGTGAAAATGTTCAATAAAAATAAATATCTCAATATGTAATTTGCACATTTTCACTGCTTCGTAAACATTGTGAACAAAAATTAATACAAAATAATCTCATTAACACATTTTCATTGCTTTATATTTTCATTTTAAATTTTATTATTCTTTTAGGTACAATATTAGCTATCATAAAATTATTTATCTCCTGAACAAATCGTAAAGTGAGAGTCTGTGAGACGCTGTACCCTGTACCATTGACTCTTATCATCTTGTAGATCGCTGGCTTGATTCGATTTCTCTTGTTGTCATTTAGGTAATGCTTATTGTGGTATCGTTATGTACATTATTACTCCCGAGTTGCGGTTTTGAATGTTTGCGATCATCCAATTTTTGTGTCTCAAGATTATCAAAAACTTCAATTTGTTTTTTTTTTCTGCTCATTATTACGTAAAGTTTTTGGAGAATCTCGAAATATTGAACGCTAATGCAAACCACACAAACACAATTGTAGATTGTAGTATGAATTATTTCTCTTGAAGCGTGTTCACAATTTCCGTGTGGAGTGTAGTATTACGAAGAGCCTCCTTTACTTCCTTGAAAACTTTCAAATTATAGAGACACGGATCTATTACATTTTTCTTAAATATTACAAATAAAAAATTTCTTCCATTTTTTAACAGCTCGGCAAGGTCCCCATGACTTTTCAAATTATTGTTCTTTTTACTTTTTTTTTACTCTGGTAATGCCGCCACTGGTTATTTACTCAAACAAGTAACAACTCTATTTTCCTCACGAGGTATGAGTGTACTCTGCTCTTCCAAAGTAGGTACAGACTTGAAAATTATGTACCCAGCTGGAATTCGAATCCGAGTCAACTGCTTGCAAGTCTAGTGCGTTACCCACTCGGCCACGGTGACTACTTTTACTGTTTTATTGTAATTAACTGACCTCAGTTTTTCGATCGATAAGGCGGTGGTTTCTAATTTGGAAGTCCCAAGTTAAGCCAAAAATCACGATTGTGATTAACAGAAATATGATAACTTTTAAAAACGCACCAGTCTCTGTGGTGTAAGGGTTGGCTGGAAGAGATTGCCAAAGGCAATAACCCCGCTCTTTAGATAGGACATATACAATGTATATATTTATAAAAAAAAACTTTTTTTACTTCTCATATATTGTATATTAATTTGTAATTATCTGAGTTGTATATAATATGTCCATGTCCAATTAATAAAGTGTTAAATAATAATAATAACGGTTGTCACTACTGCCTGTGGTCCAGAGATCCTAAGTTCGATCCAGGGTTGGGCAGGATTTTCTAACGAAAAATTCTCTCCGAACATTTGGGATGGTCTTTCTGGTCTAACCCAGGCTGGGTGAGGTTAACGACGGTAGCCGGTACGATCCCTAGCGAAAGTTGGGTAAAACCATCTTTTGAATAAGGAATAGTTGAAATCAGGAAGTTAAAACCAAATAGAATCAATTAGACCGCAGTGGTAACTGTATGGAGTTTCCATTGAAACCTTACAACCAGGTCAGAATTAATCTGACAGAAAAGTGAGAAGTTGCACTAGATGTACATAAATATCAGAACAAGCTGTACAGGTAGGACGGTTGTTTCGAGCTTATTTGCTCTCATCAGCAGGTAATAGTTCCGACTATCCATGCGATCAACTAACCTCTCTATTTTAATCAATATAAATAGAAAAGTGAGAAGTTGCACTAGATGTACAATTGTACATGAATATCAGAACATACCTGGACAGCTGTTTTGAGCTTATTTGCTCTCATCAGCAGGTAATAGTTCCGACTATCCATATCATCAACGAACCCCTCTATTTTAATCAGTATAAACAGAAAAGTGAGAAGTTGCACTAGATGTACATAAATATCAGAACAAGCTGTCTAGGTAGGACGGTTATTTGCTCTCATCAGCAGGTAATAGTTCTGACTATCCATGCCATCAACAACCTCTCTATTTTAATCAATGTAAACAGAAAAGTGAGAAGTTGTACTAGATGTACATGAATATCAGAACATATCTGGATAGCTGTTTCGAGCTTATTTGCTCTCATCAGCAGGTAATAGTTCTGACTACATCCCATCAACTGTGATAAGTTTTACATAATAATACAACCTACCTGGCTTCGAACTCGGGTCACTTGCATGGAAGTGCATTCACCGCTGGGCCACAGTGACTACTCAGTGAACTCATAAAAACAACCTTTACAATACATAATAATACAACCCACCGGGCTTCGAACTCAGGTCACTTGCATGGAAGTGCGCTCACCGCTGGGCGACGGTGACTACTCAGTGAACTCATAAAAACAACACAACATAATTACACTGAACGTGCTACCGGACAGCTAAATTACTTTCTAACGGTAATTCAGAAGCTCAGGAGGGTTGCGAAGCGATGTAATTGACATTTTCCGTTATTTGAAAATAATATAATAATAATATAATAGTTGAAATAATTTCCTCAAAATAATTTCACGCTAACTAACTGACATATTTTCTAACTTCCGCTGAACTCGTGTGAAGAGTATATCGGGGGCGAACACTATTTTACTATGTAGTTGAGTGATGTATTTCAAACTTTACAACTCTTGTATCGTTAAATAAATTCGATCGAGTTTCATTTACATAAAAGTACACTCGTATATACAAATATACATGGCATATTTACATACAAATTGAAGTTAATAAGATGAAACTTGATCCGCAATGGTTCTAATGCCTGCGGCGGCATTCTGTTTTTATCTCGTCTTTCGCTACATCGGGATTCTTTGGTGAGATTTTGGCGTTTTGCTTTTGCAGAAAACAGTATTTTTTTGTGTGGTTATTACGGGGAGTTTGCTTTTTTATTTGATCTCAAACGCTGAATCTTTTCAGGTACAATCCTTTTAATCCTTAGAAATTTGGGAGAGCAACTATTTATATGAAGTATTTACCCATGCACATATTATTAAAAATAAATTCTTTACTATTTTTGATGATGAATGAAAATAAAATAATAATAATAATTAAATGAAATTTGTTGATTGCGAGATTCCCTTTGAAATATTTCAGAAAGTTTGAGAGTACTCTACCGAGATACTTTTTTTGATAACGGGTTTTTTTTTTGAGATTGTAATTCAGAGAGATCGACACTTTCAATTTATTTAGTTCAAAACCACATACCTATTAAACACGAATTTCTAACTTCAACTTTGCCATGTACCTATGTGGCTGTGGCTGTGCACCACTTTTACCAGGTACCTATGCGGTTTATTTTTGTTATTATATGAGAACTTTCGTGAACAGGGCATTAGCACAGTATCACGAGATGCCTAATACTCACATTATTTCCTTAATTAACACATTTGCTCCTCGCTAATAATAATAATAATTTTGCATCATTTATACTGTCCGACTAGTACTAATGAGTCCTAATATTTCAAGAGTAAGCCCAAAACTGGCTGGGGGACTATAAACAGGGAGTGTAAACAAGGTATATTATAAGAAAGAAAAAAATTGAAATGATTTTTTTTAACTTTTATAAATTTCAATCTGGCTGGGGGACTATAAACAGGGAGTAGACCAGCATTGGCTTTGGTTCTGGAGGACTATAAAGAGAATAGACCAGCAGTCTAGCTGGGGGATTATAGACAGGGAGTAGACCAGCATTGTACAATGTACATGTTTGTTTATCTAATAAAATTAAGAGATATCAACACGTATCAACACGTTAGCCTTGTTTCATTTAAACTTAAAAAAAGTCAGCTTGTTCAACGTGGGTTCTCATGTAATACAACTTCTCACTTTTCTGTTTTGACTGACACAATCTGACACATAGACAGATGCTTTTAAAATTTCTATACACATGGTGAAATCAAAGCGTTTGGTCCTTTCATTCCTTACACCATTTTTTCCCGGGGAGGAGGTAAATTTTATAACCAATTCAAAACGATGTGTCGGGCTAATGAACAGAAATCTGTGTCCAATACCCACTAAAATCCTCCTTTCCTCTTCCCATAACTAATGCACCCGGAACCGTTTTAAAATGAATTACTTCGGTAAATCCTTACACCATGCTCTATACATATTTAAAGTTTGTGTTAAACACAAAAGTGAAATCACAATTACTGAAATTAATTTAACAAAGCTTTGCATGGGATTCGAACCACCGACCACTAGACCACTAGTCCGTCGGTTTATAATCATTAAATACCCCTACAACACATTAGTTGGGGGGGGGGGGGGGGATTAATAAAACATAATAATATAACTCTTTAAAATAAACGTGAGTTTTTTTTATATTCAGCTCTATTATCTTCATTAACGACAAGAAACATAGAACTATATTCATGAGATTAAATTCTATACTGATTTGCATTTAGTTTTTGTTTATTTTTCAAGACAATCGCGTATCCCTTATTAGTTTCTGTGTTTAGTCACGATTTTTAATCTATAAATATTTAAATTATGTGGTTAACAGACCTCAGTAGTTGGATGAATAAAGCGGCGCACTCGTAACCTGGAGATCGGTAGTTCGAGTCAAAAGCACGATTTTTTTTTATTAGTAAAGCGAGTTTAAGTGATTGTGATATCACGATTGTGATTAACACACTGATTACATTGATATAATCTCTTCCATTCATATGAAAAGCAAAATCATAAAAGAGGATTACAACAAAACCAAAATAAGGGAAGATCTCGACTTAATTCGGACTTTTTTTTATAGGTTTTTCACGAAGAGTTAGAAGCTCTCGGTCAAAGGATCCTTTTTTTTTTATTTTATGTTCTAATCCTTTTTTATCCTGTTTAATTTGGTCCTCAAACTCTGTGGTTTCAGGTTTTTCACGAAGAGTTAGAAGCTCTCGGTAGAAGGATCCGTTTTTTTTATTCTATGTTCTAATCCTTTTATTCATCATCATAGGATAGCGTCATCGTGAACGATGGTAGCCAGACAGTAGAAGAATGACTCAGCACTTCTACCACTGTCTTTGCAAGGAGGCTAATAATTGACAAGGGCCCCCAGAATCAAGCCAATGCTGGTCTACTCCCTGTTTATAGTCCCCCAGCCAGACTGCTGGTCTACTCCCTGTGTAATTTGGTCCTCAAACTCTGTGGTTTCAGGTTTTTCACGAAGAGTTAGAAGCTCTCGGTCAAAGGATCCGTTTTTTTCATTTTATTTTCAAATCCTTTTTTTTATCCTGTTAAATTTGGTCCCCCAACTCTGTGGTTTCAGGTTTTTCACGAAGAGTTAGAAGCTCTCGGTGAAAGGATCCGCCTTTTTATTTTATGTTCTAATCCTTTTTTATCCTATTTAATTTGGTCTTCGAACTCTCTGTGGTTTCAGGTTTTTCACGAAGAGTTTAAAAGCTCTTGGTAGAAAGATCCGCTTTTTTAATTTTATGTTCTAATCCTTTTGACTAACTTTTTTATTATTCACCCTAAATGGGGGTTGCTACATATCAAATCCAATGATTTTGAGGTAGTGATTACGAATTTGACATTTATTTTTTAGCTAATTTGAACCTCTGAGTCACCAGTGGTGTTTGGTGCTGTTCCCATTCCTAATATCCTAAGGAAAGTCGTGTGGTGTTTACACCAGATTTTTATCCTATTTAATTTGGTCCTCAAACTGTGTGGTTTCAGGTTTTTCACGAAGAGTTAGAAGCTCTCGGGAGAAGGATCTGCCTCTTTATTGTATGTTTCTAATCCTTTTTTATCCTATTTAATTTGGTATTATCCTATTTAAGTTGGTCCTCAAACTGTGTGGTTTCAGGTTTTTCACGAAGAGTTAGTAGCTCTCGGTCAAAGGATCTGTTTTTTTTTATTTTAGGTTCTAATCCTTTTTTTATCCTATTTAATTTGGTCTTCGAACTATCTGTGGTTTCAGTAGCTTGATCGATAAGGCGGCGGACTTGTAACCTGGAGGTCGGTGGTTCGAGTCCCGGTTTCGGCGTAAAATTTGGTAAAACGAGTTTGAGTAGTTGTGATATCACGAAGGTGATAAACACAAATATAATAACTTAACTTTAACTTTATCTGTGGTTTCAGGTTTTTCACGAAGAGTTAGAAGCTCTCGGGAGAAGGATCCGCGCTAAGAAGAAGTCCTCCCTCATCAAGGTTCAGAACCTCACCTACAAGAGTCTGCGGAACTTGGAGGACAGGTGGCAACAGCTGTACCTCCGCTCCATAGAGTGGGAAGTCTGCATTGAACAACTTCTCAGCAGCTCCACCTCTCAGAGAAGGGTCAAATCTGCAAACGTAAGTAGAACTTCTCAATTTTTTGTTTTTACTGATTAACACGTTGACTGCCGAGGTCATTTTTGGACACTTTACCCGTACGCCACTTTACTATACATAGTCACACATATTGTGTGACGTGGCATACAGAGGTGGTTTTTTAACGCTGTATGCCACGTCACACCAAAAAAGTGTGACACTTCTTTTCTTTCTATTTTTACTTTCCTTATCCTAGTGTGATAATCATTCAAAGTAGCATCGACTGTCACACAATATGTGTGACGTAGCGTATAGGTTTAACATTGTGTCACACATATAGTGTGATAAGGCAGTCAATGTGTTAAAAGAGAGAGATTAGTTGATGGCATGATTATTCAGAACTAATACCTGCTGATGAGAGCAAATAAGCTCGAAACAGCTGTCCAGGTATGTTCTGATATTCATGTACATCTAATACAACTTCTCTTTTTTCTGTTTACCTTGTTTGTAATTTGATAATAACACTCTTCCGTGGAAGGTAACCACCCGGAAAGATTGATGTCCAAAACATTTTCTACCACCTAACCCTAAGAGCCTCATTATTATGTGATCACAAACTCAAATTAATGAGGAAAAATTCATGCACTGGGTGAGTGAAAAATTCATTCGAACCAATGGATCCCTACGCTCCCTGGATTACCAGACTACAGCCAGATTGAAATTTATCAAAGTTACAAAAAAAAAAAAAACATTTCAATTTTTTTTCTTTCTTATAATATACCTTGTTTATACTGCCGTGGTAAGACTGAGAAGTCCCTTTACTCCAGCAGTCAAACAGGTCTCATGTATTTCATGGGTAGATAATTTATTCATTATTGAATGGTTTTTTTTTACTATCATTGCATGTTTGTTCTTCTCTCTCCTGGCGCTTGTTTTATCTCTTTCTTTTCTGAAGAACTGAGCTGATATTTTTTTCGTTATTTTCAAAGCCAAAAATTCAGTATGTTTTACTTTTACTATTTCAGTGGAGCTTACATAAGACTTTAGACTAAAACGTATAACTTGCAATTACAAAATGTGGTGTATATGTTAACTTGCAACGCTATCTAACAAATGATTGTTAGAGAAATAGTATGGCCAGTTTTACTTTTTCTCGGTGTGGCCAAGTGAAGTATTGTCACATGGCTTGGTTGATATTCGAGTGGTTAAAGCGCTAGTCTAATAATTCAGGTAGCGTAGGTAGTATCCCTTGGTTCATATTTTATCCCAAGAGCGCGCGATTAGCTCATTGGTTAAGCACTCGCTTGCCATGCGGAAGGTCCCGGGTTCGATCCACCGTGCCGAGAAAAAATTGTATTCTTAATTTGGTTACAATTGTTTGTAAGGGACACCTTCCGGTGCGCTCGTGTTGACCCCGCACCTAACTCGCTTTACTAAATCTACGCTGAAACCAGGACTTGAACCACCGACCTCCTGGTTACAAGTCCGCCGCCTTATCGATCAAGCTACTGAGGTGGGTCTCTAGATGGGACTTGTTAGTATGGAACAAAAATGGAACTTATTAGTCGGGGCAGTTTAAATAAGGCGCTGTTCTTATTATGTATACAGTTTATTCTCTATTTAATAATTACAACTTATTAGGTACTCTATTTATCCTGCCAGCGTAGGAAAGAATAGTTTCTTTCTGCCAGTAGTTCAAACTCTGGTATACGAATATTTGACAAGTAATAAGTTTTAACAAAGAACCCATTATTTTTTACCAAATAATGAGTTCTTTGTGTATGTAATCATGTCATAACTTAAGTAGATAGCGTGGCGTTACGAGACTCCCTAATCACATCATTTGCTTAATTAAAACATTGCTTCCTCCGTTACTGGTCGCTTTCCATACAAAAAGCATCGCACTTTTCCTCTCGAGGTTGTTGTTGTAGCCAGCTTGGCTACAGCTAGAGGAGGGAATGATGGTCAGTTAACTTATTTCAAAGTTGACTCGTCCTGAACCACATGTTTCTATTATTATTATTAATACAACACAGATAATTACAAATTAATAATACAATATAAGGAGAAAAAAATGAAGAAAAAATAAATAAATATATACAATTATACATAGTACATGTCCTAACTAAAGGGCGGGGTTATTGCCTCTGGCAATCTTTTCCACCCAACCCTTTCTATGTGAGATCAACTATCGTGAGGACTTGGCCTTTTTCTTTATAAGCCATTCAATCCTTGGGAAACTGCAAGCTAGCCTGGCTTGTAAGGATTGGCTAGTCTGTTTTCCGGTTATAGTCCTCTAGCGAGACACTGGTCTCCTCCCCCAACCAGACAATCCTCTCGAGGTATGAGTGTACGCTGTAACATCCAAAATAGTGGACCCAAAAATTCTACCACCACCGCGATTTGAACCCATGTCACTTGCGTACAAGCAGAGTGAGGTTGGTCTGTTGAAAAACGCTTGCAAAACCAGTCACCATCTCTTAAGAGAGGCGTTAGGCAAAGACAAGGCGATGTCATCTCCCCCTGCTTTACATACTGAATACATTTTAGTACTCATTATTATTGTTAGTCTGACTTTTATTACACATTATTATTATTAGTCCGACTTTTATTACTTCATCTTTTACTCTGTCTTATCCCGCTCAAGCAGGGTCGACGTTGTTCAACCTCATGGTTGAGGCTGGTTGGTTTTGGCACATTTTTTACGGCTGAATGCCCTTCCTAGTCCGACTTTTATTACAAATTTTATTATCAGCCCGATCCTAACTTCAATTCTGTTTTATAATTTAGCCCTGAATCGATGCACTAGCCTCTACAACGGCATCCTATTGATCGTAGACGCTCAATCTATTATTAAGGTTATCATATTTGTGTTAATCACAATATCGATGTCAGAATTACTCAAACTCACCTTACTAAAATTCACCTCGCCGGGAATCGAACCGCCGACCTCCAGGATACGAGTCGGCTGAACAATCAAGCCACTCAGGCCGGTTGGATCAATGCATCATCTTCAGAAGCAGAGCAGACCGCTTCAATAGGCATATCCTACCTTGGAAGTGAAACCTGGATGACTATCAAATGTCTTAAGTACTCATTTATGGAGCGCTGCATTTAGAGTTTAGACTACTTTAGATTGTCAGCGTTGAACAGGCAGTTATGTATACAGAGTGATCTCTTGTAACGCATGCCATAGGAAAAATAATACGGTTTTATGAGCCTCAAAAATCGCCAGTTATTATTTTATTATTAAATTATTCATTACATAATAGACATGCAAACATATTATGTTCAGTACAAATTATGATTACAAAGAAATAGAAACAATATAAACAATAAAAAGGGGGAAAAACAGATAAATAATATAATAATAATAATAATAATGCTTTTTCTTTGTGTTATTATGTCACAATTTTAGTGGGTAGCGCAGAATCATAGGACTTTACCACTTTAATTTACAATATCTTGTATTATTTTTTTGCCTAAGATTCTGCCACTGGTCGCTGCTTCACATTAAAGCAGCTACTCATTTTTCCTCACGAGGTATGAGTGGACCCCGAACATCCAAGTACAGAGCAGAAAAAATCCTCCCCCGCTGGGAATCGAACCCAGGTCACCATGTGTGCAATGCCTAGCGCGCTAACTCGCTCTGCCACAGTGACTACTTGTTACACACATATGTCCTAACTGAACGGTGAGGTTATTGCCTCAGACAATCTCTTCCACCTGAGCCTTATTGAAGTCTTAAGTCGTAAAAAAGGGGGATCCAGTGGTATTTTGACCTGAAAAATCAATAGCTACTAGCCTACGGCAAAGAGTTATTTGTATTTTTTCCTTTGGCACAAGTTAAAAGTGATCACTCTGTATGTGCATGTGCATTTATGTAGAACTAACCATATTCAGGAATCAGTGGACCACATTAGAAAAGAAGAGTATTTCCAGAACAACTTCTCACTTTTTCTGTTTTGATTGATTTTGACTGAGTTGAGTGACGTGTGATGCGATGACCTGCAATACCTACAGTGTGGCCTGGTGGGTCTGCCCTGCCTGAGAGGTAACAGTTGTTGTAGCCAGCTTAGCTACAGCTGGGGGGTGTGATGGTCTCCAGTTATTGTAACCAGCTTGGCTACAGTTGGGGTAGTAATGGTCAGCCAACTTAAGTGGAAAAGTTGGCTCGTTCTGATCCACATATTCTATGTGCGCGCTCAACCATCGTAAGAATTTGGGCTGTTTCTTTAGGCTAGGGTTTGCTAGTCCGTTCTGTGTGTTTAGTCCTCTAGTGAGCCAGAGTTAACAGTGAGACAGGGCTTTGTGCATTTACTTGTGTTCGACATACAACATTTTCCGCTGATGAGAATTTCAGAATTAAAAAAAATCCTAGTGAAGTTTTTCATCATTTCCTTTAGACATGAGCACATAAGAATAGCACCAAAACGGTTGTTGGTGGAATAAAGGGACCCTTTAGTCCTAATCAAGCAGCATAAGTGTTAATTAACATTATTATTGCACTGGTAGTCAAGTGGTTAACGCGTTAGTCTGGTAATCCAGGTAGCGTAGGGATCCGTTCGAATCTCACCCAGTGCATGAATTTATCCTCATTAATTTGAGTTTGTGACCACATAATAATAAGACTCTGAGAGTTAGGTGGTAGAAAATGTTTTGAGCATTAACCTCACCTGGTGGTTACCTTCCACTAAAGAGTGTTATTATTATTATTTTACCAAGAGAATTGCGACGTAGAAAATGTCATATGTCTCTTTAAACATTGAAGCACAGCTATATATTTCCAGCCTGTCCTGGCCGCTTGGCCCACAGTATTTATCTGATTTACTGACCCAGTTAGAGGCTATCAGAACAATTCGGCGAAGCTCACGCTACAACAACAACTTGAGAAATGTCATTTTTGTCCTTACAGAGATTTCTTTGAAATATTCTTGTCGTGCGACTTACGTTCCAACATGGTCTTGTAGCATGTAGGTACATTTTTTTCCTCTCAGTTTTAGTTTAGTTAGTCAATAATAGTCAGCTTTTTAGTATATTTAAACTGAAAATTGCTTAATAATTTATTTATTTAAAACGTAATTTCCCTTAAATAGGGCGCTAAGTCAACCCTAAAGGAAGTAACTGACTTGTAATTTTATTGCTCTTAAATAGAGCGCTAAGTCAACCCTAAAGGAAGTAACTGACTTGTAATTGCCCTTAAAAGGGGCGCTAAGTCAACCCTAAAGGAAGTAACTGACTTGTAATTGCCCTTAAATAGGGCGCTAAGTCAACCCTAAAGGAAGTAACTGACTTATAATAAAATTGTCCTTAAATAGGGCGCTAAGTCAACCCTAAAGGAAGTAACTGACTTATAATTGGCCTTAAATAGGGCGCTAAGTCAACCCTAAAGGCATTAACTGACTTGTAATTGGCCTTAAATAGGGCGCTAAATCAACCCTAAAGGAAGTAACTGACTAGTAATTGGCCTTAAATAGGGCGCTAAGTCAACCCTAAAGGAAGTAACTGACTTATAATTGGCCTTAAGTAGGGCGCTAAATCAACCCTATAAAATAAGTAACTGACTTGTAATTGCCCTTAAATAGGGCGCTAAATCGACCCTAAAGGAAGTAACTGACTTGTAATTGCCCTTAAATAGGGCGCTAAGTCAACCCTAAAGGAAGTAACTGACTTATAATTGTCCTCAAAAAGGGCGCTAAGTCAACCCTAAAGGCAGTAACTGACTTGTAATTGCCCTTAAATAGGGCGCTAAGTCAACCCTAAAAGAAAATAAAGAAATTATCGTTCTTGTTGAGCTCCACATTCTTTCGAGTTGAGTTGGAAGCAAGCATCTCGCCGTGAATGTGTTCGATTGTGAACGAAATGTTGAGTTGTTGCCAAAAGAGAGTTGGGGGCAAGCTGACCGGGGGAGCTATTACGCCCCAGACCCTTCTGAGGCATTCTCGTGGGAATCGGGTCGCCTTTTGACGATCAAAAATAAAAAATAAATAAAAAAAATCACAGGTGGACCGCTCTCTCATTGGAGCATGAAAAACCAAAACAAATGTAATATTTATCTCATTATCGGTGGTCAAGTGGTTAACGCGCTAGTCTGGTATATCCAGGTAGGGTTGGTAATCTGTTGGTTCGAATCCTACCTAATGCATGCATTTTTCCTCATTTATTAGAGAATATGACCACAATAATAAGACTCTGAGGTTTTTTTTTTTCAAAAAAATTCTTAGAAGCTTTAGCTTAGGAAAAATACCTTTGTATATGTTATCCTGTTTTTTTTTTTTTTTTTTTTTTTTAAAAAACCCGTTGTTTTTATTCAAAATAAAACCCCTTGAAAGAAGAAATGAAAAATATTCAGATACTCTGCGTGCAACATGAGGCAGCAGACAATTTGTAGAGCACTTGTATATCTTATCTTGGGTATGATTCATCCATTAGACACAGTACTCATTTATCATCGGAATACACTTAGGATAAAAGTACTATGTAAAAAAAACCGCCAACCCAACAGACTTAAAAACCCAGTGTTAGAATCAATATGCTAAATCAACACCCACACACCCCTACACAAAACCACTTGAAAGATAAAGAAACCCTGGTGTTAAAAACACCCACTGACTTCCACACACGTACAGTAACTCTGATAAAATTCTAATTTCTTTAATCAAAGACAGAACGGATGGTGTAAAAGAACTGAACAATGAAATCGCATGTGAAACGTGAAATCTCTGACTCATCTATTCATGCACTGATCGCTTCATCTCTTGGAACGGTAACACACCTAGTGTGCACTGGTAGACCAGTGGTTAACGCGCTAGTCTGGTAATCCAGGTAGCGTAGGGATCCGTTGGTTCGAATCCCACCCAGTACATAAACTGTTGCCATAATGGGACTACCTGTCTTGCGCTGACAGTCTAAATAAAACACTACTTATACTTCTACTTATACATAAATTTTTCCTCATTAATTGGGCTATAGTGCGGGGTGATTGGTCGAAACTTGAGGCCGACTTGAGCGCGAATCTGGCTCATCTTAACTTTAATCCTGTTTCATTATTTGGCCTTAAATGTACGCCACCGCTCTGGGCACATCGGAAATTCGGGAAGTAGAATTTCCTGCTCTATTACTGAGGTAAAAAGCAGCCATAAATTTTGTTTCGCGAATTTTCTCGCGAAAAAGTATCTACAATAATTGATGCCTCAGGGCCAATAGGCAAGTTATGAGCTCTAATGAAACATTTGCCTCATTAAGCCTAACTGCTAATGGAGAAATCAATTGATTGTTCTGGTGCTAATGCTAATTGCTAATAAATGACTTAAATTGGTACATACGTAGATATGTATGACTTCACCAGAACTACCAGAAGCCGTTTAATTCATGATATCATACTGCACTCTATCAGTAAAATGTTATCATATCTGTGGTAATCACATGAATGATATCACAATTGCTCAAGCCCACGTATATCACACAATCCTTTGTGTCATCTGTAGCAACATTAGTTATGTTTAGGAAACTCAAATTTGTGTCGACACAAATTTAATAAGTCTCATTAAACCATTTAATATATGCGTTATCATATTTGTGTCACTTTGTGATGAACAACCACTCAAACTGGCTTTACTAAATCTACGCTGAAACCGGGACTTGAACCACCGACCCATAGGATACAAGTCCGCTGCCTTATCGATCAAGCGACTGAGGTCGGCAACCTTTTAATATATATCATCTTTCTAAGTTTCTATTACCTGAAAGGTATAAGAATTATTGTTTATGGTCAGTTTTTCCGAAATTCAGCTGGTAACATTTCTGGACGAATTCATTTTCATGCTGCATCAATATATATCTTTACCCAAATCTACCTACACAAAACCATACCATTATTATTATTACTACTATTACTTTTATTATTATTACTATGTACCGAATGTACCAGAGTCACCACGCATTGTATAAGAAAATGAGAAGGAGAAGGTACCCGGGAGCATCACTATAATAAAAACGGACAAAACATTATTAGTCAGACTAGCCAGCAGTAAACCAGAGGACAAAACATCAGTAGCCAGCAAGCCAGCAATAAACCAGAGTCGGGTGACCAGACAACGTCCTCCACATTTTACAACAAAGAAGACTGTGGAAGCGTTCTTCAATGCTATTGCCCATAATACCCACCTGAAAGACAACAATCTAAAAGAAATGACCAGATACAGTTGAAACTCTGGATATAAGAGAACTCAGAGCATCGGAAATTTATCCTCTTGTTGGCTACATGTTTCTTCTCTTATATCCAGGAGTCTCTTGTAAAGACCTTATTGTCCTTTGGATAGGTAAATCAGATCAGGACATTGTTCTCTTATATCCAGGTTTTCCTCATATTCATTTCTTTTTTATTCTCTTATATCCAGGTTTCTCTTATAAGGACGTTATTTTACTTCAAAGAGGGGTAAATTTATAGACCTGAAAATTGTTCTCTTGTATCCAGATTTTTCTTAAATCCAGTTCTCTTATGTCCAGGTTCGACTGTATCTCTGGCTATGTCAAGCTTCTTCCTACGCTACCTGTGTTAGTAGACTAGCGCGTTAACCACTTGACTTCTTCTTCTTTTACTCTGTCTTATATCCCGCTCAAGCAGGGTCGACGTTGTTCAACTTCATGGTTGATTGGTTTTGGCACATTTTTTACGGCTGGATGCCCTTCCTAATGCCAACGATTTATTTTGATTTAACGTCCTGCATTAAGACGGCGGTTTAACCCTCCATTCGCTGGGAATCGTACCAGCTACCCACATTAATCTCACCCAGCCTGGGTAGGGCCGAAAATGCCAGCCTCACATATACGGATTGAACAGAATTTTCTGTGTGAAAAGTCTGCTCCGAGTGGGGATCGAACTCAGGATCTCTGGACTACGGGCAGTAGTTACAACCGTTGAGCCACGGAGGCTGGCTTAACCACTTGACTACCAAAACATATTTTATTTTATGTAACAGACGAGAATAGAATGCAATGTACTCGGTGAACAAAGTCAGTAGTTTTCCTGTCATTACAACTATTCAATATCCGGGAAAATAAGTGAAATCATGCTAACCTACCTTGATGTGAATAGCAGACGGATACATGTTAATTGAAAAATCGGTAATCCTTGACACGCGAAAATTACCAAAACATAATCACAATATTTTTACTTTTTACTTTCCATCATATATAAGGTATAGAAAGTATTGTTTTCGGTCGGTTTTTCGAAATTGAGCTGATAACATTTCTGGACGAATTAGATTCTCCTGATTTAAAAAAAGTTTTTGAAAGTTATCTTTGAAAGTTATATTTGTGTTAATCACTTTCGTGATATCACAACTACTCAAACTTGCTTTACTAAATCTTTGCTGAACTTGTAACTCGAACCACCGACCTCCAGGTTACATGTCCGCCACCTAAGCATTCAGTTGAGACTTTGACAACATAATCATCATAGAGTGGCGTCATCGTGAACGATGGTAGCCAGATAGTGGAGGAATAACTCAGCACTTCTACCACTGTCTTTAAAAGGAGGCTAATAATTGACAAGGGCCCACAGAACCAAGCCAATGCTGGTCTACTCCCTGTTTATATAGTCCCCCAGCCAGACTGGGGGACTATAAACATTATACTGCCACCAAAATAACTAAAGGAACTCTAGTACTAATCGGAGTAATCGGGAAGTGTAAATAAGTGTCTATTGGTATAGAATAAGTGGTGTAATCAAGCAGTGTAAATAAGTTATTATATTATTCTTGTTATTATTTCACCAGTAATAACAAGACTCTGAAAGTTAGGTGGTAGAAAATGCTTTGAGCATTAACCTCGCTTGGTGGTTACCTTCCACTAAAGAGTTTTAATTATTGTCATATCACAAATGTAATGCGTAGCGCAGAGTTATAGAAAATTACCTTTTTTTCTCTGAGGGTTAGGTGGTAGAAAATGCTTTGAGCGTTAACCTCATCTGGTGGTTAACTTCCAGTCAAGAGTATTATTATTATTAATGTGATAATTCTTGAATTCCTAAACACCGAAAAACTAACTGAAAACATACTCATGTAATTGTACCTACCCAAGTATCTCTGTATTTACTTTCTGAACCTAATGAATTTGAAATATTGCCCCTCCCCCTTGTGTGATTCATGTTGGAAACTATCCAATACAATACTACCTGGTTAGTTTATTACTTTTTTGACTCGAATGTCTCTTGAACATCACAGGTCTTACGATTCGAGACGGGGTTTTTACCCTCTATTCACTGGATCAAGTAGCTACCGCCATTCGTGCACTGGTAGTAAAGTGGTTAAGTCTGGTAATCCAGGTAGCGTAGGGATCCGTTGGTTCGAAAACCACCCAATGCATGAATTTTTCCTCTTTAATTTGAGTTTTTGAGAATTTGACCACATTAAGACTTTGAGGGTTTGTTGGTAGAAAATGCTTTAAGCATTAACCTCTGTTTACGCCATGTGACTCCAGTTTGAATTGCCTCCAAACTTTCCCCGCGCATATCAATCGATCTCTACGCTCCTAACTGTTAGAGATAACACTTCGATATCAGATGATAGGCATATCATATGTTCTTACAAAGAAAGCGACAGAAATTCGGTACGATAGATTGGGAACGACGATGCCTCGTTCAGATTGTTACAAACAGTGGTCAGGCAGGGTACGTCTTCGCTCCTTCCTCAATCTACCCCCTTTGATCCACTTCTAAAGGCGTACGTAAGTACTTGGTACAAGTACTCAAGGTAAGACCATCCAATCTCATTTCGTAGTAGTAGCTTATTTCTTCCATTTATCTTTCCGTGTAAATTTAATACTCTTTAATACCTTTTAATACACCCCTTTGTAGTAGCGTTATTGAACCAGCGGCCTTTTCTTCGTCAAACCCCAGTAACTGGGAAACTTAGGTCTTTCGGCTTCAAAGCCTCAGTTACTACATCAATTCATGGTCCTTCGGGCCGGATGTTTTCTTTTTTTCGTAGTAGTAAAACTATACCTATAGTCCTATAGTTATTTGCATTGTCGTGAGGGCGTGCACCTTCAACCATTCAGCTAGGCTAGGTAGCTTGTAAGGGAGATTAGGCTTCATAGTGCATCTTCCATGCTTTAAGTGACAGCTTTATCTGCTTATTAATTATTAAAATAGTATAATTAAAGTGCCTTTCGCTTCATTTAGCGTAAAATTGAACAAATTACCACTGCTTTTTGAGCGGAAGCCTTTGACCACGTTTTTCATAGTGCCTTGTTTCCCTTTGTCTTGAGCACATTTTATTAAAATGGCTGAAGGCAAGCTCACAGTTCTTATTGCCAAAAGAGATTCCCTCTTTAAAGTACTGCAAGAAGCAAATGACTTCGCTCAAAGCATGACTCAGGCAAATGAGAACACATTAAAAGGTCTCAGGCGCAAAATCAACATGCTAGACAGTGTGTATACATCGTTTTGTCAGGTAGTTGATGATATCAATATGCTTCAAATTGAGATCAAGCCAGATTCCAAACCGAACTACCAAATGCTAGAGTCCTTCACAACCATCTATGGTTATGTAAAAGATAAGTTCGATGAAGTAAACGGAAAATTGAAAAAATCCGATAGTAGTCAGGCTAATATTTCAACTGTTAATGCTAGTTCCGAGGTCAAAGTAAAGTTACCCGCACTTGAGTTGCCTTCATTCAACGGAGAGTCATTTGCCGACTGGGTAATCTTTTACGAGTCCTTTAAATCTATGATTCATGTTCGAACTGATCTTTCTAACGCCCAGAAAGTTCAATACCTAATATCCAGACTCTCTGGAAGGGCTCTTAGTTCTTGTGCCGGCATTCCTGCCACGCCTGAGAATTATAATATTATTTTTGATAATCTCGTTAAGAAATATAATGATAAAAGATGTCTTTCGAGCTCTTACTTAGATTCGATCATAAATTTCAAACCTCTCAAAATTGAGTCAGGGAATAGCCTTAGCATGTTTACTGACAAGTTCTGTGCAACTGTGTTGGCCCTTAAGGCCTTGAACATTGAAAATCTAGCTGATTATATCTTTGTTCATTTAGCTTGTAATAAACTTTGCCCAGAAACTGTAAAAACCTTCGAAATGTCACTTAAAAAAGATGAGTTGCCTACCTTTGACAAGTTACTTTCTTTTCTTCAAGAGCATGCCAAAATTCTGAACAGAGTTTCACCTAGCACTAGTAGTAGTAGTAATAGTAGTAGTATAAATAGTAGTGGTGGTCTGGGTACCTCAGGCGTTAAGTCGGGTTTCCCACCAGTAAAATCAAAGGGTCCGCATACCTTTGTTGTAAATAGCACTTCTAGTGCATCTTGTGAGATATGTCACAATGACCATCCCATATTCAAATGCTCAAAGTTTTTAAAACTTTCTCCTCAAGATAGGTTCTGTAAAATTAAGCAATATTCTCTCTGTGTCAATTGTCTCTCAGGTGCCCATAAGGTTAATGAGTGTAAAAATAATTCCACGTGCTTTAATTGCAAAATTAAGCATAACACGTTGCTTTGCTTTAAAGATCATAAGTCTGACTGTACCAAATCAGGACCTCGGGAGTTAAAGGCTAAAGCTTCAGCAAATTCTCGTAGTGGTCAACACCTTGGTAATGTGGAGAATCATAATTCTCCCCCCTCTTCCTCGGTAGACAATACACCTTACGTTAATGCTCTGTGCTCTGATAACAATCAGATACCTATTGGTAACGGAGGTACAATTCTCTTGTCTACAGTTCAGGTTCGAATCCCGGATAGACACGGTGTTTACCATTCTTTTCGTTTTATATTAGACTCAGGTAGTCAAAGTAATTTGATATTGGAATCAGCTCGTAAGAAGTTAGGATTACCTCTAAACAAAGATGCTACCAAGACTATCAAGGGTTTAGGTATGGGTTCGAATCCCGTTCACGGGCAGGTGAATTTTGCTTTCGCCTCTAGATTGGATAACAGAGTTAAATATTCGATTCATGCACTCGTAGTAGATAAAATAGTAGACAGGTTGCCTTCTCAACCTGTAGATATGTCTAAGTTGCATTATTTGGAACAATTGCCTCTCGCTGATGATTTCATGAAACCAGACGTTGTGTCTGGCATTCTCGGTGCTCAAATTTTTCCTTCTCTGATATTAGGTCACCGTGTCACCAGTCCTAGTAATAGTGTTGTCGCTTTGAATACTGTACTAGGTTATGTGGTTATGGGTCAAGTACCTGTGAATTCTATAGATATAGAGGACAGTACATCTAATTCATTCTGTGCATTCCAGGAGCCCCACGTTGACAGCTTAATAAAACGTTTTTGGGAAATAGAGAATGTTTCAGCGCCGACCATGTTAAATAGTGATGATAGAAAGTGTGAGGAATTATACACATCTTCCGTTTACAGAAATGACAACGGTTCGTATACCGTTTCTCTTCCGTTCAAGAGCAGCCCAGATGAGTTAGGCGACTCTTATCATCTTGCCCGCAATAGGTTTTTCAGCCAGGAGAGAAAGCTTGAGTCTCATGCAGAGTTGCGGTCAGCTTATAATGACGTCATCAAGGAGCACCTAGATAAAGGTTATTTGTGCGTCGCACCTGATCAATCTGATCGTTCAGGATTTTTCATTCCTCACCACATGGTAGCCCGGCCTGATAAGGCAAGTTCCAAGTTTAGATGTGTCTACGATGCTTCAATGCAGTCTTCAAGTACTAAATCTTTAAATGATTTATTGTATGCAGGTCCCAAGCTGTACACGGATCTATTTGTAGTTTTATTAAATTTTCGTCTTTTTCCTATTGTTATGATAGCGGATATTAGAAAAATGTTTTTGCAAATTAAATTGAATCCTGATGATTGGAAATATCAGAAGATTCTCTGGAGGTTTCATCCACACGATGAGTTGTTGACTTATATGATGACCACGGTTACCTTCGGTTTAACTTGTTCACCGTTCCTTGCTTTACGAACGGTGCGGCAGTTAGCTGAGGACGAGGCGCATAACTTTCCCTTTGCAGCTAGAAGGGTTCAGACCGACCTGTACATGGACGATTTAGTGACAAGCTTACAGAACTCTCGCCAGGCGTGTGATCTTTTTGAACAAATGGTGGGTTTGTTCAAGGCTGGGGGGTTCACTCTCACTAAGTGGGCGTCCAATTCAGAGGAGGTTTTGCAGAAGGTACCAGTTGCGGATAGATTATCGGAAATTATTCAGTGGGATGGCGACTCTTCTGTAAAAATATTAGGTTTGCAGTGGAGTTCCGACCAGGATATTTTTTATTTTAAAATAAACATTGACAAAAAACCATGCACCAAACGCAACATGTTGTCACTTGTCAGTCGTTTATTTGATCCTCTGGGCCTTCTTGCTCCTGTTATCTTGTGGGCTAAGCAGCTCATTCAACAGTTGTGGTGTTTGGATTTATCGTGGGACGAAACTCCTCCTCTTAATATCGTAGAAAGTTGGGACACCTTCCAAGATCAGTTGCCTCTGTTAGCTAAATTGTCATTCCCTCGACACCTATTCGTAGTAGAAAAATGCACGCTGCAATTATTCGGATTCGCCGATGCAAGCATCAAGGGGTATGGGGGCGTGATCTTCAGCAGAGTGACTTATCCTAGTGGAGAAATCAAAATAAATTTGATCTGTGCTAAATCAAAAGTGGCACCGGTTAAGTCCCAATCTATTCCTCGTTTAGAATTATGTGCTGCGCTACTGCTCTCTCAGTTAATGCAAACTGTCGTAGATAGTTATAAACTTAGATTCACTATTGAGAAAGTAATGTGCTTCTCAGATTCAACTGTAGTTTTGTCTTGGATTCATGCCTCCCCTCATTTGTGGGAGACCTTCGTAGCTAATCGAGTCAGCAAAATTCAAGATAATGGGGATATCACTGCCTGGTGTAAAATATTGGGTTCTGAAAATCCAGCAGATTGTTTATCGCGGGGCTTAAAACCCTCCGAATTCTGTGCTACTTCTATTTGGTTCCAGGGTCCTCCGTGGTTAATCAAATCTGATGCGGATTGGCCTATAATTCATTTCAGTCAAGAGATCGACACCTCTGTACCAGAAAGAAAATGTGTTGTGCTGGTAGAGACTGAAAACTTAGTCGCAGAACATCCTTTGAAACAATTATTTCTCAGGTGCTCATCCTGGCTTAGATTACTACGAGTAGTTGCTTTCGTACTTCGGTTCTTAAAGAGACTTCCCAGGAGGAGTGATGGTTTGTTGGAATCTTCAGATTTAAATCAGGCAGAGTTAGAAATAATAAAAACAATTCAAAATGAACACTTCTCAGTTGATATCGAAAAATTGAAAAATAATTTACCTTGTAGTAAAGTTCTCGTCAAATTAAGTCCATTCTTGGACAAAGGAGTTATTCGTGTGGGCGGTCGCCTTAGAAACTCAGATCTGGGTTATGAGCAGCAACATCCAGTTGTTCTTCCTGCCAAGGTACATGTTGTAAAACTAATAGTTCAATATTACCATCGTACTAATCTTCATACCGGCCCTCACTTATTACTCTCTATACTTCGTAGAAAATATTGGATTTTAGGGGGCAGAAACTTCGTTAGAAAAATCGTGCAAGATTGCAATACTTGTTTTAGACTGTCTCCCAAGTCACAAAATCCATTTATGTCAGACTTACCAAAAGAAAGGGTTCTTAAGCAGGCTAAAGCATTTCTTAACATAGCACTAGACTTCATGGGACCCTTCTATATTACCATTTCTCGTAGACGTGGGCAGAAGAGTCAGAAGGCCTACATTTGTATCTTCGTATGTTTGGCAACAAAAGCTTTTCATTTAGAGGTCGCTTCTGATCTATCTACTCCCACTTTCTTAGACGCATTCAAGCGTTTCTTGGCCCGACGTGGTCCTTGCCAAAGTGTCTTGTCAGACCACGGTACGAATTTCGTTGGTGCAAAAAACGCACTTGATGAACTATACTCATTATTAAATTCTCGCGAATATAAAGTTCGATTCAGTGAGGAGTTATCTGTTCATAGGATAACCTGGCAGTTTACTCCTCCCACTGGAGCTCACTTCAATGGTATCTCGGAGGCTAATGTAAAGGCTGTCAAATCACATTTGTATAGGTGTGTAGGCACTCAAATACTTTCACTTGAAGAGCTGTGTACTATTTCAGCACAAATAGAAGCTCTGTTGAATTCTCGTCCATTATGTGTCTTGAGTTCAGACCCTTCAGAACCGAGTGTCCTCACTCCTGCACATTTTTTAACCCAAATTCCATTAGAAAGCCTACCGGCCTCAGACGTAGTAGATGAAAATCCAAATCGACTTACTCGATATAAGTTATTGGATCAAATTATCCAAACATTTTGGAAACGTTGGAACTCCGAATATCTACTTGACTTACAGTCGCGTGAAAAATGGAACACTAGTTCCCCGCCTCTTAGTCCAGGACAAATAGTTTTAATAAAGCAGGACAATGTGCCACCCTTACATTGGTCACTTGCTAAAGTAGTAGAGACTTATCCTGGGAAGGACGGTGTTGCTCGCGTGGCTCTAGTTAAAACCCAAAAGGGTGAATTGAAGCGGCCAGTTAATAAACTGTGCCCCTTACCTTCGCAGTAGGTACTTACCTACTTATTGTTATGTTTCACATTATAATATGATGAGACTTGTAAATAAATTTTATTTTGCTTTATGGTGGTAGCACTGGTGATTTGTTCAGGCAAATTTCTATTTTTCTTTAGAGTACTTTGCTAAGCCAATTGATTTATTTTGTAGTTTTGATAAGTTCAATTTTTATTTCGTTTTGTAGTTTGCTCATGCAATTTCCTTTTTTTATATACATATAATCTTGTAGTTGTAGTTATCTATTGTTGCTAATTTACTGTAACTTTCTTTGTTCTTGATATTTTGCATTATTTGCTTTTAACCATTTTCATTTATTATTTGCATTGTTTTTGAATGGTTGAAAGTGCACTCTTTCAAGGCTGGGGGGATGTTTACGCCATGTGACTCCAGTTTGAATTGCCTCCAAACTTTCCCCGCGCATATCAATCGATCTCTACGCTCCTAACTGTTAGAGATAACACTTCGATATCAGATGATAGGCATATCATATGTTCTTACAAAGAAAGCGACAGAAATTCGGTACGATAGATTGGGAACGACGATGCCTCGTTCAGATTGTTACAAACAGTGGTCAGGCAGGGTACGTCTTCGCTCCTTCCTCAATCTACCCCCTTTGATCCACTTCTAAAGGCGTACGTAAGTACTTGGTACAAGTACTCAAGGTAAGACCATCCAATCTCATTTCGTAGTAGTAGCTTATTTCTTCCATTTATCTTTCCGTGTAAATTTAATACTCTTTAATACCTTTTAATACACCCCTTTGTAGTAGCGTTATTGAACCAGCGGCCTTTTCTTCGTCAAACCCCAGTAACTGGGAAACTTAGGTCTTTCGGCTTCAAAGCCTCAGTTACTACATCAATTCAACCTCGTCTGGTGGTTACCTTCCACTAACGAGTGTTATTATTATAAGTTCTTACTTCCCGTGTCCGCACTTTTTTTGTTCAGACTGCTCATCCAGTATTTTGCTACAGCTACAGAATTGTCATTCCCTAATTCAAGATCTTCTTTTAAGCATACTTCAGTTTTTGTTAAAGTTCTACATTTTTATAATGTAAAAAAAATAAAGATTTGCTTTGTCAAATTTCTGGCATAGTTTGGACTCAGCCTGCATTGCGTTTACAGTCTAAAAAAGGCACAATTACTTTTCTAGAACCTCTGTTTCTCTAGAACGGTATCAGATACAATGCTGAATTTTTTGCATAAATAAACGATTTCTTCTATCCCGGTAGCTCAGTCGTCAAAGCGTCTGACTGGTAATCCAGAGGTCTCGGGTTCAAAACCCAGCCGGGACATGACAAGTCACCCTCCCGTTTGGGAGGGTGACTTGTCATGTCTACTTAATAATACGTCTTGAGCTTACTGTGGAATAATGGGACTCAATAGTCCTAATCGGGCAGTATAAATAAGGTGATATTATTATTCCTTTGTTGCCTAAACATCATCATGCCTGAACAGTGTCCCAACGCATAGTGTCTCAAAATCTCATGGAATAGGAACCATTTGGTCGATAATAATGGTCACAAATAACGAAAATACAAGGTCAAAATTTTTACTACCAATATGACTTCAGCCACGGGCATAACCGCTGTGGAAATTACGACTCCTAGAGGAAACTAGTGGTGAGCATGAGGCATCAGGCAAAACAAAAAGTGAGAAGTTCTACTACTTGGTAATATTTTTGGTTTGAGAATTTTCTTGCAATGAAATGCAATGGGTTTCCAGCCAGTGTTTCAATACAGAAGATATTCCCTCTACCATGGATTTTATACAAAAACCAAGCAAGAAATACCACAAATAATTATGATGGTTATAATAAGAGAGGTGCTGAAGGTAGAGAATTGTGAATGCGAGCTGCATCGGTGAAATCACTGGACTGAATCCTCTGATGTCATCACGGATCGAGCTACAGTAAATTCAATTCAATTCAGACCTTCTCACTTTTTTTATTTTCCAGTCAGTCAAAACAGGAAAGTGAGAAGTTCTACTAGATACACGTCAATAGTAATGTATAGGTATACAGAATGGATATTTCTCCAGTCACAATAGACTATCAAGGATATATGGTTAAGAAGTTTTTCGAAAGTATAAACATGGGTTTTTCCTGCAAACAGAATTATCTATGACAGCGGTCACAGCGATTCTCAAACTTTATTCTTCAGGGCCCCTTTTCGATAGCTGTATGTTCTGTTCCGATGCAGGTATGTTCTGATATTCATGTATATCTAGTACAACTTCTCACTTTTCTGTTTATACTGATACTGATGACATCTGAGGCCTCGCGGCCCCCTGAAAACCCGTGGAACACTGACTGAAAAACTGCGCTCTATAATAAGCTATTCATAAAAATATCGAAGCAGATCTACATAGAAGAGTAAAAACGTAAAATAATAAAGATACATTGATTTGCTTGTAATTTATGTTCGATTGTTCATTATTCAATGCAACATAAAAAAAAACACTAAAATAAAATTAGTAGCCACACGAATAAAATTATGATACACTAGCGGCTGTCGCCCGCTTTGCGGCCGAGCATGGCCGTAAAAGCAAAAAATCCTTTTTCGCCAATGCAGGTGTTGTAGTGGGAATTTCGAGAAATCCCGTCTTATTGCACATCTAGACTATAAGACAAAGCTACCTACCAAATTTCAGCTTCCTAGGACTTACCAGTTCGGAGAAACAGTGATGAATCAGTCAGTCAGTGAAACTCTCTTATATAAGTATAGATAGTATAATTTAAGTAGTGCTTTATTTAGACTCAGCTCAGGACAGGAAGCTCAGTCATGCCCGGAAACAAGATATGGATTTCCAGGCAACTTCTTTATTTCGACTAAGAAATATTTTCCCGTGCATGGTAGTCAAGTGGTTAACGCGCTAGTCTGGTAAACCAGGTAGCGTAGGGATCCGTTGGTTCGAATCCCACACAGTGCAGGCATTTTTCCTCATTTATTTGAGTTTGTTACCACATAATAATAAGACTCTGAGGTTAGGTGGTAGAAAAAGGTTTGAGCATTAACCTCGACTGGTGGTTGGTTACCTTCACTAAAGAGTGTTATTAACTTATTACTATCGATCATGCTACTGAGGTCGGTTTAAAAAAGCTACTGAAAAAAAAAGTATGTCCAGGTTGACTGTATTTCTGATGCGAACATTTTTTTCTCGACGGTTTTTTTCTTCAAATCTTGTCTGAGCGACGAGTGGTTTGTGTATATTCACGATCACCTGATCACCTCAGCGCTCTCGAGATGCCTGTGGAGATTATTACATCGCCATTATTACCGTGTCGAGGAGTTCCGATGATTTCATCGTGAAGGTTCTGACCGATCTGCAGAGCCTCGCCTCATGAACGTTTGACCATCGGAGGTTCAGCTTTCACCAAACGAGATGTAAATTACGGCCGAGGATTGTGTTGAAAACAATATCGCATGATGTGGTGTGAAGCAGAACAAATCACCCCAACACCTGAATGAGGTATTTATTTGAGTATGGATTGGTGTGTACTATCTGGAGCGTATTAGAGATCCGAGTGTACTGAAGGAATAAATTTGTTTTTTTTTTTATTATGATATCAATCTAAATAAAGCACTACTTACACCTATCTGTTACTCTCTGTTCATGTGTGTAAAAGCACTACTTTACTTACATATTATCTGCTGATGCGAGAGCAATAAGCTCGAAACAGCTGCCCAGGTATGTTGTGATATTCATGTACATCTAGTACAACTTCTCACTTTTTGGTTTATACTGATATATCCGTCTATCTCTCTGTTTATATAGTACACTGGTACTCAAAAGGTGCTAGTTTGGTAATCCAGGTAGCGTAAAGATCCGTTGGTTCGAATCCCATCCAATGCATGAATTTTTCCCCAGTTATTTGAGTTTGTGACCACATAATAATAAGACTCTGAGGGTTAGGTGGTAGAAAATGCTTTCAGCATTAGCCTTGCCTGGTGGTTACCTTCCACTGATGAGTGTTATTATCTTATATTCGTACATATTAGGTATGTAGAAAAACTTCTAAACTTACATCAATCTGTCTATCGCTCTGTTTATGTAGGGAGTTAGGGAGGTACTCGAATGTATGTGGAAAATACATTTTTATCCAACAATCTATCTCTATTTATGTTGGTATGCCATGTATTTATCTTCATATCACTATTTATATAGGTGTATGTATTTATACCATAAATTCATCTATTTTTCTTTTTATGTATAGTTTTATTTACACTGTAGGCTCAAGACGAAATCCCATTATGCCAATAGTTTTAGGTATGTTTATATGACTGTAAGATCTTTATGCAGGTATGTATAAAATCATTGAACTTCCACAAGTCACTCTTTCACGACATATCTTCATCAATCAGTTTAATCAGTTTAAACAGAAAAGTGAGAAGTTGTATTAGATGTACATGAATATCGGAACATACCTGGGCAGTTGTTTCGAGCTTATTTGCTCTCATCAGCAGGTAATAGTTCTGAATATCCATGCCATCAACTAACCTATCTATTTTAATCAGTTTAAACAGAAAAGTGAGAAGTTGTATCATAAGGGATAGTTGTAAAATTATCCACTACCACATTTACTCCTCTCAAAGTTGATCCTAACATCCAGGCGCGGTCGGTGGAAAAATGTTTTAGGGGTGCTGCCAGTGGCGGCTCCTGACTTCAAGACTAGGTGAAGACAAATTATACCCAGAAGTATTGAAAAAATAAAATTATTAATTTATCAGATCTTAGTTCTTATGGTCTCATAAACACAGCCCATTGTAAGTTATGGCTGTTTCCCTGCAAAGCATGATTTTCTCTCATACCAGTTTTGCATCATATAAGTTTTTATAGGTACTTATTTTGGAGAACACTTGGTACTTAATAAATAAACAAGGCCAGCAGAACAATTTGTCAACACTTGAGCTGGTACACAGCCATTCATTTTTCATAAGCCATTCAGGCTTGAACTGTATGGCTGTGGGGCAGGCATTTGCTTTACTTTTTTAGTGGTGGTTAGAAATTGGACATCCAGTAATCATAATATCTTTCATATCCTCATTACTTCTTAATCTGAATGGGGTTACTTTTAATGTTTGAACCCCATGATTTTGTGGGAATCTCATTGTTTCTTTGAAATGTTGTTATTAATTATTCATCTTAATAAAAAATATTTATTCATCTTAATAAAAATTATTAACTAAAAGTTGGTAAAAAGGAATTAAAATAAAAATATTAGGATTATACCTCAGTAGATAGGTAGGTACAACATTTTAAAGAGGGGTTAGAACTGGGAAGGAAAGAAAGTTAGTTGAAGACTAAAAATTACAATCCAAAACTGGAAGAAAATCCACCACCAGATTACAAAATAAATCTAAGAAAACATACTTACTACAAATATAAAATCAGCTTAAATTTGTGTTACCATTGATGTTTAAATGACTATTTATGAAAAACACAGATATTGCCTTATAATTTTAAGTACTTCACTGAAAGCTGTGTGCTTAGCTACCTGCAACCTGCATAATTATAATGTTATTTCTGACACTTAAAGAAGTACATAGCTACTTCATATTCAACTTATTATGAAAAGCACAGGTCAGATCAGGTAGGAATAATGTTTCTATCCTGTATCAAATACTGGGAAATAACTTTATTAACTAGTTACACCAATTAAAAGTCACTTAATTACCGTTGAGAAGATTTGAAAATATTCTAATAAAATTTGAGTTTGTTTACATTCTAAAGATAAGAGATACAATGTTGCCAAGTTAATTTCATAGCTAAATTTCTACAAACTTCAAGAGCTATATTTTAAATTTAAAGAAATCCCTCAAATCATGTAAGACGTATATTTATTTTAAAAAATAATACTACACCGCCTGAACAGAATTTTCTCTTGAGAATTTCATTTCAACACGTCTCATTTCATGATTTTTTTAAAGTGGTTCCATAGACAGGATCTTAAACAGGACCACCATTGTCCCTATTTAAAAACTTCTTGGAACAACTAGATACCAGATTATCTTATTTGGCTCAATTTCGGTACCTACATTAAATAATTATCTCCGAGATTTGACTTAAATCGAGATGACCTTTTTAAGACTATAGTTGACAAGATACATAAATAGTTAAAATTTATTGGGATCGGCTATCGTTTAGTAACTATGTACAAAACTAGAACCCAAAAAATGAGAAATAATATCCAAAATTCCTGACACAAAATCCTGCTTTCCTAACGCCTACGTTATTATTATTATTATTATTATTATTTTTAATATTACAAGATTGTGCTAGATATGGGAGGCTAAATCATTGCATAATGCTACTGGCAACAATGTTAATATCAAAAACACATGACATCGCACATGGTGGCTTCGTGACATTTCGTATGAGGTCGTGTAGATAATGTAAACTGAATACAACTGAAGACTGTCCTCAGTAGCATATTACATAGATATAGTTCTTGCCTAATATTTCATGATACCTACTTGGAAATACTCAACTCTGATTGGTTGATTCAAGGACAACTGAAGACAATTTCGAATTGTCTTCACATTTGGTGTTCTCCTTGGAAAGTAACATGAAATGTTAAGCAGCATTGATCTATTTTACACAAAGCTTACTCTTTTTTTTTTTTTTTTTTTTTCTTTGAGTTGGATCAATTGTGCCATGTTCAAGGGATTATGAGTAGTGTTTTCACTGTTCAAAATTAGGTGAAAATGTCTTCAGTGTCTTCACCCGACGAGCCGCCACTGGGTGCTGCCACATAAACCAGACTAAAATGAGATTTATAGAGTCGCTCTTTCAGCATCTAAAGAGTTTGAGTTTGTTTACCATGCCAATCATAATAATTATGCATTAATTATTGTAGAAATTTGTGATCATTTTCATCGTGTACGAGGTAAGACTTGAGGAAATCTTCTCTTTATCGTCTGGGGGTGCTGCAGTTCCGCAGCTCCTTAGCACAAGCCGCGCCTGCTAACAACTTCATCGAAGAAAACACGAAAAATGACGAAAAAATATCAATAATCTTAAATTATTGATTATTGTGCTCTGTTCTTTTGCCAACTCTCTATTAATTCAGCAGTTTCTTGAAACATATACCTATTTTACTGTCTCTCTTTGCGTAGGTGTGTTTGTATCTTTCTACATATGTATGAATGTGTCCTTCATATTTATCTTCTCTTATAGTGGTACATATCAGAATCCAGGGCTATGATCTAATTCACCAAAAAACATCACGATTGTCGATTCTATAAACTGGGTTACCGGCCTAACCCTCTTGCTTTGATATTCATTCTGGCGAACCTTAGCTAAGTTCGTGATCCAACCTATATTAGACGGATTAACATAAACTTCATTTGAAATGAAGAATTTCAATAGCGTTAGAATCGAAATATTCACCCTTCTTGTATTAGTTTTACATAGATTCTATAGCTTCAATTCATACCATTGAAAGAGTTTACTGAATGTTTTAATTTGGAAAACGGATTCAGTAGCTCAATTCAATGTGAAAGGCTCCTTTCTTGTCCATAGATTTTATTTGGTTTTAAGTTATTTAGAACCGGGGTTCAACCTTCAATCCCCGGTAATCGCACCAGGTACCCACATTAACCTCACCCAGCCTGGGTTATGTTATGCCGGAATTCTCCAATAAAAGAGGTAAATCCCATAGCGTACGAACAAAGAAAACGAACATGAATCGCACCAGGTACCCACATTAACCTCACCCAGCCTGGGTTGTGCCGGAAATCTCAATGAGGAAAATCCCATAGCGTACGAACAAACAAACGAACATTAGTGACTTCCGTACTCAAGGATCCCCACACTAAATGACCAGACTAGGACTCTCTGACCACACGACCTGATCATCATTGCTTGCAATTCAACCAAACTACAAATTTCAAGACAAGTAGGTACCTGAACTTATAATAATAATAGATAATAATAATAACACTCTTTAGTGGAAAGTAACCACCAGGCGAGGTTAATGCTCAAAGCATTTTCTACCACCTAACCCTGAGAGTCTTATTATTATGTGGTCGCAAACTCAAATTATTGAGGAAAAATTCATGCACTGGGTGGGATTCGAACCTACGGATCCCTATGCTACCTGGATTACCAGACTAGCGCGTTGACCACTTGACTACCAGTGCACGGAACTTACTCTCTGACCACACGACCTGATCATCATTGCTTGCAATTCAACCAAACTACAAATTTCAAGACATTACTAGGTACCCGAACTTGCCTCTTAACTTTCCAATTATTATTGTTGTATACCTTCAATTTCAAAACCGAATTTCACTTCAACATCAAATTTGACATGAGTTTATTATGACCAGAGAAGCTAATTCAAATCAGTCAATCAAACTAAACAAAAAAGTGAGAAGTTCTACTTGATGTATTAGAAAAAAAGTTGTGAATGTAAATCTCATGGGATCCACCCAACCATACTATCCAACACACATTTGAAAGAACAGGGGAAAAACTAGCTGAGTCACATTTTTTAACATACCTACCTATTATTATTATTATTCAGTTTATAAATATACGGCGTAAACGACAGATGGTTCGATTTTGTTAAAGCGTCTAAACTCTAAGAGATAAAAACAAAACAAACATAACAAGGCGCGATGCTGCATTGAAAAGGTTCAATGTTCAATTTTTTCGTGAATACTTTGAAACCCCCGTTAATCCGAATTTGGCCATCAGAATAATTGTAAGTCGATTGAAAAATACTCCCGATTTCTAATATTAGAAATTTATGGGAAGTAATAATAATAATAACACTCTTTAGTGGAAGCTAACCACCAGGCAAGGTTAATGTTCAAAGCATTTTCTACCACCTAACCCTCAGGGTCTTATTATAATGTGCTCACAAACTCAAAGAAATGAGGGAAATTTCATGCACTGTGTGGGATTCGAACCAACGGATCCCTACGCTACCTGGTTTACCAGACTAGTGCGTTAATAAGTTGACTACCAGTGCTCTATATGTATGTATGCAGTAATATAATGTAACTAGTTAAAAAGCTAAATGATCACTTTGTGGTGAAGCACAAGGCCTCTTCATACATTTTGTGGGTAGCGAAGAATTACTAAGAGCCTCCTTTACTTTTAAAATTCTTTTTAAAAAAATGTGTTTACTATGTTAATGCCGCCACTAGTCGTTACTCATACAAGTCAAGTAACTACTGAATTTCCCCTCAGATGTAAGTGGTAGTCAAGTGGTTAAATTGCTAGTCTGGTAATCCAGGTAGCGTAGGGATCCGTTGGTTCGAATCCCGTTAGTTCGAAGAGTTTGTGACCAAATAATAATAAGACTCTGAGGGTTAGGTGGTAGAAAATGCTTTAAGCTTTCACCTTGCCTGGTGGTTACCTTCCACCAAAGAGTATTATTATTTTATGAGTAGAAATATTCTATCCAGCTGTAGTTCGAACCCAGGTTACCGTACGTGTACATATAAAATATGGATTGAACAAAAATAGCAGGATTTTCCACTGAAATCATTCTTGTGGTTTTTCATTCGTGAAATATCTTCTCACTTCTTGCGTGTTCATGTAACCGTTCTTAATCACAGTCAGTCATGTTAGTGGCAATCATCCGTAAAATCTACAATAAATTAAAATTTCAGCTAACCCTGTCTAACCACAGGAACGCTGAAAGAACTCAAATTCTATTTAAAACATTACTAAACAAAATATACATGTACACTAGCCTAGCATAACTTCTCACTTTTCTATTTTGACTGACTGATTGACTGATACGATAGAAGTCATGTGTATACTGGGTGGTCTAATGTACGATTGATTGTACGTAAAGCTTTAGTCTGGCTATCTATACAGTCGAATATGGCTATCAGAGAACTGGATATAAGAGAAGGATTGCAAGTAGTCCGTTCCAGAAACACTCTCCAATTTCATAATCTCCGTATAATATATCTCCCTTTTAACTGTCACACAGCGCACTCTGATTGGTTCATTTGAACGCAATATCCAATCAGAGTGTGTTGCGTGACGGTTGAAACGGAGATTCGGATATTTTCAGAGTGGAGAGTGTTTCTAGAACGGGCTTCAGTTCAAGTTTACCTTCTGTAAGGGGAAATAAACTCTTAAGAGAAACCTGGATACAAGAGAATAATTTCCGGTCCCTTTAGTTCTCTTATATCCAGTTTCGACTGTATTTGACACTACAGAAAATACGGCTTTGTTTACAAAAATAGAACTAAGCGGGGGTAATGTTGGCCAACATACGCGTATTAAATAATTCTGGCTTCTTATTCAACACAGAGAAAAAGTAAATTTAGTGGCATCAGTGGAGACACCACACTGAAACTTTCCAGACTATAAAATCATAATAACTAAATAAACCTTTATTGGAATAATCAATGCACGGTAAAAGTTTAATCTGTAAATTACACATAATTATTCTCCACACGCGATTTCAAATCAGATTGCGCTTGGTTATAAAACCCTATAGCCATCAGTAAAAACCAAACAGGCAAACAGTTTGTTGAGCCATCACAAACCGTCATAACGCAAGGGTATTCCCTCGAAGCGACTTTCAATTCTCCCGCCCCATAGCTTTGAGAAGTGGATGGATACAAATTAAAATATAATAAAGAGGTTAGTTGATGGCTTGGATATCCGGAACTATACTGTCTACTCTAGCCGTTAAGCTCAAAACAGCTGCTGGACTCTCAATCCAGAAAGCACTCTCACTCTCATAATCCCCAAATCTCCCTTTCAACCGTTACACATCAGTTATCTTAATCACTCTGATTGGTTATTTCGTTCAAATTGACCAATCAGAGTGCGTTGTGTGACGGTTGAAAGGGACATTTGGGGGTAATGAGAGTGAGAGTGCTTTCTGGAACAATGACCAATTGACCATGCAGGTATGTTCTGATTTATAAGAGAAACCTGGATATCAGAGAAACAATTCCGGTACCTCGAGTTCTCTTATATCCAGGTTTGACCGACCTCAGTAGCTTGATCGATAAGACGGCGGACTTGTAACCTGGAGGTCGGTGGTTCAGGTCCCGGTTTCAGCGTAGATTTAGTAAAGCGATGTTGAGTAGTTGTGATATCACGAAAGTGAAATATGATAACTTAACACAAAATATGATAGCTTCACTAACTATCCAGGTTCGACTTTTTCTCTCCCACATCTAAGTACAGCACAAGAACTTCTCACTTTTTCTCTCCCACATCTAAGTACAGCACTAGAACTTCTCACTATTTCTCTCCCACATCTGAGTACTACAGCACTAGAACTTCTCACTTTTTCTCTCCCACATCTGAGTACTACAGCACTAGAACTTCTCACTTTTTCTCTCCCACATCTGAGTACTACAGCACTAGAACTTCTCACTTTTTCTCTCCCACATCTGAGTACTACAGCACTAGAACTTCTCACTTTTTCTCTCCCACAGCTGAGTACAGCACAAGAACTTCTCACTTTTTCTCTCCCACATCTGAGTACTACAGCACTAGAACTTCTCACTATTTCTCTCCCACATCTGAGTACTACAGCACTAGAACTTCTCACTATTTCTCTCCCACATCTGAGTACTACAGCACTAGAACTTCTCACTATTTCTCTCCCACATCTGAGTACTACAGCACTAGAACTTCTCACTTTTTCTCTCCCACATCTGAGTACTACAGCACTAGAACTTCTCACTTTTTCTCTCCCACATCTGAGTACTACAGCACTAGAACTTCTCACTATTTCTCTCCCACATCTGAGTACTACAGCACTAGAACTTCTCACTATTTCTCTCCCACATCTGAGTACTACAGCACTAGAACTTCTCACTTTTTCTCTCCCACATCTGAGTACAGCACTAGAAGTTCTCACTTTTTCTCTCCCACATCTGAGTACAGCACTAGAACTTCTCACTTTTTCTCTCCCACATCTGAGTACTACAGCACTAGAACTTCTCACTTTTTCTCTCCCACATCTGAGTACAGCACTAGAAGTTCTCACTTTTTCTCTCCCACATCTGAGTACAGCACTAGAACTTCTCACTTTTTCTCTCCCACATCTGAGTACTACAGCACTAGAACTTCTCACTTTTTCTCTCCCACATCTGAGTACAGCACTAGAACTTCTCACTTTTTCTCTCCCACAGCTGAGTACAGCACAAGAACTTCTCACTTTTTCTCTCCCACATCTGAGTACTACAGCACTAGAACTTCTCACTTTTTCTCTCCCACATCTGAGTACAGCACTAGAAGTTCTCACTTTTTCTCTCCCACATCTGAGTACAGCACTAGAACTTCTCACTTTTTCTCTCCCACATCTGAGTACTACAGCACTAGAACTTCTCACTTTTTCTCTCCCACATCTGAGTACAGCACTAGAACTTCTCACTTTTTCTCTCCCACAGCTGAGTACAGCACAAGAACTTCTCACTTTTTCTCTCCCACATCTGAGTACTGCAGCACTAGAACTTCTCACTTTTTCTCTCCCACATCTGAGTACTACAGCACTAGAACTTCTCACTTTTTCTCTCCCACATCTGAGTACTACAGCACTAGAACTTCTCACTTTTTCTCTCCCACAGCTGAGTACAGCACAAGAACTTCTCACTTTTTCTCTCCCACATCTGAGTACAGCACTAGAACTTCTCACTATTTCTCTCCCACATCTGAGTACTACAGCACTAGAACTTCTCACTTTTTCTCTCCCACATCTGAGTACTACAGCACTAGAACTTCTCACTTTTTCTCTCCCACATCTGAGTACTACAGCACTAGAACTTCTCACTTTTTCTCTCCCACATCTGAGTACTACAGCACTAGAACTTCTCACTTTTTCTCTCCCACATCTGAGTACTACAGCACTAGAACTTCTCACTTTTTCTCTCCCACATCTGAGTACTACAGCACTAGAACTTCTCACTTTTTCTCTCCCACATCTGAGTACTACAGCACTAGAACTTCTCACTTTTTCTCTCCCACATCTGAGTACTACAGCACTAGAACTTCTCACTTTTTCTCTCCCACATCTGAGTACTACAGCACTAGAACTTCTCACTTTTTCTCTCCCACATCTGAGTACTACAGCACTAGAACTTCTCACTTTTTCTCTCCCACATCTGAGTACTACAGCACTAGAACTTCTCACTTTTTCTCTCCCACATCTGAGTACTACAGCACTAGAACTTCTCACTTTTTCTCTCCCACATCTGAGTACAGCACTAGAACTTCTCACTTTTTCTCTCCCACAGCTGAGTACAGCACAAGAACTTCTCACTTTTTCTCTCCCACATCTGAGTACTACAGCACTAGAAGTTCTCACTTTTTCTCTCCCACAATCTGAGTACTACAGCACTAGAAGTTCTCACTTTTTCTCTCCCACATCTGAGTACTACAGCACTAGAACTTCTCACTTTTTCTCTCCCACATCTGAGTACTACAGCACTAGAAGTTCTCACTTTTTCTCTCCCACATCTGAGTACAGCAACAGAACTTCTCACTTTTCTATTTATACAGAATTACGGACGTAGAGTGGGTAAGGGCTACCGGGTCATAGGCCTTGCAGGTTAAAGAACCGAGCCCACGAAGCGCGAGATATGAAAGTTTGAGTTGCGTCTCTGAATGTAGGAAGTAGTATTGAGTTATGACAGGTATAGGGAGAAGAGGAGCAAGCGTCAATGGCCTGGTGACTACATCGCTTCTATTATTACTATTAGATTCTCTATTATTATATTAAAAAACAGTTATTATTATGATTATTATTATTAATATAGACTATTATAGACATATGTACAAATAATATTGACAAATAAGAAATAGACAAAAATACAAACAACATAAACAATATGAAGAAGAAAAAAAATAAAGAAAAAATTGATTGTAGTGAGTGAGGTCACTGAAGTTAAGAAACTTCCAGCGAGGTTATGACTTGGTTGTGACTCAAAGTCGAATGATCTCAATACTGGCTATTCTCGGCCCCACTCTGGCTGGGCGAGAGTGAGTTTAATTCATGTTAAGAAACTTCCAGCGAGATTAGGACTTGGTTTTGACTCATATTTGAATCATTTTTATACCGACCTCAGTAGCTTGATCGATGGGGCGGCGGACTTGTAACCTGGAGGTCGGTGGTTCAAGTCCCGGTTTCAGCGTACATTTGCGAGAGTGAGTTTAATTAACTTTTTTAAGAAATGGTCACAATAGATCTAATAGAGGTCGGTGTGAGAATTGGGGCTCTTCTTGTGGGACCCCAACCAGTTTATATTAGAGATGGGTGGGTGATTCGAGTATTGCAAATATTTAGTAAGCCGAGTTCAAGCAATTGTGATATCACGATTGTGATCAACACAAATAATAATATATGATAAGTGATAACTTTCTAACTTACTGAACTCTGCAATCTGCATGCCTAATTTACGATGAAAGAGCCCTCTTCTAAAGCTAAGGCCAAGAGGCTTTATTTAAACTCATCGGGACGAACGAACGAACGATCATAATAGTCGGATCATATAAGATCATAAGAACGGTAATGGTCAAAGCGTTCAATTACAACAAAAAAGCTGTCAGCGCAAGACAGGAAGTCCCACTTTGCCAACAACTCTGTTAACATGTAGCAAAACGCTAGCTTTCGAACGCCAAGAAAACAAAGCGAGCGTGATATACTTCGCAAAAACAATCATCGTTCGCAGGTATTTTAATTTGCAACTGTTGTGACCTTCTTGGGTTAAACATATAATATATATGTATGTATATAATTATTATACATATATATCTCGGGTTAAACTCTATAATGGGTCACTGTCAGTTGCACGATTTTTTTTGGCTCCATTGAGAGCGGAAATTTTAAATTTATTTTCAACCATCAGTGGTTCACAAACGTGTGAGAGAGGGCGGGGTTGCCGTGAGCTTTTGAGGTTTCTGTATATTTTAAGAGGGACATAAAACCGACCTCAGTGGCTTGATCGATAAGACGACGGACTTGTAACCTGGAGGTCGGTGGTTCGAGCCCCCTCTTGGGCCACTGAATTTTTTGTACTTTTCACAGACGACACAGCACACGGCACTCGTCTCATTGAACTTCTTTTTTTAAGGAGAAAAAAAACCCCATTATGGTGCAGAAAGACTTTTATAATATGTGTTACAGTTGTTACACAATGAATCCGCATAACACATAATATTATGTGTTTTTTAAATTACATATTGACTTTGTACCACATACGAGTACTCCTGTAATAGTCTAACCTGAATATAAGAAAACTAGATATAAGAGAACAATTTCAAGGTCCAATTTACCTTTTTTATAAACGAAAATTACCTTTTTATAAGAGACCCGGGATATAAGAGAAAAAAACCCTGGTCCCTTGAGTTCTCTTATATCCAGGCTCTACTGTATGTGATTGATTTATTTCAGATGGAAAATAAAAATAGACCTTTCATTTCCTCTGTTTCAGAACTCACGAGAGCAGAACTCGTCCTGGGAACACACTGACGAGCCTGCCAGGAAGTATCGTCGCCTCAGTCTTCCTAAGGATGAGCAGAGCGCTGCCAGCTTAGGTATGCCTTATCCAAGCTTAGGTATGCCTTACACTAAACCCAAGCAGAACTTCTCACTTTTCTGTTGTACTAAACTTTTTTTGTGTAGCTTTTTTTTAAGGAAGGGCGGGGAAAAATCTTTTAAAGACACCCAGGTCTTAGCCTGAGGTGTGGGATTTCCACCCACACAAAAAACCCACCATTCCTAATACCATACTGCACTTGGAACCGAAATATTTTCATTACTTCAAGTGCAGTGCTAATAGAGCCTATCGATCCCGTTGTAGGGCCCTCCCATCTCTCTTTTTTATACGTATAATATCTCTCACCATCTTTTCAACATATTCCCCAACGTATCCCACAAACATATTTGTGTAGATGGGGGCTTTACAGAGTACAGACTAGCTAACCTTAACAAGCCAGGCTAGCTTGCAGTTTCCTAAGGGTTGTTTGGCTTACAAGGAAAAAGTCTGAGTCCTCACTTTGGTTGATCGCACCTAGAAATATGTGGTTTAGGTCAAGCTATCTTCAAACTAATGTTGGCTGGGACCATCACTTACACCCCCCTCCCAGCTGGAGCCAAGCTGACTACAACAGCAACAACTTTTTTGACAATGCCATATGATATCAGTAGCTCGATTCAGTGTATTTGAGTAATTGTGACTGATTTTATACTCCTAGAATAATAGATTGATTCACTAATTAATCATTTACCTAGCTGAAATGCTAATTAAAAGTGTTTGACAATTTCGACAAATCAGCTTGAAAATTCGACCATCTGAATGAGTCTAGACTAGGCTTCGAGCGATTCTATTCCCCGAACAATTAACGCCGGTGATTAGGTCATACAAATCTTCATTATTCTTGAAATTTACTTAGTTACTCACCAGACAAACGATCTTGACACATAAATTAATGACCAGTTTAAAATCCAAGAAAAAAGAAAGCAGAAGAAGAAAAAGAAACTCGTTCTATGTGTGTCTTAATCATGAATCTCAAATGAACTCTATAGCTATTACTACTAAGGAGCTTATTAAGATTTCTCGGGATTATACACTTGGCCTCTTTTCTCGATAAGCTAGAAACATCCTTGTAATCCTTGACAAACAAGTAAGTCATATGAGATGTTAATCCAACATGACAGTTTATGATATAATATTTTCCTAATACCAGAACTATGAAATTAGGATACAAATAAACAGGTGTTAACATTAATACGGCGTTCATTGTCCCACCAAAGAGCGGTCAAAGCAGCTTTTTTTTTTCTTTTCTTCGGATTATTGGTTCTTTTGTTCATGATTAATGGAGGGTCATTTCTCAGAATTGTTTTGTTATTTATATCTGTAATATTGCAGCCACATCCGCCAAAAATAACTGAAAAGTAGGGTGGTATACTTTGAAGTAACTTAAATATCAGAAATGTCTGTACCAAACCAACCTTTTTTTTCAGATTCTAATGACTGGTTCTTTTCTTTTCTTCCAGAAACTTCTGAACACATTCTGATGGACACTTCTGTGCCGCCTGAAGATCTGTGTCCTCCGCAGTCCAACAATAACGCTTCCCAAACTTTCCTCTCAAACACTGCCAGTTTCACTAGAATGGTTGACTTGTCCAGTCTGACTTCGGATTCAGAGAAGAACAATTCAGACAGCCAACAATATCGACACTCGATCGATCTGAGCCGATTCAGTTTTGACGAAAATATATTCGCAAAGGACGCGTCTATTTTCAACAAGTAAGTTCTTCGTGTTGTTATTCTAATAATATAAGAACACAAAATGATCGATTACAGTATTTTTTTATTTTTTTATCAAACAGGTAAAGTAAAGTAATAATATTGACCATTAGCAATGGTTTGACATCATTCCCCCTCCAGCTGTAGCCATGCTGGCTACAACAACAACAACAACAACATCTAGTGGCACTAATTCAGTTTGGCTTTCTCTGTCATATGTTATTTTTTAAATAATTTAATTTGAGGAAAACCATGGTCCACATACGGCTTTTCTTTCTCCTCTGTCAAGCTTTTCAGAACCTTAAAAATTGACCAGTTCGCTATGCTTGTTGGGGTTTCTATTCTGTTCCCTTTTAAGTTTCACCATCCAGACGTTTTACAATACATTTTCGATTTTGTTTGATTTCAGCTCTGAACGTAGTGCTCACAATCACGCCATTATATATCACAAGCACGAAGATACTGTCTCCGAGTCAAGCGAAGTCAAAAGCTTTGAAATTTCCTCGGACGACGAAACTTCCTGGGCTTATGACTCCACAGCAGAAGAAACTCGAAATACCTCATCATCCCTAACCAAGAAAAGTCAGAAAGTTGACGAATTGAAGACAGAGGGAGACGATAAAATCAAGTGTCAAGACAGTAACAAGAAAGAGAGTAACCCAAACGATACCAACAACATGCCTTCGACTGAATCTTACAACGAACCTTGTAATAAAACGTTCAAGACATGCTCAAAATTACCTGGCACTTCTTCTCAGGTGGTAGACAAAAGTATTAAAAAGCTAGTCACTTATGCAGAACTCCTTGTTAGGCGCGTACCAAAGGCGAAACGTTACCAGCACAACTCATCTCACTCGCAAGAGGTAAGTTTGCCGTACTAAAAGTACATAATTTGTACTCTTCAAGTATGCTTTGTTATTTGAAGAAAATAAAAATCTTTGAAGCATGCATGTACTGTCCTTGCAGGCTCATAAAGCATGATGAAAGGATGTTATCCCATGGATACGGCTTTTTTATTGCTACTATGCTGTTCCAAAGCGAATGTACGCTTAATACTTCCTTTATTCCAACTCTTCTTAGATATTCTTTAAGAATGCATTTGCAATTTGTCATATTGTATTTCGTGAACCGTCACGTTGGAGTGAAGATATGAGCAACATGCAGAAGCTATTCACTGCAACAAACAGCCACTCTAGCGCATTTACTGCAGCGAATTTCTCTCAATGTTATATTTCAAGCAAACTAATTTAATACACTTTCATTGCATTTAATATTGCCAACATCTAGCCGAAACAGGTGGCCTGCCACTTACAAGAATGTTGGCTTAAGGTTATAATCATTTGAAATGAAGAAAGATGGCTTTTCTTGTTGGTTTTATTTCGAACTGCACTTTTTTATATAAAAAGTTATTTAATGAGTTTTTTTTTTGGATTGATTTGCAGGAAAAGTTTATGCCAGTTGACAGTTGTGATGCCAGCGGAGAATACACAACTGAAGACGATGAAACTTGTGACACTTACTCTAGTGAGGAGAATACAAGGCAATATGAAGACCAATCCACACCAAAGGTACTGTTATGGCTATTTATGGTATTTTTTCATCTTCTTTAACATAATTACTATAAGAAGAAAAAAAAAAGAATATAAATTCTTTCTCCCTCTGTCTAACAGACAAACAAGAAAAAAAGTTTGACCAGCCTAGCTGGCCGGCCGATTTTCAAACCGTTAAAAGCATACTGAAAAGGATAAAATGGTCCCAATGACAGTTGGTCCCGCACATTGTTCAGAATAATTATGTGGGCCAGGACGAGCTGGATCTAGTTGTATTAACAATTCTACAGAACCAAAGTTAAAAAGTTATCATATTTGTGGTAATCACTTTCGTGATGTCACAACTACTCAAACTCGCTTTACTAAATTCGCTGAACCGGGACTTGTACCACTGACCTCCAGGTTACAAGTCCGCCGCCTTATCGATCAAGCTACCGAGGTTGGTCTACAGAACCAAAGAGACCTATCAATTTATGTATCATAGGTGCATATTTTGCATAGGTATAAAACTCGATCAATTTAAAAAAAAAAAAATATATATATTTTCCATTACTTAACCCATCTTTTTTTTCTTTATTATTTCAGATAATTTTCCGAGTAAGTCATTACGTGCCGATCGCCCTCGCAGCATGTCCATTCTCTCCCACCCTCAACCACTGGTCTACCATTACTAGCCACCTACTCCAACTCCGAGTCTGCCTTACACACATTTCTCTCTCTCAATCTGTCAGAACAGAGAGCTCACTCAATTCATCTTCGACAATCGAAGAATCGTGTCATTGCAATAGGTAAATTATAATAAAATAAATAAATAGTAATAATTTCACCTTTTTTGTGATACCCATTTAGGACTCGTAAAGTCCCATTATTCTAACAGTAAGCCCAAGACGTATTACTATATGATAAAAATCCCAAATGGGAGGATAACTTGTCATGTCTCGACTGGGTTTCGAACCCACAACCTCTGGAATCTCTTGTTTTATAGAGTGCCGCCTTTACCACTGAGCTACTGGCACAGAAAATAATGACCAAATTAGAACATGAGAAACTTTTCATCACTATGTGTATTGCTCTAAGTAATTGTTATTTCTGATCACGATGTCTCTAAACACGCCTCAAGAAATGATTGTTGAAATTAAATACCATTGAAATTAACTATGGTTTTAGGCAAAAAGTCATGCCTGATTAATATTAATTACAATAATGATGAAGAAAAATTCAATCTTGAATTGTGTCTCATGCAAAAATTAGTCATGACATAAACTCTGTACTGTAAAACTGGGTTAGCCATTTTGTGCCCAGAACAATAGAGATATTAGAATTTTATCATCAATGAGTTTATCATTAGTCTGATTTATTATATAACGGGATTTAAATAGTTATACTCGTATATCCTTGCTAGAAGTTATTCAAGTGCTCAAAAGAACTCAATGAAACACTTTATGGCCTCCAGATGGCTGGTACCGTAGTCTATTTGTTTTTTACAACACTAAAACATTAATAAGATTTAAACATTTTACTTATCCTTATAGAAGTCCAAGATCGTCTCAGTGTGATCGAAGTGCGTCAAGCAGTCTGAAGAAAAGCAGGAAGAAACATCGACGCCTGCGCAGAAGTGGCTTGGGATCAGCAGATAATCTAAGCGGAAAATGTGCAAGATCATCACATACAATCAACCGGACATATGTGTTGCCCCAAGAGCTGCCCATGTCAGAGTCCATGTCTGGTGAGTTTTATAGTTTCTTTCTTACTACTTAAACCAAATTGGCGAATCATAGATTAGTATTAATGACAATAATATGTCTTGCTGTGGAACTGTATCTTGAAATAGATAATATGGCTATTAACAGGGACTGATGTAAGTAGAACCGTAGTATGGCTTAATATGAGATCAGGTAGGAGAAACCACTACCTGTAGACTCAACACCTACGCTTTTTTTGCAATTACTTTAAAATATGTGATGTCCCAGCAAAAAAATCATACATACTTTGATTTAAACTCCATATAATATGGATGGTTAAATAAACTAAGCACCTGGTAGAAAAAAGTACTATTTTAGGATTCAAATATCTTAAGCATCTTAACTTTTGAAGTACGACAGTAAATGATTTTGGATTATGCGTTTGCAGGCCATTTCTCTCGTCACCTCTCGTTCTCTGGAGATAACGGTATGAATTGTGACTTGAGAACTCCAAATAACACAACAGATGCTGAAATGGAGACGGAAGAAGAAGTGTTGGAGACCTTGTCAGATGAGAAGAAAAAAGTAAGATAGAAAATATTCTAGAAAGACAGTATTTTTTCTTTCAAATCCTCGATTTTTCTTTTTATTAATACGTAAGATCAAATATGTACCACTAAAATTGTATCTGCAGAATACCACCCTCCACTCCATAGTTTAAACATGGTCTGAAGTAGCTAAACTCCGTTTTGATGGTCATTGTGACTGTCTACTCATAGCCCAGGTTGTGTCCCATCGAATGCTACAATTAGTAAAATTTTCGACTTGATTTGTTTTTTTTTTTTTCTGTATGAATAACAAAAAAGCAACTCCTAAACCACTGAGTGTAATTTGGTTAGCTGTTGCCATGCCTGGGCATTCAATCAAACATTCATAGTTATTTTTGATAATAGACCGTGAAGACTGTAGCTAGAGGCTACTTTGAAACTATCCCGTGATAAGTTTAAGAGTCGAATATTTTTTGTCAAATATCTTCACATAATTTGTTGTTTTTTTATCCCCCAGATAAAGAAAAAAGTCCTGCCTGTTGTTCCTAACTTCATAATTGGAAAAAGTACAAATTCATTCCCCGCCAACAAATTGCTAGGAGATTTTACCTCGGGGGCAGAAGAACAGACCAGTTCCTTCGGTACCATCCCGGATGAAGCTTGGGACAATTATCAGGTATGATAATATTTTCTGTTCGAACCTAGATATTTTGTGGAATCGCCGGGGACCGACACTTTTATTCCACGTATCCAGGTCCAACTGTACATTTTATACTGATAAAATTGTAGTAGGAATTTCTCGATAAAGTAAGCTTTTGTACATATCTAACGACAAAATACATATAAACTATATTTACGTTATACAAGGCACTTTAGTTTTTGGGAGGCGTTCTCCGCGAAACGCCCTTTTCGCTTGATTTCTATAGACATCTGGAAATTTCCTTCACGTCATTCGAACATCCTGATTGTATTTGAAAACGAGTTTCTTTATCATTGTACAACTGCACACCCTCAGTATACCACCTTTATGCTTTCGTTGTACTTATAACATTCCAAATAGTACCCTGAAAAAATAGTGATACCGAAATGGTAATTTAATTTCAAAATAAATGTAATATCAGTAATTTACCAAAGCTATGTTTACCTTCTTCTAAAATTTATGCACAAATAAAGTACTGACAAAAATGATAGTGACAATTTTGTCTCTGACAACTGTTCAACAAAAGTTTTAGGTTGTTTTTTGTTCTTTGGTTTGGCATCATAATGATGGATTTTAATTAAACTGTTTCAGGAAAATATCATAGCGAAGCTTACAGTGAAGAACTTCCTGACACTGAACTCCTCAACCAGACTCTTCACTTTGGTGAAGACTATGGTAGCTTCATCGATCGCAACTCGGACTGGGATAGTTCTGTCATGGGAAGCGATAGTGAAGAGGATGTAGAGAAGTTTGTCTCCAAGTGCAAGTTCAAGTTCCAGTGGTTTGAAACGGTGGACCCATCCCTGTTGAATAAGGTACTTACAAATTATTATAGAAGTGAAAGAGCAAGTTTTAACCAATGTTAATCAATTGAGAACACCAACTTTGATTTTATGATTTATAATATAGAAAGAGAAATTAGCGACTGTGTAGGATTTGGTTTATTATTTTTCAATCACTTAGGGTTTGCCTTTTTTTAGCTCTTTATTTGCTTTGTTTTCTATTACAATTTTTTTTATCTCGTCTCATTTTATTCTATTATTTGCATTGCAGACTAAACTACAACGGCTGTGTCGAGATATCATACAAAAATTACGAAACGTTAGCGAAAAGTTAGATGATGTTGCTGAAATTAAAGGTAATATTTTTAGAATTAAAATTTTATAGACATTTTCTTTTTCCATTAAAATCAGTTTATTTTTACAACTGGAAGTTTTAAATAATGTACTTCGGATGGAAGTTAAAAAAAATCTTCTTCGGAAATTAGTTCTTCGTGAGTCATCATCAAAACTCATCAATTTATCGACTGTGGACAAAGCTGTTTCGAATCACTAGGTCTGATGTTATCTTCTTTCAACATCTCTGTTCATGTCATTCCAACGAAGTCTGGGTCTGCCTCTTTTGCTACGTCCTGTCATTTCTAAATCATACATTTCTCTTGGTATTCTCTCTTCCCCCATCCTTTTCATACGTCAATACCACTGCCATCTCGATCTCTCTATTCTCTCTTGCATTTTGTCTACTCCTACTATATCTCCGCATATTTCTTTGCTAATCTTGTATATTCTTGTTTTTCTTATAATGCTTCTCCCGTAACGTATTTCAGCTACTTGTGATCTACTATTGTCTTTACTTTTTATTACCCATGTTTTATTTCTTTTAACCCTTATTAATTAAAATTCAATTGTATTCGCAGAATTAATGAAAAAATACGAAGAATTCGAAAGCAAACTGATTGGCGAAGAAAATCTAACAAAGAACTTGGAAAAAGAGTTGGATCTTCTGAAGAAAGAATACATGACTTTAGAATGTCGTGTTACGAATATAGAAGACAAAAATGAACTGATAAATAAGATACTAGAAATAGAGGTACGTAAATTTCTCTAGCTAACTTAATTTGAAAAATACTAGTGAAGATCACACAACATTCTGTTACCTTGAAGTGTCTATGGTTTGTGTTGTTTTTACTGTCTATTTTGATTGAGATCAAGTCAAAATTGTGCACTTTAAACTTAGTGAAAATATTTCCCAAGATTCCTTTTATTTTGTAAAAGTACTTACGGTTGAGCACAAAGTGCTACTACTGAGAAGAAAACGTCGTGTGAATATCACGAATTTTTTTATCCCAGATAAAAATCATGGGTGGTGGGGTGCTCATAGATTTTTTTACAAGGCATTCATTTGCGGATTCTTGATTTTTTTCTTCTTCAAAATACATTCTTATGATCAAGTTTTGTTTGTCATAGCAAAATATTTTACTATTCCTCATATAAGTATTTTTAATAAATCTTTTATTTCAGGAAAAGAAAGACAAGTTGTCTCTTGTCAGTGGGTCCATGCAGGTTGGAAGCTTCCTTTCTCCACAAGAAGCGGAACATCTTTATAATAAGTAAGTTCAAGATTCCAAATACTCTCTTAGTGGCACAATTGTTGTTTTTCCACTTGACTCCATGTATTTCCATAAGGACTATAACTAAATTTGGCTTTAATTTTTTTGTAGTTGAAAATTAGTAAGTATTTTTGTTTTGATGTAAAGTAACAGTGTGGAGAATTGGAGATTAATACTGAACAGAAGAAACATCTTTAACTTATTCAGTCAAAGAGTCAAAGAAATCAGCAATTTGTTTCATGAAATGTTTTGGTTCTTGAGTCCGGCTTAAATTAATCATCGGTTTCATTTGTTTCATAGACTGGAAGAAAGGCACAAGTACTTCACCAAACTTGCTACAACTTGGGAACGACTTGAGAGCGATCTTATCCATTTTCAAACAGATGTGCAACAAGAAGTGGAAAAACTAAAGAAAGAGATGGGAAAATCGGCTGAATTCATTAATGGATTGATCAGACAGGAAATGTCAATCATTCAAGATCCGGAAGCCTTCCAGAATGAAGTCACCAAGGTTCTGAGCGAGCAGAGTGCTGTTGATTTTAACCAGGTGCGTTTGATGGTTGTGGCCTGTCAGTAGGGATCATTTTCTGCTAAAATAATCCTATAAGCCGAAAGTCGGGCATTCATTGGTTGTTACAGTGTGGTTTTGTACTATTGGATATATCAAATACAAAATATTATGTGGGTAGGATATTCCGTATCCCATCCTACTCAAGGAATCGCTGGTTGTGTTAGTAGCCATTTAGTCTTTTTTCTATTACTTAAACAGACTTAAAACCTCCTTTTCTCTGTTTCAAGCCATGCCCCTTGAAAACGACCAGCAAGGGACTGGTTAAGGGTTTTATTTCTATTAGTCGCCTCATATGGCAGAGATAACAGTCGCTGTTTCCAAGCTGGTTGATTTTATTTACCATGTACCACACAGGCACCATCACGAATCGATTAGATGTGAACGAATTTGCCACGTGCATAGTGTCAAATCTTACAATAAGCCTAGGATAGTTGTGAAGTTTTACTCTTCTATTTGGTTCTTTTTTTTTTACTCACATACGTTCATTTTCTCGCACATAGGTTCCTCCCATAATTAGTTTATTTAACCTTGATTTTTCTAATATTATTGTTTTAATTCTGTACCCAATTCAGGTTTTGTATTTTTTTTTTTTTTTAATTTGAAACATATTTACAGCTTAAGTTGTAGTTTTATTTATAGGTTTTTTCATAGAAATCTTACATGGGTACAATTTATTGTATACAATTATACTTCAGGTTTTGTATTTATTCAATGTTATTTCTTTATTTGGTTATTCGAGATGACGGTTGTAATAATTATTTGTTTTGTATATCTGTATATGTTAATGATAATTATAATTTGAACATTATCATTTTATTATTTTCAGGGCTACAACCTTTACCACATGGCCATCCCTAATTGTGAGGGCTCTGATTCTGGTATATCAGACAGTGAACATGATTGCGAAAGAAACAGAAAACTCTCTGACCTAAAGAAACTCCAGGAAGATTTAGACTCGGTACTGTCATCTAACAAGAAGACGCTTATTGCTAAGGTGCGTCATTTAATCAAGTCCTTTTTTTATCTTTGTATTTATTAAATCAATAAACGACACTTCGTTCAAACTGATAACAAAGTAGGGCCTCTTTGGTCCCACGCCAGCAGTATAAAATTAAGTATTAGTAATTGAAAAAAATGATTGATTACTCTTTGTGAAAACTAATAATAGAACCTTTCTACTCTAGCCAAATTAATGGTCTCAAATAAATGACGAAAAATGATGCTCTGGGTGCTATCCAAACCCACGAATCCTGAGAAAGCTCAATTAGTAGACTAATGCTAAAACACCAATCCATGATGTTTTCATTCACTGACACTTTTACTTGGGGCTAATTTGAAAGATACAAATCTACTATGAATAAGGAGATTAATATCATTCAAGAATAAGAAATCTTTAAATTATAAAAATAATCATAGATACTTTTTAGGAAGTTGGCCATCAGGAAATTTCAAGTTTTGAAGCGAATTTTATTTCCTGACAAGTGATAATATGTGTGGTCATAATCTGAAATAAATGAAGAAACATTTATGCATAATATATTGGTATCTATTCCACGCGCCATCAGGATTTAGCGCCTTGACCACTCGACAATGTTTCGTGGTTTTATGTACTGTCCTGGACGACGACATATTTTCATAATTCTATTATTTTTATATTAATGAAAGTTTAGCAACAAATAGTTTAATCGATTGTAACATGGAGGTCGGTGGTTCGAGTCCCAAGTTAAGCATAAATTTAGTAAGGTGAGTTTGATTAATTGTGACATCACATCGTGATTAACACAGATATGATAACTTAGGTTAATTTATTTCAGTATTCTAAAAAAACCTGTTTCAATTTTTCATCAGAAAATGGACGAAACCGAGGCTGAACTTCGAAAGCTCAAAAATCTCCGCCGTCTGGTCTTCCATAGCACGATGTTTCCTCAGGCTGTAGCCGAGGCGACAGAAGCTGATAGCACTCAACGCAACGAGGCTGCGTCCACTACTGGTAGCACTGCTCCCTGGAATATCAGTCGGTAAGTAATGCAAATTATTTTGTAGTTATCGAACTCAGTAGCTTGATCGATAAGGCGGTGAAATTGTATCATGGAGATCGGCGGTTCGAGTCCCGAGTACAGCAAATATTTAGTAAATCTAGTTTGAGTGATTCTGATATCAAACTGTGATTAACACAAATATGATAACTATTCTGTAGTTTTTTGTTGTTGTTATTTTGTATGTTATATTTTGTTGTTGTTATCTTGTATGTTATTTTTTGTTGTTGTTTTTGTGTTCTTTTTCAATATCAACCTTTTTTTGTAATTGGATCAAGTTTTATTTACAATTTTTTATATACGAGGTTTGGCTATTAAGTTCGTAGACTCTTCCCATAAAACGATGTGTGTTTAACTTACCCAACTTTAGTAGTTATCCCCTTCAATGTACTCCCCTCCTCTATCCCTATAACGTTCTAAGCAAATTTTCCATTAATCGAAACAGTGGTGGAGGTCATTTTGTGTGAGGCCTTCCAAGACTTCTGCCGGTTTTTTCTTAACGGCATCTACGCTGTCAAATCTGGTACCTTTCAGGGCAGATTTGATTTTTGGGAATAAGTAAAATTCGCACGGGGCCAGGTCGGGTGAGTAAGGAGGGTGTTCCAACACTGGGATGTTGTACTTGGCCAGGAACGTCTTCACGGAGAAGGCACTGTGGGCTGGCGCATGGCACCATTTTTGCGCAAACTTTTGTCATGTTGAAATTTTCGTGCAAAATTTGTCTCACACATTCTTTATCAATTTTAAGTGTATCAGCCATTAGTGTAAGAGGTAACCTACGGTCAGAACGAATCATAACACAAATTTTTTCAATGTTTTCATCAATTTTTGAGGTTTGGGGGCGACCAGGACGTGGATCGTCCTCAACATCTTCCTGACCATCTTAAAACCGTTTAAACCACTTATAAAGCGTTGATCTTTTCAAACATGACTCCTGGTACACTGTCTTTAAAAAAGAAAAAGTTTCACCAGCAAGTTTTACGTATAATTCAATAATCACACGTTGCTCAACGTTTGTATCAATCATAATTCCGGCAAAATTAAAAAAGGTGTCTTGCGCGTCGGGCTATCACAACAGAAATAATTACAGTACAGGCATGTGTCAGCTATGAATCAAAACACAAGACTTGAAGCTGTCTAAATATGTATGTATGTGTATGTACGAATTTCTTTGTGGTGAAGCACAAGGCCTCTTCACAATTTTTGTGGGTAGCGCAGCATTACTAAGAGCCTCCTTTACATTTCGAATTATTCTATTACATTAATTTCTTTTTACTCTGGTAATGCCGCCACTGGTCGTTACTCATACAAGTAACTACTCATTTTTCCTCACGAGGTATGAGTGGACCCCGAACATCCAAGTACAGAGCAGAAAAATTCCTGCCCCGCTGGGGATCGAACCCAGGTCACCGTGCGTGCAATGCCTAGCGCGCTAACTCACTCTGCCACGGTGACTACCAACTAAATATGTTTATCATATCTTCCTAGCATGGACAGCTTTTGCGTAGCGGCTCGCGTCTACGAACTTCTTAGAAGCTTTAGCTTAGAAAAATACCTTTGTATATGTAATATGTATCCTGTTATTAAATAAATAAATAAATTAAAAAAAAAAAAAAAAAAAAAACTGTACAGTGAACATAATAACTAGAGGTTGGTGGTTTGGGGCAAATTTTATGAAGACATGTTCGAATAATTGTGACATCTCTATTGTAATGTATGATATTTCTTCGTTTTCAAGTAGATTTAATTCAGTGTCCCATGAGACATTGGAATAAATATACTTCAATGATGATTATAATGAGTCGTCAGGAGGACTCAGTATTCTGTTTAACACGTTCGTTACCAAGCCAATTTTTTCAAGTTTTACGTAGGGACCAGGCGGTAAAGTCGCTGTTGCATCCTGGGGACCAAAATTTTTTTTTTTGTTGCATATTTGCCATCGTATTTGTACAAGAATCGATCCTATATCTGTTCTAATACTAATAACCTACCTCAAAAAGGCCATATATGGGTGTCCGGTCCCTCTAAAATTTTGATAACAGCCACATGTGTGTTTTCGGTACCAAAGAAAAACACAAAAACATCCACATATGGCCGTTCGGTAACGAACGTGTTAAGATATAGAATTGACTTTTTTACAAGAATAAAATTAAAACAAGGGGTTCATAACATAACTGTTCCAGTTTCCCTCCTTCCCTTATTTTCGAGTTTTTCTTTTTCGAAAAAAGAAAAGAAAAAAAAAAGTTATCATATTTGTGTTAATCAATTTCGTGATATCACAAGTACTCGAACTCGCTTTACTAAATATTTGCTTAACTTTGACTTGAACCACCGACCTCCGATTACAAGTACGCCGCCTGATTGATCAAGCTACTGAGGTCGGTTTCAAACAACTAAAGAAAAAACGTAAATTTTGGCAATTCTAAAACTTTCCGATTTTCTAAACCTTTTTGATCCACATTATTTTTGTTCTGGACTCGTCTGTACTGACAATTGTGAGAGTAAAAAAAAAAAAAACATTAGGAACATTCATAATACATACAAGGTAAAAGTCAATAGAAATAATGATACAAATGAAAAATTTCAACTGGTCTTCACTTGACGTTTTTAATATGTTAAGAAATAATAATTAATGTTGATCTTATATTCTAAAAATCGATTAAACTGGATTGTTATTATTTTATATTATATTCGAGATACCTGACCTTTCAAACCGACCTCAGTAGCTTGATCGATAAGGCGGCGGACTTGTAACCTGGAGGTCGATGGTTCAAGTCCCGGTTTCACCGTAGATTTAGTAAAGGGAGTTTTTTTATCATATTTAACACAAATATAATAAAAAAACTACCTGACCTTTCAATACACCTTGATTAGTTACCATTCAGTCTAACTTATTTGTTGTGTTAGTAAAAAACTCTTGTGTTGTGCAAAGTAATTCGTACATGGACAAATTTCAAAAGTTGTTTTCTTCGGGTTTAGAGTTTTTTTTCATTTTATTACGTATCTCATTAATTTCTGTGTTTTCCTCTCTTTACTTTGTTTAACACCCCTTTCACTGATCCTTTTCAACTATTGTCATTATTTTACTTCCGAGAAAATCTGAAAAATTTGATCTAAGGTACTAAAATTAAGTCTTCAACTTGCCTACTGATTTTTTTGTAGAATTTACAATGTATAAAAAGTGATATTCTATTGTACACTATTATTTATAGTGATATTCTATAAATTTGAAAAGAATCGGTTAAGAATTTTTGTAGATACAAGCGATTTAGCAAAAAATCTCAGAATATAGCAATAGTGTAAAGTCGATAAAAATTTACTGCCTGGTGTATATAATTTCTTGTGTCCATAACTGCCAGTGAAATAGTGTACCTGGCCGCTGACAAGGAAGTCGGTCAGGCTTTAGTTGATTTTAAAGTCGGTGTCGTCGCGTTACATTTAGAGAGAGGCACCACTACATAATAATTAGCAGGATTAAATCCGCCAACCTTCCTGATGTACACCGCATTTTTTATTTTATTTTTTATTAACCTCATTTTATTGCTTCCCTTACAAATCGCTCCTTCATTATAAAGGCAAGATGACAGCATTAAAAAGTGATGAAGAAAAGATTCAAATTCAAAATGTGTTGGATTTTGTATTTATTTTGTCTCGAGCACAGAAAGGAAGATAGCTCGCAAAGTGCTATCCACTTCACCTCGTTGGGTGAGAAGAATTTCCCTCGTTACATTTTGATCTCCTTCCATGTACTATGATTCCATTTTGACTTTAACGTCCTGAGATAATTACGACCGGAATCCAACCTCTCATTCTCAAATCGTAGCAGCCACCCACATTAACCTCTTTCAGAATCGGTTGCACTGGCAAATTTTAGGGAAAATATCACGCGTTCATTACTTTATAAGTAGCATGAGTTTTGTTAAAAAGTTCTGCCATAACCGAGGATTCAATTCAAGATCTCCAGACTAAGAAGATAGTCATACCCGTTACACCATGGAGGTTACAACCTAACTCTGTCAAACAAAATAATGTCCAACTGTCACTACTGGATAACTTGCTGGCTAAATACTTACTTTACTTTCCATGTATGAGTGTTGTGTCATGGTGGTGGAAGAATATAGGTATTTAAGTTATTGATGGCCGGGTTGAGATCCTCCTGCTAGGTCCAAGATGCACTGGTAGTCAAGTGGTTAAGGCGCTAGTCTGGTAATCCTGGTAGTGTAGGGATCCGTTGGTTCGAATCCCACCCAGTGTATTTCCTCATTTATTTGAATTTGTGAACACATAAATAATAAGACTCTGAGGGTTAGGTGGTAGAAAATGGTTTGAGCATTAACCTCGTCTGGTGGTTACCTACCACTAAATAGTGTTATTATTATACGTAGAAGTAAGGTCACGTGATCAATTTTGAGCTCTGTAATTGGCCATTAATCCTTTGGACGTCCAGAAGTGATATTCTGGGCTCCTTTCGTGTCCAGTCTCTAACTGTAGTGAAGTTGGTCTATTGGTATAATACATTTAGTCTGTCCTAGTGAAAAATATGACCAAAAATTCGGTATTGAAGAAGTCAAGGGGGTTCAATTTTAATGTTGTTAGGAACTTCTGTATGTTCCTGATTTGCAAAAAAAAAAAATCTTATTTTAGTGGAAGGATATGAAGAACGTCCATCACGACTACATTTTAATTTTCATTGGGTTTGTGTTAATCGCAGTAGTGATGTCACAATATTACTCAAACCCAAATCTTAATATTCGCGCTGCTTGATATTCGAACCACAGAACACCATGTTTTTTTTTTTTTTTTTTTTTTTTTTTTTTTTTGGTAGTGGACCAAAACAAGTCCATACAGCCACTTTTTATTTTGAAATTTGTGTACAAATTAACACCAGGTTACGAGTCCGCCACCTTAATTTTGCCTGAGGTCATTTCTAGAGAAGTTTAAGGATGAATTAAAAGTATTAAATAGATTACTAATTTTAAAATAAAGTTAAAAAAAACATGCTTATGTGGTCGAGTAGTTCAAGCGCAAGCCTGGTAATTCAGTCGTAGAAATCCGTTGGTTCAAATCTCACCCAATGCATTTTTTATTCTCATTCATTTAAGGATTTTTATCAACCATACATACCTCACAGCATATTTTTGTATGTTACGTTATACCATCAAATGAGAATTTGTTTAAACTGCTAGTAAAGGAACTCTTTAGTCCAACGCCTCAGTATAAGAAAATCTGAGAAATAGGTACTTGTGCAATATAAATAAGTGTCTATTATCAAAACTGTAGACATACATCACTCAGATCTTAGAAAAACATTTAAATTAATTTAATACAAATTATTATTATAAGTTTATTACCGACCTCAGTAGCTTGATGGAAAAGGTGGCGGACATGTAACCTTTGATTGTTCAAGTCCCAAGTTAAGCAAAGATTTAGTTGAGCGAGTTTGAGTAGTTGTGACATCACCAAAGTGCTTAACACAAATATGATAACTTATAATAGGTATTGTTAGTAGCATCTGGACACTATAATTAAAATATCGAAATAGTTTTAAATTTCAAGAACCTAGTATCACCTAAAATTAAAAAAATAAACTAAAGAATTCTCAAAATATCATACTAAGGACCGTCGCACGTCCGCGAGTGTATTAATGCGATCCACAAATCTCAGTAAAAATACATGACACCAAATAAATACTCCTAAATTTAATCCATTTTGAATCGGGAGTTATCCTGGCTGGACCAAACACACATACAAAATGCCAAATTGTCTAGTAACCATGTTGAATTAGGATCTTCATCATTGGATGACATAGCTTCGTTCCCTTAACATGACGGCCCAGCTATGCTGCCGAAGCTTGCCAGTAAAATATGATCATATTTACTACAAAATAATTTCTTTCCTCATTCAATGTTCAATGTCTGAACAACCTGAAAATGTTCTGATAGCTACAAGTAAAGTATTTACAATTGTACTACTCATTTTCCTGTTGTAAATTTATTAACTGTTACTGGTTGGGATTACATTGCCTGTCAGAACATTCTTGTGGTATCATTCTTCTAGTGTCGAAAACTATTATTTCGATTCCAAACCATAACGAGAATCTATCTTGTCAGAATACCTTCCTAGAGACATTAATTTATTATTGACAGAAAGACATAAGAAACTCATGTTGAAACATTGCTTCCTTTCTTAAATTTCCAATGCGTTTTGAATATGTTTATTTTCCCCTTTTGAAACTCTGAATAAATAGGGCTAACAGGAAAATGTTGCTATTTCGAAAATTGCATCCAAAACAAGTGTAAAGTGTACCGCGCAAAGTATTGAAGTGAGGGGAGAGACATGACATTACTTTTAGTACAAGTTTATGTAAATTAGCCATAAAAAGGTGTCTTTGACTATCGGGCATGACGAATTTGTTAAATAGTTTTTTCGTGTTCGCATGGTTTGAATTGCTCAAGACGCCTATTGAAATGCTCCCGACTTTTAAAGTTTGGCTTATTTTTCTTTCTTTTTTTTTTTCTCAAAATTTTACGTTTTCTTTCTGTTTCATTACACGGTTCGTCACACACGATCTGGTTTCTTCAATAAAAGAAAAAAGCTTTTATTCTTTTCTTTTTCCAGAAAATGAAAGTTTCTGTCGCGCAGTATTTTGTTGCGCTGATTGTTATTCTATTATTATTCAAAAGGTTCTGATTTCTATTAATTAGATGTTATGGTGAAATAATAATAATAACACTCTTTATTGGAAGGTGACCACTAGGCGAGGTTAATGCTCAAAGGATTTTCTACCAGCTAACCCTCAGGTAGTATTATTATGTGATCACAAACTCAAATTAATGAGGAAAAATGCATGCACTGGTGGGATTCGAACCAACGGATCCCTACGCTAACTGGATTACCAGACTAGCGCGTTAACCACTTGAGACTACCAGTGCACGGTGTTGATCACAAAAGTGATGTTGGCATTTAGCTTCAGCAACTCTTCGTCTCCATTGGAATCTGTCTTCTGCATTATTCTCTCTAAGTTCATATTTTTATACGATTTGTTTCGTGTTTCCACCATCTCATTAAGTTTTTAAAGGAAAAACAGCAAATTATTTAGTTTTTAAAGGAAAAACAGCAGATCATTAACTTAAAAAAAAAAAATCCTTCTGTTTCAGCAACCGCAAGAATCGCACCCAGCTCCTGGCAGAAGTGGTAGCCCCGCGGTCGCCAGCCTGAGTAAGTCTGCCTCCACGACAGCCCCGACAAGATTGACCCACCTCACAAGTCCAACTCCCATCTGTGGCGAATACTCAAGTCAGCACTGCCCTTCCACTTTGCCATCATTGTCATCGCCTGCGTGGTTTGGCTACTCGAGCCCAACTGCTGTGACAATCTCAACAACTTGAACCTCTCGGGCATTCCCCAATTGAAGTACACTGAGGGACCACCTCCCATTTAGACGTTTAGGACTGAGGAAAAGAAATGTAGACGTTTTCGATCATTAAGGATCATTAGTTGTTTAATGTGAAAGTTTTTTTTCTGTACATAAATATACAGGGTGTTTTATAAAATACGTGACCGATAAAGTCTTTTTTTTTATATAGATAAAGAAAGAAAGATAAATTTATATAGACCGATAAAGAAAGACCGATAAACTCGCTGAGTTAATTCGTCGATTGGAATTGAAAATATGGTAAAGTGGTTTTCTTAGAAACACCCACATTAAGGACAAAGTTCAGAATTTAAAATTCTGTTTCGCTTCAGCATATATTTTTGAAATACTCTCAAATCAGCATGTGCTCAGTGTTGTGATGTTCTTGGTAAATTTTATGATTTTTCTATCGTTTTACGCATTCTTTCTTCACAATGAGCAGAAAAAACTTCTTTAAAAGATATCTTTCCACGTGAATTTTGCTCAATTATAAAACCCATCCAGGCATGAGGACAAGCGGTTTTATGTTATAAATTAGTGCCCTGGTCGAGAGGTCAAACCTTGGTGTCCTGATACAAAAATACATTTTTCAAAAATGAAACTTTTTGGCCGTGAGTGCGAAAAAGAAATAATTTAATCTAGCAACTGAAAAGAGTCATAATCAAAAACTGAAAATTTGTTTCACAAGGGTATGCTAAAAGAAATTTCCAAGGAAGAACTTTTTTCACAATATTTGAAAAATAAAATTGAAACATCACCCGTAGATATTTGGTCAAGTATTTAAATAACACCATGTATAAGATTATAATAGTATATCGGTGTAGAACCTACGTTTTGATCAAATTTTCCGTATCCATTTTCTCTCGAAGTCACAATCTTATTTTCTCTCGAAGTGAGAATCTTATTTTGATTGGAAACTTTGATTCAAGTTATGCTGCCTTAGGAGAATACGGGTTTCACAATTGCCCCAAGGGTAGAAACTTAGAACTCTAATTGCGTATATTACATAATTATACTCATATTTCTAGTTGTACAACAATTATTTTTAAAAAAAATTCACGAAATTATTGTCTGACAGAGTTTCTTTAGTATCAGTAAACTTCGAGGGCACTTTTGATTTAAAAAATCACAATATTTATAATAATAAGGGCAAAATTAATAGACATTTTTGTTATACCTCTGTGGACTTTTAGATTTTGCGTATTGTTTTAAATGGGGAAAATTAAGTTCCGACTCGAACTTGTGATCTCGATTTTGTTTATTAATTTCGCCCTAATACACTTTAAAGGTAGATTATATGAGGTTAATGCTCAAAGCACTTTCTACTACCCAATCCTCATGAGATCAGTCTATATTAATAGATTATGTGGTTTCACATTACATCTAACCAAATAAAGATATTGGAAAAAATTCCAAGCATTGACGTGATTATTCAATGCACTGAAATTCTAGTGCGTCTAGATTGTTTTACTTTTAACAAGTTTAATAAACGCCCAAACTATTGTTCTCTTTTATATTTTGGTCTGTATTATCATCGTGAATGGTAGTAGAAAAATAGTGAGCTTCTCATATAATTTAAAACACTGTCTAAGGGCCAAATTATAAAACAGGATTAGATTTAATCTTAGTGGACATCATATCCCTTAATTAGCTATAGACCTGAGGGCGTGTTTGGCTTAGCTTAACTTTAATTCTGTTTCATAATGTGGCCAAACTCTTTATTTCTTAACAAAATGTTGCCAGACATTCAAACTCTTTTGTTTTCGAAAAAAATAATAGTGCAATTTAATAATATTAACACTCTTTAGTGGAAGGAAACCACCGGACGAGGTTAATGCTCAAAGCATTTTCTACACCTAACCCTCAGAGTCTTTTTATTATGTGGTCCCGAACTCAAATTAATGAGGAAAAATTCATGTACTGGGTGGTAATCGAACCAACGGATCCCTACACTACCTGGATTTCTAGACTAGCGCGTTAACCACTGGACTACCAGTGCACAGTCCACGTCAGTCACCCTGCGTCCCATATTTTATTAACAATCACTCACCCCCTTCCAGATTTTTCCCAAGAAATAAAGAGTAAATGCAAATAAATTTACAAGTGACAAGTGCCCTCGGACCAAGTCAATAGATTTTAACAAAGCCATAAGAAAGTTTAATTTTTTTATTTTTCATTATCTTCTTCAAATTATTTATTTTATCTAATAGTTGCGCCGAATAATTTGTTTATACTTCCATTAATTTATTACTCGTAAAAAATTAATCTGCATTGATGTTAAGTTGTTCCTCAAGCTATGTTATGCTGACACTGATATATTTTTTAAAATTATATCTCATTTATTTCTACTGTCCCAGGATTATATTCTAACTAGTTGTTCTTTATTTATCCCACCCATTTTCTTTTAAACCATTATTTACAGGGTCATACATCACTGCATGTAGTAACCAAATCGAATACAAAAAATACAGATGTTATAAACCTTCGTTGTAAAATACATCTATAAAAATGTGTTTTTTAAAAAATACAAAAAATGAAATGAAATTTGTTTTTAAATGTTGTTTTCCTAGAAAAAGTGCTCACTTACGGTCAAAATGGTCAGAGTTTAAGAAAGTGTCTTAACATTTATGTAAAAGTTTGGAAAACAGTGAGCTTTCCCTTGACTAGTTCAGTTTAACTAGACAAGTAAAGGCTCACTGTTGTTGTTGTTGTAACCAGCTTGACTTCAGCTGGGGGGAATGATGGTTTCCAGCCAACTTTATTTGAATCTCACTATTCTTCTTATCTTTATTTAAGTGATAGTTGAACTTTTCATAGTAACCCACCTAAATCGAACAATCTTAACAGTTTTTGGTCGGGAATATAATGATTGCTGAGTTTTATACCTTTACTAAGCAGTTGAAATAAAGGGAAAAAACCTGAAAATCACTATATTTTTTTACTTGTGTTAATCACAAGCGTGATATCATAACTACTCAAACTCGCTTTACTAAATATTTGGGACTTGAACCACCGACTTCCAGATCACAAGTCCGCCGCCTTATCGATCAAGCTACTGAGGTCGGTTAATTTCCTTAATCACCTTTCCTATTGCAAGCACAGTAACCTGGGAGGAGAAAAGTACCTCGACACTTAACAGGCTATCTGCTGTACTTAATTAAAGCTTCGAGTTCTCTTTTATCACATTTTAAATCTGTAAACTCTTTCTGGAAAATATTCAGTTTGAGTAGCCTAAGACCTCAATCGGACTTGTGGTTCTCGAGTTATAACTATGTACCATTATTTTGTACATTACATACATATCTACATAGTTATAACTATGTACCATTTGTACATTACATACATATGTACACAAAGTCACAAACGAATCTATAATATTCAGATAGAAAGTAGAAATAATGGACATAATTGGGCACTTCAATTGAATTTTTTTTTTTTTGAACCATCTGTTGCTTAACTTGTAATGGTACTTTACAATACCAAAAGATCATTACCAGTTCTCAGGTGTTGTGTTTTCTAGTTACAGCTTGGGTGAAACATTATGATCATTGGACTTATTAACCATAAAACCACAAGTCAAAGTGTACCTATAATTTAAACCGTCGATTACCTACTGGGTGAACAATAAAATCCGGAAACTTCTACAGTCGAACCTGGATATAAGAGAACTCAAGGGACCGGGGATTATTTTCTCTTATATCTCTTATTGTTTTATCTCGTAACGAGGTAAATTTGACCTGGATTTTTTTCTTTCTCTCTCAGGTTAGACTATATTACAGGTTAGCTAATACGATTCCCAGCGAATAGAGGGTAAAACCCCCGTCCTAATCTAGGACGTTAAATCAAATAGAATCGTTGGCGTTAGGATCCAGGGCATTCAGCCGTAAAAGATGTGCCAAAACAACCAACCTCAACCATGAGGTTGAACAACCTCGACCCTGCTTAAGCGGGATAATACAGAGTAAAGAAGAAGACTGTATTACACACAAGTAACGTAGGAAAATATTTATAACATTCACTTGAGAATAGTTTTTTTTGTTTTTTAAAGAAGTGATGATATTTTATTTAAAGAGACTTTTCAGCCTTACCTCGCAGTATAAACGAGGTAGATATTTTATTTCCCTACCTTATGTGACAATAGTACAACCCACGTAAATTACATTGTCAGCTTTCGATCTCTTGATAACTTCGAAACGGTTGAAGTTGGGTAACATTTCATTTAAACTTGTTTGTAAGGGATACCTTGCAGTCTGCTCGTGTCGACCCGGCACCAAAATGGGAAGTATTGTGTCACTTCTCACCCATCAGAGGGGGGGCATACTACGGGATGGGCAGGCTACAACACAGACCACAAGCGTTTACAGTAGCTCCTGTTTCATGGCTACGAAATAAAAAAGGCTGTGAAACACTCATCTTAAAAAATAAACTAAAAGAAAAACTCAACAATTGAAAACAATGTTGGGATTCGGAATTACCTCATTTATACTAGGAGCTGGGAGAGTCTCATTACATTAACAGTTTTGCTATCTTGAAATGTTCAAAGATCAACAATTGTAGCATTAATTTTATAAGTGACAGAACTGCAACAATAAACCAAATAATAATAATAAACACTCTTTAGTGGAAGGTAACCACCAGGCGAGGTTAATGCTCAAAGCATTTTCTACCACCTAACCCTCAGAGTCTAATTATTATGTGGTCAAAAAGACAAATTAACGAGGAAAAACTCATGCACTGGGTGGGATTCAAACCAACGGATCCCTACGCTACCTGGATTACCAGACTAGCGTCTTAACCTTTTGACTACCACTGCAAACAATTAACTGTTCCAAAGTAATTAACACACTTGATCCTTCTATGGTATCATGCCATACATAATAATTATTGTATCAATCGAAGAACATAAAATGCTACAGGGTAATTATGTCTGTTGGTTTATATTGATCATGACTTAGTCGATTTTGAAGAAAAAAAAATCATGGTAAAAAAATTATTACCAAGAACTCAAATTTTCATTTTCTTACCTTGTTATTCCTGTGTTTGAAGATGCTATTTCCCGTGACAAATATTTTGAGCTGTTCCATTTTAATACTGCTGGGATAAAGAGAGATTTTAACCACAATCGGGTAGTACAAACAAGGTATTTCTATTCTATGTAAACTTCCTTAAAAGCCAGCGTCGATGGCGCGTTGAATGCACCGGTTCTCGTAGGATCACCGCAGTTAAGCAACGTCCAGCGAGGAGAAGACTTTGTGATGCTGGCATTCCGCCCTAACCCAGGCTCGGTGAGGTTTATGTAGGTAGCAGGTTTATGACCCACCTGCGAATGGAGGGTAACACCCCCGTCGTGATATTTGACCATGCAGTTGAAAGCGACGTTAAACCCAAATTAAAAAAAAAACTTTAATGAAACCTAATAATGATGTTTCTTCGACATTTCTTGTTAAATCCTAGTAATTCATGTAAGATATGCTTTCTGTACTTGTGCTAACAATTCTGGCTAGTAGACAAGTTTCTTTCCTCTTAGGTATCCCCATAAAAAGATATTACTTCAAGGAAAAATTGGTTGAATGGGCAGAATTAGGAATGGCCTTGTTCTAGGAAACGAGTCTACCTGGACTCTTGGTCTGGGGAAGATCCATGCTGATGTAGTGGCGTAAGCCACGCCGTATTCTTCAGATAGTATATTTAACCGGGTTAGTACTATGTTTCCGGCCCTACCCAGGCTGGGTGAGGTTAATGTGGGTAGCTGGTACGATTCCCAGCGAATGGAGGGTAAAACCCACGTCCTAATCCAGGACGTTCAATCAAATAGAATTCGTTGACGTTAGGAAGGGCACCCAGCCATAAAAAATGTACCAAAATCAACCAACCTAACCATGAGGTTGAACAACGTCGACCCTGCTCAAGCGGGATAAGACAGATTAAAAGAAGAAGAAGTACTATGTTTACCCCTAATTTTTTTGCATTGGCTTTGGCATTGGTGCAAAAATAACCCCATACAGCCTTACCCCCAGTTGCAAAACCACAAAAACAGTCAGATTTACTTGTAAACTTAATTGGCATTGAGCCATTTTACGTAGATTGTGTGTAAATCATTAAGTTTAAGATTTAACCCAAATCATGAATTTAAGTGATCAAAATACCAAATGGAAGGATAACTTGTCATGACCCGGCTGGCTTTCGAACCCATGACCTTTGGATTACCAGACCGATGCCTTGAGCACTGAGCTACCGGGACACAATATTCTGGAAATGTCGTCATTTGTTTGGCTGTCTAAAAGAGGTTTCAAGTGAAGAAACTTTGGGAAATTTGGAATGGTTACTACACAGTTACACACGTTAATGTTTTTTAGGAAATAATAAAATTATAAACCTTAATGATAAAAACACAACCAGGACTATGAAAAGAGAGTGTTGTGATGTTAACTAATAAAAAAACAGTGGACAGATTTACAAAATTAATAATCAACTTATATCAAAATCGAACCGTAAACATGAAACCACAGTATCTTCAGACAGTGTGACCAAAAAAAAATCAATGCTATCTGGCCAGCGTCGATGGCGCGTTGAATGCACCGGTTCTCGTAGGATCACCGAAATTAAGTAATGTACAGTGAAGACTTCGTGATACTGGCACTCCGCCCCAACCCAGGCTGGGTGAGGTTAAAGTGGGTAGCAGGTTTGATAGCACCCCCGTCTCAAGATGACTTAGCTGCTAAAAGGGACGTAAAATTCAATTTAATATTATTATTCAACAACATTGATCAATCTTTATTTACAATTTTTTATACAGGGTGGGGCAAAAGTCTGGAAACCCCTGAATAACTTTCGAATGGCTTCTTCGGTAAAATTGAAATTTTGTACGGTAAACCAGGATAATAAGACCTTCTTTTAGAGGGGGGTCGATTTTTGTTACCGGCCCCCATGTCTGGGCCAGGGGGGCCAACTTCATTTTTTTAAATACGAACCCCCACCTTGCGATACATTTTTGAAAAGGTCTTTAAGTAAGAAATACATTGGTGCAAATTTTATTTTTTTAATATTAACTGTTTGCAAATGGCGTCCAACTTTGTGTAGGCAGTAAAGTCTGGAAACCCCTGAATATCTTTCGAAAGGGCTTTCTCAGTAAATTTAAAATTGTGTACGGTAATCCTTGGTAATTATACCTTATATTAGAATGGCACCGATTTTTTTTACCGGCCCCCATGTCGGGGCCAGGTAGGCCAACTTCATTTTTTTAAATACGAAACCCCACCTTGCGATACATTTTTGGAAAGGTCTAATTACCCCGACTTACCGTGCACAATTTTAAATTTACTGAGAAAGCCCTTTCAAAAGATATTCAGGGGTTTCCAGACTTTACTGCAAACCAAAGTTGAACGCCATTTGCACACAGTTAATATTTAAAAATAAAATTTGCACCAATGTATTTCTTATTTAAAGACCTTTCCAAAAATGTATCGCAAGGTGGGAGTTCGTATTTAAAAAAATGAAGTTGGCCCCCCTGGCCCAGACATGGGGGCCGGTAACAAAAATCGACCCCCCTCTAAAAGAAGGTCTTCTTAACCCGGTTCACCTTACAAAATTTTAATTTTACCGAAGAAGCTTATGGGTTTGATGGCAGAGATTGCCTCAGGCAATAATCACGCCCTTTGTCAATATTATTCTTGTCAATAAAGAGTTATTATTATTATTATATAAGAAGCCATTCGAAAGTTATTCAGGGGTTTCCAGACTTTTGCCCCACCCTGTATATACAGGTACAGTGAAAAGGTATAATAAATTTATTATGGAGGTAAACAAGTTTGATCAAGGGTAGTGATAATGCCTTGGCATTCTCTTCCGACCCCCTTGATAACAGGATATAAAACAGTTGGAAAATATAATACAAAATGTTTTATCTTTTTCTTATCTGATGCTTCTGAGTTAGACGTACGGAGCCGGCAGGTCAAGAAAAAAAAATTGGAAGCACCTCGCGCGAGAGAGAAGAAATGAATTTCAGGACCATGTAGAACAATAATGGATAACTCATAGAATAGAATAGATAAGAATAGAATCTACCTTGTTTATACTGCCGAGGTAAGACTGAAAAGTCCTTTACTCCTGCATCAACGGTCTTATATATTTTACAGGTGAACCCAAAAACATACAATGTAATAATATTCTTTAGTGAAGGTAACAACAGGAGTTTGATGCGAAGTATTTTGTACCACCTAACCTCAGTCTTAATATTATGTGGTCAAAATCAAATTAATGAGGAAAAATTCATGTACGTGGTGAGAATCGAAAAACGGATCGAACCGGGATTACCAGCCAGCGCGTTATACATTTGACTACCAGTGTCACCTGGGCCAAACAAACAATTGAACCACTCTATTTGATTATGTATAAAGTCTTCGTTAAGTTTTGATTAAACTGCCATTAGCAATGTGCAACTGGTCAGGTTCATGATCTATCGATGAAGAGTTCTTCGATCAGTCGAACGAGTGACATCTCTTTGTAGACCTACGAGCATTTGATTATGTACGAGTTTAATTTGTTCGTTAATTTCCCTGATTAAATCTGTCTATAAGCAACTGGGGTTACCTACGCATTTTCGAACACAAGTTCATAATCTATCGATTGGAAATATCTCGATCTCCAAACGAGTGAATTACTCTACTGGACCGTAAGTATTGATTAAATCTGTCCATTAGCAACCATTTCTTCTCGTTTCGAACACAAGTTCATGATCTGTCGGAAGAAGGTCTTCGATCTTTCCGAACAAGTGAATTATCTCTGGTAGACCTATCGATTGAACATCGATTCTTCGGAACAAAACGTAAGTACCTTCAGTACCGAGAGCATTGGTATGATATTGTCTCGAGTTTCCTCTCGCGCAGAACCAGGGGGCGTGCAGACCGCCCCCCCCCCTCCCACCAAGGCAAGACCCCAGCTCATGCGCCCGGCATTCGCAGTTTCGCCTGATTGATAATCGAGACCGCGCGTAACGATTTTTCCGCCGGTCTAGCTAATTTTCAATTCAAATTTTGTTTTTCATCAATCAATTCTAAACTTGATTTTTTTTTCAATTAAATTCAAACTGATTTTTTTCAATTCAATTCAAAACTTGATTTTTTTTTTCATTCAAAACTTCTTCGATTCTATCTTAAGTAATTGAATCAAACTTTTTCAATCAATTCATAACATTTTCAATTTAATTTAATTGAATCGAATAACGATTAAATTAAAACTTATTTTTCAATTCAATTTATTTCAAAACTTTTTAATCCAATTCAAAGTTTTCAATTCAATCAAAAGTTTAGTTTTCAATTCAAACTAAAATTTATTTTTCAATATTAATTCAATTCTTTTATCAATTACATTCAAAACTTAATCCAATTGAAATATTTTTTTAAGTTTAATTGAACTGTTTTATCATTCAATCAATTTTTCTAAATTCATGTTTTATTTTGAGTTTCAAGCAAATATAGTTACTTCGATCCATACAATTTTTGTTATTGCACAATTATTGTAACACTAATCGCTAGTTCAACAAATAATATACTAATGATTCAATTCGATTTCTTATTGGAATATTTTCGTATATTTAAATTCCCTTAAAGAATATATTAATACTATGCAAAAATTACATGCAAAGGATTTTTCTAATAAAGACTGTGACATAGTACTATAAATTACAATCACTTCAAAGTCATGCGAGGCAAAATTTTACGCTAAAAATATAACGTTTTTTTTATCTGGAAGAATAAGACTTTGTCATTTCAAGAGTCAAGGCAAAGTGCTGTAAGCACATCACAATTGTCGGCTTTCTTTAATTATCTTCATACATTTCGAAATCTATTGTTTTTTAAATTTGGGATTCACGTCTCTTTCAACTGCATGATCATATCACACGGAGTTACCCTCCATCGCAAGAAACCACAAACCGTACCCACATAATCTAACCTACGGTTGGCGGGAAATGCCAGCATCACGAAGTCTCACCTCGCTGGACGTGCTAAATTCGGTGATCTACGAGAACGCGATTCAACGCCCATCGACGCTGGATAAAATTCTATTGCACGAGGTGAATATGTTGGAAATATATCTGAAGTGTTTATAAGCAATCAAATACTCTACTTACTGTTTACGTACATCCCTTACACAGAAAACCGCCGTCATCGTTCAAAACAGAAAAGTGAGAATTTGTGACCTTATCGAAAGCATTATCGAAATTATATTTTATTATTCTTCCCAAAGTTATGTGTTCAGAATTCCCGCTTTGCCTGAATTTCTTAGGTGTGAATGTATCAGTATAATATCTTTGAATGTTTTCCTTTTGTGAATTCTCTTTTTACTTTCCTTATCTTACAATAAGGAAAGTAATGAATCACCCGAAATTTTCGATAGTCAGTTTTTTTAAGTAGCAATCTGACTGTCAAAATGTTTCAAGGCATTGATCTCACCTAGAGTATAAGCTCCTTTGACAAATATTACTAGGATAGTTTTTAGACCGGTGGCGCGATTTCAATCCCGAAACGTTGTACGGCAATGCCTCATTGAGTAGATTAGGCTAGGAAAAATAAATATTGGGCCATGCCTCGAGCCATAACTCAGATGCAGCTTGTTTAAATAGCACTCTTAGCGTCAGAGATACAAGCATTGGACATAACCTCGCCCAGTTAATAGCTACTCTGACAAAAATAGTACGAAGATACCTTCTAGAATAATCGATATACAACTCTATCGTGGATTGGTAGTCAAGTGGTTAAGACGCTAGTCTGGAAATCAGGTACGTAGGATCCGTGTTGAATCCACCCAATGCATGCATTTTTCCTCATTTATTTGAGTTTATGACCACATAATAATAGACTCTGAGGGTTAGGTGGTAGAAAACGCTTTGACATTAACTCGCCTGGTGTTACCTTCCACTAAAAGTATTATTATTACAAATCAATACAATACAACAAAACACTTTGTTTATCCTGCAAGAATGTAACTTATCTACCAGTCAGTCCCTTTACTCTCACAGTCTATTGACCGATCTCGTCAGCTTTTAATCATGCTGATAAGAGCTTTCAATGACACCTCCTCCCCTAAAGTTCTCAATTCCTCATCAACCTTTGAATATTTTCTATTCAAGTTGAGAAAATTTCATTCCAGTGGTGTTTTTCTTAATTGTGAGAAATTTATGGCTCTTTCGTGTTTCCCCAGCTAGAGGAAATTTACTCTAGATGTTGTTATGCTTTACAATGTTTTCGTGAGAAGTTTTTCTCCGAGTTAAACAACAATATCTCGGTGTTCGCTTATTAGGTTTAATAGCGTACGTCTAGCGTATTTTCGGTCCATTCTAAAATTTGCGAAGTTCGAGTTTGCCCGTTATTAATCTAAAATTAATGTTGTTGAGGTTAGGATCGGGTAATTATCGATCGATATTTTTTAAAGTTAATTAGGTAGTTAAATAAATTGCGGTTCACATATAGGGGGAATCAGAAATTGTATTCGCGATATTGTTGGGTTCACAGAAGGGCTCCACAGATTTTTTTTCATTTGGAATGTAAAAGTATGAATTGTATGAACATACAACTTAGCTTACGGAAAACGGGTTATAAAAACCAGCATATTCAGTTGTAACTGAACTCAACCGATTCAGTAGCTTGATCGATTAAGACAGCGGACTTATAACCTGGAGGTCGGTGGTTCAAGTCCCGGATTCAGCGTAGATTTAGTAAAGTGAGTTTGAGTAGTTTGATATCACAAAGTGGTTAACACAAATATGTTAACTTTTCAACTGAACTCGTAAAGGCCGATGGTTCGACTCCGAGCATGCAAAGTTTAGTAAGGCTGGATTGAGCGACGGTGACATCACTCAGGTGATTAACACAAATACGGTAACCTAAATCTTCTCGTATAACTGATTATTACTGACTGACGCGTTACAAGTTTTGTGGGTTAAACAACGCATCACCGTTTCGTATATTGTTCACTTTGACAGTGATTTGTTCTTATTCAGTTTCAAGTAGAAAGTGATTGACTCGCAAGTAATGTGTGTCCCGGAGTGAATAAATTGTGCTCCAAGTCTTGCTGCATTTTTACAAGGTCATCTACTCCGAGAGAACAGTCGAAAAAATCGTGAATTTTGAAAAGATGAAGTTTCAATTTTTTTCATACGACCTGTTGCTTAAATAATAAAAGTAAAAATGGTCGCTTCTTTTTTTATATTATTATTTATATTTTATACTGCCCTATTAGGATGAAAGAGTCTGGAATAAGGTATACCAGCACTAATTGTTTTGGTGCTTTTGCTAATATTAAAATACAATATAAATAGATAGGTTAGTTGATGGCATGGATATTCAGAACTATTACCTGCTGATGAGAGCAAAAAGCTCGAAACAGCTGTCCATGTAATGTCTGTTATTCATGTACATCTAGTAGAACTTCTCACTTTTCTGTTCATCATGATTATACTGATACATTATTAATCCTGCAAGAATGAGACAAAAAGTCCTATACTCACAGTCTAAACGAAGTCTCATTTATTGGTCATTGAGGTCAAATGCTCAAGTAGCATAGATAGACGAGGAAAAATTCATGCATTGGTTGGTATCCGAAACAATGAATTCTCACGCTACCTGGATTTTCAGACTAGGACCTTAACCATCAATGCAAATTCGACCACCAATAATAATAATAAATATCCCTTATTATTACTGCCCGATTAAGACTATTAAAGTCCCATTTACTGCGCGTAAGCCAAGACATATTACTCTGTGATAAAAATACCCAAATGGGAGAATAACTTGTCATGTCCCCGGCTTGGATTTCGAACCCACGACCTCTGGCACCTTGGATTCACAGAGTGCCGCCTTTAACCACTGGAGTAACAAGTCGTCCGCTCTTACTTGAAACACTTCTACTCAACTCTCGCCCTAGCCCGGAGAAATCATTCTCAAAATAGTTTAGTATATAGAGTGCTTTTTTTTAGATTTATAAATAGATTCCCATTACGCTAACAGTTTTCTCAATGTCTCAAAATTCTCAATCATTCTCGAAATATGTTCCATTAATGTGGTCAAATCCACAAATAAACGAGGAAAAATCCATGTGTTTGGTGGTATTCGAAGGAATGAATTCCCAGGCCTGCTGAACTGTAAAACCAGCGCTCTGACCATCAGACCATGTCATATATATCGACATTGACTTCACTTGCTCAACGCTTAGTGCTCTATAATAATAATAATAATAATAATACTCTTTAGTGGAAGGTAACCACCAGGCGAGGTTAATGCTCAAAGCATTTTCTACCACCTAACCCTCAGAGTCTTATTATTATGTGGTCACAAACTCAAATTATTGAGGAAAAATTCATGCACTGGGTGGGATTCGAACCAACGGATCCCTACGCTGTCTGGATCACCAGACTAGCGCGTTAACCACTTGACAACCAGTGCCGGATTACCCATATGGCGGATTTGGCAGATGCCAAGGGCCCCGCGCTTTAGGGGGCCCCGCGCTTGAGCAGTTTACACTAGATATTATGAGATTTTTAAAAAGCTTGCACTAGGTATTTTTGGATAATGAGTAAGAAGAAGAAATAAAAGGGGAAAAACACAGACACTCACAGCAAAGTACAAAAATTGAAGAAAAAAAAAAAAGCGCGGGGCCCCCTCTATTACTATCTACTCCTCGAATCAACCACATAGACACTAGCGGATTACCTAGATTACCTACTCCAATTGCGGATTTGGTAGATGCCAAGTTCCCCGCAGTTTTGGGGACCCCGCGTTTCGGACAAAATTATAAGTGTTTTTCAATGGCCTTCAAGTCCGTTTTTCTGGATTTTAATATTAAATAAAATCACAGCCAGTTGAGCAAAATAAAGAAAAACCACGGGGCCCCCCTTAAAATCGACCACGTATATGAAAATAGGTAGATCTCTATACCTATTGCCTGCGGCTCTTTATATAATATTATAAATAATTACTTGAAAAGAATATTGACGGACGTGATTATCGCCTTCGGTAATCTCTGCCATCAAACCCATAAAGTGTCTTCTGAGTGCTCAGTGATCGGCTTTATCGACATCTTAACCAATGATCTTCATTATAGTCGCCTGCGACGCTTTTAATGTTTTTTTTTCAAGATATTTTTTTGTATCTATTTTCCGAGTACTTTACCCCATAACTTAGCAAAAATTTCGCCTGCGGCGCCGTCAAATTTACTTATCATGATGTTTTGGATTGTTTTTCAAAAGTCTTTGGGCATTTTCGAATACGTCGTTTTGGATACTATTATGGATTAGTGCCCAAAACACTTTGCTTCGGTTTCAAGGTTCTAAAAATAGTATTTTAGAAAAAACTTAGTACAATTTTGGGGCCCCGCGCCTTGAAAATGCCAAGGGCCCCGCGCAGCCTTAATCCGGCATTGTTGACAACCACTGCTCTAAATCATTGCCTCTTTATTATTACTGTCGAACTACAGGTAACCATACATAGGATATATGAACCTATACATAGGTATACTATATAAATATATACATAGGTTAGGTATAACTTTCTCTATATACTCATCGTATACTCATCAATATTTTGGAGCTAGTATACTGGGTTGACCATTTATGAAGTCCACCTTAGTAGTTTGAGAGATAAGGCGGTGGACTTGTAACTTGGAGGTTGGTTGCAAGTCCTATTTAATAATAATAATCCCTCAACACGCCATTTAGAAGGAATTTAGTGAGCTATGATAGGTTGAAGTTCCCACTAGAGTGAGTGTTAAGGGATAGTGTCCACTAAGATTAAATCTAATCCTGTTTCATGATTTGACCCTTAAGTTCTTGAAAAATAGTCAAAGGGGAACAAAAGGGGAAAGTAGGAACCCACCTCAGTAGCTTGATCGATAAGGCGGCGTACTTGTAACCTGGAGGTCGGTGGTTCAAGTTGAGTTTAGTTCGGTTCGGTTAAAGTTCGGTTCGGTTAGCAGTTGAGTTTAAGTGATTGTGATATTACGACAGTGATCAACACAAATAATATATAAAGTTAATAATTAAATAACTTATTCTAATTATGGAATCGACCTCAGTTGCTCGATCAATAGCAATTAAGCAATATGTGCTTTATTTTTTTTTGTCTTTTGTAAGAATGAAGACTGAAGATTCCCTTTTTGTCGAATTTGAGAATCTTCGTTTTTCCGTTGATCTACTGTGATGGACTCAATAAATAAATAAATTGACTGTCCATAATCAATTTAGAATTAAAATAATCAAAATAGAAGATTGTCCGTAATCAAGCGGAATTTCTCTGGTACACTAGCTAGGAAAACAAGGTGAGAAGTTCTACTATATGTAGGTAATAGAAAGTAATTCACAAAATCCCCCAGAACTATAAGAATGAATATCTAAATAAATGCATAACCAAGCCCTATAAAATATAAACTCACACTAGTTCCATGCCTAAGGTTATACATATAAGAACGTGCGTTTGATCTAATAGACAAGCTGAATTTCAAACAAGGAATTGACAAAAGCTAGCAAAACAGAAAAGTGAGAAGTTGTACTAAAAAATTGACAAAAGCCCCCAGAACTAAAACAATGAATAGCTGAATAAATGAGTAATCAAGCCCTATAACACATAACCCTAACTAGTTTCATGCCCAAGGTTGTATTAGAACGTGCGTTCGTTTGATAGAATAAACAAGGAATTGACAAAAGCTAGCAAAACAGAAAAGTGAGAAGTTGTACTAAAAAATTGACAAAAGCCCCCAGAACTAAAACAATGAATAGCTGAATAAATGCATAACAAGCCTATAAAAATAAACTCACACTAGTTCATGCCTAAGGTTATCATATAAGAACGGCGTTTGATCTAATAGACACTGAATTTCAAACAAGGAATTGACAAAGCTAGCAAACAGAAAAGTGAGAAGTTGTACTAAAAAATTGACAAAAGCCCCAGAACTAAAACAATGAATAGCTGAATAAATGATAATCAAGCCCTATAACACATAACCCTAACTAGTTTCATGCGCCAAGGTTATATTAGAACGCGCGTTTGATCCAATAAACAAGCTGAATTTCAAGCAAGGAAATTTACAAAAGCTAGCAAAACAGAAAAGTGAGAAGTTGTACTAAAAATTGAAAAAAGCTCCCAGAACTAAAACAATGAATAGCTGAATAATCAAGCCCTCTAACACATAAACCCAATCTAGTTTCATGCGCAAGGTTGTCTTAGAACGCGCGTTTGAGCTGGATCATCCCGGAAGATTTTCGAGCACACCATGGACCTCTGCCGTGTTGGGCCACACGCCGCCTATTCAGAGGGAGCCGCATAGATTACGCCGACCCGCATACCTACCCGGAACCGCATAGATACCCCGAGCCGCATACGTACCCGGAACCGCATAGATACCCGGGACCCAACCTGGGGACCCTAGTGCCGCAACGCCCATGGACCTGTATGTCCCCCAGGGATTTCCGTACTACAGGTAATTTTTATAACAAGATTTGTGTTTTATTGTCTGTCCGTACTCAGTTGGTAAAGGCTGGCACTCTGTAATCGAGATTCCAGAGGTCTGGGTTCAACCAGCGGACATGACAAGTTATCCTTCATGTGATTTTTAACAGATGTAATTTCTTGGGCTTATGCGATAATGGACAATAGTCTTAATCGGCATTTAAATAAGATGATATTATTATTATTAATTTATTGTTAATTACAAATATTACAGTGGGTCTAACAATAGATTAATAATAGCGCCTTAACCACTTGAAACGTGTATTGGTAGTCAAATGGTTAAGGCCCTAGTCTGGTAATCCAGGTAGCGTCCGTTGGTTCGAATCCCACCCCAGTGCACGAATTTTTCTCATTTATTTGAGTTTGTGACCACATAATCAAAAGACTCTGAGGGTTAGGTGGTAGAAAATGCTTGAGCAGTAACCTCGCCTGGTGGTTACCTTCCACTAAAAAGTATTATTATTATAAATACAGCGATTAGGCTATACTAACTAAGGTCGGTTGCAAAAACGAAATACCTAGGTCAGAAGCAAGAAATACAGTTGAATATAAGAGAACAATGTCCAGGTCAAATTTACCTCTCTATGAGGGAACACAACTTTATAAGAGAAACCTGGATATAAGAGAAGAAACTTTCAGTGCCTGGAGTTTTCTTATTTTTTAAAGGGAACGTAAATGTGCCCCGAAACCGCTTTCGCATTACTTCAGGTCACTTTACCTTTACATCCATGCCATTTCGGAAAAAAGAAAACTCGGTTAGAATTTCCCGCTCTGGCCGGGATTTGAACCCGCAACCTCCGGGTCAGCAACCAATGCTCTTAACCATTGAGCCACGAAGGTCGGCTTGAGTTCTCTTGTATCCAGCTTCAACTGTAACCTAGGTCAGAAACAAGAAATACACTTGAACCTGGATGCAAGAGAGAAAAAAATTCGGTCCCTTGGGTTCGATACTGTTATGATGTGGTAAAGGTTATTTGAAATTCCAATCCACGGTTTTCCGTGCATGCCCCACTGCCTGAAAATCAGAACCCGACAATATATCAACCGACTCACAAATAAAAAGTGAGGGAGTCCTCTCTTGCTTATGTATATTTATTGGCGCAGTCCCCCTGTGTGTATTATCTATCCCTTTCTCGCAAAGTTGAGGTAATAAATTTGAATTTTTAAAATTTACGATCCCTTGTTCTTACCTCTTACTTCTCTATCTATCACTCTCTCTCTCTCTCTCTCTCTCTCTCTCTCTCTCTCTCCCGTGTTTCCTCTATATTCCTTTTTTTCTTCTTTTTATTCCTCTCTCAAACAAATATTCGTTGTTAAAATTGATGTTCTTTGAAAGCCACTGGAGAATTCTCACAAGAATGTTTGACACAGGTGGCTGTGGGGAGTTGGGCACTCAAATAATTGATACTTGCGTTCGCCACACACGCTCGCCATGATGGTTTGAATTTCAGGAATCTTTTACAGCAGGAAAAAGATACGTTGTAAGTTATGTGAAAAAGTGCTACGAGCACATCCACCATTTAAAAGACTTTGTTTTTAAGCAATTCCACCAATCAGGGGTGGCCACTCAAATAATTGATACTCGTCCTCACCACACTCATTAGTGTCTGATGGTTTGGATATCAGGAGTCTTTTACATTAGGAAAAAGATTCTTTGTAAGTTATGTGAAAAAACAATATTTTCTATACCTTATAGGTAAAATAAAGTGAAAAGTGCTACGGGCACATCCACCATTTATCGGACTTTGTTTCTAACCAATAAAATTCAACCAATCATAGTTCCTTTTTATCTCGGATGTCTTCCCTTTTCTTTGATGCGAATTTTATGATCCTATTTCATAATCTGGCCCTAGATTTGGGTCTAGTGTGATTTAGGTATCTGTTGTGAACCTACCCGCAAGTTTTGGTCCTTCTCAAATGTGTGTGTTATATTATTATTTAATTTATTATCCAAAATGCATTGGTGGTCAAGTTTTTAAGGCGCTAGCCTGGTAATTCAAGTACTGTGGTTATTCGTTGGTTGGAATCCCACACGATGCATAAAATTTTCCTCATTTATTTGGAAATTCGACTACATAATAATGTCACTACCACTGCATTAAAGAGAGTCTCTAGTCATCATCGGGTAGTGCAAACAAGTGTTTATTATCATATTATCATTTTTTTTAAAAGTTGGGCTCATATTGATAGCACTCGAAGGTCTATAAACCTGTAGATTCTTAACACGTTGAGTGCCGCAGGACCCCATGGGGGCTTTTTCTATACTATCAACTGGTACCTAAGCCCACATGGGGGCTTTAAAATATGACTTCAGTTTATGTACACTAAGCCCCTATGGGGGTGTTGTATTTCTTATGAAGGAATTATTGCCGTAGAAACAGAGCTATAACGTGATGGTCTTGGTTCTGAGCAATCTTATTAGCTGAGATAGGTGATTTTGAAAATTGACCAATTTTGCTTGGAACAGACAAAAGTTTACCTCAAAATCATGCGGCGCTCAACGTGTTAAATTGTGAACGGGAAAAGGAAAAGAAGAAGAAGATGCTAAAATTAAGGGCATTGGTTTCATAGGCAACCTGTTCTATATAACCCCTCGTCTGAAGACAAAACACGATACCCTCCATTCCAGAAACAAAAACTCAAAGAAAAGCACATCTCAGATGTCCTATTTTTGGTACCCCCTTCCTCCCTTAACACTTGAAAGGTCGTGTGATGTTCGCGCCGTCAGTTTGTTTCTCCTTTTTTTGTCCTTGTCCTGTGGAAAAAAGCAATGTAATTTCTTTATTTCTCCTTTCCTGGAACTTCGAATGGAGTAGGTGAAAGAAAGGAAACCTCTTTTTTTTTCAAGAATTTCTTTTCCTGTGGTTCTTGGGCACTTGTGAAATAACAGCACAGACATTTTGGGGCCAAATTATGAAAATAGATTACAACAAAGGTAAAGAAAGACCACCACTTCTGAACTCCAACTCTCCATACCAATTACAGCGCACCTCAGATATGGGTCGGTCTTTCCTTATCCTTATCGTAATCATACCTATTATATAGTTCGGTCTCTAGACATCAGTATTTCACATTCTAATATCTCTTATCTTAAAACATTCTCTTAGAAGCCCTTCAAAGCTAAGGAGAAGGACCTTTATATAATTTTTTCTTTATAAAGAAAATAAATAAATAAGCTATAAAAAAAATAAACTGAAACATCACCCACGGTTGAGACAGGAATAGCCAGCATCACGAGAGGATTTGAATCTGATTTCACCCATCCAAGTCTTAACCTACATGGACAATGCTTAACTTCAGTGCCATAGACGCTGTGACAGTCCTATTACATAATTTGGCCCTAAGTCACCTGTCTTTTATTTTGCTACACTTTATACTTCCGATTGTCTCTGATGGTCAAGCATCAATACTCAAGCGTCTGAAAACTCGCTTCTCTTTTCCTACGTCTATCAGAGAGCCAATAGGTAAATGATACTCTCTTGAACAATGCAATCTGCAACCGAACCAAACAATTATACTTCTTTTTTACTGTATATACTCTGGACTTTGGACTTCAGTTGCCGGTTCTTTTTTTTTACGATATACTTATACAAACAACCAACCTAACTTGTTTTTAAGAGACAATCGTAATCATATTTCCTACCATCTCGTATTTCTTACAATATTGAATAGTGATGGACCGAGCTCAGTGAGTGATTCTGAATTCGAATTTAATCAATACAACCAGAAGCGCATACCTTCTTGACCAGTGGTTCTCCCCGTGTGGCACCCGGGGTACAGTTGAGGACCACGGGTTGCTCTCACTATCGTAATGTTGTCTGTCCCGGTAGCTCAGTGGTAAAGGCGGCACTCTGTGAATCCAGAGATCCCAGAGGTCGTGGGTTCGAAACCCAGCCTGGACATGACAAGTTATCCTCCCATTTGGGATTTTTACCACATAATACTATGTCTTGGGCTTACTGCTGGAATAATGGGACTTTAATAGTCCTAATCGGGCAGTATAAATCAGGCGATATTATTATTATTATTAATAATGTATATTTATTTTAGTTTTTTTTTTTACAATTTTTGTGGCTCTCTCCCTAAGGAATACTTCTAAGGAGAGACCTTACAATGACTTTTACAATAGTGAAACTTAAAACTAGCAAACGCTAGTTTTGCAACGCCAAGAAAAACAAACGAGCGTGCTATTCTTTTTACAATACACCTTACTAAAAATAAAATGAAACTAAAATACAAAAGATAAATTAAAAATAAAACGGAGGTTATTCTTTATGAATGAATAAGTAAATGTGTATTCTTTGTGTTATTGAATCACAATTTTAATTAGAATTAAGGGTACTTTTCTTTTATCTCTTTGACTGCCAGAGCAAGTATTGACATGTTTCCTAGCCGACCAAGCCAACAATGTGTTGCACTTCTTAGCGGTGATCCATTTAATCATACGAGCATCAACTTTTCACTTTTATGTTTTGTTTAATTTACTGACTAAATTAGAAAACTATTGTGGATCGGGACGAGATGCAATAGCTCATGTTTATAATTCCCCAACAAATAGACCTATAGTCTTTTTGTTGGGGACTACTTTGATGATCTTTGTGTCCATATAATCATTCCTCCACCAGGAAATAGGTATCTAATAATTTATCATATTTGTGTTAGTCACAATCGTGATATCACTTTACTAAATATTGCTGAACTTGGGACTCGAACCACCGACCTCCAGGTTACGAGTCCGCCGCCTCATCCATCAAACCACTGTACCTAATTTATCACAAACACGAAGTTCAAGGTTCCTAAAAACGCTGAAACCTGAAATAGCAAAGGAGTAAAGATTGTATACTTATAGCACACGTCAACGCTTGCTTACCTATCCTGGCTAGACACCATCGAATCAATTCGATCGTAGCTTACGCTGCTAATCAAACAACAACCAGCGGTTCCCAAACAAGAATTTGCGACCAGGCACGTCCAGTTCATGGACGTAAAATCCTTTAACCACCGAGAAAAAGGTATCTTGTTTGTTATGATTCGACATAATATTTCATCCGCTACAAAGTTTTCGCATTCATACAACACAAGTTCAAATTATTCTATAACCCCACATTGCAAAAATATGAGACAAAATAATTGTACATCTTCACGAGAAGTAAGAAAATAATACATATAAGTAAAATAACAAATTCAGATACTTAATTGTACTGCCCAATTGAGATTAAACTGTAGCTGATTTGGTAATACAATTATTATTATTATTAAACATATTTGATCAAGTTTTATTTACAAATTAATAACATAGAATACATACATACATAGAAATTAAAATTAACAAAACAAAACAAAACTTGATCAAGGGCGGTGCTAATGCTTTTTTTTTTAATTGACCTCATAATTATTATTATGAGGTCAACGTCAAGGCTGTATTTCTTATTGTTACATACTTTTTTAGATATAAAACCCATTTATGTACAGTACAAAAAATTATTATAAAAATTAAAAATGTAAACAATATAGACAATAAGAAGGAAAAAAATAGGCAAATATTATTATGTCCTAACTAAAGGGCGGGGTTATTGCCTATGGCAATCTCTTCTACCCAACTCTCGTCCTAAAGTATAAATTAGGATAAATTCATGCATTAATTGGATGGAATTCAATCAAACGGATCCCTACGCTACAATCCACCCTTGCGGAACTATCGTTTTAACAACTCGATCATATAGTATTGCTGAGTATGCCTGTATGCATGACTATAATATTGATAGAGGTAAATTATTTTTATTTGAGGTAAATTAAATAGAGTCCTTTGCCTAGCTTAGTTATTGGTCGTGTGAATGAATGAAAAGTGAGTCAACGTGGCAGAGTGGGTTAGCGCACTATACTTGCACGCACGGTGACTTGGGTTCGATCCCCAGCGGCACAGAATTTTTCTGCTCTGTACTTGGATGTTCGGGGTCCACTCATAACTCGTGAGGATAAATGAGCAGTTACTTGTATGAGTGACGACCAGAGGCGGCAGTACAACAGTATAAAGAATAATATAATTTGAAAAAGTAAAGGAGGCTCTTAGTAATGCTCCACTACCCACAAAAATGTGAAGAGGTCTTGTGCTTCAAAAAAAAAATCAAAAAAGCCCTGAAGTAATGCGAAAGCGGTTCCGGGGCACACTTACCTTTTTATTAAAAAAACAAACTTTTAACTTAACTTATCATAGCCCAAACAAAACGTGGTGATCAAGTGGTTTTGCAAAAAGAGATTCATAACTTTTCAATGCTCATGTAGTTCAATTATATTAATAAATTAAACAAGAACGCGCTTACATCCCGTAGTACAACGAATGTGTGAGCGTGTTTTTTATTTGTAAAAGTTTTGCAATTTGTAATTTGTTATGTTAATATTTTGTAACTCGAAGGAGTTATCGTGTATTGCATGTGTTCCAAAGGAAATAAGTATTTGAACAACATATTATAGGTAGCGTGCAGTGTGGGATGCGAAATCGCGTATCAATATTACCATACCGTGTAGTGTCTACCTACTTATCCCGTAGGAACAAATCAGGGAGGCAGTGATTATTATTATTATTATTCAACACTTTATTAGATATAAAATAAATGGACATATGTACAATATAAATATTTATTTTAACAATGAAAAAAATGGAAACAATAGATACAATAAAAATTAAAAAGAAAAGAAAAATAGGTATCCTAACTAAAGGGCGGGGTTATTGCTGATGGCAATCTCTTCCACCCAACCCTTACATTTGTTTACAAAACCTGGAACGGCCCCGGGAACGTTGGTTATCGATCGAGAAATTATTTTTCGGTAAATCGGATTTTCCTATGATATTTAGGCTCATATGCAGAGACGTTTTTTTTTTTTTTTTTTTTTTTTTTATTTTTTTTTTATTTTTTTATCCCAACAGGGTTTTTTACTATAGGGTGGTCTCGAGCTTCATATAGGGAAAATTTCGACCTTGACAATTAATTCAAGCTTTTCTTTCAACAAACATATGAATGGGCATACACACAGGCGCTTCAAACAATTACTCAAACTCGCTTTAATAAATCTACGCTGAAACCGGGACTCGAACCACCGACCTCCAGGTTACAAGTCCGCCGCTTTACCGATAAAGCTATTGTAAATCATCTCATGATTTAATAATAATAACACTCTTTAGTGGAAGGAAAGCACCAGGCGAGGTTAATGCTCAAAGCATTTTCTACCACCTAACCCTCAGAGTCTTACTATTATGTGGTTACAAACTCAAATTATTGAGGAAAAATGCATGCACTGGGTGGGATTTGAACCAACGGATTAACTGGATTACCAGACTAGCGCGTTAACCACTTGACTACCAGTGCATGATTTAGACACCCAGTACCCATTATCATGTTATACACACGTATACATGTTCCAAGATGTTCAGGACCCCACCACGGCTTGCCATTTCTAACACGAGAAACACACGGGCGAAAAAGGAGTTGATATTAAATAATGCCTGCATGGGCACAAGTGCGAATAACGGCCACAGGAATTGATATATTTATGAAATACCTCAAAGTTTAAATTTCACATTCTGCTTTCCCCCCACTCCTCTTTTCAGTCAAGTTTTCCCGATGTTGCAACGGCCTGACAGCCCGTGCTTTCTCTTCTTGTTTGTTATTGATGTGAAGATAGTTTTCATGGTGCGTTGCTCATCTCCGTTAATATTATCATCATACACTTTTAAAAATCCATTGTTAGGGATAGTAATAATAATAGTCTTTAATGGAAGGTAATCAGCAGGTGAGGTCAATTCTTAAAGCATTTTCTACCACCTAACCCTCAGAGTCTTATTATGTGGTCACAAACTCAAATTAATGAGGAAAATATTCATGCACTGGGTGGTATTCGAACCAACGGGCCACTACGCTACCTGGTTTATCAGACCAGGGTTTTCACTTGACTACCAATGCACGGTAATTATTCTTGGATATCCATAGGAATCAGTATTTGACATTTTCACGTATGATCAATACCTATGTTCAATTATTCATCCATATAATTATGTAGATAGATATCGTCATCACTATCTGTGTTGATCACTTTCGTGATATCACAACTACTCAAACGCGCTTTACTAAATCTACGCTATAACCGGGACTTGAACCAGTGACTTCAAGGTTACAAGTCCGCCGCCTTATCAATCAAGCTACTGAGATCGCTTCAAAATTATTTCAAATTTATAAAGGTTTATTTATTTATGTGGACGGTTGATGGATAGGTGGTTGAGGACTTGAGGAAAATATACAGAAATGAACATAATATTATCCAATAAAAAAAAGTTCATTACTGTATGTAGAATTTTGTTAAATGAAATCGCTCAGATTTGAACTATTCCTAACACATTACGACCTCAATAAGATCGATAAGGCGGTGGACTTGTAACCTGGAGGTCGGTGGTTCAAGTCCCAGTTTCAGCGAAGATTTCATCATCATCATCATCATCATCATCATTATGTGGCGCTACAGCCCTCTGTGGGCTTTGGCCTCCTTCACTATCTGCCTCCATGCTATTCTGTCAGTCATTTTAAGTTGCGGGTTGTTTATTTGCATGTGTTGTAGGTCTTCATTAATGTTATCTGTCCATCGTAGTCTTGGTCTTCCTACTCTTCTTGTATTTTGAAGCTGTGCATTGAGAACTGTCTTTGGCATCTTATTATTATCCATTCTCTCCACATGTCCTCTCCATTGTAGTCGTTGTGCCTTGATGTACCTTACTATATCTTCCTGTTCTAAAATTGTGTCTATCTCATCATTTTTAAGTATTCTCCATCTATTTTCTGTTTTCACTGGTCCATTTATTTTTCTGATTACTTTTCTCTCAAACCTTCTTAATTTGTTTTGATCATTTCTTGTAAGTGTCCAGCATTCACTCCCATATGTTACTACTGGTCTTATTAAAGTTCTATAGATTTTAATTTTAGTTTTTCTTGATAATAGTTTGTTCTTGATGAATTTTAGATTGGCGAAGTATGCTCTATTTCCTGCTTGAAGTCTTTCTTGAATTGCTCCTGTCTGGGTGTTGTCACATTCTAATATATCTCCAAGGTATTTAAATCTGCTCACTCCTTCAAATATTTTTCTCTTGAGTTCAAAAAATTGAGTAGTTGTGATATCACGAAAGTGATTAACACAAGTATGATAACTTAATAACTTATCTTTATTTCGAATACATCCCCTCCTGAAACACGTAAGTGCTGTATCAAACAAATTGTACCATTCAAATTCAAACATATATCACATTCGACCTATCAGGATGTCTAATTTGAGTCACGTGGTGAATGATTTGTTTACTTTTTACTTTCCTTATCCTATAATAAGGAAAGTATTGTATTCGTCGAAAATTTGACCTACCCAGTTTTTCACATTTCTGGACGAATCATAGCCTCAGGATACCAAAAAAGTTGTTTTCAGCCATTGGTCCGTGCGTCTGTCTGTGTGTCTGTGTGTCTGTGTGTCTGTGTGTGTGTGAACAGGATATCTCAAGAACGGTAAGAGCTAGAGACTTGAAATTTGGTATGGAAATTAATTTTATACACCAGACGAACCACGAAACTTTTGGTTGCAATCGGCCGCAGAATGCGGCCGCAGGGCCGCAAATATTGGCCGCAAGCGCCGTTTCTATGAATTGGTTAAAGATACAAAAAAAGTTAGAGAACAACATTTCCTTAGATTAAAAAAATAATAGGAGTCTATTCTGATCATTTTTTTGATATCTTGAACTTTTTTGAACTCGGCCCCAATTTACCGGTATTTTGTGGGGGACCCGCTTGGACTAACTTTTTTAGTATTCATCCTAGATGGGAGTTGTGACATATCAAATCCAATGATTTTAAGGTGCTGATTACGAATTTGATGTTAATTTTTAGATAAATGTTACCTTTAAGTCACCAGGGGCTTTTGGTCCCGTTTCCATTCCTAATATGATAAGGAAAGTCGTGTGATGTTTACACCAGATTTTTTGCTATGTATATGTGAAACATATATTACATAGATTGATACTGGACATACATCCCCGGACATTGAACATGATCATATGGCCTGTATTGACCAGCCAGACAGTGAAGTGAATTCTTGGAATTTTCAATCATGTCTTAGGTATCGTATAGAAATTTACACGATGAACGGGTATTGGAGATATGTCGACCGTATTTTGTTATTTATGTATGTATGGATAATTAGTCAGACATTAAAATAAACAAATTGTTTTGTTTTGCCTTTTTTGTCAAATATTTGTAAATGAACTTTTATTATTACTATTATTAAATACTTTATTAGAAGGACAAATACAAACAAAATAATTACAAAATTGATAGTAATAAAAAAAAAAAATATATCCGGGTACACATGATTATTGCCTATGGCAATCTTTTCCACCCAATCTTTTTTTTACTATTAAATAGGTCGCGGTTTCAAAATTCAGTTGAAACATGACAAGTTATCCTCCCATTTGAGATTTTTCCACATAAAAATACGTCTTGAAAATACTGAATACTGGAATGATGGGACTTATTGGTCCGAAGTAGACATGAATAAAGAGATATTATTATTATGTTACATACTGTCCTGGCCAGCGTCGATGGCGCGTTGAATGCACCGGTTCTCGTAGAATAACCGAAGTTAAACAACGTCCAGCGAAGTGAAGACTTCGTGATGCTGGCATTCCGACCCAACCCAGGCTAGGAGAGGTCAATGAGGGTAGCAGGTTTGTAAGTTTCGGAGGGTAAAACCCCCGTCGTGTATGACCATGCAGTTGAAAAACGACGTTGAACTCCAATCTATCTATCTATATTCTATTATATTAAAGTGGTGTTTTTCAACTTTATAGTTATATACACCAAATGAACTCCAATTAAACAACTCTAATAATAAACTCTAACTGAATGGCGGTAACGTTTCCACCCAACCCTTTAAAGTCTTAGTCCAGAACATTACGATACAATATTATCTTGGATAGCTTCGGTTTCGATCATAATTTCAGGAATTCAGCTTGGGCCGTTGAAAACTTGTGACATGTGATGGACGGCACACTCGACTTATTAATACAGTGTTGCAAAAAGATTCTCAGTGTTGGATTTTGCAAAACGTTCCTAATCAGGCGCGGCCGGTGGGAAAATGTTTTGGGGATGCTGCCACATTAACCGGACTAAAATGGGATTTATAGAGTGTCTCATTCAGTATATAAAGTTTGTTTGTTTACTATGCTAATGTTTGTTTGAGTTTGTTTACCATGCTAATGTTTGTTTGAGTTTGTTTACCATGCTAATCATAATAATTATGCATTAATTATTCTAGAAATGTGTGTGATAATTTTCATTGTCTACGACCTAGGACTTGAGGAAATCCTCTCTTTTTCTTTTTCGTCTGGGGGTGCTGCAGTTCCGCAGCTCCTTAGCACCGGCCGCGCCTGTTCCTCATTAAAAAAATACAGTCAAACTTGGATATGAGAGAAACCTGGATAAAAGAATAACTTGGATATAAGAGAAACCTGGATATAAGAGAAACCTGAATATAAGAGAAATCTGGATATAAAAGAAACCTGGATATAAGAGAAACCTGGATATAAGTGAACAACTTCTATGAGGAAAGATAACCTCTTTATAAAAGAAAAATTCCCGGTGCCTCGAGTTTTTTTAAAATTTAATTTGGGTTTAACGTCGCTTTGAACTGCATGATCATATCACGACAGGGGTGTTAACCTCCATTCGCATCACAAACCTGCTACCCACATTAACCTCACCCAGGTTGGGTTGGAATTATAAGTAGCCACATTAACCTCACCCAGGCAGCATCACAAAGTCTTCACCTCGCTGAACGTTGCTTAACTTCGTTGATCCTACGGAAACCGATGCATTCAATGCGCCATCGAGGTTCGACTCTATTTTTAAGGGTTGGGTGGAAGAGATTGCTATAGGCAACAACCCCGCCCTTTACTTAGGACATCTGTGTACAATATTTTATTTGTGTTGTTTAACTTGTTTATTTTGTTCTCAGTTTTGTATTTAAATTTTTATCGTTACTTGTTTGTACATAATATGTCCTATATTTAAAGAATATCAATAATAATAATAATAATATTTTTAATATCTGTCTTTTATTTTTCCAAGTAGAAATTCTCAATTTTCTGTCTACCCTGAAAGTCTGCAACTGGAAACCCCCGGTTCCAGGCCACCCGGTATACTACTGTCCACACTACATTCCGTTGAATCTTTTTTTTTTTTGTCAAAGTAATTCTCGAACCCGGCGGAGTGCAGGAGTTTGAGCGAAGCGCAAGTAGCCGTGTGCACTTCGCTTCGTCAGTTTCTATTCTTTACATGTCTGTCCTCTTTGTCAATGACATATTTATTTATAAGTAGCCTGATCCTGGACATTGTGCGTACAGCGAGAGCAGGATTGGACTCGCGTCACCATTGGACTGACCGGCGAATCCAGGGCTGGACTGAAAATCAGTATAATCAGTATATCAGTATAAACAGAAAAGTGAGAAGTTGTACTAGATGTACATGAATATCAGAACATACCTGGACACTGGACAGCTGTTTCGAGCTTATTATTTGCTCTCATCTTTATGGTATTGAATTATTATTATTATTGAAAAGTTATCGTATTTGTGTTAATCACTTTCGTCATATCACAACTACTCAAACTCTGGTGAACTGAAAATCTTTATGGTATTGAATTTTTATTATTGAAACGTTAAAAAAGTTATCATATTTGTGTTGATCACTTTCGTGATGTCACAACTACTCAAACTCGCTTTACCAAATCTACGCTGAAACCGGGACTCGAACCACCGACCTCTAGGTTACAAGTCCGTCGCCTTATCCATCAAGCTACTGAGGTCGGTTCTGTACAAAAAAAAGTAATTGCATAAAAAACATTTTCAGCGAAGAATAAAATCAAATTTTGATCAATTTGCATAAATCCATATAAATTTAAAAACTAGGTATATCCACATAATTTGTACCGTCACACTAATACTCTTTAGTGGAAGGTAACCACCAAGCGAGGTTAATGCTCAATTGCTCACAGTATTTTCTACCACCTATTATTATAGGGTCTTATTATTATGTGGTCTCAAACTCAAATTAATGAGGAAAAATTCATGCACTGGGTGGGATTCGAACCAACGGATCCCTACGCTACCTGGATTACCAGACCAGAACATTAACCACTTGACTACAAAATTGCAGCAGCTAAAACATAATGTTTAGCTGCTGCAATTTTAATTTATTTTTACATTTCGTAGACAAGATATTTTTTAATTTGAATATTATGTACGAGATAAAGAAATAAATAATAAAAGTCAACAACATTATGAACTTTTAATTACAGTTTACAGAACATTTTTATTGCTCCATTAGAGGGATTATCACGCCACAGCGCTGTCGATTTTCGAAAGCTTTTTTTAAGTCACCCCTGAGTGAAGATCACAAAGGTTCGCCAATATTTATGAGGCACTTGTCATTTCATTTTAAAGAGCGTTTCGGTGTAAGCTACGAGCAAAAAGTGATTTGTGTGGTATTCATGTCGAAAGTATTAAAGCTTTATTAGAGATGACAATTTGGGACTCTTCAGTCCCCGCTCCTTTGGTGAAAATCATTGAAGTTTTGTAGAATATTTCTTAATATTTAAAAAAGGAAAATATTATTACTATCTGATCTGGTTGCAGGGTTTTCAGTGAAACCCTTTCAGTGAAACCCTTAACCTAATTAGATCTATTGTGACCAGTTGAATCGTACCAGCTACCCACATTAACCTCACCCAGCCTGGGTAGGGCCGGAAATGCCAGCCTCACGTATTTGGAGGGAACAGAATTTTCTGGTAGTTTGGACAAAATAAGCTTTGTCAGGTATTTTTACGTGGATTTACGTGGATTATATCCTAACTAAAGTTATTGGGTTATTGGCGTTATTGCCTATGAAAATTTCCAAAACGGATAGTGTCCACTTGGATTAAATCTAAGAAGCCTGTTTCACATTTCCGCTCTAATCTAAGCCTGTTTCACAATTCGGCCCTAATCTAATCCTGTTTCATAATTCGGACCTAAGTTTCTGAATTATTATGTCTTCTTTAGTCGATCGATTGATTACTGAATTTCGTGAAGGCATCGAGGCACGCTTCAAAGTCACATCGTCAGAGGTTCGTATGACCCAGTTCAAGTCATACACCATATTCTGGTGCGACACTCATGAATCCATTTAGGGATCTTATGGACTTGGGTAGAGCGAGGTCATCACTCCCTGAATACGAAGCCATGCATTGTTGGTCGAGTGGTTAGTGCGTGAGTCTGGTAGTCCAGGTAATCCAGGGCGGGAGTTCGGATCCCACCCAGTGCATGATTTTTTCTACATCTATTTAGGACTTCATTCAAATGTTAATTACACTCAAAAATATTGTTGTATTTTTGAGAAAATTGTCAAGTGTATCGGTAGCCAAGTGGTTAAAGCGCTAGTAATCCAGGTAGCGTAGGGATCCGTTGGTTCGAATCCCGTGTATGAATTTTTCCTCAGTTATTTGAGTTTGTGACCACATAATAATAAGACTCTGAGAGTTAGGTGGTAGAAAATGCTTTGAGCATTAACCTCGGCTGGTGATTACCTTCCACTAAAGAGAATTATTATTATAACAATTTCTCTGTCCAAAACAGCTCGTCTTAATAGATAACATAAACTATGGGCATGTAGAAACTACCTGTCTTGCGCTGACAGTAAGGTCGAAATTATGAAATAGTAGAATTAAAGGTTAGATAAGCCAGACTCTCCCTCCAGTCGACAAATAGTGTGCTGTGATTGGTTGAAACTCCGACTCGAGGAAGGGTTTGGCTTATCTTAAATTTAGTCCTGATGTTTAAAAAATTGACCCTTATACGCAATAAAACTATAGCATTTACGTGTGTGATAAGGTGTACCTACAATATTATGATAAAATATACATACCTACATAAATATAACCGACCTCAGTAGCATGAGCGATAAAGTGACGCTCTTGTATCCTGGAGGTCGGTGGTTCGAGTCCCGGTTTCAGCGTAGATTTCGTAAAGCGGGTTTGAATAGTTGTGATATCACGAAAGCGATTAACATAAAAAATATAACTTTTTTAACTTTTTAATATTAATTCAATACCATAAAGATTTTCAGTCCACCAGAGTTTCAGTAGTTGTGTTATGACGAAAGTGATCAACACAAATACGATAACTTTTTTAACTTTTCAATAATAATAATTCAATATCATAAAGATGAGAGCAAATAAGCTCGAAACAGCTGTACAGGTATGTTCTGATATTCATATACAGCTAGTACAACTACTCACTTTTCTGTTTATACTGATATACTGATTTTCAGTCCAGCCCTGGATTCGCCGGTCAGTCCAATGGCCACGCGAGTCCAAACCTGCTCTCGCTGTACACACAATGTGCAGGATCAGGCTACTTATAAATAAAGTTATCACGAAAGTGATTAACACAAACACAAAAATTAACACAAATAAGATGACTTTTTAATTTTAACTTTTACATAAATATATGAACGTCCTTGACACGCGTACACTGAAGAGGACACAGCTAAGGCGAGAACATTCCAATGCTTGATCTACCATTTCATAATATAATATTTCCTTCCCTCGGCTTTTCCAGAAGGCATTTCTCCACCTCTCCTCATTGTGTTGTGTCCTGAATAATGTAGAATGGTGCGGATAATAAAAAGTCTATATTGCTTCTTCTCAGCGCTCCGTTGCTCCCCTCCTGATTCGAACTATTGTTAAGATTCCTCGAGTTACTTATACGCTAATTCGGTAAATTAGGCTTTTTATTCCGAGGCTGAGACCAACCCAGGCTGGGTGAGGTTAATGTGTGTGGTAGGTTTGTGAGTTTCCGTCGTGATATAACGAAGCAATTCAAAGCGACGTTAAAACCAAAACGAAAAAATCAAGTCACTTTGCTAAGTATGGCAAACGACTAGGTACTTATTTCCCTTCTAGTTTATTTTTGGTGGATGTGTCAGTTACACAGTAGGGCCGTAATACACAGTAATAGTTGACAGTGTGTTTGTCAACAGAGCGCCTGGAAACAGTAAAGTTATACAACGTGCCAAACACTTATCAAATTCCTGTGACATGTTTGGTTATCTAATCGACCTCAGTAGCTTGATCAATAAGGCGGCGAACTTGTAATCGGAGGTCTGTAGTTCAAGTCCCGAGCTAAGCCAATATTTAGTTCGCAGGACCCCCCAAGGCATAACATTAACCTACACCATCATTTTAACTTTTGCCAAGCAAGGGAATTGAAGCTAGAACCTCCAAGTTACGAGTCTGCAGTCTTACCTGCGGGCCGAGACTACTTCTCTCGTATTTATTTTAATTTTATTGGGATGTACATAATACGTGTCAGTAAACCTTGGAAGATGACTTACGAGTATGAATTACCAAATAGCTTTACAGTTTTTAATTGATTTATAAATAGACAATAAATAAAATAGTTCTCTATTTTTTCATTCGCTATTTTTCACGATCCCAAAGTTTAACATGAATAATTACACCTGATTGTCTGTTATTCTTAAAACCAATCTGGATTCAGAAACAAAAATCTAAATTTCATTCCTCAGATTCCTCGGAAGTCTAATTTCATAGATTTCTATTTTTGCTTTGATATAAATTGATCACCGCCTACTAATCTACAAGCCTCATAACTCGAATTGGTCGTAACTAGTCCTAGTTGTATAATGTATAGGTGTAATGGATGATATTGTAGAGGTATAGATGTACAAAACATGAATATCCATGTTGTACTTGACTTGATACTTTCAAAGTTAATTAAACGACTCCTTCACAGATGGTATTAAAATCAACATTGGTATACCACAAGGCGATACTTTGTCTTGTGTTTGATAATTATATGGTATATTTATTTACGGTCAGAATCCTTTTACAAAGTCACAAGTACATAAAAGAAACATGAAAAATTGCAATATAAAAATGAACAATAATTAATTAAATAAAAGATATCATATTTGTGTTAGTCACTTTCGTGATATTACAACTGCTCAAGCTCACTTTACTAAATCTACTACACTGAAACCGGGATTTGAACCACCGACCTCAAGGTTACAAGTCCGCCGCCTTATCGATCAAGCTACTGAGGTTTGTTTAATTAATTGTATAACCAATATCTTTCTGGCAACCGCTATGTGCGGACGAACAAATTTCTGTTGTTGTTGTTGTAGAAGTCTTAAAGAATAGTTTTGATTATGTAGATCAGTTATCACATTCGTGTTAATCACAATTGCTCAAACACGCTTATAGCTAAATTATTTTCATAGTTGGAAATCGAACCAACGACCTGCAGCTTACGAGTCTGCAACCTCATCGATCGAGCTACTGCGGGCAGTATGAAATTGTCGTAGTTACTGTCAAAACATGAAAATAAGAAAATTTTCTTTTCTTAGTCCAAGAAAAATTTCGAGGTCAAATATATACCTCTCTCGAAGGAAAAATATGGTTATGGTTGGATGGAAGAGTTCAAGCAATTTGAGAATCCTGCCATTAAAGCCTAAAAAAATAATAATAAAAAAATAACCTCCTTATGAGAGAAACCTATTAGAACCTGTACAAGAGAAAAAATTCCCGTTCCTTTAGTACTCCTAGGCATAGCTCAGTGGTCAATGTAAGGCGTCAAGTCTGGTTATCAAGAGGTATCCTCTCGTTTGGAATTTTGAACACATAGTAATACGTCATGGGCTAAGTTGCTGAAATAATGGAACTCATTAGCCCTAGTTATTATTTTAATTAAATATATTAGATCAGGTTTTATTTACATAGAATATATACATACTAGTTGAACTGTAAATAAATAAGACGATATTTTTAATTATTATATCCAGCTTCGATTGCATGCAGGCAGCTACCAGAGTCAAGCTAAGAAAACTCAAGCGTCCGAATATTTTTTCTCTTATATCCAAGATTCTCCCATGTGTAGAGAGGTTATTTTTCCTTATTGAGAGCTAAATAAGACCTGATTTTTGTCTTTTATGTCCAGTTCTAGTATATCCAGGTTTCTCTTTTATCCAGTTCTCTTATATCCAGTTCTCTTATATCAAATTCTCTTATATCAAGCTCTCTTATATCCAGTTCTCTTATATCAAGCTCTCTTATATGAAGTTCCCTTATATCCAGATTTTGTGCGTCCAGGTTCGACCAGTATATATTCAAATTCAACTGCATACAGCTCATACAGCCAAGCAATTAACTCATGTGCAGATTAGCTCGGTACAGCATCTCTCCGCCTCCCCTTCTGTCAGCCCCCCCCCCTGTTCCTCCAGCGTCCTTGCCTCGCGATTCCTTAAACAAGAGACCATCGTCCCAACGTCTATATCAGTCCACTCAAGTCATCATTATGGTCTAATCAAGTTCAAGCCGGTCGCTCACTGTCTATGAGGTTGTCTATACCAAACCTGGTAGGTACACCATTACGTATTACTTTGTATCGAAAGTAATCTAAGGTATGCACCAAACTCCGAGGGAAAACATAAGAAGTAATTTATATATACGCTCCATCTCCATCACACACACCTGAAATTAAAAATAATTACATTTTGAAGGTTGATCCTTTGCTGGGGTCTGGGTTGGTTCTGATTCAGTGGTTGCACATCTCCGTACACCCGAGATGAAACATAATAAGAAGATAATAAGTATCTATCTTGCCTTCGTACGGAGAGACGAGGACCTGTTGAACGTATGGCGGTGGATTGATCCCGGCCGTACTGCGAACGCCAAGACAGAAATAATTCTTTCTTGACAAAGTAGAAAGCCCGGGCTTCAAAATCTACTTATAACGCCTGCGGTGTCCCAATTTTGGCACATGGTATATTTTTTATTATTATAAATTTTCCTCCTTCATAAGTGAATTTTTGATAAATTTCAAACATTTAGGATTGTAAAGTAAATTTATGTATTCAAGTCGGGACTTGGGTGCAATTATTCTAAAAAAAGGACGCAGCACATGGGAATTTCTTTTAGAAAAGACCCCAGAAATCAATAAGCTGGGATCTAATTAAATTCTGTCGCGAATTTTGAATGGGAAGTAATTTTTCAGATAGATCTAAATAGAGGTCACAATAGATCTAAATAGAGGTTGGTATGATAATTGGTGCTTCTCTTGTGGAACTCCAACACCAATAAAACATGAATTGAATTGAAAAAAAAAAAAAAAAGTTTATAATAATAAAATATTTCAGTCAGTATCAGAAACGGATATAACCCTTCTGTAGCCAGGGACAGTAATAAAATAACAATATTTAGTGGAAAGTAATAACCACCAGGCGAGGTTAATGCTGAAAGCATTTTCTATCACACCTAATCCTCAGAGTCTTATTATTATGTGCTCACAACCTTAAATAAATGAGGAAAAATTCATGCACTGAGTGGGATTCGAACCAACAGATCCCTACGCTACCTGAATTATCAGACTAGAGCGTTAACCCTTTTTACTTTCTATTACCTATATAAGGTATAGAAAGTATTGTTTTCTTTCTCAGTCGAATAACAGCCAGTAGGTTCAGTCTGCCCCCCCCCTCCCTACTTCTCCCTCTTAATCCGTTCCTGCAGACTATCAGAGAGTTAATTACGAGAAACCCGATTTTTCGATCAATCAGGGAGATTCGGCTTTGACTCGGAGTATTCTTTTTCCACCCAACCGAGGTGCTTGAGGTAGGTACATAGCAGGCGCGGCCGGTGGGAAAATGTTTCGGGGGTGCTGCCACATAAACCGGACTAAAATGGGATTTATAGAGTCGTTCTTTCAGTATCTAGGTAGTTTGAGTTTGTATCTAATAGTTAATCTAATTCAGTATCTAATAGTTTTCAGTCTCTAAATAGTTCATGCCAATCATAATAATTATGCATTATTTATTCTAGAAATGTGTGGTAATTTTCATTGTGTACGAGCTAGGATTTGACAAAAACCTAATCATATTCATGTACATCTATTACAACTTCTCAGTTTTCTGTTTATACTGATAATACTGATTTTCTTTTTCATCTGGGGATGCTGCAGTTCCGCAGCTCCTCAGCACCGGCCGCGCCTGGTACATAGTATAGGTACATAGGTATATACAAGTAGGTATAGGTAGTACATAGGTAGGTACATAGGTATAGGTACATAGGTAGGTACATAGGTATAGGTACATAGGTATAGGTACATAGTATAGGTAATAGTAGGGTACATAGGTATAGGTACATAGGTAGGTACATAGGTATAGGTACATAGGTAAGGTACATAGGTATAGGTACATAGGTATAGGTACATAGGTATAGGTACATAGGTAGGTACATAGGTATAGGTACATAGGTAGGTACATAGGTATAGGTACATAGGTATAGGTACATAGGTATAGGTACATAGGTAGGTACATAGGTATAGGTACATAGGTAGGTACATAGTATAGGTACATAGGTAGGTACATAGGTATAGGTACATAGGTATAGGTACATAGGTAGGTACATAGGTATAGGTACATAGGTAGGTACATAGGTATAGGTACATAGGTATAGGTATAGAGTACATAGGATAGGTACATAGTAGGTAATATAGGTACATAGGTATAGGTACATAGGTATAGGTACATAGGTATAGGTACATAGGTAAGGTACATAGGTTATAGGTACATAGGTAGGTACATAGGTAGGTACATAGGTATAGGTACATAGGTAAGGTACATAGGTATAGGTACATAGGTAGGTACATAGGTATAGGTACATAGTGTAAAGGTACATAGGTAGAAAAAGTAGGTACATAGGTAGGTACATAGGTATAGGATACATAGTAGGTACATAGGATAGGTACATAGGTAGGTACATAGGTATAGGTACATAGGTAGGTACATAGGTATAGGTACATAGGTATAGGTACATAGGTATAGGTACATAGGTAGGTACATAGGTATAGGTACATAGGTAGGTACATAGGTATAGGTACATAGGTATAGGTACATAGGTATAGGTACATAGGTAGTACATAGGTATAGGTACATAGGTAGGTACATAGGTATAGGTACATAGGTAGGTACATAGGTATAGGTACATAGGTAATAGGTATACATAGGTAGTACTAGGTATACATAGGTATAGGTACATAGGTATAGGTACATAGGTAGGTACATAGGTATAGGTACATAGGTATAGGTACATAGGTATAGGTACATAGGTAAGGTACATAGGATAGGTTATAGGTACATAGGTATAGGTACATAGGTATAGGTCATAGGTACATAGGTAAGGTAACATAGGTATAGGTACATAGGTAGGTACATAGGTATAGGTACATAGGTATAGGTACATAGGTATAGGTACATAGGTATAGGTACATAGGTATAGGTACATAGGTTAGGTACATAGGTTAGGTACATAGGTAGGTACATAGGTATAGGTACATAGGTATAGGTACATAGGTAGGTACATAGGTATAGGTACATAGGTTAGGTACATAGGATAGGTACATAGGTATAGGTACATAGGTAGGTACATAGGTATAGGTACATAGGTAAGGTACATAGGTATAGGTACATAGGTATAGGTACATAGGTATAGGTACATAGGTATAGGTACATAGGTAGGTACATAGGTATAGGTACATAGGTAGGTACATAGGTATAGGTACATAGGTATAGGTACATAGGTATAGGTACATAGGTATAGGTACATAGGTATAGGTACATAGTATAGGTACATAGGTTAGGTACATAGGTATAGGTACATAGGTATAGGTACATAGGTATAGGTACATAGGTAGGTACATAGGTATCATAGGTAATAGGTAGGTACATAGGTATAGGTACATAGGTATAGGTACATTAGGTATAGGTTACATAGGTAGGTACATAGGTATAGGTACATAGGTAGGTACATAGGTATAGGTACTAGGTAGGTAATAGGTAGACATAGGTATAGGTACATAGGTATAGGTACATAGGTATAGGTACATAGGTAGGTACATAGGTATAGGTACTAGGTAGGTACATAGGTAGGTACATAGGTATAGGTACATAGGTATAGGTACTAGGTATAGGTACATAGGTAGGTACATAGGTATAGGTACATAGGTATAGGTACATAGGTATAGGTACATAGGTATAGGTACATAGGTAGGTACATAGGTATAGGTACATAGGTAGGTACATAGGTAGGTACATAGGTATAGGTACATAGGTAGGTACATAGGTAGGTACATAGGTATAGGTACATAGGTAGGTACATAGGTATAGGTACATAGGTAGGTACATAGGTATAGGTACATAGGTAGGTACATAGGTAATAGGTACATAGGTAAGGTACATAGGTAATAGGTACTAGGTACAGGTATAGGTACATAGGTACTAGTACATAGGTATGGTACATAGGTATAGGTACATAGGTATAGGTACATAGGTATAGGTACATAGGTATGGTACATAGGTATGGTACATAGGTATAGGTACATAGGTAGGTACATAGGTATAGGTACATAGGTTAGGTACATAGGTATGGTACATAGGTATAGGTACATAGGTAGGTACATAGGTATAGGTACATAGGTATAGGTACATAGGTAAGGTACATAGGTATATAGGTAACATAGGTAGGTACATAGGTATAGGTACATAGGTAGGTACATAGGTATAGGTACATAGGTAGGTACATAGGTATAGGTTACATAGGTAGGTACATAGGTATAGGTACATAGGTAGGTACATAGGTATAGGTACATAGGTAGGTACATAGGTATAGGTACATAGGTAGGTACATAGGTATAGGTATAGGTATACATAGGTATAGGTACATAGGTAGGTACATAGTATAGGTACATATAGGATAGGTATACATATAGGTATAGGATACATAGGTATAGGTACATAGGTATAGGTACATAGGTAGGTACATAGGTATAGGTACATAGGTAGGTACATAGGTATAGGTACATAGGTATAGGGATACATAGGTATAGGTACATAGGTAGGTACAGAGGTATAGGTACATAGGTATAGGTACATAAGTATAGGTACATAGGTAGGTACATAGGTATAGGTACATAGGTAGGTACATAGGTATAGGTACATAGGTATAGAATAGGTACATAGGTAGGTACATAGGTATCTACTCTAACTTTGCTCGTAAGCAGGTTGTTCACGCTGATTCTTCTTGAGAAATTATGAACTCGGGTTGATTAATTTAATGGATTTTGGATATTCCCCGGCTTAAGTACTCGCAGTTTGTTGCGTCTAATATTCAGGCGATTTATCGAGCGAGTTGGAGTAACTTAAGTCTAGGTCCGATTCTCAGTATGAGTATAGAAAAGTGAGAAGTTGTACTAGATGTACGTGAATGGGTTTGATGGCAGAGATTGCCTCAGGCAATAGTCAGGCCCTTTGTCAATATTATTCTTGTCAATAAAGAGTTATTATTATTATTATTATGAATATCAGAACATACTTCGAAGATACTTTCCACCAAGCTCTGGAAATATAAAAATTGTTTGAGTAAATGTGACAAAACTCTTGTGATAAGACGGTTGAACCCTGGATATAAGAGAACTGGACATAAGAGAAACCTCGATATAGGAGAACAATTGGTAGTCATGTGGTCAAGGCACTAGTCTTGTAATCTAAGTAGTGTAGGGATCAGTTGGTTCGAATCCCACCCAGTGCATATATTTTTCCTAATTAATTTGAGTGTATGACCACATAATAATAAGACTCTGAGGGTTAGGTGGTAGAAAATGCTTTGAGCATCCTCGCCTGGTGATTACCTTACACTAAAGAGTATTATTATTATTATTATAACAATTTCTCGGTCCAATTTACCTCTCTTAAGGGAAAATAATCTCTTTAAAAGAGAAACCTGAACATATTCTACTATATAATGCTTTAATTTGGATAAAAAATCTTGGAAAAGAGGATTCTACTAAATGTTACCTATTATCACAATCGTGATATCAATATCACAATAAAACTACTCAAAAACTAGCCTAACTAAATTTGAAATCTTTGGGACTCGAAGTCCGCCGCTTTAAACTACCTACCATATTTATAAAATTTAGGCATTTCTTATACCTAAATAGTTAGCGCATTGTGTTGCACAACATATACTATGGATTGAATTGTCACTTACGGACTGATTTAATCGTGAAGTTAACTGACCAACTTGTTCGTTAAGTTCATGATTAAATGGAGGACGGGCAGTCGGGCATGCTATCTACCTGTATTTTAATTACTAAAATAAATAAATTTAAATTAAAAAAATGTATCCATTTGCAATTGTGAAATTGGGTCTGTTAGTAGAGAGCCAGCTTCGTAATGATGGTAATAATGAAATAAATAAGAATTGATTTTTTTTATTGATGGAAGAGAATCTATATTGATACTTAATTTGACGTTTATGGAGTATACGAGTGTTGATCAAGATATTGCTTCAATCTCGTCTCAGATAAACCACTTTATAGACGATCGGGGCAAAAAAGTCTTGCTTGTACATCTCATGTAAAATGTCTAAAGAAATAAGACGACATTCCAATTAATAAAAAAGTAAAGTTGTCTAGTCATCGTACATTGATAGAGCTGATTAGCTACAACATAGAAGCGCATGAGATGATGAGAACTTGAAAATCAAAATTCAATAATAATTATATTGATCGTCTAGTTCTGAGTTCTCAAGGAGCTGATTAAAATAGTTCGATATCTGATACTCTCTGCACACGATAATAATTGTGGTATCACAATTCTGGTATAAACACAAATATGATAGCTTTACTGAATATGTATAGTTGTATAGTACTAAAGAGTCCTTTTTGATAGCTTTACTGAATATGTATAGATTGTATAGTTGTATAGTACTAAAAGAGTCCTTTTTTGCTAGTTAAGTTTAAGCAAAACCTCGTTTATTTGTTTAATATAAGTTGTACAGATAATATAAATACAATAATTAATTGGTTATCGATAAGGTGGCGGACTTGTAACCTGAAGGTCCGTGGTTCAAGTCCCATAGACTTGTACCACGGTTGGGTGGAAGAGATCGCCACAGGCAATAACCCCGCCCTTTAGGTAGGACATTAGCTTTGTTTTCTTTTTTGTTCTTGTTTCATTGTTCAATCTATTTATTTTTCTTTATAATTTCATAGTATTGTACCGTATATATTTTACTTTGTCTTACCTAATAAAGCATAATATAATAACACTCGTATAATGGACAATTTCTTTATATTTAAGTTGTCATATTTGTGTTAATCTCTTTCGTGATATGACAACTACTCAAACTCGCTTTACTAAATCTTTGCTGAACCCGGGACTTGAACCACCAACCTCCAGGATACCAGTCCTCCGCCTTATCGATCAAGCTACTGAGGTCGGCTCTATAAATAATTGTGACCTGATCGATTCCACTAACCAAGAGAAGAATAGTATAAGACGTGGACATTTTCTGCAGATGTCTTTCATGTAATTAGTATATACATAATTTTCAGATTTTTTCTAGAATGACATCTTTAGAGACGGGTAATTAGTAAGATGAGAAATTGAATTCCGATATCCCCAGAAAGAACACTTTGTGTGCTAGGAAACACCAAGAACTTAGAAAAGAGTTACTTAAAGAGTTAGTGCACTGTAATACTTTGTATTTTCATGTGTAATACTTGGCATACCGACCTTAGTAGCTTGATCGATAAGGCGGCGGACTTGTAACCTGGAGATCGGTTGTTCAAGTCCTGGTTACAGCGTAGATTTAGTAAAGCGAGTTTGAGTGTGATATCACGAAAGGTAACTAACACAAATATGATAGCTACTCATACTTACTTTACTTATTTGCTATCTATACTTGGGACTCCAACCCCTGACCACAAGGTTACGAGTCAATTGCCTAATCGAGAGAGGCGCAGAGGTCTGTTTTAAGCTCTACTTATTTATTTCCTCAATTTATGTAAGTTGCTTTATTTGATACAGAATATTATAAATGAAATAAGACATCCCCCCCCAAATATTGGACAGTATGGACAAAGTCCTCTGTCCTTGGAAAGTTTTTCTTTGTAAAAAAATCTAATATCAAATCAAATATTACATCAAATCTCCTGTCATTAATCACATCAGCTATCCCTCTTAAATCAAAACACCAAGGTTACCGAAGATGTTCGAATATTTCGAGGGGTTCAAATCTGGGAAGGGGGAAAAAGCTGTTCAATATAATGCGCTTTTAAATGATTTTAAAATTACATGAGAAGCCGTCTCTTTGAATTTAAATTTGACATACCTGATTATAAATATTAAACAGGTATGCGTCAGAATTATGAATAAGTTTGCTTTTTTTCCCAATAATTTATTCCGACTTCCAATACTTTTAGGGCTGTGGCTTTAGTGCGGAACCCCTCGTGGATCAAGTCATACTTTGAAAATAAAGTCAGCGTAACAAATAATGGAGATTTTTTGAGAAAATATTCTTAAAGTTTTTTTTTTACTTTAAAGAGCCGAGGGAGAAATTAATAGCCATTTTCTATACTACATCTTCTCCAGACTGCGTGGTGTAACGGTCATGACTACTTCCTTTGGTCCAAAGATCTCGAGTTCAATCCCTGGTTTAAGCTGATTTCCCTGACAAAAATTCTGTCACTTATATTATCAAGTAGAGAACACCTGAGGTTGGCATTTCCGGCCCAACCCAGGCTGGGTCGGATTTATGCTAGTAGCTCGTATACCCTTATTAGGTATTAACTCTAAAAATAGTAGTCACCGTGACAGAGTGGGTATCATCATCATAGGGTGGCGTCATCGTGAATGATGGTAGCCAGACAGTGGAGGAATGACTACTTCTACCACTGTCTTTACAAGGAGGCTAATAATTGACAAGGGCCCCCAGAACCAAGCCAATGCTGGTCTACTCCCTGTTTATAGTCCCCCAGCCAGCAAAGTGGGTATATCAACATAAAAAAACATATTTTTGAAAATTATTTTAACTCTAGAAATGAAGCAAATTATATGCTGAGAAAAGCCCATTTTGTACGAGTATAAAACCTATTTTTTTAAAACAATACTTTTTTATACCCTATAGGTAAGAGCAAGTAAAAATTTACACACAGTGTCAAAGCCGGAACTGGGCCTGGCGCACTGCCGAGTATCTAGAATGTTGGCAATCGCATATTAGAATACCATCGGTACCGGTGAGGAGTAATGAGAGACTAGCGCGAGATATAATAGCTAGCCAAGAGGTACAGTGTGTCATTATTAGAATCCAATGTAACAATGCATTGGAACAATAGCTTTGTCAATTATAAATAATTTGTAAGCATATGTACAGGGTGCCCTGAAGTATCCGGGTGGTATCAAAGATAATAAAAAAGTTACTACATACAAAAATAGTTTAGTATAGTATTAGTATAATTAGTATAAACATAAAAGTGAGAAGTTGTATTAGATGTACATAAGTATCAGAACATACCTGGACAGCTGTTTATTTGCTCTCATCAGCAGGTAATAGTTCTGATTATCCATGTCATCAACTAACCTCTCTATTTTAATTGGTATAAACATATTTGTGTTAATCACTTTCGTGTTAATCACACCGCTAAGACTCCAAAAGATTTTGTTTCTTGTATTTACACCTTTAAAAGTCATCATATTTGTGTTATTCATTAGGTATTCACTTTCGTGATATCAGAACTACTCAAACTCGCTTTACTAAATTTACGCTGAAAGCGGGACTCGAACCTTCGAACTCCAAGTTACAAGTCGAAGATAATAATAACATTCTTTATTGGAAGGTAAACACCAGAAAATGCTCAAAACATTGTCTACCACCTAACCCTCAGAGTTTTTTTATTATGTGGTCACAAACTCAAATTAATGAAGAAAAATTCATGCACTAGGTGGGATTCGAACCAACGGATCCCTACGCTACCTGGACTGCAGTTGTACTACAGTCGAACCTATGACATATAAAAGGAAACCTCGATACAAGACAAAAATTTCCAGGTCTAATTTACCTCTCTACAAGGGAAAATAACCTCTTTATAAGAGAAACCTGGATATTAGAAAAAAAATTTCGGGTCCTTAGAGTTCTTTTATATTACTCCCGAGAAATTTCTAATATTAGAAATTGGAAGTATTCAAGTTTGTCACTCTGTATATTATTCCCTTATACTTTTGGCGAGTTTTGTAATTTATAATTAAATTACAAAATTCGACAAGTTTTGGCGAGTTTTGGCGACGCGACATATCGCAGGGACACCCTGTATAAGTACAACTCTTGCTAGGGTACAAATAGACCTTTCTGTTCGTAATCACTAATCAATAATGATCCTCTTGATAATAGTGAGAAAAAAAAGGAAAAATATAAATACTCTCTGAAAACACAGTGTGTAACAAGGGACCTCAAAAAGAAGAGGAAGATGAAGAAGAAGAAGAACAACACCAGGAACAACAACAACACCAACAACAACAACAACAAAAACACCAACAACAACAACAAAAACACCAACAACAACAACAAAAACACCAACAACAACAAAAACACCAACAACAACAAAAACACAACCAACACACACCCAAAAACAAAAACACCAACAACAACAAAAACACCAACAACAACAAAAACACCAACAACAACAAAAACACCAACAACAACAAAAACACCAACAACAACAAAAACAACCAACAACAACAAAAACACCAACAACAACAACAAAAACACCAACAACAACAACAAAAACACCAACAACAACAAAAACACAACAACAAAAAAAACACCAACAACAACAACAAAAACACCAACAACAACAAAAACACCAACAACAACAAAAACACCAACAACAACAAAAACACCAACAAAACAAAAACCCAACAACAACAACAAAACACACCAACAACAACAACAAAAAAACACAAGGGACCAACAATTTTAAAAAAAGTTAAATAACCTTTGAATCCGTCAGTCAATCCTCAATGAAAGGTGTAATAGGTTATAGCAGCGGTTCCCAACCTTTTTAGCTTAGGGGTCCAATAATATTTTTAAACATTTTAAATTTTAATATTATGTCTTGAGTTGCACTCGCGTTACGGCTCGAGGCATGGCTCTGTATTTATTTTTCCTAACCCTACTCTACACAATGAGGCATTGCCGTACAGTACAATACATTATACAGTTTATCCTGCTAAAAGTTTATTCTTCATGAAGGTCGGCTTTTATTGAGTCAAACAATAAGAAAATTGTAGTACGATGAATAGGTATGCAGTTTAATTATTCATAATAATATTATTCATAATTTGAGCATTAACCTCGACTACCAGTCGAGGTTAATGCTCAAAGCATTTTCTACCACCTAACCCTGTGTTATGTCAAACAATAGAAAAGCGACTCTAAATTAAATATAAATCTATTGTAACTGTCCACTTTTTGGCTCTCACAACTTTTGCAAATCAGTCAGTCAAAACAGGAAAGTGAGAAGTTCTACTAAACTTAGTTACAAATTTATCAGACAAGCACCAAATCGAACTCGAAATTGGAAAACTTTTTATTGCCTTTTCGAACGCGCACCTTGCTAATTTTTTATGGCCAGGAGAGCGCATTACTTTTTGATTCTAAAATCCTCACGCTAATAATTCGAACATCTCTCCCCCACTGTTAGAAAGCAAATGAAGATGAATGTTGCTGTCTTTTCTGTTCCGAGGAACGAGAAGGGGCAAAGAAGTGTTTTTGAAAAAGCCCATAAATGTGAAATATTTACAATATTACAAGAAGGTGCAACATTATTTACTCTTGATGCTCTTGGTTAGAATTTGAAGTTGTTCAGAGGATCGCTTTTCAGACGATGATTAGTTTGACATGCTTGAACCTTTTCTGTCTTTAAAAAATCAAATTTTATCATACATTTTTAAACGGAACAGAACGAAGTCATTATAAAATTCCCGAAAAGTACACTAGTACTTTATGGGAACACAAAAATGTATATATACAAAAGATAAAAAGATCATTATTATTACTGTTTATAGACTGTTGCTCTCAAAATGTAAACAAACATCCGAACCGAGTCTTGGACTCGGTTAATTTTTGGATGAACAGATGTTCTGACCTCTGATTGGTTCTCATTCTGCGTCCTTTTGAAAACTGAGCCAGCGTCGATGGCATGTTGAATACACCGGTTCCCTTCAGAACACCGAAGTTAAGCGACATCCAGCGAGGTTAAGACTTGGATGGGTGACCATTCTAATTCTAATTCTCGTGACGCTGGCTTTTCCCGGCCCCACTCAGGCTGGGTGAGGTCAATGTGAGTAGCAGGTTTGTGAGTTTCCTGCGAATGGAGGGTAAAACCCCCGTCGTGATATGACCATGGCAGTTGAAAGCGACGTTAAACCCAAAAAAAAAAGAAAAAAAAAAAAAGAAAACTGAAATATTAAATGATAGCGCCAATTTTTGAATCTGTATTTCACATTTATTTTTGAAATGAAATGGTAGACCAACACGATACAGCTGATTACAGAAATTTCATTCATGTGTTCATTCAGTTAATCCTTGAAATAACCTTGTTACATTTTATAGTAATTAATAATAGTACTCTTTAGTGGAAGAAAACCACCAGTCGAGGTTAATGCTCAACTACCACCTAACTCTCAGAGTCCTATTATTATGTGGTTACAAACTATTACTAATGAGGAAAAATTCATGCTCTGGGTGGGATTCGAACCAACGGACCCTTACGCTACTTGGATTACCGGACTAGCGCGTTAACCACTTGACTACCAGTGCACCTTTTATGTTCTTTGTGCACTCTTTATCTGTCAGTCAGCTACCGGGACAGTCTGTCCCGGTAGCTCAGTGGTAAAGGCGGCACTCTGTGAATCCAGAGATTCCAGAGGTCGTGGGTTCGAAACCCAGCCGGGACATGACAAGTTATCCTCCCATTTGGGATTTTTACCACATAATAATATGTCTTGGGCTTACTGCTGGAATAATGGGACTTTAATTGTCTTAATCGGGCAGTATAAATAAGGCGATATTATTATTATTATTATTTATCTTCAACCAATTAAATACCACAAACATGTAAATATGTTCGTGCTGTTCCGGTTAAAAATTTATAATAAAATTCAATGTTGACATTTAAAGCAACATTAACATGCGTTGGTGGTAGAAGTGGGTGGCACTTGTCTAAGGAAACATCCGAATGCGCATGCTCACAGGCGCTTCAAACAAACGTCTCTGCATAACGAAATCAACTGAAGGGACAAATGACCCTGGCATCCCTACAGTGAGGACTCTGCATACCAGTCTTAGACTAATAATAATAATTCCGTGTCCGTGAGATAGGTATTGATACCTATATCACGGTGGTGAGAGGATTATATGGAAGCCCAGATCCAATGTCTAGGCTCCTTTCATGTCCATTGATTCTATTTGGTTTTAACGTCCTGACTTGAGGTAGACAGGGCGAGGGTTTTACCCTCCATTCGCTGGGAATCGTACCACTCACTTTAACCTCACCCAGCCTGGGTAGGGCCCTTAGACTGTCAAAGCAAAACAGGTAGTCCCATTAAGACAACAGTTTAATAACACAAATAAAACCACATAGGTACAATCAGGTACATACATGTTAAAAAAAGTCCAGGAAAGATCAAACTCTTTCCTTTCCTCAGGAGACGACAGATGACATTCCAAGTAAATCGTGTAAAAGTTTAGAAGACGCTTGAAAACAGGGAGTATGAACAATTGAACATCACACGACTTTCTTCAAGAAAATTCTTAAAATTTCCAACCAAGTTTTTTTTTTTTTTTTAATTGTAAAATAAATACATCACAATTGCGATTTATGAGTGGTTAATTCTGAATTTCTGACTCAATTTTCGATTTGTCATTCATTCTCTACAGTTTTAGTTTTCATGTTTGAACTCATAGAAATTACCTAGATATGTATTGGTATTACAATAGGCAACAATATCGAATCACGAGCGAGTTCTCGCATTTCCGGCCCAACCCAGGCTGGGTGAGGGTAAATGAGTATTCGAAACTCAGCGGGAACATGACAAGTTATCCCCTCATTTTAGGATTTTGACCATATAATAGCATGGCTTACTGCTGGAATAATGGGACTCATTACTCCTTAGTCGGACAGTATAAGGCGATATTATTATTATAATCATTTCACTACAGTGAAATATGAGTTCGATCAAGTTCCTTTAAACTTAACTCTCTTTTCCATCCAGAATTCCAGATCACTTGGGCGTCCACACAATTTATTTTCTTAGAATAATATGGTATTTGTTTTGATATCGGAAAAGAATTTACTTTAATTACATTTCAGGAAATGAATTTTTCCCGAGAAGAAAAAAGTGAGAGAAGAAAATAATGAAATTTTATCATTCGGGAATACAATTTAACATGTAAATTCTTTCTTTTATGTATTGGGAATTTCTTTGCGTTTTTTTTTTCTCTCGCACTTATTTTCTCTTACTTTTTATTAGATTTTTTACCGACCCTATTTTTCTTTTACTGTCGTACTCTTTAATTTTTTTCTCTCTCCTTTTTTTTACACATATTTTTCTTTTACCCCGAACTCCTGTTTTTTTTTTCTGTCAACTAGAAGATTCGAAAGTTTCGAAACTTCTGTGACGAAGTTTTAAATTTGAGATAGTTGACAACGAATTTCAAGTTTAATGTTAACACACTAAACTTAATCTTTCTCATATTTTTAGACAGGTGTAGAAAAGAATACCGTGAACCTATGTGCTTCTTTGATCACGTTTCTTTTAAATTTACTTTTTATATATTTTTTAAAAATAAATAAAGATACTTTACCTACTTTATAAGGTTAAATAAAAACTTTCAACTAGCCCATCATCAATAGCTCATTGAATAAACTAGGGTTCAAATGTTTCTGTTTATACTGATTAAAATAGAGAGGTCAGTTGTTATTATTATTATTATAATCAGAGCTTTTACCTGCTGATGAGAGCAAATAAGCTCGAAACAACTGTCCAGGTATGTCCTGATATTCATATACATCTAGTACAACTTTTTACTTTTTTGTTTATACTGATTAATGAAGCACGCTAAAGCGAAAACCGTCACTACTAACTATACTGTTGTTGTTACCATGGTAACAGCCAATCACATAACTGAAATCAGATACTTTAGTAACATTGTCCACCACAGCAGCGTTGCCTAGCTGGGGGACGTTAAACAGGGAGAAGACCAGTGTCTCACCAGAGAACTATAAACAGAGAACTGACTAGCCAATCCTAACAAGCCAGACTAGCTTGCAGTTTCCAAAGGGTTAACGTCTTATAAAGAAAAAGCCCAAATTCTCACCATGGATAATCGCACATAGAAATATGTAGTACAGAACGAGCAAACTTTTCTGTTGCGTTTGGCTGGAGACCATCACTCCCCCCAGCAGTAGGCAAGCTGGCTACAACAAAAACAACCACACAGCAGCGTTCATTATTTCGGGCCTGTTTCTCGTTAGATCACTAAAGCTAAGCAACGTTCAGACTAGATTACTGGATTAGGTGGCAACGAGCAAGTTTGGGACTTGGTGGTCTACTAGTGTTACCACCTTAATTGGAACTATCGAGACTATTTCTGGCTTGTCTCAGACTGCGAAGTGTGTAGCTAGTTAGTGTGAATGGTAAAATTCCCGTAAATCAAACGAGGTTTGCTTAATATATCTTCCAATTGTCAGATTGATGTCACTCATACCTGAACTTAGTAAAGTTTCTTATGCTTGAGACTCGAACCATCGACCTTCAAGTTACGAGTCCGCCGCCTTATGGAAAAAAAAAACCTTTTTAAAATTATAGTAAAAGTGCTATAGGCGCACATCCACCATTTATCAGATTTTGTTTTAAACTGATTCCACCAATCACAGAGCACCTGATCTCGGTTAAGGATCATCTCTTATCCTCGTTATAATGCTATTTTATATCCGACCTCAGTAGCTTGATTGATAAGACAGCGGACTTGTAACCTAGAGGTCTGTGGTTCAAGCCCCGGTTTCAGCGTAGAATTAGTAAAGCGAGTTTGAGTAGTTGTGATATCACGAAAGTGATTAACACAAAACACAAATATGATGATAATCCTATTTTATAATCTGGTAGTTCGTCTGGTCAGATTTGGTTAACTGCGAGATTTGTGTCTAGCGCGATTTCGGTATCTGTAGCGAACCTACCCGCAAGTTTTGGTTGCGGTAAAATGTGTGTGTTATTTTTTATTCCATTATGGTAACACACCTCAGTAGCTTGACCGATAAGGCGGCGGGCTTGTAACCTGGAGGTCGGTGGTTCAGGTCCCGAGTAAAGCTAAAATTTAGAAAAGCGAGTTTGATTAATTGTGACATCACGATTGTGATTAACACAATAATTATAATCACTCATTTTTTTTAAATTTAGTTTACGGGAAAATGTCCCATGGTACAATAAATGTTTACAATAAAAATACATATTTGCTTTTAGAAAAATAAATAGAACTATACATACTAAAACTTAAAATACACAAAGCCGGTACCCGTATAAGATATTTAGTAGGCATATAAGATATTTACTATAAGTAGTGCTTTATTCAGACTGTCAGTGCAAGACAGATAGTCCGCAAGACATTATGCCAACAAAGCACCTCTTTTTTTATTTGTAAGTTTTTAAAGAATAAAAATTCAAATTCAGTGTTATTTACTAAAGTTCATCAATAAAAAAAACAGAAGTTACAAATTTTAGAACACCCTTTTCTTGAACGATGTCTTTTTCCGTCGACGACATCACCCCTTCATAGGAAGTGCCCCGTGCTAAAAGACTTCCACATTCTTTTATTTTCTTTAGAGAACAATTAAAAAAAGAACTACAGTGGTAAAAACGTCTTTTCTAATTTTATTTGTTGTGAAATTAAGCTGACTTATCCAAAGGTTGGTTAGCCTGGTATCCCACTTCGTGCAACATTTTGTCTCGCTACGTTGCGCAACATTTTGTTCCGAATTTCCAATGGGAAGTGTTGCGAAGTCAGTGATGTTTGATCTCATTTGATTCTAAAGAAAGAGTGGAGCGTGAGACGTTGCGAGACAAAATGTTGCACTGAGTTGTTGTGATAATGTTTTATTTTACACTGAACTTGACCCGTAAATATACAATTACAAATTACAAATCATCATGTGGACTCATCACTTAAATGGGAAGTATTGTATCACTTTTCGCCCATCAGAGCGGAGACATACTACGGGATGGGCAATCTACAATATAGACTGCACTTATACAGTAGCCGCTGTTTCATGGCTAAAATAAAAAAAATAAAAACATTAATTTTTTATCAGGAAAAAGATACTTGGTAAGTTATGTGAAAAAGTGCTGAAGGCACATCCACCATTTATTAGACTTTCTTTATTAGATACCTACTTTAATAGTTACAGTGTGTTACACGCTGGGAGTGTGTGGATTTGTGGAACATTAGATGCATGGTCTAAGTGGTGTTACTTCGCAATTTCATGATATGGATAACTGCAAAGTTGCAAATCCATTTGTATATACAATACAGGAAGAAGAAATTTTGTTATTTACTTTTGAGGGATAAAAATATTTTTTCCAAAGAAGACCCTTTTGAGACCACATTAAAAAGAGTTTATTTCAAATTAGTGTTAAGTTCAAATCGAATAAAATTTATACGTCACTAGAGAAGGAGAATTGAAGGATTTTATGGGTATACTATACATTATACAAAGCTTTTTCTTTCTCTCGAAAATAAACGTTTCCAAGTTACCGGAACTAATTTTGTTAAAAATCCTAAAATAATATTAATAAGAAAACTCGTTTAGTTGCAGCATTTTATTCTTTTAATTTCACACCGCTAAGCCTCCAAAAGTTTTTGTTTCTTGTATTTACACCTTTAAAAGTCATAATATTATTGTGTTATTCACTTTCGTGATCACAACTACTCAAACTCACAACTACTTTATCTATTTTGGCACCTATTTTATCAGTACCTCTTTTTAATTTTTATTTATTTGAAAATTTGTTCTTTTTTTTACCTCACATACATAAGTATTACAAACAATTAAAATGTTAAATAAATAAATAAACTAGCTTTACTAAATCTATGCTAAAACCGGGACTTTAAACACCGACCTCCAGGTTACAAGTTCGCCGCCTTTTCGATCAAGCTACTGAGGTCGGTTTGTATTTACACATCAACTAAAGCTGGCTTTCTGTGCACGAAAATATAGCTGCTATTTTTTTTTTTTTTTTTTTAATGTTCTCCAGTTAAAACTAATCATATATATTTGTGTTAATCACTTTTGTGATTCGTGATAACTTCTGGAATGAGGCTAAGATCAGGTGGGTATTATATTTCCGAGCTTTGGATGTCAGCAAGAGCTTGTTCTAGATCCTACCTACATATCTTATTTATATATAAAAAATTTTTTTCTAACTTTGCGAGATACTCGTATGTTAGTATTTGAATAAGCTTAATTAAAAGCTCAACTTTTGGAAAATGGACTTTTTGGATAGCGTATGATCGTTCTGGGCCAGTCATTGATAACCATGCAAAATTTCAGCTCAATCCGACTTGCGCTTCTCAAGTTATAGCGTTTTAAACATACACACACAAACGCATCATTTTATAATAAAACATGTCTTATATTACAAAACGATTCGTTTGTGTGAATCTGTTTTCTCTGTATGTATGAGACGAATTTTATGTTTTACAAATTAATGAACATACAACTATTTCATTGGAGTAACATTTACGCTACTGTGTGAGCATTGTCAACAATGTCTTAAGTCTTCTAGGTGACTTATCTGCCAGAACATCTCGTGAGAAAGGAAATGACAAGCAGGTCATAGAGTGAAAGAGGGTCACAAGTTTAGATGTTGGGAGATCAGCGAGAGATACAGAGATGTTGGTATTTTAATTCTTCTGAGTAGCTTAGTAATACCCACTTGTGTTTGTGTCATTATTTTTATAATTGAGTAAACTTGTAACTTTTGGTAGAGTTGAGATTAAGAGAAGAGTTTTAACGCATCATAATTACTATATCATACGTATTTAAAGTATTAAAATATTTATCATGTTATTACAATATTATTTTGTTTAAATCGCACAAAACTGTGATCAAACAGTTTCTGAAAAAACAGTTTGATAGGAGATGAGCTCTAGTGAAATCTACGTACGATTCCAAGAAAATTGTCAAAAGTCCAAATTCACACCGCGCACCGCTACGCAGGGCTAGCCGCAACACTACTAGTGATACATAAGGGAACAAACCTTCATACAATACTTCAGATATTTTTTTTTTTTTTTAAAACTGTTATCTGTATTTAAAATAGTAAAAATAAATATATTTTATTTAAAAATTTCTAAAATGTTACAAATAAAATATCTCTTCCATTTTGGAACAGCTTGGCAAGGTCCCCATATATGTATTTCAGATAATTATGTATGTATGTATGGTTTATTTGTGGTGAAGCTCAAGGCCTCTTCACAATTTTTGTGAGTAGCGCAGCATTACTAAGAGCCTCCTTTACTTTACGAATTATTCTATTACATTAATTTCTTTTTGCTCTGGTAATGCCGCCACTGGTCGTTACTCATACAAGTAAGTAACTACTCATTTTTCCTCACGAGGTATGAGTGGACCCCGAACATCCAAGTACAGGGCAGAAAAATTCCTGCCCCGCTGGGGATCGAACCCAGGTCACCGTAAGTGCAATGCCTAGCACGCTAACTCACTCTGCCACGGTGACTACATTTTTCAGATAATTATAATAACACTCTTTAGTGGAAGGTAACCACCAGGCGAGGTTAATGCTTAAAGCATTTTCTACCACCTAACCCCCAGAGTCTTATTATTATGTGGTCACAAACTCAAATTATATAATGAGGAAAAATCCATGCTTTAGGTGGGATTCGAACCAACGGATCCCTATGCTACCTGGATTACGAGACTAGCGCGTTATCCACTTGACACAAGTGCACAATTATTGATCTTGAGTAATCACTGTTTCAGGTCGCAGTATATTGGAAGACTAGAGTATGATGATTTGGTGACCGCAGCGGACTCTGGAAACAAAGTCAAGTAAGTACTTTTCTACTTCTTCTGCTTCTTTCACTTTGCCTTTTCCCAAACCCAAACCTTGGGGTCGGCACTATTCAACCTCCTTGTTGAGGTTGGCTGGTTGGGGCACATGTGTTACGGCTGGATGCCCTTCCGAACGCCAACGATTCTATTGATTTAACGTCCTGGATTAGGACGAGGGTTTTATCCCCCATTGCTGGGGAATCGTACCAGGTACCCATAATAAGCGCACCCGGTCTGGGTAGGGCCGCAAATGCCAGTCTTACGTATTCGGGGGAACAGAGTTTTCTTCGAAAAGTCTGCTCCGACCGGGTATGAAACTGAGGATCTCTGAACTACGGGCAGTAGTCACAACCGTTACGCCACGGAGGCTGGCGTAAAGTAAAGGAAAGTAAGTACTCTAACTTTGCTTAAAATAGAATATTTTCAGATAAGGGAAAGCCGTCCGTAACATCGACGGACTTCCCACCAGTCACAGCGCAGGATTACATCTTGGATTAGGGGGACAGTATTCGTTATTTGTTGTAATCTCATTTTATAATTTGGCCATTGGCATTTTTATTTAGAACTTTTAAGATTAAAGGCCGAATTAATAGACGTTTTTGTAAAACCTCTGTGGAGCTAAGTCTCGATTTGCGTATTGTGTTCGATTGCGTTTTGTTTTAGATGGGAAAACTAATTATCAGTCATGACTTAAGAGCACGATTTAGGACGGAATTAATAAATGTTTTTGTTATACCTCTGTGGCGCTAAGTCACGGATTGCGTACTGTATAAGATAGGGAAAACCGACGCTTAGCAATAACATGTGAATTAGAATTTATCTATTGATTTCGCCCTTAGTTATGGTTCAATCAAAACAAAAAAGTGAGAAGTAATAAATCTACATAATGTACCTGTAGTATACAATGTACATAGTGTGTGAGATACAGCATACAGAAAGTTATTTTCTGGTAAACATTAAACTTACATAAATACATTTTCAATAGGTATGTATCATAAAAGGGTAAAAGTCACCTCTAACCTCTAGCCAGGGAGAGTCAACATTAACTATAACATATTTCGAGTAGGTATCTTCCTTTTTCTTTCTATTAAGATTTTCTTTATTTTTTCTATTTTAATTTTTCCTAAGAAAAACACACGGTTTAACCCTAGCACTCCCAAGCTTTGTTAGGTAACAGATACTCCCAAGGGGGGGGCACAAAGTACCCACATAGAAAAATAAAGAAAAATCTTGATTTATTTAAAAGTTTCAATTGTTTCTCTTTATTTATGAATAATGAAAAAATAAAATCAGGTTTTTACACTTCTCTTTTACTAATTTCTTAATTTGAGGCCAATTTAACGGCTTTTCCTAATTTATCAATTCTGAACAAATGAAATCAGGTTTTTACACTTCTTATTTACTTATTTCTAAACTTTGAGTAAATTTCTCTGTAGTAAGTAAATTGTTTGAGCCGACCTCCGTGGTCTAGTGGTTAGCATGCTTGACTACTGGCTCGTAGGTTGCGGGTTCGAATCCCGGCCGGAGCGATTTGGTCGGACAATTCTGACAAACATTGAAAAAAATCACGTTGTCGTTTGAAAAAAAAACTACACTAGAATATGAAAAACAATATTTCTGATGACAATTACATGAAATTTCAGCCAAATTGGTATTGTATTATCAAAGTTACGAGCATTTTTTTTAGGTGTGGGTACTTTGTGCCCCCCCCTTGGGAGTGCTAGGGTTAATAGAATTCAGACGATGTTTTTCAAAATATATAACTCTGCAACTTACCATTAATGAAATATTTTGTACACAACTACACACAATAATACACACGTACACACCACAATTTGAAAAATAACGACATTAACGACCAATTTCAGTTTACATTTATGTACAATGTATAATTGTATATAGCTATATGTAAAAAATACTTCATACTTCCTAAGTTCTTATACCTATATATCTATGTGAAAAAAAGTTCCTATACCTATATGTAAAAAATACTTCATACTTCCTGAGCTCCTATACCTTACTGTAAAGTAATAAAAAACATTGAACCAAGATCACAAATCACCTCTGGGTAAAGTTTTTTTTCCACCACAGTCCAATATTTAATTAGTTATCCGCCCCTACAATCTTTCACAGAAGGTTGGGGACTAAAACTGTTTGTTTTACAAAGCGCGTTGATCGCCCTCACATACTTGACTTTAGTTTTGTACCAGGGTGGGTTTAATGTTTTAATTGTTTTTTTGTACATATTATTATTATTATGATGTGAGTTCAATTATGTTTTCTACATAGTTTTGTAATTTTGTTTTGTTGTTATTGCGTGTTTTTTCTTTTATTCGCCGGGCTCCAACCCTGATTTAGTTTAGAGCAATTTAGTTACCATATACCATATTTGTGTAGGTAAGTGTAAATATCAATTGAATGCGTACTTGTGTTACAAATGATCTGTGTTACAAATTTTGGAAATGGGTTTCACTTGAAGACAATGATCTATGGGTGGTTTATAATAGCTTCAACATTTTTTTTGGACAAATGATTTCAAGTTAGGGTCTTGCAAACATTTTTCTAAAAAAATAATTACTTCCGATAATATCTCATAATATGTAATCACGGGAGTATTGTGTACGTTTTTTTGCTCAATTTGGGACTCGAACCACCGGCTAGATTACAAGTCCGCCGCCTCATCGATCATGAGTACAACCATTAAGTAGATAGGTATGTAAAGAGGAGACTTTAATTTTTTTTTAAATATCATATTTATAAGAGAGAAAGAGGGAGAGAGAGAGAAGGAGAGAGAGAGAGAGAGGAGAGAGAGAGAGAGAGAGAGAGAGAGAGAAGGCTCTTAAATTCCATATCATAGAGTATGATATGAAAGTTGCAAAGACGATGTTAACATTTCTGTTCTACCCCTGTCAACGTCAAAAGTTATACTTAAATAAGTAAAAGAAGAGAAACTAATGTTTCGTTAATCCTGCACTGATTAAACCTGTTTGAAAAGATTTTAATATTTATACTACCCATTGAAAGGAGACTAGTCGACATCACCACATAAGCCAGAGGTATTAAAAAATTAATTACGGGATTATAGCAGGCACAGGATTCACAAAGCTTAAGCACACACTTACCGTTGTGCCCACAGCGTGACCACAGGGGTGGCAAATGACCCTTTTACTAAGTGGTTTGTTTTGTAGAGGTGTGAGGGGCTGAATTTTTATTATTATTAGTATACATAGGTACAATTAGTTGAACATGTTATTTATATTTGACATCCTAATGTGAATTTCTTATCAAAACACTTTTGTATGTCTAGGATTCGATTTTTTTTTTAATTCGAATGCTCGACATAAAAGTATTTTGATAATAAAGGTACAATTACAATACATATGTATCATCATCGTGAACGATGGTAGCCAGACAGTGGAGGAATGACTCATCAGTTCTACCACTGTCTTCACAAGGAGGCTAATAATTGACAAGGGCCCCCAGAATCAAGCCAATGCTGGTCTACTCCCTGTTTATAGTCCCCCAGCCAGACTTATACATACATACCTATGTATAAAATTATGTATAAGATTGTACGTATTATGAATATTGTTCTTAGTAATTGTTCTTGCTGTTTTTATTATTATTAAACACTTTGAACTTTAAAGGGAAAGGATTTGTAGTCAAGTGCGAGTGGTTAAATTATCATATTTGTGTTAATCACTTTCGTGATATCACAACTACTCAATCTCGCTTTACTATAAATCTTCGCTGAAACCGGGACTTGAACCACCGACCTCCAGGTTAGAAGTCCGCCGCCTTATCGATCAAGCTACTGAGGTCGGTGCGAGTGGTTAAGACGCTAGTCTAGTAATCCAGGAGTAGAGATCCCTTGGTTCGAATCCCACCCGATGCATGAATTTTTCTTAATTTATTTGGGTAGCAATCATTTGTTTTTCCTGGCGTTGCAAAGCTAGCGTTTTGCTTGATAAAGTCATTAGATGGAAAAAAATGGTAAAAGTTGCAATGGTGTGGACATGTACAAGGATAGCAACAGGGAATTTCCTAAGGAAAGAGAGAGAGGAAGATAGAGAGAAAGAAATAGGGCATTATGTGTGTGTGAGAGAGAAGGAGAGAAAGAAGGAAAGTGAGAGAGAGAGAGAGACATAGGGCATTTTGTAGGAGAGAGATATAGGAGAGAGAGAGAGAGAGGGAGAAAAAAGAAAAAAAAGAAAGAGAGAGAGAGAAGAAGGGTGAGAGGGAGAAAGTGAGAGAGATATAGGAAGAGAGAGAGAGAGAGAGAGAGTAGGTGACAGGAAGTAGAGGAGGGGGAGACGAAAGAAGACGTGGAAAAACTGTGTAATTAGGTATATGCATCAAAAGGAGGGAGTGAGAAAGAGAAGAGGTAGGGGGGGGGGAGAGAGAGAGAGAGAAAGAGAGAGAAAGAAGGGGAGAATCGGGGTGAGAAAATGCGGAAGTTAGGTCGGGAAGAGGGGGGGGGGGCGGGGGGGGGGGGGGTGAGAATAGGTGAGACGTTCTGAACTGATATTTGTGTGCATCAGAAAACTGACGAGAACCCAAGAGAAAACTGACGAGACCTTGCTTGACCGACAAAAGGTGTATTGTGTACGTATAATACGAGTATGTATATTGAATAAAATAAAAAAATAAAATAAAATAAAATAGCCTTTATTGAACAAATAATTTACAAAACATTTGAAACAGTATTACAATATACAAATAGAAAAATTGTTCTCAACCATGAAATTGTTTTTTAGGGATAAAAAAAGAGTAATATTGACTTTTTTTTTCTATTTACTGCTCCCTTTTTTTTTCTAATTTTTAAGTCATCACCAATTTCTTCATGCTGGCTGAAGGCCCTTAAAATTGAATATGAGTCAAATATACATAATTATGTATGCATTTTTAAGGGGGGAATATGCTATATGAACAATTGAACATATCCATTAATCAGACAATGCAATGCACAATTAAAGCCATAAAACGTGATCCTGGCGTTTCTTGCACACAACGAGTATTTTTCGGGGAGCTATAATTTTCAGCTATGCCGGAAGTCAAGTCAATAGGCCATGATCAAGCCTATTTGTATTGCGCCCATTCCCTCCGGGCTTTCTCCCATTCAGAAGTGAAAACATTGAGAGGTGTAGAATGAAAATTGCTTCAAGCCTCGGGGCTGTTCACAGAGTTTATGAAAAGCTTACTCATTCCATATTTATTTAGCAACAGGCATTTATTTATTCTTATTAGTTCCCATTATTATTGGATATTATTATTATCATTCTGTATAGAGAGCGAAGAGACGAAAACTATGTGAGTAAGAGAATACATGAACTTCAAATAGGCGGTAAAAGAAAGAGAGGAAGACCAAAGATGAGATGGAGACACAAAGTTGAAGAAGACCTAAGAGAGAAAGACTGGAGAAAAGGGGACGCACTAAATAGAAAGATATGGAAGGAAAGGATTCATGGAACAAATGCCGACCCCAAGTAGGTTTGGGAAAAGGCAAAGTGAAAGAAGAAGAAGAAGATTATTATCATTCTGTCCCGGTAGCTCAGAGGTAAAGGCGGCACTCTGTGAATCCAGAGTTTCCAGAGGTCGCGGGTTCGAAACCCAGCCGGGACATGACAAGTTATCCTCCCATTTGGGACATCCACATTATAATACGTCTTGGGCTTACTGCTGGAATAATGGGACTTAATAGTCCTAATCGGGCAGCATTAATAAGACGATATTATAATTATTATTATCATTATAACATGGCCTATTGTCGCCACGCAGGCCAGCCTCCGTGGCGTCATGGTTGTGACTACTACCCGTAGTCCGGAGATCCCAAGTTTGACTCCCGGTTGGGACAAACTTTTCGATGAAAATTCTGTTCCCTCCAAACACGTGAGGCTGGAATCAGAATCAACTGGTCACAATAGATCTAAATCTAAATATCTTCTGTTGAACTCCAACCTCCAACCAGTCTATAATAATAATTATTATTAGGAGTTTTATATCACTTTTATATTACAGGGATTCTATTTAATTACAGTAGAATCTCGCTCAAACTTTCAATGGGTGCAAAATTCCGATAACTCGAAAGAACTCTATACGGCTCTCTCGAACTTCGCTCCTTATTCGAAATACTTACAACTCGAAACTCTCGAAAACTCGAAATAGTTAGTTAGTTAGTTTAGTTCTCATATTTGTGTTAATCACTTTCGTGATATCACAACTTCTCAAACTCGTTTTCCTAAATCTACGCTGAAACCGGGACTTGAACCACCGACCTCCAGGTTAAAAGTCCGCTGTCTTATGGATCAAGCTACTGAGGTCGATGAAAACTCGAAATAAAGCTTATAGCACTTCAATTTCGAGTTAGTGGGATTCAACAGTTTTTTTTAATAATAATTATGAAATAAAGTCCCCGATTAGGACTAATGTGTCTCATAACTCCTTTTTCCAGCAGTAAGCCCAAGACGTATTATTAGGTGTTCAAAATCCAAATGGTAGGAAGATCTTCGACACAGAATATTCCTCGCAATACAGAGGGGCAGCGCTGCTATAGTATTCTATCTACCCTGAAAAGCTTGCACGATGAATTAGAAAAGATTTTTGATTTGTAACATTGTTCAAGAGTGGTAGGATAACTTGCCATGTCCCGACTGAGTTTCAAACCTGCGACCTCTAGATTAGCAGAAAAAACACCTCCTGTATATTAGGATAAATGAAAACGTTGCACCTACCAGAGGAGATAATACCCTGTATATTAGGATAAATGAAAACGTTGCACCTACCAGAGGAGACAATACCCTGTATATTAGGATAAATGAAAACTTTACACCTACCAGAGGAGATAATACCCTGTATATTAGGATAAATGAAAACTTTACATCTACCAGAGGAGACAATACCCTGTATATTAGGATTTAAGAAAACGTTACACCTACCAGAGGAGACAATACCCTGTATATTAGGATAAATGAAAATGTTACACCTACCAGAGGAGACAATACCCTGTATATTAGGATAAATGAAAACGTTAGACCTACCAGAGGAGAGATAACGGAGAAAACTTTAATAAAAACCGGGCGAGGAATTCATACTTTCCAAAGTAGTTTGGCAAGATTGCCGGAATTGCCTATTTAAAAAAATATTTAGGGTTATTTGGACAATGGAAAGCAAGTGATGTGAGGAAATGGGATTTTGATGGTAAACAACATCTGAGGAAAACCTCTCCCATTGACCATTGCAACCCTTGTACCAGCTGGCCGGGATTATGATCTTCCATATCTTTTCTTATTTTATACCACAGGATCTCTCACTTTTCCTGAATGGACAATCAGGACAAAGTTCGTTGCAATTCTAACCCGGGCTTTTCTCAATTTTATTATTGAGAATTATTCAGTCAGTTATAAACAGAAAAGTGAGAAGTTCATACCATTGGATCTCTCACTTTTCCCAAATGGACAATCAGGACAAAGTTCGTTGCAATTCTAACTTAGACATTTCTCAACTCAGTTAGTAGGTATAAATAGAAAAGTGAGAAGTTCATAATATAGCATCTCTCACTTTTCCTAAATGGACAATCAGGACAAAGTTCGTTGCAATTCAAACTCGAGCTTTTCTCAATTTTTACCATAAAATCAACACATAAATGATTCGAAACAAACATATTGTGAGGATAAGAGGCACTTTTGAACTATCAATTATTTTGTTAAATAGGTAGGTACTACCCGATTATAAATATTATGTACCTATACTTACCGTGAGCCTGTGAACTGAGTCATTATGCTTGTTATAGGGTTTTGTGTTATTATTATGATTATTACTATTATTATTTCAATATCAAAATATTTATGTCTAACTTTGGTATTAATGTAGGCATAAATGATCGTAAGTATCAAAATCCTATGTATTAATGAGACGAGTGTCGCACGCCATCTGGCTAGTCATGCGTTTTGATCAGTTTAGGCTTGAGTACATCATAAGTTAATATGTTGGGCAGATCATTCAAGTGACCAGACTATGCGATTTTTTTTTTTTTGAAACTAACTAAAGAACTTTGATGGATTTTAAAGGACCTTTGATGACAGCCCATAAACATCGTCAAAGAAACGTGCATTCTGTGTCAACATTAAGGTATTTTGATGAGCCCTTAATTTATAACAAGAACAAATTTGAGCCTAATAGTTGCAAATTAAAACAGACAATTTTTTATCTTTAAAAAAACCTAATTGCGTTTTGAAACACGCTCTGTAATCTGTATTTTTTCTTTCTTTTTTCTCTTCTCTCTTCTTTTCATTATTATTGAAAAATTCCGAGACATCCCAGCTTACAGTCAACCCCAACAGAAATAAAGTTAATCTATTAAATTATCGTTTTCTTTGTCTCCTCTCGAGCCGATGAAAAATTGAAGAAAGCTCCTGTACTTTGGGTTTTTTTTTATTATTTCTTTCTGTCGAAGGCTAGAGATGAAGTTTTTTTTATTCCTTTAGAAAAGTTTTCGAAACCTGCGACCCTTCTCCCTATGCCGTAATGGACAATACATGAATGTTCAGTAGTGACGGTGCTCATTTTTGAAAGCCTTAAATTATTTATTGTTATTGCATTAGTGAGCGGGCGGATTTCGACTGCAAACTCATGAATTTTCACGCGTGGGATCTAAATGCGACTTCGTCGGCAATTCAACATACGTTTGAGTATTGCCCGGCTTCATCATACAATTTACAAATACAGGCAAACCTGGATATAAGAGAATTTAAACGAGTGAAATTAATTTGTTTCTCTTATATAGCCAGGTTTCTCTTATAAAGGTGTAATTTTTCTTTGAAGAGAGTTAATTTGATCTAGAAATTCTTCTCTTATATCCAGGTTCGATTCTCTATAGTAATAATAGTGGAAGGTAACCTTTAGTGGAAGGTAACCACCAGGCGAGGTTAATGCTCAAAGCATTTACTATAGGTATCACCCCCAGTGCCGGATTAAGGTTGCGCGGGGCCCTTGGCAATTTCAAGGCGCGGGGCCCCAAAATTGTACTGAGTTTATGATAAAATACTATTTTTAGAACCTTGCAATCGAAGCCAACTGTCCTGAGCACCAATCCATAATAGTATCCAAAACGACGTTTATAACACCGAAGGCAACATTTTTTCCGAATCGAAGATTTTATCGCTAGTATTGAATGTTACTTTTTTGAAAGGTAACTTTCCAAGTTAATTCCAAACAATCAAAAGACACTTCGAAAATGCCCAAAGATTTTTTTCTTTCATGTCTTGAAAAACAATCCAAACCATCAAGATAAGTAAATTTGACGGCGCCGCAGGCGAAATTTTTGCAAAGTTATGGGGTAAAGTACTCGGAAAAGAAATACAAAAAGATATCTTGAAAAATTATTTAAAAGCGCCGCAGGCGACTACAATGAAGATCATTGGTTAAGATGTCGATAAAGCCGATCACCGAGCACTCAGATGGCACTGGGTTTGATGGCAGAGATTAACTAAGGTTTTAATCACATCCTTTGTCAATACGAGTCAAATACGAGTCATTATATTATATAAAGAGCCGCAGGCAAAACGTATAGAGATCTACCTATTTTCATATATGTGGTCACTTTTAAGGGGGGCCCCGTGGTTTTTCTTTTAATATTTTGCTCAACTGGCTCTGATTTTATTTAATATCTATTAAAATCCAGAAGAACCGAGTTAAAGGTCATTCAAAAACACTTATAATTTATGTAAGCTGCCCGAAACGCGGGGCCCCCAAAATCGTGGGGAACTTGGCATCTACCAAATCTGACATTGGTAGGTAATCCGCTAATGTCTATGTGGTTGATCATTTTTTATTCAAGGAATAATTAATAATAGGGAGCCCCGCGATTTTCTTTTAATTTATGTACTTTGCTGTGAGTGTGTGATTTCGCTTTTATTTCTTCTTCTTCTTCTTACTCATTATCCAAAAGTACCTTGTGTAAAATTTTAAAAAACTCATAATATCTAGTGTAAGCTGCTCAAGCGCGGGGCCCCCTAAAGCGCGGGGCCCTTGGCATCTGCCAAATCCGCCATATGGGTAATCCGGCACTGATCACCCCTCAGAGTCTTATTATTATGTGGTCACAAACTCAAATATAATATATGAGGAAAAATTTATGCACTACGTGGGATTCGAACCAACGGATCCCTACGCTACCTGGATTACCAGACTATGGCCTTAACCACTTTTATTTAATTCCTTTTTAACAGGTTTGTACATATGTATACAAACAAATAATAATACAAAGATAGACTACATAGATAAAACATTTACAGATGTCCCAACTAAAGGGTTGGGTTATTGCCTATGGCAATCTTGACTACCAATGCACGGTGGTATATGTACATATAGTTAAACTTCTCACTTTTCTTTTATACCGAAAAAAACATACTGCACCGAAAACTAACAAGGATCTGATGTGCTAAACACACAGAGAAACGAAACACAGCGGTGAGATCCGTTCTTGGACATACTACTGTGCTCCTTAATGTTGTAGGTATTAAAATTAAATTACGCCGCCACAATGAAACAGAGATTAGGACAAATAGGCCTGATAATTCAATGTTTAATAAGAATAACACCCAAAGAGACCGACGTCTGCTGAGGTGAAAGACAAATTGGAGCCAATAGATTACCGGCGTGAGAAATTACATGCGGTTATTTCTTTCACATAAGTGCTTCCCATTTACTTTGGCGGGGTACTGTGATGGCTGATAGCCTGCCTGATTCTTGTGGAAATACAAGATGTGTACAATACTGTGTTTATTTAAGCTCTATTTTTAAAAGACGTGTACAATGTTCTGGTATTCATGTACATCTAGTACAACTTCTCACTTTTCGGTTTGTACTGATTAAAATAGATAGGTTGGTTGATGGCATGGATGTTCAGAACTCTATTTCTAAAAGACGTGTACAATACTGTTTATTTATCGGAGTAGGTAATATTTCGAAATATTCTACATGAGTTCTCCCATTTTTTTCTCCCCAGCCTAATACAGTGGAACCTGGATAGAAGAGAACTGGATTATAATACATAAGAGAACAATTTTCAGATCCAAATTACCTCTCTATAAGTTTAACTAACCTCTTTATAAGAGAAACCTGGATATAAGATTTCCGGACCCTTGAGTTTTCTTATATCCAGGTTAGGCTGTATTTTTTATAGAAATACATTCATGTGTACAGTGTACCTATAAAATACTATTTCAGCTGTTAGGCGACAACGATTTGTGTTTGGGTGGACATGGCATAATTATACCGTATCTCTTTAACGTCCCCCAGTGAGACCCCTATACAGTATTTTATACTGTATCTTTTATCTAAACGCTAAACCAAAGACTAGCATTTGAAACCATTTCCATGTCCAGAATTTATGGTTAACCCTATCTTGATGAAAGAAGAAAGAACATTAATAAGCCATATCAGCTTATCCTTTATAGTGCTGCGGAGCATTTTATTTTCCACATAGGTACGCTGTTTTAAAATTTCCTAAATTTAGAAGGGAAAATCGCGCGGAGCGAGAGACACTTAGCTAAATGAGTCCCTAGTGGTATTGTTTAGTATCTCAATTGTTCTATATGTTTGTTAGCTCTTGTGTGTTATCTACAGTGTGCATCAACATTCCACGGAAATAACTCCTTCGTCCTGTACGAAGAACGGGGAAACGGGAAGAATTATGACACATGAAGCACAGTGTATATTCGAGGATTAATCTTTCATATTTTAACTGTTTGCTCCCCGACCTAATCTGAGTCATTAATCGTTTTAATTGCAGGAAACATTTAATTTATTTTTAAACTTTGCGGTAGAGAGGCATATATTATTTTTAACTTTTAATTCTTAGAGTTGTTTAGTATGAAATTGTCATAAGAGTCATTTTTTGGTAAAGATATGGAAAACGTGAATTGGAATATAGTAGCTATGGGCGACCATTAAAATGATTAAGACCCAGAGTAGACGAAAGTTTTGGAAAACGTAAGACAGAATTGAAATAGAGCTAAGGGCAACCTTGCGCTATTATATTGTGTTATGTTTTGGGGTTTCAAATCCGTTTCAACTAATAAGTTCATATCAAAACGAGAGTTTTACCCTTCGACTCCTGGGAACTTACCACCTAGCTAACAAGAACTAGGATATTCAGCAACGTACCATTGAGGCTGGCTGACTATTTATTTGATTAAAAGCCTCAGTAGATTCAAGCCAAGATAGTGGAGTATAGTGTGAGGTAAAAATACACTTTTATTTATATGAAAATGATTAAAAGCTAAATCACTACTTCTCTTTTAATTAGGAGGTACTGTGGATAAATTAGGAGGTAGTTTGGCTGGGGGACTATAAAAAGGGTGTAGACCAGCATTGGCTTGGTTCTGGGGCCCTTGTTAATTTTTAGCCTCCTTGTAAAGACAGTGGTAGAAATGCTGAGTCATTCCTCTACTGTCTGGCTACCGTCGTTCACGATGACGCCACCCTATGATGATGATGACTGTAGATAAGTGGTGTCGCACCACGAAACAAGTGTCGTCGAAAATATTCAGAGGAGAGTTTTCCCATGAAATGAAATACTTTTAGTGAAAAAGGGTTCTTCTTCAAACTAGATCGAATGCCCATTTTATCTAGCTTGTTAAATTCGAAATTTAACATTTCTTCCAGAACATTTTTTGAAAAAAAGATGAGTGTTTCACAGCCTTTTATATTCCGTAGTCATGAAACATGAGCTACTGTAAACGCTTGTGGTCTGTGTTGTAGCTTGCCCATCCCGTAGTATGCCTCTCCTCTCATGGGCGAGAAGTGACACAGTACTTTCTATTTAGGTGCTTGGTCAACACGAGTGAACCGGAAGGTATCCCAAACAAACAAATGTAACCAAACTTTGAATATAATTTTTTTCGGCTCGGAGATTCGAACCCAGGACCTTCCGCATGGCAAGCAAGTGCCCTACCACTTAGATAATCGCATTAATTTCTAATCTTTCACATGTTTGAACCTGGATCCCAAGAGTTTCCAGTTTCAGAGGAAAAATCCTTCCTTATTTAAATTTTATTTTGTTTACATTTTGAGAGAAACAGTCGATAAACAGTGCATTTTATTAAGACTGTTCTCTCTGTTCCGCTTCAAAATTTATATTAAAATTTGATTCTTGTTCGCAAAATCTCATCACTCAGTTCCAAAGGAAGTCCATGATAAATGCTCTAGTTAGGAAAATCCAACAGAGTAAGCTGAAATGGTTTGAACGTGAGAAGAGATGAAAATAAAGTGATTAAAGCAATAGACAAACGTGAGATAGGGTCATAAAAAGCTGGAATAAGATAAAATGAAGCAACCGCGGGTGCATTTTGACTAGAAAAACAAAGTTAGATGTTCTTAGCAGGAAAATACTGGAGAACAACTTGAAATAGCTTGAAGAAAGTTGAGATAGTAAACCTTAATTTTCTTTTTTGTTTTACATAAATACATAAGCGCTGGTATTACGATACAACAAACTCAACAAACTGAGAAACTGGAGATAGTAATATAATCAATATCTTAATATATAAATGTCAAAGTCACTGACTGACTGACCACTGACTGATCATCGCTCTACAGCCCAAACCGTAAGTCCTAGGAAGCTGAGATTTGGTAGGTAGCTTTGTCTTATAGTCTAGATGTGCAATAAGACGGGATTTTTCGAAATTCCCACTACAACACCTGCCATTGGCGAAAAAGGATTTTTTGCTTTCACGGCCATGCCTCGGCCTGCAAAGCGGGCGACAGCCCGCTAGTATTAGTATAAACAGAAAAGTGAGAAGTTGTTTCGAGCTCATTTGCTCTCATCAGCAGGTATAAGTTCTGAGTATCCATGTCATCAATTAACCTCTCTATTTTAATAATAATAATATCGCCTTATTTAAACTGCCCGATTAGGACTACTAAGTCCCAATATTCCAGCAGTAAGCCTATGACGTATTATTATGTGGTTAAAATACCAAAGGAAAACTTGTCATGACCTGGCTGGGTTTCGAACCCGGGACCACTAGAACCTCTGGATTCACAGAGTGCCGCCTTTACCACTGAGCTACCGGAACAGACTAAGAGGAATTCATAATGATTACAAGGAGGAATGATGTTTTTGTGGAGAGAATCAGATGTGATTTAAAAGAATCTAAGAGAAACCAGGTGGAGGGATGCTCTAAAATCCACTGGGTAGGAAGAGTATGAGTATAATGAGTATAAACAGAAAAGTGAGAAGTTGTACTAGATGTACATGAATATCAGAAAATACCTGAGCAGCTGTTTCAAGCTTATTTGCTCTCATCAGTAGGTAATAGTTTTGATTATCCATGCCATCAACTTAACCTCTCTATTTTTACGATAATAAACAGAAAAGTGAGAACTTGGACTAGTTGTACATGAATATAAGAACATTCCTGAACGAGAATAAACAGAAAAGTGAGAAGTTGTGCATGAATATCAGAACATACCTGAACAGTTTTGCAACAGCTGTTTTGGATATTTCTAACTAATATTTGGTATCTCTTATACTCCTCATACTTCGTCCTATCCCTATCTTTGGTCTCTATACTCTCTTTTTCTCTCATAATTTTCTTCGAGTCACTTGTTCCTATTTCAAGTTTCTAAACTCACACAATTTGCAACATCTTCTCTATTCACAGATCAGCTTGGATTTTCCTGTCTAGGACATCTACATTCACTCTACCTCCCGTGTACTTGTTCTTCACTCCTCTTCTTACCAGTGCACAGGTAGTCAAGTGGTTAACGCGCTAGTCTGGTAATCCAGATAGCGTAGGGAACCGTTGGTTCGAATGCCATCTAGTGCTTAAAATTTTCTCAATGGTTTGAGTTTGTAACCGCATAATAATAAGACTCTGAGGGTTAGGTGGTAGAAAATGCTTCGAGCGTTAACCTCGCCTGATGGTTACCTTCCACTAAAAAGTATTATTTTTATCATACCACCTACCACATTTCTTAGCATTTTCTTCTTCGCGATCTCTATCTTTATCTCTTGTGTCTTAGTGAAATAGACCAGAATTCTGCGCTGTATGTCAACGCTAGCTTCACTTCTTTATTGTACAATGTTTCGCTCTTGTCATATGTATGTCGTCACTTTTCAAACTCTATCGTTGACTTTCTCCTTGAATCATCTAGCAACCACTCCCAACTAAGCCCAGATGGGCCGTCAAAAGCACAGAACTGGAAATAGGATGAGAGATTTCCTCCCTGGTCACAATAGATCTTACTAGGTCGCAGTGTTCATTGTATAGTGTTTCAGCTGAAACCCTGTAATTAGGTTTTATAATAATAATAATCTAGTAACAATTTGGTCTACATATGTATACGAGCATTAAATCATTTTCCAATGTGTGAATTTGCAACTTTCAATGTGAGATGTTTTGTCAGTAAAAATATCAGTCATTTGCAACTACATATATACCTACCTCAGATATTATCAGTCAATTTTAGAAAAGTGAGAAGTTTTACTGGATCTTCACTCTGCAGATCTGTTATAAAATCAAAAGAGAACGATTAGGAATACTGCAGATTTGTCTGTCCCGGTATCTCAGTGGTAAAGGCGGCACTCTCTGAATCCAGAGATTCCAGAGATCATGGGTTCGAAACCCATCCGGGACATGACAAGTTATCCTCCTATTTGGGATTTTTACCACATAATAATATGTCTTGGTCTTACTGATGGAATAATGGGACTTTGATAGTCTTCATTGAGCAGTATAAATAAGGCGATATTATTTTTTATTATAAATCTCAAGGTCGCGGACCTTATAACAGAATAAATAACGATTAAGAGTACGTTTATCAACTATTGAATTATATTTTGTTGAATAATCAACACCTCAATTTTGTCAATAGTTAACTTCCAATGGTTTACGTCCAAAACTATGCCAGAAATCAATTCAAATGAATCATTTTTTTTTTTTTTTTTTTTTGCCCATATTTTGCTTGTTTATTATTCGTAGGTATCAGTCGGACATTTTATAAAGTTATGACTGGTTAGGTACTTGTATACAAGACTGCTAGTACCTGCAAAAGACTACTTAGGTCAGTAAAATTGTTTTAAAAAAGCAAACTAATAATGAAGTAGCATCCAGAATCATCCACTCATCCTCGTCCTACACCTATATGCAAATTTTATAGATTTCTTAAAGGGTGCGAATTCTGTGAATATATCAGCAAAAAAATCAATTTTGTTGTAAAAAAAAGAGAGCGCAGAATAAGGCAACAAAGAGGGGAATGAAAATCTCTAAAGAGGAAAATATACACAGGGAAAGTCAAAAGGAAAGGGAACAAACAGCTAGAATTTTCATGCGAGGGGGAAAACCGAGGGGGCTAGAGATCGCGCTGAGAAGGGATGGGGGTCTGCCAGGAACATCCTTCGTTTGGAATTCTCAGCAAAGTTCTGTTAAACGTAGAGAGAGCGGTAGGAAATCGATATGATATAGGAGTCCGGGGCTCGGGGGGGCTTTGTGATACATATAAGAGGGAGTTTTCCCATTGGCCATTCCAGTCACGTATACTAATTGGTGTTCAACAGCGCAGGCGTGTTTTTTTTGGTGGCGCAGCGCACAGCATATTTTTTGAATGACAGGGGGATTATTTTTTTTTAATCCCCCCTTTCGCACGGGGGAAATTTCAACGGAGGGATTTTCATGGGGAATAACTTGATCATCTTTTTTCATGGTAATTAGAGAGGGTTGGAATTTTTCATGTTTTACCGTTATGATGTGTTGTTTTCTGTTTCAACAACAGTTTTGAAAAGAGGGAAAGAGTTTCGGCTAAGTTTGTGTGATAGGTGAAGACTGAAGACTCGAGAGGATTTTACGAGCATTGGGGCATTTTCCTTTCAAGTGCGAGGAAGTAGATTTGCAGCCCTATGAGTATAAATCATCTTAATATTAAATTTGTGTTTGAATTGTTTTTTTACTATCTACTGTTTTTACTTTCCATTTTTTTAATATGTATTCTTATCTACCTTTTATGAGAATGAAACCCATAAAATATATTTACTCGTCTATCTTGAGAAAATAAAATACTTTCTCCTTTCAGGTATAATAGAAATTAAAAATCTTGTGCAGATTAATTGTAGAATGCTGGCCCAAACTTTGCCCTTAACACTAAATGTAAAAAGTGTTTCACCCTGTTTTTAAAACAATCATATTCTTTGATAAATTAAAAAAAAAAAAATCATAAAATATTTAAATAATTATGGAAAAACACCCTTTTAACGAACAAGGGTTCCATCTGTTACCAGTCATAAATTTTGAATCATCGCTAGAGCAAAGGGCACTGGAATTTGAATAAATATGTGGCAAACAAAATTTTATTGTATGTTTTGATAGAGTAGACTAGAGTCTTGTTCCCGATAGCTTTCTCACTCTCACTAGCGGATTATCCATATGGCGGATTTGGCAGATGCCAAGGGTCGGTTTGGGGCGTATTTTCGCGGTATTTTCTATTCTATTCTTATTCTATTCTTATTCTATTCTTATTCTATTCTTACTCTATTCTTATTCTATTCTTATTCTATTCTTATTCTATTCTTATTCTATTCTTATTCTATTCTTATTCTATTCTTATTCTATTCTTATTCTATTCTTATTCTATTCTTATTCTATTCTTATTCTATTCTTATTCTATTCTTATTCTATTCTTATTCTATTCTTATTCTATTCTTATTCTATTCTTATTCTATTCTTATTCTATTCTTATTTTATTCTTATTCTATTCTTATTCTATTCTTATTCTATTCTTATTCTATTCTTATTCTATTCTTATTCTATTCTTATTCTATTCTTATTCTATTCTTATTCTATTCTTATTCTATTCTTATTCTATTCTTATTCTATTCTTATTCTAATTTTCGTTAGTTGTTGTTGTTCTTGTAGCCAGCTTAGCTACAGCTGGAGGGGTGAGTGATGGTCTCCAGCCAACTTTATTTCAAAGTTGGCTCGTCCTGAACCACATATTTCTATGTGCGATCAACCATCATGAGGACTTGGACTTTTTTTATAAGCCATTAAACCAGGAAACTGCAAGCTAGCCTGAAGGCTTATAAGGGTTGGCTAGTCTGTTCTCTGTTTATAGTCCTCTAGCGAGACACTGGTCTTCTCCCTGTTTAACGTCCCCCAGCCAGATTTTTCCTTAGCACCAGCCGCGCCTGTTCCTAAATATACATCCTCATACAAGATACTCGTACCGGCTTCCCTCTGAAAGAATTTTCCATATCAACTTTATGTATACCTGATTCATCGTACGCACATGGACAATTGGTTCTGCCCAGAGTAGATACTCTTTAATATCTCTACATATAGATTATTTAAGTACAGATTATATACTTATATAGGTACACTGGTACAGATTATATAGATCAAAATACGTATGCTGATTATACAGGGTGTTTTCGGAATAGATGTTTATATTTTAAGGGTAGGTACGGCACCTCGTGGAATATCATTTAAGCTCAATTTTTCATTGGGCTTTTTGGTTTGCTAAAAACTTATGGCCAAATTCCTGTTTTTCCCTCACAGGTTAAGAGGTTGCTCCGATTATTGCACGTTTTAGAAGTAATCATGCGTGAGTACATGAGTATAAACAGAAAAGTGAGAAGTTTTATCAGATGTACACGAATATCAGAACATACCTGGACAGCTGTTTCAAGCTTGCTCTCATTAGCAGGTTGTAGTTCTGATTATCCATGCCGTCAAGTAACCCCTATTTTAATCAGTATAAAACAGAAAAGTGAGAAGTTGTATCAGATGTAACTAAATATCAGATCATTCCTGGACTGGACAACAGTCTATCCCGGTAGCTCTGTGAATCCAGAGATTCCAGAAGTCGCGGGTTCGAAACCCAGCCGGGACATGACAAGTTATCCTCCCATTTGGGATTTTTACCACATAATAATACGTCTTCGGCTTACTGCTGGAATAATGGGACTTAATAGTTCTAATCGGGCAGTATAAATAAGGCGATATTATTATTATTATTATTTCCTCTCGTCAGCAGGTGATCCTCTGTTCCGAGAACACCCTGTAAAGATATACAAATTCAAATCTGCTATTCCCATCAAGTTTAAAGAGTCTTCTGTAATATACGATGGAGATTATAGGTCCTAGTATATGAGACTTGAGACAAAATAAGACCCGCTTCTGAATAAGTTACTAGGACCGAAGGAATATTTCTCAAGACCTTGGATTAATGAACTGATTGGTTTTCTTTTCAGGCTGGTCTTGTTTTCAAGGGTCAGAAGTGTGGATCCCTATGAAATACTTATGAAGTGTGTTTTATAGACCTTCATATAGTACAATACCTTCTATCTTTCACTTGGATATTGATGGGTTATGCTGAATATTAATAGGAAGATGCTGGAGTATTGATAGATTGATAGGTTATAATTCTTTTTAACCGACCTCCGTGGCTGTGTGGTCAAGAGCATCGGTTGCTGACCGGGAGTTGCGGGTTCGAATCCCGGACGGAGCAGAAAATTTTGACCGAGTTTTTTCGTTTCTGGAATGGCATTGATGTATAGGTAAAGTAATGAGAAAGCGGTTCCGGGTCACAATGAATTACCTTTAAAAAACTTTATAAGGTATGCTTCGAGGATTCATTAAAGAATAAGTTTTCCTTGCCAACTTGCCTTCTGTTATATTCCTGTACAATAGTGAACATCTAGTAGGTAAGTTTGTACAACATCACACTTTTCTTTTTATACTGACTGACTGACGTAGCTTCGTTGATCTAAAGTATCTAGACAGATGCGAAATTCAAAAGTGCAGTATTGTACTCCTTTATTGATTTTTTTATTCAATTCAATTAAGAAAAAAAATCAATAAAGGAGTACAATGTTGTTGCTTCTGACCCTTCAAAACAGGACCAGCCTGATAAGAAAAACCAATCAGTTCAATAATCTAAGGTCTTGAGAACACATTCCTGTCCCGGTAGCTCAGTGGTAAAGACGCCACTCTGTGAATCCAGAGATTCCAGAGGTCGTGGGTTCGAAAATCAGCCGGGATATGACAAGTTATCCTCCCATATATGGGATTTTTACCATATAATAATACGTCTTGGGCTTACTGCTGGAATAATGGGACTTTAATAGTCCTAATCGGGCAGTATAAATAAGATGATATTATTATTATTATTATTCCTTCGGTCCTAGTAACTTATTCAGAAGCGGGTCTTATTTTGTCTCATAAACCCTGAGTGCCGCACCGCGCGCCGCCATACTGTAGAAATTTGCATGGCTGGACCATAGGACTCATAGACTTGATACATCCCACTAGAAGCAATTTACCTAGCCGCTCTTTCTACTGCATCGCCAACTGTATATCTGGTTCTTCCGACCTCAGTAGCTGAATGAGTAAGGCGGTGGACTCGTAACCTGGAGGTCGGTGGTTCGAGTCCCAAGCAAGGAAATTTTTTATAAAGGTGGGTTTTGAGTATTTATTTATTATTATTATTATTTTTTTAACGAATTTACGGGGTCCAACCCCATTTGCAGAAGCTAAGGAAATCTCCTTTGGCAACTGCATAAGGCAACTGCCAAGTAATTGATATAGGTATCACTCTTTTGATTAACAATAATAGCACAAAATAATTAGAATTGGGGTGTAAAAAAAAAATAAAAATATCGTGTTTTAAAAAATTAATCTTCCAAGAAATTAATTTTAAAAAATTAGGTCGAAATATGGATTTAATTATACAGTCGAAACATGGAGTTAATTAATAAATTTGTGATAAATAAGAAGAAAATAATCTCGAGTTATTGAAATACTGTTCTATCAACTTTCATTTTTTTTTTTTTTTTTGGAAATGTCCATTTATTTTCAATACAAACGGATGGAACGACGATGGTCAAAACAGTATTGAACATTAATTTGGTGGATCTTAACATCTTTTTTTAATTACAAACGAGATTCCATAGCGCCCCTTCCTGTGAGTAAATTATCCTCAAAAAAATCACTCCGTGTAAAGAATTCGTCAAGTTTCGGGATGAGATTTTGAGAAGTACGTACGTACTAGGACAGCTTTAGAGAGGAAGATCATCCATGGCTATTCTTATTTCATAATGGGACAGCTTATAAAAATAAAGTTACAGAATTTTTATAAAAGTGAATAAGGGCCACATTATGAAACAGGATTAAAGTTAAGATAAGCCAGACACGCCCTTAAATCGGAGTTTCAACCAATCACAGCGCACTATATCCCGAGTTAAGGGATAATGTCCACTTTAATTAAATCTAATCCTGTTTTATAATTCTGCCCTTAGCCATATTTGTGTTAATGAATTTCGTGATGTCACAACTACTCAAACTCACGCTTGAAATTTTTCACCGGGACTCGAACCACCGACCTCCAGGTTACAAGTCCGCCGCCTTATTAATCAAGCTACTGAGGTCGGTTTCTTTGTGACTCTATTTTGGCCTCCCTCTTTTCCTACTGACTCCTAATTCGAATATATCTTAATGTGTGTGTAATGTGTAGATGTGTAGATATTAGACCAAAAACCGACCTCAGAAGCTAGATCGATAAGGCGGCGGACTTGTAACCTAGAGGTCGGTGGATCAAGTCGCGATTTCAGCGTAGATTTAGTAAAGCTATAGTTTGATTAGTTGCGATATCACGAAAATGATTAACATAAATAAATACAAATATTTTGTAATTTGGAATTTATTTGCAATAATAATTGTACATAAGAGGTATAAGTATAATAGGTAATACATATTATTTAATGTAGTCCGGCCTCAGTAGCTTGATCGATAAGGCGGCGGACTTGTAACTTGGAGGTCGGTGGTTCAAGTCGCGGTTTCAGCGTGGATTTAGTAAAGCGAGTTTGAGTAGTTGTGACATCACGAAAGTTATTAACACAAATATGATAACTTTTTATAAGCCTAAAAAAAAAAAAATACAATACTTTCTGTACCTTATAGGTAATAGAATGTAAAAAAAAAAAATCAATTGAAAATTTACCGAAGAAAAGAGCAGAAGGACTTGGAGTCCGCCTCACGTCTGCCCCGCCGACAGGTCTGCAAGCTCCGAGTGTACATTCCCACGGGCACGGAGCCTGGGGCCCCAGGGGTCAGGTCTCTGTGACCCGCTTGCACTCCCGGCCCCGCCCCCTTCGCGTTCTCGAGCTATTACATCACCCGCTGCAGCCTGGCTATGGGCTCACCCGGGGCGGCTGAGGGCGCAGACTGCGTGGCTCCTGTATTCATTCATTCAAACCCTCTGAGACCATTCATTCAGACAAACCTCATACCCTGAGACCATTCATTCAGACAAACCTCATACCCTGAGACCATTCATTCAGACAAACCTCATACCCTGAGACCATTCATTCAGACAAACCTCATACCCTGAGACCATTCATTCAGACAAACCTCTACCCTGAGACCATTCATTCAGACAAACCTCTACCCCGAGACCATTCATTCAGACAAACCTCATACTAGTCTGGCTGGGGGACGTTAAACAGGGAGAAGACCAGTGTCTCGCTAGAGGACTATAAACAGATAACAGACTAGCCAACCCTTACAAGCCAGGCCAGCTTGCAGTTTCCTAAGGGTTTAATGGCTTATAAAGAAAAGTCCAAGTCCTCATGATGGTTCATCGCACATAGAAATATGTGGTTCAGGACGAGCCAACTCTGAAATAAAGTTGGCTGGAGACCATCACCCACCCCTCCAGCTGTAGCCAAGCTGGCTACAACAACAACAACAAACCTCATATTACCCTGAGACCATTCATTCAGACAAACCTCATACCCTGAGACCATTCATTCAGACACACCTCATACCCTGAGACCATTCATTCAGACAAACCTGATACCCTGAGACCATTCATTTAGACAAACCTGATACCCTGAGACCATTCATTCAGACAAACCTCATACCCTGAGACCATTCATTCAGACAAACCTCATACCCTGTGAGACCATTCATTCAGACAAACTTCATACCCTGAGACCATTCATTCAGACAAACCGTCAATCAAGTCGGGGTTACAACGCGTACTATAGTCTGACTTGAGGCGACTGTGAATTTTTTTTGTTGTTGGATTTTTTGTAATTTGGAATTGCTTGTATTTTTGTAAATTTTCATTAATAATTTTACTGTACATAATAGGTTGTATAATAAATAGGTAACACATATTATCTAATGCTACTACCCTACACTAAGGGGATACCGCGTGAACGACGGATTCATACAACATGTTACAAATTGGATGTCAGACTTGTTGAATTTATACACTGAATTTACACATACACAATTGATTAGTGACTTGGTTAAAGCGGTAATCTGGACTCTAGTGATCCAGTAAGCGGAGAAGTGAGAGGTCCTTTGGTTTGGATTTTGGATCTCACCCAATGCATGTACCTACTTTTCTGCATTTATTTCACTATGCGAGAACAAAATGCTTTGAGAATTCATGAACCTCGCCTAGTAGTTATACCTTCAATTAAAAGATCTATTATAATTTATTATTACAGTCGAACCTGAATGTAAGAGATCTGGATATAAGAGAAGTCTGAATATAAGAGAAATCTGGATGTATTAAGAGATCTGGCTAGAAGAGAACTGGATGATGTCCTAACTAAAGGACGGGGTTATTGCCTCTGGCAAACTCTTCCAACAAACCCGTGCATTGGCAGTCAAGTGGTTAGGGCGTTAGCCTGGTAATTCAGCTAGCGTAGGGATTCGTTGGTTCGAATCCCACCCAATGCATGATTTTTTCCTCATAAATTTGAGTAGACATATAACCACATAATAATAAAGCACTGACGGTTACGTGATGGAAAATGCTTTGAGCATTAACCTCGCCTGATGGTTACCTTCCATGCACTAAAGAGCGTTATGCACACTCATCAAACAGTAGCTCTACAAACCTCCTTGGCTTTCCTTTCTACACTGCAAGCGCTTGTTCTCCACAAATTGTGAAACAAACAAAATCAACAGCTTCGAATTTTTTTCCTCAGTGCCTAGGAACATTACCATATAAATGATATAATATTTCACAGAGAAAGAAATGAAGGAAGAAAAGATTTATGACGAGATGTCTCAGATGGAAGCAAAGGGACCCCGAAGAGAGAGGAGAGAGAGAGAGAGAGAGAGAGAGAGAGAGAGAGAGAGAGAGAGAGAGAGAGAGAGAAGAGAGGGAGAGAGAGAGAGGAGAGAGGATGTCATAAGATGAACAATAAAACATATTAAGCTCCGTAAAATATGACAGGGAAGTTAAGCTAACCTTAGAATTGGACAGGGCAATATTGTATATGAAGCCGAGGACAATATTGCTCACTTTATAACTTTATGATGGACCTAATAGAAATAAAAGGACCGTCGGAGAAAGATTCCTTGGCCTTTAAAGGCCAAAGGGTAATGACAAAGAATAGGGAGAATAGAGGGAGGTTTTCCACAAAATGTGTTTCAAAAAAGGTTTAGGTGATCGTTTAATGGTTAGGTCTTTAGATACCTTTTTCTTCCTATGTTAAGTCCAATTTAAGTGTTTGGATTTGATCAACTCTGCAATTTTATCCAAAGATTTTATACAAGATTTGATTAACTCTGCAATTTTATCCAAAGATTTGATACAAAGATTTGATCAACTCTGCAATTTTATTCAACCATTCCAAGTCTAAGTTGATATAGATGTAGATGTAAGGTCACGTGATCAATTTCCATCAATCACTGAGCTCCAAAGTGATCACGGTCATTTACATCTACATGAGCTTGGACCTAGCAGGGGACTCTGCCATAAGTTAAGCAACGTCCAGCGAGGTGAAGACGTCTTGGCTGACCCTCAGATTTGAATCTGCCTGCAGTTCTGGAGTTAGCTCTATTTTTGGCCAAACATGATCTGGATGAATTCTTTAGTTTTGTGAGTTTCCGGTTAATGGAGGGTTAGAACTTTCTAATTTTATTATGATATCCGTAAGAAAAAGATAATCTAATGAAAAACGCAAGGTACTAGTTGATAAGATTTCCACCAGTTTTCCATGGTGAAAATTTGGATTATTGAGCGTTCTTGTTCCAAATTAGTTCGTGGTTCACATGTCGTCCCATATTCAGCCAGTCCCCTACACCGGCTGGGTGAGGTTGATGTGAGTAGCTGATGGGTTGATAGCCGAGCGAATGGTGGATAAATACCACCAAAGATCACTACCCATACAATTATCTAACTCATTTGTCCTCACGAGCACCTCATAACGTCGAAAGTATTAAGTATAAGTACTTTATTTAGACTGTCAGCGCAAGACAGGTAGTCTCAATATGCCAACAGTTTCAACAAAAGTACAGTCCCTAAATTTCGACCACGTCGGAATTCGAACCCCGGTCCCCTGCGTGCAATCCCAGGCGCTAACCACCCGGCCACGGTGACTGCTCAATCCGAACTAATATTAATTTGTAGTGTTCTGTTATGAAAATCACCCAGTTCCTTGTAATCTAGGTATAGTATCAGTACTAACTACCCATACATCGCTCCAGGCTAGCATCAGAGTTAATTGAGTATTAAGTTTTGGGTTTAATGAAACTCATCGATTTACATGCTCGTTGGAGCGCAGTTTTTTTTTATTCATTACCCACTAGATGTTTTCTCGTACTTCGTGACCAATTTTACGACGGGACTAATTTTAAAGTTAACTAAGGCATGGTCGTATTGGCTTTGCCTTTGATGTACTGAAACATTTCTGAGGTATCGATTTTTGCTGAAGGATTTTTTGAGAAATCGATTTGTAAAAGGGAAGGGACTGAGTCTTATCACTAATGCTTACGCAAATTAATTCTACCGATTGCTGATGAGATCTAGTCTAATTAACAACTGTGTACTGTTCACTACTGTTCAGGTAGGTATGTCCTCCTGGTATCCAGGTAAATCGAGCAAAATGACTCAGCATTAGTTTTCCCCATCTAAAGACAATACGCAAAACTTAGACTTAGCTCCACAGAAGAATTACAAAAACGTCTATTTTTTATTTACTTCCGCCCTAAATAATTACCTGTAAGGAGTATAAGTCTATTTTTCTAAATTTTCTATTTTTATTAGATAAGTCCCATCAGAACGTTCGAAAGGATTTCGGTATTGCAAACTTATAAGGGCGAAATTAATAGACAACATCGATAGCTCAAGTCATTTCTTAGCATCGGTTTTCCCCATCTGGGACAGTACGCAATCCGAACCTTAGCGCCACAGAGGTATTACAAAAACGTCTATAAGGGCGAAATTAATAGACGTTTTTGTAATACCCAGTGGCGCTAAGTCTTGGATTCCGTACTGTGTAAGATAGGGAAAACTGACACTAAGCAATGACTTAAGTTATCGATATCGTCTATTAATTTCGCCCTTATTTAGGAAAAGGACTGATACGATAAAGTTACTTTAAAAATCAAAATATGTAATAATTTTAGATGAGAAAGTAACATAATCTCATACTATAATCTACGTCAGTTACGCTAAGCAATGACTTAAGTTATCGATGTTGTCTTTTGATTTCGCCCTCAATTTCCATTATCTTTACGTTTCGTGTTTTCTTGGCGTTGCAAAACTACAGCCTTTTTCCTCTAAAACTTTGTCTTTGCGTCTGTATCTTTGCCTTCCTCTTCTCCTATTGACTGCGAATTGGAATCACAAAAACGTCTATTAATTTCGGCCTCAATTTCCATTATTTTTAAGTTTCGTGTTTTCTTGGCGTTGCAAAACTACAGCCTCTTTTTCCTCTAAAACTTTGTCTCTGCGTCTCTATCTTTGCCTTCCTCTTCTCCTATTGACTCCTAATTCGAATCTATCAATTTTCTTGCTCACATATTAGTCTCCTTGTGTACGTGACCAAACCACCTCAGCCTGTGCTCTCTTTTGTTTTCCTTCCCGATGTTTCTGTACTTTCACTGTTCGAACTGTTTCTCTGACTAAAATTTATTAAGTTATTATTACTTGGCTGTCAAAGATATAAGATATAAGTTACTATAACTAAAGATATAAGGCTGTCAAATATATAAGTCAAAGATATAAAAAAGAAGAAGAAGAAGGAGAAAGAAGATAAAATGCTTTTGAAAATTAAATGGTGTAAGTTAACAAAAGGCGCGCGATTAGCTCAGTGGTTAAGCACTCGCTTGCCATGCGGAAGGTCCCGGGTTCGATCCCCCGTGACGACAAAAAATTGTATTCTTAATTTGGTTACAGTTTTGTTTGTAAGGAATACTCGTGTTGACCCAACGCATAATTGGGAAGTATTGTGTCACTTCTCGTCCATCAGAGGGGAGGCATACTACGGGATGGGCAAGCTACAACATAAACCACAAGCGTCTACAGTATCTCCTGTTTCATGGCTATGAAACAAAAAAGGCTGTGAAACACACATCTTTAAAAACTAAAATAAAAACATTACACAACTTTCTTCAGTAACTAAGCATTCTTCTCAATTTTCCTTTATTTTCATGCACTGCTCCTTTTTTCTCATTATTACTTATAGGTATTATTTAGTTGTCAAAGAGACAAGTTACTTCAAAAAAATCCTTTTAAAAATGCCGTTGTTTGGCGGTAAGTGAAAGCATTAGATCATCCTCTTGATACACAACGGAACTTTCTATAATATTAATACATAAACGTAGTATAAAACTTGATGAAACAAAAAAACAGTTTATAATATTTGTGTTAATCACTTTCGTGATATCACAACTACTCAAACTAGCTTTACTAAATCTTTGCTGAACTTGGGACTTGAACCACCGACCTCCAGGTTACAAGTGCGCCGCCTTATCTATCAAGCTACTGAAGTCAGCTGAAACAAAAGTCACAAATTGATGTAACAAAACCAACTACCTATTCCAGTTAATAATTATGGGCTCGTTTGTCTGAGTCTTACACGATTTTTGATACCTGTTGACTAGTGTTGATACTGTTGATGTTTATGTTCACAAAAATTTGTAATATACTCAGCTAGCTCAGACTGCAGTTATAATAACTTAATTTTTTATCATAAAGCATATCAGTGCTATCAACATTTCTTCTTATTAATTTCTCACTCCTGTCACCTGAAGAGAAGAGACAAGATAAACCATTCTCTGTAACGCCTGTGATACTAATACACTTGTAATAGAATAACACAAAGACACATAAATTCACATTATCAGCACTGTCTTCGCAGCTGAAACACAAACCCATAGCCCTCATATCTCCTCATCCGTTGAAACGGTGGATAGTCCGGGCAATAAACCTCTGAAAAATGGGCTGCAAAACAATAAAAATATCTGTTGATAGCTCTAAATGTGTTCCTTTTTCAACACACCACGACCACAAGTATTTTTTTCTCCGTGGCGTTTTTAATAAAGAAATATAAAAGTCACAGCATTATTATCAAGTCTCCTTCCTTTCAATCTTAACACTTTTCTGGACTTCTTTCTCTAAATACATTATGAGATGGTTATCACCGGATAGTTTACCCGTGCAATAAAAGGAAACGTTAAGAGAAGATAAAAAAGGTTCCGAGATGTTATCGCGGCCATAGAAACAGCACCAGAAGTTTGTACATTGAATGAAGAAAGATTTATGTTGGTCCTTACCGTAGCGGTGATGCATACAAACTATAATCCAACCATTCTTAACCAAAGTACATTATATTCAGGATGTAGTCTTTCTACTACAGAAGTTTGTGGTCATTGATATTATACCCCCTGAAAAAAACTAAAAAAACAAACAAACAGAGAAAATAATTTAAGTCTCTTTCGTTAACATATTCCACGGTAAAAGGAGATATCAGATGAATGCTAAGTTCAAGTCTTGTGAACAATACTGAACATTATTCCCTGCTAGAGGAAGTGATTTGAAACTTTGGAATAAGACTTTGGGGATCCCAAAACGTGTGTTGGCATTGAAAGTCATCGTGGACATTGAAATTTTACCCGATTCAGATTATCTTCATATCAGAAAAGTGAGAAGTTGAACTACATGTTAGGACATCTGTATATATTATGTTATTTATATTGTTCTCAATTTTGTATTTTAATATGTATCAGTAGGACTTGTTTGTACATATTATGTCCTATTAATTAAGAATTGAATAATAATAGTAATAATACATGTAAACAGTTAAGCACCACTATGTTAGCATTATTTTTCTTTTGTCCAGGAGTTTGGGATATTCCACTGCCTGGAAAGCCCCTTGATTTCAGAACAGCTTTCTCCCCTTCCTTCACCAATTGCTGTCAGTGTATCCTCTATCATTATGTTCGTATGTCATTATTTCCTCTCCCCTTCTGTTTAACTTAACTTCATTCTTCTTCAAGAAACTATGTGCAGATATAACAAGGTAGAAACATGGCACACATGTTTACTTGGCGAGAATCTGGAACCAACATTTTTTTTTTGTTTAGTAGCCTACACTCCCAATAAGGGATCGAAGAATCAATTGCAAACAATAACTGACCCAAGAAAATTTATCGATCATTCGCGCTGTCTCTCTTAGACTCAGGGTGGTATGCAGAGTCCTCACTGTAGGGATGCCTGGGTCATTTGTCCCTTTAGCTGATTTTGTTATGCAGAGACGTTTGTTTGAAGCGCCTGTGCGCATGTGCCTTCAGATGTCTCTTGAAAGAATAATTGTCAAGGTCGAATTTTATTTAAAATAAATATTTACACTTTACCTGGTCAATAGACGTTTTTGTGATATCTCTGTGGCGCTAAGTGTCGGATTTCGTACAGTCTAAGGGAAAAGCGATGCTAAGCAATTACTTAAGTTATCGATTAATGTCGTCTATTAATGTCGCCCCTAATTTAGGAAAAGGACTGATATGATAAAGTTCTATAAAATATGTACTAATTTTAAATGAGAAAGTATTATAATTATGTATATACATAATACTTTATACTTACAACCTAACCTAATCTCATACTTACAATCTAGGAAGGTTTTAGTACATTATCCATTTAACGATGAACTGTTAAGAAACCTAATTTTATAAATGGGGATAGGATGAAAAAGTCATTTAACATTTGACTCCTTTTAACGCCTTACACTTTTAACGATCAACTGTTGGGAAACCTAATTTATAAACGGGAAAGAGAAAGTCAAGGCATTTCATAATAATGTTTGACAAATAAATATTTCAAACGTCGCTTCATCGTGGAAAAGAATGTACAAGGGTTTTCCGGAAAAATCTCCAATATTTTTTTCTTAAGCCCTCCTAATATGTAATTTCAAAGACATCATTTTTCACTCTGTTCAACGTAGTTTACACTTTTTCTCCTCGTGTGATTTTCTTTTGTTAGGATGAACAATGGTCGCGATTGAACGTTTATCTATTGTCAGCGTCGATGGCGTGTTGAATGCACCGGTTCTCGTAGGATCACCGAAGTTAAGCAATGTCCAGCGAGGTGAAGACTTCGTGATGTTGACGTTCCGGCCCAACCCAGGCTGGGTGAGGTCAATGTGGGTAGCAGGTTTGTAAGTTTCCTGCGAATGAAGGGTTAAACCCCCCTGGTGTATGACCATGCAGTTGAAAAACGACGTTAAACTCTAGTAAAAAAAAGACACCAAGTATAGTTTTGGTAAATGGTAATATCGAAGAAGAAGATTTTTAGTGTCTTGCTATAGGACTATGACCATCAGAGAACGGAAAAGCCAACCCTAACGTCCCTAACAAGACAGGCTAGTTTTCAGTTTCCCAAGGGTTTAATGGCTTATAAACAAAATACCCCAAGTTCTAACGGTGCTTGGTCGCACATAGAAATATACATGTATAATTGTATATACAGTATGTTTCAGAAAAGGTGGCCACCCCCTCGTAACTTTTGAACGCGACGGAATTTTTCAATTCTGTAAAGTCCTAGGTATAGGAAGTGCCCTATGGCCCATCCTGTGGTCATATTTATTTTTGGCCCCGGTTGGCCCTTCCGGCTTTTAGGCCATATTTTTTCATTTTTCTCGCGAATTTTAAATAGAATGCTATATTTTTTATTCCTGTTAATTAAATTCCAAGTTAGGCTGAGTATAATGAGCTTTTAAAATTTTCAAAAACCTTATCAGGGGCGGAGCTAGTAGGGTGTAAGTTTCAAAATTGTTACACCCTGTATTTCAGCGTTAGTTAGATTTTTTAGTACTTTTTTTATGTTCATGGGTTCAAAATATTGTTTTACACCATATGAAATCAAAAAAATATTCTTGTTCACTTCTAATCAGGGTCATAGTAAGGTTTTTGTAAAAGTACTTTTTTTCTCACGTTAATTTTTCCGTAAATTAATGGTGTTCTCGAAATTGGCATTTTTAGAGGTGAAAGTCTGCAGTGACATATGTTTTTTATGCTTGAAATCGAAAGAAAACTTAACGAAGAAGCGATTAAAATCATAAAAAAAGCCATTTAACCTGCTAGTTTCTTCACGACAGTGTCCGGTAAAGTGGGTGAATTTCGTATTGGATTTTTTTTTTTTTGCTCCGATTTCAATTTTTTTCATATTTCTGGACGTTTCATAACCTCCTGAGCAAATTTGGTTTTGTGTCCGTCTGTCGGTCTGTCTATCTGTCTGTCGGTCTGTTAAAATGATTCCTTGTAACGCGCAAATCTCGGAAACTACTCGACCGATTTTTATGAAATTTTGTACACATCTAGGAGACATTCTGTAGATGGTCCCATTTTAAATTCATCGAATTCGTACTAGCGGCTCTGGGTGAAAGAGACCATGCGCCTGACCACTAACTTTTTACTTAAATGCTTATATCTCGTGAACGGTACACCCGATTTTAATGAAATTTTGTATGTATATGCATATTATTGTTTTACACAGGTTTTTTATATTTTCTTTTTAATTATTTATAATTTGACTCTGATATTTAAGAAATTCCGAAATTTTAGACAATAAAGTCAAAAAATAAGAACCACGACTTGCCGATACAGAATTTTTTGTAGAATTTAGAATGTAGAAAAAACGGTTTTCTACCATATAAAATAAATTTGAAGAAAATCGGTTCAGCCGTTTTGAAGATACAAGTAATTTAGTATAAAAACTCAAAATTCGCACGAGTACACAATGTGAAACAATCACGAGGAAGTATTGTGTCCATAATTGGCAGTGTTTTTTTTTGTTGTTGAGGAAACATAATTGGCATAGAAAATAAATAATATCTAATAAGGGAATATTACTTCAATGAACATAACTAAATGTGAAATTAAATGAAAATTACTTCTTCTAAATCAGTGCCGGATATTTTTTTTTCTCTAAAAATCATACTGGTGTTGCTAGTAATGAATACCAGGTCTCTAAATAAAAATCTAATTATCTCGAAATTTAAGAGAAAAAAAGACCAGGTCAAGTACCAAACTCTTGAGGGTGAAAATTAAACCAATTCAATTATTTTAAAGAGGCGAAAAGAGAGAGAGAAAGAGAGAGAGAAAAAAAATATCCGGCACTGATTTAGAAGAAATAATTTTCATTTAATTTCGCATTTAGTTATGTTCATTGAAGTAATATTCCCTTATTAGATATTATTTATTTTCTATGCCAATTGTGTTTCCTCAACAACAAAAAAAATCCAATACGAAATTCACCCACTTTACCGGACACTGTCGTGAAGAAACTAGCAGGTTAAATGGCTTTTTTTATGATTTTAAAAATGCCAATTTCGAGAACACCATTAATTTAAGGAAAAATTGACGTGAGAAAAAAAGTACTTTTACAAAAACCTTACTATGACCCTGATTAGAAGTAAACAAGAATATTTTTTTGATTTCATATGGTGTAAAACAATATTTTGAACCCATGAACATAAAAAAGTACTAAAAAATCTAACTAACGCTGAAATACAGGGTGTAATAATTTTGAAACTTACACCCTACTAGCTCCGCCCCTGATAAGGTTTTTGAAAATTTTAAAAGCTCATTATACTCAGCCTAACTTGGAATTTAATTAACAGGAATAAAAAATATAGCATTTCATTTAAAATTCGCGAGAAAAATGAAAAAATATGGCCTAAAAGCCGGAAGGGCCGACCGGGGCCAAAAATAAACATGACCACAGGATGGACCATAGGGCACTTCCTATACCTAGGACTTTACAGAATTGAAAAATTCCGTCGCGTTCAAAAGTTACGAGGGGGTGGCCACCTTTTCTGAAACATACTGTATATGGTTCAGAACGAGCCAACTTTCAACTTATGTTCTTCACTCCCCTCAGCAGTAGCATTCCTTCAGGGCACTTTACCTTTACAACCAATACAACCATGCCATTCCGGAAACGGAAAAACTCGGTCAGAATTTTCCGCTCCGACGGGGATTCGAACCCGCATCCTGCGGATCAGCAACCATTGCTCTTAAGCACTGATCTACGGAGGTTCTCTTCCATACCTAGGAAAATAATAATTAAATAAATATGTTTTTTTTGTGTTTATATATCACAATTTTTAGTAGGTAGCGCAGAATTATAGGACTTTTCCATATCGACACCCTCAGAGCAATAGGTGCTATCTGCGCAATAGCAAATTTTACAGGAGAGACAAAAAACGTTTTAAAGATTCATATTAATTATTTAAAGATTTTTTTTGTCCTTTTAATACACTATAGACCACAAAATACTAATTTTCCAATTTATTTTTTCTTAAAATGATCAGGACAGGAAGTACGGCACATAGCAGATATTGCACGCAGATAAGTAGTAGATAGCACAATTTCACTAATATTGCATTGTAGATAGCAGATTGGTGCCCACTTTTTTTCTTCATTATAAACTTTAATGCTGTAGTTGGTAGGTATTGCAATTTATTTGTCTACATATAGCACTTTATGGTTCTATCTTAGAAGAATTAGCGTCCATATTTTACCTCATTTAGCGTTTTTATTTTGTATTGCCTGTAAATAAAATGAAAAAAAAACCTTTTGATTGATAAACTCACTTTTTTAATTTTAAAACAATTTATTGGAGAAGTATAAAAGGCTTAAAATTAAAACAAAAATACTAATTAAACAAAATTTCACTTATGTTCTGTGTCTATTATCTAACTTTATTATAAAAATATACGATAGGTAACTCGTTTTTTTTTTTGTTTTTAACGTCGCTTTCAACTGCATGGTCATATCACAACGGGGGTGTTACCCTCCATTCGCAGGAAACTCACAAACCTGCTACCCACATTAACCTCACCCAGCCTGGGTTGGGCCGGAATGCCAGCATCACGAAGTCTTCACCTCGCTGAACGTTGCTTAACTTCGGTGATCCAACGAGAACCGGTGCATTCAACGCGCCATCGACGCTGGCGGGAACTCGTTTAGTTACTAAGTATAATTTTATACAAGAACAAAAAATTAAAATTGTAAAAAAATAAATAAAATAATGGGATACCTAGCCTTGCTATTTTCTCAGTGAAATTGCTAACTATAGCTTAACCTAGGAGTAAATAATGACAGTACGTCCGTGTGGCTCTCGGCTAAGAATAAGACCACAGGCTGTCCCCCCTGTCGTAAAAGGCGATTAACAGGAACATCTCTCAGAAGCTGTTGAAAAGCTTCATAAAAGAGATTTTTATAAAACTCTCAAGAGCTGCTGGAAGGCGGTTTGAATGGCTGCCCAAAGCTGTAGAGCCACTTTCCAGTAAAAAGAAGGCTCGTTCAGAAGAAACCACTTCAGAGCATCAGGGGAGAAGCTAATGGAGCAGAAGAGGCAGAAGATGCCAACAACCTCAACTATACTCTCTTGTAGAGATAGTTCAAAGGTGGCATTCAAAACCCCAACTGCTTCTCAAAGCTTTATAAACGCCCTGAAGTCTTTGAAAGTGGGAGTAATTCTGAAGAACTTCCCAAATGAGTCCTGGCCACAGGCAGGCGAAAATGTTCCTAACTTAATCGCCCAAATAAGCAAAAGAAATGCTCTGTCCGAGCAAAGAGGAATCCTTACTGGCTTTTCAACAGGCCACTGTAGCCTCAACTACCGTCTAAACAAATGAACATTGCTCAAGACCAAAAATGCAGTCTCTCAGAAGCTGCTGAAAAGCGTCAAAATAAAGAGATCTTTTTTAAACTGTCAGGAGCTGCTGGAAGGCGGTTTTGAATGGCTGCTCAAATCTGTAGAGCCACTTTCCAGTAAAAAAGCACCAAAAAGAAGACTCGTTCAGCAGAAACCACTTAAGAGCATCAGGGTGAGAAGCTAATGGAGCAGAAGAGACAGGAGATGCCAACAACCTCAACTATACTCTCTTGTAGAGATAGTTCAGAGGTGGCATTCAAAACCCCAACTGCTTCTCAAAGCCTTATAGAGAGAAAGAAAGTAAATTTATTTACAAACAACTGACATCACTATCGATGCTTGCCATAGGACACAGTACTCTTCTTAATTGTGTTTTTAAGTAGACAATGACAATGGTTATATTTCAGGATGGTTTGTATAGGTGGTTATGAATTATGCGACAAGAACCGCGAATAGCTGTGATAACAATGTCATTAATCATAGAGTTTAATGTCATCATGAAGTGACAGTCACTTCAATATCTGCCATCTGCAGAAAGATATGGAGAATCTTACCAAATATATTAATTCACCACCTCATTTTCAACTTTAATATGTGCTATCTACTTGAGCAGCCCTTTTGTTGACTGCTATCTACAAAATTTAAATGTTCATACAAACATGCAATTTGTGATATCTGCAGAGGTCAATTAAAATGTTAATTAATGTTATAAGAATAATTATCATATTTATTTAATAAATGTTCTATGTAAATAAATGTCTTTAAATTAATAAATCTACTACTTTGAAAAATATGTTTTCATTCAATAACATAAAATAAATACATTTTATTTTACCTCTTACTAGCAGAGCTCCTCCTCCTATGCTTTTCAATACACGTCTGAGCACTTGGCTCTTTTTGCCGTTGAATAAAAGTGCGTCCCACTTAGCGGATTTTGTTTTTCGCGATTTAAATATTTTCCCTCGTTTATTTAAAAAATCTGTTGTTACCACTGGATGCGCCTTCAAATGCCGAATCCGGCAATATGCATAACTCATTTTTCACAAAATTGTCAGATAGCACCTATTGCTCTGAGGGTGTCGATATCTTTTAATATCCTAATCTCTTATTTTTGCCTATAATTCCGCCACTGGTCGCTGCTCACATTAAAGCAGCTACTCATTTTTCCTCACGAGGTATGAGTGGACCCCTAGGAAGAATGAAAAGGAAAGTGAAAAGGAAAGTAAAAAGGAGATTGTGCAGTGTCAACTATTGCTTGGCCGAGCATGGCTTGATGCATTTTCCGAGGGTGCCTGCCTATATACGTTCATTACTTATACTTTTCTATATTGCCTTCCTGTTAGTAGGTGTCATTCTATCTGATTGACAGATTTCAGGACATTATACGTTAATCCTAACTTGTTTTATCTATCTTTTTTATGTGTCTTTTTTTTTCATTTTACTACCTATAGGTCTATCAATTTTAAGCTTTAGTTTTAGATTTTAGATAGGTTAGGGACACTTGTAAAATGGGTATCTCCCGTTTCAATAAAAAGTAAAAAAAATCGAATTCCTTGTCCTTAATTAAATTTTTGCACAATTTCGTTGAGGCCATATTTGACAAAAATTCCATTTTGTCAAAATACTCAGGTTTATGTCAATTTTTTAACATTGTCACCTTGACCTCCCAATCGAAAGTTTTGTATGCGAGAAATGAAATTCTACCAGGAAAACCATTTGTCGAATGAAATTCGACTTTTGGAATCCACCAATAATCATCAGTTTGAATAGTTGTGATATCACATTAAAATTGTGATCAACACAAATATGAAACTTAATCAAACAATAAAATAATTTCAATTCCACTCAATGAAATTGTTGTGTTGTGTTAAGGTGGTTGTGTTAGGAAAGGGACTCTTTAGTCTCATTCTTGCATGCTGAGAATTGTATTGAGAAATTAGCATACCACCCCTATACTTATGAGTTGTGTCATTCCGGACTGAATGATAAATCTTACAAATTCATATACATATAGCAGACATATTTCACTGAAGCTTTATCAAAAAGAGCGAAGTAAGTTCTCGAAAACGATTCGTACATTATTATGTTATTCAAATAAATATGTTATTTAAGAGTAACTTTCGTATACAGTCTGTTTCTAAAGTTTCTACCAATGTACCAAATAATGCTTTTAATACAACTTCTCACTTTTCTATCTATACTCATACTGATCATAAGTACCCATAAGTCTTTTTATGTGTTTTGGAAGTAATGCGTTTGTATTTCTTGGGTGTTTTTAAATGGATTAGCTTGTATACTAATGAAATATCTAAACAGTTTCTTTTGATTTTATAAGGCTAAATTTTGGTTTTTGATTTTTTAAGGCAAGATTTTGGTTTTTGATTTGTAAGGCGAGATTTTGGTTTATGTTTGCACAAAGTATCGACTGTATCAGAAAACAGAAAAATTAACCGATAAAAGTCAAGTTGTTGTTGTTGTAGCCAGCTTGGCTACAGCTGGAGGGGGGAATGATGGTCTCCAGGCAACTTTATTTCAAAGTTGGCTCGTCCTGAACCACATATTTCTATGTCCGATCAACCATCGTGAGGACTTGGGCTTATTCTTTATAAGAAATGTTCTCTGTTATAGTCCTCTAGCGAGACACTGGTCTTCTCCCTGTTTAACGTCCCACAGCCAGACACATAGAAGTCAAAGAAGTGGCTACGTACATTTGAGTAACACCCTGTAGTATTTACCATATTTTCGGGAGAAGAACAACAGAACAACACACTAATGGATTGTTTTCAAGATCTGCAACTCGCGTTCCGTGTGGGTGAGGCTGAAAAAATTAAAACATGACAAAAAAACGTTCCTTACCCCCAGAAAGTAATTTAAACGCTCCGGTTGTCAATTTTTGAAACATATTGTTCAGTGGTGTATCTCGGAAAAAAAGTCGTCTTTGTAACATAGGCCAGTGAGAATAATAATAATGATTACCTTTATTTGTATCATCTTAATAAGTTAATAAGCTTTAATACCGACCTTAATAAGTAATAATACCGACCTTAATAAGCATTAATGCTGACCTTAATAAACATTAATACTGACCTTAAGAAGCATTAATACTAAGCTTTTGTTTTTTTTCCCCCGATGGAATAATACTTTTTCGGTGGGGACTTCCCCCCGAAAGATCACTCGCGATGGTGTTCGAGCCATCGCTGAGCTCGGATGAATGGAGAAAATACTGACCTTACCCCAGTCAGACTGCTGGTCTACTCCCTGTTTATAGTGCCCCAGCCAGACTGCTGGTCTACTCCCTGTTTATAGTTCCCCAGCCAGACTGGTTAGACTGCTCACTGGACACACTAAACATCGTGACATCACGATAGTGATTAACACAATCATGATTTAATTTTTATATTCCTACGTATTTGAACTTACAAATTTACAAAAATCAAGCAAATGTTAATCTTTCACTCAAAATTTACCACTAGTCAAAACTAAAACTAAGAAGAAAGAAAATGAATTTACAAATTTACAAAAATCAAGCAAATGTTAATCTTCCACTCAAAATTCACCACTAGTCAAAACTAAAACTAAGAAGAAAAAATAAGAAGAAGAAAAAAAAAAAAAAAAAAAAACGAGACAAGAATCATTTTCCCAAAACATTGAAAGCGTTTCCAGAAAAATCTCTGGCTACAGCAGCAGGGCAGCCGTTATCTTCTAATAGGAATTCTTTCCCGCTCTGTCAAGCACAAGTCTCGGCTTATTCTATTTAAATGCTCTCACTCACTTGACCGGACTTTTTAATCGGAATAAAGTTTGATAAAGTGCAGAAAGTCAGTGCGTGACGTGGATGGATGGCGTAATAGAGTATGGTTCAGTGTCCACACAGCAATATAAGGGGACATGTTAGACACGTAGGTCTATGCATTGTTTACTTAGATTTGCGGAAAAAGAAAGGAGAATTTTCTTACTCTAACAAATACTGCGAAATACAAATTTCGCATGGAGCGCACCAATAGCTCAGTGGTTAGGCACTCGCTTGCCATGCGGAAGGTCCCGGGTTCGAACCCCCGCGCCGACAAAAAAAAATATTCAAAATTTGATGGTTACACTTGTTTGGGATACCTTCAGGTGACGTGTTGACCCAGTACCTAAATGGGAAGTATTGTGTCACTTCTCGCCCATCAGAGGGGAGACATTCTACGGGATTGACAGGCTACAACACAGACCACAAGCGTCGACAATAGCTCCTGTTTCATGGCTACGAAATGAAAAAGGCTGTAAAAAAACGAGTATCTTGCCACAATGCACTGACCTCAAGAGAAGAGGGGGACTTGTAACCTGGAGGTCGGCGCTTCAAGTCCCGGTCTCAGCGTAGATTTAGTAAAGCGAGTTTGAGTAGTTGTGATATCATAAAAGTCATAAAATTATTAACACAAATATGAGAACTTTTCTGTCTTGCCCCTGGAGTTCATATAGTGCTCTCGAACAGTCAACAGAAGGTCATATCTCTTTGTTGGATCAAATAATCACATTAACCTCATTTGCCTGAGTGGGGTCGCAATATGAGCACAATTTCTACAAGAAGGTTCACCACTCTGATGAGTCTTCATCAGCTTTGAATTTTTTTTTTTCATAACTCGCATAGCTGTCTTCATATTATTATATCATATCATCTACATATACATTCATATACACATCATCATCTCTGATTACAGTAATTATCTTGTAAGAACCAGTGGCTGGACTGAAGGATCGGTCAGTCCCCTAAATTATATACTTTGGATCAAAAACTTATGTACTTTGGTAAAAAAAAAAAAAAAAAAAAAAAAAAAAAAAAAAACTGGAAATCTTTATTCGAACAGAATGTTCAAATAAAGCAAATTAATTGAATCCAAAATGATATCTATACTTGTATGGTAATTCTAATTTAAAATTCTATATTTATTGGTTTTACAATTACAACTCTATTAAATAATGATCTTGCGAATAATTCGAATATGTAATGGAATGAATCAGTCAATCAATAAAATAGTGAGAAGTTGTACTAGTATACAGATATATATTCATAATAAGTTCTACTGTTGTAGCTAGGTTATTACTTACTAATCTTATTATATAGGTATACAAGCAATGGAAGACTTAAAGTTAAAAAAGAAGAATGCGTGATTCTTGAGAATTTGATAACTAGATTGACAACCGAACCGACCTCAGTAGCTTGATCGATAAGGCGGCTTACTTGTTATCGGAGATCGGTGGTTCAAGTCCCGGTTTCAGCGTAGATTTAGTAAGGCGAGGTTGAGTAGTTATGATATCACGAAAGTGATTAACACAAATATGATAACTATAGATTGACAATTTACAATTGATACTTGTAGATTTTCTAAATGTTCCTGAGTTTCGAGCTGTGCGATTTTTCTATTTCAAGCGTTCGTGTCACACCAGAACCCATGAGGAGGCAGTCTCTTAAGGTCAAGTTATGAAACAGGATTAGATTCTATCGCTTAGCACGCCATCTAGTAGGATTTTCAACCAATCACAGAGCACTATAGTTATAGCTGATAGCCTGAAAATTGTCTTAGATAAATCTAAGCCTGTTTTATAATTCGGCCGAAAATTCAATATTTTCAGGACATTGTTCTAGCATTGAGTAAGTAAAATACCAGGTAACAAATAACATGTGTGATATTTGACCTACAATTGAGACCCGCCTTATCCAATCAAATAGGAAAGTATAATTTTTAATGTGTTGGGATTATTTATTCATGTAACTTAGATACAGGACACAATTGTAAAATCAAAGGGTAAAGGTAAATATACGCCCGCATATGTGCCTACAACTTACGATAGTCTATCTATCTCCTATTATATTAAAGTGGTGTTTTTCAACTTTATAGCTATATACACCAACTTACGATAGTAAATGGGTGAATAATGTGTGTAACATATGAAATGGTTAGAGTCGATAGTTTAGCTAGTCTTCTTAATAGTTCTTATGGTACAGTAATTTCTCTTAGGTAGAAAATAATAATAATAAAAAAGAAATTAATAGACAAAATCGAGATCAGTTCAGTCTTGAGCATCGGTTTCACCATTTAAAACAATACGTAAAATCTAGACTCAAGTCTACAGGGGATTACCAAAAACATCGATTTTCTCCCCAAAATCGAAGTTGTCGACGTTCTGTTGTCAATTTTAATTTTTATCATTATTTGTTTGCACATAATAATTATATTCTATTAGGTTGGCGTCATCGTGAACGATGGTAGCCAGAGAGTGGAGGAATGACTCAGCAGTTCTACCTCTGTCTTTACAAGGAGGCTAATAATTGAGAAGGGCCCCCAGAACCAAGCCAATGCTGGTCTACTCCCTGTTTATAGTCTCCCAGCCAGACTGCTGGCTGTGTGGACATCGTGATATCACGGTAGTGATTAACACAAACCTGGTGTACTCCCTGTTTATAGTTTTTTTTATATAAATAATTTAACAATAATAATAATAAATAAAGTCCATTATTTATAACTACCCTTAAAAATTTCCGAGCTCTGAGGAAACACATAGAAAGCAACTTAATCATTCAGCATAATTTTTACATCTCTCTCCTCGAATGATTTGTTGAACTGCAGATAGGTAGTCAGATTTTATTTATTTATTATAATATCTTACTTTTTTCAAGAGAGAAATGTTAACAATTTTTTATACCTACTTAATTCTTTAGCGTTTTATGTGACCCTGGAGATCATTGTCTTGTTCTTGTTAATTTTTATAAAATACAGGTTCACCGGGGTTTTTCTTCAAAAGTAAAAGGTTTTCTTTTCTCACGTCATATTTTTGAACATTTTTTTCAATATAAAGCGATGTTTTTATTTTATTTTTATTTTCACCTTAACTATTGAATTGTCTTAGAATATAGACAATTCAATAGTCAACCCATAACTGCCCAAGGTGTCCTTATGGATACGCAAGAAAACCTATTTTCTAGTTCCCACAGAGCACAGCACAAGTGTTACTAGTGATTTTTTTTCTTGCTGAATGAAAGATTGACACTTGCTCTTCACATTATTATAATCAGGTAAAAAAGTCAACCGAATAACTGAATATCGTTGCACTTATTCCCAAATCAAAACAATAGAAATAGGATGTAGCCATCGTCGATGGCTCGTTGAATGAACTAGTTCTCGCAGGAATACCGAAGTTAAGCAACGTCCAGCGAGATGAAGACTTCGTGATGCTAGCATTCCGGCCCAACCCAGGCTGGGCGAGGTTACTGTGTGTAGCAGGTGAGTGAGTTTCCTGCGAATGGAGGCTACCTTCCATAAAAGAGTGTTATTATTATATTAAATCTGTTTATGCACTTGGCCCTGAAACTCTTACTTACTAACCTGATTAAGACAAACACAACACAAACACAACATTGAGGGGTTAGAATCCAACACCCTGTTCATCATAATTCATATTTCTTGATCAGATAGTAGCCCCCTGATTCCCTTCGTCGGATATGAAATACTCTTCTTGACTCGAAATTATTTATTTATTCATGTTTCCTTCAAAAGTTTTAAATAACGAGCTCTTACATTTAAAAAGAAGTCATTATCACTTGGGTACAGTTTGTGATGTAATAAAAGAAACAGCAGTGCGTTCAAGGTGTGGAAGTTATGAAGATGTCTAGCTGACACCTCCTGATTAATAATGATAATGATAATAATAATATTCTTCTTCCGCCTACACTTTGCCTTTTCAAAAGCCTACTTGGGTTCGATTGCCAAGGGTTTCAGTAGGCATGGAAAAGGTGAAAAGACTTGTGGAATGGTGGTACCTAATTTCTCAAAATTTCTATTCTATTATCGATCTACTTATCTTTTATGACATGCAACACTCTAAAGTGGTAAATGTCATGTTCTATGGTTATACACACCACTAAGATTTCTATTAAAAGTACGCTCAGTAAGATAGTTATTTTCTCAGGGAATTTTATACTTGATACTTATTTCAGTTGTAACAAATTCATCATTTTGGTAAATTGCATCTTTATTGATTTGGTAGGACAAGAACACTATGTCCAATTATCATTGCTGTTGTTGTTTTTATAATTATTATTATTAGTCTTATATTGCTTCTCTTGTAGTATCATCTTTATTATTATTAGTCTTATATTGCTTCTCTTGTTACTATCATCTTTATTTGGTAGGCAGAAGAGCACTAAGGCACAAGAACTCTATTTGTGAACGTAATTTCCCAAGAATTCTATTGAAAGTATGTTCGGACTCCACTTCTATCTTGATCGGATCGGTAGGGACAAGAACTCCGAGGCACAAGAGTACTATTTATGAAGGTATAATAATAGAGCCTGCCAGAGATTGGAACTATAAAGGCAATTACAGAGTTCCAATCTCCCGCTTACGTGTGCAAGCGTGAAGAATCCGGCCAACAATGGTGATCTTGAACAAAACATTCAACACGTGGTCGTCTGTCACGCTACTCAATATCTTGTCAACGCTTTTTCAACGTCTCTCATTATCAATCTGAGCTGTGAAGATTTCTTTTTCGAAATGAGATCGAACACGGGGCATGATAATAGTTTCTGATAGATTTTCTACACCATCACCAATAGCACAATCATTCTCATTGATCAGTACTCGTCAATCTCATCCTCATATTCTTTTTCTAGGATCTAAAAACAACGTAAGTTTCATTTCAGAAATACCAATAAAATGATTCTTGAAAAAAGTAAAACCCAAATCATTTTTCAACGCTCTTATGAACATTTCTTTCTTTGTAATGAAATCCTTACTTACACGGGGATAGTTTATACATCCTTCCTTGTGAAGAGATTTTTTTGAAAGGAGATGTGATCTGTACGTACACCGAACACGAGTTCAAGATGAATTGATAATAGTTGATCTATGTTGGCTGTGGAAAGTGTTTTCGAAATTGGATCTACACGGTAACGCGGGCCCAAGATGACAATGGTTTTTGATATATAGAACTTTGTGGGTTTCTAAAACCAAGTGTTATTTTATTGAAGAATTATTATTATTAAGTTATTTATTAGATAATTGAAATATGTACCGTACAAATACTTTATATTTAATTCTTAAAGACATAATAATATGACTTCAGTACAAATCAGTAGATTATATTTTATTTTAAAGACAAAAAATATGACTAAATTTTAGCGTTATGGGACTCCCTGTTTCGAGCCGACAATCTAAATCCAGCAGTACTATATTATAATATACTATACTTCAGTACAAATCAGTGCAGTGGAAAAAGAAAAGTGAGAAGTTCTAATAATAGATGTGTAATCAGAACTTGGGACTCAAGAGACAACATTGGAGGATCGCAAGCCGTTTCTCTTACAAAAAAACATAACTCCATGCACATTTGACATTTCCGCGTGACTGAAAAATAATGAAACGTCTGTTGTTGATATAATTTTAAGATTATGTTTATTTGTTTTGCTTTTCTTCCCATTCATTCTTGATACAAGAAAGCAGCACAAGGATTTTCACTCAATTCAAAGTTCATTTAATACGGATAATCTTAACAACTCGAGAAAAAGAAAATAAAAACTTTCGAAAACACAGGATATTACAGGTGTTTAGAACACCCTCATTTTACTGTTTATTTTATCTTCTTGGCTTTTTATTGCTTTCTTCATCCTACAGACAAGTATAAACAGGAAAGTAATGTAAAAGGCTGAAATTTTCGATTAATTTTCAATGTCAATGCACATTTTGGTGTCCTCAGAAGTCTAGATTTAGTTCTGACACTGATTACTATTATTTAATTATATTATGAACAAGAAAAAGATAAACAACATCGATAATTTATGACAGATTCCTAACTAAACGGGTTATTACCTAGGCAATCTCTTCCACACAACTGATATTCCAACTGCGGACTGTTTCGTGTTGGCAAACAAAATTCTCTATAAATATACGCTATGTATAGTTATACAAGAAATATGACAAAAATTGAGCTATTTTTGTGCCAATAGAATTAAAATATGGCTTCATGTAAGCCCTAGTCATTTTGGATCTGCTTAGTGGCGGTATTTTGACAACTTACTTGAGTTCTGGTTGAAAATTGAGAAAATAAAGTTAGAAATATTCAAAAAACTTATAATTTGACTGAAACAACATAGTAATCCAGTCATGGAATCTGATGAAAAATTATAGCCATAACAATAATAATAACTTAATTAGAATTGAAAAATTCCATGTGTATTTTCTTTTCATGAACAGAAGAAAAACATGCCTTATGTCACGAGCTAGAGTAAAGTGAAATTGATGCTTTTTACTTCCAAAAATTACTTTTAATTCCGAAGGGCTTATAAAGAAAAGTCCAAGTCCCCACTATGGTTGATCGCACATAGAAATATGTGGTTCAGGACGAGCCAACTTTGAAATCTATACCTATCTACATTCTATTATATTAAAGTGGTGTTTTTCAACTTTATAGTTAGATACACCAATTTGAAATAAAGATGGCTGGAGACCATCACTCACCCCTCCAGCTGTAGCCAAGCTGGCTGCAACAACAACAACAACTTCCAAAATGTGTCTGCAAAAATACTGTTAGAACGAGTAGTGGTAGGTTCAAAATTGATGTCACATAGAATGCAATTTATATCAATATTGTTTGACATCAATAACATTACTTATCTGATGTACATTAAAGACAAAGTGAGCAATTGATGCACCTTGAGATATTCATCTTGTTTTTTCTTTCCCTTTTCTTTCTACAGTTTGGGACACTATTTGATGGAGAATTATTTTTTAAATGTTTTTTAATTCGGAAGAGTTTGCCAAAGGCAATAACCCCGCCCTTTCGTTAGGACATTGTGTGTATGTATATTTATCTATTTTTTTTCCTTGTTATTGTTTATACTGTTTCAATGTTTTTTTTTTTTTTTTTTTTTTTAATAAAAATAATTTTTGTACTGTAACTATGTTTTGTCTTACTGTACATTTGCGAATTAAAAGATTAAATCGATAACTTAAGTCATTGCTTGTATTGGTTTTCCTTATCTTGGACACTACGCAATCTGAGACTTAGCGCCACAGGGGTAAAACAAAACGTCTATTCATTCCGCCCTTAATGTCTTTACTTTTGACAGATCCAATGGCGCAGGGCACTTGTCTCGTTAATATTATTGTTTTTTGAATAAAAGAAAAAAAAAAAACCCTAAATAAAAAATGATGGGGTAGAGAATGATGTACTTCCAGATTATGGTGATACCACAAATAATATGCATCATTTGTCAAAATTAGATAGATTTATCGCATGAATAACTTGTACGGTGTAATTTTATTTTCTGTTTTCCTCCAGACAAGTCATTTTATTTCCCCGAGATATTTTTACTTTCTATTACCTTGAAGTTGAAGAAAGACTTGCATTTGATCACTTTTTTTGAAAATCATTGAAACATTTATTTCATTATTAATTACAAATAAAAGATTTGGGAAAGGGTTGGGTGGAAGAGATTGCCATAGGCAATAACCCCGCCCTTTAGTTAGGACATGTGTATATATTTTGTTTATTTTTTTTTCTTGTTTATATTATTAATATTGTCAATTTTTATATTTAATTTTTGTCTGTATATATGTTCTACTAATAAAGAGTTTCTAAATAAATAAACATTACTATATTGGTACTCTTTTTGAAATTAAGGGCTGATAACATTTCTGGTCGAACAAGGACCCAATATGGGATCCATAAAAGAACTTTGTGTCTTATTTTACCAAAAATTAGCTGAAACCTAGCAGTGATTCACCTGAAGGCTTTTCCCGTGATTGGGGCCCTCTTTGGAATATTTTTTTTGCGACTATGTTGTTAATTTTTTTATAAAATTTCAAAATTCTTCGCAGTTCTCTTCTAAAATGACAGGTTGAATTTTCCTCACACATGAAAAATAAGGTGTTTATCCCATTAACGAGGATTGATAATAATTGATAATAATCGTAAACGATGGTAGCCAGACAGAGGAGGAATAACTCAGCACTTCTACCACTGTCTTTACAAGAAGGCTAATATAATTGACAAGGGACCCCAGAAATACTGGTCTACTCCCTGTTTATAGTCCCCCAGCCAGACATTATTATAATATTACGATCATATAAAAGCTCTTCTTTAATTTTCAAAACATGGATTAATATCCATCATCTACTGTAATAGAAAGTCGTGTGGTATTCACACTAGCTGATTTCCATTCGTATCTGATTGTAAAAGCTAGTTCAGTAAAATGATTGAGATTTTCCTCTCCTGAGTATATCGAATAATTTTATATAGACTTTGACATTCAATCACTTTTATATTGTCTATTCTATAGTCTACCTCTGTATAGGGGTTATTTCTGAAAGCATGGCCTAGACTCCCAGAGTTTCAAAAATACCTTAAATTGACGAATGTAAAGGGAGCTATAAATTATATAAATATGTTTAATAAAACAAACTATTCTAGTCTTCCGACCCTACCCAGGCTGGGTGAGGTTAATGTGGGTAGCTGGTACGATTCCTATAGCGATGGGAGGTACCCCGTCCTAATCAGGACTTTAATTCAAATAGAATCGTAGGCGTTATGAAGGGCATTTGTGGATTCACAGAGTGCCGCCTTTACCACTGAGCTACCGGGACAGACGTATGTTAGCGAAGTGCTTTTAACTTTTATGTATTCAATGTCCTTGACAAATACTGTAAAACATGTCATGAAAATTATAAAAAAGTTTGACGTTAAGTCTGATTGACCTAAAACATTTCTCTTGAAGATTTTAACTAAAGAAAAAAGAAAGGTAGGCACGATCTTAATAGTTAAGTATATAAAGTACATAGAATTGTATCTTGAAGGGTGAATATTTATTAGAACAATTAAATACTACCCTTCCGTTTAGTTGTAGGGTGAAATAATTAGAAGAATTAATTTACCCTTTTTGTTGTTGCATTTTTGCAAAATGTTCGTCATTTCATTTTGTACACAATTATATTAATAGAAACCTGTTTTGTCCATTAAAATGAGTTCTAATAATCAAAGTTATAGTTACCTAATAATATAATAATATTAACTCTTTATTGACAAGAGAAATATTGACAAAGGGCGTGATTATTGCCTGAGGCAATCTCTGCCATCAAACCCGATACCTAAGTCACCTACTTTAATTGATATGCTTAACGTATAATGTGTACCTATGAATTATGATAGTTTATAAATTTATCTACTAAAGAAACTATTAATCTACAACAAAAAAAAACTTAGGGCGGAATTAATAGACAACATCAATAACTTAAGTCGTTGGTAAGTGTCGATTTTCCCTATCTTAAACAGTACGCAATCCGTGACTTAGCGCCACAGAGGTATTACAAAAACGTCTATTAATTCCGCCCTTAATGTAAGTATTGTAAGTGCACCCATTCATTTCAAAGTGACCTACGAAATGTCAACATCACGTGGCGTTCCCTGAAAATTTATTCTTTTTTTTCCATTTGATCATTTTCATAATTTAACCTGCAATTTAATTACTCCCATTTCTATGCTTCTAGTTGTGCGGAGTTTTTTTATGATCGACGACGGTGGAAATGCTTTTACAATGAAGATTTTGAAAAAAGAGAGCAGCATAACTATAAAATAATAATTAGTACCTACCATTTGAAAAATGAAAAAAAAAACTTATTCATGAGAAATAAAGACATATTCAAACAAAAAATACGATATTTTATGACTTCTGAAAGGCATTTGACTTTGTCAAAAGCAAAGAAACCTAACACTTCCAACGGATGAAATCATTTGTTGAATTTGGTAGAAGCAAACTCGCAACCACTGAACAGATAAGTATGAAGAATGTGGACTTGTGGAACTTGTAGGTATCTTAAATCCAAAATTCCACAATTTGAGAAAAAGCATTGCACAAGGAGGTGACGTATTTTTTTACATTTTTTTGTTGTTGTTGGACAAATACATTTTTCATATTTTTCTAATTGAGGAAATCACACAAAAATTGGTACAGAGATAGCAAAGACATGGTCAATCCTGGCCAAATTTCATAATTGAATGAAGATCTGGGCTGCGAGACATTCTTCAGATCTACGGTCCAAATAGATATCTCACAGTCCAGGAGACGACGGATAAGTTTGAATTTACACGCACGGTCCAATTTTAAAGGTCTTGGACTGTACGGTCCGAATCCGTCAGTTTATGCCGCACGTGTGAAAGGCCCTAAAAACTAAATCGTCATCACTAGATTGAAATTATATCCACACACATTAAAAACATCTTTCTATTATTTGTTTTATTTTCCATTCTTTTCGACTGAAAATACCTTCATTCACCTAATATTTCTTGAATGAATAACTTATTTTTATAGCTCATGTTGAACATAAAATTTAAGCTTGTAAAAAAAATCATGACAGCACGTATTGGTCGTATACTAAAGTTTCAAATATGAACACAACTCTGTTTGACATAATGCCAAATCAAAACTTTATAAAAATTCTCTATCAAAACTTAGGAATGTCTTTTCCACCAATCACGAAAGGAGAAGACAAAACTCCCAACAGTACGAGAAATACGAAAATGTATGAATTCCAACAAAATAAGTTAAACTTCGTGTGCTTAAAAAGCAAGAAAGAAAAATATATTTTAATGATATTTATACCAGTCAAACCTGGATATGAGAGAACTTATAGAATCGCAATTTTTTTCTATCCAGGTTTCTCTTATAATCATTGAATCAGTTGTTACTAACACGCATATCCATACAAAATTTCATCAAAATCGGGTGTACCGTTCACGAGATATTATAAGCGTTATAGTAAAAAGTTGGTGGTCAGGCGCATGGTCTCTATCACCAAGAACCGCTACTGCGAAGTTGATGAATTAAAAATGGGACCATCCACAGAATGTCTCCTATGTTTACAGAATTTCATCCAAATCCTTTCAGTAGTTTCTGAGTTGCGCTTTACAAGGAATGTATTTGACTGACAGACCAATAAATAGACGTAAAACCAAAGTTGCTCAGGAGCTTATGAAACGTCCAGAAATTATAAAAAATAAATATTTTTTTTTTTTTACAAGAACCAACACAATACTTCCGATTTCTAACATTAGAAATTTCTCGGAAGTAAAACTTCAAAAATGACCTATGCTCAATTCCTCATCCATCTCACTCCCTACAAATACCATTTTGTAGGTCGACATCACGATGTATTCATTCTGTCTAGGAATTCCTAAAACTTGCACAAAATATTTCCGAACTTTTGATACGTGATCTGTAAAAGTTACACCCTAAAAAAGAAAGAAATAGAACTTAATCAGGGTTCATTAGTGTGTGCGCTTCTTCTCTCATGATCTTCACCCCTACGTATTTTTCTTTTATAGATGAAAATATTGAATTGCTTCCGAGTATGTGTGCAGGAAGGGAGGAACTTTGGTGGTGTTAACTATGTATGTACAAAGGACATGATATTACTCGATGTACACTGGTAGTCAAGTGTTTAACGCGCTAGTCTGGTAATCCAGGTAGCGTAGGTATCCGTTGGTTCGAGTCCCACCCAGTGCACGAATTTTTCCTAATTAATTTGAGTTTTTGACCACATAATAATACGACTCTGAGGGTTAGGTGGTAGAAAATGCTTTGAGTATTAGCCTCGCCTGGTGGTTACCTTCCACTAAAGAGTAGCATCACTCAATGGAAGAATATAGAAGAGACCTTAGGTTAGTGTGGTGATCTTGTGTGCATGTTATTTTAGTCGAGTAAATTGTTGCGGAGTACAAGCAAGCAGCTAGTATTTGATAAAATTAAACACTGGCTCATCTCAATTTCAACTATCAATAAATCATAAGTAGAAGGAAAAATATAATAAAAATATAAAGTTACGAGTGGTAGAACTTTCTGAAAAAAGTCAGTAAAGAAAAACATCAGTTTCGTGAGAAGTTTAGCATGATAAAAGTGAGAACTTAGAATTGCAATGTATTGGAAAAGCAAAATTTAGATAATTCGCGAGGAAGTTATCGGTCAGTTTTGCAGAGTCTTTTATTTATCCTTTGGGTTTTTTTTTACTATAGACTCGAAAAATAAATAGCTTCAGAAATAACCTTTGTTCAATAAAATTCTCCCTTCTTGGACATCGGGGCAAACTAATTCAGACGTGTTTACTTCGCAACTTCTCTCCTCAAAGTTTGCTTACTTTTTTGGCATTGGAGAGAAATAGCTCTAGAACACTCAGCCAATTTCATTTGTATTATTTGACCTACAAGGGTTGGGTGGGAAGGTAGGCAATCTTTTCCATAGCCATAGGCAATCTCTGTGCTGAATCATAATATTCCGGTGCTAAATCATAATGTTATCAGTCAAAACTGTCGAAACAATAAAAAGTGAGAAGTTCTATTAGAATTAGTTGTTCAATTTGTTTTGTACAACTGTATTTTGTTTCATCTTTAGAATTTCTTCTACATTATTTCGTATAGCTCATACTTTCTTGTCGCTTTCGTGTTTTTTCTCTCTGATGGCTATTTTTTTTTCAATAAATAAATTGATTACCTATCTTATTTTCCGAACGTCCATCACTACTCGTATTTCACTTGCCAGGATGCATGCCAGGTGAAAGTGATGCACATTATTAAATAGGATATGTACTTACATTTATTATTTACTTTAGTAGCGATTTGGCGAGTTGACCAAGGAAGGCATGGGGTATGGTTGTTTGTGAGAAGGCATCAAAAGAACAGTCACAAAATCATTTTTTCAGGAGAGCGATTTTAAATCTGGACTCCCTGCGTTTTCCCCTTTACACATTTGAAACCAAATATCTCGAGACTCTGATCTCTTATCCATGTTTGGTTTATCTATAAAAACCACTTGAATGCTCACGAATTTTCTACCACTAACCCTCAAGTTTTATTACTATGTGGTCACAAACTCAAATTAATGAGGAAAAATTCGTGCACTGGGTGGGATTCGAATCAACGGACCCCTACGCTACCTGGATTACCAGACTAGCGCCTTAACCACTTGACTACCCGTGCACCACCAGACACCAGGAAATAGTATCAAGGTAAGAAATAAACAGTACCTGATTATTTCCGATCTTTTGATCAAGTTGACTGGTCTATCAGTGTGCGAAATTCTAACATAGCCTTCATGATATATTTGAAGATGCCTGAATTCCGATATACCTGCTATGTATCAGTAACTACATATAAATAAATAATTAGATTATAATGATCGTGTTCTTTTCAATGAAACTTTTCCCTGGCTATAGGAAACTAACTACTAATAAAAATTACTATCTCGAAATCATCTCTGATTTCAGAGGTGCTATACTGTTTTTTCACGACCAGTCGAGAAGTTTGGAGAAAATATAGCTGTACAGGTGTTGTAAGTTAAATATAAGGTCTATTTCGTACATTGTGTACGGATATACTTATAACATGCAATGTAAAAACCAGAAACCAAATCGTAAGCCAAAGTCAATGGCCTGATAAATATCGCGAGTTCTTCGTAGATTTCTGGACATTGCTTATAAAACCTGCTTGGTATTTTTGGCCCAATTCAGGCTGAGTGAGGTTTATAACCTTAATTTATTAGATTACAAGCCATTCTGAATGAAATTTAAACTCGAAAGCTTTACTAAATATTTGCTTAACTTGAGACTCGATCCACCGACCTCCCAGGCTACAAATCCGCCGCCTCATCGATCAAGCTATTGTGGTCGGGTTTTGGCTATCTAAATCCATTTAATAAATTAACCTTATCCATCCAGCCTGGGTTTGGCCGGGAATACCCAGAATTACGATAATTTGGATTTAATTGATGAACACGTTATACCACCCCATGTTCATATGTCTAATAACTAGCCTGGAGTTGCTTAACTTCAGCGAACCTTGTGCTTAGGAAAACTGGTGCACTCAACAAGCCATTGAGACTGGCTAATAAATTTTACTTAAAGATAGGTACGGCATTTAACATAATTTAAGGACTTTACTTCTCTGACCTTAATTAAGTGCCAACCGTATGGGTTTGATGGCAGAGATTGCCTCAACAATAAACACGCCCTTTGTCAATATTATTCTTCTCAGTGAAGAGTTACTATCAGGCCGGCAGGTGGGAAAATATTTTTGGGGGTGTTGCCACATAAACCGAACTAAAATGGATTATATATATAGAGAGCGCCTGGTTAATTAATTTATTAATATTATAATATGGTGCCTTTTTGGTATCCACATCTTTCTAGCACCCACAAACTTCTATACAAACATTTGTCTACTGAATTTATGATGAAAACAACAAGAAAAATAATATTTATTATTGGGAGGTAAATAATATCTTCTTAATAAATAAAATACTTATTGCCCGATTAGGACTAATGAGTCCGATTATTCCATCAGTAAGCCCAATACGTAGTGTTCAAATCCCAAATGGGAGGATGTCCTTTCCCTGCTGGTATTCGAACCCGCGACCTCTGGATTACCAGACTGACGACGTCTTGAGTACTGAGCTACGGGAATAGAACAATTTCCTACCTGTGTTAAAAGATATCAAAAGACTGAAAATCGGCCATGCCTCAGTTAACAATCGCCGTGCCACAGGGATCCATTTCGCCAGCACCACCACCTTCCACAGGTCTAGGCGAAACGCCGCTATTTTTTTTTTATATCTTCCTTCTTCTTCTTATTGTTATTATTGTCATCTTTTCTCTTTTTTTAATAGAATAAAATAAGTAATGCGAGTGTAAAATGTATAAATAGAAAATGATATATTTCTTCACGCCTGAGTCTTCTTCAATATCATCGTGATACGTGAAATTCTTGGTTATAGGAGGGGCAACCCGGTCCCTACCCAATGAATACTCGCGGGAGGGAACAGTTCGCTAGACTGTATCTTCCCACCGCCGCTTTTTTTATCAGCGTTTCCTTTCTAGTAAGATTTTTAACAAGTGTAGGATCCGTGATCGCGCTGTCGTATATTACGTAAATAAATAAATTTCTTTATCAATTCAATTAACAATAGACGTGTATTGTTGACAAATTTTACATTTTGAAAGGCGGTTTCTTTTGTAGAGCTATTTTTTGTGGTTTGTTTTTGTTTTGTTTTTTTAATTTTTATGTTTGCTATGTTTTGTTTTGTTTTAATTATATAATTATTATTTTTCGTGCTTTTGTCGGGTCAGTGAATTTATTAATCTGCAGTTAAATTTTTTTTTATTTAATAAAGTATTTAATTATGTTTTATAATTTACTTTCTGTTAAACGCTTTTTTTGTTTTCTTGTTACCAAAAAATTGTTATGAATTTTTTCTAATATTAATTTAATGTTTTTACGAATAAGGTACTGAATTTTGAGGCTAATCTATTTTTTTTAAAAGTTTTTTTAGTATGTTTTTAATTAAATTTTCACTAAAATAAGTAGTTAACTAACTGAATACTTACTTAACAAAGTAACAATTTATTATGAACCAAACCCTGATATAACTTTCAATATGACACTATAAGAAACAAGTTTAGTCATAAAATAACATTTTTCATCAAGTAAAAATGAATTTTAAGAAAAGTGCGGTCATTAAACAAACATAACGATTCATCAAGAAAGTTGAATGAACTTTATGCGGTCAAACGATCGAACAACTCGATCGGAAAAAGTGACGAATAACTCGAATTGAAGTGCGGCCAAATTCTTCAGTTTGATAGCGAAAACAGTCGAATTCTAATGATTAACCGTGGTCAACGTCACACAGAGTCAAAAGTCTGTATAAGTGTGATCAAACTATCAAACTCTTTTCATTGATAGATAAAAAAAGTCGTATCCAAGTGCGGTCGAATACGGTTTAACTCTTGTTGGCAAGTTGGTTTAACTCTTGTTAGCATGGTGGTTTAACCCGTTCAACTCTTGTTGGCATGGTGGTTTAACCCGTTCAACTCTTGTTGGCATTATGGTTTAACCCGTTTAACACCGTTGAAACCGCGTTGTTTTTTACATTTTTCAATTACTGTGCGGTGGTATAAGTGCGGTCATGTTGCCTTACAACGTAAACGTTCTGCCTCGGGACTGCACAACTTTCCAGCTTGGGTCTGTTGGCTCAAACGTGATGAACTCGACCTTCTCCCACCATTCCTGGTTCGTACCGGCGGACCTTTGTGGCGCCCCGTACAAGCGAAACCCCCCCATCTCTCTGCTAGAGCCAGGGCATGTTTGTTGAACTATACTTCTTCCTAGGCTTAAGAACCGCGCTAGAATAAGCTGACTTTTGACGGACTTTTAACACATAGACGACCGGCATGTTTTTAGTAAGTTCTCCCGTGGGACCGGCGATGTTTAGGCTATTCACAGGCGTAGTACATGCGTGTACCACCGGTAGTACGTCCGGTCCATTCCGTAAAGACATGCGTGTACCACCGTGGTACACCCGGTCGTCTAAGTGTTAAAGGAAAAAATACTGTAACAGTGGAACCTGGATATTTTTTTTTTTTTTTGTTACGATGCAACATTGTGCATAGTAAAATTACTGTGCAAAACAATACAAGCATCAAATTATGTACATGACAGATAAAATACGGAAAAAAACAATCCAAGGGACAGAGCAAAAAATCTATTATAAAGAGGTTTAAAATACAGCCAGTTCTCTTGTACACATAAACAGGTGACGCAGGGACCCGATATTTTCTCTATTATAGAGCATTTTCTATTATATCTCATTCTATTATATCCAGGTTCGACTGTATTTTATAAGAGAGCTGGATATAGGATAACCTCGATATTAAATAACAATTTCCAGGTCCAATTAACTATAAGGGAAAATAAGGGCTCTATAAGAGAAACCTGGATGGATATACAGAGAAGAAAAATCCGGTCGCTAGAGTTCTCTTATATCCAGGTTCCACTGTATCACACCAATAAATGGGACTTTGTTTAGATGGTTTGGCTGCGGGACGTTAAACAGGGAGAAGACCAGTGTCTCACTACAGGACTATAAACAGAGAACTGACTAGCCAACCCTTACAAGCCAGGCTGGCTTGCAGTTTCCTAAGGGTTTAATGACTCATAAAGAAAAGTCCAAGTCCTCATGATGGTTGATCGCACATAGAAATATATGTTTAAGGACGAGCCAACTTTGAAATAAAGTTGGCTGGATACCATCACTCACCCCTCCAGCTGTAGCCAAGCTGGCTACAACAACAACAACTTTGTTTAGACTGTGAGAGTAATAAAGGGACTATTTAGTCTCATTATTGCAGGATTAATTGAGTATTATAATTATTGAGTGTTCCATTCCGGTGATCAGGGGTCAAGGTGTCTATTTGGTAATTCAGAGGTTGCGGGTTCGAATCCCAGACGGAACTTGACAAGTTATCCTCCCATTTAAGATTTGACCAACTGGGACTCTAATGGGACTCTGTTTCTAGTCACAGGCAGTAGAAAAAGGCTATATTATAATAATAATAATAATAACACTCTATGGTGGAAGGTAACCACTAGGCAAGGTAAAAACTAGTCCAAAATATCAGCCTAGTCCAAAATTTCACCCTAGTCCAAAATTTCACTCTAGTCCAAAATTTCACTCTAGTCTAAAATTTCACTCTATAGTCCAAAATTTCACCCTAGTCCAAAATATCATCCTGGTTCAAAATTTCATTCTGGTTCAAAATTTCACCCTGGTCCAGGTTTAAAATATCACCATGTTCCAAGGGTTTCCATTGTTCTAAAATTCTTCTTCAAAAACAAAGAATTCTTCTCGAAGAGATAAGTTTAGGTTAAGCAGTATAGTATTTCCAGTATCTGGAAGTCTTATTAAAAATATATAAAAACAAGTAAATAAGTAAAGTAAAAAAGTCACTTAAGGCCAAATATAAAACAGGATTAAAGTGCTGAGCCAGACTGTCCCTCAACTCGGGCTATAGTGTGCTGTGATTGGTTGAAACTCTGACTTGAGGGCGTGTCTGGCAGCTGGCTAAGCTTATCTTTGGCCCTTATTTATACTGCCCGATTTATTCGAGCAGTGGTTTTGGTGCCATTATTATTATATGTAGTGAAAAGTCTCAAATATATGAAAATGTATGGGTGGGATTCTATGGATCACTATATACACTACTTTTTTGTTTTGGAAATCAGCAAATTTAGTCCCTACCTGGATTTATACTACCTGGATTACCAGACTAGCGCCTTAACCTCTCAACCTGCATCCATGCACGACGTGATGATGATTCTTATTAGTGATGATGATTCCTTAGGCTAATAAAATTATTGTGAAAATTCACTCTTCTATTTTAAAACTAGCTCAGAGTAAAATTGTACAATTAGCTCAGACAAATTGATTCTGCCGGCGTTTTGCAAAGTGTCTATGATACAATAAGTCCACAACGTCAAGAAAACAAAGTATTCTTTCATTTAAAAGTCTGTTCATGTTAGGTACATATAGGTACAACTTACCATCATAACAAGTTGTCATATTAATTATTTTATTCACAAAAGTGAGCAAGTTTGAACACAATTGTTCAAACTTGCTTTACTTGTAAGAACCCACACTTGGGACTCGAACTAAAATTAAATACTTCCGATTTCTAATATTAGAAATTTATCGGAAGTAAAATGAATGAACATCTATGATCTATGATAGTATAAAAGTGTACAACTTCAATTTTCTCTTTATAATATAAGAAAGGGAAACTAAAATATATAATACCTTAATTTTTTTTGGTTCGAGTCTCATGTTGCTCAAAATTTAGTACATTAGCTACAAATTATACTTTATTTACAGTCAGCGCAAGTCTGATAGTCTCATTATGCCAACAGTTTAACAAATACAAACAAGTTATGAAAACAGATAAATTAAAAAATGGATAGTAATAAAAACAAGAAAAAAGAAAAGAAAATACATTAATACAATATATACATCAGATGTTTTAACTACAGGGCGTAGTTATTGCCTATGGCAATCTTTTCCACCCAACCCTTATGTCAAATATAACGGCGAGTTTGAGTAATTGTAACATCACCCTTTGCGATTACCACAAATTTAATATGATAACTTTTTAAATATACATATATAGTTATAGAAATTTGACAAATAATGAGTTTAAGGTTATTGAAAGAATAACCATTAACCACTTACCACTGACCTATAAGTTCGCTGCCTTGATGATTGTCCTGTGGAGGTCGAGATCGGATTGTTCTTATTGTAATAATTATGTAGTTCAATATATAAACCTCTAATCTAATAATGTATACAGTGTATACTATACATTACTGTACACTTGGTCCTGGATAGAAGTGAACTGATGGAAGAAAATACTGGATGTAAGAGAAAAATTTCCAAGTCAATTTTTTTTCTTCATTTCTAAAGTGTTTTACAGCCTTTTTCATTTGTAGTCATGAAACAGGAGTGTGTAGACGCTTGTTGTCTGTAGCTCGATCAATAAGCCGGCGGACTTGTAATCTGGGGATCGGTGGTTCAAGTCCCATGATAAGCAAAATTCAGCGAAGCGAGTCTCAGTTATTGTGATATTACGATTGCGGATTGTGATTATGATTAAAAAAATTCATAAATATGGTGATTTTTTTTAATGATTACAAAAAAATCTATTGATTACTGTGACGGTTGACGGGATTTTAGTTTCAGTATGAACATAAAAGTGAGAAGTTCTGCCAGTATATTCCAGTATTTCTAGCTCCAATATAATTAATCTGATGTTGATGAGTGAACTGCCCGAGAGTCACTAACGACCTCAAGGCACACCGGTAACTCGTACTAGCAGCCCAAAGCCATTAACATCTCAAAGTTTCAAGTCTACAACAATACCAGTAATCGATCGAACACAAGAAGAAAATCTGTGTTAAATTACTGAACTGCACGTGAAGCAACAAGTCAAACCAGTTCCGATACTTTATTTATTTTTTAGTCTGTCAACTTACGACGAGAAGTATGTAGCTAAATGTATGAAGCTCTTTAAGTCTGTCAACTTTAGGTCTGACGAGATCATGGGTACTCTACGTATAGCAAAATATATTATTGAGCGTTTCGAGTATATTAGTCAGTCGGTGTAGAAGATTTTTATTTATTTAAAGATGAGTGTTTCACGGCCTTTTATATTTCGTAGCCATGAAACATGAGCTACTGTAGAAGTGTACGTCTACAGATTGTCCATCCCGTAGTATACCTCCTCTCTGATGGGTGAGAAGTGACACGATACTTCCACAAGCGCTCTTAAAGCTATCCCTTGTAAACAACTGTAACCAAATGTATATAGAATACAATTTTTTGTCTAGCTGGGGGACTATAAACAGGGAGTAGACGAGCAGTCTGACTGGGGGACTATAAACAGGGAGTAGACCAGCATTGGCTTGGTTCTGGGGGCCCTTGTCAATTATAAGCCTCCTTGTAAAGACAGTGGTAGAAGTGCTGAGTCATTCCTCCACTGTCTGGCTACCATCGTTCACGATGACGCCAACCTATGATGATGGGGGGATCGCACGCGGGACCTTCCGCATGGCAAGCGAGAAGGTGCGTGAAGATAGCACCCGACATTGAAGCTAGAATCATGTACCAACTACCATAATTATGTACTAATTATGCTATCTTCACGCACGTCAAGCGAGTTTTTAACCATCACTAAGCTAACCGTGCGCTCTTATTCTTTTGTCGGCGGGAGTAAAGACATCGTCGAAGCCCTGACAAATTAATCAGTCAACATTGACTGATTAATTTGTCAGTCAACATTGACTGATTAATTTGTCAAGGCAATTGTGAAAATGAGCATACTTTTAGGATTTTCTATTTCTTGGCTACGGCCATGTAAATCGTGCCAAGTTAGAAATTATCTTCTAACATGTCCTCCTAGTTTACTCTCTCCATCCCCTTCCCTCTTGCTCTTTCTCCCCTCCCCTCCTCTTCTAGCTTTTGTCCTCCTCTCCTCCCACCACTAACACCCCCCTCTCCTACCCCCATCTCTCCTCTCACTCCCCTTATCTCACTCCTCTCATTCCCCCTATCTCTCCTCTCACTCCCCCTATCTCACTCCTCTCACTCCCCCTATCTCTCCTCTCACTCCCCCTATCTCACTCCTCTCACTCCCCCTATCTCTCTCCTCTCACTCCCCCTATCTCTCTCCTCTCACTCCCCCTGTCTCTCTCCTCTCACTCCCCCTATCTCTCCTCTCACTCCCCCTATCTCTCCTCTCACTCCCCCTATCTCTCTCCTCTCACTCCCCCTATCTCTCCTCTCACTCCCCCTATCTCACTCCTCTCACTCCCCCTATCTCACTCCCCCTAGCTCACTCCCCCTATCTCACTCCCCCTATCTCACTCCTCTCACTCCCCCTATCTCTCCTCTCACTCCTCTCACTCCCCTATCTCTCCTCTCACTCCTCTCACTCCCCCTATCTCTCCTCTCACTCCTCTCACTCCCCCTATCTCTCCTCTCACTCCTCTCACTCCCCCTATCTCTCCTCTCACTCCTCTCACTCCCCCTATCTCTCCTCTCACTCCTCTCACTCCCCCTATCTCTCCTCTCACTCCTCTCACTCCCCCTATCTCTCCTCTCACTCCTCTCACTCCCCCTATCTCTCCTCTCACTCCTCTCACTCCCCCTATCTCTCCTCTCCTACCACGATCTCCCCCCCCCCCTGACGCAAGCAATAAGCGAGAGCGATAGCACACTATAAATCATCTCCGGCCCCGAGGATTTTGATTAAAAGAAAACAATATCACTTATGTCATCCATTCATTTGGACAAAATATTGGAGGAAATATTATAGTGTTTGCGATTTCCCTCGGGGAACACATATTACCTCTTTCTCCGAAAAAAAAACTGTACCTCCCATGAAGGTATGGAGAAAATATGTCTGCCCTTTATCAATTATTTTCTTGTCCCTCTTCCTTCGCAATTTCTTTGAAATGCCGCCTCTCTCTTTCTCTTTCTCTCTCTCTCTCGCTCTCTTTCTCTTTCTAGCTCTCTCTCTCTCTCTCTCTCTCTATCTCTCACACTCACACACTCTCTTCCTTCTCAAAAAAAATTATAGAAGATGTACACGGTGTTCTTAATTATTCATATGTACAAGCCATTTTTGACTGCGTATTATAAAGTTGTTCGTTAAGTTCATGATTAAATATGTTCATTAGCAACTATATACTATTGGTTGTAGGTGGTCAAAATCATTAAAGCATTAACCTAAACTAGTGGTTTCAAATCTCCAAATTTAACCATTCCCAATACATATTAGGTACACTCTTCTTTTACTCTGTCTTATCCCGCTCAAGCAGGGTCGACGTTGTTCAACCTCATGGTTCAGGTTGATTGGTTTTGGCACCTTCAATTCCAATACACAATACATATATCCTTAATATTTCTTCTCACAATGTCATCACTGCTCACTTTCCTTACAAATAGCTACTCATTTTTCCTCACGAGGTATGAGTGGACCGCGGAAATCCAAGTACAGAGCAGAAAAAAAATTCTGCGCTCTTAGGGATCAAACCCAGGTCACCGTTCTTGCAAGCCAGTACTCTAGTCCACGCTGCCATGGTGATTAACTAATTTAATTAATCAACATTATTACTCTAATCAATGCTAAATTTTAGATGTTAAATTTTGGTCTATCCTGGTAGCTCAGTGGTAAAGGCGGCACTCTGTGAATCCAGAGGTAGCGGGTGCTAAACCCAGCCGGAACATGACAAGTTATCCTTCCATTTGGGATTTTTACCACATAATAATACGTCTTGGACTTACTGCTAGAATATTGGGACTTAATAGTCCTAATTGGGCAGTCTAAATAAGGCGATATTATAATTATGTACATAAGGTACGGTATGTCCAATTGTTCACTGTCTCTAAAGTCAGACTTTATTATTATAAAATTATTTGTTAGACATAAAAATACTTTTGTGCAGTACAAAAAAATTGAAACAATATAAACAGTAAAAAGGGGGAAAAAATAGATAAATATATACACACATATGTCCTAACTAAAGGGCGGGATTATTGCTTATGGCAATCTCTTCCACCCAACTCTTATTCCGACTTGAGGGATGTCTTATCTTTGTTCGTAATCCTATTTTATAATTCGGCCCTTAAACTTTTAGATCAAATTTATGTTTCCCCTTTGGGGCTTTCTAAACTGCTGATGAGAATCGTTCAAAGATTGCTGTCGAAACTATTTCCTTTATCTTGACGAAAAAAAAACGAAGAAAAAACAAATATCATTGTTCAATTCTCAAAGTGGACAAAGGTTTGCTGATTCAATATTATTTCATTCCGTAGCTATTTAGTTTTGTTGCACTCTGGGGCACCTTTGACTTTTCATTTTTTCTCTTTATTTTATTTTCTTTTCTTTCTTCGAAGGACATCAGAAACTATTCTTGAATTCATTCTGTTTTACTTTATTCTAAGCCAGCCTTCGTGGCGTAATGGTTGAGACTACTACCCGTACTCCAGAGATCCCGAGTTTGATTCCCGGTTGGGTCAGACTTTTCGAAGCAAATTCTGTTCCCGCCAAACACGTGAGGCTGACATTTTTCCTCATTAATTTGAATTTGTAACCACATAATAATAAGACTTTGAGGTGGTAGAAAATGCTTTGAGCATTACCTAACCACCTCGCCTGGTGGTTACCTTCCACTAAAGAAATATTATTATTATTATTATTATAAAATTTAAAAAAATCTACCCAGGTGGCAAGATGGGATTCGAACCCAGGTCACCGTGCGATCCTTGCGCTACTCCTCTCGACCATGATCGTAGATAAAACATCCAGAACTGAAGAGATTCACAATTGAGTCAAAATAATGAGTCACTCCAAAATAACACACAGAATAAATAAATAAGAGTTTCATTTAATAACGCCTAGTTCAAGGGTCCGAATTAAGCTGCCCTCTAAACTGTAGCAAATAAAGGTGGAAAATTCTTCTCTGTCTGTGTGGCGTGTGTATTGGCGTGTGTATGTCGATTTTTATAGGATGCTTTAATACTGACGGTAACCCCCTCAAAAACACTAGCGTAAAAAACAGGGCCGAGTTCCTCAATTTCTTTATACAAAAAGGAATTCCCTTATTTAGCGCACGATTAGCTCAGTGGTTAAGCACTCGCTTGCCATGCGGAAGGTCCCCGGTTCGATCCCCCGTGCCGACAAAAAATTATATTCTTAATTTAGAAGTATTGTGTGACTTCTCGCCCATCAGAGGGGAGTCATACTGCGGGATGGGCAATACTACAAACATCAACACAGACACAGACCACAAACGTCTACAGTAGGTGCTATTTCATGGCTACGAATTATAAAATACTGTGAACCACTCATCTTTTTTTTTAAATGTCCTGGAAGAAATGTTAAATTTCGAATCTAACAAACTTCATCAGTAGCTCCTGCCCATCCCGTAGTATGCCTCCCTCTGATGGGCGAGAAGTGACACAGTACTTTTCTGTTTATACTGACTTGCCTCTAACTTGGCCAGTTTTTTTTTTGTGATTGGATTGCCATGCCCATGTGTTTTACAGCTATTTTCTAGTTTACTGGTACCTGATTCCGTAAAAATTGTAGCCACGTTAGAGGCAATTTAATGTACGGAGAATCGGAACTTACGATTAGATTTTTTTTTTTTTTTTTTTTTTTCAAAAATTTTGACATGAATTTGAATTTTTCAAGTCCATTATTTTGAGCCCAATGGTACCTATCCTATTGGGATTATCCATTCTTTGAGCAGTTAGGATTAGATCACCTGGATGTTTGAATATGTTTCAGTTTTAGTATAAAAACAGAAAAGTGAGAAGTTGAACCTAAATTTCCTCAGAACATACCTATGTACTTGGACAGCTGTTTCGAGCTTTTTTGCTCCCATCAGCAGGTAATAGGACTGAATATCCATGCCATCAACTAAAGTCTCTCTTTCAATCTATGTCCGTCCCGGTAGCTCAGTGGTAAAGGCGGCATTCTGTGAATCCAGAGATTCTATAGAGATCGTATGTTCGAAACCCAGCCGGGATATGATAAGTTATCCTGCCATATGTGATTTTTACCACGTAATAATATGTCTTGGTCTTACTACTGCTGGAATAATGGGACTTTCATAGTCCTAATCGGGTAGTATAAACTAGGCGATATTGATATTATTATTATGTCCAGTGGTAGACACCAGTGTTCATGAACTTCAAAGGCAATAAAGTCTCCTTAAAGGAGTGAAGAAGCTATGTTTGTATTTCTATCCTTCGCCTAATGAAGACGTGTGATGAGAGATGAGGGGCTGGAATATTAAGTCGGAAGAGCTTTCTTGAATTCGAATAGGAATTTCTTTCATTAAGAAGGGAAGAAAAAAAAAACGTAAAGAAAAGTTTGATTAAAAGCGGTCAGTTTTCTTCGGGCTGTTTGAGTCCCGTACTCCCCCCAGGTTTAAAGGCCTAATCAAGTGTGGCCGTCTCTGTATTTGCAGTCTTGATGGGGTTGTTTGAATGAGGAGATCACAATTTTTATTAAATCTTTATCTATAGATTGCCCTGAAATCTCGTCTTTGTACTCTTTGTAGTTAGTTATATTCTTATTCGTATGTAATTTAGACTGTTCATTCGTCCAAGTTAGATGTAATGTAATGTAAAAAGCCTTTGTACAATTAAATTTAAACACAACTTAAATACACAATATATGAGCATCTTGTACAAAATCAGATTAATATCTGAGGCCTCCCCATGTAAGGGGGGGCATCTGAACAACTGGTTCTAAGGACATAAATTTGAAGGAAAATAATAAATTGCACAAACAAACCAACCAGGAACAAGACATAAAATTGAAAAATAAAATAAAATTCATTTAAAGTATTTCTATCTCTTTCACACTCACTCACCCCCTCCCAAGTAAGATAATACTATACGAGTAATAATACTCTTGCCTTACAATAATTTTGTCGCACTTGAGAGTTGAACCACCGACCTTCAGATTACTAAGTCCGCCGTCTTGTCGATCAAGCTATTGACGTAAGTTGCCTAGGCCAAACAGGTTTAGGAAAAAGCCAAATTGAAAGAAAATGACTAAAGCAGGCGCGGCCGGTGTTAGGGAGCTGCGGAACTGCAGCACCCCCAGACACAAAAGAAAAAGAGAGTATTTTCTCAAGTCCTAGCTCGTACACAATGAAAATCATCACACATTTCTAGAATAATCAATGCAAAATTATTATGATTGGAATGGTAAACAATCCCAAAATCATTAGATTACGAGAGAGTGACTCTGTAAATCCCATTTTAGTCCGGTTTAGGTTGCAGCAGCCCCAAAACATTTTCCCACCGGCCGCGCCTGCAAGTCTTTCATCTGTGATCTCACTGGCTTGTTAGATCATAAAGTATTGATAAACCCTACCAAGAAGCAAATAAAAATACCCTCAAAAATAACAGAAATGATACAATACCGTCCCACAAGAGCGGAACTCACATCGGTAATGTACTTGAAATGTGAGTGTTGATTAGAGACCCACCAACCACGTCCACCTTAATAACACAAAAAGAAAGAATTTCTCAGATGAAAAGAAGAGAAAACATTTTGAGAAAACGAAATTATCAATATGTAGTGATCGTAAATTGACTCAAATTGGCCGGCAGTATTTTTTCTTCATCTCCGGGGACTAGAAGGGCTCGTTTTGAAAGCGGAGGCCACTCTACCTTTTCCCTTACAGATTATTAAGTTACACTTTTCTCTTCCTTCTTCTCTTTTTGAAAAGGCGTCAAATGAAAAATAAGAGGATGAAGGAATGATAATTTCATTTCAAATGTTTCTGGAGTTTCTCCTCACTGTTTCTTCCTCGTGGCAAGCTCTTTCTTTTATTTTCAACATGTTAGTAGACAAGTAGACACCTCTTTTTGGGCGGTTCGTTGCCAGAACATCTGACAGTTTCAGCACTAATAGAAAAAGAGATCACAAAACTTGTTCTTTGTGAAATCAAATCATAGTTTATATTTTATAAAACATAATAATAATAGATAAGATAGTTTAGACATTTTACTTAGTAATTGCTCTCGTTTGCAGGGCGATAAGTAAAATTAAAAAAAAGAAAAGTGAGAATTTCTTCTCGTACAATATTGTACATAGATAACTGACAACAGAAAAGTTGTTTCGAGGTTTTTGGTTGTTGTTGTTGTAGCCAGCTTGGCTACAGGTGAAGGGTTGAGTGATGGTCTCCAGCCAACTTTATTTCAAAGTTGGCTCGTCTTGAACCACATAATTATGTCTATGTGCGATCAACCATCATGAGGACATAGACTTTTCTTTATAAGCCATTAAACCCTAAGAAAACTGCAAGCTAGCCTGGCTTGTAAGGGTTGGCTAGTCTGTTCTCTGTTTATAGTCCTCTAACGAGACACTGGTCTTCTCCCTGTTTAACTTTTTTTTTTTTTTTTTTTTTTTTTTTTGTGGACAGCTTGGCTTCATCTGGGGGAGTGATGGTCTCTATCTAACTTTATGTGAAAAGTTGGCTCGTTCTGAAACACATATTTCTATGTGGGATTAACCATCGCGACAAGAACTTGGGCTTTTTCTTTATAAGCCATTGAAGCCTTGGGGAACTACAAGCTAGCATTGCTAGTTGGGTGCAAGCTAGCATTGCTACTTAGGTGTAAGCTAGCATTGCTATAGTTAGGTGTAAGCTAGCATTGCTAGTTAGGTTCAAGCTAGCATTGCTAGTTAGGTGCAAGCTAGCATTGCTAGTTGGGTGTAAGCTAGCATTGCTAGTTAGGTGTAAGCTAGCATTGCTAGTTAGGTGCAAGCTAGCATTGCTAGTTAGGTGCAAGCTAGCATTGCTAGTTAGGTGCAAGCTAGCATTGCTAGTTAGGTGCAAGCTAGCATTGCTAGTTAGGTGTAAGCTAGCATTGCTAGTTAGGTGTAAGCTAGCATTGCTAGTTAGGTGTAAGCTAGCATTGCTAGTTAGGTGTAAGCTAGCATTGCTAGTTAGGTGTAAGCTAGCATTGCTAGTTAGGTGTAAGCTAGCATTGCTAGTTAGGTGTAAGCTAGCATTGCTAGTTAGGTGCAAGCTAGCATTGCTAGTTGGGTGCAAGCTAGCATTGCTAGTTGGGTGTAAGCTAGCATTGCTAGTTAGTCCTCGGGCAGTATATCAAAGAGTGTCTATGTCTATTATTATTCATTCATTAATATCTTATAATAATAATAATAATAATACTCTTTAGTGGAAGGTAACCACCGGGCGAGGTTAATTCTCAAAGCATTTTCTACCACCTAACCCTCAGAGTCTTATTATTATTATGTGGTTACAAACTCAATTTAATGATGTATTTGGGTGGGATTCGAAATTTCGAACCAACGGATCCCTACACTACCTGTATTACCAGACTAGCGCGTTAACCACTCGACTACCAGTGCACTTGATGATAATCTTCGTGAATAATCTAAAAAGAAAAACACCTACAGCCAATTAAATGAAGAGACCTTCCTTATTTTCCATAAAATAATTAACATTTTAATTAACTTGAATTTGTCATCAGAGAAAAACCTCGATAAGAATCGACACAAATCCGTGTGCTTGTAAGGGATTAATTTATTCTCTATCAAAGAGTCCTCGCATTAATTTCCAATAAAGATTATGAATAAAATTGGAAAGTTCTGAACTTTCGATAGCGTCACGGATCTTCCTTCTCAGTTTCGTGTATTGACGAGCGCGAACTTATCGCCCGCGACCCCCTCCCCCCCGGTGCTAATTTCGAACATTTTCAAAGACTTATGCAAATGCGAGAGAAATCTTTTCTTCCGCGCGCACTGTTTTCTTTTGATTAAAGTTGTGTTTTTTATTTCACCTTTCATTCCCCCCGCGGTGGTTTCGTGGAATATGTTTCGAGTGCTTTTCTAAGACACGAGCGCGACGCTTCGCGAATTTTAACAAAATCCGCGAGCAATAATAGTGCTGATGAAAGTCTGTGTACGAAATTTACGCTAATGAAATATGAGACTTTGTTTTAGACTTACACCCGTATTTATGAACAGCGAATTTTCTCTGAGCAATGTCTCAAGCAAGGTCCAATAATATTTGGACCTTGCTTAAGGTGGCCAATAATATTAAAGGAAATCATGCTTCAGACCATGCTCAGACGGCGTTTTCTGTTCATAAATACGGCTGTTAGACAAGGAGAGTGAAGGAAGTATTTAGTGTTTATTTTTACAGGATAATCAATGTATTGTATTGTTTTTATTGTAGTGTATTCTATTGTATTTTTCACACATTTCCTGACTGACTGGTCTTACGTCTGACAATCCACTCATTTTCCCTGAAAATTTAATGAGAATTGAGGAATTGTGATATCAAGATTGAGAGTAACATAATTATGATATATTAAAAATTATTTAAAAATCAAGTAATCCTTAAAACCAACCATTTTTGTACATAAGAGATATTAAAATTATGTATATTAATTTATACTTTATAGGGTGCAATAGTTGTAATAATGGACGCAGCACATAGGAACTTCTTTTAGAAAAGACTCCCAGAGATATACCTAATGTAATGGTGATTTTTTTCCATCAGAGAGCAAAAGGATTGCTTTTAGCGAGATAGCTCTCCTTGTGTAACGTCAACCTGCAACAAACAGTAACACTCACACATGTAAAGTAAATAAAAGAGTTATAAAAGATAAGCCTCAGTAGCAGGCGTGGCCAGTGCTAAGGAGCTGCGGAACTGCAGCACCCCCAGACGAAAAGAAAAAGAGAGGATTTTCTCAAGTCCTAACTTGTACCCCATTATAATCATCACACATTTCTAAAATAATCAATGCATAGTTATTATGATTGGAATGGTAAACAAACTGTAAATCATTAGATACCGAGCGATATCTAATGATTACAAAATTAAAATCATCACACATTTCTAGAACAATTAAGACACAAAAAGACAACACTCACAAAGACACAGAATACACAAATGACAGAATACATCATGACTTAATCAACAAACTGATCACACATACAGTAAGACAATTTACCTGATCTTCGTGTGGTTACATTGGCAGGAAGATAACAACATGATCTTGAATACAACACTTAACAAGACACAGAAAACACACAGGATAATAACAACAATTAAGGGGGGAAGCGGATAAGTCGCTCCCCCGAATAATGCTAGATAAACTTTATCTATTAGCAACAGTAAAGTTGCTATTATTATTTGCAACAGAGAACAATTAATTCATAATTACCTATTATGATTGGCATGGTAAATAAACTCAAATTCTTTGGATACTGAAAGAGCGACTCTATAAATTCCATTTTAGTCCGGTTTATGTGGCAGCACCCCCAAAACATTTGCCCACCAGCCGAGCCTGATCATGAGGGAATGAAAAGAAAACCACATGAAATGACTTTTCTTTTCTCTCTCATAGCGGAGACCAGAAGCATTTCAATGCTGGACAACAGCTTTTAGTTAAAGAGTTTTTTAAGGAAGAAAAATAAAAAAAATCATACATAAATAAAACTAGTGTGCAACTGTGCACATCACAAGACTTTCTTTATCATACCATCCTTATTCATAGTCGAAATTGTATCATTTGTGGACCCTTAAGGTATCCCGCTATAATTTTTTAAAATACCTTAATATTTGGGGTTGAACTCTCAAAAAGCCCAAGACAAACCTTGTGCAGTTTCAGCCAAAACCACCAGACAAAAAGGCTCCATCCTCAGAGAATCTCTCTCTCTCTCTCTTTCTTTCTCTCTCTCACTGTGTCTATCTCTTTCTCTTCAGGAAATAATGTATATTTAGATTATAGTTATTGCCGTAGGCAATAACCCCGCCCTTTAGTTAGGACATATGTTTCTAAATTTTTCTATTTTTTTTTTCATTTTAATATCTATGTATTATATTGTTTCCATTTTTTTCATTGTTAAAATAAATAATTATTTGTACTGTACATAAATGTCCATTTATATCTAATAAAGTGTTGAATAATAATAATAATAATAATGACTGAAACATTTAACCTCAGGTTCTAAAAGAGACCCATAAACTTGTCCAGTATTGGAAAATAGACAACGAAATTTTTAGCCCATTGCACGACTTTCCTTTCTGTAGGATAAGGAAAGTAAAAATGCATAAATAAATGAAAGGTCCAGTAGTCCCACAAAATATAAAAGTTCCTGTGAAAGTAGTAGAGATAAGGAAATATAAAAACATTTCAGATAAGAGAAAATGTGACCCTTTTGTTCCTACTGAATTTTTTTGGTTTAAATTAATGAAATTTCCACTTTAAATGTTGTTGTAAAATCTGGTATAATTAAATTTTATTAACATTTAAATAAAAATAATATAAATACCCGGTATCGAGTATATTTACGGATGCCCTATTAAAATTTCAACTAAATGTCAATAAAGACAAAGATTAATAAAAAATGTAAAAGTATATTTTAAGACAAAATAAATATTTCTCTTCTTAGACGCTGATTTAAGGAGTCGTGTCAAATCCGATTTCAGCGTAGATTTAGTAAGAGTTTGAGTAGTGTGATAATATCACGAAAGTGATTAACACAATATGATACTTTCAAACTATTTCCTCCATTTTGAGGATCTCTAAAATAAAGTTACACAGATAGGTATTGTCATCACTTTCGTGATATCAAACTATAATGCTTTATAATCTATACGCTGTAACGACTGAAAATTACCTCCACGTTACAAGTCGCGCTTATGATCAGCTATGAGGTACTTAAGTTGTTTGAATAGCAGTTCACAATGTATAATTGCATATCTTATGTACAATTTAACCGACTTAAATCTATAGTAGAACTTCTCACTTTTCTTTCACTAAAATATTTACCGTGGCTCAGAGGATAGCACAGGATAAAATCCCAATAGGATAGGTACCATTGGGCTCAAAATAATGGACTTGAAAAATACAAATTCATGTCAAAAATTTTGAAGAAAAAAAAGCACTAGTAACGTCGAGAATGGAAGGGCTAAGAATAAAACTCCCCCGCCTCTGTCCCTGCGAAGGTTTCCCAGGAGAGACAGACATACATAGAAATTACCGGCCAGGATGGGCAAGGGGTTGAGTTTCTCATTTTACGATTCGATTAAGCGGCCTCTCTCCTCAAAAGCCTCCGTATTAGGAGGCATTATATTACAAATGTATGTAATGTGAACTATGAAGAGATATGTATGTAAACGAAGTATGTATAGTAGATGTAATATTCGAGGAATGTGTGTAGACCATGATAAGATATTACGTTATGTAAACAAACTATGTATGTAGATGTAATATTAGAGGAAGATATGTAAACTATGATAAGATGTATTATGTAAAAAAAGTATGTATGTAGATGTAAAGTTGTATTATGTAAACAAAGTATGTATTGTAGATGTAATATTAGAGGAAGAGATGATAAGATATATAAAAGGATGATAAGAGGCAAATTTTATATTCATCTTCTCCATCTTTTTATTCTTCGTTTCAAGAAAATTCATCAGGTATTTTCAGAAATGCTTCAAACTAGAATTTGATGTATATTCGCACTAGTGTAACTTCTCACAATGAGGAAAGCATTCTAGAGTTGAGGATAGTTAGGTATGCTAAGTACTTTTTAATTTTATATCTTTTCCATTTGATAATTCTAGAACTCTCTATGTTAACCTATCAATTCCTTCCTGTTTACAGCATCCTAAATTTGAGGAAACAATGAGGAAAAAATCCTAGAATTGAAGATAGTTGGTATGCTACATACTGTTAATTTTATATCTTTATTTTTTTCCACTTTATAACTCTAGAACTCTTTGTGTTAATCATCTATTTCTCCCTGTTTACACAGCACCCTAGAGCTGAGGAAAGAAGATATTTTGTATGCTATCTCTTATTCTCTTGATAACTCTAGAACTCTTTGTCTTAACCTATCAACTTCCTCCCTGTTTACAGCATCCTGAATTTGAGGAAACAATGAGGAAAACATCCTAGAGTTGAGGATAGTTGGTATGCTATGTACTGTTAACTTTATATCTTTGTTTTTTCCACTTTATAACTCTAGAACTCTTTGTGTTAACCTATCTATTTCTCCCTGTTCACAGCATCCTAGAGCTGAGGAAAGAGAAAAGTAAGTTTTGCGAGATGCTGGCCGCCGCTCGGAAGAGGTCGGATGGGCGCGCTCTCGCGGGCAAGGAAAATTTCGAGTTCTACGAACTGGCCAAAATGTTACCCCTGCCGGCGGCGATCACCTCTCAGCTAGACAAAGCGTCGATCATTCGGCTCACCATTAGTTACCTAAAGTTGCGTGACTTTTCTGGTCACGGCGATCCGCCGTGGAGTCGAGATGGGCACGCCCCAACAAATCCGTCAAAGGTAAGCCATCAGTAAGCAAAAAATAAGAGGTCGATTCAGTCTATCGAATAATATATAATAATAACTCTTTATTGACAAGAATAATATTGACAAAGGGCGTGTTTATTGCCTGAGGCAATCTCTGCCATTAAATCCATTTTAGTGTAGGCTTTGCCGTTAAAAAAGTTGTCATAGACATACATACGTAAGTTGTAATTATGAGAACAGATGAGAAGCTGGTTTCCGAACAACGAGCGCTTCCAGATAATCCGAATTACCCTAAAACTTCCGAATAGCTCTCGAGCATTTTTATTTGCTTTAAAGACACACTTTTGAGAGAAAACCATTTTTTTTTACAATTTTCCGGCGCGATGCCGGACTATTAGGGCATTCCGGACTGTTGGTTTTATTACACCACCTAGCCTAACTGCGACTTCCGCTCAGACGTGGGGTCTCTAATTTGGTTCAATATGTTGTATTGTGAGTATAAGACTATGAGAGATGAGAGTAAAGGGACTTTAGTCTCATTCTTGCAGAGATGAACAGAGTATTGTATTGTATTGTACAGGTGCACTGGTAGTCAAGTGGTTAACGCGCTAGTCTGGTAATCCAGGTAGCGTAGGGTCCGTTGGTTTGAATCCCACCAGTGCTTGAATTTTTCCTCATTAATTTGAGTTTGTGACCACATAATAATAAGACTCTGAGGGTTATAGGTGGTAGAAAATGCTTTGAGCATTAACCTACCTTCCACTAAAGAGTATTATTACGAATGATTGGAGATTTATAAAGGTACTTTCACGGTACCAGGAATTATGTCACTAATATGATACTCTCACTATGTCATCTCAATTACGGAGCTCAGAACACCAATTCTTGGCAGTGAACAAAATTTCTTCATGATACTATTCATGAAGGAATAAATTCACGTTGATCAAAATCTCCTCTTCTATGATGAAATTACAAGAAGTGAGAACTTTGCAGAGCATGAGTGTCTACCTAGAATATCAAGGCTAAAGTGACAGAAGAATGAGGTAATCAGAGACGGAATCAAAGTAACAAAGATTTCATATTAGTAGATCACTAGAGCCGAGTATCTATAGTGTTTTTTTTTATTATTTATTATCATTTATGTGTTGATCACTTTCGTGATATCACAACTACTCAAACTCACTATACTAAATCTACGCTGAAACCGGGACTTGAACCACCGACCTCCAGGTCACAAGTCCGCCGCCTTATCGATCAAGCTACTGAGGTCGGTTCTATAGTGAAACTTTATTATATTAGTAAAGATAGCTTACCACATCGCACTTGATTTTTTTTTGCAATAAATTGAGACGTGAATCAGGTCCGCATGAACCTTTTGCATTGCCCTTAGCGCTTCAGTGGTGCAGGGGGTCCCTATTTCCGTAACCCCTGGGCAGGTTACAACACAGACCACTAGCATCTAAAGTAGCTGCTTTTCATGGCTACGAAATAAAAAGGCTGTGAAAAAATCATCTGTTTTTCAAAGAAATTCCTTTGAATTGCGATATTCCAAGCCCCAAATTCCGTGTATTAAATTATCGTATTTATACTATCGGCTAAAACTCGAAAGTCCCACTGTAAAAGTATTGGTTTAAAACTGGACATTGGGGAAATCTTAGCCCATTACATCACTTTTCCTTCCACCTACATTTATCCATCTAATTGACGGGGGTCGGCCCATTACTCAGTTTATTTCCTCTGATAGAAGGAAAGTAATAACGAAGTTATGAGAAGGGAGAAGGTAAAATTACGCTATAAAACCTTTTATGTAATATACACATTAGATTCCTGAGGTCGTAACTTGGCTGCCGCACAAGCGTACACCTGATACTGCACTGACTCCTGTGGTGAAGAGGATAACACCTGTGCCTCTTGAGCCGAAGGTCGTGGGTTCAAATCCCGGACTGGACGAAATTTTTTGATGAAATTATCCTCTATCAATCTCTGTAGCAAATAATTATTGTAACTTTACTGTTGCTATATAGGTAAGATTTATCTAGCTTTTGACTTATCCGCCTATCAAATATAATATTTTATTTATTCAAAGGAATGTTACAATGATGTTAATACTAATGCTTATGCTGATACATACTACCAGTCGCGGCCTGTGCTAAGGAGCTGCGGAACTGCAGCACACCCAGACGAAAAAGAAAAAGAGAGGATTTTCTAGAGGATGAAAATTATCACACATTTCTGTAGTAACTAAATCCTTAGTTATTATAATTGGTATGGTAAACAAACTCAAATTCTTTAGATACTGAAAGAGCGACTCTTGAAATCCCATTTTACTTTTTAGTCCGGTTTATGTGGCAGCACCCCCAAAACATTCCCATTGGCCAAACATGAATAATGTGGAGGATGTGCTAAATGAACAAAACGAACCATTCAAATTCGCACCCTTGTGATGCTGGCTATTCCCGGCCCCACTCAGGCTGAGTGAGGTTAATTTGAGTAGCTGGTTTGTGAGTTTCCAGGGAATGGAGGGTAAAACCCCCGTCGTGATATGAAATCATTGATTTCTTCTGAAGAAGACAGAGGATAAAGTCACAGAGAGATTGTTTTCTTTTGTTAAATTGCAGGGTCTCTTCTACTGCAAATTAACTAAAAAAATTGAGTTTTTCAAGAAGTCAAGAAGGGTGTCATTTTGAACTGCAGTACAGGTCACAGCAGTTTCATATCCCCTACATCAACATTACTAAGAGAAAAAATAATCGTAAACCTCAGAATTGAAGTAAAGGTGTCATAAAGTTCTAAGGTGGATGATAATGGACAAGAGCTGCAAAGGCTCAATACATAGATAAAACCACATTCTAGCATTTCAAGTAGACGGGAGGACAAGTTTTTCTATGAAAGAAAAACTTTACTATTAATATATTGTGTATTTTTTATTATTATTTTTTGTAGGTACACCACTTGCCATTACATCAATAAGTTGGGTTATCGAAACATTTTTATTAAAGGGTAAAGGATAGGTGATATAAAAGTCATCATATTTGTGCCACTCACAATTGTGATGTCACAATCAACCAAACTCGCTTTTCTAAATATTTTCCATACTTCCTGGGACTCAAACCACCGACCTCCAGGTTATCGATCCAGCTACTGAGGTCGGTGATATAAATATTCCATATGTTTCCCTTTTATTCATTATTAAACGTGATCCCTGGAAAAAAAAGCATAGCGAACTGCAAAGTCACGTTCGTAACATGCCGCCTTTATTCACTGACCCCTTTTAGCCCTTTTTATTTTAAATTCCCTGAAGAATCTCTCTTGACCATTGAAGGAGTTGTCAAAATGCTTGATTTAATTTATAATCTCTGACTCATGACACTTGTAATAGCTTATGCTAAAATAAATATAGGGTTTGTATCAAAATTGCGTGGATTTAAATTTCATCTACCATTGGTCAGATTTAGGTTGGTTGAGGGTTTGTTAAATTTCCATGATTTAATTGCTGGATAGAATATTGGAGTTTCTAATTGAGTTTGAATTTTTCTGACCCTCGTGATGCTGGTTATTCCCGGCCCAACTTAGGCTGGGTGACGGTAATTTGAGTAGCTGGTGAGAGTGGTGAGTTTCAAGCGAGCGGAGGGTAAAACCCTATTCATTATATGGCCATGCATTTGAAAGCGACGTTAAACCCAAATGAATAATTATTTTTTATTCTTGTGGATTAAGGCATTGTTTGAGTGGCCATTCGAGCCGTTTTCTAGTAGCTCCTGATAGTTTTATAAAGATCTTTCTTTTGAAGCTTTTCAACAGCTTCTGAGAGATGTTCCTATTAGTCGCCTTTTACGACAGGGAAAACAACCCGTGGTCTTATTTTTAGCCGAGAGTCACACGGAACTTACATTAACTAACAAGATTTAAATTTAAATTTTTAGTTTAAATTTTTCTAAAAAATACTAAGTGATTCCTTTAGAATCTATAAGTTATGTCAAAAGTTTGCCACTACAAATTTCTTCCCTGAACCTTTATTGTAAAATCTAAACGCAATGATTGCTTCGAGTATTTTTCTAATTCCATCGGTTTCCACCTACATAAATAATTCATTGAAATTTAAAAAGAACCCAATTTGAAGCCTTAAAGCACCCGCAAATTTTATTAACTCAATTTGATAGCCATATTTAAACCCTCTCTTGTTATTTTTACATACATAGACTTTTCAGAGGGTAAAATTGTTAATTTTGGGGTTGCATACCTCAGAAACAATGGTCCTCATTTGTACCCCTCGCTGAAAACTCTCTGGAATGCTTTACTTAACAGACTTGTTCAAATAGAATGATTGCGGTACTGTGGAAATAATAAATTTGATTAATTTGCTTAACAAATATATCAGATTCGGAATTAGAGAAGATATTTTTGTTTGTTTTACTTACCCCTGTCAATTTGAGGGAGGAATTTTAAATCTTGTTGAGTTAGTGAAACTTTCGTTATTTTGTTTTTGTTTTGATCCTTCAATAACAATTTTGAGCATATAGAGAATGTTTAGGCTTGAAAAATAAGCATGGCTTCAGTGATGGTCTCCAGCCAACTTTAGTTTGCTCATCCTGAACCACTTATTATATCTAGAAATGTGTGATAATTTTCATTGTGAACGAGCTAGGACTTGAGAAAATCCTTCTTTTTTTTCGTTTGGGGTTGCTGCAGTTTCGCATCTCCTTAGCACCGGCCGCGCCTGGTTATAATGTAGAGGTACTAATTTTACACCTTATATGGTAGGTATTGGAAAGTAATAAATTAAGAGATGCTTTATTCGACTGATGGCATATTGGGAGATTGGGACTTCCTGCCTTGTGTCGACCGCTGACAGTTAGTTATGATGCTTTCTCGGTAGCACTTAAGTTCCTAAGTACATAGTATCACCCGTCTCCTGTGCTTCATACGGTATACCCCTCGCGTCGGAGTAGGTTCCTATCTATCAAAGCACCTCTTATACTTGAACCTGTACAGGCGACATAACAGCACATCGCATAGAACTCAGGACCTATCTATGTCCTATAACAGCACTTCACATAATACTCAGGACGTATATAAGTATATATATGTCCTATAACAGCACATAGGACGTATGTATGTCCTAGCCTAGCAGTTACCGTTATACCATACAGCACATTCCAGTGCGAGGATCAAGAATGATGGTCTTTACTGGTCCGTCCAAGCGCAAAATAATAATAATAATAAATCATTTGTTTTATTTTTTATATTTTTTTGTATACAGAGGACCCATCCTAAGCCATTTTTATTTGGCTAAGATATCTTTTGTATGAAATAATTTATAATGATATAATTATTTACTTACATCCATGTGATTATTTTAAGACCGACCTCAGTAGCTCGATTGATAAAGCGGTGGATTTGTAATCTAAAGGTCGGTGGTTCATGTCCCATGTCAAGCAAAATTTTAGCAAATCGAGTTTGACCTAATACATTCATTCACAATGAAGTAGGTAATCAATAAAAAGGGCTGTAGATGATAATCCACGTTGAATACGTAGCTGGATTGTGCCCTATCGTGACCAAATGTTTCAAAATTCGTCTTTAGTTTGTCATACCTACATAACAAAAATAGTTTGTCATACACAAAAAGTTGACGTACCATTCAATAAAGTTCAACCCTGTCTGAAATATTCTTCAAACAAAGTCCTCTTTCCTATATGAACTATTCATAAAAAGGGAATAACTTAAATAAAAACATTATTTTTTCAAACTTTAGATCTAATTTACTTCACTCACTTCAAAAGCATAAAATTCAGATTCCCGGTCGTGTAAGGTGTAGCGGGTGTACTTTGGAAAATATAATTCACTCTAACAAATACCCTAATTTGAATAATATAATAGAACAATCAGTGTTCACTGCATTTTCCGGGGAAACTACAGGAGGATGGAGTTTAAATATTGGTTAGTGTCATATAAACAGGGAACTATAAGTAAACTTGAAGTAAAAGTGAGAGGGAGGTTTAGGAGCTAACAAGATGAGGTGGTTGCAATATTACTTTGTGTGCAAATATGATTTCTAGGGTGAATTTGTGTGTTTTTCTTTCTTTTTTATTTCTCGATAATTTATATACATACGAGTATGTGTAGATTTTGTGCACAATACATTATTTGATAAGGGAAACAACAGTCGTACTAATGAGTCGTATAAGGGAAACAACAGTAAAGGAAAGCGACTGACTTGTAAGAAATGAAGCAAAGGAAAGCGGAACATAAAGGTAAGCGACTGACTTGTAAGAGATGAAGCAAAGGAAAGCGACTGACTTGTAAGAGATGAAGCAAAGGAAAGCGACTGACTTGTAAGAGATGAAGCAAAGGAAAGCGACTGACTTGTAAGAGATGAAGCAAAGGAAAGCGACTGACTTGTAAGAGATAAAGCAAAGGAAAGCGACTGACATGTAAGAGATGAAGCAAAGGAAAGCGGAACATAAAGGCAGGCGACTGACTTGTAAGAGATGAAGCAAAGGAAAGCGGAACATAAAGGCAACATAACTGGATGTATAAGATGAAGTAAGTATAAGAAGAAGGCAAATAAATTATATGAATACATGCAACACAAGTTCCTCATCATCATAACTCCGAACCCTCTAATTGATTTATAAATAACGTAATAAAATATTGAAATTTAAATGCTCCCCGACACACTTCGCAATTATTTATTTACTTTGTGGGTTTGCTTGGATTTATTTAATTTTCACTCAGACATTTTCTTTGTTGAAAATTATTGTAACTAATTCGTTTATTTTAATTATTTGTGTGTAAAATTTAGTGTACAACCCATGATGTTATTGGAATGAAAGAACTCACAACAGGAATAAAAATAATAAATTAACACCACTAATTCAATATTAATAATAATAACAATACTCTTTAGTGGAAGCTAACCACCAGGAAATGTCCTATTCAATATTAATAATTATAATACTCTTTAGTGGAAGGTAACCACCAGGCGAGGTTAATACTCGAAGCATTTTCTTTTTTGTAAATTTAATAGTACAAATAAAGGCTCATATATTGCATATCGAGTTTCCCTTATAATTAATTCTCTTACATCTACTAGGTTCTACTCTATGGAGTTTCCACACTCAAACCCTACACAATGCTCATACAAACACAAAGAGGTCATATAGATAATAAAATCACGTAACCTTCTTTTATCTCATCTCTTACTTACATTATAGCGTTCAGGAAGCAAATGCCAACCCTAAGTAAAGATTGGGAAAAGGTTAACTGAAGAGGCATTAGATAGTGTACAGATAAAAGGGTTCAGAGTCACTGGGAGGTCAAGATGTGCAATAATAATTTTCATGAAGAAGGAAAGAAAAAAAGTTTCCTAAATGAGAAAATATAAAACTTTAATGAAGTTTTAAATCCCTCGCAATACAGGATCAACACGTTTCTCTGATAGAACATTTTCAGGAATGCAACACTCTTCTTTTTTTGATGTCTCTATGATTAAAATGGTTTTTTTTTTAACTTAATTTTTAAGTTATTTCATTAAAGTGTAGAGTACTTTAAAGGGTTGGGTGGAAGAGATTTCCACAGGCAATAACCCCGCCCTTTAGGTAGGACATTAGCTTTATTCTCTTTTTTGTTCTTGTTTCTTTGTTCAATATTTTTTTTTTCTTTATAATTTCATTGTATTTTACTGTATATATTTTATTTTTTGTTACCTAATAAAGCATAATACTCGTATAATAAGAGTACTTACTTTAAAGTCAGATATCATACACAGTCAAACCTGGGATATAAGAGAACTGGAATTTGTATTCTTATCCAGGTTTCTCTTGTACGGAGGATTTTTCCCCTCATAGAAAGGTACTTTTGACTTGGAAAATTGCCATGTGTTTTAAAAAAATATGATAACTGATGATGGAAAATTGATGCATCAAGTGTTTTAAAATAGTGTTTCAGAGATACTGTAGCTAAGAGGAGAGGGTCAACCCTGTAAAAGCCTTTTCAAAAAGAACAAAATCCTTTCCAAATGAGCTCAATAATTATATACGAGAAAAAAATACTCTCTATTAGGTACACCCATATGTCTATTTTTTTTCTTTCTTTATTATTATTATTATTATTATTTATTTGTATAGGGCGTTATTCACACCTCGGCCGAGGTGTTTGATGGTATAAAAAGCATTGCTATCGATAGTTATTGTAAACATATTAAACTGATGGTGCTTCTGTACGAATTAGATTTGGGTTCTCCTAACTCAGAAAATACAGTGTTAATTATCGAATGGCCTGTTCGATTTTCAATCAAATTAATTTAAAAACGGTAAAGAGTGGAAAAACTCGAAAACGGTAAACTTTAGAACTATGAAATTTAAAAGACTCGCGAATGGTGAATTTATTTATATATATTTTTTTTTAGCATTGGGCAAAAACAATAGTTATGTATTGTAATAGACGGTCACGTGATTTCAACGCCAGTTCAGTGTTTCAAGAAGAGTTCCTTGCATTGCACACACCCAGTTCTACAGGTATCCAGAGCTATCCTATGTATATCTTCTTACTTTATTCTACAGCAAGGTCAGCTCTATATATAATATATATATATCCAGAGATATCCTGGTATTAGAAAATAATTCCAGGACTTTCAGGTCGTCTTATCCTGCTTGCCCGCTTCACAACGATGGGGTTGAAGTTTCCCGAGATTGCCTTTTATTTCCCGTTTTATAATTCCTTTTATTGGAGTGAGCAACGGGGCCTTGAAAACTATCAATCTGTGCATGAGGGGATAGGATTTTTCCTTTCACTTGGTGTTAAAAAAAGAGTGTTTAACAGCTTTTTTTTATTCCGTAGTCGTGAAAAAAAAACCTTTGTGTCAAGTGTGTCAAAAAACGTGCACTGGTAGCCAAGGTAGCGTAGGGATACCTTGGTTCGAATCCCACCCAGTGCATGAATTTTTCCTCATTAATTTGAGTTTGTGACCACATAATAATAAGACTCTGAGGGTTAGGTGGTAGAAAATGCTTTGAACATTAACCTCGACTGGTGGTTACCTTCCACTAAAGAGTGTTATTATTATTATTATTTGTAGTTTTAAGGGTAAAATTAGGGGACAGAATGGGATTTACAGGTTAAAGCTATTAGTTTCCGAATGTAATGATGGGAGGACATCAAAAAAATTGAAAAGATAGAGTGTCTGATTTTTTTGCCATGGAAAGAATGGAGTGTAGTTAAATTTAAACTGTATTTTTAGGGATTTTTCACTATTGGGTTTCATCTGTGCTTTGGTGTGTCGTGTGTCTCTCAGTGTTGTTAATGCATTCTTTTTAGAACACATATTGATATAATTTCGCTGGGTTAACGAAAGTTGGAAAGGTGTTTTCACAGGATTAGTATTTGATTATTTGAAAATATTTACTCATCGTTTTCTAAATGAGTAGTCACGATGGCCAAGGGGGTAGCGCACTCGGCTTTCATGCACGGAGATCTGGGTTCGATCACCAGCAGGGCAGGATTTCTGCTCTGTACTTGGGTGTCCGGGGTCCCCTCATACCTCGTGAGGAAAATTAGTAGCTACTAAAAAGAGACCAGTGGCGGAATCGTGGACAAAAATAAGATATTGTGATGCTCAAGGAAAAAAAGGTTCTATAATTCTGTTCTACCCTTAATCTTGTGATATAATAACACAATAAGAAACACATTTATGTAGCCCCGGTAGCTCAGTGGTAAAGGCGGCACTCTCTGAAGAGGTTCCAGAGGTCGTGAGTTCGAAACACAGCCGGGACATGACAAGTTATCCTCCCATTTCGGATTTTTACCACATAATAATATGTCTTGGGCTTACTGCTGGAATAATGGGACCTGATAGTCCTGATCGGGCAGTATAAATAAGGCGATATTATTATTATTGTTATTTATTTATTTTCTAAATGTCTTCCTCATTACATTTGTTACAGGTAGCTCAGTTAGATCTCGGACCACAGCTAATTTAGCCATGGAACTGTTTGAGCAGCATCAAGGAACCCACATTTTACAGGTATATATCTACTGTCACTCATAGTTTAATTGTAAACCGACCTCAGTAGCTTCATCGATAAAAATGAAAAATATAACAACAAATTATTATAAAGCTTTAGGGTTCGGTAGGTCATCCATTTTCTCCAAAATGTCAAGACCAAATTTACCAGATAAAATAAAATAAAAAAGGCGGTGAACTTGTAACCTGGAGGTGGTTCAAGTGATTCAGCGTAGATTTAGTAAAGCGAGTTTGAGTAGTAGTGATATCACGAAAGTAAAAACAGAAATATGATAACTAAACTAAATTAATTGTGAAAGTAATTTCCGAAATATCTAAAGGCTAATTTCCAATAGGCACCTTCTAGCATTTGCCTCCATCCCTCGTTCATTTCTCCATCCAGTCTACTTTTTTCTCTTTCTTTTTTATAGATTTTGTTCTTAAAGAGCATTCTAACTCGAAATCAGTAATGTACACCTATACTAACTAACAGAGTCACTTTTCTGGTCACGGGAAACACAGAATTTTTCGTAAAGAAGATTGGCGGTAAACAATCTCGTTTGAATGGCGATCAACGTTCCAAAAGCTTCATAATCCAAAAAATATCAATCGCCGCCATTCAACGAAGAAATGCTGTGAGCATCAGGGACACTATTCCTGATGGTGTACGTTTCGAAAAGCTGTTTTATATTTAAAAATACATCTTCAGAATTAAAAAAAAACTATAACAGAGATAAAAAAAAAACTTACCGAGTCGATTAGTTACAACAAAAAAGTGACTAAAGTGAGATGTTTCGATAGATGTACAATAAGTTTATTATATATAAATAAATAAAAAGATTTATGTATGAACATTTGAACAATATGTACGTACATTAGCATATATGTACAATTGTACATGAGCATATTGTACAATGTACATTGTACATCGTTGATATTTTTTGAATTTAGAGATCATTCATGTTTAAAAAAAAAAAATCAGAGATCATTGTATTAACATAGCTTCCTCATTACCAACTTTCTCTCGTGAAGTAATATTCACCGGAGGTTCAAGTAGGTACCCAGGAATAATAATACCCTAGGTACATACATATATCAGTATAGTATAAATAGAAAAGTGAGAAGTTGTATTAGATATACATAGAATATAAAATATAGGCTCTACTTAAAATAGAGTTGGTGGACAATGACACTAGTCTCGGTCGTAGCATATTAATTCTATGCAGGAATGTGTGCCCATCATTACTATTCAATTCTCTATTAGGAAGGCCTATGTACATGTATACAAATATTGGTTACAAACAAATAAATACATAAAACACTTGAATTGTCATAGATATGAAAATAATGCAAAAATGTAGAGACGAAAAAATAATATAAATATACGGAAATGTTCCTTAATCAGACTAAAGAAGGGACGGTTATTCCTACCTTTTATAGTTATTTCCAAAACTTTACAGTTCCTATATAATAATAATAATATCTCCTTATTTATACGGCCGATTAAGACTTCTAAAGTCCCATTATTCCAGCAGTAAGCCCAAAACGTATTATTATGTGGTAAAAATCCCAAAAGAGAAGATTATTTGTCATGTCCCGGCTGGGTTTCGAACCCACGACCTCTGGAATCTCTGGATTTACAGAGTGCAGCTTTAATCTTTTCTTTTTGTTCATTTAGCACATCCACCACATAATTCATTCTTGCTCCTTGCGCCTGTTATTTATTTGATTATGCAAAGTGCCAAGCGTTTGAAATCCAATCTCTAATGAACGTATTAATAATATAGGTATAGGTATTTTGTTTTCATTATTAAAGCTTATTAATTCAATACAGTTTGACAATAGTTACCTATTAAACAACAAGGTAGAATTATGTACCATTAGTAGAATTATCTTAGGATACTGTGTAAATGACTTAGATATGTAGGTTGTAGGTACTATCATCATCATCATAGGATAGCGTCATCGTGAACGATGGTAGCCACACCTTGGAAGAATGACTCAGCAGTTCTACCACTGTCTTTACCAGGAGGCTAATAATTGATAAGGGCCCCCAGAACAAAGCCAATGCTGGTCTACTCCCTGTTTATAGTCCCCCAGCCAGACTGCTGGTCTACTCCCTGTTTATAGTCCTCCAGCCAGACTGCTGGTCTACTCCCTATTCATAGTCCCCCTGCCAGACTGCTGGTCTACTCCCTGTTTATAGTCCGCCAGCCAGACTGCTGGTCTACTCCCTGTTTATAGTCCTCCAGCCAGACTGCTGGTCTACTCCCTATTCATAGTCCCCCTGCCAGACTGCTGGTCTACTCCCTGTTTATAGTCCGCCAGCCAGAATGCTGGTCTACTCCCTGTTTATAGTCCCCCAGCCAGACTACTGGTCTACTCCCTGTTTATAGTCCCCCAGCCAGAATGCCGGTATACTCCCTGTTTATAGTCCCCTAGACAGAATGCTGGTCTACTCCCTGTTTATAGTCCCCCAGCCAGACTGCTGGTCTACTCCCTGTTTATATGTCCGCCAGCCAGAATGCTGGTCTACTCCCTGTTTATAGTCCCCCAGCCAGACTACTGGTCTACTCCCTGTTTATAGTCCCCCAGCCAGAATGCCGGTATACTCCCTGTTTATAGTCCCCTAGACAGAATGCTGGTCTACTCCCTGTTTATAGTCCCCCAGCCAGACTGCTGGTCTACTCCCTGTTTATAGTCCCCCAGCTAGACTGCACTATGTACTGTGAATAATAAAATAAAATCAAAATGAATAGGTATGCTATTAATAAAATTTATTGCACTAAAAATCTGACAAAACAGAAAAGTGAGAAGTTGAACGAAGTAGGTTATTACTGGACCTCAGAATAAATTCATCCTGCAAAGGATATATTATGCATGCAGCATGTCCCGGTAGCTCAGTGGTAAAGGTGGCACTCTGTGAATCCAGAGGTTCCAGAGGTCGCGGGTTCAAAATCCAGCCGGGACATGACAAGTTTTCCTCCCATTTGCGTCTTGGGCTTACTGCTGGAGTTATGGGACTTAATAGTCCTAATCGGGTAGTATAAATAAGGCGATATTATTATTATAAAATGGACAAATTATGCAACAGTACATCAAGTATTGTTTTACTTTTTAGCTAACACCCCTCATCCCCTAGCCCTCCCTACACTAGGAGAATAATTTAATAATTCATACAGATTTTTTCTTTCACAAAAAAATTAAAAAAATGAACTAGCATGCAGATTGGAATGACTACAAAGTTATTACACAGAGCATAGTTCTTATTAAAGGATGACGACATGCTGTAATGTTTTTATTTAAATTGTTTGGAAATTAACGCACGCAAATTAGTGCTAAAAACATTTAAAATATGCAAATTCAAGTTTTCTTATTTTACTCACTTTTCGCGCAAAAGAAAGGTTACTTCCCCCTTTAAGTTGACAAGTTTGTTGTCTACGTTTTTATTTTTATTTTGCAACCTCTCACTTTTCTGTTTTGACTAAGTTGTCTGATACGTCTTCATTAATTTTACATGTACCTAAAATGCTGGGTCCACACAAGTGCAACATGTTGCCGCAACATGAATTCACTCTGTGTGGACGGCTTCTGAACACGAACATGAATGTTCAAAAATTATCCATGAGGATGTCGGTTTTCTACCGAACATCTTTGATCTTTGTTGCTACTGTGTTGCACGTGTGATGACGGCACCTGAACATAGAAACAGAATGGATCACTGACGAACACGAACTGCAACACGTTGCTGCAACAGTATTCCAATTACCACCTGTATGGACCAGCATAAGAAATTTACTCGAACCTGGATATAAGAGAACTATAAGAGAATTATGTAACTAACTATGGCCGAATTATAAAACAGGATTAGAGTTAAGAGAAGCCAGATTGTCCCTCAAATCGGGCTATCGTGTGCTGTGATTGGTTGAAACTAAAGAGTGTTATTATAAATATTATTATTATTATTACTCATATAAATGTTCTGTTCTCTGTGTTCATACTGTTCATCCAGGTTTTAATTACCACATGGACTACACAGGAATTTATTTCTTGACACTCTGCCAAAACATACTTACCTTCTGTTTCTTCTGCTTTCAGTCATTGGACGGTTTTGCGTTTGCTCTAGGCTCGGATGGCCGTTTTCTGTACATATCAGAAACTGTTTCCATTTACTTGGGACTATCTCAGGTAAGATTTCTCCTGTGTGTGCGGTTTTTTTTTTCAGTACGGAAACTTTCACATTATTATTATTATTATTATTTTTAATGAACATTTATTTAAAGAGAGGTCTGTAACAATCGAAGTCTTTGTCCCTCTCATTATTTTATTATGTGTGTAGGGGGCTTAAACAAATGGTAAAGAGAGAAGTCTGGCTGGGGGACTATAAACAGGGAGTAGACCAGCAGTCTGGCTGGGGGACTATAAACAGGGAGTAGACAAGCAGTCTGGCTGGGGGACTATAAACAGGGAGTAGACCAGCAGTCTGGCTGGGGGACTATAAACAGGGAGTAGACCAGCAGTCTGGCTAGGGGACTATAAACAGGGAGTAGACCAGCAGTCTGGCTGGGGGACTATAAACAGGGAGTAGACCAGCATTGGCTTGGTTCTGGGGGCCCTTGTCAATTATTAGCCTCCTTGTAAAGACAGTTATAAATAATTGGGGTCTGGCTGGAGGACTATAAACAGGGAGTATACCAGCAGTCTGGCTCGGGGACTATAAACAGGGAGTAGACCAGCATTGGCTTGGTTCTGGGGGCCCTTGTCAATTATTAGCCTCCTTGTAAAAACAGTGGTTGAAGTGCTGAGTCATTCCTCCACTGTCTGGCTACCATCGTTCACGATGACGCCACCCTATGATGAAAGAGAGAAGGCGAAAAAACATCTACGAATATGTTTATTTCACTCCCAAAAAAAGGAAAAAGAAGAAGAAGAATATAAACAAGAAGAAAAAAAAACAGGTAACCTAAACCAGGAGGAACTTACAGAGAAGAAGCGAGACGAAAGAGAAAACATTTTTTTCAAAGGACGGCAACTCTGACTAGGAGAGGTTTTGCTACTGCAGGGGGGGGGGTGCGGAGAGAGAGAGAGAAAGAGGTGGGTGGGAGCTGAAATAATACTGAAAAAAGGGAGGGGGGGGGAGGACAAGGGGGGTGCTACTAATAAGGGGTAAAGTACCATATTGGGGGAGAAGAGATTAAATGCTACTGAGAGGGCTGAAGAACCAGGGGAGATAGGACTGAAAAAGAGAGGAGTGAAGAAAGAGGGGGGATATTACTGAAAAAAGGGGGGAGGATCAGAGGGGAGAGAAGAAATACTACTGTAAAGGGGGAGGATCAGAAAGGGCAGAGAGGTGGGTGAGAAGAGAGAGAGATGCTATGAGGATGTACAGCCAAAGGGAAAATAATAATAATAATAATATCGCCTTATTTATACTGCCCGATTAGGACTATTAAGCCCCATTATTCCAGCAGTAAGCCCAAGACGCATTATTATGTGGTAAAAATCCCAAATGGGAGAATAACTTTTCATGTCCCGGCTGGGTTTCGAACCCGCGACCTCTGAAATCTCGGGATTCACAGAGTGCCGCCTTAACCACTGAGCTACCGGGATAAGACCTTGGGAGGGAGATATGGAAGCTATTACAAAATTACAAAAGGGTGAAGGACCCCAAGGGGGGGGAGATGTGTCGGGAGGAGAGAAGATATGTACGGAGAAAGGGGGGATAAGAAATGCCTCTGAAAGAGGGGAGTTCCAGAATGGGAGAGATGTGGTTTCGGAGAAGAAGTACTACCCTTAAAAGGAAGGTAAGATCTGTGGAAGAGAAGGTTGGCTTGGGAGAAGAGAGAGCAACTGAAAAAAGGGGGGAAGGACCCTAAGGGGGAGGGAGAGGTGGATTGGGAGGAGAGAAGATATTATACGGAAAAAGAGGGGGAGGGATTAAGTAGAAGAGAAAGCTGGGTACGGAAAAGAGATGCTTCTGAGAAGGGGAGGAAGATCAGAGGGAGAGAAATTCGGGTGAGGAGCGAAGAGAGAGCTATTGAGGAGAAGGACCCCACGGGGGAGGAGTGGGAGGAGAGAAGAAAGCTTCTGAAAAAGGGGGAAATACCTATAGACTAGGAGAGAAAGTTGGGTTAGGAGAAAAGAGAGGTACTGAACCCCAGAAGAAGGGGAGATAGGTTAGAAGGAGAGAAGAAATATACTTCTGAGAAAGGGGGGAATACACAAGGAAGAGAAAGTTGGGTTGGGAGCGAAGAGAGAGCTACTGAAAAAGGGGAAATAGGAGAGAAAGTTGGGTTAGGAGAAGAGAGAGCTATTGAACCCCAGGGGGAGGGGAGATAGGTTGGAAAAGGAGAGAAGAAATATGCTTCTGAGAAAGGGGGGAAGAGAAAGTTGGGTTGGGAGCGAAGAGAGAAAGCTTCTGAAAAAAGGGGGAAGAACTCCAACGAAGGACCCCAAGGGGGGGAGGGAGGGGAGAGGAGGAGCCCAGAAGGAAAGAGGGAAGACCTCTGTAGAAGATCTATTGATTGTACAAATTAGATATGGGAAGCACGCACAGCACTGTGCGGCGTACGTGTCGAGAATTTTAGGAAATCCCCGAGTGATGATAATACTAGTGCCTCCGCTGGTGTTGATAATAAAATTCTCCGAGAAGTCACTGTGGCAGAGTGAGTTAGCGCGCTAGGCATTGCACACATGGTGTGCAATGGGTTGGGTGGAAGAGATTGCCACAGGCAATAACCCCGCCCTTTAGGTAGGACAATAGTGTTATTTCTTTTTACCTATTTAATTTTATACTATTAACATTGTACTCTGTCCTCCTAATAAAGCATACTATAATAATAATAATAATGGTGACCTGGGTTCGATCCCCAGCGGTGTAGGAATTTTTCTGCTCTGTACTTGAATGTTCGGGGTCCACTTCTACCTCGTGAGGAAAAATGAGTAGCTGCTTTGATGTGAAGCAGCGATCAGTGGCAGAATCATAGGCAAAAAAATAATATAAGATATTGTAAATTAATGTGGTAAAGTCCTATGATTCTGCGCTACCCACTAAAATTTTGACATTATAGCACAAAGAAAAAGCATTATTATTATTAATAATAAAATTCTGATAATACAGTGGGACCTGGATATAAAAGAATTTAAGGGACGGAAAGTTTTTCTCTTATGAAGAGGTTATTTTCCCTTATGTGCTTTATTTTTGTACATCATTTCATAAATATATAAGTACTTAATTAAAATAATCAAATAAAATAATACGAGTATGCACTTGTACTATACAGTATGTCTCAGAAGTCCTGGCAATGGCCTCATAACTTTTGAATGGGTACGAATTTTTGGATTCTGTTTGTTTCTAAGAATAGGAAATGCCCTATGGCCGATTCACTGGTGATGTCAAAATCCAGGTTCGAACCCCGGAAGTGGCACTTTTTTGATAAAAATGGCCATTTCTTGAGAAATTTAAATGAGAAGGTATTTTTTTAATTTCATATTATTATTTAACAGGTAAAAATACTGCATTCCTCAAAAAATAAATTTTCTATCACTATCAGTGGTGGAGTTATGGTGGTTTCAAATTTAAAAATCTGGTTTTTTGAGACACCCTGTAGCTTTGGTACCGCGGGACTCAATACAGTCCTCAATGATTTAAAATGACGAAAAAAGTGTCTTGAAAGTACTGAAATGGATAAAATTCCGATATATCACCTCCATCAGTGCCGGAGGGTTGGATAACAATGACCTATTTTCATGACAATAATCAATTTTTATTAGTTGCATTGTCTTGAAGTGAAAAAGGGTTCGATAACAACTTTAGTTTGTGAACATTGTTAGAATGACGACAAGAACAACAACAACAACAAATAGATTTTGATTAGTTGAGTAAAATGTGTAGTCACCTACCTACCTACTACATTATTGTTTTCAAACTTCTACTCTTAGTTAAGTGAAGAGAAACAGATTTATTTATTTATTAACTAGATATCTAACTATCCACATTCATATTAGTTACCTATACCTGTTTATTTCCTAATAACCTATGTATCATGGATTTGAGTCAACCTGATTCAGGACCACGCAGGTTCAAAATTAGTTCACTCCTGAACCTAGGTAGGTACCTACTTAAATATTTATTTGATTTAAAAGTTTACTCTCTTCGATCCTCATGGCATTACAATGAGTTTCTTCTCCAATGTGTCCCTATCTAGATTCAGTAATGAGACTGCGGAATCATCGGGTTCGATTCTCGGTGGGAAATAATTATTATAACTCGACTATGTGGTTGGGTGTGTTGGCGGTTCACTCAACCTCATCAAGACAAATGAGTAAATACTTTAATTGAGAATAGCAATCAGTGGTGGCATTTCAAGTTAAATGAAATTCGAAAGAATGAGGGATACTTACTTATACTAGACTTGTAATGCTGTGATACCCACTAAAGTTGCGATTTGGTGATGGTTGTGTGTTTGTATGGTGAATAATTGAAGCCTAGGTAAATAATAGGTAAAATGTGATCTTACAAGTATTATTGACTTTAAACACCTTGCTCTCCGGCACTGATGGAGGTGATATATCGGAATTTTATCCATTTCAGTACTTTCAAGACACTTTTTTCGTCATTTTAAATCATTGAGGACTGTATTGAGTCCCGCGGTACCAAAGCTACAGGGTGTCTCAAAAAACCAGATTTTTAAATTTGAAACCACCATAACTCCACCACTGATAGTGATAGAAAATTTATTTTTTGAGGAATGCAGTATTTTTACCTGTTAAATAATAATATGAAATTAAAAAAATACCTTCTCATTTAAATTTCTCAAGAAATGGCCATTTTTATCAAAAAAGTGCCACTTTCGGGGTTCGAACCTGGATTTTGACATCACCAGTGAATCGGCCATAGGGCATTTCCTATCCTTAGAAACAAACAGAATCCAAAAATTCGTACCCATTCAAAAGTTATGAGGCCATTGCCAGGATTTCTGAGACATACTGTATATCACACTAAGGTACCTGGGGAACCAGGCACGTTGTTTTGTGATAGTAGATTGTGATGATAAAATAAAATTATGATAATAACCTGGATATAAGAGAATTTGAGGGACCGGAAATTTTTTGTCTGATATCCAGGTTTCACTTATAAAGAAGTTATTTTCCCTTATACAGAGGTGAATTTGACTTCATCATCATCATAGGGTGGCGTTATCGTGAACGATGGTAGCCAGACAGTGGAGGAATGACTCAGCACTTCTACCACTGTCTTAACAAGGAGGATAATAATTTACAAACCCCAGAACCAAGTCAATGGTGGTCTACTGCCTGTTTATAGTCCCCCAGCCAGACTGCTGGTCTACTCCCTGTTTATAGTCCCCGAGCCAGACTGAATTTGACTTGTAATAATAAGATAAAATTCTGATATTACAGTCAAACCTAGATATAAGAGAACTCAAGAGACCGGAAATTTGTTTCTCTGATAAATTATTGTAAAGGCAAACATCTATTTTGTACTGCACTCAAAAAATAAACAAATAAAAATTTATAAAAAGTCGTAAAGATTCTCTTATAAAGAGGTTACCTATTTTACCTTATACAGAGGTAAATTTGACCTGGAAATAGATATGAATACAGTAGCAGCCATAGTAACAATCACAGTGAGATCATAAATAGATAAAATAGTTTTTTTTTTTAATTGAACGAAAAGCCTGAACAAGACCGAACGGTCAGCTCTGGTGAACCAAAATTTGAAGAGTAAAAAAAGTGATTTTTGGGACCCTGGTTTACTTTAAAGATATCGGTGCACTGGTAGTCAAGTGGTTAACGCGCTAGTCTGGTAATCCAGGTAGCGTAGGGATCCATTGGTTCGAATCTTACAGTGCATTAACTTTTCCTCATCAATTCGTGTTTGTGACCAGTATCAGTATCAGTATCAGTATAAACAGAAAAGTGAGAAGTTGTACTAGATGTACATGAATATCAGAACATACCTGGACACCTGGACAGCTGTTTCGAGCTCATTTGCTCTCGTCAGCAGGTAATAGTTCTGAAGATCCATGTCACCAACTAACCTCTCTATTTTAATCAGTATAAAAAGAAAAGTGAGAATAATAAGACTCTGAGGGTTAGGTGGTAGAAAATGCTTTGAGCATTAACCTCGCCTGGTGGTTACCTTCAACTAAAGTGTGTTATTATCATTATTGGAAACTTAGTCACCGTTAAGTTTTTTTCCCCGTGGCTGGCGTCCTACTGGAAACTTTTAAAATCCTTATACTAAGCATCTACATACCAACAAAAAAACTCTGTACCTCTTTTTGTGCCCAAATTTTTCATTTAATCTAGCTATTTCGGAGCTGTACATGTAAATGGATTTTTTGCAATCGGTCAGTTTTTTCTAAACTTGAGCTGTTAACTTTTCCTGCACGAATTATGCTATCCTCAATTTTTTAATGACCCCCTTCCCCTCAAGTCACTTTGTATGGTTCATAAAAATCGTCAAGAAAAACTTCTCCTAGCCTCTACGTCTTCTGTATTATAAAGCCGACTATTTCAAGAAATTTTATTGAGAAGAAAGTATCATCACAATCACTTCTCCGAAGTTTTTGTAAACTTTGGAAGGGTTCCAACTTATGTATTCATTATTTGTTGTAAACAAATAATATGTTTAATTCAATTATTCTTTTTCTGAGGAATGAAATATAAATTAGAAATTATTTTCTGCTGTTTGAACCTTCAGGTGACGTAGGTACAGTGTTCGTGTAGCAACCAGTGAAATAAAATTGAACCGTGCTTACTTTTGTTTCTACTGTTTCTATCATTTTTTTTTTTTTTTTTTTTTTAAATACTATACGAGTACATACATGCTTCTCTGTTCTGTGTCCATGAGAGAGACTGTACTCTCGCTAACGGAATGATTCCGGTGTTTCTTAGCACTTTAAGGGCTGAATTATATTAATAATAATACAGCCTTATTTATTACTGCCCGATTTAAGGACCATGAAGCCCCATTGTTCCGCAGTAGCCCAAGACAAATTACTATGTGGTAAAAATCCCAAATGGGAGGATATCTTCTCATGTCCCGGCTGGGTTTCGAACCCACGACCTCTGGAACCTCTGGATTCACAGAGTGCCGCCTATACCACTGAGCTACCGGGACAGATAATAGTGGTTCAGTGAACTTTAAACCTCACGCAGATTCTATTATTGAATTAAGAATGTCATAATAAGCATGAGGACATCGAGACCTTTCATTCAATACCCCACTCGATGGGTTTTAATTAAAAAATATCAACCGGCCCTTCTTTTTGGCCCTTTTTCGAATCTTTACCACAGTGCGGCCCCCTTAGCTTTCACGATCACAAAATTTCACTACTGAACTCAAATATATTTTTTTACGACTACAAAATTTTAAGAGCCTCGTTTTATTCAGGAAAAATAGAAAAATCGTTTTCAATTTTCACTAAAACGGCCCCCATTTGACCCCGAATGGCCTAATTCGGCCCAAAAACTATAGGCAAAATTTTAGGACCTCGCAACTTCTCACTTTTCTGTTAATGCATAACTGATGCAAAAAATACAGACCATTTTTTTAAGTGAAAATAATATATTAATAGAACTGCATACGAGGAAATGTAACTTTTCTTTGTTTACTGAATAGTACAGTCCAACCTAGATATAAGAGAAACCTAAAGAAAAAAATTCCTACCCCGCTGGGAATCGAACCCAGGTCACCATGCGTACAATGCCTAGCGCTCTAACTCACTCTGCCACGGTGACTATTTATATGACTATGCAGTTGAAAGCAATCTTAAATTTTTGTTTAAAAAAACGCTTGCATACGAGTCTGCAACCATTTCGACATTTTCATCTTTACTATTCAAGGTCCAAAACCCAACTGACCAAATTTCGTATTGTGCGCATGACACACACTTTCCCTCTTCTCTTAGGGTTGCAATATCGAAACGAAAATATCGATATTAGGAATGGTTTAATTCAAAAAATATCGATCTTTTCCGATCATTACGACAGGCTTCTCCCTTAGCTTTACAACGATAATTTCACTTACAATAATTATCTTTACACTAATATCGTTACCATTTTTATCAGTACATAATATCGTTTACAATTTTCACATAATTTTGGTTAATGGCCAGAGCAAAAGACACTATGAAAATGTCAAAAAAAATTATATTTTTTTCGCTTTTGTAAATTTTCATGTAATTGCATTCATAAATGATCCGTTTGAAAATAATTTCAATCATAGGGTAGCGTCATCGTGAACGATGGGTAGCCAGACAGTGGAGGAATGACTCAGCACTTCTACCACTGTCTTTACAAGGAGGCTTATATTTGACAAGGGCCCCCAGAACCAAGCCAATGCTGGTCTACTACCTGTTTATATAGTCCCCCAGCCAGACTGCTGGTCTACTCCCTGTTTATAGTCCCATACCAGATGCTATGATTCCCCTTTGTAAATTTTCATGTAATTGCATCATAAATGATCCGTTTGAAAATAATTTACTTACTTACTTACTAGCTGGTTGTAGCAGGCCTTGAAGGCCCAAAACCTCTCACGAGCATCCTCCTCCATCTTGTTCTGTCCTTTGCTGCTTCTATCCAGTTCTCTTCTGATGTGGCTGATTGTTCTCTGTCTTTATTGTACCATTTCGTTACATTGTCTTCCCATCTTCTTCTCGGTCTTCCTCTACTTCTTCCTTCTTGAAAATAATTTTAAAAAATAAAAAAATAACTTCTCACTTTTCTGTTCAAACTGATGCATATAAATCCAGCATAACTTCTCACTTTTCTGTTTAAACTGATACTGATTATACTGATATAAATCCAGCATAACTTCTCACTTTTCTGTTTAAACTGATACTGATTATACTGATATAAATCCAGCATAACTTCTCACTTTTCTGTTTATACTGATATAAATCCAGCATAAATTCTCACTTTTCTGTTTAAACTGATACTGATTATACTGATATAAATCCAGCATAAATTCTCACTTTTCTGTTTAAACTGATACTGATTATACTGATATAAATCCAGCACAACTTCTCACTTTTCTATTTATACTGATACTGATATAAATCCAGCACAACTTCTCACTTTTCTATCTATACTGATACTGATTATACTGATATAAATCCAGCTTAACTTCTCACTTTTCTGTTTATACTGATTAATCTGATTATACTAATATAAATCCAGCATAACTTCTCACTTTTCTGTTTATACTGATACTGATTAATCTGATTATACTAATATAAATCCAGCATAACTTCTCACTTTTCTACTTATACTGATGCATATAAATCCAGCATAACTTCTCACTTTTCTGTTTATAAATCCAGCATAACTTCTTACTTTTTCTTATACTGATGCATATAAATCCAGCATAACTTCTCATTTTTCTACTTATACTGATGCATATAAATCCAGCATAACTTCTCACTTTTCTGTTTATAAATCCAGCATAACTTCTTACTTTTTCTTATACTGATGCATATAAATCCAGCATAACTTCTCACTTTTCTGTTTATAAATCCAGCATAACTTCTCACTTTTCTGTTTATACTGATACTGATTAATCTGATTATGCTAATAAAAATCCAGCATAACTTCTCACTTTTCTGTTTATACTGATACTGATTAATCTGATTATGCTAATAAAAATCCAGCATAACTTCTCACTTTTCTGTTTCTACTGATGCATAACTTCTCACTTTTCCCCCCCAGGTGGAGATGACGGGAAGCAGCGTGTTCGACTACATCCACCAGGCAGACCACACGGAGCTGGCGGAACAGCTGGGGCTGGGGCTGTCTCAAGGTCACAGCATGGCGTCCCCGGGGAGTGCCAACTCGGAGGAGGGGAGCGGACTCAACACTGGGACTGCCAACCCCGACGGTAAGGGGTTAAATGACCTCATTCAAAAAATAAAAATCAAAGTCCCCAATTTAAGACTAAGAAATAGAAGAACTTGAATCACAGAACAATGCTGATAGTGATTATTTTATCATACCAATTATAAATCAAAACATATGGAATCAGCAATATTATCAGCCTTGAAACTTTACAATACATATTCCTTACAACTTGAATTAAGTGATACAAAAGACAAATTTAAAGAACAATGCACTCTTCTATTAGAAAATTGCAACTACTAATATATGCATAAATATATAAATTTGTTTTGTTACATATAGATTTGTATGTAATGAAACAAGCTGTACACGTAAAGGCAGTTAACTACTGCGTGTGTACAGACTTAAAAAAAAAGACTGAAAAGTCTCTTTACTCCAGCAGTCAAACAGGTCTTTATTTTACAGGATAAATATTTTACAATTTAATATATAAAACAACCATGTTTATTTTTAAAAAACATTGAACATAGGTACCCGCTAACCAAGGGTTGGTACTCGATGTGACCACAATACTCAGTATAAACAGAAAAGTGAGAAGTTGTACTAGATGTACATGAATATCAGAACATACCTGGACAGCTGTTTCGGGCTTATTTGCTATCATCAGTCTATAGGCAATAGTACCAATATACTTGCCATATGCCATCAACTATAACCTATCTATTTTAATCAGTATAAACGGAAAAAATGAGAAGTTGTACTAGATGTACAATTGTACATGAATATCAGAACATACCTGGACAGCTGTTTCGAGCTTATTTGCTCTCATCAGCAGGTAAAAGATCTGATTATCCATGCCATCAACTAACCTCTCTATTTAAATCAGTATAAACAGAAAAGTGGAATAACAATACATAACAATAATAAGGCTCTGATGGTTCGGAGGTAAAAAATGCTTATTCAGGAGGTAAAAATACTGATTGAGGAGTTAAAAATGCTTATTGGACTCAACGGATGGACCATAGTTCTAACCCAATGGTAAGTGGTTAAATGGCTAAAAGGGCTTGAACATACCCGCTAACTAAGCCATCTAAGAATTAGTACTTAATAATACTTCATCGAGGCATGGCCGTGCTGTTTCAAGATAAATAACGTTTTTCATGAGTGAGCTCTTTCTGCTCTTACGGTCCTGTCTTTGGAATTTATGACCAGGAAATTGAATTGAACACAGGCACCGATAACACCAATTATAATTGGGAACATTTGTATCATTAATAACGATTTCTCCTCTCTAAATACGACTGAGTTTCTGAGACCTTCAACACAACCAAACATCGATTCCATTGGATACTATTTGGCTACTTGATGCCTTGATTTGGCTACTTGATGACCCGCGGTGTTGGTGACTAAACCAATGGCTGGTTGCCAACATTTATTCTCCTAGGCTTCGACTATCGTTAGCATAGTAATAACATTTTTTATCATGACGAATTTTAAAACAATATTATTCCACCTGACCATTGGCTCTATTCCAATAAGTCGAATGAAATATGAAGCAATTTTATTGTGGACACAACGATCTTTGACAGGCTATGAGCCGAAAAAATAGGCAGTCTTTATGTTCTTACGTGGGAATCTAAAACGAAATATTTGAACCGTACTTTATTTTGTCAGTTATGGAAGTTGTTTACTATTTCAGTATAACAGATATAAAGATGTAGAAGCTTTGTACACGTAGGATGTCACAACTGTAACATGGAATTTATCAGAAACCTAACTGTACAGCTGTTTCGAGCTTATTTGCTCTCATCAGTAGGTAATAGTTCTGACTATCCATGCAATCAACTAACCTCTATTAATCATGTAAATATACACCTTGTCACTTTTCTGTTTTTACTGGTATAGTGATCAGTACAAACAGAAAAGTGAGAAGTTGTATTTTGCACAATCTAATTTATTAAATGTGTCTTGTGTTTCAGTTTCCAGTCTCATGAGTTTGACTAGTTCTTCTACTTACAAAGGATGTGATAGGGCGTTTTGCATCAGAATGAAATCTACTCTTACCAAGAGGGGATGCCACTTCAAGTCTTCAGGTTATAGGGTAAGTCGTTGGTCACTTGAGCACATGATAATGGCTCCAAAACTACTGCTGGAATAAGGGGACTCTTTATTATATAATTGGGCATATAAATCGGTGTTCACTACTGGCGTAAAATGCGCTTTCGGAACAGTACTAAAATATAAGGGCCATGCCTCCTTGCGTAACTAGTATACGGGTCGTATAAGTGTCTTTTCTTCTTCTTTCCACTGTGGCTGAATAAGGCATTACACTTATCGGGCGGAAAGTGGCTTGGTAGTTGTTTCTATATAGACTCTGGAGGACCCTTGGAATAGTAATACAGTATATACCTGTATTATACTGTTCTGCCTACGTGACATTCAGTTGACCTACGATAACCGACCTCAGACCTCGGTGGTTCGATCGTTCAGAGCACATGACTCGTAACCTAGAGTTTGGTGATTCGAGTTCCAAATATGGAGCATTTTTGAGTGTCTGTCCCGGTAGCTCAGTGGTGAAGGTGGCGGCCTGGTAATCCAGGGTCGCGGGATCGAAACCCAGCCGGGGACATGACATGTTATCCTCCCCATTTGGGATTTTTACCACATAATAATGCGTCTTGGGCTTACTTCTGGAATAGTGGGGACTTACGGGTAATATCTTAATCGGACAGTATACATAAGGCGATATTATTTATTATACTTTTTTTGAAATCATCTGAAATACATTCTCATAAATACACAAAAATCTAAGTCTAAATAAAGCCTAAAATGTAAAATCTCGTAGATTACACGCACAGTACATAAGTATAGGCTATGAATGGGTACTGAACTACTTCGATGAATGGATTAACAACGCCTTACAGTACAATCAAATTATGCAATGTGTTGGATGTAGTTCTAACAAGCCCAGTTTTATTGTCCATGGTAGTCAAGTTGGTTAACACGCTAGTCTTGTAATCCAGGTAGCTTAGGGATCCGTTGGTTCGAATCCCATCCAGTGCATGAATTTTTCCTCATTAATTTGAGTTTGTGACCACATGATAATAAACTCTGAGGGTTAAGGTGGTAGAAAATGCTTTGAGCATTAACCTCGCCTGGTAGTTTGATTCCACTAAAGAGTGTTGTTATTATTGTGCTTATGAATTAAGTTGGCCGTTGAGTTTGGGATTAATGTTCCAATCAGGTACTAAATGTGACTTAATACCTACAAGATATTGAACATTTTTTTTTTTGTTCTCAAAAAAAGTATTTAGATAGAGAAAAACCTTAGTAAAGGGACTCTTTAGTCTCATTCTTACAGGATAAACAGAGTATTGTATTGTGTACTCACTATTATAAAAAGTCCGTAAAAAAAGATCGATAAAAAACGTTCCCCCTTTTGATCCGGATTATAGCCATTGATTTATCCGGTAGTCCGGTACCCTCTAGAAATTAGGGTACCTACCTATTACCTATAGACTATAGAAAAAAGTTTACATGCCTATAGTATCTAATATTTTAACTTAATTTTTATTGTATAAACCAAAAAGTGAGACAGTTTTTTTGCATGAACATAAATTAGACACTATAACAATAGACACTATAACATACCTTGGACAGCTGTCTCGAACTTATCGACTCTCATCAGCTAAAAAATATAAGAAAGGATAATAGGATTAGAAAGCGCAACAAAGAACGAAGGAGGGTAGCTCGAAGAAAGCGAGTTTCAGAAGAATGAACATCCGTGAAAGCCTTATCGAGATGAAGCCTTAATGTATGAATTAAATGATCTTCAGAAAAAACATGAGTGTAAAGACAAGGCCAATCGTTTGATTGTATCGTATCCCACAAAGGTCTGATTTTTTTCTCTCGATTTTGGCCAGGTAGGACCACGGAAAACGATAAAGAATGATGTACTCATTTCTTCTTTTTTCTTTCTGAGCTGTATTTTCTCATTCTTTCGCCATGTCGATTCTTCCTCTCTTCTGTCCAGGGGGCTCCTGTTTTCTTCGTCTCCCTTTCCTTGTACCCTTGAAATGTTTTGTTTTTGGTCTGAATTATAATATTATAAATCAGGATTAAATTGATGAGGAGCCAGACTGTCCCTCAACTCGGGCTATAGTGTGCTGTGATTGGTTGAAACTCCGACTTGAGGGCATGTCTGGCTTTTCTTAAATTTAATCCTGTTTCATAATTTGGCCCTTATATACACCTATCCAGTTTTCTAATATCCAGGTTTCTCAAAAGTACCTATATCCAGGGTATCCAGTTTTCTTATATCCAGGTGTCTCTTATATCTAGATTATCTAGTTCTCTTGTATCCAGATTTCTCTTATATTCAGATCATCCTATTCTCTTATATTCAGGTGTTTCTTATTTCCAGATTATCTAGTTCTCTTATATTCAGGTGTTTCTTATATCCAGAATATCCAGGTGTCTCTTACATCCAGATTATTTAGTTCTCTTATATCCAGGTGTTTCTTATATCCAGATTATATAAACATGGCGTGCTGAACTGCCGTGCACCTAGACTAGTGCTTTCTTAAAGTTGTATATTAAAAGTAACATTAAGAGAAGTGAGATGAGAAGACGGAAGAAAGTCATATTAAATGAGTATTTCTGGTGTAAATGTTGAAATTAAAGGAAGGGTTGAAAAAGCAATCAAAATATAATGGAGAAAACAAGCGAGAGGGTCGAAAAATGAATAATATGATCATTTCGGATGCGAATGACAATATTTGAGTCCTGCTCCTTTGTGTAAGTTGTGTTTCGGAAAGAAAATGCAAGTGCAGTTGAACCTATATACAGGGTGTTCCTTTATAAACAAGACATTCAAAAATCTCAAGAACCACTGACTAACCATCCCATAAAATATATAATAATAATATCCCCTTATTTATACTGCCCGATTAGGACTATTAAGTCCCATTATTCCAGCAGTAAGCCATAGACATATTATTATGTGGTAAAAATCCCAAATGGGAGGATAACTTGTCATGTCTCGGCTGGGTTTCGAACCCACGACCTCTGGTATCTCTGGATTCACAGAGTGTCGCCTTTACCTCTGAGCTACCGGGACATATAAGACCTGTTTGACTGCTAGAGTAAAGGGGCTTTTCAGTCTTAACTCGGCAGTATAAACAAGGTATATTCTAAAACATTAATGAAGACCTACAACACATGCAAGTAAACAACCCGCAACTTAAAATGACTGATAGAACAGCATGGAGGCAGATAGTGAAGGAGGCCAAAGCCCACAGAGGGCTGTAGCGCCACATAATGATGATGATGATGATGATGATATTCTAAAATTCTATTCTAACCAAATACAAAGAAGTGAGTGGCCAAATCTAAGAAGTCAGGCTTGCAGTTTCCCAAGGGTTTAATGGCGTGTAAGGAAAAACCCACGATGGTTGATCGCACATAGAATTATGTGGTTCAGAATGAGCCAACCTTTCCACTTAAGTTTAGCTGGAGACCATAGCTGTATTTTCTTTTTGGATAATTTTTTTTTCTAGGTTCGGTATTTCCAAATATTTCCATTTTCTTCCAAGTTTAGCTTCCCCACTATTCGTGAAAGAAAAATGCGTTTCGGTACTTTTAAAGATAAACAATGGAAAAATGAAAAATTAACCTATAAAAGAAATGGAAGCAAGAATTTTATAAATCCATTTTGGTTAACCAAACTGGAAGAAGATTTTTCCTCTTCCAAGAGAAAAATGACATCCTTCCAGTTCGTCCATTGTATCCTCTTCCTTCCCAAGCGCTTTTATCATTTGTAGTGGTACCTGTCCGATGTGCATCCTAATGCACATTTTCTGAGTAGTGTTATCTTCCCGATCGCAATATAGGGTTTGTAATGGTATCTTCCCAAGATGCATTCAAATGCACTAACACTTTTCTGAACTCATGTTGATTTTAATCTTTAATGTGAACGGATCTTTACCACAGAGGTTTTTTCATTTTGTCTTGGTATGATAGCATTACCAAAAAAATGTGCATTCAGATGCACATTGGGAAGGAAGAGGCTATTCCATTTGAATCCACTTTGGTTAGAAAGAAAAATACGGCTCATCACTCCCCCAGCTGTAGCCAAGCTGGCTACATCAACAACAACTTGCTCTATTAATATTATTATAATAATAATAATTCCGTGTCCGTGAGATAGGTATTGATACCTAAATCACGGTGGTGAGAGGATTATATGGACGCCCAGATCCAATGTCTAGGCTCCTTTCGTGTCCATTGATTCTATATTTGGTTTTAACGTCCTGACTTGAGGTAGACAGGACGGGGGTTTTACCCTCCATTCGCTGGGATTCGTACCAGCTACCCACATTAACCTCACCCAGCCTGGGTAGGGCCGGAATTGCCAGCCTCACATGTTCGGAGGGAACAGAATTTTCTGTGCGAAAAGTCTGCTCCAACCGGGAATCGAACTCAGGATCTCCGGACTACGGGCAGTAGTCACAACCGTTACGCCACGGAGGCTGGCATAATAATACTCATTTCCTCCCCTGTTCCAGGTCGTGTTACTCCTGTGCCGGCTGCGGCCGCAGTACACCTTCTCCCACAGTCGCAAGGCCACGCCCCCTCTCCTCGGCATGGTGGCTCTGGCCATCGCTCTCCCGCCCCCGAGTGTTCACGAGATTCGCCTCGAATCGGACATGTTCGTCACGCGACTCAACTTCGACTTCCGAATAGCTCACTGTGAACCGAGGTACAGTGAAAGGTAGAGATCTGTTTCAAACACCAGATTTGAAGATTTCAACTGTCTAAGGACAGAGTTATTAAACAGGATTAGATTAACTAATCCTAATACACTATCCCTTTGAGTATCTATAGGTACTCAAATAAATAAAGAGGTGCTTTGTTAAACTTTTGGCATAATGTTAATGGTAGTCCCATTCTTGTCTTGCGCTTGCGCTGACAGTCTAAATAAAGCACTACTTATACTTACACTTATCCCTTAACACGCCCTCTGGTGGGAATTTCAACCTATCACAGTGCATTTATATCAGCTGTTAAGTTATAGCAACGCACTATAGCCCGATTTGAAGAATAGTGTCCACTTAGATTAAATTTAATCCTGTTTAATTATTCTCGGTCCTAAAAGTGGGATTGAAACTTTTGGAATCATATCCATTGATTCTATTTGGATTTTATGCCCTGATTTCAGATAGTCAGGACGGGGGTTTTACCCTCCATTTGCGGGGAACCGTACCAGCTACCTCACCCAGCCTGGGTAGGGCCGGAAATCTTTTCTAACATAGTTCCACTATTTCTATACTTTGTATATGTACTACAGATTATGTTTTATCATCACTTGTACAATAATTGAAGATTTGTCTCCAATACAGGGTGTATTATTTGAGTTTGTGACCACATAATAATAATTTAGGTGGTAGAAAATGCTTTGAGCATTAACCTCGCCTGGTGGTTACCTTCCACTAAAATGTGTTATTATTATTATTACTTGTACTAATTCAGGATTTCTTTTATATACAAGGTGTATTAACACTTCTGTACTAACTCAGGATTTATTTCATATACAGGGTGTCAGAGCTGTTAGACTACACGGCAGAGGAGATTACCGGCATGAATTTATACACGCTCTGTCACGGGGAGGATGCAAATAGACTAAGGAAATCTCATTTAGACTGTAAGTATTGAATAGCATTGTTTTGAAATTAATTAATAATAATAATGTTTTTTCTTTGTGTTATTATGTCACAATTTTAAAGGGTAGCGCAGAATCATAGAACTTTACCACTTTAATATACAATATCTTGTACTATTTTTTTGCCTATAATTCCGCCACTGGTCACTGCTTCACATTAAAGCAGCTACTCATTTTTCCTCACTAGGTATGAGTGGACCCCAAACATCCAAGTACAGAGTCTTACCTAATAAAGCATAATAAGTATAATAATGATAAAATCGTTTTGATCCTGGTCGTTTATCAATTTGTTCTCCTGTTTTCCTTTCAGTAATCAGCAAAGGCCAAGTACTGACCCACTACTATAGACTCATGAACAAAAATGGCGGATACACGTGGGTTCAAAGCTGCGCGACGGTGGTGTGCAGTTCCAAAAATGCGGAGGAGCAGAATATCATCTGCGTGAACTATGTGATCAGGTGAGTCGTTTCTCCGTGGCTCAGTGGTTAAGAGCATTGGTTACTAACTCGGAGGTTGCGGGTTCGAATCCCGGCCGGAGCGGAACATTCTAACCGAGTTTTTCCGTTTACGGAATGGCATGGATATAAAGGTAAAGTGTCCTGAAATAATGCGAAAGCGGTTACGGAGCACAACTACATTAAAAAAAAAAAAAAAAAAAAAAAATACAAAGTTCGACTTTCCATTATCGCTATATATTTTGAGATTTTTAACTAAAACACTAGTATATCTCCAAAACTAAATCACTTGTATATCTCCAAAACTTCCAAGTGAATACAGCTGTTGTGAATAACAATAATTATGTTTCCATCATACGAGCTGTATTGTAAATGTTTCAGTGGGAAGGAGTACGAGAACTACGTGATGGACTGATGTCAGCTAGAAGACTATATCCTTCAGATAATTATGTTTCCATCATACAAGCTGTATTGTAAATGTTTCAGTGGGAAGGAGTACGAGAACTACGTGATGGACTGTTGTCAGCTAGAAGACTATATCCTTCAGAGGGACGTCAAGCGAGAGGAGACCAGTAATAACAATCCTGAGAATGATTCACCTGATGGGGACAGAGAGGGTAAGATTTTATTTTCAATTATATAATTATATAATTAAAAAAAAAAAATGGAACTACCTATGTAGGTAAATTTATATTCCAAACAGAATAGGTAATATTACATCCCAAGCAACTCTATTATCACAAAACAAAGTGCCTGGTTCTCCAGGTACCATAGTGTGATAGTATAAGTGCATACTCATATTATTTTATTTTATTAATTTTAAGTACTTATATATTTATTATGTTATTGTTATTCTAAACATTGTAATGTAATGATGTACAAATAAAGCACAAATCTTGTTTAAAAAAAATTAACACAAAAACCAAATATGGAGGGTAAAACCCCCGTCCTAATCCAGGATGTTAAATCAAATAGAATCGTTGGCGTTAGGAAGGGCATCCAGCCATAAAAAAACGTGCTCCTTCCTACCAACCTCAACCATGAAGTTGAACAATGTCAACCCCAATAGCAACATAAGGTAATATGGGATAAAGACAAGGGAGATATATATCCAGAACTCTAAGCCAACAAAATCAAGCTCGCTTTGCATATTTTTTCTCTGGGGCATGGTATTTAAATCAGCGTTCGAATTTTCCCTTTGGATCGACAGTGATATTTTTTTTCTAAAGAAGGTGCCGGCTTGGGTGCTTGGAACATTACGATCGACCAAATTTATAACCTACAATAGGTAGTTGTGTTTGAGGACTTCAGGCTTTTATTGGAAATTAAATATTTATTCCCCAAGTGATGAAATCTTATTCATTTCAGATGGTAGAAATAGTGGGGACTCCCGGAACCATGATCATCTCTCTCCTCCTGACATCGAGGAAGATACATCAGAAGGTGGTCATTCGGGGGACCAGAGGGGTCCTAACCACTTGAACCACGTAGCCCAGCTGCATAACCTCAGTACTGCGGAAGAAAGCGGGGTAGGTGGACATTTAATCGTATAGGTTACAGATTTTGTGATTTTCATTATAAAAAATCTCGAAGGGTTGGGTGGAAGAGATTGCCATAGGCAATAACCCCGTCCTTTAGTTAGGACATATGTAGCGGGGTAGGTGAACATTTATTCGTAGGTTACAGTTGGGATTTTTACTGTAAAAAATCTAGAAGGGTTGGGTGGAAGAGATTGCCATAGGCAATAACCCCGCCATTTAGTTAGGACATATGTTTCTATATATTGTTTCCATTTTTTTCCTTGTTAAAATAATTATTTGTATTGTACACATGTCCATTTATATCTAATAAAGTGTTGAATAATAATACTAATAATAGAAGCATGTCAGAGCAGCAGAGCCCTTATTCCAGAAAGAATTTCGCTCTCATTTTTTATTAAAAATCTAAACTTGGAGCACTAGGTCCTCCCTCGTTCCAGAAAGAACTCTCCACTCTCATAATCCCCAAATCTCCTTTTCAACCGTCACACAACACACTCTGATTAGTTGATTTGAACAAAATAACCCATCAGAGTGCACTGTGTGATGATTGAAAGGAAGATTTGGGGATTATGAGAGTGAGAGTGGTTTCTGGAATAAGGGCCTGCTTAAGTTCATTTGAAAATTTTGAAAAGCACTTTAAAAATTTTGTTCTATGTAAGTATATTCAATTGTGCTACGTGATTGCCAAGCTGCAATGTAGCCAAGGTTAGAATTTCACATGAATTTGAGGAGGATATGTTCCTTCATTTAGTGGTAAATTTCCTGGTCCAATTGAGGATGCCACACTTCCTAGAGGTTGATTTTTTAAACCTTTAGAAACCCCACAGTAGTTATGTCAACAAATTTTATTGAACAAGGATTTGTACAGAGGTTTACGTTGTATAGACTATTAGAGGAATGTACACTACAAATCCTGACAAGTTAGTAACGATGTTTTTTTCAAGCTTATAGAAATACTTTGACCTTTAGGTGAAGAAAATATTTAGACCCATTTTATGAAACGGAATGAAAGATAAGCTAAGCCAGACACTTCGTCAAGTCAAATTTCAACCATTCACAGCGCACTATAGCCCGAGTTGAGGGACAGTCTGGCTTATCTTAACTTTAATCCTGTTTTATGATTCGGCCCTTAGTGATTCAGTATTGTGATGGATACAATGCTTTTAATTTCAGATGAACACATCAGTCCCAATACATGTGGCGGAAGAGAAAGTCAATGGAGTGTCTATGAAGCGAGCCCACAAGCGGAAGAGGAGTACCCCCCAGCAGAGAGGAGAGGAGGAGAGCAGTAGTTATAGTTCCGACGATGAGAAGAAAATCGCAGGGCAGAGGAGTAAGCGGTGTGCTGGGCTGAGTCCTTCGTCTTCCTGCCATTCAGTCAATCCTATTGTGAGTCCTAAGACGCAGCCCCTCGATGACAGCGATAGCGGAGGTGCCCATGTCAGCGGCAGTACAGTCAAAGATTTGGAGCACGCCATGTCTAAACATCTACCACAGGGGATCGACAAGACGCCTCACAACTTACACCAACCGACAGACTTCAGCACAGACACGCTGCTCAAACAGCAGCAGCAACAACAGCAGCAGCAGAGGAGCACCATCCAGTGGATAGGGGCCCACCATCATCTCAACCACTTTAGTCATCAGCAGGGCATGCCGGCGTCCGCACTGCTCAGGCAACTCTACGTCAACAGAGAGAGTGTGATCCGTGCCAACGTGCATGCAGTGTCGGGGCGACCAGGATCCTCTGGGGGCACTTACTACTCCGGGGAGATGAACCACAGTCACGGCCCCCTCCCCACTCCTCCCGGAAGTGACGGCAGCTACAACGGAGGGGAAAGCTTCCCGGGTCTCTACCCGACGAGCGCCTACTCCGTCGCCATGACACCCCCCTCCTCCGTGTCTCCCAGGGACAAACACCAACAGCTCCATGGCTACGACATACCCTACACGGACGTGTTCAGACACCAGTATCTCAACAATGAAGTACCTCAAGCTTACAGCGCGCTGGATGCGTATGCAAGCGCCACGCAGTCTCTCGATCAGTACCATTCAGCCGGCTTCCATCTGTACCACCATCATGGAAATAAACCAAATTCCACGTATACAGACCCTCTGAAAGCTCCTACGAATTGGTACTCAACACCTTCGTAGTTGAATTCTCCTGGAACTACTTGACAAATGTCCAAGGAAGAATTTGAAAGCTAGTTCATAGTTGGGTTGATTCTCGAATTGACTCTCCATTTAAGCCAAATTAATCATAAAATTTGCTGTCAGAAAGTTTTCTGAATTTTGTTTTCAATTGTGCAATTTAAAAATTGATTTAACTAATTGTATTTTAAATATTTTTTAATTATAAATTATAAAAGTAGTTCAACTTGTATATCTGTTTTCTAATTAAAATGGTTAAGTCGATTCCCAGGCAGTACAGCTAGCTGAAATCGAGGTTACAGAAATGGTAGCTTGGAAATTCATGGTGAAATTAATAGAAGTTTTGTAATAATATCTTAAGTCTAACTCTCGGGTCTCGATATTTTAAATGGGGAATTGAACAAACGGACTCAAACTTATGAATCTGATTGTGTCTATTATTTTCACCCTTTGTTTCCCAAGCTGGATTTGTAAGTTGTAAACACCTTCTTCAGATGTATCAAAAGGTTCCCACTTGGATCTGGATTTCAGCTGGACCCACAGATGGATTTGAAGCCAAAATCCAGTTCATTCAGCGCTCTCTAGCGGATTACATTCAAACTCACCACAATAATGTGTATATTGTAAAACGCCTTCATTAGATATGCAACTTTTACATGAAAAAGCAAAATATGCATTTTCGTACTGTAAACCACAAATAAAGCAGCTACCTATAAAAAAAATAATCTTTACATCTCACTGTTTTTAACTGTTCAGGTTATAAGTTAAGAAACATAAGAGAAAGTACAAATTACCACTTCTTTTTTGACGGATCGACTAAATGAATTAAATTTCCATAATAAAGTGCAATCTTACATAATTGTTGATATAGAGAGAAATTAAAATATCCTTCACATTTCAGATTTTATTTTTCAACATAAAACCTTCACAAAGTTTCAGTCACCAATCAAGATGCTGAAGTTCTATCTTTTTAAGAGTTTATATAATAATAATTATAGTTTATATAATAATATAATAATAACAACACTCTTTAGTGGAAGGTAACCACCAGGCGGGGTTAATGCTCAAAGCATTTTATACCAACTCAGAGTCTTATTATTATGTGGTCACAAACTCAAATTAATAAAGAAAAAGTCATGCACTGGGTGGTATTCGAACCAACGGATACCTACGCTACCTGGATTACCAGACTAGCACGTTAACCACTTGACTAACAGTACACAGTCTATGTATCATTGTCATGCAGGACTCCCGGAAAAGGTTGTAAAACAACAATCAGTCACTCAAAACAGAAAAGTGAGAAATTGTACTAGATAATGAATATCCATTATACCTACCTCTGAAAAATTCAAATGAATATTCTAAAGTAATCTAAGGTAATTTATAAATTGGAAATACAGTCAATTTTTCATGTCTACAGGATGATGTTTCTTAATTTTACAGTGATAAAAACACGTTTAACAAACAATGCCCTTGTGAAACTAACGCACCTTTAGAGGCATACACTCAGGACGATTCCTTCTTAATTTAAAAATAAATACATTGATCCGGATACAGGAGAAACTGTGGTTGAATCCTCTTTATAGTCAATCTAATGTTGTTATTTCCTTATTTTTAAGATTTCTACCTAGGGATTCTTGTAAATCTTTCTTTTTTTTGTGGATTTTTTTACTGGTAATTTTTTTACTGGTTCCGTAGGTGTAAAAAGGAATTCAATTCAATAAGCAAAAAAAAAAAAAAAAAAAAAAAAATAGATCTTGAAAATGGTTTCATAAATTCATGGGGCTGTTTTTTTTCACCACTTATGTGTGGGTACAGTACATAGGTACTGCTGTCTTGCAGTTTTTCAAATGTAAACACTAGTCAAGACAGATTTAAGTTGACAGAGGAATAAAATTACAAAATGCCTATTAATTGCACCCTAGCCTTTAAAGTTCACGAGACACGTTTAGCTATTTGTGCATGGACTGTAGCTTGGTTATTAAGGGCCGAATTATGAAACAGGATTAAATATCTAGAATTTGTTAATCCAAGCCAGTGGTACCTAGATTGAACAAGGTACATTGAGTGAGTACATAGTACATTCGTATCTTGAAGCCACTGTCACTTAACAGCTGATGTAAATGCGCTGTGATGGGAATTTCACCACCTAAGGGTGTGTCTAAAGGATATTGTAATCTAATCCTTTTTCATAATTCGGCCCTCAGACAGTTTCAAGCCCCCCGGATTGTTGAGGTGCCTCTGAAGAAGATAATGTTGGGTAAGTGTGTCCCCGGAGTCCAAGCAAGATCTCAATGATATTAAAAAATTTACTCTCTAAAGATGGTAGACCTCAAAAAAATTTTGGCTATCTTCAAGATCGCCGCAAAGATGAGGTTCGATTATACGCAAGCATAATGTTCACATATTTATCATTGTACGAGTATATAATATGGAATGCGTTTTAAATTTAGATTTAAATCTTCAAGGAATAAGAAAAAGTCCAAGTTCTCATGGTGGTTGATCGCACATAATATGTGATTCAGGACAAGCGAACTTTGACTATCACTAAAAGCTCAAGACTTTTGGATAGCGCATGACCTCACTGAGCCTGTCATTGGTAACCATGCAAGATTTCAGCTCAATCCAACTTCTGGTTCAAGAGTTATAGCGTTTAAACATAACACAAACGCATTATTTTGTAATATAAGATGCTCGACGAGACCAGGAATTTCCGGTATTGTAAGATGCGCCTACAAAAACAAATAAAAGAACAATCGAGATGAAAGTATTTAATTTATGTACTGTCAAAATGTAGGCGCAACTTAGGCCCAGTTCTACAAACCTAGGTATGTATAATTATGTTTAACAAAAGTGAAAAGGGTATGACCGTATGACTACAAATTCTTCTCTCTTTCGCAGAACAGCGTTCTACGATATGTTTTTCGGTAACTTATTTACATCTCAAGACAGTTTGTACAACCAAATTGAAATAAAGTCATGCCAGCGTGGTGATTTCATTTTTTATCATATAATTTTTTTTATATAAATGGAACCTAAATTTTAGCATGGAATGATGAATAAGATACTATATTAGGGGATTTTGTGATGGGTTGTCGAGTTGATCCAAGACTAGAGAGAAACAATTTATTTATTATTTTATTATTTTAACGGACTGCTACAAAATTGTAGTTGCCTTTCGGACACAGCATTACAATCAATCGAGGACATTGTATATAGGTCTGGCTGGGGGACTATAAACAGGGAGTAGACCAGCAGGCTGGCTGGGGACTATAAACATTGAGTAGACCAGCATTGGATTGGTTCTGGGGGCTCTTGTCAATTATTAGCCTCCTTGTAAAGACAGTGGTAGAAGTACTCAGTCATTCCTCCACTGTCTGGCTACCATCGTTCACGATGACGCCACCCTATGATGATGATAGTATTTAGCGCACGAATAGCTCAGTGGTAAGATACTCGCATGCCATGCGGAACGTCCAGGGTTCGAACCCCAGAACTGATAAAGTTGTAATCAAAATTTGGTTTCAGTTGGATGCACTCATGTTGACCCAGCACCTAAATGGGAAGTGTTATTTCACTTCTCGCCCATCAGAGTGGAGGCATACTACGGGATGGGCAGGCTGCAACTCAGACCACAAGCGTCAACAGTTGCTCCTGTTTCATGGCTACAAATAAAAAAGGCTGTGAAACACCCATCTTTTTTTAAGTACATATTCATGAACTAAAGAAAAAACCTATTGCTTAGTTGACCTGAATCGTATTTTTAGAAAGTTTAGGAGCATTAAGAACAGATTATTGAGAAATTAAAAAGTTCATTTTATTTTGCAATACAAAATGTTTATTACTTTATTTTATTAGGTAATACTTATTGATAGATTGTACATCTAAGTAAATTGAACAATCTATTAACAAATAATGCAACATTACAAAGTCTTAATCATGAGAAAAAACTAAACTAAACAGTATTTTTTTTCTTTATTTGAAAAATAAAACACTAAATTGCTGTTTAAATGGTGTCAGATGCCATCTGAAATCATCATTCTTACATCAAACATGGTTTTCTAGAATTATGAAATGCACCAAAGTGTAAAATGAAACCATATAATAAAGGGCAAAGAGTAGATTTACAGTTACAGGAGCTTTTATAATGGACTATTGATTGTTAAATATGAAATGAAAACGTATTTAATATTTTATCAGTAATAATTTTACAAGACAATATTTATTCGGTGATTTCAATATCGCAGCCATGCAGTTGAAAGCAACATTAAACCTATAAAAAAAATCAATATCTCAGACACATCTCAGTTAAGTTGTGCAATCTTAAAAAAATGTAAACAAAGTGTTTAATTAATTTAAAAAAAAACTAAACTGTTAACTAAAATACTATTGCATCTTTCTTATACTGGAATAGAAATTTGTCAAGACTGCTAATAAAAAGATTTCAGAGAGCTTGGAATTATCATTCTTATAACAGACATGATACAATGCACCAAATTTTAAAAATAGACACATAAAAAAGGCAAAGTAAGACTTTCAGAAGCATGTAGGATTGCAAAATATTTAATATTTTACCGAACAAAATAATTATTTTTAGATTACAAAACTGCAATTATTGTAGGTTACCTATTAACAAATCAAAGAACTTAAAAATATAACAAAGACATAACCTAAACATTGAACATTTCTATCATTATATATTTCTTAGTGAAACATAATATCACTAAAATTGCTGTTGCAAAATTCCAGTCAGATACTGTCTGAAATCATCACTCTCACAGCAGACATGATTATCTAGGATCACAAATTGTCCAGATTACAAATCAAGCTCGCCGGGAGGCGAGCGCTCGTCAAGTAGCGCCAGCCACCCGGCCTATATTAACACGAAACAGAGTTTATATGTATTTTGCTTTATTGTTTTCGCCCACTTCCCGCTAACTTTTATCAATTTTTATTTCAAATTCGTAATGAGACGCGAAAATAGATTGTGTTTCACGAAAGCGCGAGGTTCCTACGTACAGTTAAAGTCGTTTTCTGGCCACGCCGAAAATCTTGAATTTCATGAAAATATTCATACAGGTTTTTTTTTTCTTCAGACCAATTTTCTGTCAAGGGTACAGCAATGTGTGCTTGTCGTGGAAAGACGTGAGCTACATTTTTGGATAGGGAATTTTTATTTCTGCATACCTTTTATAGTTTCAAGTATTTATTTTTTATAGGATAGGAGATATAGCCTTCTAAAATAAAACCGGAAAGTTGCACAGAGCCGCCCCTGGTTATCTTGGAGCTGTGGTTCTGGTATTTTTCGAAAGGCCTTATCATAGTAAAAAATATAAAAATATAACCAAAGTATTACACTGGACCAAACTTGAGTTATAGCCTTTGAAAGGAATACTTATTTTGGAGCCCAGAGCCGTCTATTTTTATCCTAGAAATGTATTTCTGGTGTTTTTAGAAAGGTCTAGTCAAAGGGAATGAGATCACTTAATTTAAGATGGTTGAAACAAGTAGAAAAGTTTTTAAAGCCCTCTAAAGGAATATCTATAATGAACCCTGGAGCCACGCCTAGTTATCCCAAGTTGATGACTGAAGGTTCTTTCTAAAGATCTAATTACGCAGAATTATACTACGATGTAAATAAAATTTTAGAAAAATCAGCGACAGTGTGAGACATAAAAAGAAAAAACTAAGTTTAGATTTATGAGAGTAACAAAAAATCTTCGCCTCACATATAACTTAAAATACGGGTAGGATTTAATCGTCTTTGCTTCATCCAAGCTGCCAGCAGACCGTTTTATCAGAATGGGAAAAATAACGTTCTATAACTTCATTAAAAGAATTCAACATCAAGAGGTAAACTAGGTCTATATTATGAGAAGTGTATAAAATATTGGCCAGTAACAGGAAAAATATTGATTAATGTAGATCAAAACAATGATAAATTATAATAAAATATTATGTTTGTATTGAGCAGTCTCTGTGGTCGTCGACTGGTGTAGGTAAAACACAAAGTTTGCAAGGTGACCTGGGTTCGAATCCCGGCTAGGTAGTTTTTTTTTTACTCTGTACTTTGAATGTCCGGTTTCCTCGTGAGAAAAAAAACAGTAGTTGGTAGTTTGAGTCAACCTCCTATGACCGTTTAATTTCGAACGAAGTGAGTATGGTTTAACTCGATCAACATTGATTTGTCACATGTCACAATATAATTATCCATCTACCTTTGTATGTAACATGATATAAGTTGCTTTTTTTGTCCAATCGAGCCGAAATTTTCAGGGTATATTCCATGGATATATGCTTGCTTATTAATTTATAATTATTAAATTTATATCTAGTATAATTTCTCACTTCTGTTTATATCTACCTACTGATTATGCTGAATTGACACCATGTTTAGTAACTCGAAGTTAGGCAAATATATGGGTCAACATTTTTTTTTTTAAGTGGGGTTTAACGTCGCTTTCAACTGCCATGGTCATATCACGACGGGGGTTTTACCCTCCATTCGCAGGAAACTCACAAACCTGCTACTCACATTGACCTCACCCAGCCTGAGTGGGGCCGGGAAAAGCCAGCGTCACGAGAATTAGAATTTGAATGGTCACCCATCCAAGTCTTAACCTCGCTGGATGTCGCTTAACTTCGGTGTTCTGAAGGGAACCGGTGTATTCCACATGCCATCGACGCTAGCTGGTCAACATTTCTTAGAGCCATAGTAAGAGGCAATTTCGGAACATACAATAATACGCGGCACTTTCATTTCCCTCTTTATTTTACCAAGATCGAATTTCCATCTACCTACCATGTACACAGGCACATAATATAAATAAAATTGTATTGTAAACAAAACCACGAAACAGAGTTGTCCGTTTTTCTGCAACAACCGGGAATCGAATTCGAAATGTCTAGACTACGGGCAGTAGATACAACTATTACGCTGGCCACTGACAGTCCAAATAAAGCATTTATTTGGATCAATACTTTTGTATTTTGAATAGTAAATTACACAGATCTCATTCAAAATTTACAAAAATGTACCATATATATAAATATAAATAAAAAAAAACACTGCCAATTATAGACACAATTATTCCTCGTGATTGTTTCACATTGTATACACGTGGCAATTTTGATTTTTTCGACTACATCATTTGTATCTCCAAAACCACTTAACCGATTTTCTTCAAATTTGTTTTACATACGAGTATATGGTAGAATACTATTTTTTCACATTCTAGTTATTTTTTGTTCACAAATTCATACTTAAATTAAAAAGGAGTAAGCCTTATTTTTAATAAATCTATTTTTTTATTTCCTAATTGTGATAATAATAATAAATTAACATTAATAGTAATTTTAAATAATACTAAAATCTAGCTTATTAGACTTTTAACCTGAAACTTGGAGTTCAAGACCTCATTAAAGGCTAACTATTAATTTTGTATTTTATTTAGTTTGGTCGTTAAAATAATTTAGACAAATCTTATTACTATAGATAAGGATAACGTACCCGAAAAGTACCAAAAATACCGGGTAATGTTACAAAAGTACCCGTACCGGGCACAAAATAAAATTAGGTACCCGTACCCATACGGGGTACAAAATTTTGCTAGGTACCTGGACCCGTACCGGGTACAAAAAAATTGTACCCATGCACGACACTGGTGACGGTATAACACACTGGATCCGCGTACCGTACTGGGTACCGGTTCTATTAAATACTAGGTATTACAATTACAATACTACCCAAATACCCATCTCTAGAACTGGGTACAGCAGAGAGAGGTACTTAATTATTCCGATATTATCTATGAATAATATTTAAGCTGTCGGTGTCCTAATATTTTTCTCTTTGTCTCGTAGGAACAAGTCTTCTATTTGAAACTTCTTTGTCAAACAATCGAACGGTTTAGAGAAATGTACATTATGTAATTCAGTTTTTAAAATAGGAGGTGGAGCTTCTAATTTATTGAAACTCTTGAAACTAAAACACCCAACAAATTTTGTGAACCGAGATTCATCTCCTGTAAACGTTCTGAATGCGAAATTGTGAGATTTAGTTAGTGTACTGAATAATGAAAGAACCAGTGCTTTTGTACTTGGTTCTTGAGTGATTACTCAAATCCATTATTCCATTTACATCCGCTCTCATAACCTCTAAAACCAAGTACAAAAGTAATTGGATAAATGCTTGGTACTTTTAAGTAATCGATTACTGAAGTACCAGTTCTATGAAATACTCGATATCACCCATCTCTAATTATTGCCAAATTGTAATTATTATTTACGGAATAGTACTTGGGTCACAATATAATTTTCGAGCATGCAACTCATTATAACTTTTTTCATTAAACAAGGTAGTGTCACCTCACTACTCGTACTTCAATATAAATTACCCAACATTTTATATGATAGTCTTATATTATTACTGCGTATCGCAACATCCTTAAATGAAAAGTCTTTTCTTATCTGTTGATTGTTAATTAGTTTTTATTTCATCTATCAAAGGAAAATCAATTAAATCAAAAAGTAGTGATATCCCCCAAAAAACACTCCGTGTTCAAATAGTCGTCAAGTGTTGGAATGATTAAAAAGAACTGATATCAAAAACGTCAATTTTCTATGTTTAAAGGAATTGTTTTTAACATAATTAGTCTCTTGATAATTCAAGCAAAATAATAGCCTCACAACAACAACACACCTTTGAGCAAACTTCGATTTGGTATTTTGAGAATTTAACCAAAAAATAGCCACACAACAAAACAATGTTCTTGTAAGAACAATGTTGCAGAACCATTGTTCTTACAAGAGCATTGTTTTGTTGTGTGGCTATTTTTTGGTTAAATTCTCAAAATACCAAATCGAAGTTTGCTCAAAGGTGTGTTGTTGTTGTGAGGCTATTATTTTGCTTGAATTATCAAGAGACTAATTATGTTAAAAACAATTCCTTTAAACATAGAAAATTGACGTTTTTGATATCAGTTCTTTTTAATCATTCCAACACTTGACGACTATTTGAACACGGAGTGTTTTTTGGGGGATTACATAATCACTAACAGACGGATTAATTCCTAAAGATGATGGGCATTTCTTTAGACATTTCATAGTGTATAAAATTATTCATCAAGCAGTCAAGATTCAATCTGTCCATTAGCAATTATGTAAAAGTTTTTTCTATTATTTTACCTATTTTACCTCACATTATACTTATTTCAAGATTGCACATGTAGTAGTAGGTATGTTATGCAATCTTTTAATAAATAAACTAACATAAACAAAGTTTTTTTTTAATACAAGTATTTAAACTTGTTAGCTTATAAGTTAGAAGTAATTAAAGGTGTGACTCGAAAAATAATATTGTAAAGTTTTTAGAAATCAGTTTTTCTTGAAAATAATCATCTGAAGGGAATTCAGAATAGAGCTTCATTTTTTTTTTTTTTACAAATGATTACAAGACCTTATCTTGAAAACATTTTTCAATAAAATTGAACACAAGTATTCTAAACATCTTTCAGATCATTATTTTCAGAGATAAATGATTTCCAAAATTTGTAACATAAATCGTTTTTTGAGAGATGCATTCAATTATATTTCTGTTGAGACAGTCATACTTTTTGGTTTGTACATTAGAAATGTTGATATTTTCTAGAAAAAAAAAGATTTATACAAAAAAATGGGATTTTATTTACAATAGAAGTAAGTATCCTTGAGTTAGGTTATCACCTCACGAGCTGAATTCATCATCCAACCTGATACGCTTTCTCATGGGCAGTTCCTCACCATCCAAGAAGTAGCCGTCTCTTTTCATGCCTTTCTTCTTGTCCCAGTAAAGGTGCAAATATCTCAGTAGAATGTGTCTCTTTTCGGTGACAATTACTGAAATAAAGTTATACCAAGTAAGATTGACAGTTTTATGTGCACCTACTGAGCTAATACACTATTCATACACTTCACCAATCATACACTATTCCATTAAAACACCAAAAATAAAAAGAAACATCATTTGCACCACTACATGGTTGCTAAATATTATGAAGAGAAAAAAGAGCCTCAGGAAAGAAAAAAATCTCAATCAGACAAACACAAATTGAAATTCAGAGGAATTAGTCTAACTTCCCATACCATCAAGACAGCCACAATTTAAGAATAGTTAAAATTATAGCCATACTTTTCCTTGAACTGTACAACAAATTCTGTATGTATCTATTGGAAGGTTAGATTTAGATTGATCTGGTAATATCCTGCTTGCTAGGCAATTGATCATAAAAAAAAATACTAAGGATCATCTTGCACTTAATAATTTGGAATACAAAGTTACTAACAAAGTTTATCCATATTTTTCTCTTATAAATTGTTATTGAAAACCTTTCCAGCTCCAGATATCTTACAAATGAGGTTAACTTTATTTTTTCAAAAACCTGTACTGTGTTGGACCTTTTGTGAAAGTTAATAGAAACTGAGAACAATGGTAAAATAAACAATAATATTAATCAAATTTTATTATACATTTTGAAACGGAACAGTGCAAAACGGAACGGAACAGTCTTAATAAAATGCACTGTTTCTCTCAAAATGTAAACAAACCGAGGAACCAAGCCGGGGACTCGGTTCCTCTTGGTGAAATGGAATGTTCTAGCTTCTGATTGGTTCTCATTCTGCATCTTTTTGATAATGGAATATTAAATGAGAGCGCCAAATTTTGAATCTGCATTCTTAGAAGCTTTAGCTTAGGAAAAATACCTTTGTATATGTTATCCTGTTATTAAATAAATAAATAAATTAAAAAAAAAATAATTTATTTTTGAAATGAGATGAGCTAAGAACCAATCAGAGAAGACCTACACAAATACAGCTGATTACAGGAATTTCACTTCTGTTGATCTCTGAAATGACTTTGTTATATTTTCATTATCTTCAACCAATCAAATAGCCCGATGTTCCGTTCCGTTTCGCTCTGTTCCGGTTCAAATTTTATAATAAAAATTCAACTATTGTTGTACAATAAAATAAATAAAATTAAAACATTGATAAATGATAACACTTACTCTGTTCAACAGGATGATCTGTAGTTGGAAGATAAAGAGACGGTTTCTTGGCCAATGTCCTATTGCTCTGTTCGCCATCATACTTGCAAAAATTGGTTTCATCATAGGATGGAAGTCCATCAATAAATTTGGAAATGGACTGAAAAGAAAAAACAATGCATTCTATATTATTTGAACATATAATAATAACACTTAATAATAATAACACTTTTCTACTGTCTAACCCTCAGAGTCTTATTATCCCTACACTACCTGAATTACCAGACTAGCATCTTAACAACTTGACTATCAGTGATATTCATATTAATGCAATGACTGTTGGGTAAAAAAAAGACTTCATGGTAACAAATGTTTTGTTGATTTATGTGTTTCTTGACAAGGGGATATTTTATTGGTGGGCCAGCACAGATAGCCTATGTATGTACAATAGGAAATGTTCAACAATCAAAAGCAACACATTTTTGAAGTAGGGGCATACTAAGAACAGATTTTGAAAAACTCCAAATAGGAAGTCAGCAATGGGAAAACCTTACCAGGCCAGAAAATGCCGGGTTTCTGCAAGTTTAGAATGTGCATATGAAGTGTCCTTTTCTAAACTACCCAAATCAAAGGAATTGCCATTTTCTGCTTATAATAAATCAAGAAGGCACTGTTTTGAGTGGTAGTCAGATAAAATCAAGGACCGTAGGTTGTTCCCTCTGTTACAGGGTAAGTAATAGTCAACATCATGAGGACTTTCCTCTGTTTATATCCTCTCCTGAGATCCTGGTCTTTTCCCTGTTTAATATGTATATTATCCACTTACTGGAAATTTAAAACCAGTGACTTACCATCATAGAGATATTGATTGACACAGGCTGCTAACCAAGTTTCAAATGATTCAGTAGTACTGAGGAATCAATTTGGTGAATTCTCCACTGAAGCACTGCAGGTATTGATATCAACTTATTATCAGGACTTCTGTTGATTCTGGGACTGTGTAGATAACGCTAGCCCGTGGAATGTCGAAAGAAAAGAGGGAAAAATGAAGACCCTTGGCCAGAATAGTCAGTACTTGGTTTTATTTAAATTTGAAATAATCAATCCAAATCAATGAAATGAGATTTGAAGAAATTTGGAAAATGATGGGTCGAGTCGTGAATCGTGATTCGTGATTGGTGTGAGAGAGAGGGGTCGGGTGTGATACAGTGTTGTCAGATGGGTTGTATGAGAAAACCGTACAACCTTGGTGCAATAACCGTACGCTGATTTTTGAAAACAACACACAGTCCACATGTGCACAATATTGAAAAACAAAATAAAAACTTTTTCCTCCAAGTTTTAAAAACCCTTTTACCTTTTAAAAGATTCTTTACAATTCATACCAAATTCTCTAGACGTATGTATTTCGATTTGCGCAAAATAATTCTGATGGTGCAAAAAAGATTGAATGCACTTATTATTTTGTTGATTGCATACTTTTTTAGGGGGTTTCTTGAAATTTCGGGGGACCAATTTTCTCGATTTGCACTTGCAGTCCTGAATAAATAGTGTCCTCAGATGTATTGAATCTACTGTGCATACAAAACCTCATTGAAGCTAGAGGTTCTGGGAGACACGTAACCCCAGATATTCGTATTTATGTTATGATTAAACATCAAGAGCTATTTATCTGAGTAATTATGTCACAATTTTCAGTAGGTAGCATCGTCATTACGAGAATTAATGCTTATGCCTCATTTTTTCTCGAACCAACCATAGTCGTCCAGTATCAATCTCGAAATGCCGCTACTGCATGGTCGTTCCCCATTCTACAATAGCCAAGTTACAGACACCCAAGTTACAGAGCAGAAAAAATTCCGACGCAGCCGGGATTCGAACCCAGGTCACTAGAAGTGCAAGTCAACAACTAATTGCTTATACTAGACCAGGATTACTCGTGTCTCATGTTCTTGTACCAGCATGCAAGTTATTATTATGTGACCTGGTTGCATGGTTTCAGATGAAACACCATACAATTAACACTGCAACCTAGTAAGATTTATTGTGACCCGAATAGAAAAGAGCAAATTTTGCATGTTTTTTCATCATATATTTTCTTTTGTAATGCATGTTTTCGCATTTGATGCATATTAGTTATTTTTCATAGAAAATACAGTAAAAACAAAATAAAAATGCAAACTATGTAGGTATAAGGTTTTTTGTACTCGTCGAAAATTTGACCTATCTACTCTATCTAGTTTTTCACATTTCTGGACAAATCATAGCCTCAGGATACCAAAAAAGGTGGTTTTCAGCCATTGGTCTGTGCGTCCGCCTGTCTGTCTGTGTGTGAACACGATATCTCGAGAACGGTAAGAGCTAGAATCTTGAAATTTTGTTTTGAAATTAATTTTATACACCAAAGATCCCACGAAACGGTAAGAGCTAGAATCTTGAAATTTTGTTTTGAAATTAATTTTATACACCAAAGATCCCACGAAACTTTTGGTTGAAATCGGCCGCATTCTGCGCCCGCAAGACCGCAAAAATTGGCCGCAAGGGCCGCTTCTTTGAATTGATTAAAGATACCAGCGTGAGCCAAGCTGGCTACAACAACAACAACTCTATGAAATCTACATTGTAATGCTAATTATTTCCCTGATAGATATAATAAAATTATTATTTTGAAACGAACCGGGGCCCGGTGTTTTTCTCCAACTTCTTGGCAACACTGGTGCTTGCAACCGAGTGCAACCGGCAACAGCGATTATAGTTTGTTACACGAGAGTTGCCATCAATTCCAATTGCACTTTTGCCAAATCCATTAATCCATTTTCTTTTCTGTGCTCAGTGCTCAGACTGCTCAGCAAGTCAGCACATAGAAGCAACTGTCCAGTGTACAGCCGGTATTTTTAACGAGTGTACGTGTGATAGTCAGGACGGGGGTTTTACACTCCATTCGCTCGGAACCGTACCAGCTACCCACATTATCCTCACCTAGTACCCTAGTAGGGCCAGAAATGACATTCTCACGGTATCAGAGGGAACAGAATCAGAAAATTCTACCCTCAACCGGGAATCGAACTTGATATATCTGGACTTCGGGTAGTAGTGACAATCGTTATACAACGAAGGCTGGCAACGGTTCACTTTTTTACTTCCAACTTTCATCTCTCATTCACGTAGTATAGAGTGCACTTGCACTTGAACAATATTGTATAATGCAAATTACAAAGCTATAGTAGGTATATTGTTATTTCTATTTGCTATTTGCTGCACAGTAGTTTATAGTATATACTGTTTAGGTATAGATATTTTATTTTTCGTTTTACTGTTCTAAGAATACTAAACAGTACAGTAGTGTTCTTTAATGTAGTTCAGATTTTACAATATTTGAAAACAGAAAACAAAATATTGATTCAATGACGGTAGCTCTAGCTCGTGTACAAGGTAAATAATGCCTTGACTAAATGTCATATTTTTGCCCCAGAACTTCTCATTTTTCCAAATAGGGTTTGATTGTAATGAGTCCAGTTCTGGTGCATTATTTGTTTCAGTGTGACTGGCTACTGGGCTAATGTTATCTTATCTCATCAGGGTCACAGTGTAATAGGCTCAGTGCTTCTAGCTTAAATATGTTAATAGGAGCCTTGAACTAGGTAGCTAACTCTATTCAGTGGAATCTATTGTACCTGGGCTGGGCCATCATCCAGTGACATCAGTGAGTAGCTCATGTAAAGAATTCAATCTTTCAAGCAAACATCATCTTATTGCCTAGTCAGTCAAAGTGAGAAGTTCTGTTCCAAAGTTCTAATTACAAGGTAATCTGACTCTAGGTACCTTTTTGAGCCATCATAATTTGTAGATATCTAGGATTTTTCAAGATTTTTGTAACAGCAACATCAGACTTTTCAAGAAACACTATAATATATTAGAGTTATATCTCTACCATAAGTATTAATAATATCTTCCTATAACAAAAATAAATATTTTACACATTTTGGCACCATCTTCACGATCCAATCCTTTTCGTATTTTCTTTATTTTTCTTCTGGTTCTTTTTGAGTCTTCATAGACTCAAGTTTTGGTTTAAGAAAGACTTGTTGCCAGATAAGTATTCAAACTTTGCTGTGCATAATCAATAATTTTGTGATTTATTACTGGTGGTCCCTTTTGTGCCCATATTTTATGTACAAATCACTCCTCTCCAGAATTTTCTTTGATTAGTTACAAAATAAATAATATGACTTATTTATTATCAATTATTTGATTCCTGGAAAAAATTCTCATACTATTTTAGTATGTTAACTACTGACCTCTGTTGTTTTGGGATGTTCATTCCAACCTATATATATATTTTGCTCAGTCCTACTCTAAACCCAAGGCATGACCCTAAATGGATTTCTCTAACCCTAATTTACACTTGGGGCATTGCCCTAATAATAACGCTCTTTAGTGGAAGGTAACAACCAGGCGGGGTTAATGCTTAAAGCATTTTCTACCACCTAACCCTCAGAGTCTTATCATTATGCGGTCACAAACTCAAATTAATGAGGAAAAATTCGTGCACTGGGTGATATTCAAACCAATGGATCCCTTCCCTACCTGGATTACTAGACTAGCACATTAACCACTTGACTACCAGTGCACTACCTATATTTTTCCAAACTCTACTCTACACCCAAGTCATTGCTAAGTATTTGGTGGAGATAAGTGAAGAGTTGGTAGGTACCATACTTAAACTGAGGTTATTTCTAAGTATCAATTTGATTTCAGGACTCCAGCTTATTTAATTTTAATGAACAGCTGTCCAATCCTACTTGAAGAAATGAAAGAACCAGACACCCCCTTGGTTGAACTACTCAACGCCAATATGATCAGTGATGGTCCCGTTACAGATCCCGGAACTGTGAACAATGTTCCAGGGAACGTGAACAATGTAAGTACTTGTGTATAATTTTATGGCATGTCATATTATTTTTATGGCACAATATTCATGATAAGGCATATTCACCATAGTGCCTTGCCTAAAACTGCTCTGTCATACAATAGATTGTGACATGGCATATAATTATAGTGTTGATTTTTAATTTATTCATGTGAAGGGTTATAAACTAAATAGCACAATTTATATCGAAACAGCAAGTAAAAGTATTTTTCATTTCCATTCAAAAATTGCAATAGTTCAAAATATCTTGAATAAAGCACTTCTTTCAGATATTCTTGGTCTTTAACATACAGGATCCCTCTGATTGCAACATTTTGTTATGCAATTTTTCACATCATTAAGCTTTGATAGCTTTGCATTTTCAATGGAAAATGTTGCAAGGCAATCAGTGGGATTTGATCTCATTTGATCATAAAGGAAGAGCAGAGTATGAGATGTTGCAAAATGCTTTGCAATATTGTGAGACAATATGTGGCACTCAGTGGAAACCTGGCCCTTGTTCCACAAACCACTCTTGCTCTCACAATCCCCAAATCTCCCTTTCAACCGTCACACAACGCACTCTGATTGCTTATTTTGTTCAAATCAACCAATCAGAGTGTGTTGTGTGATGGATGAAAGGGTGATTTGGATATTATGAGAGTGAGAGTGCTTTCTGGAACAAGGGCTTAGTCTTAACCTAACTTAGTACGTAGGTAACTAAGTGTGTACATTAGAACTCATTTTGTGTTGAAAAATGCCATAAATCTAATACTTTTTACCAATTTTACATTACATAATTATCCATAAAAATAACATGATGAATGTCTTCATGAAATATGATTTATTGACCAAAAATGTCATAAAATAATGCATTAAAAAACTAATAGGGCTGTTACAAGAAAACATTAATGTATTCCTGGATTACTCATAAATTTTTACACTAAAAAATAATTATAATTTCTTCATGGAATTCAAAGTATACCTGTAAATGAGTTTAATAGTTGATCTTTGCACATTCAATTAGAGATATTTTTCATTGTTAAATATTCAATTATAACATAAAATCAAAATTTTATGACTCTCATTGGTTCTTTTCCCACTAAATCTCACATCATATATAACATTATATTTTTGGTGTGTGCATTTGCACATTGGTCAAAGTCTACTTGTTTGTATATTTTATAAACTGTATAGCACTAATGATAAACCTTTTGTCCTTATGAATCTTAACATACATCTTATATTTTTTTAAGGTGGAGAAGAATGGATGTCTTGCTGTTGCTCCTAGTAATAACAGAAAAGTGGTAAGTCTCTTTTGTAAGAAAAATAACTTCACTTATCCTATGTAAGAAAAATATGTAGTGGGTCAAAAACATTAGATGTCTGAGCCATAATCCAAAGTTCATCAAAATTCAAAAGCGTATGAGTGTTACATTTAATAAAAACACTGCCAATTATGGACTCTATACTTCCTCGTGATTGTTTCACATTGTTAACACGTGCCAATTTTGAGATTTTATACTAAATTACTTGTATCTCCAAAACGACTGCACCGATTTTCTTCAAATTTGTTTTATATGGTAGAAAATCGTTTTTTCTACATTCTAGATTCCACAAAAATTTCTGTATCGGCAAGTCGTGGTCCTTATTTTTTGACTTTTTTGTCCAAAATTTCGGATTTTCTTAAATATCAGAGTCTAATTATAATTAATTAAAAAATATATATAAATAGCCTATGTAAAACAATTATATGCATACACACACAAAATTTCATTAAAATCGGGTGTACCGTTCACGAGATATAAGCGTTTAAGTAAAAAGTTAGTGGTCAGGCGCATGGGCTCTTTCACCAAGAACCGCTAGTACGAATTCGATGAATTTAAAATGGGACCATCTACAGAATGTCTCCTAAATGTGTGCAAAATTTCATCAAAATCGGTCGAGTAGTTTCCGAGATTTGCGCGTTACAAGGAATCGTTTTAACAGACCGACAGACAGACACAAAACCATATTTGCTCAGGAGGTTATGAAACGTCCAGAAATCTGAAAAAAATTGAAATCGGAGCAAAAAAAATTTTTTTTTACAAAAACGAACACAATACTTCCGATTTCTAATATTAGAAATTTCTCGGAAGTAAAATACTGTAGGTTAGGATGAGCTGAGAGTAATTTATCATAGCAACTAAAATGTCTAGAGACCGTTAAATCTATAAGATCTATAAAGATTACTGCAGCTACAACATTTAGTAGGTTATCAAATGGAAGGCTCAACTTATCAATTTTTTTGTTTGACTAGGCCTCAAACTGTGAAAACCATGTCCCTAAATGATAATTAAAAGTGAGATTAAATTCTGTTGATATTCTGTTCTTGTTGAAGGTAATTTATTGAATAGGGAAAGGCACAGTTACAAGTCTTTAGTAATAATAGAAGGGGTAAAATCGTGTTAGTTTTCTAGAGAAAATATTTTTAATCACCATAGGTTATCCTAGTGAGAGTTTTTTTTTTTTGTTTTTGAGAAATTTAACATGTTTTTGGTTTGTGTGAACCTGACTATGACTTCTTTTTTTAGGAATCAAAGGTATCATCTAGCACTGGGAAAAAGTCCAATCGTTATCGTGCCCGATCAATGTCAGCTTCCTCTACTGATTCATTTAGTTCAGGTAAAATATCTATTATACATTATGTACTTATAGAAATGAAATTAGTCACCATGGCCGAGTGGTGTAGCACACTAGGCTTGCATCTACTGTGGTCTGGGTTTGAATCCCAGCTGGTTGGAAAATTTTAAACTCTGTACTTTGGATGTCTGGAGTCCATTCACTCACATCTTGTGAAGAAAAGTAGTTACTCGTGTGAGTAAAAATCAGTGAGAGCATTACCAAAGTACCAGAGTGTATAAAGAAATATGTAAAGTAATTTGAAAATTAAAGGAGGTTCATAGTATTGGCTCTACCTAACGAAATTGCGAAGAGACCTTGTGCTTCACCACAAAGAAATCACACTTTAACTTGTATGCAAATGTAATAAAACGGACCAAATTATGAAACAGGATTAGAGATGAAGTTAAGATGAACCAGACTGTCCCTTAAGTCGATCTATATTGCGCTGTGACGTTGATTGTATCTCCGACATGAGGGCTTGTCTGGCTTATCTTATTTTTAATCCTGTTCCTAATTTTGGCCGTTAAAGTTCTAATGAACTACAAATACCCCATAAAATAATGAAGAATAGTAGACCACCATGAGGAAATTACTGTAAACTAATGTTCCTTTGTTTATTCAGGATCATACTCGGGAAGTAGTACTGAAGACGACATTCCCCCCCGAGAAAAGGTTCAGAGCAACTCAAAAGGATTTTCAGACTTCTGCGTCCGTAACATAAACCAGCATGCTTTCGGTAGACGGGAAATTGAAATTGCGGAACAAGGTGAGTCATAGAATTATGATTCGAAACTAGATATTTTCAATTGAATCCATCAACTAAGTCACTGTTTTAAACGTCTGGAACTAGGTAGTAACACCTTTTTCTCACCATACTGAGGCCGAGTTTCCTTCTCCATAGTAAAATTGTCTTCATAAATTATGTGTGTGATCTTGGAAAAATTAGGATATCTTATCATTCCGTACTCCTTTCACATTATGATCCAGCTCATAATTTTACCATATATTGTTATTTCCGAGCACATCTAAAAATATAAAAGGCGAAATTAATAGACAAAATCGACCATCACAAGTTCGGATTGAATCATTGGTCTCCCCATTTAAAACAATACGCAAAATCTAGACTTAAGTCCACAGACGTATTGCAAAAATGTATTAATCCTGTTCTAGGTACAATGTTGAAATATTGACAGTATTGAAACCTCTATTACAGAAATGTCAGGCATAATGGCGTTACGGAAGCGGGCAGGAGATGACAAACCACTGAAAAATGCGAAAATTGTGGGCTGTACCCACATTAATGCTCAGACAGCGGTGAGTTTAAACTATATCTACTTAGAAAATCATTTGGGCAATGAATATTTTCCGATTTAATCAAAGCATTTCTCCTTGCTTAAAAAATGTCATTTCTTTTCAAGCTTTCGTAATCTTTAGATTTTTTTCTCTTAATTGATTGAAGTAGAAACATGTTAAGCATATAGGAACCATAGGATTGGTTCAAGAATCTTGACCAGGACGTCACTTAAGACGTCCTGGTCGAGAATTTTATAAGAATTTTCGATTGTTATAGACCCCTCTTTAAATAAAAAAAAAGAGCTAACTAAAGTCCAAAATAGAATTTCAGACAAAAGGCCACATCATTATTTTTGTAAATCATTTAACCAAATAAAATCTATAATTGTAAGGTTTTTTTTTTTTTAATTACAGTTGTTTGTAAATTATCTTGTTACTTTTTCCTCCCAACAAGGTTCTAATTGAAACTCTCAGTGATCTTGGTGCTGAAGTACGCTGGGCAGCTTGTAATATATACTCAACTCAGAATGAAATAGCTGCAGCTCTCGCAGAACAGGGTAAGTTCATTTCCAGTTAAGATGTAACGTTTCTTAACACGTTAACTGCCACGTCAGTAGCATTGTTCTGGAAAAGTGGGCATATGGTTTACTGAAATTTTCAGTGACATATCAATGACGCTATTCCCCGAGGTGCCTCGTCAGTGGCATATCACTTGAAATTTGGGAACTAGGATTGTTTTGCACCATTTTATGCTTGACACTCCATGTATCAAAATTCTTAATACAACCGATCTTTACTATCTATTACCTGTAAGGTATAAAAATTATTGTTTTTTTTACACACAATATTATTATTATTTGTCAGGATTATCAATATTTGCCTGGCGCAGTGAAACTGAAGAAGATTTCTGGTGGTGCATAGACAAGTGTGTTAACTCGAACTCTTGGCAACCCAACATGATTTTGGATGATGGAGGAGATGCCACACACTGGATTTTGAAGAAGAATCCAGCAATGTTCAAGGCTATCAAAGGTAAGCAAATCCTTGATAATTTGTATCTTCTCAAAACATCCTTTTATTTTCTGTTAGGTGCTGGGTTAACACAAAAAAAAACCACACAAATAGTTGAGTGCATATAATATGATTACACATTTTTATCAGCTCTAAAAATCCCTCTCTTTGGAAAAGCAGGGAAACAGTATACCCTTAAGCTCATAATTTATTACTCGAGAAGCGTACAAAACCATGAGGTAACCTATTGTCAATTAAACCCAAATGAAATGAAAAGATAATGGTGACTATCTTGTCTTTATTTCATGATGATAATGTATGATCTTTGTCTTTACCAGGTATTGTTGAAGAAAGTTTAACTGGTGTTCACCGCTTGTATCAATTATCCAAAGCTGGAAAACTCACCGTTCCAGCTATGAATGTAAACGATTCTGTCACCAAAACAAAGTTTGATAACTTGTACATGTGTAGAGAATCAATCATTGATAGGTAATGATTTTGAGTCGATATATTTTGAATAAATCTAGCTTAGTCAATAAAGTGAACTAATAAATTTTATTTTCACCCTTATAAAAGTGATCACATCATCCCGCCCTTTGTCATTTACGTAAATAAATTTCAATAAAGAGTTTACTACTACTACATCATGTTGAAAAATGGAAGAAAGAAGGGAAAATTTAAAAATATTGAATAGTTTTTAGTTATATTACTTCATTGGAGTAGCTATTATTTTACTGATTGAAGTATATTTAAAAGTGATGTACATGTAATGAAGCTAAGTGGGAAAAAAAACTGTTGTTTCATTTTAAGAATGTTCTGATTTCTTCTTTGGTCAAAAGGAAATGTGTAATTAATATTCCTTATTCGATGTGGTTGTAGTAAAAGCATTAAAAGAAAGGTGTAATTAATATTCCTTATAGGCAATAGTAAGCGATTATTTTGTGACAAAAGACGAGAAAGAACCTATTGAAAAAGGTTTTTTATTGTACTAATGTTTGTCTTTATCCAAGGTATTCTCTACCTCTACTTTTTCAGCCTAAAAAGATCAACGGATCTCATGTTTGGTGGCAAGCAAGTTGTTCTGTGCGGCTATGGAGAGGTCGGAAAAGGCTGCTGTCAATCACTCAAAGGTCTCGGTTGTATTGTTTACATTACTGAAATCGATCCTATCTGTGCCCTACAAGCTTGGTAAGTAATGCTTAAAGATTGAATCACAGTGGCTTGTAACCACAACGATTTTCTATTGCATTCTCGATAATCTCAAGCAAAGTTTAATACAGTAGAACCATAAGAGAACCCAAGAGACCGGACTTGTTCTCTTATATTAAGGTTTCTCTTAACAAGAGGTTATTTTCACTTAAAGCGAGGTAAATTTGACCTTGACATTGTTCTCTTATATCCAGGTTTATCCTATATCCATTTCTTTTATATTCAGGTCCGACTGAATTTAATTATTTTGACGGTTAGTTTTCAGCTGCAAATCTTGTCATTATGAAGTGCCCTCTCAAGTGATTCTGACTTTAGACGATGTCTTTTTTCATTTATTCTAGAACCTCCTATAGATGTCTGATAATTCAGGTCTGTCCTTTTTTTTAACCCTTCAGTTTCTTCAAGTAGATACCATTTTTAATTCAAAATGAATCAACTAAAAACTGGTCATTCATTCACACATATTTTCATAAATCCAATTCAAAAACAACATACCACAATATATTAGTGCGTAAATTTTGACTGATTTCGGATTTCAAAGAGTTCGCATATTTGAATATACTAAATTCGTTGAAAATAACTCGTTCATTTTCGAAAGCCAATAATTTAATCACTTTTAAACGTTCGTTTCAGTATGGATGGATTCAGTGTTGTCAAATTACATGAAGTAATTCGGACCGTGGACATTGTAGTAACGGCTACTGGTAATAAGAATGTGGTCACAAGGGACCATATGGATAAGATGAAGAACGGCTGTATCGTATGCAACATGGGTCATTCTAACACTGAAATAGATGTTGTAAGTAATTAAATTGATATTCTGAAAACAAAAGATGGGAATTGTAAATTTCTCCAAGTCTAAGACTCTAGGTTTTTCAGTATTTTGCACTTATTGATAAAAAATCAATCGAATAATCAACTTTTCTCTGAAAAAATACATTTTATTAAAATGCATGATGTTAATTTAACATTTAAGTACCCACAGAAAATAACATAATTTATTTTGCTCATCGAAAGCGGCTTTATGCTCATCTAGTATATTTTTGAAATTAACAACTTTCTTCAAATCTAATTCCAGAATAGTCTGCGTACTCCTGATCTCACGTGGGAAAAGGTCCGCTCCCAAGTTGATCACGTGATCTGGCCGGATGGCAAGCGTATTGTTCTCCTAGCAGAAGGTCGACTTGTCAACTTGAGTTGCTCTAGTCTACCATCGCTTGTTTTGTCCATCACTGCTTGCACCCAGGTAAGGACTGAAATAATATTAAAAAGATATTAAAATAATAGCTTAAACTTGGTGTGGAAGAGAATGCCATAATGCCATATGCATTATTACCACCCTTGACCAAGCCTTATTTTATTTATTATTATACATTTTTGTACCTTTCTTTGTATATTTTTAGTGTAAATAAATTTTGATCTGAATTTTTTCATGTTTAATAAGGAGTATTGACCTAAAGTAATTTTGTCATAATTATCAAGGAATCCTTGTGATATTGACGTAGCAAAATTAAGGGATATTTTGAACTGTGGTGAAAATAATATTTTCGTTTGAAAATTTACTTGGATCTACATTTATTGTGTGAATCTATATCAGGCTCAGAGCCGTAATATTAACCTTTTTAGTTGGTCTCATGAGATTTTAAACAAGGATTAAAATAATTTGTAGCAACACAAACCTATTCACATATTCTAGCCAGAAAGCTTAACTTTAATGACCATCATGGGTAGTAATAATACTATAATTTAACGATTATATTCTATTTTCAACAGGAAACTATTCAAGTTAGGTTCCTTACTTGTCGCAAATTCTACCATCTGTTATTCATTATCATGTCATTAGGCCATCACATGTCTTGGCACTGACGGCTCGTGACACGATGTTTTAAATGCTTCATAAACAATGCCTATTAACACGTGTATTTTTCTTTTCGCTACAACGATGCATGTGCTGGGGAATAAATCAGTCAGGATATAAGTTCTCAGATAGACGAGAACGTAACTCATTCCGTATCCATTTATCTTATGCTGCAAAAAATACCACTGCCATGGGTGTTATCAATATTCCCTGAAAAGTAATCATAGAGAATAACAATAATACATTAACTAAAAAAACAACAATAAAATCTATTTATGGTCATGGCATTCATATTTACATGACATACTCGTATATGGTCAGGGTGGTTTATCAAATTATTTGATATACCACCCTGATTGAGTTTTCGATAATGACTTTTCACTATCCAAAAGGTAATGGTTTGATTTCTAGAACAGAGGCCTGCGTGAAACTTTATTGTGCATTTACAGCCCTATATCATTATTTACAGAAAAAAAGTATTAAAAATATATAAAAAAAATTCGAGATCCAGGACGAAGCCCTAAGTTATTTTGTGTCACATAACTTCAAAATCCAAGCTGAAGTAAAATTACTTTTTCTAGATAATTTCTATCTGAGCGCACGGCAGTGCGCCAGGCCAAGTTCCAGCGGGCACGACAGTGTATCTTTACACGAACCGATTCACCCGGTTTTTCACACCCCCATATCTTCGGTTCAATTAATCATAGAGATATGAAATTTGGAAGAAAGATTGTCCTAATATCATTAAATAGACATTGAAAATTTCAAGAGTCTATGCAAAAATTATTATCAAAGTAAAATATCACTTTTGAACAGACTAACTATTCTCATGTAAGGAAATTTTCATATGAACTCTTTCAAGCACAGATGTGTTTATAAAATTATCTTTCCATAATATCAAATTGGCATCTGAACAGAAAAATCCCGTTCAATTTTTTGCATTTTTTTATTAACAAAATATTTTTTTTTTTTTTTAACTGCTCTAAATAAAGAGTTGCCAACTGACACAGTATACATAACTCAAACATTCTTGTCATTAGTTAGTTAAACATTTCAGGGGAGAATGAACATTTTTGAACATTTGTTTGACTAAACTGATTTCAATAGCAAATTGACAAAATAAATCCTTTATCTTTTACCCAGGCCCTTGCTTTGATAGAGTTGTACAATGCTCCTGCAGGACGCTATAAGACTGATGTCTATCTCCTACCTAAGAAAATGGACGAATATGTCGCCAGCTTACATCTTCCCACGTTTGATGCTCATCTGACTGAACTTAGCGATGAACAAGCCAAATACATGGGGCTGAACAAAGCAGGTCCATTCAAACCAAGCTATTATAGGTGAGAAAAATAGTCAAATTCCTTTAACATTACCTACATTTCCTACGGCATTACATTTAACCATTGAACATGATTTCAAAATGAACTTTACATTCGAATAAAGAGCTCTTAAAACTAAATATGTCCTAGTTTTTGCACTACATTTTTTAATTACCTAATTCAACTAATGTAATTTCAAAAGAGAGAGAGAAAAAAACACTTTAAATGAAGAATCAAACTAATCTCTTTTAACACTTTCTGATTACAGGTATTAACTCATCCTCACCCAGCATATTGATTCTACATTTTAGAAAAACCTATTCATTCAAAAGACAAATTACTAGTTATCAAAGTATTATTTTAATATATTTTTCCATAAACATTTTTTCCCTCAAAAATTTCTCGGATCTCTTTTGATTTAAGTATTATAAAAACTTCTTAGATCTTCCTTTTAGATCATAAACTCTAATCTGTGTTAGAGAACATTAAATTTTTTGAAGACTAATAATAATATACTGTCATTATACTTAAATTGGAAATTGAATGTCTCCAAGATCAGATGAAGTTCCAAAATGTGCAGAAAATGTTACTTCATACCACGTAACTCAAAGTTACTATGAGTACATTTATTTCTTATTTTCCTCTATGAATGTGTTGCTCAATATATGTTATCTTAGGATTCATCTAGCTGTTCAACATGAACTAACTGAACACCTGTAAAAACGTGAAAAAACAACTGAAGATAGAAAACTGATGTAAATTATTTTACAACTGACATAATGAACAATATTATGAAAGTATCCTGAAATGTTAACTAAAAAGTTTCCAGGCTAATATAATCATTGAAAACAGAAAACTAAAAGTTATAAAATTAATAAAATAAACAAAACTTATAATAATGTTACAAATACCGAGTAGGTTATTATTATTTTTTCACTTGGTGCAATTTTAAAATCGTTCAACAATTTTCTCAATGAAATTTCCAGGATGATTTCGACACAATAAATTGCTTATTATCATGTGTTGTATCTTAGCATAATCAGTATAAACAGCCATGTTTTCACTTTTTTAGCCATTTTAAAGTTTTGAGGAAAATAAAAATGTTCAATTATACTTATTTTGTTGAATATTCAATAGATAATATTCGTTGAGCAACTTGAGATTGTACATCTAGTACAACTTCTCACTTAGTCACTTTTCTGTTCATACTGATTGTTTTTATTGAGAAATAAAGCGTAGAGAAATATTTGTTAAGTTTCGATAATGTTTGACAAAGTGTAGAGAAACTTTATGATTTATTGATTTTATCACAAACTGTAGAAAAATATTTATTATGTATGACAAACTGTAGATTTTTTTTATTATACATTGAATAATTATGTATGAGAAATCGTAGAAAAATATTTTATTATGTATTCAATATTAAATGATTGACCTAAATCCAATACATACAAGTATTATATAAATAACAAATGTGTGTTTCTTTGTCGTTTATGTATTTTTAAATACCCAGATTGTTTTATTATTGAAATTAAAATATTGTGAGAGTAATTAAAATACAAGCAACATGCAGCTTGGATGGTTGATCATTCAAATTCGAACTATGCAGTGTTATGCAGTCCCAGCCTGTGTGGCTCTCGACTAAGAATAAGTGCTCCCCTGTCGTAAAAGGCGACTAACAGGAACATCTCTCAGAAGCTGTTCAAAATCTTTAAAACAAAGAGATCTTTATGGAACTCTCAGGAGCTGCTGGTAAGCGGTTCGATTGGCTGCTCAAACAATGCCTTAATCCACAAGAGGCCGGGCAAAAGCCATAGAGCCACTCCCCAGTAAAGAAGCACCAAAAAGAAGCCTCGTTCAGAAGAAACGACAGGTGAGAAGCTAACGGAGCAGAAGATGACAACAACCTCAACTAGATCTCTCTTGTAGAACGGATAGTTCAGAGGTGGCATTGGAAACCCTAACTGCTTCTCAAAGCTTTTTAAACGCCCTGAAATCTTTGAAAATGGGAGTTTTTCTGAAGAAATTCCCAAATGAGTCCCGGCCACAGGCGAAAATGTTCATAACTCATTTGCCCAAAAGAGCAAAAGAATTGTTCTGTCTGAGCAAAGAGGAATTACAAATCTTTAACAGTCCACTGTAGCCTCAACTACCATCTAAACAAGATGTAAACAGTCACCAGAGACAGCAAAACACATTCTTTGTGAATGTGGAGCAGCCTCTCACGCTCGACTGAAACACTTCTCAAGGCTGATTCTAACACCTATAGAAGTTACTGAAATCAGTCCTAAAAGAATCTGAAGCTACATTAATTAATAGCTTTAAACTCTTTTAGAGTTACAGGGGCATGTCACAAAAGATCTATTTAAGGTCGCAGTGACAAAGATACTTATACCAAGTATCGACAGCCCTACTTATACCAATATTCCCAGTGCAACCCAAGTTCGGTATAGTTCGGCCCTCAGAGGTACTCTGCTCTGTAAGGTGAGACAAAGCTTTCTACAAAATTGATATATCCCCATGAAGTACATACCAGGATTTTTAATGAGAGAAGATCTTCCCTCTTCTTCTTTTACTCTGTCTTATCCCGCTTAAGCAGGGTCGACGTTGTTTAGCCTCATGGTTGAGGTTGGTTGGTTTTGGCATATTTTTTACAGCTGGATGCCCTTCCTAATGCCAACGATTCTATTAGATTTAACGTCCTGAATTAGGACGGGGGTTTACCCTTTATTCGCTGGGAATCGTACCAGCTACATACATTAACCTCACCCTGCCTGGGTAGGGCCGGAAATGCCAGCCTCATATGTAGGGAGGGAAAAGAATTTTCTGTGCGAAAAATCTGCTCCGATCAGGGATCGAACTCAGGCAGGATCTCTGGACTACAGGCAGTACCTAGTCACATTAATTTCCATACCTACGTTTCTATGTTGTCTCACAGTTATTTGTTTGACACATTGCATAATTATTATTTTTATGGCGTTCTCTAAAAATTATTTCACGTTTATTGTAGGTTGGATGAAAATTGTAAATTCATAGCATAGAATTAGGTAGGTATTAATATTTTGTCTTGACTTATGATCTCTGGTTTGTTCCCCCTGATATATTATGTACTTCGTGAGGAATTGCATGCGAACATTGGCAGCGAGCAATGAGCTCAAAATTTAACAACAGACCGTTTTTAATAAATTAAAAACGGTTACAGACAATCTATACTTATAAAAGAGAGTTTCACTCACTGACTGACTCACTCACTCACTGTTTCTCCGAACTGGTAAGTCCTAGGAAGCTGAAATTTGGTAGGTACCTTTGTCTTATAGTCTAGACGTGCAATATAGTCTAGATGCAATAGGGATTTTTCGAAATTCCCACTACAACAAATGCCATTGGCGAAAAAGGATTTTTTGCTTTGCGGGCCTTGCCTCGGCCCGCAAAGCGGTCGACAGCCCGCTAGTTATGTATAAAAATAGAATAGATATCATGTGTTAATCAGTTTCGTGATGTCAAAACTAATCAAATTCGCTTTACTAATTCTATTCTGAACTTAGGACTTGAACTACCGACCTCCAGGATACAAGTCAGCCAGCCACCTTATCGATCAAGCTAATTAATACAAATTAAATAGTTTCAAAAATAAATCATTTAAAAATATTACAGTTTGACATTCCCATACAATGGCGTTGGAATAATGATATTAAATTTAAAAAACCTTCTTGACTGCACTTAGCTGAAATTATAATGTCATTAGATAAAATTAAAATTCAATTGATAACTTTCCCTGGTTGGGGAATTTGGATTTTATACTTGCTAAACCTGTGCGTGTTAGGATATATTTGATGTAACTTCTCACTTTTGTTCTTTTCATTCGTTGTGAGAGGGCGAAAAATCGTAAGCGAAGAATGAGGAAAGGGCTAACTGATGAGTAGAGCCCAGATTTCTTCAAAGTGCAGCGAGATTAGGACTTAGATGAGTGATTTAAGGATTGGGTGGAAGAGACTGGCAATAACCGTCCCTTTAGTAAGGACATTGTTTAATTTTTCTTAATTTTATAAATTAATTAAAATTGTACTTTGTCCTCCTAATTTTTTTTTCTTTTATACTGCGTTTACATTTGTTAAGCGGGTAAGCATTAATAAGCAATAACTAACGCAGTCAATAAAAGATTTAAATAATAATAATAGTGACCATACAAATTCGAACCCTCGTGATGCTGACTATACTCAGCCTAAGCCAAGCTGGGTGAGGAGTCTGAGGACACCTTTTCCAGTCAAAGGAGGGTTAGGAGGGTAAAACCACCATCTTAACCTTTTGCACTCCAGTGAAAAAAAATTGGAACTGCCCATACGGTCTAGTGCATGTCCCACATGCAACCATAGAAACGCCGCTACACTCGAGTATAAAATTCACAAGAACAGTCCTTAAGGTCAAGTGCATGTCCCACATGCAACTATTAATAACGCTCTTACGGTCCAGTGCATGTCCCACATGCAAGATTTCCCTCCACTTTATTCGATTTCATTTTATATTTTCCTTTAATTATCAGCCTATCAGTTTTATTCTAGTCGATTCGTGATATTCCGTAGAATATTTACGAACAAGTCAAAAGTGTCTAAAACGTAAGCCAGCTGTGTAAACAAACATTATTATCAGTGCAACCTGCGGAAGGTTGGTTCAGTGTAGTACCTGTTCTATGGTCTATATTTCTGTGATAAAAATGTCTAGAAGAAAACTGTATAGTTTTATAGGTAAAGAAGAAGCAAAGAAAATTCGAAATTTACATTGTGGTAAGTAATTTATTTTCCATATATGTTTATTTGAGGGTCAAAGATACCTCTGGAAAGTATATCTTTGTCTCTTTCTAGCACACTTGTTGACATGAGTTAGACAAAGATGGATGATGTGTGATACAGGGTGGCGTTGTTAGCATTGATTTCACGACCCTCTTCAACACATTGTCTTTTTGTACTTCCACTACCTACCTTTTTTTAACAGTGTTTATACCTAATTATTTATCCATTTTTAGCTCCCATATCGCTAATTGGGGATCTATTGTTCTTTTTACACAGTCAAAAGTTTAGGTCGTCTACAAACACCCTGTATACGAGGTCTGTAATTTGAAAGAAAAAATCTACTGGACCGTAGCGCTTCGTTACTTTCCGAAACAACTCGACCTGATGAACAAACAAAACAATGCATGTGGGACATGCACTGGACCTTAAGGACTGTTCTAGTGAATTTTATACTGGAGTGTAGCGGCGTTTCTATGGTTGCATGTGGGACATGCACTGGACCGTAAAAGGTTAATAACATATCTACATAATGTAATATTACCAGTTGAAAGGGCGTTATAACCCGAAAACAGCAATATTTTACACAGAATCGCTCAGTAAAAAGGTTTTGTGGATTATATTATAAACAAAAATATATGTGTAATGAAAAAAGTTGCACAGTAAAATAAAAAAAAGTAAAGTTATTATATTAATTTTGTTATCACTTTCGTGATCTCACAACTAGGTACTCAATCTCACTTTACTAAATCTACGCTGAAACCGGGACTTGAACCACCAACCTCCAGATTACAAGTTCGCCGCCTTATCGATCAAGCTACTGAGGTCGGGCTACACAGTAAAATACCTACCTTTATTGACTATAATTGAATTAGGTATTTGTTTTTTACAAAATCTTTACCTACTAGCCATCTGTTACATTTTTTGAAGAAAGATAAATTTATTTAAACGTAATCAATCCCTTGGTCTCCAGGAAATTCAACGTTTTCCATCTCCAACATACTGTTTTGTTATTATTGAAATAGATTTACGGGTTGAACCCATTATAAATTATTTTATAATATAAGATTATGGTGACTCTGGGGGACTCTTGCTGTGGAACAGGATAAGTTCCAGGCAGTGGAACTCACTTCCCAGGGACATCAAGACCTCACCAGGGATGGGCTCTTTCTTCCAGTCTGGGCACATGGGCAGTCTGTATAATCCCTGAATTTCAATTTCTAGTCTCGTATACAGGGTTTCTACATTCTATTTTTTATTTTTTTAAAACAATAATATCTGGCTGGGGGACTATAAACAGGGAATAGACCAGCATTCTGGCTGGGGGACTATAAACATGGAGTAGACCAGCAGTCTGGCTGGAGGACTATAAAGACTCATAAACAGGGAGTAGACCAGCGTTGGTTTGGTTCTGGGGGCCTTTGTCAATTATTAGCCTCATTGTAAAGACAGTGGCAGAAGTCGTGAGTCATCCCTCCACTGTCTGGCTACCATCGTTCACGATGACGCCACCCTATGATGATGATGAAACAATAACAACTCATTATTCTATTTCTGCACTCGTATCATTCCTGCACCACCCTCACACTCAATCCCTCTGATCTTCTCACTCTATCCCTCTAAGCGCACTCAATCTCAATAATTTCTATTATAGTTGTTCCATAGAATTTTACCCTGAAACTTTGATACGTATACGTATTCTATAGAATTTTCGTAATATCCTCCCAGTTAAGTAGGTTAAGGGAATAAAGTGATACTTGTTTATTATGACTGTATTTTTCAACGAGGAATTCGATAGTATAGCTTTCGGAACAGTCGGACTTAAGGTTCTGGACTTAGTAATCGTCCATATAATAAACAAGATAATGTAACAAGATCATGGCGTAGCCAGGATTTTGGCTAGGGGGGGATCAGCTGATGAGGAAAATCAATAATACCTAGTGTTGCATACTGCGTGGAGTTTTAATTTCCTACGTTGAAACCGGGACTTAAACCATGGACCTCCAACAACTAGAAATGGAAACCCTGTATACAGAAAAATGAGAAGTTCTAGGTACATAATGTATTTTACATAGATTCAATTCAGGTAAAAGATAATTACATAAGACGGGGGGCGATCTACGCATGCGCTGAGGGTTCTGAGGGACATCCTACCAGCCATCATAATCACCCTTCCCCTCGAAATCATCATCAAGTTCATTTCATATCATCTTAATCACTTCCCCTCCACATCATAGGTAATCATTACCCTCATCTTAATCACTTCGAGGGTATAGCCAGGGCCGGATTAACCTTCCGCGGGGCCCGTAATGCGAGATCATTAATAATAATATTAATACTCTTTAGTGGAAAGTAACCACCAGGCGAGGTTAATGCTGAAAGCATTTTCTACCACCTAACCCTTAGAGTCTTATTATTATGTGGTCACAAACTCAAATTAATGAGGAAAAATTCGTGCACTGGGTGGGATTCGAACCAACGGATCCCTACGCTACCTGGATTACCAGACTAGCGCGTTAACCACTTGACTACCAGTGCATGTCTTGGGCTTATAATGCTGGAATAATGGGACTCATTTTAAATGGCGTATTTTAAATGGCGGTATATTATTAATGAATTTTTAATCCGGCCCTGGATAGCTCAGAACTAACTCTTAGAGCAGTCGACTGCATCATCTTAATCACTCTTTCACTTAATTCATTATCAATATTAGCATCACTATCAAATATATAACATGAATCATTTTCTTAATTATACGTCTCTTTACTTTTATATTTCAATTCACTAAACGATATAATTATTTATGAGTAATATTTTATGTAAAAGTAGGATTCTTTAAAAAATTCATTCCAAAAGTGAAAAAAATTTCAGCCTGGGTCTTCATCTTGCTGGACGTTGCTTAACTTCGGTGATCTTGCGAGAACTGGTGCATTCAACGAGTCATCGACGATGGCTACATCCGATTTCTATTGTTTACTAACGACATAATATCTCCCCTACAATCGAATCTTAATGTATTAGAACTTAGAGGTCTCTGAGGTCCTGATATTTTCTCTCTTATAATAATAATAATAATACTCTTCTGTGGAAGGTAACCACCAGGCGAGGTTAATGCTCAAAGCATTTTCTACCACCTAACCCTCAGAGTCTTATTATTATGTGGTCATATACTCAAAATTAATGAGGGAAAATTCATGCACTGGGTGGGATTCGAACCAACGGATCCCTACGCTACCTGGATTACCAGACTAGCGTTTTCTTTATTTTTCTGCTCTATTAAATTCAGGTTCGACGAATATTTTAGACTAAGGACCACATCATAAAACAGTATCATGCATTACAACGAAGATTAGGGAAGAGAGCGTACCTAATCTGAAATCTGTGGTCCGCTCTGATTGGTGAAAAGTCAAACTGAAGGGTCGGACTTTCCTTATCTTGGTCGAAATCTCTTTTTATTATTTGGTCCTAAAATATAAACTCTGTCTCGTCTCTTCCATGAGTTGCACAACCGACATAGATTGATATCACTGGTGAGCCTGTACATTTTGTTTATATCAAAGATGATCTGAACCTTTAAACCTATTATGTTAGATCTCGGCCTTTTGGTTTTTGTCATTTTCCAAATCTTGTAAATCTTGTAATCATACTATTAAGGTATAAAAATATTAGCCCCCTTTTGTGATCAAAAGCATGTTCTCAGTGTGAAACCTATCAAAACATTTCCTCTATCCCCATTAGAAAACATCGGATTTATTCACCTAGTAAACATTGTTGTAAATATCAATAAATTTACCGGCGGTTTGTTAATTCCCATTCTATTCAGACGCTCTGGGCCTATTGAAAGGCGACCTCCCAGATCGCTGGAACACCATATTGTGGTACGAGCGTCGGATCACAGAGCTGGATGTAATAGCAGGTAATGTGGATCAGAGGACTGCCTCTTCTGTCCTCCCCTGTGTGGGAACTTGCTGTCTTATCCTGATTTTACCTCAGCAGTTGGTCGATAAATCAGCGGACATGTAACCTGGGGGTCGGCGATTCAAGTCCCGGTTTCAGGCTATATTTAGTAAAGCGATTTTTTTCTCATTAATTTGAGTTTGTGACCACATAATAATAAGACTCTGAGACTTAGGTGGTAGAAAATGCTTTGAGCATTAACCTCGCCTGGTGGTTACCTTCCACTAAAGAGTAGTATTATTATTATTAAAGCGAGTTTGAGTAGTTGTGATATCACGAAAGTGATTAACACAAAAATATGATAACTTTTCCTGATTTTAAAGGGAATTGTTCAAGATGAGAAGTGTTCTACAGCCTTTTTTATTTCGTACCTATGAAAGAGCAAGTTTCATGGATACGAAATGCTTGTGGTCTGTGATGTAATTTGCTCATAATTATGTAAGTGACGGTAGATAAAACGGTGCCTTATTCTGTGAACAAGTTTTGGTAGAAATTATTATAATAATATAAGAGGAAAATCTTACCTGTTTTATTTTTATCTAGAAATTTTAAATACGTACAGATACCTAATCTAAATTGTAGATTACTTGAGGACGATTGTAAATCAACTGAAAGGCCTTTGCTTTAAAATTTATAAGAAACGTCTGCACTGTTGGTCGAGTGATCTTTTAACTTTTTATTTATTAATATTATAGCATTTATTATACATTTTTGTATGTCTGCTAGGTACAAGGTAGGTACATTATATCAAGAGAGAGTTAAAAGATAAAAAAAAAAAAAAAAAAATTACATTGATAAAATCAGGTGGTAGATAAAGGTAACTGATATATTTTCAGGACTAGTGGATAGAAAAAAAAAAAAAAAAAAAAATATAGGTATATATAAAAAAAAAAAGTAATAAATAAATAAAAAGTAAAATAAAAATAAAAGTGGTATAGAAAAACTTGGTATTAGATTGGATAAAATAGGTACTTAGATATGATTAGATGTTATATTTGGACTGTGATTCTCCAGGCTATCCTGGAATTCATTTAGACTGTACGGAGCAAGGTTCAGTAGCTTATCTTTTAGGGTGTTTTTGAATAATTCTTCCCTCATTTCCCTGATTGCTGGAGGTAGTTTATTGTAAAGGGAGACCCCTTGTTTAAGAAAAGAGTTATCCATAAGCATAACTTCGTAAACAGGCTAGCTTAGAGTTCGTTCTAATTTCGTTATTTGTTCAGAATTTTGTTTTTTCTTTGCCTTTTCCCAAACCTACTTGGGGTCGGCATTTGTTCCATGAATCCATTCCAGTCTAGATTTAGCAAAGCGAGTTTGAGTAGTTGTGATATCACGAGAGTGATTAACACAAAAATACGATAACTTATCCTGATTTTAAAGGGGATTGTTCAAGATGAGAAGTGTTCTATTTAACGCGTCCTCAACTCTCCAGTTTTTCTCTCTTAGTTCCTCCTCAACTTCAAAACCGTATATGCTACTTACCAACCCGAAAAAAAAAAACATTTGCCTTAACAAAGTACCGCGCTGGAGCTAAACTATAATAGAAATAATATCTAATAATATCGCCTTATATATACTGACCTATTAAGGCTATTAAGACCCATTATTCCAGCAGTAAGCCCAAGACGTTATGTGGTAAAAATCCCAAATTGGAGGATAACATGTCATGTCCCGGCTGGGTTTCAAACCCGCGACCCCTGGATTACCAGACCGCCGCCTTTACCACTGAGCTACCGGGACAGACTAGAAAGTGAAAAAGCAGAGAAACACTGAAGACTACAGGAGAGAAGAGCATTTACATTTTAATGATTGTCATAATAAAGGTGCTATATAATCAATACTGTCATTTTCTGGTCAAAATAATGGAAAAAACATAAAAGCCTATTCACGTGTTTGTTCTATTGTAAGGAGCTCTAATAAATTTAAGGTATTATGTCTTTAACTCCTATTATGTCCAAACAAATATCTTTTGTAAGAGCCTGGATCTGAGGTTCTCATTCAAATGTGAGTTATTTTATCTAAATAAATCTATTGTTGGGGGTGTGAGCGGTATGCTCTCAAAAGTAAACAACTCCGATTGAATAGTCGCAAAAATTTAAGAATTAACTTTTTTATATCCATCAAACGTCATGTGTGTCAGTGGGATAGTTTTCTGGCTTTCTCTGTCGGAAGATAGGTAAATGGAATATAGGTAAAGGACTTTGATATTGGATGTTTTTGTAAAAATGTACAAGTCACAAGTTGTTGTTATGGTCTCGTGGTGCAGGCTCTTGTCTAGTAAACATCTCATCAGGGATTCTTGAGTGTGGATCCCTGACATGGATTTTTAATAATAATACTAATAGTGACTCAATATACCTACATTACCTATAATAATAACACTTCTTTGTGGTAGGTAACCACCAGGCGAGGTTAATGCTTAAAGCATTTTCTAAAACCTAACCCTCAGAGTCTTATTATTATGTGGTCACAAACTCAAATTCATGAGGAAAAATTCATGCACTGGGTGGAATTCGAACAACGGATTCCTACACTACCTGGGTTATTAGACTAGCGAGTTAACCACTTGACTACCAGTGCACATTTGAATGTGGTACTATGTGGCATAGTAGTGTGGGTAGATAATATGATTATTAGTAAACTTTCAACCAGAGTAAAGTAAATGGAAAATTATCCTGGATTACCTTTTAATCTGGTTTTCAACGAGGCATGTAGTTGATCTCCAGTACGCATGTAGTATGGCTTACCTACTATCAGACGCGGCCGGTGCTAATGAGCTGCGGAACTGCAACACCCAGACCGAATGGAAAAAAAGAAAGTTTTTTCAAGTCCTAGCTTGTATACAGTGAAAATCAGTCTAAACAGAAAAGTGAGAAGTTGTACTAGATGTATATGAATATCAGAACATACCTGGCAACTGTTTCGAGCTTATTTGCTCTCATCAGCATGGTAATATAGTTGTAAATATTCATATTCATGCCATCTACTAACCTCTCTAAAATCATTACACATTTCTATATTGATTTATTAATAATTAATGAAATAGATTTATTAATTAGCACCGCCCTTAATCAAGTTTTGTTTTATTCATTTCAATATCTATGTATGTATATATTCTATGTCATTTGTAAATAAAACTTGATTCAACATGTTTAATAATAATAATGACATGATGGACAACAAAACTCAAACTCTATAGTTACTAATAGAGAGCGACTCTATAAATCCCATTTTAGTCCTGTTTATGTCGCAGCACCCCCAAAACATTTTCCCACCGGCCGCGTCTGCTTACTATACTACCTGCCTGGTATTCTGTTCTCAACTAAATCGTCTGTATGACTGTATGTAACTAGTTTACATTCAGCCCATGAATCACGAAGGACTCCAAGCATAAAGAATGCCACGGACTTAGTCAGACAAGAACTGCCCTCTAGCGACGAAAAAGAGAAATGCTTTCAGATGTCGATCATGGCCGAAGAGACCTTCGACACATTTCGTTGATGCGAGCGTCGAGTGTCGAGCACATGGAAATGGTGATCTGTGGCCGTACGTTCAATTAAGAGATTCAGGCAGAACAGAAAAGTGAGAAGTTGTACTAGAATGAACCTAACCTTGTGAGGTGTAATTTAGTGATGGTCTCGAGACAAGAAGCTTGTCTCGTCTTGTGAAAAGAATAATTGAAGACGAGACGCTTTTGTAATACCTCTGTGGAGCTTAGTTTAGGGGCAGAATTATGGAAATTATATGGTTGGATGGAAGAGCTGTGGTTGGTTAAAAGAGCTCAAAAATTGAGAATTCTGCCACATTAAATAAATCCAACTAAAAAAGAAAAAAAAATAATAATTAATAGACGTTTTTGTAATTCCTCTGTGGCCCTAAGTCTCGGATTACGAACTGTTTTAGATGGGGAAACCCGATGCTAAGCAATGATTTAATCGAATTAGTCTCTTAATTTTGCCCTAAGTGATTGTGTAATTCTTCTATGGAGCTAAGTCTAGATTCTGCGTACTGTCTTAGATAGGTAAAACTAATGCAAGTCATGACTTGAGATCTCGATTTTGTCTATTCGCCCTAAACGTTTTTGTAATACCTCTATGGTCTAAGGGCGAAATTAATAGACAAATTCTAATATCACAAGTCATTGCTAAGCGTCGGTTTTCCCTATATCTTACACATCAGTACGCAATCCGTGACTTAGCGCCACAGAGGTATTACAAAAACGTCTATTAATTCCACCCTATAAGTCTAGATTTTGCGTACTGTCCTAGATGGAGAAAACTAATGCTATGTCATTACTTAAGTTCTCGATTTTGTCTATTAGCTCAGTGGTAAAGGCGGTACTCTGTGAATCCAAAGAGTCCAGAGGTCGTGGGTTCGAAACCCAGCCGGGACATGACATGTTATACTCCCATTTGGGATTTTTACCACATAATAATATGTCTTGGGCTTACTGTTGGAATAATGGGACTTTAATAGTCCTAATCGGGCAGTTTAAATAAGGCGTTATTTATTATTATTAATCCAAATTGTCTATGCCCTAAATCCAAACTTCTTCCTATGCTGCAGCTCGTGAAGCAGCATATGATTTTATTTTCAGGCCAACTTTATAAACTTTTCAAACTTTCTGAGACAGCTAGACAAGACGAAACGCGGGAATGCAAGTCTCATCTTGTATGGACTTGACGAGACGAGTCAAAATCTGAATTCCATCTCGTCTTGAATCCATCACTGCATTATGTAGCACTTCTCATTTTACTTTTTCGTTTTTGAAAAAAAAGAAAAATATCTTTTTACTCCGATTTCAATTTTTTTCATATTTCTGGACGTTTCATAACCTCCTGAGCAACTTTGGTTTTTTGCTTTTACTGATTTCCTAACTAACAGTACACTACATTGGCGTAAAAATTCTTACAGTCATCCGTTTTCTGTAAAAATATTCCTCCACGGACCGGATTTGAACCCGTAAACTTTGGATCTACCCAAAAAAAAGGCAGACATGTGATATGCTTACCTCTTTACTCTGAATATCTGTTATGTCTGTGCGAAAATGGTATGAGGAAGATCATATCGCGCGCGATTAGCTCAGTGGTTAAGCACCCGCTTGTCATGTGGAAGGTCCCGGGTTCGATCCGCCGAGACGACAAAAAAATTGTATTCTAAGGGCGGAATTAATAGACGTTTTTGTAATACCTCTGTGGCGCTAAGTCACGGATTGCGTACTGTGTAAGATAGGGAAAACCGACACTTACCAACGACTTAAGTTATTGATGTTGTCTATTAATTCCGCCCTAAATTTGGTTACAGTTGCTTGTAAGGGATACCTTCCGGTGCGCTCATGTTGACCCAGCACCTAAATGGGAATTATTGTGCCATTTCTCGCCCATCAGAGGGTGGGTTTACTACAGGATGGGTAAGCTACAACACAGACCACAAGCGTCTACAGTAGCTTCTGTTTCATGGCTACGAAATATAAGAAAAGGTTGTGAAATACTCATCTCTTAAAAAAAAAAAAAAAAAAAAATACGAGTACAGATAAACGACTATGTTACAGTAAAATAAAAAGTGAGAAGTTATAAGTACTGAAATCCTAATACGTAGTATGTCAGAGCTATCATTGTGCAGCAAGAAAGTTTTCGCTTTGTGTACCTAAAAAAAAGCTTTCGAATGAATCAGCTGTTTCTGAAAGACTTCTCACAGGTTGAGAATAGGCCACTACTTGTGTTGCGGTGATGTGAGGAAGAAAGGGATTTGTAAAGTTTGTTTTTCTTTGAATAGGTGCACAATTGCACATGCACAATAAAAACTTGTGAACGTAAGGGCCTAAATATAGAATAAGATTTCAACGAAGATAAGGGTCCCGTAAGTTCCACTTATCACAGAACACCATATCTCGATTAAGGGACGGTTGTCCCTTATTTTCATGCTAATCCTTTTGGTAAAGCCGACCTCCGTGGCTCAGTGTTTATTAAGAGCATTGGTTACTGACCCGGAGGTTGCGGGTTCGAATCCCGGCCGGAGCGGAAATTTGTGACAGAAATTTTCCGTTTCCGGAATGGCATGGATGTAAAGGGAAAGTGCCCTGAAGTAATGCGAAAGCGGTTCCGGGGCACATTTACCTTTCTTCTAAATCCTTTTTGTGGATTTGGTAAGGCCCAAGATAATTAATCCTATTTGTTGATTTTGTGTTGACTGCAAGTTGTACGATTTATTTTAGTTTATTTTAGCCTTTTTTTAATTTTTTGTGGAAAAAAAGTAAGTAGCTAGAATAATATGAATGGGCAATTTTATACGCCGCGTCGCTAAAATTAATTTCCGACTGACCGCGACTTTTGGACAATCCTAAGAAAAGACTTGCTGGGACAACTTCTCACTTTTCCCACCGAACAAAGTAAAGTTAGTTTAGAAAATCGGACCGAAATATTTTTCGATGATTGATTTTTTTTTTTTTTTTTGTATAGGTACGTAGGTACAGGCACTAGGTATATAGGTATATAGGTACTCTTGAAAATATCCGACACGAATCGAAGTGCTTTGTTTACAGAACGTATTCTCTGCAAAATTGATCAATTATGTTTTAATTACGCGTCTTCCATAACCTCCCATGTGGTCTAGTGGCTAGGATATCTGGCTTTCACCCAGAAGGCCCGGGTTCGATTCCCGGCATGGGAAATTTTTAGAGCAATTAATATTTTTTACTTGTCAGTCTTGTGACTGAATGTACTTGCAAAACTGACCGAATGAAATGAAGTTCTTGGGCTTAACTGGTTAAAGCCTTTGAAAATAGTTAATAATTTGTTTCTGACGTGATTAATGAAATTTGGTAAACATTTTTACTTCGCTCCAAAAATTGTATCCTATGTCTCTCGGCGCTTCGTGTGACAAAATTGTTTAAGTATGTTTCTATGACACATAAACCCCAACCTACCATGTGGTCTAGTGGCTAGGGATATATAGCTTACACCCAGAAGGCCTGGGTTCGATTCTTTTTTTTTTTTCCTAGTAATCAATATTTTTACTTGTTAATTTGCATATAAAATAGACCAAAGGAAATGAATCTCTTAGGTTTATTTCGAGGCCTTTGCAAATAGTTTAAATGGTCTCTGACGTGATAAATCATCATGTTCCTGTTAAAAGCAATGGAACTGCATACATGCAAATTGACCGTGAATCAAAAGATATATTAATTTATTTAAGTTATCCAATCGAAGGACTCAATTGTGGAGTCCAAATAATCCAAAAAGGACAGTTTTTTGTTGTTACTTTTTTCCATTTATTTTTACTTTCCTTATCCTATAGGAACGAAAGCAATGGAATCACCCAAGATTTTCGATAGTCAGTTTTTTTGAATATAGGTAGATTGTAGATAGCCTAAAAACTAGCAAGCTGGATAGAATTGAATTGAATAATATATTGTTTTATTTATAAGTATATTTATACAATAGATTTTGACAAAGATTATAATCTCCTGAGCTTATACAAACTTCTCAGATTGTTAATTCAACTTATCTTATGAACGGTAATTGGTTCTTCCTCTTCACTTTTGATCACCTCGATACTGTCGATATTCTCATTTTTTATGCTGATTTATTTTATCTATCATTAGAAATTGGTTTTTTGGTAAACGGCCAACAAGTTAGGCTTAAAAAATATAACTATGGGACGAGTCTTTTAAGCCCAACATCTTTTTTACTTTCCTTATCCTATAGAAAGGAAAGTAATGGAATCACCCAAAATTTTCGATAGTCAGTTTTCAGTGCCAAAACACAATTTATTTGAGGTTGGGGAACAAGTATTTCATAGAGGCACATCTTATTAGAACATTACATAATTTAAAAAAAATCCAAGGTGTTCAAAAGTTACAAGGGGTAGTGGCAACCTTTCTGAAACATACTGTATAATAGGTAGGTATACTTACAAGGACAATATTAATTTGAGACAAACCTATACTGATGAAAATTACGAATAGATACAATTTCAAGTCTTTCTTGTAACTTAAATTAATGTTGTTGACTAGATTCAAATCTTTACCTTCTACGAGGGAAGATGAATTGAAATACATAGATACTTTTAAAACTACAAATTAAAAACCTATATTTGTAACAAAAAGACACATCAGGAAGTCAGTTGTGATAATTTTAATTTGGAAATGAGATCTAAACATTAGGTATACAAATCATGTTACAGAATGAAATTATACAAATTATGTTACAAAAGCCAATCACACTATAACTACCCTCTCCTTCGACTAAACTTTTGAACGACTTGGGTCCCTCGGTGGTTTTTTTCACAAACATCAAAAATTATCATGACATACAAAGAGCCGAAAATACTTTTCCTGCTTCAATAAATCAGCCAATTGTCTTGTAACGAGTACCTACATTCAATATTAAGGGCGAAATTAATAGACAAATTCTACATCACAAGTCATTGCTAAGCGTCGGTTTACCCTATCTTACACAGTACGCAATCCGTGACTTAGCGCCACAGAGGTATTACAAAAAACGACTATTAATTCCGCCCTTAGTCTCACTGAATGCGATTCACTTTGTGTCTCAGACTGTGTACTTCTGTTTTGCTCAGTTTTCTAGTTAAAGGTTACACAATTCAAAAATTATCATGACATACAAAGTGTCGTAAAACAGAAGACTCTACCCTAAGATCAGTACAATGATCATTATTAAATTTGCCTTTATATATTCTATATCCCTGGATCTATAAAGAATTCAATTTCAAGCCGTTCAAAAGTTGAGAGGAGTAATGCTGGGACAAAATACAGATTGCGTCAGCTATTCTGGGATAAGAGTATTCAGAGAAAAGAATGGAAAACTTGTAGCTTAGTGAGTAGATATATGATATTTGTGTTAATCACTTTCGTGATGTCACAACTGCTCGCTTTATACTCTCAGACTAGCTTTCCTCTATCCACGCTGAAACCGAGACTTGAACCACCGACCTCCAGATTACAAGTCCACCGCCTTATCGATCAAGCTACTGAGATCGTTAGGAGTAACTATAACATTTAATAATCCTCCCTCTTAGGATTTTGAACCCATTACGTCTTGAGTGGGAGCTGTCTGGTGAAATAGTGGGACTCAGTATAAATACGGCGATACAGTGGAACCTGGATATAAGAGAACTCAAGGGACCCGGAATTTTTTCTCTTATACCCAGGTCTCTCTTATAAAGATGTTTAGTTATTTTCCCTTATAGATAGGTAAATTGGACCTGGAAATTGTTCTCCTATATCGAGGTTTCTCTACATGTAACTTTTATACATCACGATAATATTAAGAATAATATATAGAGGTTATTTTCCCTTATTGAGAGGTAAATTGGACCTGGAAATTGTTCTCTAATATCTAGATTCGACTGTATTATTACTATTCTAGCTACAAGAATTTCCAAACCTTCCACACTTTTTCTATTCCTTTTGCTACAAAATTCAGAGGCATAAATTAAATCCGAAAAGAGGTAGAAATAGCACAAGAGTATCTTCTATACACCTAGGTAATTTAAATATTTTGATCATTGCTATTTGCTTTGTTCAGTAGGGAAAGCTCCATCTCCATCTCTTCGTCAGACATAGGAACCGTGCTGTGGTTGTACAGGCCTTGCGCCATCAACTGCAGAGCCAGTGGGTTCTTCTGGCCGCTGGCTTTTTTAATTTTCGCTCGCTTGTTTTGGAACCAGATTTTGATTTGAGCCTCGTTCAGACCCAACTCGTTGGCCAGCTCCTGACGCCGTCGCTCGGTCAGGTATCTGTTCTCCGTGAACTCGACTTTCAGCCTCGACAGTTGCTCGCCGCTGAAAGCGGTGCGCGGTCGCTTCTCTTTCGGTCGCTTCTCCTTGGTTTTGATTCGTCTTGATCTGGGACCTGAGAACAGAGGAATTGAAAGTTTATTTTATGGGCACCTCCTTAGAAGCCAAATAAAAATGACTTAGAATGGGTCCTCTATATAAAAAAAAAAATATGAAAAATAAACAAATGATTTATTATTATTATATTATATTATTATAGATTATTATAGGGTATAGGACTTATAGGTAAATCTTAGTACATACAAGAGGTGTACAGTTCATCCTGGATATATTATACTTCTCACTCTTTATACTGATTAAACAAGAGAGGTTAGTTGATGGCATAGATATTCAGAACTATTACCTGCTGATGAGAGCAAATAAGCTCGAAACAGCTGTCCAGATATGTTCTGATATTCATGTACATCTAGAACAACTTCTCACTTTTCTCTTTATACTGATTAGAACCAAAGGGACCGAGCAATAAGTTCATAAGAAGCAATAAGAAGTTTTTAAATATTGTATAGTCTGGCTGGGGGACTATAAACAGGGAGTAGACCAGCATTGGCTTGGTTCTGGGGGCCCTTGTCAATTATTAGCCTTCTTTGTAAAGTCAGTGGTAGAAGCGCCGAGTCATTCCTCCCCTGTCTGGCTACCATCGTTCACGATGACGCCACCCTATGATGATGATGATGATGATGGTATCTTATATTATAAAATGATTCGTTTGTGTATGTGCGTGTTTGTTCTCGTAAAACTCCAGAACCACAAGTCGAATTGAGCTGAAATTTTGTTACACATAAACAGGTGACGCAGGGACCTGATATTTTCTCTATTATAAAGAGTTTTCTATGATATCCCATTCTATTATATCCAGGTTCCACTGTAGTATGATTATTTACAAGTAAGATAAACAACAATATGTGGGTTTTATCATTTTGTGGGTTCTGGTTCAACTTTAAAATCCTATAGCGTTCGCCTTTTCATTCACAATATTCGTAAAGCACCATGGACGTTTTCCAAACATTATTTCTAAAGTATGTGATCTACCAACCGATGCTATCAATTTTCTATATCGGTTGCCAGCAACCGATGCATACCAAACCGATGGCAGAAATCTGAGTTCTAACTCTTCTCACAGGAAAAATTGTGACGGAATCTGATGATGAGTGTAAATTTTCTAGTTGATTCTATCAACACGTTGGTACATTTTCGTGATTTTCACCCCAGTTCCTTTAAGCTAATTACGTGGACACTGGACATTTTATAAAAATGTTGAACATGAAATAAAATTACAAACTTCAAAAGTTTTTTGTCAGTTAGGTTTCATCTTTTGTGTAAAGTGAATTGTGAAACCATTGCAAAAAAAGAGACATTTGACATTGTTTTTTATGGCATTATTTTTCTGTGGTTCTACCTTTAAGGCAGTTTGAGGGGACACATTTTGACCACATAGGTAATATAAATACTTTTGACACATAATAATTATAATAAAAAACACATTTTATAAATTCTTTCGATTTTTGTCAATGACTTGTAAACAAAATAAAATAAGTGCTCTACATATTTTCATTTGGAGCACATGACACTTCAATTTGAACTCTTTGGGTGCGTTTATCAGTTGGCACAGTAATTAAGTGATTGTATTTAACCAATGCTTAAATTTAGTGAGTGGTTAACTTTCAAAAGCATTGATCAAAAATGGCGTTTGATAAACACACCTACACTTTTCAGTTGATTAGATTTTCACCCTGTCATTGATAAACGTACTCTAAATCTAAACAAATAAAGGGCAATGTTATCCCTATAATAACATGAAAATTAGTGTCATATACAATTTACAACACAAAACTGTTGTGTTATAATACTATTATCAAAATAATAAACGTAGAATTATGGACTAGTAATTGAAAGAAATCATAGGTACCATTCGGGTCATCGGAATTTGCGTCGTCAAGTTCGACATTTTTTCTTCTACGCCTTCGCCCTGAAAGCAGAATTTTAGTTTCTTTTTATTAAACTAGAAAAATAGTGAGAAGTTTGAGTTAGACTAGAGAAGATTGATTAGAGAAGTGGGAAGGATATGAGATTTCTCAGGACAAGCATTATTCAGAAAGTACACAAAATTCTGCTTTCAGAGGAATAAAACCCATATTACTTCCGAGAAATTTCTATTGGTGTTCGTTTTTCTATATAAAAAAAATATATATTTATATTACGAATACAAAGGACTAGGGGAGGTGATTTTTCCCCCGTTAAAATGATGTAAGAGTAAAACAATAAGATGGGTATAATAAATCAATACAAAAACAACAATAAAGTGAGAACATTAATTAGATACTTTCCACAGCACGCTAGGATCTATTCAATTGAATACAATTTTATAGGGCTTATTCAATCGAATACAAACTTATAGGGTTTATTCAATTAAATACAAACTTATAGGGTTCATTCAATTGAATACAAACTTGTAGGGTTCATTCAATTGAATAAAAACTTGTAGGGTTCATTCAATTGAATAAAAACTTATAGGGTTTATTCAATTGAATATAAACTTATAGGGTTTATTCAATTAAATACAAACTTATAGGGTTTATTAAATTAAATACAAACTTATAGGGTTTATTCAATTAAATACAAACTTATAGAGTTTATTCAATTGAATACAAACTTATAGAGTTTATTCAATTGAATACAAACTTATAGGGTTTATTCAATTGAATACAAACTTATAGGGTTTAATCAATTATGAGTTTATCTAAATAATTTTATAATGGGTAGGTAGGTATAACATTTTGTTTGTCTTGAGGGTAACTCTTCTGTCAAAAGTGAAGAACGAAGTGTTTTAGGTATATGAACTTTGAAATTTAAATTTTTGATGTTTGCTTTAAATTGAGCTTCTTATTAAGATCCGTTGAACCTATGTTACGTTTAAAAAACACTGACTTAGGTAAATTTTGAAGAACATTATTATAAATATACCATAATACTCGTAAAATTTTTGGCATAATGTTGACATAATGGGACTACCTGTCTTGCGCTGACAGTCTAAATAAAGCACTACTTATACTTATACAGTAATAAGAATAAAAAAATACATTTTAACTTCTCTCTTTTGCACATTATGTTTTCAAGATCCGTGTTGGGACCTGTAGGTCGGAACAGCTATTCCGATGTATCTATCTGCAGCTCAAAGAATCAAAATTTTAGGGCCGAAATATAAAAAATCTGGTGTAAACATCACACGACTTTCCTTATCATATTAGGAATGGAAACAGGACCAAAAGCCACTGGTGACTCAAAGGTAACAGTGAGCTAAAAATCAAAACCAAATTCGTAATCAGCACCTCAAAGTCATTGGATTTGATATGTCACAATCCCCATCTAGGATGAATAATAAAAAAGTTAGTCTGAGCGGGTCCCCCCCAAAATACCGGTAAATTGGGGCCGAGGTCCAAAAAGTTCAAGATATCAAAAAATGATAAGAAGAGACCCCCATTATTTTTTTAATCTAAGAAAATGTTGTTCTGTAAATTTTTTTGTATCTTTAACCAATTCATAGAAGCGGCGCTTGCGGCCAATATTTGCGGCCCTGCGGCCGCAATTTACGGCCGATTTCAACCAAAAGTTTCGTGGTTCGTCTGGTGTATAAAATTGATTTGCATACCAAATTTCAAGTCTCTAGCTCTTACCGTTCTTGAGATATCCTGTTTACAGACAGACAGACAGACAGACAGACGCACGGACCAATGGCTGAAAACAACTTTTTTGGTATCCTGAGGCTATGATTCGTCCAGAAATGTGAAAAACTGGGTAGGTCAAATTTTCGACGAATACAATACTTTCCTTATTATAGGATAAGGAAAGTAAAAAGGATTAGGTTCAACAAAGGTAACCCACCCCCTCCTTCAAGTCGGGCTATAGTGCGCTGTGATTGGTTGAAACTCCGACTTGTGGGATGGTCTGGCATACCTTCGTTGGAAATCTATTTAATAATTTAGTCCTTTGTTGTTGTTGTGACCAGTTTGGCCACGTCTGAAGGGACTGTTGATCTCCAGCCAACTTAAATCAGTATATCAGTATAAACAGAAAAGTGAGAAGTTGTATTAGATGTACATGAATATCAGAACATACCTGGACAGCTGTTTCGAGCTTATTTGCTCTCATCAGCAAGTAATAGTTCTGAATACCCATGCCATCAACTAACCTCTCTATTTTAATCGGTATAAACAGAAAAGTGAGAAGAGAAATAGAAAGCTAGTTCATTCTGAGTACCATGAAGACGTATAAATATAAAAAGTTTGTCATTCATACACCAACAAGATATCCAGCAACCCTCAAATTAGCTGGATTACCCGTTAAGTCTTCAGTGACAAAGCAAAACTTCCTTGCTTACGAAAGGGTTCAAAATAATTTTCATCTCGCTTATGAAAGGGGTGACTCATAATGGTGTATAATATTTAATATACTTTGTTTATCAATGTTTTGCAGAGGTGGTAAGTAAATGTTGCGTACGGAATATGTTAAGGGTTTGTATGCTTTAACCACTATCACTTGTGGAGGGCTGTTGATTTTGACAAGTTCATAATAAATATTATCTTTCATATTTCTACCCCACCACATCATGCTTTTGGAAAAATCCTTACTGCGTTTGTAATGATTTTCATTTTAAGGATAGAGTAGTGCACCTCGGTGACGCCGATTTCAAGCCCGAAAGGATGTACGGCAATGCCTCAATGTGTTGAGTAGGGCTAGGAAAAATACACAAAGGGCTATGCCTCTTGTGGACGAATTATGTCAGTAAAGTAAAGTTGCTCCTAAAAGTTTGTTAAAACAAAAAAGTTATCATATTTGTGTTGGTCACTTTCGTGATGTCACAGCTATACTCAAAATTGCTTTACTACATATTTGGTTTAACCACCTCCGATCACAAGTCCGCCGCCCTATCGATCAAGCTACTGCGGTAAGTGTGAAATTGCTATTATTTGCTACAGAGCAATTCTGTCGTGTGATGCTCTGTCATATTTACGCTATTCTTGGATTGTGCTAGACTTTTTTGCATCACTCTGTATTCGAGTATGTTGTGACATAGATTGTTTACACTCTGTACTTGTATATTGTCATCTGTCTCTCTGTTATTCAGGGTATCGGGGGAGTGGATCCTTCAGTTGATCTGAGATTGAATGAGATGAACAAAATAATAAACATATATAACAGTTGTGACATTTACGAAGTTGTCACAAGTTCTGGCTTTTGACTACTTCATAAGTTCATGGCATGGATATTCAATATATTACCTTCTGATGAAAGCCAATAAAATCGAAACAGGTGTCCATTAGGTATGTTCTGTTATTTATGTACCTACAACTTCTCACTTTTCTGTTTATACTAATATTCGCCAACGTTTAAAATGTCCTGGAGTCAAAACGGAATAGTAAAATATAAGGGTTGGGTGGAAGAGACAGCCGCAGGCAATAAACAAGCCCTTTAAGTAGGACATTTTATACCTTAATTTTCTTTTGTCTTTATTTATACTGATTCTTTATTTATTTAATCTTATACTGATGTAAATATGTACCTACTATGTGTAATATACTTAATGATGAATAATATTTATACTTTATTTATCTCATCTTATACTGATGTAAATATGTACCTACTTTGTCTAATATACTTAATAATGAATAATAATTTATACTTTACTTATACTGATTCTTTATTTATTTCATCTTATACGTACTGATGTAAATATGTACTTTGTCTAATATACTTAATAATGAATAATATTTATACTTTATTAATACTGATTCTTTATTTATTTCATCTTATACTGATGTAAATAATATATGTACTTTGTCTAATTTACTTAATAATGAATAATATTTATACTTTATTAATACTGATGATTCTTTATTTATTTCATCTTATACTGATGTAAATATGTACTTTGTCTATACCTAATAATGATTAATGAGTAATAATATAGATAATAGTGCCATAATCATAACCTCTTTCCTTTCAATACGCAGATTACTCAGTGTATTTGTTTCCACAACATCACCATCTCGCATCACAATAAGTTCCACAATTCCACAAGCCCAAGGCTGGATGACGGGCTGGTAGTATTCTCAATCATGAGTACAGCCTCTACGTTTACTAATAACGTGTTTTAATTTTCATAAGTACATTTTCTTTATTTATTTCATCTTATACTGATGTAAATATGTACTTTGTCTATACCTAATAATGAGTAATAATACAATAATAGTCCCATAATTATAACCTCTTTCCTTTCAATAAGCAGATTACTCAGTGTGTATTTGTTTCCACAACAGCACCATCTCGCATCACAATGAGTTCCACAATTCCACAAGCCCAAGGCTGGATGACGGGCTGGTAGTATTCTCAATCATGAGTACAGCCTCTACTTTTACTAATAACGTGTTTTAATTTTCATAAGTACATTTTCTTTATTTATTTCATCTTATACTGATGTAAATATGTACGTTGTCTAATATACTAAATAATGAATAATATTTATACTTTATTTATACTGATTCTTTATTTATTTAATCTTATACTGATGTAAATATGTACTTTGTCTAATATACTTAATAATTAATAATATTTATACTTAATTAATACTGATTCTTTATATATTTCATCTTATACTGATGTAAATATGTACTTTGTCTAATATACTTAATAATGAATAATATTTATATTTTATTAATACTGATTCTTTATTTATTTCATCTTATACTGATGTAAATATAATTATGTACTTTGTCTATACCTAATAATGAGTAATAATATAATAATAGTGCCATAATCATAACCTCTTTCCTTTCAATACGCAGATTACTCAGTGTGTATTTGTTTCCGCAACATCACCATCTCGCATCACAATAAGTTCCACAGTTCCACAAGCCCAAGGCTGGATGACGGGCTGGTAGTATTCTCAATCATGAGTACAGCCTCTACTTTTACTAATAACGTGTTTTAATTTTCATAAGTACATTTTCTTTATTTATTTCATCTTATACTGATGTAAATATGTACGTTGTCTAATATACTAAACAATGAATAATATTTATACTTTATTTATACTGATTCTTTATTCATTTAAGCTTATACTGATGTAAATATGTACTTTGTCTAATATACTAAATAATGAATAATATTTATACTTCATTTATACTGATTCTTTATTTATTTCATCTTATACTGATGCAAATATGTACTTTGTGTAATATACTTAATAATGAATAATATTTATACTTTATTTATACTGATTCTTTATTTATTTCATCTTATACTGATGTAAATATGTACTTTGTCTATACCTAATAATGATTAATGAGTAATAATATAGATAATAGTGCCATAGTTATAACCTCTTTCCTTTCAATACGCAGATTACTCAGTGTATTTGTTTCCACACCACCACCTCGCATCACAATGAGTTCCACAATTCTACAAGCCCAAGGCTGGATGACGGGCTAGTGGTATACTCAATCACGAGTACAGCCTCTACTTTTACTAATAACGTGTTTTGATTTTCATAAGTACATTTTCTTATTTATTTATTTATCTGATTAATATGTAATATGTTATATACTTATAATAATATATTATATACTGATTCTTATTTATTTAATCTTATACTGATTGTTAAATTATATGTAATTCGTTGTCTAATATACTAAATAATGAATAATATTTATACTGATTCTTTATTTATTTAATCTTATACTGATGTAAATATGTACTTTGTCTAATATACTTAATAATTAATAATATTTATACTGATTCTTTATTTATTTCATCTTATAATGATGTAAATATGTACTTTGTCTATACCTAATAATGAGTAATAATATAATAATAGTCCCATAATCATAACCTCTTTCCTTTCAATACGCAGATTACTCAGTGTATTTGTTTCCACAACATCACCAAATCACCATCTCGCATCACAATAAGTTCCACAATTCCACAAGCCCAAGGCTGGATGACGGGCTGGTAGTATTCTCAATCATGAGTACAGCCTCTACTTTTACTAATAACGTGTTTTAATTTTCATAAGTACATTTTCTTTATTTATTTCATCTTATACTGATGTAAATATGTACTATGTGTAATATACTTAATAATGAATAATATTTATACTTTATTTATACTGATTCTTTATTTATTTCATCTTATACTAATGTAAATATTATGTACTTTGTCTATACCTTTTAATGAGTAATAATATAATAATAGTCCCATAATCATAACCTCTTTCCTTTCAATACGCAGATTACTCAGTGTATTTGTTTCCGCAACATCACCATCTCGCATCACAATAAGTTCCACAATTCCACAAGCCCAAGGCTGGATGACGGGCTGGTAGTATTCTCAATCATGAGTACAGCCTCTACTTTTACTAATAACGTGTTTTAATTTTCATAAGTACATTTTCTTTATTTTTTTCATCTTATACTGATGTAAATATATATACTTTGTCTAATATACTAAACAATGAATAATATTTATACCTTATTTATACTGATTCTTTATTCATTTAATCTTATACTGATGTAAATATGTACTTTGTCTAATATACTTAATCAACTTCTCACTTTTCTGTACTGCCTGATAAATTTGTATTCCGCGAGAATTCGCTGCTAGTGGAACTCGGTTGACTGGATCTCAGCAGCTTCCCATAATCCACTCTGGTGAGGCAAGCTAGGAGGTATGACAAGTGACAAGTCATTTGTTCCATTTGGGCAATCTTAACTGAGTTGTTTTTGTTTGATTTATCTTTCAATGTACTTTGGATTATCATTTAGATTAGTTTCTGTATAGTTTGCAGTGCCTTCAGAGACAATATGTTGTTACTACTGTAAAATTCTGCCAGATTTTACCGACCTCGGAAGCTCGGTTATTGAACTAGAGAAGACTTGTTGAGGTTGGTGGTTTGAGTCGAATGCACAGGAAATTCAAAACAGACAATATTGACTAATTTTCTATTATCTCTAATGACTCTAGACAAAAAATGTCTAAGTCCGACAATAATCCGAATCTACCCTTTCTTTCTTTCTATTTTTTCTCTTTCATTATATTTTTTTTTTCTTTTAAAAAAAGTTGTTTGTAAATATTTTACCTGAACCTCTCACCAATAAATGAGACTTTGTTTAGACTGTGAGATTAAAGAGACTTATTCTTGCAGGATAAACAAAGTATTGTATAGTATTGTAATTGTGACAATCACTGATTAAGTAATCACTCTTGTGATGAACTGAAAATCAAACTTTGATTGGTTTATTAGAACGAAATTTGATGCTTGAAAGAGATTGATTTGGGGACCTTAAGAATGAAATTTCTCTCTGTAATGAGGTCCAGAAACATGGCCTAACACCTAACAGACCTAACACTTTGATGGCAGAGATTGCCTCAGGCAATAATCGTGGTTATTGGCATTTTTTGTCTAGAGCCATTAGAGAGAATAGAAAATTAGTCAATATTGTCTGATTTAATCATGATTACGCCCTTTGTCAATATTATTCTTGTCAATAAAGAGTTATTATTATTATTATAACACTTTTCCACCGTACGATAAATGGGAATCTACGTTTCCCAGCTACACGCGTATTCTTCTCCAGATATTATAAACCTTGCCACAAGAAGGTCTGCATTCTCCGACCTGTGACAAGTTCTAGATGAACTGCTTTGCCTAGACATATGAATTGAGTGAACCGCTTTACTTATGAACAAGAATTATAATGTTTTAACAAGGGAGGCTTACGTTAGGTTAGTGGCCTTAATGTAAATGAGACCTCCACAGTCGTCAGCTGTTTTGTATCCTTTGGTGGTATACAATGCATTTAAGGTTTTGGTAAGTTGAGTGATAGTGGAAGACCTAACACCATTACAAAAGTTCTTGAAGTATTTTGTTATCTTGTACATAGACCTTGTTTGATATTATTTATAGAGTCCTTCGGAGGCCCACTGGGCAGAAACAGCTGTCCCGAGATGTCTGGAGCTCAAAAAACCGAAGATTCATTTTCAGTACCGTGAAATCAAAGTACTTTTTAAAGTGATTTAAAAAACGTGTTTAAAAAAAAATCAAAGAAGTGTTTTAAAAAACACTTTTTTGAAAACTAGATTACCCGATTTGTCCAGAAATACGATCAACTCTAAATTGGAAAGGTAACCCATTGTAATACTTTCCAAACCTTATACTCCTGAGCAACAAAAAGTAAAGAATTCTAGGTACATACCTAATGTATTCTATGTCATGAGTTTGTAGTTGTACCACATGATTGTTGGAAAGGAAGTCCAATAGTTTCATGTTAATGCACATTATCATCACCTAGCACTTAAATTTTGTTTACCGTTTTGTTTGTCATTTCGTTCTTCTTGTATTTTTTATTTTTTCATCATGCTTATAAACAACATATTTACTGAGATCTGTGTTTATTCAATTATTGAGAAGGAGGTACAGTATCTGTAGCTATGTGTATAACTGGATATAGACTCTTGCACAATTACATACTTCGAGTAAGTTTATCCATTATAGGAACAAGATTGACAATATTGACTTGTCATTCAATATAAAGACAACTTTCCATGATATCTGAGGAAAATACTAAGTATGGAGATTTTTTCTTTCAAAATTAAATAGGTTGGTGTAAACATCATACTTTATCTAATGTCTACAATATTGATGGTCTGAGATGAATCAAAAGAGGCAATATATATTTTTTCTTAAAACTACTCTTAACTACCTCTCAAATTATATAATATAAAAGTTCAAGGAGTCAGAAAACTTTTCAAAAAGAAAAGTAGATAAAATGAATGTTTTTAAAAGAAAACGAGCATAATATTTAGAACAGTCGAATTGTTGAGCCATACATACATGCTTGTATTTATATGAAATTGTACAAGTATGATCGTGTGCTGGGAGGAAGTATTTGTGACCCCAGAGATTCCGCCATACCTTGTTGCTGGAAATTCATACGCTATGTGCTCTATAATTTGCTTGTCAGCTCTATAACAACTGCATTCAGGAGATGGGTGTATTCCGCATTTGTTCATCATAACACCACATTTTTGCCAAAACCAGTTCTGCTACGGTTGAGTGTCGCCCAGAATTTGCGGGTTAGATTGTGGCCAGGTGGTTTCTCTTCAATACATTGCAAGTTCTTCATGGTTCATTGTGTATGCATCTTTTTTCTAGTAAAACTACCCAATTATTTGGTAGGCAAATTCCCTTGGATGTGATTTATAATGTAAGTAGTGCTTTATTTAGACTGCCATTTTTCTGGTAGAAACTTTCCAATTATTTGGCTAGGCAAATTTATTGGATGTTATGTATAGTATAAGTAGTGCTTTATTTAGACTGTCGCACAAGACAGGTAGTCCCATTATGTCAAAAGTTTAAAAGTATCAACTGAAGAGTATGCGCAATCACAGAACCCCGTGACATCTCATGTTTTTTTTTTTTTTTTTTTAAGTGGGTTTAACGTCGCTTTCAACTGCCATGGTCATATCACGACGGGGTTTACCTCCATTCGCAGGAAACTCCAACCTGCTACTCACATTGACTCACCAGCCTGAGTGGGGCCGGAAAAGCCAGCGTCACGAGAATTAGAATTTGAAGGTCACCATCAAGTCTTAACCTCGCTGATGTCGCTTAACTTCGGTGTTCTGAAGGGACCGGTGTATTCAACATGCCAATCGACGCTGGCTAACTCTCATTGTTTAGTGGCTGTATGTTGCTTAAGTTTGTATCAAATGCTACCTGGAAGTGCAAGGTTTGTCAACAATTTCAAATTACTTTTTAGTGAATTTAAATTTTTAACACCTATAAATTTAATAGTAATTCTTCTCCTCGCACAGTATCATAGGCAGAAGGTAATTCAAAAAATGCCTATGAGATTCTTCTGTAATTTGACTTTATGTCTGTTGACAGTGATAGGACTTGGTCAGCACACCTGTGGTTTTGTGTAAGTCCAGTTTTTTCAATAGAATATGATAACAATTTAAATTTTGGTGTTGATTCCATTGCAGGAAACATTCCATCTCATTTGTAAATTACACCAATATCTATTATATATTTCATATATGCTATTCTAATATAGCGGTTCAATCTCGAATTTTACTTTATTATTCACTATACGTACTAGTTCAATTTTCTAGTTTTATGAAGTGTCTACTTTTGTTTAACCCTGTCATCCAATGTCGTCACAAAACATTTCACACTCTCAAGACCCTACAGTACATTATCTATTAGTTTAATTAGTTACAATACCATTTCTTGGTCGCTATTTTACTAGTACCTAATACCAAACATGAGTCTATTCACTCGTTATACGTATGCCCTTGTGTGTACTAATCGTTTGTAACAAGGCGCTTTGCTTATCCATCTCTAGATGTAAATAAGTTTTACTTAGATCAAGAGTACAGACAATTTTTCCTTCAGTCCTAGTCATTTGTGCATGATATCTACTATTCTCGGAATTGGATAATTGAAGTCTCTAACAACTTTATTCCATGTTAATTTGTAATCGGCGCAAATACGTGCAGAACCATCTGGTTTATCTACCGGAACTATAGGAGTACCACAATCGGCACCGTCTGATAGTTCGACTTTAGTAAATGATCCTGTAGGTTCCTTGTATGATCAGAACGATCAAGTTCATCTTCTATTTGTTTCTTAAGAGAGTACGGGATTTGGCTTTGTGAAGATTGACTGCACGTCAGGTTTCAGCTCAAAATGTAGGATCTGGATCGGCATGATTTATTCTTGCATTTTCGAAGCGGCTGATTAAGTCTGGATGAAAAATCTCAGTTTTTAGCTTTCTTTACTTCTAAGCCTAATTTTGCAATTCTAAGTGATTTCAATTAATGTACAACTTTTCAAGATTGGTGTTTTAAGTGAATTTACAATAGAAATCACAATTTGTTGGCATAATTAAGTTATTGATTTCACTAATTTTACATTACTTTTGTGTTTTTGTACAATTTAAAATGTTTATGTTATTCAGTATTATGGCATATGTAATTACAATACCACTCTTGTATTAAGTCTCTAAGTTAGATATTCAGGTTTTCTCTGCATATCTACATTTATCTTGAATTCGTCACTATTTTTAGATGTTTATCTTACAAATCTCGCTCATTAAGGTCGTCATCATAATTATTTTGCCTATCACTCGCTTTGCAATTAATCGCTTTTCAGTCGCATTTGTGCACCGTGACTTGGACTTCTACATTTTTTGGTATCATCATCATAGTTATTTTAATTGCTTGATCTATGTATAAGGCGGTGGACTTGTAACCCGGAGGTCGGTGGTTCAAGTCACGGTTTCAGCGTGGATTTAGTAAAGCGAGTAGTTGTGATATCGCAAAAGTGATTCACACAAATATGAAAATGTTTGATCAGAATTTATCTGATACAAGTTTGTGGTCTCATCAGACCAGACGCGATACTTGTCAGTGTAAATTATTTTCGGTATAGCTCAATGGGGGAGAAAATTTATTTTGTCTTCTCGTGGTTCATCTGGGTAACACTGAAAACTAACATCTTCTTATGGATTTTATCATACACGTAAGTGCAATATTATTATTGCGTGTGTGGATCGTGAGTGGATATGAATCAAATAACAAATTTACAAACCAGAAATTCGAACTTGATGTTTGAGCTCTTGGGAATTCATTTTTGAGATTACAGGTACTAAATATTACTGAAACATTTCCTTTACTCCCTATTTTCTTTTTCTAAGAGCAGCATCATTGTGAGAATAATAATGATAATAATAATAATAATAATTCAGTTCGTGATATCAAGTTGGTTAGAGGTTTATATGTGGATGCCAAGATCCAATGTCTGGGAGGCTCCTTTCAAGTCCATTGATTCTATTTGGTTTTACAACCTGACTTGAGGTAGACAGGACGGGGGTTTTAGCCTCAATTCGGTGGTAAAGCCTAGGTAGGGTCGGAAATACTAAAATCATTGTTAAACTACGCTGAGCATCAATTATCATCGTGAACGATGATATTCAGAATTTTTCTAACTTCATTGATAGTGAGCATAGTACACTAATACTAGGCACATGCATTATCCAAACTTCATTGGAAGTACTGTTAATTAATTTCTTGATACAAATGTAGTACGATTATCAGAACCTTCCGTTGATTGCAAATTGAGTTCAGTATACTAATACAGACATTATCCAAACTTCTTTCAAAGTACTATCTATCAATTTCTTGATACAGTGTAGTAAAGTCCATGATACAGTCAATACAGTGTAGTACAGTCATGATACAGTCAATACAGTGTAGTACAGTCATGATACAGTCAATACAGTGTAGTACAGTCATGATACAGTCAATACAGTTAGTACAGTCATTATACAGTCAATACAGTGTATCACAAAACATCAGAGTCTTTCAAACCTTGCTAATTACCACTTGAGTAACATATCTGCAGTAGAATGTCCACATTGCTGACAGTTGAACTCACAGCGAGTGTACATAAATTATTTTGTACGTGAATAAGACCATTTAGGTAGAATATGTTGTATATAAATATGTAGGATTGTAGGACGTAGGTATATCTTGTGTATCTAACTTCTCATTTTTCTGTTTATACTGATTGAGAGATTGAAACAAAGTAGAAGTTGTATTCTTCTACTATTCTCCTCTGGATCGACCTCAGAACAATGAATGAGGCAGCGGATTTGTAACCGACAGGTCGATAGTTTGAGTCCCAACTTTGATGATTTTTCTCTATCTCGAGCAAATAGCCTGGATTTTTCAATACGTTAATGTGAAATTTTCAACGTTTGTATGTTGTGAGAGCTTGGACTCTAGTCTCATCTGACCTATATTTCAAACAAAACGCGAAGAAGAATTATTCTCAAGTTCACAAAGTAGTTGGTAGGTACCCAGAGATTTTGACGATAAGTAATTGTATTTACTTAAGACGTAAATATATGTCTATCAGTCAAAAAGTAGTAGAACTTCTCACTTTTCTGCAATAAGGGTTGGGTGGAGGAAATTGCCATAGGCAATAACCCCGCCCTTTAGTTAGGACATTTGTTTATATATATTTTTCTATTCTTCTTTTTTTTTTAATTGTATATATTGTTTCCATTTATTCATTGTTATAATAATTATTTGTATTGTACATTGTCTTTTTATATCTAATAAAGTGTTTAATAATAATAATAATAATATCTAATAATAATAATAGACTTCAGGTATGTATATATTGTATATTTGTATATGCAGTTCAGAACATGTGTACCTGGACAGCTGTTTCGAGGCTTTCTTCACTGATCAAACTAATCAACAAGCATTAGATCTGAATATCTGTGCCATCAACTAACCTCTATTTTAATCATTAAATTGAATAACGAGAGATTTCAGTAATTAAGAGTTAAGAATAATCATGAAATGAATGAAGATTGACCAGATGAATCATCGCAGAGCTAAGTGCCCATCAAGGTCAGTGACTTCTGAGTTCCAACATACGTTCGAACGGATCAGGACTTTTAAGATCGCATATAGAACAAAACTGCAAATATGTATGGAATTCTCGTCTTGTGGGGTCTTTTGTGTATTCACAAGAACTTACATGCAAACGTCTATCCGTGTCACACTAAGTTCCAGCACGGACCCGACTTTTTTTCCTAATTATTGTAGTGAGTGGTAAAAAAAGTAAGATCTTATACATAAGATCACAAAAAAATAGAAAAAAAAAGCAAAAGGAATCTGTAGTATGGGTAAGGGTATGTGAGTATGGTTTTATTTGTGGTGAAGCACAAGGCCTCTTCACAATTTTTGTGGGTAACCCGGCATTACTAAGAGCCTCCTTTACTTTTTCGAATTATTCTATTACATTAATTTCAGCTTTCTATAAAACAATTAAAAAAACTGACCGACTGTAATATTTGGAGAGTAAAAAAGAAACACAACTATTATTTCATGCTTTCTATTGAAATAATTAAAATATTACACATTTTGAAAGGTGCTATGAAATTCATGTCAAGTATAGGTGACATGGGTGTATTCAGTACTCTCACTACTCACGATAAAAAAAAATATATTTTCAAATATTACCCTAAAATAAATTATAGGTGACAAAGTTGACTGGATGATTTTTCAAGAGGATTATTTTCAAATTTTAATTAAATCACATGGTAAAATTATGTAAAGGGGATTCACGTATCTTATTCACGTACAAAATAATTCTGATCTTTACTTGTGAAACAAATGAATTTTGAAAATTAAGATCAGAAAAGTGCGAAGTTAAACTCACATGTAAGTTCATAATCCACGCCTGGTAAAAGACAAATGGGAATGCGACCAAGACAAATAATTCACTTGGGAATGATCAGGAGCTCATTCTGCAGAGATACATTTCACTTTCATTTTTCAAAATATTAAAAGAGAAATCCTGACATACTGAAAATGCTTAAATTTTCCAAAGTGTTTTCCGTTTAGTGGATATTTAAAAGATCAAATTGCATGTATAATTTTTTCTAAATAGTCATTATTATATTGATAGTCACCGTGACCGAATGGGTAGCGCTTATACCAAGATGACCCAGGTTCGATTCTCGCCGGGATTGAATTTTTCGTCTCTTCACTAGGTTGTCATGGATTTTTTCATATAAATTCAAGCGTGTGTGTTTAGTTATGTATTACACCAAATTATTTATTTAAGGTTGTAATTTTATTTAAATTTAATTAGTTCCACACTGTTCACCCAAATCTACAAATGTACATAATAAGATGAATAAGTCGTCTGACCTGCATCAAATAATACGGAGTGTGGTAGGTGGTAGGTAGCTGATGGTAGCGCTTCACATTGTCAAGTTAAAAAAAAAACACACAAAAAATAGGAGAGCTACCGATATCATAATAAAAGTGATAAAATGTGAATGATGCTCAAAACAATATACTGTGTTTGTTTACTCATACAACCCAAAGGGGCAAGACCCCAGTACACAATGTTATAACCAAAAATACAATGGACGGCAAAACAAAGAGAAATAAATACATAAAAGACAACTACAACAAAAACAGGAGGACGATGTGTTGAAAATATGTGACAAAAAATATGAACAACACATTTGTTTTTTTTTTCAATAATTAAATGACCTACAAAGACATTGAATTTGGGTCAATTCAGAGTTAATTGAAGGGTGATTAACACGTTCGTTACCAAGCCAATTTTTTCAAGTTTTACGTAGGGACCAGGCGGTAAAGTTGCTGTTGCATCCTGGGGACCAAATTTTGGTCCCCAGGTTTTCTTTTTTCCATATTTGGCATCGTATTTGTACAAGAATCGATCCTATATCTGTTCTAATACTAACAACCTACCTACAAAAGCCATATATGGTTGTCCGGTCTCTCGTTAAAATTTTGATAACAACCACATGTGTGTTTTCGGTCCCAAAGAAAAACACAAAAACATCCACATATGGCCGTTCGGTAACGAACGTGTTAAATACATTGAATTAACACAAAGTTTGAAACTTTGATCGTTTACTTGCCTATGTTGCTTGATTCATAAGAATGTAAGTTTTCCGCCCATACTAATTCTATTAAATAAATAATTAATTAAATATTGATAAATTGGTGTGTATCCAAGATGACCAAGATATCAAATTTCAAATTCGAAAACATCAATGTACTCCGATTTTATCATAACCATTGTTTTTTTCTTCGAACTTAAATCTTCACAATGCTCTTATTACATAGTTAAGCCATCAAATGTGTGTCAAAATCACAAAAATATACCTTATTTAAGTGTGTCTCCTCTTCTCTGCCTTAATTCACCAACAGTGTCCAAATTTCAACAATAATATGCATTGCAAATTCTCTTTATCAAATCTCTTCTCATCCTCCTTCAACACTAGTAACACCACATCTGATAATCTTCAATATTTCTTGTCCTCAAGTACAAATGTCTTTATATTAGCTTCTTTTGAATGTTGATGTCGATGTTGTATGAGCAATTGAGCAAGGTAAGGTCTTGTTTTTATGACTGCGGATTTAACCTGTGCTTGATATCGGTGATACCCAGTTATTTAAAAGAGCAAGTTTGATTACTTCATTATTTACTGTGATGTTGACTCTCTCTCTGATATCTTTGAGCATACTAATAATTTGACTTCTTCATATTCATACCATACATATAATGAAAGCTTCAGGTTTATGAAGTAATTTTGTTATTATACCAATATTTTTATGATACCTACATTAAATATTTCATCGAACTTTTGCTCCAGCAGAACTCCCACAATATTAGCCGCACATCAAATTTAGATTGTTCGAAGTTATCAGAATGTCATCAGCAAAGCCAAGTATTTGAACTCTCAATTCTTCATTCAGGACTATCCCTGTACAGAATACATTATTTCTTTGCATTATTCTATGCCATTCTCCATTTAGATGTTGAATAGATGTGGTAAAAGATTACAACCTTGGTGAATCCCCTTCTTTATCTGTGCTTGCTCAGATACTTTTTTAATTAACATAAATGATGTTTGATTTCTGTACAAGTTTATATTTACTTACTTTATTATAATGTCCCAATATTTTTCAATATCTTCATCAATAAATTCCAATGTAAATTATCAAACGCTTTTTTCTAGTCCACAAATGCTTCCTATTTACAAAAATAGTGTCAATTTTTTTTTAAGTGGATTGAATTCTTGAGTTTTCATCTATAATATAGCTCAGTGCTGAAATTCTTCTCTCATACTTCTTCCATTTCTAAATTCAGATTGATTGCTACTGAAGATTTGGGTATATCGATTCTTTTAATCTTTACCTGATCTTTGCTTCTTGAGGAAAAATAAGTATTCTTCACATAAGGGTAGGCAAATCTCTATTCTTTGGGAGCCATTCTGCTTTGGGTAAACCATTTAAAATCACAGCTGTTTTATGTGCCTATCTCCTTCACGAGACAAAACAATACATCCTTTATAACTTCTAGAATTTCTACTTCTAATTTTTGAACATGTCCGCAGATTTTTCATGTTTCAATATCTAATGTTGTGATTTGGTGAAATTCTTCATCAAAATCTTCTTCTTCTAGAATTTCTACTTCTAATTTTTGAACATGTCCGCAGATTTTTCATGTTTCAATATCTAATGTTGTGATTTGGTGAAATTCTTCATCAAAATCTTCTTCTACGTAGATCTATTTTACCATTTACAACTTTTGAATGTAATATTCTGTGTTCCAATTTCCAATATTTTTAGTTTTTTTTTTCATTCAATTTTCTCACCTCGAAATATTTAACCTTGAATTGTTGATATATTTTGGTACAATCTCTTCATGTACAAATAAGAAAATTCTCTATAACCAATAAGTTAAATTCAAAAACTGTCATCAGTGGTTATATAAATTTTATATCTACTATATTCTCAGCGATGTCATCTATTAAATAATCCATTATCCATGGTTTCCTTGAGTTTTATCGGAGACACCAATAGTTTCAATATCGGCTTCTTTGATTTTTTTTCTTCGAATAACATTATTCAATTATCATCATTAACTTTTTCCAGAACCCAGTGAACATGGCTATCAAATTTCATTTACCTTACCGGGTGAACAGAACTTTTTTTATCAGATCTAGTGGAATAAAAAAGCCAACAATATTCGCCCTGTATTACCTAAAGACACGTTTTAAAACTATATTAAATGATTTTGCAATAACGGGACTCGCTAAGTTGACAATCGAGTGTTCTGCGCATGAAATTTACCGACACTTTGCAAGTAAAGTTATTGAAAATGTAACTTTTCCTTATTCACCATAAGGTGATTATTTTCTGTGATCTGGATTTAGTAGTCAACGATACTCTTCTGAACTTGATCCTGAAGGTTTCATTTAAAAAAAAATCGTTATTTTGGACTTTTGTCGTAAAAAAAGTTATCTTCGAATTTTCCCATTAGTCACAAGGACCACTTGACTATCACTGTTTTACGGGGTTTTCCTGATTAAAATAGATAGGTTCGTTGTTAGTTGGTTGGTATGAAATATGAATATTCGGAAGTACTGTCTTCTGAATCTCGAAACAGCTGTTTAAGTTTGTTCTGCGATATTCATGAAGTACATGTACCTAGTTACTACATAATAACAACTTCTCACTTTTTCTGTTCAACTGACTGACTAATTAGTCATGAAATATGAGGATTCACCTCATAACGGTAACCGATATAGAAAAGTTTGTATCTCAAACTCTCATAAACACAAATTTGTTATTGATAGGTATATTGGCTTTATGGTCGGGTAGAAATGGAATTGACGAAAATCTTTTGACAGGTAAAAGATCATTTAATATATGGTACAAAGACATAGTAAGTCTTTGTTAGTTAATGTTGTATCACATTTCAATGTTTAGAATGTCCACCATAAGGTCTAGTAAAATAATTTCATCTGCGATTTTAATTTCATAAAATGCATCCGAAAATCACTCCGATAGGTACATAGGTAATAGAACTGGTAATACCCAATATAACTATACTAAATTCAGTACTAATGATAGTACATATATTTTGGTAAAACTAAGTATTACCTGTATGTAAGTAGTACAGTAGTGCATTATTTAGGCTGTCAGCGCATAACAGGAAGTTTCATTATATCAACGATGTAAACCACCTCTTTGTTTATTTCCACATTATATTTATTATTGTTTTAGATACGTTTTGAATGTTTTCATGAGTACAAATTGTCTTTTCCATTTGGAATACTAAGAGACATGTGCTTCAATTATCAATTAGCATGCGGGGTTCATTATATTCATATTTACAAATAAATATTACTCTTTACATTAGGTACATTACAAATATTCATATTATAATGTCGGTACCTACAAAATAACATAGCATTAGCTGTCCAGGTATGTTTTGATAACAATACATCTTCATTGTATACGTACATTGTATACGTACATGAGGGTTAGTTAGTAGAAAATGGTTGGAGCATTAACCTCGCCTGGTGGTTACCTTTCCAATAAAGAGTGTTATTATTATTACATCTAAAGTACAACTTCCACTTGTATTTTACTAATAAGTAGAGAAACATTTCATTTCACTAACAATATTTTATTGAATTTCACAAACACATTTCGACAAATTTTCCAGTGCTTACGACAATTTTCCCACAACTCATTTCAACAAAATTTCCATCCTTACTACTATTTGCCCACACCCTTTGCTTCACGTGCTACAACATTTGCCTAATGTGCTAGCGCATTGACAAAATTGTGCTCCACCAGATAAAGATAAAAGTTATGGCCAGATGTTTCTATTGTTAGTATTAAAAAAACTTATTTCAATGTCTGGATGCTGGTGATAACTTGAAGTAGTAAGCACAAGTGGGATACGGGACAGGGAAGAGGGACCCCTTCCTTGTTCCTAATGTTCCTATCCAACCAATGGTAACGAGTTTTTGAACCCTTGGCAGAGAGAGGTTTTGTGTTTCTACCTTATCTCCCTCTCTCTGTTTCTACCTTGGAGTTGATTTTTTTTATGTGACTCCTCCTATTTCCTGCGCTTCTCGTATTGATTTAAAGGGGGGTGGATTTAGAAATCCACGTAACTAATGTAGAGAGAGGTACAAGGAAACCGAAAATTCAAACATTGAAATTATGTACCTTTTGAATGCATCTTTTGTATGGGAAAGAAGCTACACGGAGACGAGATAATGGAAATGATAATCATGGTCCCAAGACCAAATTGATGAGCATCGCTATTACCCAGCGTTGTTCGGTGTTCAATTCCTAGAAATTATAACCAGCAGACAGACATCGAGGATTGTAAACGGTTATTTCAGTGTTAGGTGAGTTACGTTCACATTTATCAATTTGGACCATATTCCAACTAGCGTGGAGATTGTAGAAAGAGAATTTCATTACATAGGTAATCTATGTAATGCTCGTACGATCGTACTTGATCAGTGATCGAATGAATCGACTAGAAATATTTGATCTGAAATCCGTTGGATGGTCCAGTCCCGCATAGTTATTCAGAAAAATTCTAGGGCCAGGACGAGCTGGAAATAAAATCATTTAGAAAAAGGGTAATTAGGTTATGTTCGCAATTTTCCAAAATGCTAAGATAATAATTCTAATAAAGATGAAAACTCAAGTGTTCAAAACCCTCTGTAAGTAGCATTTGTGGACCCACGAAAAGCGTTCGATATTGTATGTTGGAATATTAAATTGACGAAGGAAACTACCGGTGAGGAAATCAGGAAATACCATAAAATCATCGGCGTTGCTTAATCTACTAAGTACAATTATAACGAATCCATAGATGACGCTGGACAGACCCTATTTCTTTATTCTAAAACATCTCACATCTACATCTGTATCATGTTAATTATCTAAGAATTCCGTGTACGTGAGAGATAGGGACAGCTCAGATCTCGGTGGTGGAATTGTATGAACGCCCCAGTCGCCCAGATACAATTCCTAGGCTCCCGCCATGTCTAAATCATACACGAGAAGAATCTGAACCTCTAACACTCTAACCTCATACACGTAGATCTGTATTTGAGTGCTGCAAGGTGATACAATAGGTCCACAGGTAATGGAGAGTAAGTTTCTCTAGTCGGGCGAGCTCAGTCTAATGTCTCTATCTCTTCTTGTACACACAAAGCCCGGTGGATACACTCACATTCATAATTTAACAATGATGGCTGAACTTGGAGAGAATTGAAATTTGGAACATGCAGTGGTGGTCGAGTGGTTAAGACAGTTTGTACCTATAAGAAACCAGGAATAATAGCATAACTTTATACATCCGTTAGCATAAAAGTAATAACGTCACAACAATGACGTCACGACTTTTGACAAAATTCGTTAGCATAAATTATGCTAACTACTTTATGCTAAAGTCGAAAATATCGGGTATGCTAACTTTGCAAGGGTCCCCCGTATGTTTAATTTATCATAATACTATGTTAAATTTTGCACCACATTTCTAAGCGTGATAGTCTGGTGTTCCAGGTAGCGTGGGGATCCCACCCAATGTATGAATTTTCTCTAGTAATTTTGAGAACTTGACCACATTGTGAACTTGACCATATTGTGGTACCAAAACAACTACTGGATTAACAGAACCCATCCTACACGGGTAGTATAGATAAGTGTCTTTTGGAAAGATTTAAGAAAACGCGTCGCAGAGAACATCTTGTTTTTTGGATTTTGCATCAGCCTAGGAAAAGTGGAAAAGTTCTTGTTGAGTGCACACTTTGTCACTAATTATTTCAAATAATTATGATTTGGCAATGAAACAAAGAAAAACCTCTTTGTAATGCGAAAGAGGAAAAGAAAAATCTCAACTTCATGATCTCATTGGAATCAAATCCCAATGAGAAATCTCTCGATAAATAAAAAATTGCTGAAAACTGAAAAGCAAAGTTTCAGAATTCCAGGTTTTTTTTTTATATTTTTTATGCATACACACGCAATAATACTATTGCATTTACGTGTAATGATTTTACATACCTACACGTAAATTTACAGGTAGAGATAGATATTATAGTGTCTCGCTATACAGGGTGTCCCACCAAACTTGGACACCTCAAATTACTCGGCCCCTGAAAGAGTTTTTGAAAAATAAAAAATCCTAGGGTACATGTGCTAATTATGCGGTTTCAGTCATGAATTTTTTTTTTATACAGGGTGGTTCAAAAGTCAGAAATTGAGGTGTTAACTTTCGATTTTTAAATGGATCGACCTGAATTTTATTTGATAATTTTACTTCCAAATGGTTCCTGAGTACTTTTTTAAACAAAAATTTTACATACAGGGTGGTTTTTTTTCGACCAATTTTTTTTCTAAATCCTGAATAACTCAAGTTCGTTTAATTTTTTCGATAACAAGAATAGAATGTGTTTGTGTAATGAATACACGCACTTTTAATTGGCATCAAAAATTTTTATACAGGGTGGTTCACAAGTGAAATAATTGCTTGATATTTTTTAAAACCGAGTTTTTTTGATTTTTTATTTATGATTAATAATTCTCGTCTAATCTTACACATTTTTCGTTAGTCATATCGAAAAACAAAACTAAAGTGTTGTACAGGGTGAGACATATTTTTTTTGTAACACCCTGTATATGGGCAGTCAAAGAGACGCAAAATTAAATATAAAGACTAAATATGCAAGAAAAACTTTGATTTTTAATTAAACTAAAAAGTTATGGTGTTTTAACTAATATTGTCGCATGGACCACCCTGTAGATATTTTCTTAAACCATCATATGGGTAGTCGAAACTGTCTAAAATTCAACGAGGAGTCCAAATCTGAAAGAAAAAAAATGAATTCAAAAAGCCATTTTCATTTTTGTGTCTACACCTACCTACTTTTTATTTCAAGTTTTAAAATCATTCAGTGTGGACACCAAATTGAAAATGGCTTCAAATTCGTGTTTTTTATTTGTTTTTCCCCCATGATTCGAAGTCTTTGTTGAGTTTTATACAACTTCGAGTACCTACATGATAGTTTAAGAAAATATCTACAGGGTGGTCCATGCGACAATATTAGTTAAAACACCATAACTTTTTAGTTTAATTAAAAATCAAAGTTTTTCTTGCATATTTAGTCTTTATATTTAATTTTGCGTCTCTTTGACTGCCCATATACAGGGTGTTACAAAAAAATTATGTCTCACCCTGTACAACACTTTAGTTTTGTTTTTCGATATGACTAACGAAAAATGTGTAAAATTAGACGAGAATTATTAATCCTAAATAAAAAATTAAAAAAACTCGGTTTTAAAAAAAATCAAGTCATTATTTCACTTGTGAACCGCCCTGTATAAAATTCTTTGATGCCAATTAAAAGTGCGTGTATTTGTTGTACAAACACTTTCTATTCTTGTTATCGAAAAAATTAACCGAACTTGAGTTATTCAGGATTTAGAAAAAAAATTGGTCGAAAAAAAACCACCCTGTATGTAATATTTTTGTTTAAAAAAGTACTCAGGAACTATTTAGAAGTAAAATTATCAAATAAAATTCAGGTCGATCCATTTAAAAATCGGAAATTAACACCTCAATTTCTGACTTTTGAACCACCCTGTATAAAAAAAATTTCATAAATGAAACCGCAGAATTAGCACATGTACCCTAGATTTTTTTATTTTTCAAAAACTCTTTCAGGGGCCGAGTAATTTGAGGTGTCCAAGTTTGGTGGGACACCCTGTATATAAAATGTAGAAATGTATATTATAGGTAAGTGACTATACCTGCTAATAGAGGTACTCGATTTTCCGGAAAGTAAACAAAGGAATTATTGACAATAAAATAATACATCTAGAATAAATATGGCGGAGAAGATTTGAAAAATGTCAACCTGTGATATTACAGTAATTCAGAGTGTGAACAGAAAAGTGAGAAGTTATAGTAAACTAGGTGTTCAATATAGTCTTATTTAGATGTCTTGTGTTTTTTTTACATACCTATTGAGTTCCTGCTAAGTATGTAATAATTATTGTAATTCATTTGAATTCAGTAATTTTTATTTAATAAATTTCAAATAAACCGAAATTAAATTATAATATCTATCTGGATTTATTTAAAGATTTTCTGATCAAGACAATCAAAATAGGCCACTAAGAAATGAGTATTGTACTTTTATTGGTATTATCTCTGTAAATAAATAAGTCACGAAAGACTTTTATGTGTCACGAAAGGTGTTCGAAATAGTAGATAAATAAAATTAGAAAAATAAGGAGGATATTATTTTGTATGTTGAAAGGTCCTATTCCAACTCTAGTTCCTAATGAACGGAAATGAGAACTCTGGGACACCATTTTTACTTCCTGTGAGATCATCAAGAGTCTTACCAAAGAGAGGCCCTATTGGATCAAGATTTTAGTTGAAATATGAAGGTATAGTTGATAAAAAAAGAGACCTTTTTAATTTTTCTTATCCTATTAAAGTTTTTAATTAACTCTAAACAGCTGTCAGCGTATATTTTGATATTCATGTTGGTTGCATTGTACATCTGAAAGTAGAACTTCTCACTTTTCTGATATGTTTGTACTGAATTATACAATGTTCTACTTCTTATTTATCAATTGCCAACAAAGAAACGGTCACTTCCGTTTTCTTAACAATTTATATCACACTCACTATGCTTGTATCAAATAGCGAATGAATAATTTCTAATAAAGCCATTATATTTCTTAAGGACAATCTTTCAGAATAAATTCAATGCAGTCACTCCCGGAAAGGTCCTAAATCGGAGACATTAAAGTCAATTCCTACTCTTTTACAGATATCCTGAAAGTTAAAATACTGAAAGTTAAATTAGTTTCTTACTTTTAAATTGAGTGTCTTGAAAGACGGAAGTTTAGAAACAAAAATACTTACAAAATTGCCTAACTATTAGCTTTTATACATGCACGCGCTCTCGAAAAGCTCATATGAATATTAAGCTCTTTTAGAGAAGGGAAAATCGCTGTGGTCACGGAACTAACTGATAATTATTATTGACTGCTTTAATCCTTTTTCCTAGTCCATCACAAAACTGTTTAATTATTGATGGTGAAGTAGTTAGAGCACTATTCCTGTGATCCAGTCAGCGTGGTGATTTCAGAGTTCGGATCCCACCCAAATGATATTTTTTGTTGTTCAATATGTTAGAAAACCTAAGTATGTAGGTAATAATAATTTACTTCATAATAACAAGACTAACATTGCATTGGTAGTCAAGTGGTTAAGGCGCTAGTCTGGTAATTCAGGTATAGCGTAGGGATCCGTTGGTTCGAATTCCACCCAGTGCACGAATTTTTCCTCATTTATTTGAACATGTGACAACATAATAATAAGACTCTGAGAGTTAGGTGGTAGAAAATGCTTTGAGCATTAACCTCGCTTGGTGGCTACATTCCACACTTCTCACTTTTCTGTTTATATTGAATTAAATAGAGAGGTTAGTTGATGGCTTGGATATTCAGAACTATTACCTGCTGATGAGAGCAAATAAGCTCGAAACAGCTGTCCAGGTATGTTCTGATATTCATGTACATCTAATACAACTCACTTTTCTGTTTATACTGATTCAAATAGAGAAATTAGTTGATATTCAGAACTATTACCTGCTGATAAGAGCAAATAAGCTCGAAAAAGCTGTATGTTATGAATATCAGTATATCCTGATATTCATGTGCATCTAGTACAACTTCTCACTTTTCTGTTTATACTCATTATAGTTATTATATGGAGCATCAGAATATATGTCCGTCCATTGAACACTTATTAATGTTCTGTGGTAATTATTATTATTATTATTACTCGTATTAGAAGACTATGAAATTTAAAATTAATTATGGTTAAATTTTAAATATAAACTATGACCATTTTTACATTATTTTTTATACGTAATGTGTATAGAAGAAGACATGGGTGTATAGTTGTATACTGTATACTGTATTCATACTTACTGCATGAAAAAATATGAAGTCTCATAAGAAAGACATAAAATTCCAACTTCTATTTTACAAGTCGTATACATTTAATATTCAAGTGCAACGCCCACTTCAGAATCATAATGTTGACATCTTATTCGTGTGCCGGATGCGAGTAACTTTTTGCTCTTTGTGATTATACAAAGTTCCAGAGGACAAGAGGCAACCTTGCTTTTTCTGTGTCCATGGCAATGAGACTTAGGAGCCAAAATAATTGTAAAAATATTTTGGCAACTGCTCTAAGTTTTTTTTTTTTTTTTTTTCAAGTACTCTCTACACACACCAAATTGAAAACCAATTTGGCGTGCAATAACTGACAAAGAGGTTTTGTGGTATAGATATTAAATTCTACAGATATTAGATTAGTTAAAAGTTATCCATATTTGTGTTAATCACTTTCGTGATATCACAACTACTCAAACTCGTGTGATATCACAACTCTGCAGCCCAACTTGACTCAACTTGAGGGACAGTCTGGCTTATATTTCAAATCGGAGTTTCAACCAATCACAAACACAATATCAGTATAAACAGAAAAATGAGAAGTTGTACTAGATGTACAACTGTACATGAATATCAGAACATACCTTTACAGCTGTTTCGAGCTTATTTGCTCTCATCAGCAGGTAATAGTTCTGAATATAAGATAAGATATGTTTTATTGATTGTTAAATACAAATGAAGTACATTAACGATCAATAAAACCATGTCATCAACTGACCTCTCTATTTTAATCAGTATAAACAGAGAAGTGAGAAGTTGTACTAGAATATACCCCGACTTGAGGGACAGTCTGGTTTTTCTTAACTTTAATCCTGTTTTATGCGCCCCCAGTCGTCCCATAAGACAAGTAGAACAGCCCGCATATGGTTCTTCTTTCTTAACCCGCGGGTAGGACAATTCCACATGGATATACCTGATGCTAATCATTCTAACTCCTATATAATCCAGATGTATCTCGCTTACTAAAAATACTGAATAATAATAATAATTCCGTGTCCGTAAGATAGGCATAGATGTGGAATCTCACAGTTGTTGAAGGATTCTATGGACGCCCAGATCCAATGCCTAGGCTACGTCCATACTTCCTGAAGATTTAGAAAGAATCAACAGCTAATTTCACGATATCTCAAGATATATACCTATACTACCTATGTACCTATGTATTTTTTATTTATTTTTATTTTAAATATTATTTTGCTTTATTTTATTTTTTGATACATGTACGTATAAAATACATAAATATACCATGTACCATTTAGACCTAGGTATGCTTGGTGTAAATAATTAAATTTATTTTTTATTCTAGGCACAAGCTTTATTAATTTATAATTATGTATACCTATATTTATTAGCCTCTGAAGATATCCAAAGATATAGCCGACTGACGAGGAAATCAACATGATGTGGAATGTTAGAAGCTATTAGGATTATTAGGAAATCCAGAGTTTTTTTTTTACTGGATTTGTTCATTCAACCAGTCAAAATATCAGACTAAACAAAAAAGTGAGAAGTTATACCTATGTATTTAGATGTACGACCAATTTGTTAGGTGTCTCGACTCATCATTTCTCAATCCTCGAATTACATTTCTCTCAAGTATTCGGACTGTCGGACACACAAATTATTGACAGATGAAGATGAGGAAGTCTGTTTTAGTCCGTATTTTCTGTTTTAGTCCGTATTTTCCTTGCAGTTAAAAGCGACGTTAAACCCACATTAAAAAAACTCGGTCTGAGTTAGTGTCAATTACTTGGCTGTGGTAAAAGAATTTTTCCCAAGAAAACTCTTATCAACTTTTTTGGAGGAGTTCAAGAACATCATCAAAAAAATATATAACGCCAAAAATTATATTACATATTATAATGACCTTAGAGGCCCGAAAATGGACATTATTACAGCATCATAAAGGGTTGGGTGGAAGAGATTGCCATAAGCAATAACCCCGCACTTTAGTTAGGAACATAATGTATTTATCTAGTGTTTTCCATTTTAATGTGTATATTGTTTCCATTTTTTTATAATAATTTGTATTGTATACATATGCAATTATGCATATATGTTTTTGTATCTAATGAAGCATTTAATAAATATAATAATTCCTAAAAGGTATAATATATAATTTAGTATATGATGTCAACGAAACCATATCTCAGATAAGGAATGGTCTACCATTATTCTTGTTGTAATCCCATTTTATAATTGGAACCTAATTCAAACTTGTCAGAATTTTTGTTTATCGTCCAAATGCCTTTTTTCCATATGCCTTATATATACTTAGACCTCATTTTGATTTTCTGTTACTAGGAAGGATTGCCACTGCTTGTTTTATTTTTATCCTAAGGCAGAATTATTAATAATACCTAATAAATAATTATTTCATAGTTTTATATTTTAGGTTCAAGTCCACCCAGTATATAAGTTAGTGGTTATTGGTGGTTGAAGAGGTTTCATGGGCGCTTCTAATCTCAATATTTGAGGATGCCTCAGGCTTTTTTGTTTGCTTTTATTTACCTAAACGAGTACCTATATTATGTTGCTATAATTGTAAATTGACCTAAATTATTGAATCTATTGACCTACCCAGTATGGCCAGTAAGTATAGGTTTGTAAAAGGCATCAAGTCAAAGTATACTGTAGTTGTTTTTTGTTGTTGTTGTATAGTTAGTTATCATTTTTGTGTTAATCACTTTCGTGATATCACAACGTGATTCGTGATATCACGCTGAAACCGGGACTTGAACCACCAACCTTCAGGTTACAAGTCCGTCGGCTTATCGATCAAGCTACTGAGTTCGGTTTTGTTGATTGTATAAACTAGCGATACACATGATTTTGACAACCATGAAATAAATGGCTGCAAGCAAGTTAAGGCCCGAGGCATGGCCCTAACTCTGTTCTACACAATGAGGCATTGCCGTACATCGTTTCGGGCCGTAACTCGACGGTACAGGAAAAACACAAGACCTGTTTGAATGCTGGAGTAAAGGGACTTTTCAGTCTTACCAATAGCTGGGCAGTATATACAAACGAGTATGTTGGATTATTCTTATACTGTCATAGCCCGAAACTCAGGCGACCAACAGAAAAGCCTCTTTCATCCGTTCCTATGGATAAAATCCAGGATCTAAGATAAGTTTTGACAATCGTATTTGTGTTGATTACTTTCGTGATATCACAATTACTCAAACTCGCTTTACTAAATTTTAACTTGTGACTTGAACCACCGACCTCCAGGTTACAAGTTCACTGCCTTATCAATTAACACATAAGACGACCGGCATGTTTTTAGTAAGTTCTCCCGTGGGACCGGCGATGTTTATTAGGCTATTCACAGGCGTATAGTACATATGCGTGTACCACCGGTGGTACACCCGGTCCATTCCGTACAGACACGCGTGTACCACCGGTGGTACATCCGTTAAGCTACTGAGGTCGGTTGACTCCAGGATCTGTTGTATAATATTGACTTACCAGAAGATGGCCGATCCGAGTATCTCGTACAGTAGACCCAGGCGGGCCACACCTGCCCGTCTGAATCTTTGTCTGGAAGGCTTTCTGACTTGTCCGAGGTGACGGAGCTAGCGCTGCTCATGGCGGGGGGAGGAACTTTTTTCGGAAGCTGCATTGGAAGATCTAGTTGCGGCGACTTCTTGTACGAGGTCGAAGAGGATGAGTAGGACTTGCTCAGGTTGAGGTTCTCACTGCTCACACTTTTATGCCGGGTCGACGAACTAAGCGCGTTGCTGCCGAATTCCGGCTTTAAAATATTGTCTACGGAGAAAGGTAATGAGGAGTGGCGGTGTTGTGGGACTGAAGAGGCCGCGCGGGGAGGGAGACCGGCAGCAGGAACAGTTGCGGAGGTCCCGGGAGTTGGAACTGCAGGAGCTACAGGATGTCTGTTTCAGGTGGTAACCGTCGGGGTCAGAGGACTTGGGGTCGGGTGGACGTTGCCTCGCCGCGGCGTCACACATCTGCCGGTACTCCTCCGCGCTGGGGACGTGGTGGTACATGAGCCCGGGGATCACAGGGAAAGCGAGGCATCATGCTGATCTCGTAGAAGAGCGCAGGGTTGAGGGCGGCGGGGTTCAGAACATGGTGGTGAGACTCCTGCCTCTGCATGCAGTTGAAGTTGATGGAGGACAGGAGCTGCACGTTATTCTCCACGCTGGCGTCAGAGTCACACAGGAAGGAGTTGATGTTGAACTTGCTGTTCTTGAGAAGTGGCGTGTTCTGGTTACTGCTCGCCAGTTTGTTGACTTCACTGTCAGGCGACACACACTCCTCGCAGTCTCCCTCCTGCTCGCAGTCACTCGAGTCTTTCTTCTTTTTGGCATCAGTTAAAAATCGGTCTAATAAAGGTAAGCATATACTAATTTTGTTGTTGTTTCCGGGAAAACTGTTGAGTTGAGTCGTGTTAGGAACTTGTTTCATGTTATTCGGAGACATTCGGTCGCCGGGCGGCAGCGATTGCTCGCTGCAGGAGCTGCAGTTCTCGCTAGACTTCTTGACGGCGTATGAGATCGGAGACGAGCGAGACGAACTGGCGCCTTGGGAGCCTGGCCTTTGATTCGTGGTCGGGCCAGGACTAGAGGCACTACTGGGGCTGCACCTTTCAGTCTCCAGGGCCATGCTAAACTTCTCTCTGCTCGGGAAGTGAAAAGACAGCGACGCTAGAATTCAGACGGCTTTGTCTGAACATACTCACGAATGCTTTGTCCTCATCTGCACTGGTTACTTTATTACACTCACTACTAAATTTATTATTCACAGACAATTTTATATTTTACTTTCAGATTTGTTTTAAATTGGACACAAAAATAATTATTTAAAAATTTAAAATTTACTTATTGCACTGAAATTAATTTAGAATAAAAAAGAACAAAATAGATACAATTTATAAAGAAATATTATGGAGTTATTTATTTCATTGACAGATTTAACCTACCTAAAAAAAACTATGTGTTTAAAAACTTAATCCAGATAATCCTACACATCAGTGCGATAATATGATAGAGACACTTCAATCGCAAAGTACGTTTTGTGACAGCTAAACTAAGATTTTTTTTAGAAAAAAAAAGACAGAAAAAAAAAACACGGGGTACTCCTATAGAAAATCTCGAAAACACTTCACCCCTTTCCCATCGAACGATGAACGAGTTGTAAGTTTACTGACTCTATCAAAAAGCTGTTGAGAATACCAATGTTTGTCATCATGACCATTAGCAATAGCACCATCATCCGATGGAGCCCCGCCTTCTTTTTCGATACCTAGCGAGCTAGAGCATATCTATAGCATGCACTCTTGACTCCGCCCCTCAGCCAATGAGGAGAGGAACAGATTAATGGAGATCCCAGGCGTATCAGCCATCTCACTCCAACACACTTCTCCTCTTTCTCTATTGTATAAAAAAGAAGTGATTAAGAAGGAAGGTAGAATGTATAGCTACGCGACACGTAATTTTCTAATTAATTACTCTATTATAGCCATGCCATTTAATTATATTTACAAGATAATTCAGAGATTCTCTCAAACGAGCACTCAGCATTAAATACTGTACTTGCTCGGTTCCAGCGATCACTTCATCGAGATTATATGCCACAGTCTTAATCGACCTCATCGGACATTGAAATAATAGATGCATCAGTCTGAAGGTGTATTATTACCAGAGGAAAAACAAAACTAGGGATGTAATCCACGAGCCAAGCATTCGCATCAGTGTAGACTGCGGAACTTTAGTTTCAACACTCTGGTGAGTGCTCAAGAAACCTGACGAAAGTTTAGTACAGATTTTGCAGGCGAACCTGGAAATAGGTATAGGTAAGAGAACTCCAGGGACCCAGAGTTTTTTTCTGTCTTAATATATCCTCTGCATTGGTTGCTTACCCGGAGGTTGCGGGTTCGAATCCCGGCCGGAGCGGAAAATTCCAACCGAGTTTTCCGTTTCCGGAGTGGCATGAATGTAAAGATAAAGTGGAGCTTGAACCACCGACCTACAGGTTAAAAGTGTGCCGCCTTATCCATCAAACTACTGAGATCGGTTTGAATTAAAAATATAGGTAGTTAAGACAATTGTTTGTAGAAACACAACTTTTTATTACATCAAGGGAATTCTTGGTTGTTACTCAGAAAATTGATGAGAGAAAAAATTTAATACACCCCGATATTGTAAGTTTTAGAGAGGAATTAATAGACGTTTTTGTTATACCTCTGTGGCGCTAAGTCACGAATTGCGTACTGTGTAAGATAGAGAAAACCGGCGCTTAGCAATGACTTGAGGTATAAAATTTGTCTATTAATTTCGCCCTTAGTCATCCAATACCTACCGATTTATGAGATGTCGACTTTGTCTTACTTTTTGATACGGGTCGAGGTTTTATCATAAGCGCTCATGCACAACTTTTGGGCTGAAGAAATTTTAACCCTCAGTCCATCAGGAAAATTCCAAAATACTGAAAATTAATAAAACAATAAACATACCTATAGAATAGTTATACTTTCATTGTAAATAATTTTCTTATTGATTAGTAATATATAATTTAGTATATTGTAACAATAACAAAATAATTTACATCACATATATTTATGATAACTTGTTAAATTCATAAGAGTCACACATTCATTTCAATCCGGTTTACCAAATTTCTTTGTCCAAGCCAAGAAATCGAACCACCAAACTCATTAATACAAGTCCTCTGCCTCAACGACCGAGCTACTAACGTCAGCCAAGCTGAGATTCTTTTTCCCCCTTCTTGATAAAAATACGCCTTGGGAGGGAATCAAAACCGCGACCTAGTAATTAGGAAACATGAACGCTACCTCCTCGCCAGCTAATAGGCTGACTAATTCGATTAACTAGTCAGTTCTGTAGAGTCTTTAATTAAAGCAGTCCGCTGTTCCTAATAAGACATATCGCACAAATATGTAACTCTAGAAAAGAAATGTCATGAGTGTACTATATTACGAGTGACTCGATGAATAAATAAATAAATAAAATTAGTGGCCATATTAATGTTTCCGTATCCGTGAGAGAGGAATAGATCTCACGGTGGTGAAAATATTGTATGGACGTCCAGATTCAAGATTTGAGCTCCTGCCATTAATTCTATGTCCAAGTGGTACATCTAGTACAACTTCTCACTTTTCTGTACAATGTACATACTGATTAAAATAGAGAGGTTAGTTGATGGCATGGATATCCAGAACTATTACCTACTGATGAGAGCAAATATATAAGCTCGAAACAGCTGTCCAGGTATGTTCTGATATTCATGTACATCTATAGTACAACTTCTCACTATTCTGTTTTTATACTGATACTGAAGTAAGATTTTAAAAGAGGAAAAATTTAAACGCATTTTGATTTGAAAGGTTGCCTTTTAGAAAGGTTGAAAGGTTGCGTAAAGTGTTTTCCGAGTAAAGACTCGATTAGGTCTCATGAGTCCCGCAGTATTCCAGCAGTACGCCTTATTATTATGTGGTCAAAATCCCAAGTGAGAGGATAACTTGTCATGTCCTAGCTGAGTTTCGAACCCGCGGCTTCTGGATTACCAGTCAGACGCCTTGACCACTGAGTTTCCGGGACTGACTGGTACAGCAAAACTTCCCCTGATATTTTCCATATTTCTGATGCTCATAAGATATAGTCATATAGATTGGCATTATAATCGCCAATTCGCCAACATTATATGTCACTGATGAACACACTATAAGACTAATAATTTCATCAGTGTAAAATCATCTGGATTCCAGATTCCAAAAAATATTACCTAGGTCTTTTTTTATTTTAGGAACCAATCATTGTAATCAATTCACCAGGCGTTCTGACATCTCCACTAATAAATAAATGTCTACTAATAACATACAGTGGTAAGTCTCTGGATGACTGGACCATCAATATTCTTATTCACATATGTATTATGGTAAGTGTATCTTATGTGGTTTCCTATTATTATTATTACTTTTGTAATACCGTAATACCGATTCTCAAAAGTAGGAATCAAAAATAGGGACCAAATCGAACAACAAAAATTATTAAACAAAATCTCAATAATAGGAACCATAATTGGCATTGAACAAAATCTCAAAAATAGGATCCAAAATTGGCTCCGAAAAGTAAGGGACACAAATCTCCAACCACTACCGCTACTGACAGATGTAATGACAAAAGTTCACTGACATAATATTCCATCACCCAATTACAATGGTGGCACAAAAAAACAAAAAGCGAGGACCATAAAACAGGTTTACAAAAAAAGTCCAAACATCGAGAACCATCAAAGTGTTCTCGGAAGAAAACCGACTATTGATGTGAAAAAAGAAACACTTGTGGATTGTATAGTTTATTCTGTAATTGTTATATTGTTTATTTTTCTTTGTATATAAAAAAGTGACCTATTACAATGCTTTCCATATAGGTAGCCTATAGGTAATAGAAAGTGATAAACAACAACTAAATTTACTAAATGGAAGTATTGTTCTTTATAATAAAGAAGATACACTTGTCTTCACATGACTTAAATTGAACAACATTGTGTTAAAATGTTTTTCCTTACAACGAACGTGTACGTCTTTGGTACAACTTCTCACTTTTCTGTTTTGACAGATAAATTGACAATAATTATGTTACTATAGATATGACATAATTTCACAATACTTTGTCTGTGTGTGCGCTGATTAATCTGTACATTTGCTTCAATTTTTCAGTTTCCCATTACTGATCAGTGTCTTGAAAATGTCACCAGAACCACATTCTAGAAGAACTCTCACTCTCAAAATCCCCAAAATCTCCTTTTTAACCGTCAAATTTCGTTCAAATAAGCCAATCAGAGTGTGTTGTTTACCCAAATAAGCCAATCAGAGTGTGTTGTTTACCCGAATAACCCAATCAGAGAGCAGTTGAAGGGGAAATTAAGGGATTATGAGAGTGAGAAAGCTTTCTGGAATTAGGCCCGGTAACTAACTATACTTGGCCTTCAATGCATGAGATTACTTTTTAGTGGAGATGTCTAAACTACCATTTTATCAGTAAGTACTATAGTAGGTATACTGGTATATTTTATTCAGAATTCTAACAATATATTTTAAAGAAAATTAAAATCATCTTTTTCTCTTTTAAGGTTTGTGTTAGAACTGATTATTTATTTTTAAAAAATAATTCAGAACTTTCGGTGAAATATTCTCCGGCTATGTTTAATACCAAGTTTAAAATTATAAACAATTCAAATCAAGCTGGATTACATTTTTTATACACAGTGAACATGATATAATAATTTATTACAATAAACAAAGCCTCATCAAGAGTGGTGATAATGCCTTTGGCATTCTCTTCAAAGTTAAGACTTGACTCACTTGACAGTTGTTAATCAAATAATCACTGATAAACATTAATAATAGTTCGGATGGACGATTTCAAAATGAATAGATAATTAGGCATATAGTTTGTATGAAAGATAGGGTGCAATAGTTCAAAATAATGGACGCAGCACATAGGAATTTCTTCTTCTTTTTTAGAAAAGACCCCCAGATATAATGTAATGTAATGAAAGATAGGTAATAATATTTTATTTTATAAAAGGTATAGTTGTGCCCCGGAACCGCTTTCGCATTACTTCAGGGCACTTTACCTTTACATCCATGCCATTCCGGAAACGGAAAAACTCGGTCAGAATTTTCCGCTCCGGCCGGGATTCGAACCCGCAACCTCCGGGTCAGCAATCAATGCTCTTAACCACTGGGCCACGGAGATCGGCAAGTAATAGTAATATTAGTAATAAAATTAATTAAATGGGCTTCCCTCGTTTTTCTAAAGCCCGAAAAGAATAAGTCAATTTTTTAGGAAAAATCAATGTTTTGACTTGAGCGGGGATCCCACTCAGTGCAACAATATGCTTCGAAACGTTTTGCAGCATTCTTTGTCAAATTTTTGAATGGGAAGTGTTTCAAAGCGTTGCAAAGCAATGTTTCAGTCATATGGTATTCGATTTCACTAGCTTGATTGTAGAGGAAAAGCAAAGCTTTTTTTTGGCATTTATCGGCAAGGCCATTTCATACAGCCATAAAGCAAAAATTAATCTAGGCCAAAACAGCTTTCCTGTGAGGTTATGATGAAGTTCTGCCGCTGGATGGAAAATCTCATATCAGTGAAAATCCTGCTATTAAGAAAAAGACCTTTAAAGAAAATGAAAAAATTGTAGCAGGTACCAACTGCATGAAGGCTTATAGTACAGAATTTGCTTTGAATTTATACCTAACAACTGTTTTACCATGTTCAAATGTCTACGTTTTCTTTCGTTTTGTCCTTTGCATGTACGAGTGTATCTTAAAAATGTCCTCATCAACATAAAATTACAATAAATAATTTCATAATAACAATGTATTTATGTTCTAAATGTTTATAAATATCCAACTGGAAGGCCTCGCCTGTTTAAGCAGGCAATATAATGAGAAAGTTAGTGTGGGGAAAATGCAATGAATTTCGTCACATTTCAGGCATTCGAGAGAAAAGGGTAATGGGTAAAGGGTAGAAATATCCTTCTACAAACATAACTCGTTGGAGGTGGAAGATAAATTTTATATTGTTATATATAAGAGTGTTTGTGAGTAATTTAAGTTTCAAATTATTAAAGGTTTCAATCTGAAGCGGAAAACATGTTTTACGAATTCAGAATCAAAAAGTGAAGAAATTAAAAGGATTTACAGAAAATTAAGAGGTTACATGATGATAAATACCGCAGAAAGGTTATGTATTGACGAGCCGAGCTCTATTTACATACAATTATCTAATATTAATAAAACAAGAAAAAGATAATGAAATTGTAGTTATAGTCTATAACATTATTAATGTTATAGATTTCCAATTACATATTTCTGAAACTATCAATAATTTGGGAGCATTTTGTACAATCATGGTAATACAATACAGGGTAATACATACATACATAAATACAATAAAATAGCGCGCGATTAGCTCAGTGGTTAAGCACTCGCTTGCCATGCGGAAGGTCCCGGGTTCGAACCCCCGCGCCGACAAAAATTTGTATTCTTAATTTGGTTACAATTGTTTGTAAGGGATACCTTCCGGTTCGCTCGTGTTGACCCAGCACCTAAATGGGAAGTATTGTGTCACTTCTCGCCCATCAGAGGGGAGGCATACTACGGGATGGGCAGGCTACAACACAGACCACAAGCGTCTACAGTAGCTCCTGTTTCATGGCTACGAAATAAAAAAGGCTGTGAAACACTCATCTTTAAAAAAAAAAAAAAAAAAATGGTATACGGGGTATACCCCGCTCTGCCTCTAGAATCAAAAGAGATCAAACCTCACTCACTGAAACATTGCTTTGCATCAACACATCACATTCATATCTCAAAAGAGAATATTACACTCAGTGGCAATGATTGCCAATTCATGTCATGCAAAAAATTGACTTTTTTCGCACCATTTGACCGTTTACCAAAGACGTGAGAGGTGTTTTTCCGTAGGGAGAGATTCACATGCGTAATTTTTTGATGTAAATAATTAGTAACGAGTTAAGTGGGCGCATTTTTGCCGCTACATATTACGAGTATGTGAGAATGTCTGAAAATAAGTGAGTCCCACTAAAATGTCCCCCTATTTCACAAGTCGTGTACTTTTTGAACGACGCTCGTTAGGAAAATGTACACCAGTATTACTTGTGATATTTTAATACTTATAACTTATAGACATGCAAAATTTGTTTCAAAATTTATTACAGCTTGGCACCAGCTAGAGAAAAATATCACGCTCTCCTAATGATTATTAAAACTAATTAGAACTGGATTCATGTCTTACTCTTGTTTCTTGGCAAATACAATTTGCATCCTGTTGTTGTATTTTAGAAATACCTTCAATTACTGTTTATGTTCTAAATTTCAAAATAATTGCTCAATATGTAAGGTTATTAAAATTTGTGTCGGAGGATATTAATATCTCATCAGTGGCGTAACGCGGACACTCGGGATGCGAACCTGAATCAATTTTTTGGCCATTTCAGTTATTGCTGATATATTATATCCTCCCAAAGGATATATCAGTGTAGATCTGTAGATGTATGTAAAAAAAAGTCTGGAAAACCAAATAGTGTATGCAATAGTACAACTTCTCACTTTTCTGTTTTTACTGATTTACTGATATAAACAGGGAGTAGACCAGCAGTCCACCTGGATGACTTTAAACAGGGAGCAGACCAGCATTGGCTTGGTTCTGGGGGTAATCCAGAAAGCGCTGTCCAGGTATGATTTGATATCCAAGAAGAATAGTACAGAAATTACCTTGTTTATACTGGTGAGATAAGACTTAATACTCCCTTTATTTCAGCAGTCAAAACAAGGTCTTATTAATTTTAAAAAATTATACAGATATTTTAAACATACGTTTAATATTCTTAATTTTTTATATTCATAATAAGACTATATCCTTGTTTAAAATTTAAAAAAAAAACAAGTAAACTTCTCACTTTTCCGTTTCCACTCTAACATACAGAAACTAGAGGCCCTAAATTTTTCTTGATATTTATTGTCACAAGTCACAAGCATAGTTTTGGAGACGTATGGGATACCCTCAGAGATGTAGGTAATTACGTTCATCAAACTACAAATCTTACAGAAAAGAAGAAAAAGCACACAAATATTTGGTAACAACACTAACAACTAATAAAAAACAATATTTATACCAAATCACCTTAGCTGGGTGTCCTGTGGTTTTTCTGATGTTCCGCCGGCATAGCACCCCAAACACAAAATTCAACAACAAATCTCAAAAAAAAAAAAAAGAATGGACCCATGTTAATATTGTTATTTTTGTAAAGAAAATATAATGATCAGGAGAGATCTGTACAAATTAGAGAATGAAATAGGGTCAATAATAAATGACACAAAACATCTTTGTGTTATGTGGTTCTGTTTGGAACGATAGGTATCATGTCTCGATAGAAATTGAAATTTTAACAATCATATCCTTAAGTTTAAATAAAAAGTCGGTGATTTTGAATTCCACTGACATTTAAAAGGTCTGAGTATTTTTTTAAAACTCAAAAGTCTTATTGACATAAACAACAGGGGAATCAGAACCCTTAGTGGCCGAACAAGGCCCAGCTACTCATATTAACCTCACCCAGCCTGGGTTGGGCCGTAAATGCCATCATCACATCATGTTCGGAGGGAACAGAATTTTTTGTTAGAAAATACTGCCCAACTCGGGATCGCACTCAGAATCTCTGGACTATGGGCAGTAGTCACAACCGTTACACCATGGAGGCTGACCGCAACTCAAAAGCGACAGAATGCAAAGTTACATGCAAGCTATACCAGACTTACTTCATCCATAACGTAAGCCATATTGCCATATCCATATATTATCATATTTCAGTGGAACCTATCATACTGAGACATTAAGGGTTCGAAGTTTACTAACGCATTCTGTTTACTACTGAGTGAGCTTCTCTTTTCTAAAAACATAATATAGTGATTTTTTTACCCTTGGTAGCAAAAATTGGCTGTCTAGTGTCTACTCCTTTTCTTAATAGTCAAGAAGTCAAGATAATAGAATAGAACCTTGTTTATAAAGCCGAGGTAAGACTGAAAGTCCATTTCCTTCAGGTATTATGTATTGATAGTAGGGAAAAACGGAAGAGAATGCCAAAGGCATTATCACCCCCCTTGATCAGACTTTGTTTACCTTTAATTAATGATACCTTCTCACTGTACCTGTATTTAAAAAATCTCTATATATAAAACAGAAAAAAGGACTACCTATATACCTACCTACCTATGTTTGTTTGTTTGTCCGGAGTTGTTTAGCCAAAACGGTAAGAGATAGCGAAAAATATCTCAGAATTGACCCCCCCAAAACCATTATCGCTTTGTCCAGAAAAGTTATAAAAAGTTCAAAAAGGCATTGCTGTCCAGCAGTGCGGCCATGCCTTAGTAAATTTGAAATTTAGTCCCGATGCAAAGCACGGGCAAACGGCTAGTTGTAAAAAAAGATTGATCAAAATTGTTGAATAAAAACACTTTGTATTTTTATTTATCTATAAGCAAATAAAAAGTTTGTGAGGAAAATTCAACTTGAAGTGTATACATCTGCTGTTTAGAGAAACTGGAGATTGAGACACTCTTTCTGGCTTATGTTGATGCCGAACTATAATTTCAACGAAAGTTTTTTTTATATTTGTTTAACATTAAACCAAATATCACCTTACATCACCTTGTGGGACTGTTTCTTTTTTTCTTGAGAAAAATTCCGATTTTGCCAAAAACACTTTACAACCGACCTCAGTAGCTTGATCGATAAGGCGGCGGACTTGTAACCTGGAGGTCGGTGGTTCAAGTCCCGGTTTCAGCGTAGATTTAGTAAAAGGAGTTTGAGAAGTTGTGATATCACGAAAGTGATTGACACAAATATGATTTTAAAAAAAACCTTTACTTATGAAAGAAAAAGAATTTGCTAGTCATAGCCAACGTAAAGAACGTTGGTTCCTCTTCTGTAGGTATGAGAATTTGTGACATTAACCAAAAATATTTCTCGTATAAACACCCTGTATAACTGCTGATGTACTGATGGGCAGAAATTCTGAGTAGAACTTCTCACTTTTCTGTTTTTACTAATACTGATGAATATTTATAGTGAAGTAGTGGAGACTCTAAGTCTGACTAATGTGCTTAACCTCGTTTGCAGTCTTCATGAAATAAATATCTTAAGGACGAAAGCCGAACTCCGTGACTCAGTGGTTGCTGACCCAGAGGTTGCGGGTTCGAGTCCCGGCCGGAGTGGAAAATTCTGACCGAGTGATTCCGTTTTCGGAATGGCATGGATGTAAAGATAAAGTTCTCTGACGTAATGCGAGAGCGGTTCTGGGGCACAACTCCCTTTTCAAAAAAAGGATGAAATTGGATTAAAAAATTAAAATCACAAGTTCAGGTCTTACAATATTTCTCCATCCAAAACAAAACGCAAAATTCAAGACCCAAGTTTGAAAATTCCACCCTTAGTTTTACGATTGAAAACTTCACTGTATAGTGTTTTTGAAAATTTGTATGGCAATCTTATGTATGGCGTTCGTTGGGGATTTTCTCAGTGGATTTTAAAGAAAAGAAAAAAAAGTGTTTAAAATATGAGACTTAACCTAAATTGTGGTTAAAAAAAAAAAATCAACAGGTAAAATTTTGGAAATTCGTCTGATGCAAGAAATTGGTTTTTGGTGCATCCTCTAATATCAGCTCTTGCTTAATCCATTCTTGAAACATGTTGCTCACACTCAAAGACAAACCTGGACATATACAACCCCCACCACAAACAACATCTTCACACACGCACAAACAAACAGACATACATAGACAAACACAATTACACATAATTATCTAAGCAAGCATGAATATCAATGCAGGTATGTTCTGATATTCATATATACATCTAATAAAACTTCTCACTTTTCTATTTATACTGATTAAAGTAGAGAGGTTAGTTGATGGCATGCATGGATGTTCAGAACTATTACCTGCTGACGAGAGCAAATAAGCTCGAAACGGCTGTCCAGGTATGTTCTGATATTCATGTACATCTAATACAACTTCTCACTTTTCTGTATAAACTTATTAAAATAGAGAGGTTAGTGGATGGCATGGTTATTCAGAACTATTACCTGCTGATGAGAGCAAATAAGCTCGAAACAGCTGATGTCCAGGTATGATTTGATATTCATGTACATAATTATAATACAACTTCTCACTTTTTATACTGATTATACTGATTCATAAACATACTATAGAGAGTATAAACGAGCAGTTCGGGCTATCAAATGGTCCGGCTGACCATTTGATAAAAATCATTTAGAATTCAGAGAGCCCAATCCGTCCATAAAATACTATCAGCTCAATTTCGAACCGAGTGACCGATTCTTAATACCTACACCTTAAACTCCTTAAAGGTAAATATCTGTTGAGAAACATTTTATTGGAGTACCTTAAAAACCGATCGTGAGTTTTATAACTTTTATTTTACAAGAAATAAAGATGGCCGCTGGAATTTTTAAGTCTTTCACTGGGTGGGCCCATTTTTTATTGTTTCAAATTAGGAAGCTTGTTAAGGTAAGCTCTGGGACTAAGTGGCAATGAAGCAGCTCACCTGGTCTCCTCTCGGAACCCAGCCAGTTTTCAACTTGTACTGAAACATAAAGAACATCATGATTTCAATATTTCTGTTTATACTCAAACATCTTGGGTGGTCGCTATGCAAGTCAGACTCTCTCTCTCTCTCCTGTGGTGTCCTTCTCTCTCTCTCCTCTCTCTCTCTCCATATCCTTTTCTAGTGTCATAAATCTTCCTATGTGTAAACATAGGAGTAAATCGTGTAGATATCATTGATCTCTAAGTCCTATGTTGTGTTCTGCGTTTTCCTCGGATGATAAAATAAGTGATAGACTCTGGATACACACACATCCGAAGCTCAATAATCACTTGTGTAATGTTGTTTTAATTAATTATACGACAACCCTTGTGACAAAACACAAAAATTTGGGCCCTTCTTTCTTTTTTTTTTCTCTCGACGTAATTTATTGAATGATTCTTCGATATTGACTAATGACTAAAGATAATTAAATTTATTGAATGACAATCAGATGTTGGGTATTGATTAAGGGCCAGTGCAGTGGGAGTTTGTTCAATTAAGAGTATTATAGGTAATAAATCCAATCCGATCCGTTCTCCACACTGGAACGATCGTTTTGTAACTTTTTTACCTGCAACCATTACAAAGTTGTTTTCCTGGCATTTGATAGTTTAATAAATTAATATTTGAACTTTATTACGGCTAAGAGTAATCTCTGGCAATGAAATGTATAGTAAATATTCTAAAGTGAAACAGTGATAACAATTTAATAAATTAAGCACAAATTTGCTGACAAATGTAAAGAAAATCTGCCGCACTATCTCATTTTTTTTAGAGCTGTTTCATTGAAACTATTGTATGGACGCCCAGATGGAAATTGATCTATAATATCTAGGCTCCTTCATCTCCACTGATTTTTTTTGGTTTAACTCTGTCATTTGAGTGACGATTCAGGACGGGTGTTTTACCCTCCAGTTGCTGGGAATCGTACCAGCTATACTCACATTACCCACAATAACCTCACTCAGCCTGAGTTGGACCGAACATGTCCCAAAATCACGTGTTTTTGACTTCGAAGAGAAGAAAATTTTGTTAGATTTTTTCTCACAAACCGGGGATCGAACTCAGGATCTCCGTACCACGGGCAGTCCTCACCCAGCCTGGGTTGAGCCGGAAGAGGACCACACGTGTTCTTTAATCAGAGGGAACAGAATATTTTGATAGACTATTCTAATCGGCTATCGACCTCAAGTTCTCCGGACTACGAACAGTACCTCACCCAGCCTGATTTGGGCCAGAAAAGACCCTCATGTGCTTTCTACTTCAGAGGGAACAGAATATTTTGTCAGAAAAGCCCCTCATGTGCTTTCTACTTTAGAGGGAACAGAATATTTTGCCAAAAAAGCCCCTTATGTGCTTTCTACTTCAGAGGGAAGAGAATATTTTGCCAGAAAAGCCCCTCATGTGCTTTCTACTTCAGAGGGAACAGAATATTTTGCCAGAAAAGACCCTCATGTGCTTTCTACTTCAGAGGGAACAGAATATTATGCCAGAAAAGACCCTCATGTGCTTTCTACTTCAGAGGGAAGAGAATATTTTGTCAGAAAAGCCCCTCATGTGCATTTTACTTCAGAGGGAACATAGAATATTTTGCCAGAAAAGCCCCTCATGTGCTTTCTACTTCAGAGGGAACAGAATATTTTGCCAGAAAAAACCCTCATGTGCTTTTATTAAACATGTTGGATCAAGTTTTATTTACAAATAACATAGAATATATACATACATAGAAATTAAAATTAACAAAACAAAACTTGATCAAGGGCGGTGCTAATGCCAACGGCATTCTCTTCCGCTTTCTACTTCAGAGGGAACAGATTATTTTGCCAGAAAAGCCCCTCATGTGCTTTCTACTTCAGAGGGAACAGAATATTTTACCAGAAAAGCTCCTCATGTGCTTTCTACTTTAGAGGGAACAGAATATTTTGATTGAATTTTTTTCACAAAGCGGGCATCAGTAGTCACAACAAGTTGTCCATTACACCATGTGATGGAGTGAAAAATCAAAGATATTATGGCTTATGGCGTTAGTATAAACAATAGAAATGGGATGTAGCCAGCGTCGATGGCGCGTTGAACGCACCGGTTCTCGCAGGATAGGATAGTATAGTTGTGCTTTATTTAGACTGTCGGCTCGAGACAGGAACACCGAAGTTTAGCAACGTCCAGCGAGATGAAGACTTCGTGACTTCGCACACATTAACCTCACCCAGACTGGATTGGGCCGGAATGCTAAGCTGTTTCAAGCTTAGCATTCCGGCCCAATCCAGTCTGGGTGAGGTTAATGTGTGTAGCAGGTGAGTGAGTTTCCTACGAATGGAGGGTAACACCTCCGTGGGTCAGTTGCTAAGAGTATTGGTTACTGACCCGGAGGTTGTGTGTTCGAATCCCGGCCGGAGAGGAAAAATTCCGAGTTTTTCCGTTTCCGCAATGGCCTGGGTTTAAAGGTAAAGTGTCCTGAGGTAATACGAAAGCGGTTCCGGGGCATAAAAAAGGTAATTACCTTTATTTTATATTAAAAAAAATGCATGTGCAAGGCATCTTTTTGGCTGGAACTTGGCCTCTCATGTACTACCTAGATAATAATAATACCTAATAAGTATATTTTTTTTTTTTCTGTGTATTTTTTTCTGTTTTTTTCTGTGTATATAAAAAAAAAAAATTTAAATATAAAAACAATCTCTGTGTATATAAAAAATGTGTATATAAAGATAAAAACAATCTCTGTGTATATAAAAAATGTGTATATAAAGATAAAAACAATCTCTGTGTATACTTTATTAGAATTAAACTATTAGAAGTCCCATGGCTGGAGATTGTCTAATAACTAACAGCGAGCATGTTTGATAGCGTGGATATTAACAAGTGTTTTAATACGTGCAGTAACTAGCCTACCTATAAATTGGTGGTTATTTCACTGGACTCGCACGCAGAAGGTCTGAGGGTTAGGTGGTTTTTTTTAAGGAAGAGGAGGTAAATCTTATAGCAATTCAAGACGAACTCCAAAGACTGCCTGACTTTGATGAACAGTGTGAGTTTTGTAAGCGGAAATTGGTGCTTAATACCCACTAAAGTCTTCCTCTCCCCCTAAGTCCTCCTCTCCCCCTAAGTCCTCCTCTCCCTCTAAGTCCTCTTCTCCCCCAATTTATGCACTGGGTGAGATTCAAACCAACGGATCCCTTTACTACCTGGATTACCAGACTAGCGCGTTAAAAACCAGACTTCTCACTTTTCTGTTTATACTGATTAAAATAGAGAGGTTAGTGGATGGCATGGATTTTCAGAACTATTACCTGCTGATGAGAGCAAATAAGCTCGAAACAGCTGTCCATCAGGTATGTTCTGATATTCATGTTCATCTAGTACAACTTTTCACTTATTTGTTTATACTGATTATACTGACTAGACTACCAGTACACAATGATATCTATGAGATTAGTAAACTAACAGTCTTCGGCTTTTGAGAGCTGCCACCAGGCCTATTAATCTATTAGGGATCAACCACAGGGACCTCATTATTTAAAATCCCATGTCTTCCTAATAAATCTTGATCTCTCGGGAGGTTGTAAAACATTATCCTATTTGGGGTCATTAGTTTTAAATCAGAACAGTCAATCTAACTAACGTCTCATCTTGACGCAGGACAGGGATCTGAGTGTTGAACTTTCGTGATGAATGGCTCCTCATTTATCGGAGACAAATCAGCTTCGATCATTCAAGGATTATAGATTCCTAGGTTAAGAATTCTGTAATTTTTTTTTTTTTTTTTTTCTTACAGAATTGATTCTGTAAGAATTCTAGGTCGCAGTGACAAAAAGCTTTCGTAGCCGACAGCCCTACTTATCATCATCATAGGGTAGCGTCATCGTGAACGATGGTACCCAGACAGTGGAGGAATGACTCAGCACTTCTAATACCACTGTCTTTTCAAGGAGGCTAATAATTGACAAGGGCCCCAGAACCAAGCAAATGCTGGTCTACTCCCTCTTTATAGTCCCCCAGCCAGAGTGCTGGTCTACTTTTTTTTTTTTTTAAAGATGAGTGTTTCACAGTCTTTTTAATTTCGTAGCCATGAAACAGGAGCTACTGAAGACACTTGTGGTCTGTGTTGAAGCTTGCCCATCCCGTAGTATGCCTCCCCTCTGATGGGCGAGAAGTGACACAATACTTCCCATTTAGGTGCTTGGTCCAACACGAGTGCACCGGAAGGTATCCCTTACAAACAATTGTGATTTTCTATTGATACTCGGGTTTCTAATAGGAATAGGTAAAAGGTCTAACTATTGAATCCCTGTTGGTTGTAGGTTAACGGTTGACCTAATGTCCACAATAGTCCACATGCTGTATTTATATTTTAGGCGCGGTCGATGGGAAAATATTTTGGGGGTACTGCCCTGCTGCCACATAAACCAGACTAAAATAGGATTTATAGAGTTGCTCTTTCAGTACCTAGGTAAAAAATAGCTTGAGTTTGTTTGTCTAATAGAAATGTGTGATGATTTTCATTGTGTATACGAGCTATAGGACTTGAGGAAATCCTTTCTTTTTCTTTTTTGTGTAGAGGTGCTGTTGACCTCTTGACACCTACCCTGTTTAAGCTAATGGTATCAAAAAGCCATGAAAATTTAATTTTTTCAAATGGAAATACATGTATTTAACATTTATTTACAAAAATACAATTAATTGCTTATAAAAAATTCCTGAAACCTGTGAAATGAAATAATAATAATAATAATAATGCTTTTTCATTGTGTTATTATGTCACAATTTTAGTGGGTAGCGCAGAATCATAGGACTTTACCACTTTAATTTACAATATTATTATTATTATCTGACCTGGTTGTAGGGTTTCCAATAAAACCCTTACAATTAACACTGCGACCTAATTAGATCTATTGTGACCAGTTGATTCTATTTGGTTTTAACGTCCTAACTGAGATAGTCAGGACGGGGGTTTTACCCTCCATTCGCTGGGAATCGTACCAGCTACCCACATTAACCTCACCCAGCCTGGGTAGGGCCGGAAATGCCAGCCTCACGTGTTTGGATGAAACAGAATTTTCGTCGAAAAGTCTGCCCCATCCTTGAGTTGAACTCGGGAACTCTGGACTACGGGCAGTAGTCACAACCATTACGCCACGGAGGCTGGTAATTTACAATATCTTGTATTATTTTTTTGCCTAAGATTCTGCCACTGGTCGCTGCTTCACATTAAAGCAGCTACTCATTTTTCCTCACGAGGTATGAGTGGACCCCGAACATCCAAGTACAGAGCAGAAAAAATCCTCCCCCGCTGGGGATCGAACCCAGGTCACCATGTGTGCAATGCCTAGCGCGCTAACTCGCTCTGCCACAGTGACGATATCTCCGGTCCTGTTTTGATCAAATATCTCAAACTTGTCTTAAAATACTTTTAATGTCAACTACTTTTCAGAAATGTATTAATACAAACAGGGTGGATTCCATAGATTACAAAGTTGACCCCCCTGGGGCCGCCCCTGGTAATGATAAAAAATCAAAACCTAGTAGAAAAGGTTTCCCTCACTGAAAAAAATTTTAGGTTCGTTTTTACTAAACAGTTTTGTAAAGGATTTTTAATCAAAAATTTCGTTAAAATAACAAGAAATTGATTAATCCCACTAATAGTCATTTGAGATTTTACTTGGGCGTTCGTAAGAATAATCAATCAATTCTTGTAAATCGTCTGATCGTAAAACCAACTAACGTGTTAATTACCGTAATCAGAACAGTAGTTATGCTTACCAAGTTCTGTTTTGCTGGATCTATTACCAATATATTGGTAAGATTTACAAAAAGTTTGGTTAAATCTAATAAAATTATTCTGTTAAAAATACCACCTGATTAGTACATGTCTGATAATTAACAAACAAAAATTGTTACTCTTACCAGATTTATATATGATAAAATACACAAAACAGTATTCGTTGGTTTAACAAGATTTTATCTAAAATTACAAAACATGTTTGTTAAATGAACCATACGGTTTCATATTTCTGACAGACTTGTTTAGCTAAGTTTACTAAACTTTTTTGTAAAACTCGGTCGTTATGAAAATCATTTGTAGTCCCAACGAAAGTTTTGTTAATCACCCCTAGTCAATGACGGTTACAAGACTCTTTGATTAGATTTACTAAACAGAATTGTAGATTGAACAAAATTCTTGCTAAAACACGTGTGTCGAGAGACGAGAGAGACAAAAGATCTACAACAATTAATAGATACCGAAATCAATTTCAGATTCAGTTGTTTTATGTTGATTGATGGTCCTGTGATTATTACGTCATATCTTTTTAAAATAGTATAGTTGTTTTTTTTTTTTTTTTTTTCAAAATCAAATTGATTTATTTATTTAATTAAATATTAACGTCCACTGGAGAACGTTAATTTCTAAATACACAGTTAATTTTAATATTTACACAGTTAATATTATAATAATGTCATGTTTGGGTTTATTCGTAGATGTTTTGTGTGGTTTGGGTTCATAGGTATTGTGAAAGTTTAGTTATTGGGTGTTTTGTGTAAGTCTGGATTTGGTTGATAGGTGGTGTGAGATTTTGGTTATTTGATGTGTTGTCTAAGTCTGTGTTTGTTTGTTATGTGAATGTGGTTGATGTGTACTTAGTGTTTTGTGTAAGTGAGCCGTGTGAATTTGTGTGGTTGGTGATTCTTTTTTATTTATTTAATGCAAGTATTTCATCATTTAAAACTTTAATTGTATGTATTTTAAATGTCTCTTAATGTATTTTAAATGTTTTCAACAAATTAATCTGTATTTTTAAATAAAAGCGTTGCATACATGCATAATTTTAAATTATTTCAATTATATTTTGAATTATTTTCTCATAATAACTTAGTTACTGAAATTGTTGTAAAAGTTTACTTCAGGCGTTTCTGAAGTTCACTATGATTTTCAGTGAAGTTTACTGAGGTTATCAGTGAAGATTACTGAGGTTATCAGTGAAGTTTACTGAAAAGTTTCGTAAGGTTTACTAGACGAGTCAATAGTGTGAACGAAATGGGTTGCTTAAACTTACTAAACAGTTCAGTAGATTTAACCAATCCCTGGCGTAAGCAATAACAAGTCTGGTTGTTAAATCAACTATTACTATGTTTAAAATTACAAAACACTATCATAAGCCATACTGAGTCGATTGAATGGACTAATGAAGTATTTTGTAAACTTTACTAAACAGTATTGTAAATTCAACAAATTGAAAGAAACAACCTTAATAAACATTACAAGATGATTCGTAAGCATTATGAATGCATGCTTGATATCTTACTAAATACTTTAGTAAAGACAATGGAATTTTTCTTGTCAAAAATACAATGATGAGTTTAGTAAAAGTAACTAAACATAAATTTGTTGGATGAACGAAAGATATCATTATCTTTACTAAATAGAGTTTACGAAATTTGATTTGTAATCTTAACAAAACGTTTTGCTGTCACTAAATCAACCCTAAGACTTGTGAAATTTACTAAAGTTTTAGTAAGCCCTACAATAAATTTTTTTCAGTGCTCTCGATATAATGGTACACTTGTTATAGCATTTTTTTATTTTTTTTTATTACTTCTCTAGATATTTCGAGTGGCTCCTTTTTTTGGGCGGACCCTGTATGCGACATTCTGCAGGACATCCCTCCAGCATTAACACAAATAACGATGAGTTAAAAGTTGCAACAACAATTAACTATCTGAAGTTAGGTACACTTAGAAACTAATTAATAAAATTGTATATCAAAGGGTGATATCTGAACTTACAAGAATGGCAAGGATATTACTTATGTTTCATTTATTAGCTAATTCAGGGTTGGCCAAACTTCGGGTTACCTCGGGCCGCAAGGGATCAATCTAGAAAACTCGAGGGCCGCAGAGGTAAATATAGGTAAAAAAGCCATTTTTAGGTAGGTAAGGAGGAAGAGAGGGATTGTGTAAAATAGTAAACTGTTAAACCGACCTTAGTAGCTTGATCGATAAGGCGGCGGACTTGTAACCTGGAGGTCGGTGGTTCAAGTCCCGGATTCAGTGTAGATTTAGTAAAGCGAGTTTGAGTAGTTGTGATATCACGTAAGTGATTAACACAAATATGATAACTTTTACTTTAGTAAACTATTAAAACTTACTACTCTAGGGTTTTATATAAAAAAATACTGCTTAACCTATGTAGTCTCATGGTAATATTTGCTGAGCGGGCCGCAAAGTCTCATGTTAATATTTGCTGAGCGGGCCACAAAATCTCATGTTAATATTTGCTGAGCGGGCCACAAAATCTCATGTTAATATTTGCTGAGCGGGCCACAAAATCTCATGTTAATATTTGCTGAGCGGGCCACAAAATCTCATGTTAATATTTGCTGAGCGGGCCACAAAATCTCATGTTAATATTTGCTGAGCGGGCCACAAAATCTCATGTTAATATTTGCTGAGCGGGCCGCAAAATCTCATGTTAATATTTGCTGAGCGGGCCGCAGAAAGGAGCTCGCGGGCCGCAGTTTGGACAACCCTGAGCTAATACATTGCAGGCATTGTCTATTGAGGCTATTCCTATATGTCGGGTCATCAGAAGATACTTGCAAGTTGAACTTACAGTGCATGGAAAATTCGTTTGATTAATAAAATACTTTTGAACTTTTGATTAATAATTACCAACTACTCGATTAGATATGTAAGAGAATCGAAATTGATTATCTCCAGCACTTTATATGACCGTAGCTTTTCCTGGAAAATATGTACTGCGGCGTTAATTAAACAGTGACAAGCATGAAGTTCATGTAGAATTAATAAAATGTAATAAAGAAAAGAGGGGATGTTTAAGTATTCCATGTTGGAAAATCAAGTTTCAATATCAACACTAGACGTGATGTCACCAGAGAGAGGGAGAGAGAGAGAGAGAGAGAGAGAGAGAGAGAGAGAGAGAGAGAGAGAGAGATGTTTCAATCCCTCAGAAACATCCCTTGCACTTTTTGCAGTGCCGGATTAAGGCTGCGCGGGGCCCTTGGCAATGTCAAGGCGCGGGCCCCAAAATTGTACTGAGTTTATGATAAAATACTATTTTTAGAACCTTGAAATCGAAGCAAAGTGTCCTGAGCACCAATCCATAATAGTATCCAAAACGACGTTTATAACACCAAAGGCAACATTTTTTCCGAATAATAGTAGAAATATCTAAATAATTATGTATTATGAAAAGAATATGTGTAGAAAGATGTCATTAGGTAAGATGTGTAGAAAGTAGATCATCGATTACTATGAAGATTTTATCGCTAGTACCTATTGAATGCTAATTTTTTTAAAGGTAACTTTCCAAAATAATTCCAAACAATCAAAAGGCACTTTTAAAATGCCCAAAGATTTTTTTTTTTAATGGTACTAGAATTGCATGTCTTGAAAAACAATCCGAACCATCAAGATAAGTAAATTTGACGGTGCCGCAGGCGAAATTTTTGCAAAGTTATGGGGTAAAGTACTCGGAAAATAGATAGAAAAAGATATCTTGAAAAATTCATTAAAAGCGCCGCAGGCGGCTATAATGAAGATCATTGGTTAAGATGTCGATAAAGCCGATCAAAAGTTTGATGGCAGAGATTACCTAAGGCGATAATCACGTCCTTTGTCAATATTATTCTTTTCAAATACGAGTAATTATATTATCTATATATATAAAATATTATATAAAGAGCCGCAGGTAATAGGTATCTAAAGATCTACCTATTTTCATATATGTGGTCCATTTTAAGGGGGTCCCGTGGTTTTTCTTTTAACATTTTGCTCAACTGGCTGTGATTTTATTTAATATTAAATTCCAGAAAAACCGAGTTAAAGGTCATTCAAACACTTATAATTTATGTAAGCTGCCCGAAAGGCGGGGCCCCCAAAATCGCGGGGAACTTGGCATCTAACAAATCTGACATATTGGTAGGTAATCCGCTAATTTCTATGTGGTTGATCATTGTTAATTCAAGGAATAGATAATAATGGGGGGGGGGTGCCCGCGCTTTTCTTTCAATTTATGTAATTTGTTGTGAGTGTGTTTTTTTCACTTTTATTTCTTCTTCTTCTTCTTCTTCTTACTCATTATTCAAAAGTACCTAGTGTAAGCTTTTAAAGAATCCATAATACCTAGTGTAAGCTTTTAAAACAACTCATAATATCTAGTGTAAGCTGCCCAAGCGCGGGGCCCCCTAAAGCGCGGGGCCCTTGGCATCTGCCAAATCCGCCATATGGGTAATCCGGCACTGACTTTTTGCGAATGATTAAATTTAAATATTTAATCTCGCTGCATTGTTGTATCAGGAGCATTCTTGATAGGTGCTATAAGAGAGCTCTTTATAAAATTAGGTGGATGACTGGATGTCTTTTAAAATTGGCTCTTCTCTATGTATAAAACTCAAATCTGCGGCCCTAAGTATAATAGATAAAAAAAATAAATGTATATATTTGTGTTATTATATCACAATTTTAGTGGGTAGCGCAGAATATCAGGACTTTTCCGTATCTTTGTTATTCTAATATCTTATTTTTGCCTTTAATTCGGCCACTGGTCGCTGCTAACATTAAAGCAGCTACTCATTTTTCCTCACGAGGTATGAGTGGACCCCGGACACCCAAGCACAGAGCAGAAAAAATACTGCCCCGCCGGGGATCGAACCCAGGTCACCGTGCGTGCAATGCCTAGCCCGCTAACTCACTCGGCCACGGTGACTACATACCGACCCAAGTAGCTTGGTGGATAAGTTGGCGGACTTGTAACCTGGAGTTCGGGGGTTGAAGTCCCGGTTTCAGCGTAGATTTAGTAAATCTAGTTGGAGTAGTTGTGATATCACGAAATTGATTAACACAATGATATGATAACTTTTTTATATAAAACTAAAATCTGCGCCTATCTTTCTATCTGACTCTTACTTACTTACTTTCCGTGTTCATGTGTCTTGACATGGTGGTGGAAGGATTTATATGGGTGAACCCTTTGGACGCCCAGAATTATTGTTCTGGGCTCCTTCCGTGTATATTTTTTGTGTAGTGTGTAGAAATTATGCACTTAAAACTGACAATTTTAAAAATATTTCTTAAAATTTGGTAGGTATTTAAAAAATCCAGCGAATTTTCAAATTTGATGTTGCCTGCTTGGTAACTGGCTAGAGTGGCTAAGGAATGATATATCTGTCTGTCACCAACTTACAATCAATACTATAATAATAATAATACTCTTTAGTGGAAAGTAACCACCAGGCGAGGTTAACGCTCAAAGCATTTTCTACCACATAACCCTCAGAGTATTTCTACCGCGCGTTAACCACTTGTCTACCAGAGCACATATACTACCCTATACTGCATCCCAAACGGTAACAGATATCGAAATTTTCATGAGAATAGACTTTGAAAATGCTTTCGGAGATTATCAAATCCGTTTATTAACACCAAAGGTTTCAATTATTTTACTATCCACCTAACTTAACCCACTTGAAGCAAACTCCCCACCAACACGGGTGGAAACAATAGGGGAGTAAGCCGACAAGCAGTTTATTAGTAAAACAATTAAAGCGTTAAAATAAACGGTTAAAATGATCCCTCTAATTTATGTATTTGTTCACACAAGTTTATGTTAGCTGAAAGCATTTTCACCCTCACCAGAGTGTTATCTCATTCTTTAAGAACCTAATGTTGTACAATATTGTGAACAGGCCCGGCTGGTGAGAAGAAGCTGCGGAACTGCAGCACCCTCAGACGAAGAGGGAAAAGAGTTTTTTTTTTCAAGTTGTAGAAATTACACAAGGAAAATCATCACACATTTCAAGAATAATTAATTCATAATTATTATTATTCAACAATTTTGATCAAACTTTATTTACAATTTTTTATATACAGGTACAGTGAAAGGGTATAATTAGTTAAAGGTAAACAAAGTCTGATCAAGGGTGGTGACAAAGCCTTTGGCATTCTCTTCCGCACCACCCTTGATAATAGGATATAAAAACAGTTGGAAAATGTATAATTATAATGATTGGCATGATAGACAAACTCAAAATCTATAGTACTAAAAGAGTGACTCTAATATAAATCCCATTTTAGTCAAATTAATGTGGCACAGCAATGTCAAAAAGATCTATCTAAGGTCGCAGTGACAAAAAGCTTTCTTAGCCGACAGCCCTACTTATCATCATCATAGGGTGCGTCATCGTGAACGATCGTAGCCAGACAGTGAGGAATGACTCAGCACTTCTACCACTGTCTTTACAAGGAGGCTTAATAATTGACAAGGGCGCCAGAACCAAGCCAATACTGGTCTACTCTCTGTTTATAGTCCCCCAGCCAGACTGCTGGTCTACTTCCTATTTATAGTCCCCCAGTCCAGATGCTGGTATACACCCTGTTTATAGTGCCCCAGCCAGACTGCTGGTCTACTCCCTGTGTATAGTCCCCCCAGCCAGACTGCTGGTATACTCCCTGTTTATAGTCCCCCAGCCAGTCCTACTATATACCAATAGTCTGGCTGGGGACGTTAACAGGGAGAAGACCAGTGTCCTCGCTAGTGACTATCAACAGAGAACAGACTACTAACCCTACAATCCAGACTATCCAACCCTTACAATCCAACCTAGCTTGCAGTTTCCGAAGGGTTTAATGGCTTTATAGAGAAAAGTCCATGTCCTCATGATGGTTGATCGAACATAGAAATATGTGGTTCAGGACGAGCCAACTTTGAAATAATGTTGGCTGGAGACCATCACTCACCCATCCAGCTGTGGCCAAGCTGGCTACAACAACAACAACAACTTATACCAAATGTGGCAGCACCCTCAAAAGATATTCCTACCACCCGCGCCTGATATAGTGGAGCTTAAAGTTTCTCCTACCATCAGGATATCTCCAGGGTTTTCAATATGACGCTGCGAAAGCGTCGGAAGGGATGTTTTTCAACATTTTCGTTGATCTGTGTGCTGTGTTCTGATTTCATTCTGCCCCTTCATCTCTCACTTGTTAAAGTCTCTACAGCCTAATCCTCGTGCCATGATGAGGGATTATTGAAATTTAATAATACTTCACTGTTTTCGAGATAACAATGTTGAACAAATTAATCACTAGGATATTAAAATTATCATACGAAACCTTTGCTTGAATAGTTGAATGTAAATTTTAAGTTTAAATGCGGTGGCACTCGTGAAATGTTTACTATACAGTTATTGTAGCTTGGGTATTCCACCCAACTATTTAAGGATTGGGTGGAAGAGATTGCCATAGACAATAACCCGCCCTTTAGTTAGGGCATCTGTATATATTTTATTCATGATACTATGTTTTTACTCTTTTTCTATCCTTATCCTATAGAAAGGAAAGAAAATGGAATCACCCAAAATTTTCGATAGTCAGTTTTCAGGGTCCCCAGAGCCTAAAATCAGCCATTGATCTCTGTGTGTGTGTGTCTCTGTAATAATAATAACACTCTTTAGTGGAAGGTAACCACCATGCAGGTGAGGTTTAATGCTCAAAGCATTTTCTACCACCTAACCCTCAAGTTTTATTATTATGTGGTCACAAACTCAAATTAATGAGAAAAAATTCATGCACTGGGTGGGATTCGAACCAACGGATCCCTACGCTAACTAGATTATCAGACTAGCGCGTTAACCACTTGACTATACCAGTGCACATGTAAACAAGTTTTCTCAAGAACGGTAACAGCTAGAGAATTGAAATTTGGTATGTAGACCTCAGTATGGTGTGATGTGTGTGCACTGTGTGTGTTTGATGGGTGGCGAAGCGGCGTGTGTAACCCGCTAGTGACTTATAAAGAAATACCCAAGTTCTCACGATGGTTGATCGCACATAGAATATAATATTGTTCAGAACGCGTCAACTTATCAACTTAAAGTGGCTGTAGCCAAGCTGGTGACAAGAACAACCATAGCAAGGGAAATAATATCAATGTAAACCCAAGGAAAAGATTAAAAGTAACAAGATAGGTGGAGGTATTGCGACCTGCAACATTGGTGAAAAAGCAATTTTCATAAATGGAGAGTAGTTTAATAAGGTTTATACAATAGAGAGGTTAGTTGATGTTCATGACAAGGATATTCAGAACTATATTACCTGCTGATGAAGAAAATAGCTCAAAACAGCTCTTCAGGTATATTCTGATATTCATATACATCTAATGCAACTTCTCACTTTTGTGTTTATAGGTACTGATTTATACTGATAACACATTGGTTTATTGAGGGAATCTAGATTCACATCATCATTTCACCCCCTTTTTATGTTTCGACCACCGAAACAATATTACTTTCAATAACACATTTCAAAATTAACATCATAAATATTGAATCGACCTCTTACTTTTGCTGCTCGTACTCATTTTTTTAATACCATTTTACAGTAAATTAACCTTCTTCTTTTTTACACTCTTAATGTTGGTGACTTAAAAGAAAACTTGTAAAATTAAAACTTAAATATAAATGAATTGATGTGGAAAGATATTTTAGAAAAAAGTTCAAGGTTTGAAAAAAATGTGGGGTTGTTCGAATGAATTGAAGGGAAGGAATCGTGTTTTAATTCTGTGTAATGGAAAATGTTACACAATTATTATTATTAGAAAATAGTGTCGTGCCTTTCTTACTGTGAAACATTTTTGGAATGTTTTAAAACAACTCAAATGTTATAATATGGAATGAGGTGAAATATTTGTTTGTTAGCTTTAATAATATGCTTGTAGCTGAAGGAATGATTGTCGTTGCAACATGAACAGCTAAATTAAACATGCATCAGCTTTCAAGTTGCAGTTATTGCACTTTTAGATCCAAAAGGGATCCCAAATTTCAGCCCCAGTCTATCAAAATATAGGTTATAAATAAATGTTAAATTTGTACAAAATTATAAATGAACAAATTAAATCCCCAATGTTAAGACTTTATGATTTTTTTGGACAAGGTTTTTTTAATGCCTAATATAAAAAAAAATGAAAAAAAAGTATAATAATAAAATTATGTCCTAACTAAAGGGCGGGGTTATCACCAATGGCAATAACTATCCGTATAGTCTCTTGAAGTCCTTTCACAAGTTCTACCCCTTGGCTTGATGGCTTCTGACCCCCTCAATTGATTTGTCAGGATAAAACTAACTCAACGAACTGACAAGTCCTCATGAGAAGTCGTTCTGTGTGTGTGGCCAGCTATACTGCTGATTTACCTCTCGTACTGCGAGCTATCAGTTAATAGATTGATATTGCTAATTGCACAGATTGCACGCGGCATTATTAAAACTTGAATGCAATTATCCTTGCTGCAGTTCTGCGCAGGACTTGACGAAGCTATCTTCGACAAACTTCGGAATACTTCGGTGATCCTGTTCAATTATTCATTTATCAATCTCGTTAATTCATTTAATTATTTTATACAACAATTTACATTCCACGCTCGAAATAATGGTGGTAATAAATGCAATAATAGACCTATTATTACCTATATCTATATTACTTTTACTTACAAGATGAAATTTTTATGAATGCATTGCATTTATAGATATCAGTAAAGCTTTTGACTTTACATAGAAGAAGTAGGAGGAACTTTGGTCTATCAGTCGAAACAGAAAAGTGAGAAGTTGTGCTAGATGTACATGAATCGGTTATTTCTTCCTTATATCGTCTTTTAAGAAGTGGTACTCCAAAGTATCACCAGTAATATCATATTTATAAAAATAGTGATTGCTATCGATAAAAAAGGTACAAGTTTATGTTTAAATTATTTTTTTTTTCAACCTACCCAGCTACCCACGATTTTACAAACAGTTTTTTGTGTTTCCTGAAAAGTGCAACGAAGTAGGTACCTCTTCGATGATATATTTTCATACTAAAGGTTTATTTCTTTCTTATACAGATGTACTGACTTAGAATATTATTTTCAATCTCAGAAACAAGGACTATCCTTTTATTTCCAGCAGTTGTTCCGGTGCTAGTATTATGTCTGTCCCGGTAGCTCAGAGGTAAAGGCGGCACTCTGTGAATCCAGAGGTCGCGGTTCGAAACCCAGCCGGACATGACAAGTTATCCTTCCATTTGGGATTTTTACAACATAATAATACGTCTTGGTTTTACCTGCTGATCGGCAGTTTAAATAAGGCTTATTATTATTATTATTATGTGGTCGCAAAGTAGGGCAAACAACTAGTCTACTTCTTTCATTTTGCCTTTTCGGTACTGTTCAACCTATGGGCAAACAACTAGTGAATAGATTAAATTGAAAAGTCAAATTTCAACTATTAACTTCTTTTAGGTACTCAAAACAGAAATTTTCCTTCATAAACTGTTATTTAAGGGTTAAATCAATAGTGATGTACTCGATACACGACTTGGCCAAACCTAAACACTATGACGTCTCTTTCTGGAAACAAGAGACGATAGAAAGTCCAAATCTCGTGATAAAATTCCTTATTTTCACTCTCGTCCATGAGACAAGAAAAATTCTAAATCTCTATTTCATCATAAATAGAAAAATGTAAGGAACTTAAAAAATATGAAACTCAAAAGTATAAGGCCAAAAGTATTATGGACTCTTAAAATCCCAGAAAAATCGTCCTGGAAAGCATAACTAAAATATTAGGTATACTTATTACTTAGTTTCCATTCAATATATCTACATGCATTTATACCGTTTATGATAAACCTATTGATTTTTTAAATTTTAAATTGAGTTGCATATATTATATTCTAAAAAAAGCTTTTATTTTATTTTAATAATAAAAATTAACTGTTTTCTCACCATTTGAATTAATTTAAATGAGCGAGAAAAAAGGTTAATTCCGTCAATTTAGAAACAAGATATAGTCGATAAATGTGCTTTAAATTGGTCTGCAAGTTTCATTAAGATATCCTTAGTAAATTTGCAATGACAGGTCTTGAGAAGCGAGACCACCGGAGAAGTATTTTTGCGTGTGTAGAAAACTTTGCAATTCAGAATATGTATGTATTTTTGCTTCAAAACTTTTGTCTCAAGACATTTATTTCAAAAGATATTTTAATGAAACTTTCAGGATCATTTTAAAACAGTATTAACTCTATTTTCTTTAACTTTTAGTATACCTCGTAAGAGGGTGCGAGAAAAGTTATACTCCAAACAAAAAACAAATGAATTTGTACGATGCGAAAAAAAAAAAAAATACATCTTTCTAAGCCGAGAGATAAAATACAAAAAAGCATTTTATTTTATTGCAAATGATTTTACTTTTCCTCATTTTCAGAGATTTTTTAAATTGGTGTTGGTCGAGTTGGCTTATTTTTGATGACATGAAAAGAAATCTGAAAATTAATTTAAAGAATATATTATGTCCGTGTTTTTTTTTAAAATTTCTCCCATCCTGTACAATAATAAAGTTTGCTCGTTCTCTTCTTCTATATCACCTTTTCCTAATTTTATTTGGAATCAGCGTCACCATCTTGAATTCTACTCTTCCATTCTCCACTATTCAACTTCCATAAAAGTGTAAAAGTGAGAAGTTCTTCCCTTTTTCATACTTTCTCTCTCAAATCCTCCCTCGACCTTATCTCTCCTTATAACTTTGGTCTCCCTTTTTTCTCTTCCCCTTCATTGAGTCCATCTGCTTTTTCCCAATGTACTTTTCATCTTTATTCTGTTTATTTTTGGAGAAAAAAAAACTTCATTCATGCCCTAACCGGGGAACCACTTCTATCTACTCTTTTTTATTTATACAGAAAAGCTTGTTTTCCACTCTGTCTCTTCATCTTAGAAAACAAAAGCTACATCCCTGTTTCAGAAAGATTTACAGAAGCAAAGGCTTGGATTATTTAGCCGAAAAAGTAATTAAAATCGCTTTTTCCAAAAGTAAAGGCCGTAAGCCTAAGTAACGGTGACAAAATAACCCCCAAATAAGCAAAAGTTGGTGTCTAAGCCAATTTTGGCACTGTTGTAGGAGGAAGTCTCTTTAACAACATATACCTACCAGAAAATATTCCAAGAAAATATGACCGATTGCAATGGGTAATTTCTTTACAGTATTTTCTACACCTTCCCGGTAACAGAAAGTAAGAGGAGAGATAACCTTTAAAATAGCTCTACTCGTATCATGGCTGTATGCAAGCCATTGAGTGTTGGGAAAATAAATCTAGTACAACTTTTCACTTTTCTGTTTATACTGATTATACTGAAATAATCTTTAAGTTTATTTGAAGTGTCATAGAAAGACAGGAAGACCCATTACACCGACAGTGTATTATTGTCTGTTTACCTACATATCCTCTGACAAACATTAACAACACATATTTTTAGATGAATAGAATTGAAGTTTTTGAAACCATCTCCATCTATGTATTAGCATATGAATTCATAGATATTTTTTACAATGATTCATAACATCAAATTGGAGTACTGTCATAAACCAATATAAACTGTAACTAATGATGTTTATAGAATCAAGATTCTAAAAAATTCAAAAATCTAAAAAAGTTGCGGGTTCGAATCCGCGAGCAGAATTCTAACAGAGTTTTTCCGTTTCCGAAATAACATGGATGTAAAGGTAAAGTGCCCTGAAGTAATGCGAAATCGGTTCCGAGGCACAACTACTTAAAAAAATAAATATATTGAAGTCTTTTTGAAACCTTCCATTTATTGTATTAGAAAGTCTTGTGCTTCATAGTGATTAGTGATACCAGTTAACCTTGTGTTGTCAAAATTGAACTCGAGTTCTCATAAAGAGATCATTAGGCTTAGACAAAAGGAACAATAAAAGTATGATATATATTATCATGTCCGAGTATAAAAACAAAGGGTAGACATGTCAGATATATCTAATACACTTCTCACTTTTCTGTATACAGACGAACCTGGATATAAGACATCTCAAGGAATCGGAATTTTGTCTCTTTAATTCAGATGTCTCTTATATTATAAAAAGGTTATTTAACCTTCAGGACCTGGGCATTGTTCTCTTATTAACCGAATACAGTGAGGGAGTGAATCTATGAGATTAGTATACTGACAGTCTTATAATAATAATAATACACTCTTTAGTGGAAGGTAACCACCAGGCGAGGTTAATGCTCAAAGCATTTTCTATACCACCTAACCCTCACAGTCTTATTAATTATGTAGTCACATACTCAAATTAATAAAGAAAAATTCATACACTGGTGGGATTCGAACCAACGGATCCCTATACGCTACCTGATTACCAGACTAGCGCGTTAACCACTTGACTACCAGTGCACGGTGTTTTTATACTATTTGTTTTGACTGATTAAAATAGAGAGGTTAGTTGATTATGGATTTTCTGCCAGGCCGCTGAAGAGCCAATTAGCTGGAAACAGCTGTCCAGATTTGGTCTGATGTTCATGTACCTAACATCTAGTACAACTTCTCACTTTATGTTTTCTGACCGTCTCATCTTGCTATCTATACTATAGATATTTTATGTCATAGGCATCAATATAACAATATTCTTTTAAACAGAAATTTGCTCCGGGCACTTTCGTGTTTTTGCCCTTCAAGTAGGACATATTATTAATCTTTCCATTATTTATTTAATTTTTAAAGTTATCATATTTGTTTTAATCACAATTACTTTCCATTATTTATTATTTTTTAAAGTTATCATATTTGTGTTAATCACAATTACTCAAAATCATGCATTACTAAATTTTGCTGAACCTCGGACTCGAATCACGGCCCTCCAGTTACGAGTTCGCCGCATTATCAATGGAGCTAAGTCAGTTCCATTATATGATTATATCTATACATACGAGTCTCACTTTTCTGTTTAAACTGATGTAATATCTAATACAACTTCTCACTTTTCTGTTTATACTGATTAAAATAGAGAGGTTAGTTGATGGCATGGATATTCAGAACTATTACCTGCTCATGAGAACAAATAAGCTGGAAACAACTGTCCAGGTATGTTCTGATATCCATGTACATCTAGTACAACTTCTCACTTTTCTGTTTATACTGATTATACTAAATATTATTAGATCAATTTTATTGTAATCAAATAAATATGGCGAAAATAACCAGCACTGATTGTTCGCATCCTGGAAGTACCGAACTTAACCGAACACTAAACACCAGAGAGCCTTAGGCCCCTTAGGTAGAAATTAATAAACAAAATCGAGAGATCACAAGTTCGAGTCGGAACTTACATTTCCCCATTGAAAACAATATGTAGAATCTTAGACTTAAGTCCACAAAGCTATAATATAACAGAAATGACAGACATAAATGAAAAGGGTTGGGTGGAAGAGATTGCCATAGGCAATAACCCCGCCCCTTAGTTAGGACATATGCTTATATATATTTTTCTATTCTTTTTCCTTTTTATTGTATATATTGTTTCCATTCTTTAATTGTTATAATAATTATTTGCACTGTACATTTATGTCTGTTTATATCTATAGTAAAGTTAATAATAATTATAATAAAATGACTATTAATTTCGCCCTCTTTTGGTGTGTTTGACTATATTGACTATGGACGTTAATAATGTCAACGTACATGCACCCTTATAATCTAATAAAAAGATAGAATTTCCTCCTTAATTTTTCCGGATTTTCATTAACTTTCATGAACATAATCGGCCAGTATCCAATTTTCAAACTTTCATATAGTTAATTCATAGAAGGTAGAACTTCTCACTTTTATATTGAGATTGAAAATACACTCCTCATAGATGTACAAGAAGAACTTCTCACCCCCCAGAGTGGCTTGTCTGACCACACCCTTCACAAAATTATGATCTCTGCCACCTTTATCTTTTATCCCACCCCTATGGAAATGAGTCCCTAGACCCTACTAATGCGCTCTCGTTCATTATTAGGTACTATAATTCTTATTATTATTATAACATAGGTATTATTACTATCATAACTTAGGTATTATTATTATTACTCATAATATTATTATTCAAAAAAATAATAATAGTAATAAATAAGACAGCATAGCTACATACCTATATAATACAGTCAAACCTGGATATAAGAGAACTTAATGGACCGGAAGTTTTTCGTTTATATCCAGGTATAAATTTTTCATTATTATTACGTGTCCAGATTTGACGCCTTTATTTTCAAATTAGTACGGTTAAAAATATTAGCAGAAAAATGTAAAAAATTGAACAATTTTTCATTATGGAGAGGTAAAATTTCTAAACCAATTTTTGTTCAGTTCTGTGAAATTGTTCTGTCAAATCCAGTTCTCCTATATCCAGGATCGTCTCTACTCTTATATCCAATTATCCATACTACAATATTGGCAACAAACAAATAAATAAATAAATACATTTGTAGTCCCTGTGGCCGAGTGAGTTAGTGCGCTAAGCATTGCACGCACGGTAACCAGGGTTCGATCCCCAGGGAGTAGGAATTTTTCTGCTTTGTACTTGGATGTTCGGGGTCCACTCATACCTTGTGAGGAAAAAGAGTAGCTGCTTTCATGTGGCAGAATCATAGACAAAAAAAATAATACAAGATATTGTAAATTAAAGTGGTAAAGTCCTATGATTCTGCGCTACCCACTAAAATTGTGACACAATAACCAAAAAAAGAGCATCATTATTATTATTTATATATTAAATAAATACATATTTGTTAATATTACATGACAAAATTAGAAGAAAATAATTTATAATTATTATTGAAACAAGACAAATTAACCAGTCGCGAAGCGTCAGTGCGATTTTGTAGGGAAATAGTTCCAAATATATCCTACCGCAGTAGCTTGATCGATAAGGCGGCGTACTTGTAACCCGGAGGTCGGTGGTTCAAGTCCTGGTTTCAGCGTGAATTTTTTAAAGCGATTTGTGACATCAAGAAAGTTAATGACACAAATATGATAACTTTATATCCGCTACACGAGTTCGAATATTTTTTTTTTTTTTTTTTTACGTAATCTTACGAGTACACAACACTCATTAACAAAATATTACAAAATATTTAAGTATCTTCAGTTTTAACGAACAAAATATAAAAAAATAAGTCCAAAAAAAAAAAACAAAATGGCCGCATTTTGAAAGTATGATGTCAACGCTATACAATTGTCAAATTTCATCGCTCCCCGATTTACCATTCTTGAGATATTTTGAAATTTTGATTTACCCAACTAAAGGGCGGACGCTAGACTATGTCAATCTCTTCCACCCAACCCTCTGTCTCAATTATTCGGACCACAGGACGCGCTCCAAAGAGAATAAGAATAATTATCGAGCGTAAAATATTTTTGGAACAAGTTATGAGCCATCAGGCTGGAGAAGTGGAGAGTTAAGTTCCGTGAGTGTGAGAGCAGAGAGAAACAAGACCTCCTCGCTCTGTACGGGAACAAGCAAACAGCTTTGGTATATAGAGATTTATAAGATGGGATTGGGACCTGAGCTCAGACCACCCAGCTTGATGAAGGCGGTGTTGTAAAATAAAAAACACCGGGGAGTTTTTTTTTTATCTATCTATACGTTTATTTACATGTATATAATGTATATGTTCACCAGAATTAGTTGATGGTACCACCATTTACAAACATTCTTCAGAGAAACCTCCGCAGGCGATTCTTAGTGTGCGATGGCCATCGTGTTTCTGTATACTCCCTGAGCTCTCCGTGCTGTAATTAAGGTATCTACAAAACACATTACCCGTGTTGGAAACACAGGCCAGTCGAGTGTTGATGTAGAGACCCCAGCTCATTGGTTTCGTTTTAATTTCCATCACATCAGGACGGGCATGGAGTAATCTACCAAAATATATTAATCTGGAGACGAGAGATAGAAATGAAATGATAAAAACTCCTCAAGATGGAGTCCTTCGGTCTCGCAATCGTGTTTTATAATCTGGCCAGGGGACGTTAAGCAGGGAACTGACCCTAACGAGCTTAGGCTAGCTATAACTAGCTATAGATTAGCTAGCTGTAGTAACTAGCTATAATTAGCCAGCTGTAGTAACTAGCTAGATTAGCTAGTTATAGTAACTAGCTAGATTAGCTAGCTATCGTAACTAGCTATAATTAGTTAGCTATCGTAATAAATAGCTATAATTAACTCGCTAGAGTAACTAGCTAGATTAGTTAGCTATCGTAACTAGCTATAATTAGCTCGCTAAGTAACTAGCTAATTAGCTCGGTATAGTAACTAGCTAGATTAGCTAGCTATAGTAACGAGCTAGATTAATACTAGCTAATTAGCTGGATATAGTAACTAGCTAGCTATAGTAACTAGCTAGATTAGCTAGCTAGGTTTAGTGATGTGTCGAGACGAGAGTTATTAATTAAGAGGCGAAATAGAACTTCTCACTTTTCTGTATTTACTGACCGATGTAATTAAACAAAGACGTGAAAAATGAAAGATCCAAATTTGGTCAGTTGTTAAGTAAAGGCGAATGTATTTGATTGGTGCTGCATCGTCAAAATAAAATGTCTGTTTGAACAATAGTGCTGTCTAAAAACGTATAAGATCTTTATTTCGTCAAGGAGAAAAACCACTATATAGTTTGACGAAATCGTGCATTGGTAGTCAAGTGGTTAGAGCGCTAGAGTGGTAATCCAGGTAGCGTAGAGATCCGTTGGTTCGAATCCCACCCAGTGCATGAATTTTTCCTCATTAATTTGCGTATGTGACCACATAATAATAGGACTGAGGGTTAGGTGGTAGAAAATGCTTTGAGCATTAACCTCACCTGGTGGTTACCTTCCACTAAAGAGTGCATGATATTATTAAAATACAAGTCTCGTATAATAGGTGTTTTTCACGTGACGAGAAATTCCTGTAATTTTCCAAGACGAAACAACTCAGGGCTTTGTTTCGTCTCGTATTTTGAAATGAGACGAAACGAAGTCCAAGTCTTATTTCTATATTAGTCTTATCACACCGAACTCAATGACTTGACGATAAGGTGACGGACTTGTAACCTGGAGGTCGAAGTTCGAGTACCTACAAGTACACCAAAAATTAGTAAAGTGAGTTATTAATAATAAATACCGATGTCGGGAGTTATTACGGGATAGCCCTATATTACAATGTCAACAAAAAAATGTCATAGATATACAATGATTATAATAAAATATGTTAAAAGTAACATCACAGTTTAATACACAATACACAAATATAAGAACATTATTAGTATAACACAAATATTCTAGACTTCACTAGAAAACAATTGGGGTATCATAAGTTTATCGAATGTATCTTCTAGCTGATCTAGCCTAGTTGTATCAACAATTGGCGAAATTCTACGCGCGCGCTTTATAAGTAGTTTTTTTTTTTTTTTTTTTTTTTTTTAAACGTCGTTTTCAACTGCATGGTCATGGTCATATCATAACTGGCAAAACGACAATAGTAAAACTCTGAGATCTAAAAAGGACTTTAGTAACTTTTTTTGGATTTTTACTTAAGTTAAGCCCTTAAATTAGTTATAAAGGCTATTAGGTATATAAATACCAATTAAAATAATCATAATAATATCGCCTTATTTATACTGCCCGATTAGGACTATTGAATCCATATTCAGCAGTAAGCCCAAGACAATTATTATGTGGTCAAAATCCCAAATGGCAGGGTAACTTGTCATGCCGGCTGGGTTTTGAACCTGCGACCTCTTGATTACCAGTCAGACGCCTTGACCACCAAGCTACCGGGACAACTGAATTAACCACTTATAATTATTTAAAATAACTGTTTCTAGGGTTTAGTTTAAAAATTCATGACAACTTTAACTTTAAAATAACTTTTTCAAATTATTTAAGATCAGTCTATGCACTTGGACAATCAGCTCAAGGCAAGATCACCCAGGATTACAACAGTTCAATCTCTTCAGTGAAGGATTTCTTTATTATTTCATCCCACTTTCAAACAATTTTTACAAGAACAATCTGAACACAATAGGAAACACTAAATAATGACAAATAATGCTTAGCATACTCACAACTTTATAAAGTCATAGATTCTAATATTACCTATCCTCGTTCAAATTGTTATTTTTTTCTTATTCAATAATATCATTATTTTCAATTTTGTTATTATCCTTTCAAAGAGGCATGGCATGATGGTATACTTCACTTTAATTATTATTATCATTATTATTCTATACTTGTTATAGTAATGGATTCCCTACGAGTAGGTGTGACTGTTTTCCTATGATATTTCTGTTTCTTATACCAACAAACCTCTCTCTCTTTCTTCTCTTTTCATCTCATTCTGTTATTGAAGTTACTCTTGCTTGTGAGCAGACTTAACTCGATCATAAATATCATAATGCATGGGCGGTAGAGTGGTCTATGCGCTGGTAATGCAGCTTGCGCGCGTTCTGTGAGTTCGAATCTTACCGTACATGAATCTTATCTAGCTAAACATAAAGACACAAAAAAATTTTTTCTGTCCGTAGCACAGTGGTAAAGCGCATCTGCAATCCAAGATTCCATTCAGGTTCGAACCAGCGACATGAAAGTACTCCCATTTGGGATTTACAATAATATAGTCTGGCTACGTTGAAAAGACTAATAGTCTAATGGCATATAAAAAAGCGATATTATTATATTATTATTATTTACTTCCAAATTTCATCTGCATTCGCGGGAAAAAATGTTTAATACTTTTTTCTTTTTAATTAAATTTTGTTAGACACAGTTCACACTTTTAGGAAAAGTTTTTGTCAACAAATTTCGGTGCAGTCGAAAGAAACCACTCTTAATATTCATTTTCATGGGTTACCACAGAGTCAGCAGAATGCTCAGTGCAGAGGGTTTCCGAGTCAAGAGGTTGAGGTTCGACTCCCGGTCACGTCAGAAAATTAGCAGAGTGAATATACGAGCCAGCTTCGATGGCGCGTTGAAGTGCAGCGGTTCTCGTAGGATCATCGATGTTGAGCAACGTCCAGCAAGGTGAAAACTTCGTGATGCTGGCATTCCGGCACTCGTCACCTCTCTCCACCTTCAAGAATAAAAATACAATTACTCGAGAAAAAAATAAAATCAGTATAATGAGTAGATATAGCATAGACAAAAAAGTGAGAAGTTGTACCTACTAGATGTACATGAATATCAGAACATACCTGGACAGCAGTTTCGAGCTTTTTGCTCTCATCAGCAGGTAATAGTTCTGAATATCCATGCCATCAACTAACCCCTCTATTTCTATCATTATATAATGTATAAACAGAAAAGTGAGAAGTTGCTTTAGATGTACATTAATATCAGAAATGGTTTTAAAAAAAAATGTATAACATTCATGTTCACCACAGTTAATTTCTATACATCACATTTTTCGTGTGGGATTATCTAATGGTCTCAGCGCGTAAAGGCGTGAGTACAGTATACGGTTGTTAGGGGAGGATGTGCAAACTAATATCATTTCTACTTCCCTCATGTACGGAAATACTTATTGATTCGAGGAAACCATAAAGGAAATATTACTTTTCTTGTATCTCGCCTCATTCTCGCCTATCTTCAATACGAAAAAAAGAAGGAAATGTAATATTCCTTGTATGAAAATTTCAAGCCAAAAAAGCACAAAAAAGGCCACAATAAATAAAGAATATTCGTACCGTATCCTTTATTATCTCTGGTGTGGCGAAATTCACCCCCCCCCCCCCCCCCCCCCCCCTCCACTCTTCCCCGCAACGTTGTTGAAATTATATTAGCTGATAAAATGCCGTACAGATGTTACAGGGACGGGTAACGCCACAGGATCAGCATAACGCACAGCATATGCTCTCGAAACCCTCACTCCTGCTCGTGTTAATATTATGATTGTTGTCATCGCTGTTCCTGTATTATTATTAAATTATTTTCTTACACTGACTCGCAATAAAATCGGACTGATTGTTAGTAAAGCGATTGAGGCGCTAGTCTGGTAATCCATGTAGCGTTGGTGGGATCCGTTAGTTCAAATCCCACCCAATACATGAATTTTTCCTCATTTATTTGAGTTTGTGACCACCTAATAGGTAATAAGACTCTGAGGGTTAGGTGGTAGAAAATGCTTTGAGCACTACAATGACGCATTGTCGTACATCATTTCAGCCTTGAGTTCGGCGCCATCGTTAACGCACACCATGTGTTGAAGAACAAACATGGACAATACTTCTTATTCGATATTTTGCCTTTACCAAACCTCCTTGGGGTCGGCATTGTTCAACCCTTTCCTCATAGTAGAGGTTGGTTGGTTCTGGCACTCCTAATACGTCCAGATTATACGGCTGGATGCCCTTCCTAACACCAACTCTGTTGAGGACGCACAAAATGATGATGATGTTGATGACCCCATTGACACCCTTGAGAGTAGGGGCTTTCCTTGTAAGCCAAGGAATTGTGTCGGGTTCTGCACAAAATGGACTGTTCAAATTCTCTCAATGCCTGAAATTTTCATGGCTTTTCAGAAGAAAAAAGAAGAGCACAAGCAAGGACTTACACTGAACACAAGATTTTTTTGAAAATCACCCCAAAAAGAAAGAAAGAAAAAAAAATTATCCAAAAATCTTGTGTTCATAGAGCAAAAAGTCTATAATGAAGAGGTTTCCAATACGAGAAATTGTCAGTTCTCTAATACTCATAAACAGGTGATAATTTTTTAAAAATTAAATGTGCTTCTTTGTGTCATTAAATATCACAATTTTAGTGGGTAGCGCAGAATTCTAGGACTTTTCCATATCTTTATTATCCTAATATCATACTTTTGCCTATAATTCCGCCACTCGTCGCTGCTTACATTAAAGCAGCTACTCATTTTTCCTCACGAGGTATGAGTGGACCCCGAACACTCAAGTACAGAGCAGAAAAAATCCCGCCCCGCTGGGAATCGACATAAACAGGTGATGCGAAGCAAGGACCAGAGACTTTATAAAGAGTTTTCTACTATATTTCTTTGTATTAAATTCATGTTCAACTGTACTACGAAATAAGTTATGTCATTTTTAGTCCATCAGGATCAGGAAGTCCCTAACGTTTTGAGAAAAATCGACCCGGAAGATCCAAGAACGACAAATAATAGTAATAATAATGACACTCTTTGTGGAAGGTAACCACCAGGCGAGGTTAATGCTCAAAGCATTTTCTACCACCTAACCCTCAGAGTCTTATTGTTATGTGGTCACAAACTCAAATTAATGAGGAAAAATCATGTGGGATTCGAATAAACGGATGCCTACGCTACCTGAATTTCCAGACTAGCGCCTTAACCACTTGACTACCAGTGCAAACATTATGAATAACTCATTCAATATAGGAACGATAACTTTTCTAATAGAAAAATTGCGAATGGTCCGATTTTTTGCAGGTCAGTATAGGTACCTAGAAACATGATATGAAATGAATGGGTATTACTATCATTGTTAATAAAATATTATTGTCCTCTGCTCACTGGAAGTCATTTTATAAATTTTAGTAATTTTACAAATTTTAGTCATATTACAAATTTGTAATAACAGTGGCGATTTGTAATAAACTATCTTCGATGTAGGTACATCGATATGGAGCTATACATATAATGTTGTTTTTGTTGTAGCCATACTTGGCTTCAGCTGGAGAAGGGAATTATGGTCTACAGCCAACTGTACTTCAAAGTTGGCTCGTCCTGAACCATATATTTCTATGTGCAATCTAGCCATCGTGAGGACTTGGACTTTTCTTTTAAGCCATTAAACCTTTTGGAAACTGCAAGCTAGCCTGGATTGTAAGGGTTGGCTAGTCAGTTCTCGGTTTATAGTCCTCTAGCCTCTAGCAAGCAACACACTGGTCTTCTCCCTGTTTAACGTCCCCCACCATGACAGGTAGCTAGATAATGGAAATGTCTATCATGTTGATAATAATACAAAAATATTAATTGATAATAATAATACTCATTAATCCAGGTAGCGTAGGGATCCGTTGGTTCGAATCCCACCCAGTGCATGAATTTTTCCTCGTTAATTTGAGTTTAAGATAAGACGTTAAAATAAGACTCTGAGGGTTAAGTGGTAGAAAATGCTTTAAGCATTAACCTCGAGAACATTACTACTAAGGGCCACATTATGAAACAGGATTAAAGTTAAACCTAAGCTAGACACGTCCTCAAGACGGCGTTTAAGCCAATCACAGCATAGCCCGAGTTGAGGGACAGTCTGGCTTAACCTCGCCTGGTGGTTACCTTCCACTGAAGAGTGTTCTTATTATTATTTAAATAAAATAAATGAAAAGCAAATTAATAATGAACATGGTTTTTTTTTTTCTTTAGTGCTTCACATTCACAGATCTCAGGATGTGACTGAAATTTTGTATGAGGTCCCCTTTGTGATTCAGATAGTTATGTCATAATAATTGGAACCACATTTAAAAAAAACTGCAGTTCTCCGATCTGGTGGGAAAATAGCGATCAGCATGAGCTAATAATTTTGGGTTTGAGGATTTTTTTTACGAGGCAGTGAAATTAATTGAGTTCTTAAACAAAGAGTAAACTTCCTCGAAGTACCTATTAGTACCAGATATAGGTCTACTTTGTTTAGCACATTGCATACCTGTAATGATTTGCAGGTGTAAAATAAAAAAATGTTCTGTATCGTGCGGATTTCTAATATGAAAATGTATTCAAGATTGTCCAATGGTTTCAATATACATTATGCGGATCATTGTACAAATTACTCCTTGAAAACATGTTGGACGCATCACGCACGTATTTTTTTCAAAGAATAGCCCTCCCCCCTCCCCTTCTACAACACTGAAATTATATCAGCTGATAAAACGATCACGCTTTGTTTCATGGATTTCTACATTGCGCCTGTAAAATGTTGAGATTATGCAATGTGCTAGAATTGTACACCCCTTTTACTTCTGAACAAGTTTTTAAACTTATTTTTCATATACCTACTCTTTTATGTGGTACGTTTGACAAAGATTCCATAAAAATGTCTCAGTAAATCGATTTTTTGTTATACATATCTTACAAATCTTATAATAATGATAATAACACTCTTTAGTGGAAGGTAACCACCAGGCGAGCTTAATAATTCTCAAAGCATTTTCTACCACCCAACCCTCAGAGACTTATTCTTATTTGGTCACAAACTCAAACTATCGAGGATAATTCATGCACCAGGCTGGATTCGAACCATCGGATCCCTACACTACCTGGATTACCAGACTAGCGCGATAATTACAAACAAAACGGAAACTTGGGATTATGTTTGACGGAATATAACACATTGCATAATCACGTAAGTTATGAGGTGCTATATGGAATATCAATCTCGAATAATACCGCTTGTATGTTTTTTTTTGTTTTTTTGACTTGTACCTATCAGTGGCGTAATTAGATAGCTATATTTATGGATCAGTAGAGTATCAAATAATGCTAGGATACCCCGCCGCCATATTGTATTTTTTCATAATTATTCAATTATTTGAGCCATTTAAAACCTGGATCTCTAAGAGTAACATTCGGTACAAGAGACAGCATTCAACCTCTGTAACTAGATGCGATACGGTTTCAACTACCGTGATAGGGTTTCTTCTTTTCAATCCATTACCAATTTCAGTGCCACTAGTATCCATTCGGGGTTTTACAGAACTTCACCGAAGTGCCAAGCCAATATTTGGATAAAATTTCTCAACAAACCATGACACTTTTTCCCATCTGATCTGGCTGTAACCTGAAGGCAGAAATTCCAGAGGTTTTCAACAAATGTAAATTAAATTTCAGGGCTGAATTGTATAGTTCCCAATGAGTACTCATGGCCTCCTAGAACAAATTTTCTTTTTAATTAAAACATTTTTGAGATTCCGAATGGAATTTCAGAAATTGTTTTGTCATGCTGAGTTGAGATCTCAAAGGGACTCATGGCACTTTGGCGAAGTTCTCTAATACAGCGTGGCACTGAAGTTGATATACTCTTGTAAACTGCAAGCTTTTTTGTATAAGGCTTTTTCTTTCTTGGGCTTTTTCTGTAAGAGCCATTAAACCCTTGTGAAACTGCAAGCTAGCCTTCATGCACTGTGAGGAATTCGAACCAACGGATCTCTACGCTACCTGGATTACAAAACTAGCGCGTTGACCACTTGACTACCAGTGCACTGCTAGACATGGGGGATAGCTTTTTTAGATGAACAATTATTATGAACAAAACAGGTACAATTAATATGATTAAACAATTTAATTAAGTCATGTAAACAGAAAACATTTCTTGCACCTGATATGACTTAACGTTGTAGATATACGTTATTCATATACAATATATACATATTAGATATACAGGGTGAGTACATAGGATTGGCTTACACCCCTTTGAAATTCTCACAACATGACCAAACAAGTTATAGCCAAAAAAAATTGAAATTTTGAACGATAGAAAACAAAAAAAACAAAAACCTCGGAGGAATTTTTGGTGGTTAATTTTACAGAGTTTGTAGATGGGGATAAGAGGGAGGTTCTAAGGAGAGGAATGTAGTACATCTTCCTGTCCGGTTTTTGATGCTAAACACCTCCCATTGTAATTTTGTGTTCGTTTTTGTAAAAAAAATACATCAAGTTGTACAACTTGATGTAATTTTTTGTACCATCGGTTGTACCATAGGAGCAAATATCATTTTTCTCTGCTTTTTTCACGCCAGTTTATTGTTCACTACTGTACAGTTTACTGACTGGCCGCCCGCCGGGGTGAGGTGATAATTCCGACCCACCCTGTACAATGTACAATTGTACATTACAAAAAATAAAAACCTCACTTCTCACTATTGCATGCTGCAGGGTTTCGACATGATCCCTGGGTCCCTGCAACACCTGCCCATGTCGGCATGCGGGGCATGACACAGTGTTGACCTAGAAAAAAATTAACACAACAGGAATCCCATGTGAAACGAAATAATCGGGCATTACTCATCGAAGTATCACCTATTCTCCAACTCCAGGTAATAAGTATGCATTTTCATTAACACATATCCGGCACCTGAGCTCGATCGGAAATTTATTCATGAGGACTGTATTTGAATTGAGTTTCTTACCAAGTGTCTCCGAAATACGTGAAATTAATGAGGTTGAGTGAGTTGAGTCTATCCAGTCTTGACGTTGATAATAATAATAATAATAATAATAATATTGTCTTATTTATACTACCCGATTAGGACTATTAAGTCCCACTAGTCCAGCAGTAAGCCCGAGACGTATTATTATGTGGTCAAAATCACAAATGGGAGGATGACTTGTCATGTCCCGGTTGGGTTTCGAACCCGCGACCTCTGGATTATCTTGATCTACAGAGTGCCGCCTTTACCACTGAGCTACCGGGACAGACTGCAAATGCAAAGCTCTTTATACAAAGCCGATGCACTGGTAGTCAAGTGGTTAACGCGCTAGTCTGGTAATCCAGGTAGCGTAGGGATCCGTTGGTTCGAATCCCACCCAGTGCATGAATATTTCCTTGTTAATTTGAGTTTGTGATCACATAATAATAAGACCATGAGGGTTAGGTGGTAGAAAATGCTTTGAACACTAACCTCGCCTGGTCGTTACCTTCCCCTAAAGAATGTTATTATTATTATTAATACAACTTCTGACTTTCCAATTGTCTTGGAAAATGATTGAAATAACCTAAGTTGAGTTTATCCAAAGTCTTCCCGTTGATTCAAAGGCCTAAAACAACTTCTCATTTTTTTGTTATTTGTACTATTATTTTTGATTATTGAAACTGGAACATCCAGCAGTGCTCATAATGTCCATCCGTGTAGCAGTGTAGCTGGATAGGGCGGCGGACTTGTAATCTGGAGGTTGGTGGTTCTAGTCCTTAGTAAGGCATATATTTAGGAAGGCGAGTTTGAGTAGTTGTTATTAAATTTTAATAAACAATAATAATATTAATATCGCCTTATTTATAGTGCCTGATTAGTACTAAAGAGTCCCATTATTCCAGCAGTAAGCCCATGATTATTTGGTCAAATTCTAATTGGGAGGATAACATGACAATTGTCATGTCCCGGCTGGGTTTCGAACTCGCGATTTGTGGATTACTAGATAGACGCCTTGACCACTGAGCTACCGGGACCACTGAGTATGACCAATGACTATTTTAGGGCCAGATTATGAAACAGGATTAAAGTTAAGGTAAGCCAAACACGCCCTCAAGTTGGAGTTTCAACCAATCACAGCGCACTATAGCTCGGCTTGAGGGACAGTCTGGCTTATCTTAACTTTAATCCTGTTTTATAATTCGGCCCTTACAGTGAATTCGGCCCTTAACGACTACCAAGCATCTATGTTGTAGCTTGTGTATCCCCTCTGATGTATCCCCCATAGTAAGGCTCCCTTCTGATGTGTGACAAGCTCTAACAAGGTACTTCTTCTTCTTCTTTTACTATGTCTCATCCCGCTTGAGCAGGGTCGACATTGTTCAACATCATGGTTGAGGTTGGTTGGTTTTGGTACATTTTTTTACGGCTGGATGCCCTTCCTAACGCTTGCGATTCTATTTGATTTAACGTCCTGAATTAGGACGGGGCTTTTACCCTTCACCGGCTACCCACATTAACCTCACCCAGCCTGGGTAGGGTCGGAAATGCCAGCCTCACATGTACGGAGGGAACAGATTTTTTTGTGTGAAAAAAAAATCTGAAAAAAAAAGAAAAAGCTCTAACAATGGACAAGGGACATATTCAGTCGAACCTGGATAATTATAAATGCCAGAGTCGATAGCGCGTTGAATGCACCGTTTCTCTTGGATCACCAAAGTTAAGCAACATTCAGCGAGGTGAAGACTTCGCGCTGCTGGCATTCCGGCCTAATCCGGGCTGGGGGAGGTTAATGTAGGTAGCAGGGTTGTGAGTTTCCTGCGAATGGAGGGTAACACCCCCGTCGTGATATGACCATGCAGTTGAAAGCGACGTTTAACCCAAATTAAAAACAAATAAATTTTATAGAAGAACCCGAAGGGACCGGAAGTTTTTTAGGTTTCTCTTATTAAGAGGTTATTTTCCCAGAGAGGTCAATTTGACCTGTAAATCGTTCTCTTAAATGAAGGTTTCTTTTATATCCAGTCTTCTTATTTCAATTTTTCTTCTATATCTGTCCCAGTAGCTCAGTGGTAAAGTAATCCTCTCATTCGGGATTCGCGGGTTCGAAACCCAGTCGGGACATAACAAATAATCCTCTCTTTCGGGATTTTTACCACATAATAATACGTCTTGGGCTTACTGCTGGAATAATCGAATTTATCAGTCCCAGTCGGGAAGTATAAGTTAGGCGATATTGTTATTATATTATCCAGCTCTGACTGAACTTCCCTTTTATTATTCTCGTATTATGTCCTTAACGTGTTGGACGTTGCTGAACATCAGTGACAGAACTCGTACATTCAACTTCCCATCGACCTGGCTATTGATATTAATAGTGACTTAAACAGTATAACCTGGATATAAGAGAACTTAAGGGTCCGAATTTTATTTCTTCTCACATCCAGGTTTCTCTTATAAGGAGATTATAATATTACCTTATACCTTTAAAGCTCAGTGGTGAAGGAATACGGAGGTCGTGGGTTCGAAACCCAGCCGGGACATGACAAGTTATCCTCGCATTTGGGATTTTTACCACATTATATTATGTCTTGGGCTTAATGCTGGAATAATGGGACTATAGTCCTTATCGGGCAATGTAAATAAGGCGATATTATTATTATTATAAAAAAGTAAATTTAACAGGGAAATGACCTGGAAAATTGTCTCTTATGTCCACTTGTCTTTTATCTACGTTCGACTGTAATAAATCTAGACCCACTGCGAAGTATGGATAATCGGCTAGTTTTTCCTTAAACGAATAAAATTGTGACATCAGTTCAAAGAACTTCACCGAAGAATATAAGACCTCAACTCAAGATTACACACCTCCTGGGTGCCTGGGTAATTATGAATTACAAACAAAATAATAAATTGATTTCTATAAATAAACCTCTATTTTGAATATGAACTAGGCACCTACAAACTATACCTATATCTACAAATCTACTATACCTATATCTACAAACTACAAACTATAACAGTTGTAACACATTTGAAAATTCCAATCCTAACATGGTACAAGGTATAAATAGAAAGTATTTTGTAAAACCCGAATTTCGTTTTCGCCAACTTGGTGACGTTATATAACACGTGAGCTGAAATCTCTAATCAGTGAGAAATACCAATGTCATCCTAAACACAACCACGGCAGAGTTAGGTTTGGCTTTAAAGAAGAAGAAAAAAATATCAACCTGTTTCGTATATGTTACATATAAATTTCAGATTTCAGTTCCACTCCTACCATTGGCTGCGACATAGATAACGCGCAGACCTTAAACACTATTTATACAACAGGTAAGGAGCGTTTCCCAACATGCGGAAAACACCTGAGAATTTTCGAGATACCTACGATTTTCTTTTTTATTGTTATTATTATTATTTTTTTTTTTTTTTGATTTTTTTTTTCTTTTGACCTAAACAAATTTTTTTCTTCTTAGGAATATTTAAATTTAAGAATATTAAATTATGTACCTATGCAATGTTTCTTTGAATTTGAAAATAAATCAGACCTTGTTAAGACTGCTAAATTAAATTAACTTTTTTAGACTAATCTCGTCAGTATAAACAAGGTAATTTCTATCTCATTCTATTCTTTCACTTTGAATTTTCCCAATCCTACTTGGGGTCGGTATTGTTCAATCTCATGGTTGAGATTGGTTAGTTGTGGCTCATGTTTTACGGCTGGATGCTCTTCTTAACGCCAACGATTCTATTTGATTTCACGGCCTAATTAGGACGGGTGTTTCACCCTTTATTTGCTGGGAATAGTACCAGCTACCCACATTAACCTCACCCAGCCTGAAGGGCCGGAAATGTCAGCCTCACGTGTTCGGGGGGAACAGAATTTTCTATGTGTAAAGTCTGCTCCGACCGGGAATCTAACCAAGGATCTCTGGACTACGGGCAATAGTCTCAACCGTTACGTCACGAGATACCGATATTTGTATTAAATCACTATTAGCCTGTTGGCATAATGGAACTTCCTGTCGTGCGCGGACAGTCTAAATACTCTAAATAAAGCACTATTTTGAAAATCGGGTTTACTTGAAAATAATGATCTGAGTGGTGTTTAGAATACTTAGGTTCAATTTTTTTTGGAAAAATCTTTTCAAGATAGGGTCTTGTAAACATTAAAAAAGATATTTATTCTAAACCCCCCCTCAGATATTTTCAAGTTAAACCGATTTTCAAAATTTAGGTATGTAACATAGATCGTTTTTCAAGACACGCGTTCAATGGTGTTTTCTAATCCTTAGGTAAGTACTTTTTTGGGGAACTAGTAATTAGGTAAGTACCCTAATTCTACTGGGTAGATTTAAAAAAATAAAAATAAATCTTGATTAGTTCAGGTAATTTTTTTTTATACAAAAAATGATGGTGAATAACAAAAGGATTAATTAATTTTCAATGTCGTTAAATAGATAAAGAAGTTAGTTAAAATTTAATTTTGGTAATTAATTTAAGTTAAATAAACTGTCAAATCAACAAATGTGGATTTAAAGTTTAAACGTACGACTTTGACAAAATCCCAAGTCTCAAGTTTAACAAAACTGATTTAAACAAACAGCGAAAAATCATAATAAACCAACTATATAATTAATATTGGATAATAAATAAATAAAATTTATGGAATTATTTTGAAATAATAATATTGTTGAAAAAAAAAGTTATCATACTTGTGTTTATCACTTTCGTGATATCACAACTACTCAAACTCGCTTTACTAAATCTACGCTGAAACCAGGACTTGAACCACCGACCTCCAAGTTACAAGTCCGCCGCCTTATCGATCAAGTTACTGAGGTCGGTTTGAAATAATAATATTAGCAAAGAAATGAAAGTGATTTGGGTCGCAATAGTTTTCAACAGGTGAGCGAACCTTGGCAGGTTGAGTAGCGCTGACAGATCGTAAGATGAAATACATGGGTATAGTTATAGGGAGAACGAAAAGAGGGGAGTTTCATAAACAGGTATCACAGGTAACTATAACCTAATACTTGAAGAAAATAAGCTATAGTCGAATGAGCTTGGCTCATGGCTTGACTCAATCCTTTTGACAAAATCGAACTCACTATAATGATTAAACAAAATATGCTTGATATCTGACGGAAAACCAATTAAACATTCACAGTGAATTATCTCTTTTTTTTACGATGAAATTTTAATGATTTCAAAGCTTTAATTCGAAATTTAAGTCCTTGCCTACCTCTCAATTCGTGTGTGTGTTTTCTATTTTATTTTGAACAACCGTGTAGTGTAATTTCTTTTATTTATAATTAGTAAAATAATAACTATTTCAAGTACTGATGTTTAGTATTGAATGTGATTTAACTAGTAAATAAATTCAATAAACCTTTAATTTTTTTTGGACCAAAGATTAAGTGTTAAGTAACTGTATGCTACTTATAAGTTTCAATTGTAAAACTACAATTTCGTAAAGCCAGTGTGAATGGAAAGTTGAATTCACGGAAAACACAGGAATTAGGACATAATGACAGTAAGTACAGTTCTCTTAATTAATACCATCCAGTTTTGGAAAGATGAAAGAACGTGTTGTAACCTTGTTGCTCCGTGCTCAATGCAGCCAGGTAGAATATTGTTGTTAATGTAGCCAGGTAGAATATTGATGTTGCTTTGAGGGATTCCAATTCCAATGGCGGCCGTGATTCTTGATGTTCGAGTTCGACTTTCCTTCAGAAAGACATAAAATAATTATAAATGTAGACAAAACCTCTGCTATCTCTTATTTTGATTAGAGATAAAATGGAGAATCCCAAAACCAATTGTATAAAACCCAGAGAGAGATCTCAATATACAGCGTTCACTTCAATGTCAGACATAATATGGTGGAATTAGAACGCAGTCTAAATTCAGACCATTAGGTATATTTCTCTATGTCGTCTTTCATGAAAGACAATTACCTGAAATAAGTGAAGAAGACCTTTCGAAACACACATATGTCTTTTTCCAAATTTTACTATTTGAAACAATCAAAACAGAAAAGTGAGAAGTTTGTAATACATGAACATAGATAGATATCAGAACAAAACCAAAAGATTACTAGAACATCTAACGCAAAAACCCCACTTTAATATCTTACACTGACTTTGGTCCTTTTGGTAATTTTGTCTCCTTTTGACGAAATAATTTTGCTTTCTGGACAGTATATCAACATTCAATAGTCATGTCAGCTGTCCAGGTATGATCTGATATTCATGTACATTGTACATCTAGTACAACTTCTAACTTTTCTGTTTATACTTACTGATATAAATAGGAAAGAACAGGAATGACATTAAAATTAAAAGAAGAACATTTCGTGCAAAGAAGTTTTCCAAAAGAAATCCATAATCCTTAGCCTTATTCGAGAAAGCACTCTCACTCTCAAAATCCCCAAATCTCTTTTTCAACCATTTTTATTTACTATTATTATTATTATTATAAAACCTGGTTGCAGGGTTTCAGATGAAACACCATACAATATAACTGCGACGTAGTAAGATCTAATGTAACCAGGGAGGAAGTCTCTCATCCTATTTCCAGTTCTGTGCTTTTGACGGCCCATCTGGGCTTTTTCAACCATCAAAGTTCGTTCAAATAACCCAATCAGAAGTGTTGTTTACCCAAATAACCCAATCAGAGAGCAGTCGAAAGATAAAGTTGGGGATTATGAGAGTGAGAAAGCTTTCTGGAACGAAGCCCTGGATGGAATAAGCTACAAATCGTTCATACTTGAAACGTTTTGATAATTTTTCTTCCTCCATTTTCTTGAGAGGAGACAAACCACCAGTTGCATATTTGCTCATGCATTTAATCATGGACTGAGAGAGTAACTTTACTTACAATCAACTTACAATGACTTTACTTACAACTATTCGCCAATTGAGCTCACATTCTGTCTATTAGTGACAAACTTATAGACAGCTTTAATCATTCAATTAGCGAGTAACTTTATACACAATCAAATGGCTAATGGACAGTTGATTTCACCATTAAATCTGTCTATTAAATCACACCAAGAAATGAGACTTTGTTTAAACTGTGAGAGTAAAGGGGCTCGTCTCATTCTTGCAGGATAAACAGAGTATTGTATTGTAATGTATTGTATTGTATTAATGACAAAGACAACTGGAGAAAATCTTCTATTCCAGACAATGTGTGGCGTTTCCTTCTAATGTTTGATACTTAGATGTGGTTCCTGTGCTTGAAACGGTGCACCTAAATGTCCTAAATCCCTCCTCTGCGCCCTTAGCAAATCATCAAGAAGAAACTTCATCCGAGTTTCGGCCAGAGGCACTAAAGTCTGTCCCGGTAGCTCAGTGGTAAAGGCTGCACTCTGTGAATCTTGAGGTTCCAGAGGTCGTGGGCTCGAAACCCAGCCAGGACATGATAAGTTATCATCCCATTTGGGATTTTTACCACATAATAATACGTATTGGGCTTACTGCTGGAATAATGGGACTTAATAGTCCTAATCGGGCTGTATAAATAAGGCGATATTATTATTATTATTATATTTATTGTTCCCAACCCTACTCTTCACAATGAGGCATTACCGTACATCTTTTCGGGCATGAATTCGGCGTCACCGTCTAGAAGGACCTGTTGGATTGTGTCAAGTTTAAGTTGTCAAGTTTGTCAAGATTAGTATTGTCTTCAGTCTGTTTTTTTTTTTTTTTTTTTTTTTTTTTTTTTTGAGACTGAGCTGATAACATTTGCGATTCTTCTTGTTTGTGGCTCCACGGAATCTATGATGTCCTGGTAGCTCAGTGGTAAAGGCGGCACTCTGTGAATCCAGAGGTCGCGGGTTGGAAAACCAGCCGGGACATGATAAGTTATCATCCCATTTGGGATTTTTATCACATAATAACACGTCTTGGGCTTACTGCTGGAATAATGGGATTTATTAGTCCTAACCGGGCAGTATAAATAAGGCGATATTATTATTATAATGGTGAAACGATGTACAGCGCAATCAGTTGTATAGAGTAGGATGAGGAAAAAGCAATAGGTATAGGGCCATGTATCGGGCCGCATTGAACCAGTTTCTCAGACTTTCATGCCAGGATATTCTTTGGTAACCAGGGCCCTTCTTAGGTACAGGAATCCGTTATTGTGTAGAGTAGGATAAAGAAAAAGAAATATAAGGCCGTATTGAACTAGTTTCTCACACTTTCATGCCTCTCCTACTGTTGAACGATTTATTGGAGAACACCAAAAATTCACCTAATTAGGAAATCTTCCTATCTCATCAAAAGCCTACATTTATTTCTTTTGTACTCTCTTGGGTACCAATCTGTTGTACCCATACCACATCGTTGTCTTTAATTCTTGCTTCATGCTACTGAAGCCCGCTACTCCTTGCTACTGCTACCCGCAACTACCCCGAAAATGATGTGCAGTACAAGCAGAAAACTCAGAAAAGTGAGAAGTTCTGCATACTGAAAAGAAATTAATAAAAACCAATAGGTACCTATTTGGAGAGTTCTCTTCTTCTGTTATAAGACAGAGTGAGATTTGAGATTCTTTGAAATTTGAAAGTATGAGAAATAAAGATTGGTATGCACATGTTCCATACTTGTTTCTCCAGTATGAAACTCGTGAAAATGTGTATCAGGAGAAACATATCACTAACAGAAAAACATGTTAGAACTTCTCACTTTTCTGTTTTAACACGCTGAACACCGAGGCTTTTTTCTAGTTTTTTCCCAGGTACATGGAACAAAATTAGGGTTTTTAATTATGTCCCCTTTAGGTCACCGGTGTGTTTCACGGGATAGTTTTGTATGGTACAAGCCAAAAATCTGGAAGAGACCCACCGGTGACTTTCATGGAACATCAGTAAAACACCATGAAACCCACCGGTGGATTTCATGGTGTTCAACGTGTTAACTTACTTCTACTGGTATACTCCCTATTTTTAGTTCCCCAGTCAGACTACTGGTCTACTCTCTATTTATAGTTCCCCAGTCAGACTACTGGTCTACTCCCTGTTTATAGTTACCCAGTCAGACTATTGGTCTACTCCCTATTTATAGTTCCCCAGTCAGACTACTGATCTACTCCCTATTTATAGTTCCCCATGTAAGACAACTGGTCTACTCCTTGTCTATAGTTTCCAGTCAGAACACTTGTCTACTCTCTGGTAATGAAACTGAACTGAACATGTTCAGTTTTCCAAGGGTTAAAAAGAAAAAGCCCATGTTTTCACGATGGTTTATCGCACATAGGAATGAGTGGTAAAGTGGTTCAGGACCAGTTAACCCTTCAACTTGAGTTGGTTGGAGACGATCACTCCCCCCAGCAGTACCCAAGCTGTTTATAACAACAAATAATGTTGATTTTTTTATTTAATGAGGGAGATTTCTTTAATTAATTAATTAATAAATATTTAATAACACCTATTAAAAATAAAGAAAATCCAGAGGTTAAAGTAAAGGTTTTATGCATGAAGTACTGACAATGAATCCGTGTCTTCACACGATTCTAATGCAAATTCTCACGAGTATTACTTGAAAAGTCTTGTATCAATTAACATGTTTATTTTTTAAAACTTATGTAGAAAAAATTCAAGTATATCAAATTATTTAAAGCACGTACCTATAACGTCACTTTTCATTACTTGGGTCATTTTATGATGGGATAAGCAAACTAGCCAGCTACTTACATTACCATCATCCAGCCGGAGTCGGTTAAAACACATGTCACCAATATTCACGAAGGATTAAGCAAAAAAATATACCTTGTCATTGTAAAATATACCTTGAAATATGGACGGATTTGTATCTTGGAATCTTTGTGTGTTCGAATTGTTTAGACGAAATAGTAAGAGATAACAAAAAATTGATTAGAGATAATCCCAAATGAAATTTCTGTACGATTCCAGGATAACTGTCAAAAGTTCGAAATTCCAAACCGTCTTCGAGTTATAGCCTCCGCGAGACGAACACCTTCGAATCCCTCGCGTAGTGGCCAGTATCCAGTTTTCCGACATTTCATAATAACTTCAGTCTCTTCAGTTCATTTATTTCACTGACTCTTCAATCAAATAGGACGACATCCACAGGAAAAATCTACAACGGCAACAAAGTAGGGGGATTTTACTAGTATAATATACAAATATAAATACAGGGACTCAAGTTTCTCGATGAGAAGATTCTCACCACTTTTAAACTAACAGAAGATTTTCAATTTATATCTAGTGTTGCTCTGCTGTCAAAAAAAAGTTTAAAACAAGGCCAAAATCGTAGTGTATTATGAATACCCACTGGTTTTGATAGGCTACTGGTATTTGAGCTAAGGTCTCCACTATTCTGTAATGAGCTTGATTATTATTCATAATTTATCATGAGTCTATTAGCCGACTCGTACCCTTGGACGAAACGACTTGAGATTCGATGATTGATGATAGCGAGTATGTTTATTCACACACAAAAAAGCATAAATATTCATTTTATGTTTATATGTCATGGAAAGTGTTTTTCATTCCCCAAATGTTTAATTAAAAGGAATTAATGATTTGAGAGAAGACAAAAAGTAGGCAAAATTAATGAATATTTGATTCACAAATTACGCATTGAAAACTTAGGCACCCAAATTCTTTCATCAAAAAGCTAAAATGTACCTATATCTTTTATAAGGGTCTGTATAAATTTCAAATTGAGTAGAATTTCATATTTTTCAAAGTTCGAAGATAATGTGTCAAGCTTTTCATTTTTCCATGTGCTACTCGTGGCTAGCACCCTGTGCGCCCAATCATTTGCATGTTATAAACCTCTGTTGTAAAATAAACAACTATAACTATGGCTTTTTGGTCTGTGAAATGTCTGCTATGTGTTGTACATAAGCAATGGAACCCAGCATTGAGCCCTGAGCGATTCCGTTGTTTAAATTCTTCTTCTTAGTTGTGGATTTTCCCAGGACCAGCTGAAATGTTTTGTTAACCAACTATCTAATGTTTTGTTAACCAAATCAATTTAATTTTTTTACACGTCTTGAAAAACTCAACAGTAAGTTTTTCCTCTATCCACACTGGATCGTACGCAGAAGAAAGGTCTACAAGTTCTATGAAATTTCAATTTCTGGAAGTCATTGTGATGTTGTTATTGAGCTATAAATGCTACTAATCCAAGTCAAGTGAAGACTAGTGTATTCTTTTCCCTTTCAGTTATAGCACTGCTTGACAAAGTATCCCTCTTAAAAAAAAAACGCTTGCATACGAGTCTGCAACCATTGGGACATTTTCATCTTTACTATTCAAGGTCCAAAACCCAACTGACCAAATTTCGTATTGTGCGCATGACACATACCTTCTCTCTTCTCTCCCTCTACAATTCAATACTTCGCCATTGTGCGCATGACACACACTTTCCCTCTTCTCTCCCTTTACAATTCAATATTTCGTTACATAATATCGTTACATAATTTCGTTACATAATTTCGTCACATAATTTTGGTTATGTGCCAGAGCAAAGACATGAAAATGTCAATAGGACTAGTGTATTCAAGTGAAGTGGACTAGTGCATCCAAGTTAAGTGACAACTAGTGTATTATTTTTCTCTCCAGTTATGACACTACTTGAAAGACCTCTTATAAAAATAGAACTAGTGTATCCAAGTCAAGTGAAGACTAGTGTATTCTTTTCCTCTCCAGTTATGACACTTCTTGACAAACGATCCCTCTTAGAAAAGTTCATCATGTATATGTTTTATAAGGGTCTGTATAAAGTTCATATTATATCCTTCAACGTTCGAAGATAATGTGTCAAACTTTTCATTTTTCCATGTCTTTGCTACTCGTGGCTAGCACCCAGTGCGCCCAATCATCTGCATGTTATAAACCTTTGTTGTAAAATAAACAACTATAAAAATTGTTTTATAAAAAAAATCATCTGCAAAACCGAGTTTACGTGCTCTAGTCTGTGAAATATCTGCTATGTGTTGTACATAAAGCAATGGAGCCCAGCACCGAGCCCTGAGCAATGCCGTTGTTTAGATTCTTTTTCCTACTTGTGAATTTTCCCAAGACCAGCTGAAATGTTTTCTAAACCAACAATTAAATAAATCAAGTTCATTTTTTTACAGTCAATAGTTGGGAGAAACTCAAAAGCAAGTTTTTCCTCAACCACTGAAGCGTACGCAGCAGAAAGGTCCATAAATTCTATTAGTAAATTTAAATTCTTCTGGAAGTCATTTTCATGTCGTTTATGAGCTGTAAGTACAAGAACATACTTTACACAGTTAGTCTATTCAAAACATTAATGACATTGAATATTATTTGTGTATAGAGTCTGTTGTAGATGATTCACTGAAATGCTTGATCTTGATAACACTACTCGAGAGTTCAATAAGCCGCCGGTTACTGAATGGAGATTCCTATGATTTTCTAGGCTTCAGGATGGCAATAATTCTCGTATGTTCAAGTTTGCCGTTCATTTGTGGGGTTTTATAAACTTTGATTCTACTGATAAAATAAATATAATTACTTTCAATCTTTGATAAACTTTTATTTGAGAATAATCTATGTATTTTTTATTAGATTACCTATTGTAGTGCATGTCAACTTCTATGGTCATACACACCACTTTGAAAATAATAACAGTGCAGATACTAAACTTTTTTTTTGTAAATTTGGTTTCAGTATAGCTGCATTCTTACTGTTGTCGCTATTGTAAGTGGCTTTTGCGATCTATTCATTTAGAGTTAAATATTCAAATGTGGGAAAAAACATAGTCAATGTTTAGTGCTCAGTTGACTGTGTTCAATTTTCAGAATGCTTATTAGTACTTAGTCAGTCCAAGGGAGTATTAATTTCATATAAACTACCAAGGGAGCACAGCAGAGAACTTCAGATAGGTAGGTACCTAACAAGGTCATGAGATTCCTGGAGTACAGAAAACCTGATGTGTTACTTCACATGAAGCCAAGCTCGCCGAATGTAAATTACTCACCACGATTAAGTCAGTAAGCTATGTTAAATTTGAGTTGGGAATAGCTTGGACAAGGTAGGGATTCTCAAAGTTGTTTAGGATAGGTGCTAGTCATTACCTACATTGATAATGTCGACAAGGACAGTCGTAGACATGTGAGAGAAAAAACTATATAACGTGAGACCCCTCTGTGATAAGATAAGAGAGGAGAGAGAGATGGAGAATAAAACCAGTTGAATAGAAAGAGAGCGCACATGTGACGTACTCACTGTCCCACTCTCCCAAGATACTACTTCAGAGCTATCTGTACATTGCTGCCAATAGTTCCTGAGTCCGGCTGGTACTGTCAACTTTGGTTCCTGTCTAATTGTAATTATTTCTACAAGTGAGAAATTTCCATTACCGGAGGTATTAAAAATGATTTATGCAATATGTCATTCCAATGAGTTATTATCTGTTGTATGGCGTCACAGTTTCCAGAAAACTGTGTAATTTTGTAGTTATGACTATGAGGTAGGGATTCTTAAAATTGCATAGTTTAGATACTTCTAAACTTGTACACTTCATGTACAATTGTACATCTAATACAACCTCTCACTTTTCTGTTTATACTGATACCGATTGTACAGGAACTGAGAATATATTAGAAAATTAACATTTTGTATTTCGTTCATACTCTGCATTTTGCACAATCCAAAGAAAGAGACTTTGATTCCCCTGTGAAATCTTGGTATTGTTTGGATCCATGAAATTTATTATTGCTTACAATAGTGAAGAACAATACTCTTTCTTAATGCTAACATCCATTGACATCTCAAGTTATGAAATAAATAACAATTCGTTTATCATAATGCGTCCGTTGATCGTTTTTTAAAAACGTTTTAAAGCTTTTCTGTTTATGCTGATTAATATAGAGAGGTTAGTTGATGGATGGATAATCAGAACTATTACCTGCTGATGAGAGCAAATAAGCTCGAAACAGCTGTCCATGTATGTTCTGGTATTCATCTAAATCTAGTACAACTTCTCACTTTTCTGTTTATGCTGATGCTGAAAGGCCCTTTAGGTATGTTTTAAGGACTGTATTATAAATCAAAATTAAATAAAGATAAGATAAGCCTGGTCTGGCTTATCTTAAATTTAATCCTGTTTTATAATTCGACCCTTAGTGGTCAATATAAATAAATAAATTACTTACCTAGGAAACGCAGCTTCATTTTTGGGAGCAATTCCAAGAACTGGAGTTTTCGACGAAATGTTTTATGTTTAATAAATATACCCTGTTTTAATTAAAAGAAGAAAAAAAAATACCTACCTATTATTGTTTAAACATATTTCCCCACTTCATGTTATTCGAGCTTGAATCATCATGCCCAGAAGCTCATCTTTCGATAGCCGTTAGCGGGCTTGCTCAATTTATTTTGTTATAGCCAGTCAGCCAGAACTTGTCAAATAATAATGACTTGTTAAATAGTTTTTCATTCCTCCAATATTTTTCATTATTTACTTGTTTTATTTCGCTTTCAACTGCATGGTCATATCACGACGGGGGTTTTACCCTCCATTTGTTGAAAATTCACTGACCAAAATTAAGCCATTATTAAAAAAAAAATAGTTGTGTTAAACATGACGCTTAACATCGTAAATATGTAAAGTGTAAGTTATTTCAAATATGTTTCCAACTATGGATTTTCCAATTACTGAAACACGTTAATCCTGTCAAACCACGACTTAAGTCTCGGGTGTCGTTTGTCTATTGATTGCGCTCTTACTATCTACAATTTACGCGAAGGAAAAATCATTACTACTAAATTAGTCAGCATTTCAGCATCATTATAAATTTGACGAACCTTGGCATGGTCTTTCTCAGAGACATTGATATTTTGACAGGACCCTTTTAATTTATTAATAATAATAATGATACTAATTAGTGGAAGGTAACCCCACCAGACGATGTTAATGCTCAAAGCACTTTCAACCACCTAACCCTCAGAGTCTTATTATTATGTGTTCATTATGCTCAAATAAATGAGGAAAAATTCATGCATTTATTACTTGTTACTCGTTGACCGCCCTCAGTAGCTTAATCGATAAAGCGGTAGACTAGTAACCTGGAGGTCGGTGGTTCAAGTCCCGGTTTCAGCGTAGATTTAGTAAAGCAAGTTTGAGCAGTTGTGACATTACGGAAGTGATTAACACAAATATGATAACTAAGTTGTTACTCGGTGGCGATGTACAGCAATGCCTCATTGTGACGAGTAGAGTTGGGAAAGAAATGTTTCTTGTATCCTCGGTTACCTTCCGGAAGGACAGTCCCTGGGATAAGTTTTTTATATTTAAAAAAATAAATAAAAGTTAGGAAAAAGAAATATGTAGGGTCATAACTCAGGTGCAGCCCTTGTTACTAGCTTACTAATGAGTAACAAAGATTGTATACAAGTAAAGTTTGTTTGTGACACCAAAAAAATGCGCATAGTTTAGAAACAAGGGTAGGAGGGGGGTGGGCGCAACATTAACAAATACACACGCATTAAAAAATCTTGCTACAGATTTGCTCAACACAGAACACGCATTAAAAATTCTTGCCATTTGCTCAACAAAGAGAAAAAGTAAACTTGGCAACAATGGTTTTCCAACTCACTCATTTCACGAACGCGATTGTGCTATACAGCGCCTGTAAACTATAGTAGATATGCAATGTGCTATATTCCGTTGAACTAAAACCGAAGTTCCATATAATTTGTGAATTCTAACGGGTCGAGAGCAATAAATTTTTAAATTCAGTCGAACCTGGATATAAGAGAACCATTTCAAGGTTAAATGTGCCTCTCTTTGAAGGAAAACATATAATCTCTTTTAAAGGGAAAGTTGGATGTAAGAGAAAAAAATCTGGTCCCTTGCTTGATTCTCTTATATCTAGGTTCGACCGCATTTAACAAATTTATTTTACGATAATAACGTGTATGTGTATGTTTGCGTGTACTTTTTGTACTGGTTTTCTACTAAATCTTCGATTACTTATTATTATTATTGAATTCCTTATTAATAGGACACATGTACAAATAAGTAATGATAAAAATTAAAATACAAATTTCTGAACAATATAAATGAGAAAAAATATAAGGAACATAGATAAAGTATATACAGATGTCCTAACTAAAGAGCGGCGTTAATGCGTATGGCAATTTCTTCCACCCAACCCTTCCACCCTCATAATGGAATTCCCTGTCTCGAACCGACAGTCTAAATAAAGCACTACTATACAGGCGCGACTGGTGGTAAAATGTTTTGGGGGTGCTCTTTCAGTATCTATTTGAGTTTGTTTACCATGCTAAGCAGGCAATCATTATAATTATGCATTAATTATTCTAGAAATTTGTGATAATTTTAATTGTGTACGAGCTAGGACTTGAGAAAATCCTCTCTTTTTCTTTTTCGTCTGGGGGTGCCGCAGTTCCGCAGCTCCTTAGCACCGGCCGCGCCTGCTACTATACTATACTATTTTTTAATTAAAAAAAAAAACCCCTCCTAAATAGGTCATATTTTAATTTGCTTTTCTTTTCTTTCTCCAGAATGACCAGTGGTAGGATAACCCAGCTGACGGATTTGAACGTGCACAATGAAGGTGCCCCAGCACTATTGCGTCTTGTTCGTAGCCACGGCAGGACTTCAGGGAAACCTTCTAGGCTCTGACGAACAGGAGATTATCCTTCTCATCTATGTGATTATTGACTCCTATGTAAATAAGGTGAGAAGACTATGTAAATAAAATGAGAAGACTATTTAAGTAAGGTGAGAAGACTATGTAAATAAGGTGAGAAGACTATGTAAATAAGGTGAGAAGACTATAAGCCGTGTTTTTCTTATGGATAAAAAAAAATTCCAGGGTCGGTATTTCTAAATATTTCCATTTTCTTCCAAGTTTAGCTAAGCCCACTATTCGTGAAAGAAAAATGCGTTTCGTTAGTTTTAAAGATGAAAAATGGACTTAACCTATACAAGAAATGGAAGCAAGAATTCCTCTTCTAAAAGAAAAATGACTTTCTTCCAGTTCGTCCATTTTATTCGTCCAATAAATAAGGTGAGAAGAGTACCTGTAAAATCGAAATTTTCTCCGCTGAGTTAGGACACCCTCGTTCCAGAAAGCACTCTCCTTTATAAGTTAGCTCTTAGCTTTGGGGAATTATGATGTAAATAAGAACAAACCAATAAAACAATTTATAATATTAACAATCAATCTCACTCATTATTTTTTTCTCTTCCAGATAATTGGTACCAAATATTATTTAGTCAAACCAAATTCAGCAGATATAAATGAAAATGTTCTATCTGAAGAAATACCAGTAGAATCTTCACTGAGCGAAGATCTAGTCAAAAATGGGATACCACTTCATTCAGCTCTTAGTCAAGTAAGATTCCATGATTATTTCATTTTTAACTTCTAGATTTATTCCAGATTTTTATTTTAAAAATAAAATAAAATATGATGAGTAATATGCTCCCTGTGAAAGTTAAAATAAAATTTCCTTAATTTTACATACTTTTTTTCTTCTAATCAGGTCGACAGTGGTCGCTATTTTTTAATCAGCTGAACATGATTGCTCTGTTGTTATTTTTAATATTTTATACAAAATATTAAATAAAACATTATTGGATTTCTAATATGAACCTTTTAACAAATAATGCTCTGTTGTTGATTGACATTTGGTTTTAGCACTGGTGCTTTGACGAGTGTATACATCGAAAATTCGGGTTTAATTTGTCCGATCTCTTTTACTTGAACTCCAGACAGACAATACTTCTTTTTTTTTAATAACGTCACTATTAAATTAAAATATTCAATTGTTGTAATAGTATTAAATTGTATATAAAAAAACTCCACTCTTGTAAGATAATTTTTTGTTGTTGTTGTGAGAATAGGAAATCTAAAGACACCCAGCCACCTCACTCCCTGGGGTGTGGGATTTTTACCCACTAAAAACCTATCCTCCGAAGACGTAGGAGATCCCGGAACCGTGTGAAACATTACTTCGGAAAAAGAAACTTACCCACTTTTCTTTCTCCCTTTCGCAGTTCAATGAGTACGCTCTCTCGCTGCAGATTCACACCAAACCCTCAGACTTTCAACTCATCACGGATGGGCAGCTACCAATCCGCCAAACACTTCATCCGGAAGTGAGCAAGAAAAATCTCGACCTACCCGTATACTATAATCATTTTCACGATCTGCGAAAACACTTCCGACTCTTTTACAACGTTCCTAAGGATCAGGAGCTGAACGTCCCCAGTGATCTCTTAAACTGTATCCTTTATAACTACAACAACTTTACCTAGTATCAATTTTTTTTTTTTTTTTTCAAGTAGGTACTGTCTACACACACCAAATTGAAAACCATTTTGTGCTATTTTTATTATTATTATCCATTTTACCAAGAGGATTTTTTTTATGTAAGTTCCTCCGCTATCTCCAGATTGGATCAATAATTATCCTAATTCCTCAGAACCAATGGGTTGTAATTATTATTATTATTATTCAACACTTTATTAGATATAAATGGACATATGAACAATACAAATAATTATTTTAACAATGAAGAAAATACAAACAAGATGAAGACGAGATGAAGAAGCACTTGTAGTCAAGTGGTTAACGCTCTAGTAATTCAGGTAGTGTAGGGATCCGTTGGTTCGAATCCCACCCAGTGCATGAATTTTTCCTCATTTATTTGAGTTTGTGAACACATAATAATAAGACTCTGAGGGTTAGGTGGTAGAAAATGCTGTGAGCATTAACCTCGCCTGGTGGTTACCTTCCACTAAATAGTGTTTTTATTATAAATTATGGCCAGTAAGTAATCTTTAGAGTAGTTTAGAGCTTTAAATCCATAGTTACTTATCAAAAGTATTGGAAGGCTAAATTGACAGATAGGAGAACCTAGTAACATTTCTTCTCAAATTCTATTGGTTCATTCATGTCAGTTCATCTAGTCTAGAGTAGAGTATCTAGATGAGACCTTTAATTTCATACCCCATTTCATAGTAGGTAGATCATGTCGTGATTATGGAGATCCCTTGAAAATAAAAGACTTTTATTTTAGTTGCGCCGTCGTCACGTATAGAATTGGTTTGGTTGATATGATTTCTCCAATTTTTTCTTTTTCGTTAGTTGGAAAATTTCTTGTTCTGTTAAGAGTGATAAATTCATTAATGTCACAATCGCTGGTTAAAGTAGCTACGATTCTTACGAATTATGCACGAGATACCCATTTCACCTAAGTCGGACCCCATCCGTACTTTCCTAATCAGGTGCTGACGTCTCACGAGGAGAAACTGAACTAGCAATATCTGACACATTGTTTACATTTTCTCCCGGCTTATAAATCATAAACCTTAGTGTTGCGATTTCATGGTAGAAACTTTCAGTACATTATTGAGGTCGTTTTGCTGTGCTAAGATTATTTGTGTTCCCATTGATGTTACAAAGTTCATGATGAAGTGTTTTAACTAGTTTACAGTTCTTCAGTTAATCAAGGTAATACACTGGAAATCTAGGAATCGACAGGTAATTTCACGAGACAGTAGAAATCGGGGAATTTTGGGAAAACTGGTAGTCAGGGAATTTTTCAAATTGAGTTAAAATAGAAAAATAGATATAATCTGAGGTAGTCGAATTATCATAAAAGTGTAGTTTTTTTTCAATGCGGTGAGCACAATTTCTTGCACTTTAATCTTAATAGTAGGCCTTAATAGCACTCAGCATTTTTATTGGATTTTACTTTTTATATTTGTCAAACACCTGTTGGTGCATCAGATTTCATTTGGATTTCTAGATTATAAAATCCAAAGTTGTCAAGTAACTCAAATGTAAATTAAAAAAATTCATACCTATTTCATATTAATTTTGTACGAGTATTTATAATAATTATGTACTTTACCATTGAATTTTGTTTTGGTCACAGTAAGATGAATATTATAGTTCTTTTGTTGTTTTGTAAATGTGTTTCATAATGTTATTATATCACATTATTTTTAATTTACAAAAAATCCAATATTTCATAGCCACTGGTCGTTGCTCACATCAAACCAGATTCAATTTAAAGAAAAATCCTCACGAAATAGAACCCCCATACCTAACATACAAAGTATATCCAGGACCTTTAAATCCAATCCCACCGGGATTCAAACCTAGGTCTTCAGTGAGCAAGTCCAGTGTTCTAACCACTCGACAAGAGTGACTCCTTAATTTTTATTATGAAGAAAACCGGGCGACTGATTCTTTTGAAAGATTCTATCACCAGGAAGCAATACACTATCATACGTGCAATGTAAATCACTATTTTCCTTCATTTAAAAGATTTCCTCGAAAAAATACCCATTATTTCTCTTGTTGCTTACAGTCCTACAGGGTCCGTACAGTTCTACAGAATCCAATAATTTTGCATATTTTTAACATGAAAAAACATTGAAACCCTAAAATAACCTCATGTGCAATGTAGGTATTTTCATAATATTTTTTTTTTTTTTTTTGTACCACCTTTTTCTGTTTCTTACTCGTAATACCTCGTGACCAATACTAACATATAATATCTTCATCCTCCTTATAGCTAAATCTCTTTCCTTAATAATAAATCTTTATTATGTTTCACAGGTCTAGGCCCTTTCTATTGTATACTCTATGAATTAGATTATAGTTTCTAGTATTTAAAATAGTTTGTAAGAAAATGACGTTGTATACATTCAAACATGAATATTTATGTACAATAAAATATTTAATAAATAAATAAAAATAAATAAATAATACAATAATGTAATGCCCGGTAGACGAGTGTATATTGACGGGTTTGGCCCTATTTACATTTTCAAATAAAATAACAGATAAAATTGATACTCAAGTACAAATATGACAAAATACTGAAATATAAAAAACACAATGATTTCATTTCAAATAGTCCACGTTAGAAGCAATAAAAAAATGGGGCGTTCAACCCTCGTTTTGTTTTCTTGGCGTCGCGAAACTTGAAAAACGTTGTTCATTGCGAGTAGAGTGTGATGACTTCATTCCGAACATCCTGCTCAATCCTGGACCTTATCCTCTTATCATGCGATGTCTCACTGGGTTTACTGCAAGTTTCTTTGCTCTAATATCAGGTAGCCGCCGCTGGTATTATCTTATCTACTTATTGTACGAGTAACTTATTCTCGACTGTATTACCATTCTCGTTTTGTTTCAATATCAATCTACTTGCTCCCAACACTAGATTTTAATAATAAAAAATAATATCACAAATTGGACTTTAATTTTAATACGTAACAAGCGTTTTGAGATTATCTCCGGTTATTCCTATGAATATAATGAACTCCATTTTTCTTTTCTCATTTCCCAGTGTGTTGCCAGTGACAGATTTGTGTTTCTAGCCAGACGAATTGCATTGTGTGTAAATTATTAATGTCGTTTTCTGTGTTGAAATAATTATTTATATTCAATTTCATGATTCACCAATATTGTGACCATTTTCTTCGTGTCATTCCCAAGGTAAGGATTAAATTGAACGCATCAAAATCTATGATTCTAATAGTGCCCCTTATTGCTGGCGAACTAGATATCAATTGAAATTTTGCTTTAAAACACAAAGCTATTTTTTTAAGAAAAAAAAATAATTCTCACAATCCATCTTACATTTATACATTATACAAGAGTTTTACAAAATATTTCATTGTTCTGCATCCATATAATTTGTGGAGATTTCAAAATATTGGTCAATCTACTAGGATTGTCCAAACTTCATAAGAAACGCCCTTTGAAAATATTAAAAATAAATTAAATAAAAATACATTACTTTTTTGTAGAATCCTCATATTTTTCCACACTATTTTGAAAAAAATGTATGTATCTGGATATCATTTATTTATACAGTTTTTGTCTTTGTATGGGATAATGGGACCCTAACCAGCTTTCAGAAGAAAAAAAGAGACTGTCATTAGTAGTCAGATGCAAATGAAAGGCCAAGTGCTTTCCTACTATTTTTTGGAGACTAATTTCAAAGATTTTTTTAAGTCTATGAATTTTTTTTCTTCTTCTTATAATATCCGGTTTGAATGTTGGTGCAAAACAGTTTGACCACTGTTTTGCTGACTGCTGATCAGAAGAGTGTTGTTGTCTAGTGGAACCATGTTGTCATGTTTTTCAGTCATGAAATCTTTCTTCTACTCTTTTATACAAATGAGTAAAAAAGAAAAACATTTTGGATCTTATCCATCTTAAAAAAATGTTTTGGCCTACAGTTTACACTAATGTTATTTGTTTGTTGGATCATTCGAGTTTCTAGACAGTATCACAAGTAGGTAACATTAGCAATTCTACTTGAATCAGGAGTATGAAGGTAAATAGTTAACCTTTTAGTTAGGGACTTTGTATCTCTTGCCGTTGAAATTGAGTGAATGTTAGAATGTAATAATTTCATTTGGTTTCCTGACTCAGACCTTTCAAAAAAGTATTTTGAGATGTATCCAACTTAGAAATTCTTTGATATTTATGGTACCTACTATTTTGAAATTTAAATTTTGCGCTTTGACCTTTCCAAAAAAAAGCCTAGACCTACATCCAAGGGTGTTTAAGGTACTGATCGAATTAGTTTTGTGGACATTTTACCATCAATAGCGTCTGCAGGGCTCTAAAAAACTCTACATACCTTGTTATTTATTCAATTGTAATTACAAATGCTTTGGATTGTATTTCCCACTAGGCGGAAATGTCAACTTTTCAGAAATCCCAAGCCCCCACAATTCACGGCTTAAACTACCCCTAGGGTTATTGGTACCTACTATTGGTAAATCCCATGGCATATTTTTGGGTACACGCCGGATGAGCAGAATAATGCTTTGGTGGTTTCGGCTAAGGTCTCAAAAGAACAAAAAAATGAGAGGTCTCGCCACTTTACCGCCAATGCATAGATAGGTCGGCCCACGTGGAAGAATGTTTACGAAATGCGATTCTGCAGGAAATGCACAATGTATAAGCGAGATATGTGATATTGATATGAATAGGGTGGAATAGATTTGTTTTCATCAAAGATTTTGTTAGCACAATACGTAGGTTCTGCTGAAGTGAGTGAAAAAAAAAATGGTGGTCGGATCGTATGATTCATAGCTGTTTAATTCAAATATGGCGTCAAATTTTTGAAATACTCGTATTTGAAGCTGAAAAGTTTGTTCTCACTTTTGATACGCCAATAAGTCTGGTATGTGCGAAGGTATCTGCTAATGCAAAGGTAGTTTTGAATTTTTTTTATTAAATAACAAATTACCCCAAATTATGAATAGAGATTAATTTGAGTTTGTTTAAATTTATAGGTTTTTGAGATATTATTTATCGAAAACAGTTTTTTACTATCTCTCATTTCACTACTCCACATAAAACAGATATTTATCACGCTGTAATTTACAGCTTGGACATTTCTTTGGGTTCCTGAATAATAAAATAATAAGGTTTATACATATGTTTACATCTACAAACTTTTCAATATCATGTCTTTCAAGATGTAAAATAAGGAATGTATAAACTACCTGTCTCTAATATGGATCCTTAACTCCACTACACGTACAGATTTAAGTATGACTTACGATGAAGACTCGTCATACTTCATGGAGAGCAAAAAAATGTCAACATTCATTAAGTCATATTTTAGTGAGGCGAAAAAAAATGGTCGCCATAGTTCAAAGGCTTATTGCTGATGGTAAGATTCCAGTCGGACTGTCTATTATTTTGTCTGTCTGTATATCTGTCTGTTGAGTTTGTCCGTCAGTATGTATTTCTATCTATCAGTAAGTTTTCTGTATGTCTGATTGTTGGTTTGTCGGTCTGTCTGTATGTTTGCATGTGTGTAATCAATAATTAACTGTGCTTGTCTTAACCACAAAATTATCTCCTCATAAGTATCTATTTGTCAAATAAATATTATCTGAAAAGCCCTTTTTGGAACATAATAAGTTGTCAAAAGCAAACCTATCACCAAAGACTAAAAAAAATGAGTATCATACAATTCATACATCAAAATTGGTCCAGTGGTTTTTCTGTAGGGGAGTCAAGTTCGAATAAAAACAAGCAGCAGAAATTTAAAAATGGTCAATTTGATAAGCGACTATCTCCAGTTTTACTCAAACGATTTTCACGATTTTTTTAATCCTTATTTAAAAGATCGTCCCTTTCCGATAAAAATATAATCCTTTTATCTATCTTTTATAATTATTTAGCTAAGCAGACGTGAAATCGGTACATTGTGCTGTGACGTATAATATCTCTTGGTAGGGTCTTCTTATTTTTTGACTTGGTGGGGCGGAGCACTGCCGCGATACTAAACATAATTATATTTTATGATACACTTTTACAAATATATACCTCATAATTATAAACATTTTAGGTACATATATTTAAATAATACATTTAAAAGTGAAAATTTCCCTATAACGTGTAGGTAAAACTTTAGGAAAAAAATAAAACAAGGAAATACTCGTCCTATGGACAGTAGAAACTAAAATAAGGAAAATAAAAAGGAGTAGTGGCTCAATTGGATAAAAAAATACTGAAAATAGTCATATAGTTTCCTATTGACTAATTGCTATGAACATTCACCCGGTAAAAATCAAACAGACGGACTCACTAAGTGACGTTGTGGACAAAAGTGCTGACGCCATCAAGTCAGTAAGCCATCGCGCTGTCTTACAGCAGGAATTTCTCCCTCCTTAGTAGTTCTGGCGGCTTCTTCACTTCAGTTCGTTCTGTTGACTGGGATTTTATTCCTTCTTTGTTCAAAGCATTTTAGTTTTCATTTCTCATTCAAACGAAAGTACATGTCTTCGACAATGTGTAACTGAACTCCTTTTAATAGATTATTTTTATGTGTTTAAAATTGTGTCATTTGATTTCGTGTTGTTTGCAGGTCATTGTTTTGTGAATCCAGAACCTGTGAATGTCATCCTTGAGCCTGGTATTTAGTAAGTATGAGTTATGACTATGAGACTTAGCACGAAATTCTAGGGTTTTCAAAGTGTAATTCACTTTCAAAACACCAGAAAACGTTTGGGAAACCCTTTTTCTATTTCAGTCGAACCTGGATATACCATACTAGTAATAAAAAAGGCTTTACAAAAAGTTGTACATATAGGTACAAATTTACAAAATGTGTTGAAGGTCTGTGTTTTTAAAGAAAAAATGCATCTCATTCGTAAACATAAAACTGAATTAGCAAAAGTTTTTTTTTTTTAATTAACATTCCGTTATAAATACATAAAATAAAGAAGTTTAGTAGCAACTAGAACCATTTTTAATGTTGGAAAAATTCTACTTACAAAGACGAATAGTATGCGTCATTTATCACTTACATGTGTACATATTTGTGAAAGGCTTAAGCTAAAGTGCTGAAATTAATATTTGCTTTTTCTTCTTTGGATATTCGATAGAATGGAGGAAGAAGTAATGGAGAACTTGTAATGCCTCAAACCTGCCCCGTAAAATCGGCCATCTTAGTTATTTTTAACATGGAGAAAATCACAACAATAACAATTTCATTGTTCTACTTAAATGCTTTTTAAATGTAGTAACGGTTAACGGTAGGCATATTCGATAGTTATAGAACAGATTTATTGCCCATGAGATATACGTTATGACGTCGCCATTACTTATTGCTCCATGAATAGACCTAAGACTGTAGTGAGGTTCTGTTTCGAAATGGGAACTTTACAAATTGTTCGTTTAACTATTCGTGTGTAAGTTTGGTCCGCGTTCTGTTTTAAATTAGGTACTGTAAGATTTTACAATCTGTTTGTGTAGTCTATTTATTTGTAATTTTTGTCAGCGTTCTGTTTAATGGAAACTATACGAATTGTTTGTGTTGTCTTATTTGTAATTTTGGTCCGCGTCCTTTTTTTAAATGGGTACTGTACGATTTTCAATTCGTTTGTTTGTCTATTTGTGTGTTACTTTGTAAGTTTGGTCCTCAATTATTCACAAACGCATGCTCTGTTTTAACGAAACATGACATATATTATGGGGTCTTGAAATTTTACCTATTGTTTGTTTTATTTTATTTTTGTATTTTGTACTTCCTTTTCTTAAATTTATATTGAGGGGGTACTCTGTGACCAAAAGACTTGATACCCTCAAGGCACACGAAGTGGACTATCAAATAATTTGATTTTGAAATCCATGATATGGGGTATCAAACCAAAGTCTTGTTAAATATCATATTTTGAATTACACGATAAGATGGTCTATTTAACTTCTAATAGACCTTAGATTTTAGCATTAGATATTAGAAGTTACTAGCCACGCCGAAAAAATCGACAGGTTAAAATCGAAAGATAACGTACTTAGCCGGTCTACAAGAATATTTTATTTGGATAGGGATACTTTAAGTTTTGACGAATAATAGACTTCAAAAATTAATAGAAATATTTAAAGAATAGCTAAGATGGGATTATGAAAAGGGGGAAAAAATACAAAAAGACACGGCTATCCACCAGCCATGCCTGACCAAATATTAAAATCTTTAAACTTGGGAAAATTATAAGAAGAACAAAGAGGCATTGTCGTATCCATCAGTATGGCCATGTAATTCAGTCCCAATGCAAAGTACGGGCAAACAGCTTGTTTTAGTTATAGAAAAAATATGAAAATTTGAATTTAAATCAAATTGAATTAAAAAAAAAAATGTTCTATTCTTTTTCAGTTCAAAAGATGAAGAAGTAGACAACAATCACGTCGTGCGAGTTCGAGGTTTACCCTGGCAATCATCTGATCAGGACATAGCAAAGTTCTTTCGCGGCTTGAATGTTGCCAAGTAAGTTTCAATATATTTTTTTTTGTTTACATGATGATACCAGATGTTTGATGCCAGCTGAGTAGAAATAAATTTCCAGCTGCAAAAACCAGGGTAGTAAAATAGACTAGCCATCTCTACTTTACAGTATAATATCTTGTGAACGATAAAATAAATGGCTTACTTTATCTAGCACTCTAGCTCAGTCATAAAACATTTATAAAAATTGGCATTGCTCCTTAGAATCCTGTCAGTTGACTTCATTTAAAAAACATAATTCATTAATATTGTTATTTTATAGGTCTGAAATATCAATAAAAAAATAACACCGAACTCATTAGGTTGATCGATAAGGCGACGGACTTGTAACGTGGAGATCGGTGGTTCAAAGTCATTAAAAATTTAGTAGTGTATGAATATCAGTAATATCACGAAAGTTATGAACTATGATAACTTTAAAAAAAAAAAAATAACAATGGGTTTCCATGTCATGTGCATTGAACATTTGAAAAAGTTAAATTGAAATAGAAAAGCCAATTGTATTGTAGACGTTACTAAAATTAGGTACCTATAGTTACAACAAATCATTCAACATTTTTTGTTTTGTTTTTTTTTAAACATTTTATTTATTTATTAACAATATTGGATTTTTACAAAGGTTCTTTTCCTAAGCTAATGATAAAATCAGGGATAAGAATTAAAATAACATTTGTTTAAACCAGTATCATATTATTTTTCACAGGGGTGGAGTAGCTCTCTGTCTCAGCGCTTTTGGACGGCGGAACGGCGAAGCAATAGTTAGATTTATAGATCAAGAGCAAAGAGACATGGCGTTGAAGCGGCACAAGCATCACATTGGCAAGCGGTACATTGAGGTGACCAAAGCGACGGGTGAAGATTTCATCAATGTTGCTGGAGGAAACAGTAACGAGGCTCAAGCTTTTCTCACCAGAGGCGCTCAAGTCATCATTCGGATGAGAGGTCTACCGTATGAATGTACCGCTAAACAAGTGGTAAGTGTTCAATGTGAAACTTTAAGAAGCCTTTCAAAGCCTAGGAGAATTACCTTTGCATAAATGTTTACTACAAAATAAATAAAACTTATTAAAACTTCTTTTGAAAAGTAAATGGGGGGCAGTCAGAATGAATAAACTTTTGCCAGGACGCAGAAAATAAATGAATTATTTTAAAAGTAAATCCAAGCAGAGAAGAAATTAATCATTTTGATTGTAAATCTGCCTTTATTGATAAATGACAGAAGATAGCGAATTTTCGTTTTCGACATTTTTATACCACAAATCAAGTGTGAAAATAAAAATGGAATTTTAAAAGATGAAGAAACAGTATACCATTTTTTTTTTATTTTTTTTTTTGAGCTTTTAAAAAACCTATACCGTCCCGAGATGATAATATTATAGGTACTCTGTTTATCTATATTTCTTTTTTTAATTTCAGATTGAATTTTTCGAAGCCGGGGTCGAAAATTCGTGCAATGTGATGGACGGTGAAGAGGGAGTTCTCTTTGTTAAGAAACCAGATGGAAAAGCCACTGGAGACGCATTTGTTCTATTCGAAAAGGAAGAAGAGGCCGATAAAGCTCTAAGTAAACACAAAGAATCTATTGGCGTTCGTTACATAGAGCTTTTTCGCAGTACAACAGCCGAAGTTCAGCAAGTACTTAACAAAACGATGGAAATCCCGAAACATAACATCAATGCGTCTAATAATGGACTAACTGCTCAACAACCTATGCTCTCGCGTCTTGCCCAAGTTCCTGTCCCGTATTTGCCTCAACATATAATTACTTCGGGAACTCGTAAGGACTGTATTCGTCTTCGCGGATTGCCTTATGAAGCTCTGGTAAGGCTCTTTTTTTTGTCGATGATTGTAATTGTCGAGTGATATTAGCTAACTGTTTTTAAGTATATTTTTGGAAGTATATGATATATTTTTGGAAATATATCCAAGAAATTAGCCCTTGCTCAAATTCTGCTAGTATCAAATTAATTTTTATAAGCTGTACAAAATAATTTCTTACCTACCTGGTCCGATGAGTATGATTTTCTTTTGTTCTTTACTGGACAAACTTTTACTTTGGGGCAGTGTTGAAGTTTATATTTTAATTTTAATGTAGCATTTAATGAAAAGGGTCATTTTCTCCAAAATCAAGTAACAGTCAATATAGGTATGTAATCACTAATTTCTAGAATACGAGTAACATAAAGAATAAAAATATCTTTTCTTGTTCTTGCATTCTTTAGGACATCTTAATGTAAGTATAAATGTTATCTACTTTCATTCAACATTTAATGTGTAAATATTAGTCACAATCTAAAACTATTTTTTGTGAGAACCTCATGGGATCTATTTACTTTATTAAAAAATGTGAATTTATATTTACATGAGTAGGTACTTGATAAGGTACAGTTGATATACCTGTTCATAAGGCACATTTTTTACAAGATTTCATGGACCACTTAGTTCATATTCATCGTCCATACGTTTTCATGTGAAAACGTAGCTCAGTGGTGAGATGATCGCTTGAAATGTAGAAGGTTCCGGGTTCGAACGTCAAACCTCAAAGACAGAATTTTGGTTTCTGTTGTTTGTAAGGAACACCTTCCGTTACGCTCGTGTTGACTCAGCACTCAATGGGGAAGTACTGTGTCACTTCTCGCCCATCAGAGGTTAGACATACTATGAGATGGGCAAGATAACACACAGGCTACAAGTGTCTACAGTAGTAGCTACTGTTTCATTGCTAGGAAATAAAAAATACTTTAAAACACTCATCTTGAAAATGAAAAAAAAAAAAAAAAAAAAAAATCTAGGCTATTGTTCAAATTTATGAGATGTTTTTACTTCATTGACAAGAGTTATTTACCTTGTAGAAAAAATCATTATGAAACATTATATAAAAAAAAATCATAGGTACATTGGGTGGAATTCAAACGAATGATTCACCACGCTACCTGGATTACCAGACTTAACCTCTCGACCACCATTGCATGTACTTTTTCGAATTTAGACATATAAATCCAAATTATTAGCTATTTCTATGTTCAGTCTGATAACAGTCAGCTGAACTAACTAAACATGATAAGGTTTTCAATAGTTGGTACATGAATACATGATTAAACCGACATACTGATAGTCCAAGCAAATACAATATTTTTTGTTGGTTAAAAATGTAATCTTTGTTAAGTTTGATTGTGTAATGATTTTTTTTCTTCATTTTCTCACAGGTTGAACATATCCTAGAGTTCTTGGGAGAATTCGCCAGTAACATAGTATATCAAGGTGTACACATGGTGTACAATGCTCAGGTTAGTGAACTATTTAACGGCTCTAGATCCAAAAACAGTATAATAAAAGGGCTAGACCCATTTTACAAAAAAAAATAAAAAAAAAAGATCCAAAAACAGTACTAGTAGTAATTATTTAAAATGTTTAACTAGATAAGGAAGAAAACTAAATTATGTAAGAAATTGTTGAAACCATCTGTATATCTAAATTTTCCAACAAAATTATATGTGTCCCATATCAATGCTTAGTATCAGTTGGTGAAAAAAAAAAATAATAAAAAAATTGGTACTTCAAAACTTTTAACACACCAACATTTCATCTCATTAATGTCACTTTTTTCAATATGTGGCTTATGACTATTCTTTATCATCTTCGTTGTTAACGATATATTTTCTTCTCAACAGTTCATATGTATAAAAGGTATATGATGTTTTTGTATACTCTTTATAAATAATACCTATGACAGTTGAAATTTTTTATTGCTTTTATAATTCTCAGGGTCAACCATCAGGTGAAGCGTTCATTCAAATGGACTCGGAGCAGAGTGCTTTCTTAGCAGCACAGCTACGGCACAACCGATACATGATATTTGGTAAAAAGCAGCGCTACATTGAAGTGTTTCAATGTAGCGGAGAAGACATGAACCTTGTGCTCAACGGAGTCTTGCCTCCAACAAGCCCCGCTATTAGTCCTGTGGGAAAGACTCTTCTCTCTCCTGGTATGTTGCCCCCCTCTCAAACGATGTTTCCTCCCAACACACAAATTAATTCGGGTCTTCCAAACTTAGATCCTTTGGTAAATGCTCAATTCTCTCAAGCACTTGCTCAGGCACAATTTGTTAAATCACAACAAGACAATATGATGCTAATGAATCAAATATCTATGCAGCAGCATATGGCAGCTCTCAAACCTCCTCCTATGGGTTTAAATGGACACGCGCAAACCTTAATTCCTGCTCCCTCTCCTAATTCTCTCATGTCACCTCCTCTAAATACAAAATCAGCTGCCTCAACCATGCCTTCAAATTATCAATCAATGCCCGCTGTACCCACTTCATCAGCATATTTATCTCAATTAACACTACCCTTGAACATTAATACTCATCATCTTCTAAACCCCATGAACCAGCAATCCCCTTTGGTTTTCTTCAACATGCCTAGAATGCCAATGACACAATTTGTTCCCAAGTTTCCCATGTCGCAATTGAATCAAAATCCTACTATGTACACTATACCCACTGCTCACGGCAACCCTACTGCTGTTGTGCAAAACATTCAACAAAACAATATGTTTAATATCAAAAGATCATGGGATCAAGCTTTCTCTAATATAAACATGGAAGCATCCTTGGCAAAGAGGCCTAATAATTCAGTGCATGCTACTTCATCTCTCTATACCTCCCCTCCTCCTACAGGCACTGTGTCTACTAGCGTTGGTGCTGAACATTTGGGCTTCCCTGCAACTCATTACTATCCTACCCTTTGAGCAGGTGCTGGTGGGATTTTGAGTGGTGGTGTACATAAAAAGACATCAATTTGAACATTTTTTTTAATAAAAGGAGTTCCCTTTTTAAGGGAAAAAGAAAAGAAAATAATGATACTACCATTACAGTGAAGGTGATAGCATTTTTTCTTCTTCTTTTTTAAAATATTAATTATACTACATGTTACTTAACACAGCACATAATATCATTCTGCAGTTTTGCATTAAAATTTGATCAGTATTTTCTAATTTTGGGAATTTTTGGAACGCTATGGTGGTAACATGTCAGATAGAAATTTGATTCAGGGGTAACTATCTTCCTCATAGTTCTTTTCTAATATTTTTGTTGCTTGTTATTTTTTTAATTGTGATGGTAACTTTTTGGTTGAAATTCGTAAGCAGGAACACGAGGGACATCTTTAAAATGAAACCAACAACTCTCAATCAAACTACGAAAAATATCTTGCTCTAGATATAGACAGCAATTGTGTTTCAGTGAGAAAAAATAATTAGTTTCTCTTTTGATTTTTATCACTTATCTTTCTTCCAAATTCTTACTTATCAGGAAACTGATAATTCGAGCCGGAGAGTTGTTTGGTCAGAGCGAGTGGTGCGCACTGTTGTTTAATCCTGCTTGACAGCTCTCTTTAACTCCGTCACCTTGTAAAATTACCTTTTTAAAAAGAAGGAAAAAAGTCAGCATTTTTGTTTTTGTAATGATTTTAAATAACTACGAGTGGACAACTGGAATTTTTACACGACCAACTTTACAAGCTTTGACAGCTCCTCTAATATTGAAAAAATGTTGAGAAAAACAACTTTTTCCTGTTTTGAATCTATGAACATTTTCTTCGTATTATTCTTGAGCTAATTATGTATTTCAAAACATCTTGGTATTTTCTAAATTTAAATTATAAAGAATCTTCCGTAAAATTATCAAATTATTCGTGTTAAAATTCAGTTTTCCATCTTCAGTAAATTTCAAGTTATCACAGAAATGAAAATGTTTGGTTTTACATTGAACACGTGGTAAATCTGAAATCCTGAATTTTAGATAACTCAAATCCAGCAAAACCGTTGTTTTTCATAGAACCCCTCTTAGATTGATCTATTAATTAAAAATAATCCATCGAGAGTTAGAGTATCAGTTGTAAATATTGATATTTTCACAAATACATTATATTTTACTTTTTTAGAATCAAACATGATTCTAATATCTTATTCATCTACATAATTCATGAAATCCTATGAATTACTATTTGTTAAAATCTCAGTTTTCCATTTATAATAGTTTTGAAGTTACTATTGAAGTGAAATTGTTAGATTTTATTTTGTTATCTAGAATTCATGACTATTAATTCACACTAAGCAAAATAGTAATTTTGCATAGAACGCCTTCTCTTTTTTTTTTGTATTATTGCTTAACATAAATTGTAATTATAAGTATTTTCTTAATCACTATTAGTACATGAGTTATAAAATATTTTACTTACATTCCGGTCTCAAACATGATTCCAATATCTATTTTTGTAATTTATGAATGTCTTTTACTAAGACATGAGTTATAAAATATTTTTCCTACATTCCAGACTCAAAAATGATTCTAATATGAAATGTATTTTTACCTTATTTCTACATATATTTATGAAATCCTTCAATGAATTTTACTACTTGTTGATTTTTTTTAATTATAGTTTATTGACAAAGTGCTGCTAGCCTTTGTCAGCAAGTGCATTAAAAGTTTTGTAATGCAAAATAGCATTTTTTTTTTTCTTGACAGATCAATGTATTAATATTACCCCAATTGTTAATACAAATTTAAAAGTGCAAAATTCAATACTTCATCTTGTTTTTATTAAATAGACAAACATTGTTATCTTACTTCATGATAGGCAATCTGTATCTACCTATTTTGGTTTTTAATATGTATGGCACAATGAGGTAAGGGTTGTATTTTCTTTCTGTAAAGGTAACGCTTTTGGTTTTAGGAGGAGAATATTTTTAGGAATTTAAAGGTACACACTAATAATATCAGTTTCAAAAAGTTGCAAAATACTCGCATGTTTTTATAGACCCAAGAAAAATGATTTACAATATTAAAACTTCCTTTTTAATTTATTGTTCACATCATTTACCCTTAAGAATAAAGATGCTATTGTTCTTGTCGGAGTTAGCTATCAGGAGAAACTCTGGTTACATGGTTTGAGCCTGGTCACTGAAAAAAAAGAATGGTTCATTTGTATTGGTTTCAGAAATTATGAGTCTACTATGCGAGCATCATTTATTATTTATATCTTGTACATGTACACTACGTATGTACAGCCATTATTTTAATATCTGTTAAGATTCAACCCCATTACGGGCGAGTTGCTCATTTTAATATCGTGAAACCTGTGAAAGCATTATCATAAAGTGGTGATTTTACTTTGGAAAGTTCAAGTTTTCAGTATAAAAAATGATTCCCATTTTTCTAAATATCTGGTTACCTATGTTAAGTGATTGGTGATGTGATTTTTTTTCTCTCCTTTTTTCCCTTGAGGAAACCATTAATCGTTAACATTTTGCCTTCTTTGTACAAAATTGCTCTAACCTAAAAGTAAAGGGTTTTTCCAACAAGAAATCATTTTTGAGATGAGTGCCGTACGCCGTTGCCGTACAAATCAAAATATTTAATGCTATTACTAGTATGTTATTTGAAATTCAAGGGGGAATTTTCAAGCAATTGTTGGCACCTAAAAGTCTTATTTCCATTTAAAAATCTTGAAATCGTTATATTTTGGTGATTTTTTTTGTGAACTAACATCTAGTAATTTGGGCGTATTCACTTTTCAATATTACCCACTTTGGAATCCTTTTGGTATCAGATAGACTTAACAACAACAAAAAAAGAACTCTCTAAATTGGAAAAACCCTGAGTGCGTTTTGAAACGCAATCGTAACTATTTTCTATTTATTTATCACTATTTCCAAATTTTCTATATCACTAACTTATTATTTTGTCAATTTTTCATGTACGTTTTTTTTTCATAATGTGGTTGAGTTTTTTGATGTCTTAAGATTTCAGGGTTGTTAGTTTAAATTGGTCAATGTGGTGCAGTTTTCTTTCACAAAAAAGAAGGGGATAATGGATATAATAAAGGAAATTATTATTATGTTACATTGAATATTCTTGTTGCAGATACAAAAGATAACGTAATTTTTAGCATAACGCCAAGGTATTTTTATTTTTTGCATCTTGTCTTTAATTTTAATGAGTTTGTAAATTGTTTCATTCCATGCTGTTTTCTGTACCTCTACTATTGTTTTGTTTGGTGAGCGGGGCCTCTTTTAATTACCAAGGTAGGTGGTTTTCTAATCTTCTTTATATATTTATATAATTTTTTATTTATTTTTTTGTCTTAGTACATGAATATCTTTAAGATTGAAATCATTTTTGTTGATTTTATTGGATTATTATGGTTTGAAAGTACTAAATGTAGCATTTAAAGTTATGCTATCCACACGTGTACATTACTTGTCCAACTTGCTTTTTATGTTTTTGGGGTTTGAATTTAATTTCACAGCTCTAAAGTACAGTAACTGATGTTCAAGTAACCCACTAAATGGAAACTTTTTTAAGTGTTGTATCGGTATATGCAAAAAAAGAACCTCACTCAAACTAACAAGATTTTAGAAAAATTAAGAGGGATATAAAAATCTCCCCTAGGCACAATTTATTAAATGAAATATATTTAAATGGTGTGAAAAAATATGTGCCTACACCGATCCAATTACTTTTTAAAAATTTATCCAAAACTTTCTGTATTTTTGAACCTTTTTTCGTTGGAATGTTTGTTTGTTTGTTTATTTATCTATTGCCTTAATACTCTTGGCTTTCGTCTATTGTCCTCTATTTTTTTTTAACCATTTCAATAACGCTCTCTGTGTTAAATACAAGTCAACATACCTGTGCTTGATTTGTTATTGGTAACTTCAAAGAGCCATTCAACATAATAAGTAGTAAAATCTGGACAGCCTTAAATCAATTTTGGACAGCACCTTAGATTATTCATTCTCAAAAACTATCCATCAGGTTTATGAGACATTTTTGTCCATTTCAATGCAGTAATTAATAAGTAATATAAAATATTCATTAGTTTATACGTAGAATAGTCATAGTCTTATTATTTATAATACAGCCTTATAGTGTGTAAAGTTACAAATCATTGTTTGATTGAATCTCTCGTGTACTGAGCCGCAAAGGTTGAGTTTCTCGTTAATATCTCCTCAATAAAACTTTCTTATTTGAGTGTGGTTGGAAACCTTGTATTGAGTATAATCAGTATAAACAGAAAACTGAGAAGTTGTACTAGCTGTAAATGAATATCAGAACATACCTGGACAGCTGTACCGAGCGTATTTGCTCTCATCAGCAGGTAATAGTTCTGAGTATCCATGCCATCAACTAACCTCTCTATTTTAATCAGTATAAACAGAAAACTGAGAAGTTATACTAGATGTGTATTCGGATCATACTTATTTTTTTCGTGTTAAATTAGTTTATATGGGGGTCTAAGGGGTCTTATCTATGAAATTCCCATGTGCTTCCATAAAAATATTTCTAACTATTGCACCTTTGTGGCTTGTACAGGAAGAGTTTCACAAAGCAGTTTTCTTTTGTAACTGGACAGACTAAAAATTTGACCGCCTTACTTATTTGTCTTCTTTGCAACCATTCCAGGGATTCCCATGATGGCACCTCACCAGTTCGGTGCCCCGCGACCCCCTCCCTTTTCTCATTTCGGCGCCCCGCGTCTCCTCGCCCCCCCTACCTCTTTCACCTCTCACCCCCACCCCCGCGCCTTCCTCTACTGGCCCTACCCTTCCCCCCTGTCTCCCCCACCATGTTTATTGTGCCCGGAAATCCACCGACCCCTCATCAGCCATCGCACCCCATGCACCACGCGCTGGACGTAAGTAGTTCCAGTATGGTCTTTTATTTTTTGGTAAGATCCCTCCATCCACCCCTGTTGGGCGATTTAAAGGGGGCACCTGCTGGCAATAGCCTCAATCCACCTTCAAACCTCCATACAGTCATCTTACTTTTTTTTTCTTCAAATTATATTATAATATTAATAACAACAAGTCAATTTCATCTATGAGCCTCCTAATGCAATCTACAGCAAAACCATACTGATTATTACTTATTAGTCCCTGTCCACATTTGTTCTCAATATTTCGTTTTATGATTCTTTCAATAACTTTTCCAGCTCTGGCAGCATTGTAAGTGGTCTTCTAGATTTAATATCTTTAGGATCCTTGTCTTTGGCTTTAAGTATAGCTTTCAAAATTCCTTTTTTCCAATTTCGTATTGCAGTATAAATCTGTATAAACAGAAAAGTGAAAAGTTGTACTGTACAATGTAAAGAGAAGTAATTTATATTGACTCACCAAAAGGCAACCAAAAGACCTCACCCACACGAAACTTTTGTAATATTCTTATCCTCCCCTCTTCTACATTTCATTTTTTAAAAATGTAAATAATAAAAGAAAATAGTCAAGAGTACGCCACTTGGTGGGATTTTTTAATTTAGTTAGTTTCCATTAATTCAGTCGAACTTTCCGGATCACGTAATAATAATAATAAAACTCTTTAGTGGAAAGTAACCACCAGTCGAGGTTAATGCTCAAAGCATTTTCTACCACCTAACCCTCAGAGTCTTTATTATTATGTGGTCACAAACTCAAATTAATGAGGAAAAATTCATGAACTGGGTGGACCCCTACACTACCTGAATTACCAGACTAGCGCGTTAACCACTTGACTACTAGTGCACAGTCTACCACGTATACCGTTGAAACGTTATAATTTATGTCAGATGGTGCACTAGGTACTGTGGATTGCTGTAGAGATAATAATCTTTATATGTTCTTATTTCAGCAGTCATGGCAGGAATGCATCTGGCCGCAGCCTGAAAACAAGTTGATATATTAAACTACTAGCGGGCTCCGAACAACTTGCGTGAAGCACAATTTGCCAGGAGACGCCTCCAGTTACCGACGTCTAGTAAGGACGTGAGATTCAACGTCGTAAATAATGTTTTGTATTAAGAACAACGGAATCAAAATCAAAAGTACAATTTTATTTGACTAGGCGCGCAAGATTAAACTTGGAATGGACGGGCAACTAATTCAGCTAAAAGCTATTCCTTATAACATGGAGGAATGTAATTTGAATAGGAAATGCAGTCAAACCTGGATATTATAAGAAAACTCAAGGAACTGGAGTTTTTTTTATTTTATATCTAGGTTTCTCTTATAAAGAGATGTTATTTTCCCTTATAGAGAGATAAAGAGGTTATATCCAGGTTTGATTGTTTATTAGAAGTCCAACTGTAGAACTCAAAGAGTTGACCAGCAGAAAAATACTTCCGATTTCTAATATTAAAATTTTATCTGAATTAATAGAGATAATCATTTATAGATTCTTGAACTTGAAGTTGTGTGCAAAGACAGAGTCACTTGGGTGACAAAATAGCTATTTAATTTTCTTCTTATAAACTTAATCGACCCCTAAAGTTCTTGGGTTGATTTATTTTACTGGTATGTAGCCCAACAAAAATTGTAGATCCACTTGTCATTCATTGTCTGGCACCAGAGCTAGTTCTTCTGACCTTGTTTGGCCAATGACTTAAAATATATAAAAATCATTATGATTGATATTCTCAAAGTCAAATGATATCTTTTATGAGAAGAATATCTCGACTCCTTTAAAGAAGACACAGAGGATTTTTCATAAATTCTTTCAATTGCATGAAAGACATTATTTTTAGTCTTGGGAAGTATCCATAATATCTGGGCGCACGGCAGTGCGCCAGGCCAAGTTCCAGCAAACACGGCAGTGTATCTTTACACGGACCGATTCACCCGGTTTTTCACACCCTCATATCTTCGATTCTATTGGCCATAGAGCTATGAAATTTGGCACAAAGGTTCTCCCAATATCACTAAAAAGACACGGAGTTTCAAAAGTCTATAGAAAAAACTTTCAGAGGAAGATATTTTTAAAATTTGTAATTTTGTAATTGACTGACAAATCATCAAAATTATGAGGCACTTCCCGACTATCTAGAAAGCTGAAATTTTGCATGGTGGTAGTGTTTATTGTAAAAGTACAGGAAGAAGATGGAAGTTTTTTTGTGGGATGTCTAACTTATCTTGAGGAATACCTAAATAGTGAGAAGAATCTTCGAGTGAGTGCTTAATTCCAAGTTTAATAAGTTACAGAGGATCCATGAGTGAGTACAAGTATTATGCTCAGGGCATTGTGTTTTAGAAATATATATTTTTTTTTTTATAGTTCAATATTATTGAAAAAATCTCAAGACTTCTTCAAGTACCTTCTCCATTTCGGAGAAAGGTTCTCATCATGATTGTTCTGACTTTAGAATTTATTTGTATTGGATTTTTGTAATCCAGATATATTTTTCAATTTAGATTGTACAATCTGAATTAGAAAGTTTCTTTAAAAATCTAAATTCAAAGTCTTTGATTAGATCTACTAAAGAAAATTGTAAATCATTCTTGTAGATTTCGCAGTCAAGATATAGTTCAATGTTTTCTAATTTTATTCGTTATTTTTTGCAATTTTATTTGTTAATTCTGTTTACGCTTTGTAAACCTTTGCACGTTTACTAGATTTTAAAGTTTATGAATGCTCAATTTTATATTATTCTGATATTTATACTTTCATTTGAATATTATAACTTTCTTCAAAACTATCTCTATGAGGCAGTGAACCTCATATTCAGGCGACAGCGTTTTATTTTCTGTATTATAAGATTTATGAACAAATAGAATAAATAGGTCAAATGCATGTGTTGAATTGAATTCCGTCTCAGCGGCCATAATTCATAATTATGGTAATTTTAAGTCATATTTTCTTATAACGATTCGCGATTTTGGAAATGGTGATGAGAGTCATCTGATTTCAAAACCAGGCGTCTATCAAATGTGTTCTCAAAAATTATTTTTTCATAACATTATATAAGATTAATTATTTATTTTATTACTATTATTATTATTATGAAACTCTTTCTTAGAAGAACATATATTAAATACAAACAAATAATAGTAAAAATTAAAATACAAAATTGACAACATAAATACATAAACAGGAAAAAAACAATTAACAAAATATAGACATAATTATGTCCTAACTAAAGGGCGGGGTTATTGCCTAGGACAATCTCTTCCACCCAACCGCATATTATGTAAAACAAACTAAATATAACACGATTTTGGTGGGCCCTCGACACAACCCTCTTGTTCAGTTCAAATTTCGTTTTTTGAGTGAATCAGCTGAATTGAGCAAAAGACCCATATTTTTGCGGATCATCAATCACTTGCAAACCAGCAACGGGTAAGTACACTGAGGAAAGTTATGGGAAATTCTGAAAAACGAGCCCCCTTGGCCATCCACTCTCGTGGAGGCCACCAGCGCAACATCATCTTCCTAATACCTAATAAATACCCGGTGTACGGGAGTATATTTACGGAATTAGCCCTATTTACAATGTCAACAATAAAATTTTCAATATGAATATTCAATTATTAAAGTAAAATAATGTTAAAAGTAATATCACAAGAAATAATCAATCAATATTTAAAAAATCGAAATACTACAAATTGCGCCTTAAAAAGAAAATTAAATGCATCACGCAAATATTTTATTTTTTTTTACTATCAATTACTTCCGATAAATTTCTAATATTAGAATTCGGAAGTATTGTGTTCGTTTTTGTAAAATAAATAAATATTTTTTTGCTCTGATTTCAATTTTTTCATATTTCTGGACGTTTCATAACCTCCTGAACAACTTTGGTTTTGTGTCTGTCAGTCGGTTAAAAATATTCCTTATTACGCGCAAATCTCAGAAACTACTGAACGGATTTTGACGAAATTTTGTAATCTTATAGGAGACGTTCTCTTGATAGTCTCATTTTAAATTAATCAATTTCGCCCAAACTTTTTACTTAAACGCTTATATCTCGTGAACGGTACACCCGATTGTAATGAAATTTTGCATACCCATATATGTGCATTAATGTTTTAAATAATGCATTTATAATTATTTATTAATAAATTTGGAATTATCTCTGATATTTAAGAAAATCCAAAATTTTGGACAAAAAAGACAAAAAATAAGTTTTACAACTACCCGATACAGAATCTTTTGTGGAATTAAGAATGTAGGAAAAACAATACTATACCATTTAAAACAAATTTGAAGTAAATTTAGGAGGTACAAGTGCTTTTGTAGAAAATCTCAAAATTTCCACGTGTATACAATGTGAACAAATCATGAGGAAGTATTGTGTCCATAATTGGCAGTGTTTGTTCTTTTGTTCACCTTTATCTAACAAGGGGCGCAGAAACAGGGGTGTCACACACATCTTTGAAAAATGTCAAGTTGTAGCTATGCTCAATGACTTTTTCTCAGGACTCAACCCCAAATTAACTCAGCATGAAGTTTCACCTATTGCGTAGGGAGGTATTAAATTTTACAGCAAGTAAAGAAACTCATCTTACACTGATTTAAATGTCACCTGATTTATATGTCTGTTCAGGTCGGAAATGCGGCGAGTGTGTTGGGAACAATGGAGAGGACAGCAGATATGCGGGAAGGTGTTTTATCTATGAGTTAATGAATTTGTATTTTAATTAAAGCTATAAAATTTATTTCACTATTATGTTAAATGTCAGCTATTTTAAGCGTAAGCACTCAGTTACTCAAATCGCGAGTCATGCAATTAAGCGTTCGATAAATTGAAAACCACTGATAGCAGAAAAAGCCAGCGTCGATGGCACGTTGAATACACGAGTTTTCGTTCTATCACTGAAGCTAAGCAACGTCGAGCGAGGCTAGTACTTACATAGGTGACAGTTTAAATTCCCTCGTGATGCTGGCTATTTCCGGGCCCACTAAAACTGGGTGAGGTTAGAGTAGCTGGTTTGCGAGTTTTCAGCGAATTGAGGGTAAAACCCCCGTCGCGTCGTGATGACCATGCAGTTGACCAACGACGTTAAACCCAAATATAAGAAGAAGAAAATCTAATAATAGAATAAAGTTTGAGCAGTCAGTTTTTTTGTTTTATAGGTAAACATGAGAACTATTTAAAAGTTTATCTCTGATAACACGCAAAAAACATGCACGCATTTTACGTTATTAAGTATTTAACAAGCACCCTCCTGGCCTGACGTTTTATCTACGATTGTGATTGACCTAATTGATCTATGGAGTTATGAATGAACTATTTTTAAATAGTTGGTCTATTGAAAAACAAATTATATTATCATAATATCACAAAGACTGGCTGGGGGACTGTAGACCAGTAGTCTGGCTGGGGGACTATAAACAGGGAGTAGATCAGCATAGGCTTGGTTCTGGGGGCCCTTGTCAATTATTAGCCTCCTTGTAAAGACAGTGGTAGAAGTGCTGAGTCATTCCTCCACTGTCTGGCTACCATCGTTCACGATGACGCCACCCTATGATGATATGATGATGATTATCATAACTGCTGAGTTATCGAAAATGTTTACTTTGACTCACCCAAAGAGCTAAACCGCACGAAACTTAATATTTTGGAACATAGTGTTCACAAACCTACGCTAACCTCACCCAGAATCGGTTTTTTTTTTATTATTATTATTAAGATATGCAACATTACATATAATAATAAAGGAATTAAATGTAACAATACTAGCGGAGTAGGATCACCTAAGTTAAGCAAGGTAACACATCCGTCGAGATATGACCATGCAGTTGAAAGTGACGTTAAACCTAAAAAAATCATTACACCCCCTCCGGACTACATTAATAATAATAACACTCTTTAGTGGAAGGTAACCACTAGGTGAGGTTAATGCTCAAAGCATTTTCTACCACCTGAACCTCAGAGTCTTATTATTATGTGGTCACAAACTCTGAGGAAAAATTCATGCATTAGGTGGGATTCGAACCTACGGATCCCTACGCTACCTGGATTACCAGACTAGCGCGTTAACCACTTGACTACATTTGTAAACAAAGCGTTCTATTCTGGTGTCTCAATAACTTACACTTTACGGGTTATACCACCAACATTGTGTGGTTTCATTCTGTGGCTAAGCTACCATGCTTGGATTTTTTTTTTTTAATTTTTGTGGCACACGGTGTCATGGTCTTCTCTTTGAGGTGAACTTTGCGGAGCTTGTGTTTGTGGTTTAACTTGATTTGTTTGATGGTCTGACGAGGTTAATGAATTTATAATAAAACTAGCTAAAACCCGGCACTTTGTCACAGAGGTCGGCTAATTCTTTTACTAATTCTGTCGAAACTGCTGGTTATAAGAGAAAATTTTCCAGCTCAAACTTTACCTCTCTGCAAGATAAAATAATTATGTGTTATTTTGAATGAAATAACCAATCAGAGCGCGTTGTGTGATAGTTGAAACGGAGATTCGGGGATTATGAGAGTGCTTTCTAGAATGAGGGTCTGGATAATATAATAATAATAATACTCTTCAGTGGAAGGTAAACCACCAGGCGAGGTTACTGCTCAAAGCATTTTCTACCACCTAACCCTCAGAGTCTTATTATTATGTGGTCACAAACTAAAATTAATGAGGAAAAATTCATGCACCAGGTGGGATTCGAACCAACGGATCCCTACGCTACCTGGATTACCAGACTAGCACCTGAACCACTGGATTATCACTAAAAACATATCTTACTAAATTTCTGTTGTACTTGAGATTCGAACCACCGACCTCCAAGTTACGAGTACAACGCCGCATTGATGGAGCTATACTGAGGTGATTAAAAAAAAAAAAAAACATTTTACATGTCTAGGCAGTTTAGAAACAAGAGAAACTTAGATCAAGGGCCGACTTATTAAACAGGCTTATATCATAGTAAAGATAAACTAGACTATTAGACCATCCCTAAAGTCGGAGTTTCAACCAATCATAGCGCATACTATAGCCTGAGTTGAAGGACAGTCTGGCTTATTTTAACTTTACCTTTTTCAATATTAGGACCTAAAAGCCCATGAATTTTATTTACTATATTTTCAGCGAATCAGTTAGTAGGTATAGCCCGCTCGTTTTGTTTTCTTGGCGTTGCAAAGCCTGCGTTCTGCTTACGTGGCATTCGAGTGATTCATCATGTCCATGTCATGGTGTAGGTCTGTTGGATAGCAAAAAATTGATAAGAAGGGATCCCCCATACATAGATACCTACTATCACTGTCGATCACAAGTGCACTGGTAGTCAAGTGGTTAAGGCGCGCTGGTCTGGTTAGGGATCCGTTGGTTCGAACCACACCCAGTGCATGAGTTTTTCCTCAATAATTTGAGTTTGTGACCACTTAATAATAAGAGAAAATTAGGAGGTAGAAAACGGGTTTTGACAATTAGGCTTCTACTAAAGAGTTTTTTTTTTAATTATTATCAAACGCATCATTTATGATGAAATTACATGAAAATTTACAAAGGGGAAAAATAATATAAATATAATTATATTAATGTTAAATAATAATAATTATTATTATTATTATTATCTGAGAAACGTAGGTACCATGAAAATGGACTTACACCTAGGGCCATGCCTTTTTATAATTTTAATTTCGACACAATTGAGGACCAGAAAAATTGTCAGTCTAAGAAGGGCCATTTTATGAAACAGGATTAAAGTCAATGTAAGCCAAGGCCCTCCCTTAAGTCGGAGTTTCAACCAATCACAGCACAGTATAGCCCGAGTTGAGGGACAGTCTTATCTTACCTTTAATCCTGTTTATAATTTGGCCCTTAATCTGACAGCAATCACTAACAAGGTAAATACCATCGAAAGATATAAAGAAGTTCTACATGCGATTGAATTTAAGGTTATCAGTTCAAGATTAGATGAATATCACGCATAATCTAGTTTAAACATTATTATTATTTTTTTGAAACTAATTTGTGGCTTGGTTTAGATACGGAAAGTGGGGTAATGGCTGGCTCTGTGCCTGCCGAGACTCGAGTTGTATGAGAGAATTGATGATTGCTTGTGAAGTACGTAGAGCAGTGGTAAGATTGTAAGAAGCAGTAATATTAGTAGTAAGAAGTTGAGATGAGAAGTAGCAGTAGTAGAAGACAAGTAAGAACTAGTATTAGCAGTTGTGATAAGACAGGGGTGCTCAAACGGTGGACCGCGGAGTATTTACATTATTTTTGGGGGTCTTTTCTAAAAGAAATTCCTATGTGCGTCCATTATTTAGAACTGTTGCATCCCAAACGAGCGCGGAGTAAGTTTTTTTACTTTCTATTACCTATGAAGTATAGAAAGTCAAGTGGTTAACGCTCTAGTCTGGTAATCCAGGTAGTGTTTGGCTGTATGGCAAATTCCCATGATAAGGGAATAACCAATGCCAAAAAATTAAATTAAAAAAAAAAATCCAGGTAGTGTAGGGATCCGTTGGTTCGAATCCCACCCAGTGCATGAATTTTTCCTTGTTAATTTGAGTTTGTGACCACATACGAATAAAACTCTGAAGGTTAGGTGGTAAAAAATGCTTTGAGAATTAACCTCATCTGGTGGTTACCTTCCTTCCACTGAAGAGTGTTATTATTATTAACAACTATTTTATATACATATTTTTTAAGACAGTAGGGGGATGGAGCTGATCTCCTGAATGTTTGGGTACCCCTGAAATAATGATAAGAGATAGCAGTGGTGGCACAAGTTTGTGATGAAAAGCAGTAGTAGTATTAGTAGATGTAAGAACTCGGTGGTGCCGAATTAAGACCCAAAACGATGTACGGCAATGCCTCATTGTGTAGAGTAGGGTTAGGAAAAATAAATTCAATATAGGGCCATGCCTCGAGCCGTTGTGATAAGAGATATCAGCAGTAGTAAGAGTTTGTGATAAGAAGCAGTAGCAGCAGTAGTACATGTAAACTGTAGCAGTTGTGATAAGAGGTATCAGTATCGTCTCAATAGAAACAGTAGTAGTAACGTAGTAAGAGTTTGTGATAAGAAGTAGCAGCAGCAGTAGTATAGCTGATAAAAGCACTAGCCGCAGTAGTAGTAAATGATAAGGGTTGGATGGAAGAGATTGCCATAGGCAATAACCCCGCCCTTTAGTTAGGACATTATGCTTATACAGGGTGTCCCACCAAACTTGGACACCTCAAATTACTCGGCCCCTGAAAGAGTTTTTGAAAAATAAAAAATCCTAGGGTACATGTACTAATTATGCGGTTTCATTCATGAAATTTTTTTTATACAGGGTGGCTCAAAAGTCAGAAATTGAAGTGTCAACTTTCGATTTTTAAATGGATCGACCTGAATTTTATTTGATATTTTTTCTTCTAAATGGTTCTTGAGTACTTTTTTAAACAAAAATTTTACATACAGGGTGGTTTTTTTTCGACCAATTTTTTTTCTAAATCTCGAATAACTCAAGTTCGTTTAATTTTTTCGATAACAAGAATGGAAAGTGTTTGTGTAATGAAAACACGCACTTTCAATTGGCATCAAAAGTTTTTATACAGGGTGGTTCACAAGTGAAATAATGACTTGATTTTTTTTAAAACCGAGTTTTTTTTTAATTTTTTATTTGGGATTAATAATTCTAACCTAATTTTACACATTTTTTGTTAGTCATATCGAAAAACAAAACTAAAGTGTTGTACAGGATGAGACATAATTTTTTTGTAACACCCTGTATATGGGCATTCAAAGAGAAGTAAAATTAAATAGAAAGACTAAATGTGCAAGAAAAACTTCGATTTTTAATGATATTAAAAAGTTATGGTGTTTTAACTAATATTGTCTCATGGACCACCCTGTAGATATTTTCTTAAAACATCATACGGGTAGTCGAAACTGTCTAAAATTCAACGAGGAGTCCAAATCTGAAAGAAAAAAGTGAATTCAAAAAGCAATTTTCAATTTTGTGTCTACACCTACCTACTTTTTATTTCAAGTTTTAAAATCATTCAGTGTGGACACCAAATTGAAAATGGCTTCAAAATTCGTGTTTTTTACTTGTTTTTCCCCATGATTCGAAGTCTTCGTTGAATTTTATACAACTTCGAGTACCCATATGATGTTTTAAGAAAATATCTACAGGGTGGTCCATGTGACAATATTAGTTAAAACACCATAACTTTTTAATATCATTAAAAATAGAAGTTTTTCTTGCACATTTAGTCTTTCTATTTAATTTTACGTCTCTTTGAATGCCCATATACAGGGTGTTACAAAAAAATCATGTCTCACCCTCTACAACACTTTAGTTTTGTTTTTCGATATGACTAACAAAAAATGTGTAAAATTAGGTTAGAATTATTAATCCCAAATAAAAAATTAAAAAAACTCGGTTTTAAAAAAAATCAAGTCATTATTTCACTTGTGAATCACCCTGTATAAAAATTTTTGATGCCAATTGAAAGTGCGTGTATTTATGACACAAACACATTCCATTCTTGTTATCGAAAAAATTAAACGAACTTGAGTTATTCGAGATTTAGAAAAAAAATTGGTCGAAAAAAAAAACCACCCTGTATGTAAAATTTTTGTTTAAAAAAGTACTCAAGAACCATTTAGAAGTAAAAATATCAAATAAAATTCAGGTCGATCCATTTAAAAATCGAAAGTTGACACTTCAATTTCTGACTTTTGAACCACCCTGTATAAAAAAAATTTCATGAATGAAACCGCATAATTAGTACATGTAGCCTAGGATTTTTTATTTTTCAAAAACTCTTTCAGGGGCCGAGTAATTTGAGGTGTCCAAGTTTGGTGGGACACCCTGTATATATTTTTCTTTAATTTTTCCTTTTTATTGTATAATTATATTGTTTTCATTTTTTAATTGTTAAAATAATTATTTTTACTGTACAATTGACCTATGTCTTTTTATCTAATAAAGTGTGTAATAATAATAATAATAGTAGTTGTGATAAGAGATAGCAGCAGTAGTAAGCTTGTTTGTGATAAGAAGCAGCAGCAGTAGTATATCTGATGTAAGCACTAGCAGCAGTAGTAGTTGTGATAAGAGATAGCAGCAGTAGTAAGCTTGTTTGTGATAAGAAGCAGCAGCAGCAGTAGTATAGCTGATGTAAGCACTAGCAGCAGCAGTAGTTGTGATAACAGATAGCAGCAGTAGTATAGCTGATGTAAGCATTAGCAGCAGCAGTAGTTGTGATAACAGATAGCAGCAGTAGTAAGAGTTTGTGATAAGAAGCAGCAGCAGCAGTAGTATAGCTGATGTAAGCACTAGCAGCAGTAGTAGTTGTGATAAGAGATAGCAGCAGTAGTAAGCTTGTTTGTGATAAGAAGCAGCAGCAGCAGTAGTATAGCTGATGTAAAAACTAGCAGCAGTAGTAGTTGTGATAAGAACTAGCAGCAGTGGTAGTTGTGATAAGAACTAGCAGCAGTAGTAGTTGTGATAAGAGATAGCAGCAGTAGTAAGCTTGTTTGTGATAAGAAGCAGCAGCAGTAGTAGTAGTTGTGATAAGAGATAGCAGCAGTAGTAGTAGTTGTGATAAGAGATAGCAGCAGCAGTAACTTGTTTGTGATAAGAAGCAGCAGCAGCAGTAGTATAGCTGATGTAAGCACTAGCAGCAGCAGTAGTAGTTGTGATAAGAGATAGCAGCAGTAGTAAGCTTGTTTGTGATAAGAAGCAGCAGCAGCAGTAGTAGCAGCGCTCTGTAGTAGGAAATATTTCTCACGTGAATGAAACTGATTCATCCCACTTTCTCACACCAGAGGGGACCGAGCTGAGACTAGTGAGAGTGAGAGTGAGGAGAGTGCGCACTAGCCCAGTGTGTTCCTCCAGTCCTTGTCTTTCCTGAGGAGTTGTCGAGGTCTAATCGTTATCGTGCTGTGTGTTTCGACAGGCGAGTCCTTCGGAGTTTACGAAATACTTTTTCTCTTTGTACAAAAATAAATAAATAATAACATTGATAAAAATAAATTTTTACACGTTGGCTCGAATAATTTAAATAAATAACTTACTATTGTTAGTTTCTTATGGATTTTTTTTAAATTAAAAATAAATTAAACTAAAATGAATTTCTTGTGGTGCTCTAAAGTTTACTTTTGGATTGTTTACACATAAATCGATTTTTTGAAAAAGTGACACAATGGATTCCCCTCAAATGTACGATAACACGCCTCAGCCCAATGCTGCTTCCATTCAGCAGGAGGCGATGAGCGCCAAGAAGCAGCAGCTGACACAGCAGCAGCATCAGCACATGAAGCGATACACGGACCTGGCGGATTTGAACACACCCGAGATTTCCTTGGATTTGCAGAATCTGATAGACGATAGTCAGTTCAATGAAGGGCTGTTTACCGAGATTCTGAACCAAGGCCAGGGAAAGCCCCGACAGCAGTTCCCGCCCCGGACCACCCTGGCGTACATGCCACAACCTGTTCACTTCGAAAGTTCCAACTCCAACTCCGCTGGAGGCCCCAACATCAAAGAGGAGCCTGTGGAGTCTGAGTTCCGTCACCAGACCGCCGCTTCCTACAACGTTATCACCAACGGAGCACCAGCCAACTTCAACACACCCCAAGCTCACTCTAGCAAGTCCAGCAACAATCAACACCACTCACACCATCACCACCATCGAAAACATGGTAAGTCTGTCGATAAGAATACTGACGAATACAAGAGACGACGCGAGCGAAATAATATCGCCGTCCGAAAGTCCAGGGAGAAAGCCAAAATACGATCCAGAGAGACAGAAGAGAAGGTGAAACTTTTAGTTAAAGAAAACGAAAGATTACAAAAGCGGATTGAACTGTTGAGTGAAGAGCTGAACGTTCTGAGATCCCTGTTTACCAACGTGGGTGTACTGCCCGAGCACTTGCATCGAGAACTTAACAAGCACTTTGATTCTTACCCCCATGTCCAGTGAGGGACCGTTCCTTTTTCCTTGAAATTTGATCTCTGCAGACATTTTCCAATGATACCAGTCATTGTATGTTAATGTCTTACCGTCTCTTAAGAGTTTTAACACTTTTACAAAGTCCCTTTTAATTACTTTGAAAATCATACAAGTAAAAATGGAACTATCTTTGATAACAACAAAGAACTTTGTCAATGATATTTCCCAATTGGAGCTTCGTAAGAACATTAAAACTCGTGTCAATCAATACTTTAAAAAATTCACTGTAAACCTCGGTATCACTGTAGGTACCAAACCACTGCCAGGTGTTGAGTAACTAAGTCTAAATGTCCGTCTAACTATCTGTGGAATGAAGTACATAAAACCTTTGCAAAATTTGAAAATGTTGCTTGTTCCAACATATTTCAGAACATTGGAAAATGTCGACTTTGAGGTTTTGCGTGATTTCGATTCATAATCTCTCCTAATAGAGTAATTTTGCAGACCAATTTTTCGTTGCACCAAATTGAAGTTTTTTTACAAAATTTGACGGTCAGGTTTTTCGGTACATGCGTGAACCAATTCAATTCTTGCGTTCTTCAAAATTTCTGTTTACATTAAGAGATTTCAATCGAATATTTCAAAAACCATTTAGTTAGTTAACTAACTACTTGAAGTGGGTGAGATTGAAAGAATTATACGTGTCAAGGAAGTCAAAGTAGAACGAAATTTAGGAAAATGCGTTTACGCATGTGCAGAGGAGCGTTTCTATCGAATTTTCGTCAGTATAATATCTCGTATGACTAAAAATTCCGATTTCCACTTCCCGTTCACTGAATTTCCGTCAGGAAAAATGCAAAATTACTCTAGTGTATTGCGAGTCCAATAGTCCACAACCGTGTTCAAATTATTCTAAAAACTACCTAATCATTTATAAAACGCTCTCTGACTTAATTATTTTTCTATTGATTTGCATTTTTTATTCTCCTCATTTTCACCATTCCCTATACCTATAGGCATGTCATTTTTTTTGTAAATAATACCTCATAATGTTACCTACTGTTATAATTATGTTGATTGGAAACCAAGTTGAATAATTATGCAAAATTGAGTTACCGAAGACTGTTTTGGAAGGTTCGCTGGTTCAAATTTCTTGGTGTCAAATGTCAAACAAAACTATGCATTGGTGGTCGAGTGGTCAATGTGCTAGTATCCGTTGGTTCGGATTGCACCCTATGACCCAATGCAAGGATTTTTCCTCATCACAGACTTTGACCACATAATATTGACACGAACTGCCGGATCTAAAGGACTTTCAAGTCCTAGTCGGGCAGTATAAATAATGTTCACTTGCCTTAATTGATTATTACTTACACTTAACTACCTACTGCCAGAGCCATTTAAGTCTAAAAGAGCTTTGGCCTTATCTACAGTGAACCTCCAAAAGATTCTTTTTTCATTATCTAAATTAAGTCTTTCGTCTGTTATTTTTTAATGGTGCTTTTAAACTGGAAGTTATGAAATATACACCGTTATTACCTATCTTTTATTCCTTGAGATGTCTCTGAATATAATATGGTCTCTCCATCTGAGCTTTTTCGTTTTCCTCTTCTTCTCCTTGTTCAATTTTACTTCCGAGAAATTTCTAATATTAAAAATCGGAAGTATTTTTCTTGTGGGAAAAATATGATGTGACATTTTTGTGATTCTATAATCATGATACATAGACAATAATGATCATATATATTTTGTCATATCATCGCACTAGAATCGGTCATTAGTCAAAACAAAAAAGTGAGAAGTTCTGATGCATCTCGTAAAATAATTAAACTGCCATTATCTATAAATAACTGTGAAAAACTTGCCAGCTCCGCTCTTCTAAAGCCTGATCGAAACTTGAGAAGTACTATAAACCAGTAATATGCCACAATAATATTCTTTGTTTACAATATATTATTTATCAATCAATCATCAATGTTATGATACTTGGTATGACATGAGTACATGACGATGTTCAATGTTATGTTGATATTAGTAGAGCTACAAGTTATCTAGTATTCTAGAGAGTTCTTACTTACAATGAGTGGCTTCAGTAATTCAGTCGAACCTGGGTATAAGAGAATCCTGGCTATAAGATAAAATTTATTCTATAAGAGAAAATAACCTCTTGATAGGAAAAACCTTGATACAAAAGAAAAAATCCGGTCCCTTGAGTTCTCTTATATTTAGCTTTGACTGTATAATATGTACTAGTAAACTAGTCCAAGTGAAACAACACCCTTCCAAATTATTGTTACAAAAAAAGGCAACTTGTTTGCGATTAAAGTTTAATTTTCTTTTTCTCAAAAGACATGAGACTTAACTGAATAAAAGACGCTCTAGTCTTACTCTGACAGGGTATACGTATAGAAATTAGTACCTAATTTTGGTGTAAAGACACTTTTTTATATCTATCAGAACTTCTCACTTTTCTGTTTTGACTGACTACTGTACACTTTGATAATTATAAGAGTACACACTAAAAATGACACATAAAAATACGTAACATGCATTGGTGAACAGTTGTTAGAAACACCAGCATGGCTACTGTCATCTAAGCTTGCATGGAGAGCTTTTTCATTTGACATTTTTAACCTCCTAGTAGAAGTGACAGACTTAGTTCCACAATCGTTAAGGCGGTGGACTTTTAATCATGAGAACGGTGGTTAAATTCCCAAGCATAATAAAAAACCAACTGAACTAAAGGTGGTTTTAGAAATTTGTTACACTACTATTTTGAGTCTTTTGACGAAAGAAAAAAAAACTGTGTATTTTATTATCCTTCATTTATAATTGTAAGTACATATAGAATGTATAGAAATACATTCCATAGTATTGTCACCAAAGCAACTGCTTAATACAAGAGACATATAAGTCCGGGCAGTATAAATTTATTATGATCTACCATTATTACAGCAGTCTAATAAGTCATAATAGAAAAGTGAGAAGTTCTAATGGACTTAGTTCAGTAATGACAGCTACAGACTTATTTATTAACAGCATTGTATAAGTTCATATTTGGTATTGAGAATTTTTCACACATGATTTACAGTAATTTTACAATTTATATGAATACTATTTTTGTAACTTATGACAGAATCTTCTAGTCTTTGTGGGTCTTACTGTGGCAGTAAATGCGTTAAAGTTTACTCAATGACCAATGACTTTCTGACACTTTTTGTCTATCATAGGTTCTTTGAGTAGACAGTTCCCATTTGACAGATTTTTCTGTCCAGTTATGTGTTCTGATATCTATGTAAACTTGGTACTTTTGTACATCAATCAGAACTTCTCACTTTTTTGTTTTGATTGACTGATTCCGTTATTTCGTTTTAAACAACGGTTGTTTGATTTTCTTTATCCATAAATTTCTTTATTGCATTCATTGTTTTCACCTATTGTGTAAAAAATAGAGCCACTGTCAGTGCTATTTTTTTTTTTTTTTTTTAATTTTAAATTTTCCTTTTTAATTTGTTACCCATTCAACTTCGTTTCCGTCAACAGCTCTTAATTGTGCCTAAATTTAAGAATGTGTTTTGTGTTACCAAGTCAGAGATCACGATCTTAGGGTTATGATTTTTCAATATTATTCAACTGGTATAAAATATGCTTCATAGAGTACAGTTAAACATGGCATAGTGATACACTGGGGCTCTGAGAATCATCCCTGGTGAAAACGATTACTTTTCTTTCTATAGGACAAGGAAAGTAAAAAGAAAAATGTGTTTTTTCGGTTTTCAGCCCAAAAACTTGGGATGTGAGAATGATTGTACCTCTGATTATTATCAATCACTTAATTTTATTAAAAATAAAAAAACAATGAATACAACGAAAAACTTAAATATAACAAATCAAAGAAAAAGATACTGAAAATATATTAGAAATGGCAATATTAATATAAACATTTTAATTGTTTTATAATCCGTCGCGAAGTTTGTGCCTTAGGCATTCTCTGCCAATATACTTCTGGTAGTGAGAATTTTCTGTTCCTTATTTCTTACTTGTGCTATTGATAAAATCTTGTCTTTGGGGTGTTTATCGAGGTATATTTGGCTTTTTTTTCATGCCAAGTGATTCTGGGGTATCTCTGGGGTAAAAAAATAGTTTAAGGACACATGGGCAACTCTGAGAACTGTGTTGCTGAGAAAATAAACTAGTGTGAACATCACACGACTTTCCTTATCCCCCGCAAACACTGTCTAATTCCGTCAATTACGGCTATAGATACCTACTTGATACTTTTCAAAAATATTATTTTCTTTCCTTACTACTTTTATCACGTATCTTTAGAATAGAAAAAGGAAAGTAAGAATGGCTACCTTCATATTCTCACTAGGCCACGTTTCACTGTACTTGAATTTTAATGTTTTTATTAACTTTTTCTATTTTTATGAGAAGCTTTGAAAAAAAGGATAAAAATTTTAACGGACCTTTAAAAGCTTGAAAATTAAAATATTTTTTTGAAATTTAAAATATTTTTGTATATTAAATATTTTTGTACATTATATTTATTATACCTAACGGTATACAAACCTCGATTTATATTTTAAAATATATTTCTTCTTCTTTTCCTTCTCCAGTAAAAGTTTTTATAGGTATCTAATAGATGAAAATGTCGCAAGAAAATTGGCAATCATCGTGAAGTCATCATTCTTTCTGCGACATTTAGTTTGAAAATTTGCACTCATGGCATTGGTGATCGAATGGTTAAGGCGCAAGTCTGGTGATCCAGGTAGCATGGTGATCCATTGGTTTGAATCCCTGTAGTGTATGTTTTTTTTTCCTGGAGTATTTGAGATTCACCACAGAATAATACCAAATCAATTAGGTATTTTTATTTTTTTATAACCTATAAAAAAAACCAACATGATTCGGTTGGGTTGTAATATTGTCAATTAAGAACAACATTCTAAAGAAATATACTAGTTCCCGACAGACCACCTACCACCTAAGTTATTCTACCCAAGCATGGAGTCAAATGAGAAGGCCAAAACAATAATAATAATAATAATATCGCCTTATTTATGCTGCCCGATTAGGACTATCAAGTCCCATTATTCTAGCAGTAAGCCCAAGACATATTATTATGTGGTAAAAATCCCTAATGGGAGGATAACTTGTCATGTCCCGGCTGGGTTTCGAACCCGCGACCTCTGAAATCTCTGGATTCACAGAGTGCCGCCTTTACCACTGAGCTACCGGGACAAACAATTAGCCAAAATGTCGAAAGAACAGTGTAAGGCTCCTAATAAAAAGGTAAGTTTTTATTTATTTATGTTATTATTTATTTATGTTATTATACGTTTTCTTTCATTTATGTATTTTCTTGTGACACTGTTTCTTTGCAAAAATGTAGAACATTACTAGAGATACTGTGCCTTGAGGGAAGAGGCTCCCAAATAGTCTTCAAATTTTCCCATTCAAAAATTACTTATCTTTTAAAGACATCACACTTTAGAGGCATGTAATACAGATACGAAAGGTTATCATATTCTTTTCAATTCTTTTTTTGTTACAATTACTTAGAACGCCAAGCTTTGTTCAATCTCGGGACTCCAACCACCGACCTCCAGATTACGAGTCCACTTATAATTTTTGGCTACTGAGGTCGGTAGGAAATAAAAACAAATTGAATAAAAGAACAAATTGCACTCTATTGAACTGCTTTTAGTTGCCAAAAGAATGCATCTGGATTCATTACAGATTATTATGTATTTATTTTTTAATATAATAGCTTTTTCATAATCAATCATTAGATTTTTTTTAATATCAGTCCAAAGTGCGTTTTGAATTTTCTGGTACGCACTTGGATTTTTCTAATATCTATGTAGGTATCTACATTTTGAAAAGCTTACTTTTTACTATACCAAACCTGTGAGTAGATTGGCATGGATAACTTAATTTTCAATTTAATTTTAGTATTTTTTTAAATGTTTATCAATATTGCATGAAATTTTCAACACAATGTATAATAAACGAGTATGCTAAAGACGTTTCTTGTCACCATTTTAGCGGTACCCCATATACTTCTGCCCCCGCTAATTTTAGAAAATTAAAAATTTATAGGTCAATTTTTGTTTGATATTAAAACATTTTTCTCTTTTTTTTTTTCTTTTTTTTGTCTCTGTAACTTCAGGTAAATCATTGACAAAGCTCATAGTGAAATAAATATCTTTTGACTTTGTTTAAAGCTTGAAATAATAAATAGATATAGACCAGACTGAAACGGTTCTTTAGGAGTCCAAAATAAATTTCATACTACTTTTGGTATGCGAAGTTGTGTGTTTTCCTATCATTGGCGTCATCGTGAACGATGGTAGCCAGACAGTGGAGGAATGACTCAGCACTTCTATCACTGTCTTTACAAGGAGGCTAATAATTGACAAGCCCCCCAGAACCAAGCCAATGCTGGTCTACTTCCTGTTTATAGTCCCCCAGCCAGACTGCTGGTCTACTTCCAATTTATAGTCCCCCAGCCAGACTGCTGGTCTACTTCCAATTTATAGTACCCCAGCCAGACTGCTGGTCTACTCCCTGTTTATAGTCCCCCAGACTAGCTTATACCTAGGAAAATCATATTTTTGGTCTGCAAAGTTGTGTGTTTTTCCTGAGTTATACCTAGGAAAAGAACACAATTAGGCTGTGCGTGTGTTTCTGAAGACACCTATTCGTCTGTTCATTTCAAACCTTTATCAAGGCACTTGACATACATAGTATTCCAGTTCCAAAAAAAACTTCTTCTCCAGTTTGAGACGCTTACGTGCGTTGCGTTCAACGCTTTTATCTCATCCTTGCTCTGATCAGCCAATCCCAAAACTCTCGTATTAGCTCTGTTATCGTTCGCTAGCAGAGTCCTACATATTCCTGGGTCAATGGCATTATTCATACTCTCGAAACTAAAATACGTTTCTTCTCTGAAGATGATGCGTGTAAGGAGTACGCATTCTTTCTTTCTCTCTCTCTTTCTCTCTCTCTCTCTCTCTCTTCCTCCTCCTTATCTCTCTCTCTCTCTCGCGTGCGCTCTCTCTCTCTTCCTCCTCCTATATCTCTCTCTCTCTCTCGCTCTCGCTCTCAAATTTACAGGGTCTTTGTAAAAAATCGTAGAGTTAGAGACAATTCGTAATAATACAACTCGTAAAAATACAATACCTTGTAGAAATACAAAAATAATTTGTATTTCTGAGGAAAAAAATACTATACAGATTATAATGCTTTGTAAAGATACGTAAAAATACAAAATACTTTGTAATTTTTATGAAGATTACGTGACCCAAATTTTATTGTTAATTGAATTTCTGTCTCAAAGCGTGGTGCGTGCATTTAGTACGTTCTCTCTTCTCTCTCTCTCTCTCTCTCTCTCCATCTATCTCTCTCTTTCTTCCTCCTTCTCTCTGTCTCTAAAATGTACAGGGTCTTTTAAAAATACGTGACACACTCTAAAAATACTCTAAACTCTAATATAAATTTGAATAATGAAAAAAATATACAGTCAAACATGAATAAAAGAGAAAAAGAATCAGGTGAAATTTATCTCTCTACAAGGGAAAATAAATTCTTTAGAAGAGCAACCTGGATGATAGAGAATAAATTTCGGTCCCTTGCATTTTATAAGGTTCGACTTTAATAAAAAAAAAAAAAAAAAAAAAAAACAATACAGTCTTATTATTATGTGGTCACAAACTCAAATTAATGAGAAGAAATTCATGCACTGGGTGGGATTCGAACCAACGGATCCCTTCGCATCCTGGATCACCAGACTAGCGCGTTGACTACCAATTGTACATCTAGTACAACTTCTCACTCTTTATTATTATTATTATTATTATTCAACACTTTATTAGACATAAATGGACATTGTATGTACATTGTACAATACAAATAATTATTTTAACAATGAAAATAATGGAAACAATATATACAATAAAAATGAAAAAGAATAGAAAAATATACCTATAGAAACAAAAAAGTGCCTATAAAGAGTGCTTTAATGAGTGGATTATTCGATGGCGCAAGTGTATTCAGGTCCAGGGAGAATACTTCGAAGGTGACAAAATCAATTTGGACAATTAGGCAAGTACTTTTTGAATTACAGACACAGTCCCACTACTTAGTTGACAGAATGTATATCCTAACTAAAGGGCGGGGTTATTGCTTTTTTTTCTGTTTATATTTTTTTTTAAAGCTTTATTAGGAGGACAAAGTACAGGTAACAGTATAAAATTAAGAAAAGAAAAGTCGAAAAAAACTTTAATAATTTTTTCTGTTTACACCGAGACTCATGTGCGTGCCGACGAGTTTCAGGAAGACCCTGTACAATATTTCGACTTACACCGGGATTCCGCATTCGCCCCAATATATTTTATCTACGTGAGCTGGAGCGCAGGTAGTGTGCAGCCCAATTTTTGGCCCCAACACCAGCACCCAATGCGTATCGCATGGAATTCGAATCCAGAGGTGTCCCCCCCTTAAAACTGCGTTACTCGCGTCTTTGAGTTTAAATTATGGAGACTGTCTCTATTCTCGAATGCATTTTTTGGAGAAAAGTGAGAATTATTACTCGCGTCTTTGAGATTAAATTATGGAGACTGTCTTCTCTATTCTCGAATGCAGTTTTTGGAGAAAAGTGAGAATTATTACTCGCGTCTTTGAGATTAAATTCTGGAGACTGTCTCTATTGTCCAATGCATTTTTTGGAGAAAAGTGAGAATTATTACTCGCGTCTTTGAGATTAAATTATGGAGACTGTCTTCTCTATTCTCGAATGCAGTTTTTGGAGAAAAGTGAGAATTATTAATCGCGTCTTTGAGATTAAATTCTGGAGACTGTCTCTATTGTCCAATGCATTTTTTGGAGAAAAGTGAGAATTATTACTCGCGTCTTTGAGATTAAATTATGGAGACTGTCCCTATTCTCCAATGCATTTTTTGGAGAAAAGTGAGAATTATTACTCGCGTCTTTGAGATTAAATTATGGAGACTGTCTCTATTCTCCAATGCATTTTTTGGAGAAAAGTGAGAATTGTTTTTTGGGGACTGACAAGTTATCCTCCCATTTGGGATTTTTACCACATAATAATATGTCTTGGGCTTACTATAAATAAGGCGATATTATTTTTGTACCGCTCTTTTTTTATTTATTTTTTTAAGGAGAGGTGGTAAAATCTGTAGACGAACACTAGATTTTACCCTAGTGAACAGTGTGAGTACTGAGATGAGGACAACAGTGCATCACCCCCACTAAAAGCCACCTCTACCCCTAAACATATATTATGATCCCGGAACCGTTCGAAACAGTACATCGGGTATAGTATGCTTTTAGGTCTCCCAATATGTGTTTTGGGGTTTCTCTTGTTCTTTTCATTTTATTCGTAGCCATGAAACAGCAGCAACTGTAGACACTTGGGGTCTGTGTTGTAGCTTGCCATCCTGTAGTATGCCTCCCCTCTGATGGGCGAGAAGTGACCTAATTATACAGACCTACACGAACTGCGTTAACAGGTCTGTTTATCCAGTTAACGTAGGGATCCGTTGGTTCGAATCCCACCTGATGAATGAATTTATCCTCATTTATTTGAGAATTTGACAGCAGAATAATGTCATCATAACAACTATTGAAGTAAGTGTCTTTCAATATTATTATTATTTATTAATTTATTTATTATATTATGCTTTATTAGTTAACACAAAATATATACAGTAAAATGCAATGAAATTACAAAGAAAAAATAAATAGATTGAACAAAGAAACAAGAACAAAAAAGAGAATAAAGCTAATGTCCTACCTATAGGGCGAGGTTATTGCCTTTGGCAATCTCTTCCACCCAACCCTTAATTTGAAGTAGGGTAGGGGAATTTAATTTTTTTGTCTTACATCCAAACGAACTTAGCCCCACATAGCTGAATGTGTGAACCACTGATCTCCAGGATACCTAAACGATCACAACATGGCCCTATAAGAGATACTGACTGAGGTTTCAGAACTGGTCCCTAGAGTACTGAAATAAATAATACTAGTAATATACAGCCCACCTCTGTGGTTCAGTGGTTAAGAGCATTGGTCACTGATCCAGAGGTTGCCGGTTCGAATCGCGGCAGGAGCGGAAAATTCTGACCGAGTTTTTTCGTTTCCGGAATAGCATGGGTGTAAAGGTTAAGTACTGAAGTAATATAAATGCGGTTTCGGGGCACAGTTACCTTTTAAAAATAAATATAATAATAATATCGCCTTATTTAGGTACCCGATTAGGACTATTAAGTCCCATTGTTCCAGCAGTAAGCCCAAGACGTATTATTAATGTGGTAAAATGGGAGGATAACTTGTCATGTCCCGGCTGGGTTTCGAACCCGCGAGCTCTGGAGTCTCTGGATTTACACAGTGCCGCTTATTACCACTGAGCTACCGGGACTGACAGACATAAATAAAATTATAAATCAATAAAAAGAGAAATATCAATACCAATGATAAACAATACTCAATTGTAAAACAGGATTAAAGTTAAGATAAACCAGACTGTCCCTCAACTCGGGCTATAGTGCACTGTGATTGGTTGAAACTCCGACTTGAGAAGAGTCTAGCTTATCTTGATTTAATCCTGTTTCATAATTTGGTCCTTAGTAGTCCTAAAGCTATAAAAGCTTCTATCCGCTGGTAAGTTATCGTTCTGTCTCATTTTAACCTCAATCAGGACCTCGCTAAAGTCTGGTGAAAGCATTACAAGACAAGTTAATCTCGAAAGCTGTTTCGATAATATTATCTCTAACTTGCTATCTATTTTTTTCCCATATAGTGATTTCTAAGTGAATATCCGAAAACAGTAATAAATTTAAAATAAGCCTGACACTCATTCAAGTCAGAGTTTCAACCGATCATATCGTATTATTTGAAAATTTTAATTCCACCCTAAAAAAAACGACCAATATTAAAAAGGAAATAAAGTACCCCGCAATCTTGAAACATGGCACGAGCCTTTAAGGAATTTTCTGTAAATTTTGCTAATTCTATTCACTTCATAACTCTATTTTACTTCTATTTTAATAGGTGGAATGGTATTGTTGTTTCAATTGTTCTATTGATTTTTTGTAAAAGAAAATATGTTTCTCGAAAGAAAAAATAATAATAATAACTAGACCCGCAAATTTTGCTGATTTTTTTCTTGACTTGTTCTCGAGATAAAAGTTGTAGAGGTACGCATGCAGGTGTGTTGGGGAAGTGCACGTGTGTGTGTGTGTGGTCCTTACAGTCCTCACGTAAAGTGGAATAGGAAAATAACTTCCGATAACTTCACATATTATGTTCGGAATGGAAAGAAAATTATTCAATTATTTTGGACACAGAGTAATAATAATAAATTATTTGTTTTTTTTTTTTTTTTTTTTTTTTTTTTTACAGAGAACCCATCCTAAGCCATTTTTATTTGGCTTCTAAGATAACACTACACAATAATAATAACAATCTTTAGTGGACGGTAACCACCAGGCGAGGTTAATGCTCAGTGCATTTTTCATCATCTAACCCTCAGAGTCTTATTATTATGTGGTCTTATGACTCAAATAAATGAAGAAAAATTCAAACATTACAAAACGCTGTAAGGAGAAAAAAAAAACAAAAAATGAAGCAGTGTAAAAAAAAGGTAAATACATAATTCATTAATAAAAAATCGGAAACAATACTAAAAACACTGCCAATTATGGACACAATACTTCCTCGTGATTGTTTCACATTGTAAACACGTGCCAATTTTGAGATTTTAAACAAAATTACTTCTATCTCCAAAACGACTGAACCGATTTTCTTCAAATTTATTAAACATGGTAGAATACCGTTTTTTCTATATTCTAGATTCTACAAAAAATTCTGTATCGGCAAGTCGTGGTCCTTATTTTTTGACTTTTTTGTCCAAAATTCCGGATTTTCTTAAATACCAGAATTAAATTATAATGAATTAAAAAATAAATATAAATAGCCTATGTAAAACAATCATATGCATATACATACAAAATTTCATCAAAATCGGGTGTACCGTTCACGAGATATAAGCGTTTAAGTAAAAAGTTAGTGGTCAGGCGCATGGTCTCTTTCACCCAGAACCGCTTGGTACGCGTTTGATGAATTTAAAATGGGACCATCTACAGAATGTCTCCTATATGTGTGCATTTCATCAAAATCCGTTGAGTAGTTTCCGAGATTTGCGCGTTACAAGGAATACTTTTAACAGACCGACGGACCGACAAACCGACAGACGGACACAAAACCACATTTACTCAGTAGGTTATGAAACGTCCAGAAATATGAAAAAAATTGAAATCGGAGCAAAAAAATATTTTTTTTTACAAAAACGAACACAATACTTCCGATTTCTAATATTAGAAATTTCTCGGAAGTAAAATTACACATTAAAAGTCCTATGAACGTATACATTACGCAGGGTTCAAGTAAAGGCACTATTCCCCCAACGTGCCCCGCGGCTGTGTCTGTTTTTCGCAGCTAGGTTTACATCTCGCGACCAGCCGCAGACCACTTCTTCAATGTATTTTCGATGAGTTGACTTTGCCCGCAGTTAAAGCTTGTCCAATCTAGCCTGGGACACAGCTGGGAGGCGCGTTGGGTATCTTTAGGGACTACTTTTCCCCCAATTATTATTATACCCTGGAACTGGGGTGCAACTGTTCAAAGTAAAGGAAAAAAAAGTTATCATATTTGTGTTAATCAATTTTGTGATATCACAACTACTCAAACTCGCTTTACTAAATCTACGCTGAAACCAGGACTTGAACCACCGACCTCCAAGTTACAAGTCCGCCGCCTTATCGATCCAGCTACAGAGGTCGGCTTTCAAAGTAAAGGACGCAGCACATAGGAATTTCCTTAACTGTTATGCTATTGCACCTGAAGTAATGTTATTAAACGGTTCCGGGTGCATCATCTTCTCCAGAGAGGCCTAGGTTTTTTTAGTGGGTGGAAATCCCACTCCCCATGGTTCCTGGGTGTCTTTTAAAGATTTTTTCTCATAAGCCTGTCGAAAAAAAATAGACCCCCAGAAATAACGTATGACCTAGAACTGCATTTGCATTGCTTCAATTAACATAATACTGTCATGCTTTATCTGACATTTTTGCAGAGGAAATTTTTCATACGATAATTCTTCATCGGCCGGGATTTGAACTTGCAACCTTAGGATCAGAAAGCAGAAGTGTGTACCTCTTCACCACTGATGTTCTACATAGTGAGACGCTATCACACTAGATACAAATCTAGCTACATTAATTGTTAAATAGCCGACCTCCGTGGCTCTGTGGTTAATAGCATTGGTTACTGACCCGGAGGTTGCGGGTTCGAATCCCGGCCGGGGCGGAAATTTCTGACCGAAATTTTCCGTTTCCGGAATGGCATGGATCTAAAGGTAAAGTGCCCTGAAGTAATGCAAAAGTGGTTCCGGGGCACACTTACCCTAAAAAAAAAAAAAAAAAAAAAAAAAAAAAAAAAAAAAACTACATTAAATCGCAATTAATTGCTACAGAGAGAGTTGGACGCAGCTCGCACACGTATGAAGTATGAAGTGACGCAGCTGCTTGACGAAATAACGACGATGCACCTGTTATTCATTTCCATGAGACACGTGAAATATTGGAATTAAAATAGGTAATATTATTCTTAGTTATAGCTATGATGTTTGTGTTAATCACTTCGGTGATATCACAACTACTCAAACTCGCTTTACTAAATCTTCGCTGAAACCGGGACTTGAACCACCGACCTCCAGGTTACAATATAATAATAATACTCTTTAGTATTATTATATACCTGCTGATGAGAGCAAAGAAGCTCGAAACAGCTGTCCAGGTATGTTCTGATATTCATGTACATCTAGTACAACTTCTCACTATTCTGTTTATACTGATAGTGGAAAGTAACTACCAGGCGAGGTTAATGCTCAATGTATTTTCTACCACCTAACCCTCTGAGTCTTATTATTATGTGGTTACAAACTCAAATTAATGAAGAAAAATTCGTACACTGGGTCGGATTCAAACCAACGGATCCTTACGATACCTGGATTACCAGACTAGCGCGTTAACCACTTGACTATCAGTGCACATTATACAAGTCCGCCGCCTTATCGATCATTTCGATCAAGCTACTGAGGTAGTATGGTAATATTATTCTTGATTTGATAACAGAGATATCTGATTTGCTACATATTTGAGGGTTTCGAAAGCGCCGTATTACATGCATTGGTGGTCGAGACCTTAGTACCTAACTTGATGGATAAGGCGGCGGACTAGAAAACTGAAGGTCGGTGGTTCAAGTCCCAAGTTCAGGAAAGATTTAGTAAAGCGAGTTTGAGTAGTTGTGACATCACGAAACTGATTATAAAGTTATCATATTTGTGTTAATCACTTTCATGATATCACAGCTACTCAAACTCGCTTTATTAAATAATATACGCCTAACTCAGGACTTGAACCACCGACCTCCAATTTACTAGTCCGTCGCGTTATCGATCAACCTACTCAGGTCGGTGGTAGCTGATTATGATAACTTGCATTGGTTGTCGAGTCATCGAGTGGTTAAGGCGCTAGTCTATACTGCGGCGGAATTCGTTGGTTTCAAACCCATACACTGCATGAGAGCCGACCTCCGTGGCTCAGTGGTTAAGAGCATTGGTTGTTGACCCGGAGGTTGTGGGTTCGAATCCCGGCCGGTGCAGAAAATTCTGACCGAGATTTTGCGTTTCCGGAATGGCATGGATGTAATGGTAAAGCGATTCCGGGGTAAAAAAAAAGAAATACAATAAAAAAATGCAATAAATGAATTTTGTCATAGGACTAGCTAAGTACTCGGGATTTTTTTCTAGTATGTAAAATTAATAAACTAATTGATTATTACTAACGCACGAGCATTCGTAATAATCTCAAATACCTAGTTTCTCTCTTTTTCAAATCTTCATCATGCTCTTTCAAATCTTTCGAGGTTCAAATCTTCATTATGCTCTGCCCAACCCAGGCTGCGTGAGGTTAATGTGGATCGCAAATTTGTAAGTTTCCTACGGAAGGAAAATTAAACCCTGGTGACCTTGGTGTTAGAGAGACGTGAATAAAAAAAAATAAGTACAATACTTTCCTTATTATAGGATAAGGAGAGTAAAAAAGAAGAAGAACCAAATCGTAAAAAAATTTAAAGATTATAAAACCTTTGCCAGGATTTCTGAAACACCCCATATAATCTGTATGAGACGGGAATTAATCCATCTTTAAGTATAAACTTGTTTTTTTGCCTCTATACAGTCTATACACTCTATACATAACAAAGGTACCTACCTATTGAGAAAATACATTATCTATGATTATAACATGTAGGTATCTATCTTACAATTTTCTGAGACTAAGGGCGATAAATGGATATTTTTGTTATACCTTGTGGACTTGAGTATAAATAAATAAAAAAACCTTTATTTGGAATAAATTAGATACAAAATTACGATAAAAAATAAGTTAACAATAATTAATAGTGTTCCAATTCAGCGTGTTACTGAGGTTTAATATAGCTTTTGATTTTTTTTTTTTTTAAGGGGAAATGTTTCTGACTCAAATTTGTAAATTCGATTTTGTCTATTAATTTTGCCCTAAATGTGTAGCTTTTATTTTCTCACTTTAAACTATCTGTTATAGATGAAGGGAGCGCTTCTTTTATAGTCAGTATATAAGCGACCTTAGTAGCTTGATCGATAAGGCGGCGGACTTGTAACCTAGAGGTTCGAATCCCAAGTACGTCAAAAAATCAGCAAAGCCAATTTGAGTGACATCACTATTATGATTAACACAAATATGATAACTTGTTGAAATAAATATATTTTTTTTTCCCCCTTTCTCTTTTTCTTTCGCTCTCTCCCTCTCTCTCTCTCTCTTGCCTAGGTAAGTTAGTTGCTCTTACCTTTTGAGAAAATAATTATAGGTATATCATTATGATTACATGCGAAAAATTTCACACTATTTTTTTATGAGACACCTTGTAGGCGCTGCATATATAATGGGAATTCTCCTTGGGGTAAAGACACATGTTTTTTTGTTCATCCTTTGAATTGCCTTTAAGTTACCTGAGTAATACGTATTGAACCGTGCCCTGGTAGTCAAGTGGTTAACGCGCTAGTTTGGTAATCCAGGTAGCGAAGGGATCCGTTGGTTCGAATCCCACCCAATGCATTATTTTTTTCTCATTCATTTGAGTTTGTGACCACTTGATAGTAAGACTCTGAGGGTTAGGTGGAAGAAAATGCTTTCAGCGTTAACCTCGCCTGGTGGTTACCTTCCACTAAAGAGTAGTCTTATTATAAGAATTAATGCGACGGAATTTCAACTTTATTTTTTTATGAGACACCTTGTAGAGTCTGCAGATGAAGGGACCTCTACTCCTTTAAGTTTCGTAGAAAACTTGTTTTTTGCCTATTAAGAAAATAATTTCAAAGTGGGGGTCCCCCATTTTACAACTCGAAAATTCTGTTGTACTTTTTGCTCCCTTTTCTTCAAGGAGGAGATCTGAGCCTGGTAAAAAAAATCTTGAACACTACAGGTAGGTCGCACATTGGAAGGGGGGATATTTTGAATAAAGATAGATTTTAGGGTGAGGGGCAAGACGTGGGATTAATGACAAAGGGGTAAATTTATACAGAGTGCTAGCTTCTCAAGCGTACCATGGGAAATTGAATCGTAGATCAAGTCTTTGTCTGCATTATTCCCTGCTCTTCTGAAGCTTTACGGCAAAGTTTCGATTTGCCCACTGTTTTAAATTTTAAAAAAAACATAACTTTTTAGAATTTATCGGTAATAGAAAGTAATAAGGGTTGGGTGGAAGAGATTGTCATAAGCAATAACCCCGCCCTTTAGTTAGGACATCTGTATATATTTTATCTATCTTATCTATGTTGTTGATCTTTTCTTTTCTTGTTCTAGATTTTGTATTTTAATTTTTATAATAACTTGTTTGTACATGTGTCCTATCAGTAAATAATTAAATAATAATAATAAATTCACATCTTATTTGTGTTAATCACTTTCGTGATGTTAGAATTACTCAAAATCACGCTGCCAATTTCTTTTACCGAGCTTGGGACTCAATCCACCGACCTCCAGATTCCAAGTCCGCCGGGCCATCAATCAAGATACTGACGTCGATACTCTTTTTTTTAAAATTTATTACGTACAGCGTATGTCCGAAAATATTGCTTCATCACATAACTCTGGACGAGGAAATGTCCATCCAATGGTCACTTGGACAGATCTGTCCCGGTAGCTCAGTGGTAAAGGCGGCACTCTGTAGATCTAGAGATTCCAGATGTCGCTGGTTCGAAACCCAGCCGGGACATGACAAGTTATCCTCCCATTTGGGATATTTACCACTTAATAATACGTCCTGGGGTTACTGCTAGAATAATGAAACTTAATAGTCCTCATCTGGTGGTTAACTTCCACTAAAGAGTATTATTATTATTACATTAAAAAGTATTGTTTTTGGTTGTTTTTTTTTACTTTCTATTAACTGTAAGGTATAAAAAGTATCGTTTTTTGTCCATTGTCAAAAAATCAGGTACTCTTCAAAAACAACTAAAAAAGACAACTTTCTTGAAAGGGTTGAAAAGGAAAATAACTAGGAACTATGTTTAGCAAAGTCTACTTCTAGTACCTACGCGATGGCGTTGCAAAATCAGTGTTAGTAGAGTAATGGAATTCCGCTAGAACTGGTCCATCACATTAAAAGTTTCAAGAAAATCATTTTATTAATAATAATAATAATAATAAAAATAAAAGAAATAATAAAATGCCTTGTGTAAAGTAGACAGTTCATAAAAAAATCAATGAGTCTTTTATTCCTGGGTTGAATTGTGTTTTGCCTTACACGAGTATTATGGTTGTTTGAATTGTTTCATTGATTAAACCAACAAATAAAATAAATTAATGAGTCGATCTATATTACTATCGACCTCAGTAGCTTGCTCGATAGAGGGCGGACTTGTAACCTGGAGGTCGGTGGTTCAAGTCCCGGTTTCAGCGTAGGTTTAGTAAAGTGAGTTTGAGAAGTTGTGATATCACGAAAGTGATTAACACAAATATGATAACTTAAATAACCCAACTATGTTTTATTAATTTTCAAAACATTCGGAATTTTCTCATTAGAATACATGTTCAACAAATTAATAAATATTTAGGTACATGGCTTTAATGATCCAGTAAATTATCTATTGTATTCAAATTCTCGGATCTCATCTGGTAAATAATATCATGGGATTCTTTCTTATTGCCCAATAGAATCTTGGTAAGAATGAAGGCAACATCAGTAAAATCAAAGAAAACAGAAAAGTGAGAAGTTGTGATAAATAAAATAATATAATTTTTGTCCATTTATCTAAGAGGGGTGAAAATTCCATGTAGATTTTCATCTATAGAAAATGAACGAGATTTTTATCTCTGTAAGTTGTTCTTATTGTAATGAAATGTGATAACTAGGCTACCCACCAAAATTGTACTATAATGACACAAAGAATACAATTTTTTTCAAGAAGTTGCTTTATTATGTTTTTGATTTACTCTCTTATCATAATAATAATAATACTCTTCAGTGGAAGGTAACCACCAGGTGAGTTTAATGCTCAAAGCATTTTCTATCACCTAATCCTCAGAGTCTTATTATTACGTAGTCACAAACTCAAATTAATGAGGAAAAATTCATGCACTGGGTGGGATTCGAACCAACGGGTCCCAACGCTACCTGGATTACCAGACTGGCGTGTTAACCACTTGACTACCACAGTGCATTGATACTGATGATGTAAATAATGAATGTTGTTGTTATTGTAGCAGCGCAAGTTACGCCGAGTTATTCTGATGGTATCTAACCAGAAACCAGAAACCAGGTTAGTAATACCAATGCCAAATTATAATCGAGGGAAAAAACCAGGTTTATTTACAATACTCGGAGTTCTAGTATTATTCCTGTTTTGTTAGGTTATAATAATATCGCCTTATTAATAATAATAATTTCGCCTTATTTATACTGTCCTATTAGGATTATGAAAGTCCCATTATTCCAGAAGTAATCCCAAGACATATTATTATGTGGTAAAAATCCCAAATGGGAGGATAACTTGTCATGTCCCGGCTGGGTTTCGAACCCACGAACTCTGGAATCTTTGGATTCACCGCTTTTACCACTGAGCTACCGGGACAGACTGTTATTTTGTTAGGTTATAATAAAAGATATTCTTTAGTGGAAGGTAACCACCAGGCAAATCTAATGCTCAAAGAATTTTCTACCACCTGATTCCTCAAAGCATTTTCTACCTCCTAAAGTTTATCTCAAACATGGCGGAGAATAACAATATCGCCTTAATAAACCTGTCTGACCAGGACTATTGAGTCCCATTATTCTAAATCCCAAATAGAAGGATAAATTTATAATGATCCGGCTGGATTTTGAACCCACGACCTCGGGATTACCAGACCGACGGCGACGCGAGGATTTGACTTCTGAGATCTGGCCTCCGGGACAAGAACTGAGAAATCCAAGTTCTCATGCTGGCTACTGGCTACTGGCTCATGCTGGCTACTGACCAATCACACTGCCTGTCGTCGGAGCACTCAGAACTCTGTGATTCGAGGAAAGTCCGGCATGAGTCCTGACATGAGCAAGCAGCCGGCATGAGTCCTGACATGAGCAAGCAGCCGGCATGAGTCCTGACATGAGCAAGTAGCCGGCATGAGTCCTGACATGTGCAAGTAGCCGGCATGACTCCTAACATAAGCATGTAGCTGGCATAAGCCCTGACATAAGCAAGTAGCTGGCATAAGCCCTGAAATAAGCAAGTAGCCGGCATGAATCCTAACATAAGCATGTAGCCGGCATGAATCCTAACATAAGCATGTAGCTGGCATAAGCCCTGACATAAGCAAGTAGCTGGCATAAGCCCTGAAATAAGCAAGTAGCCGGCATGACTCCTAACATAAGCATGTAGCTGGCATAAGCCCTGACATAAGCAAGTAGCTGGCATAAGCCCTGAAATAAGCAAGTAGCCGGCATGACTCCTAACATAAGCATGTAGCTGGCATAAGCCCTGACATAAGTAAGTAGCTGGCATAAGCCCTGACATAAGCAAGTAGCTGGCATAAGCCCTGAAATAAGCAAGTAGCCGGCATGACTCCTAACATAAGCATGTAGCTGGCATAAGCCCTGACATAAGCAAGTAGCCGGCATGAGTCCTGACATGAGCAAGCAGCCGGCATGACTCCTAACATAAGCATGTAGCTGGCGTAAGCCCTGACATAAGCAAGCAGCCGGCATAAGCCCTGAAATAATCAAGTAGCCGGCATGAATCCTAACATAAGCATGTAGCTGGCATGAGCCTGACCCAGCCATTAAAGACTGACGTAGTTCTTGCAACTCGTAAAGAATGCAAGTTTGATGTCTGTCTTGCATTTGGTGGTGTACTTCCTATTTAACTTTTCTCAGCCAGACATTTTTGTAAATTCATTTATCTCAGGTTAAGTTGAAGCCCATTTGAACCTTCTTTCAGTCTCTTTAGGTAGTTAACGCATGTTTGCTCCCTGTTAATCTTCCAAACATTCTTCAAACGTCCAGATATTGTTCTGTAAGAACAAGTAGTGATTTCATGTCATGGTCTCATATTAAAGCCCTTTTTGAAACCCTTACAACTCTCTCAGATAACTGACTGGTTAGTTTTTCAAGGTCTGTCCCCTGTTAATCGTCCAGCTATTATTCAAACGTCTAGACATCCCGCAAACATTCCTCAAACGTCCAGACATTGTTCTGTAAAAACTAAGTGCATTGATCCCACCTGATTCTTAATTTCCAGCCCTTATTGAAACACTTACAACTCTCTTAGCTAGCTGGCTGGTTAGTTTTTCCAGGTCTGTTCCCAGTAAATCACCCATCCATATTCAAACATCCAGACATTCCTCAAACCTCCAGACTTTGTTCTGTAAAAACTAGGTGCATTGATCCCACCTGATTCTTACTTTCCAGCCCTTATTAAAGCACTTACAACTCTTTTAGCTTGCTGACTGGTTAGTTTTTCCAGATCTGTCCCAAGTAAATCACCCATCCATATTCAAACGTCCAGACATTCCTCAAACGTCCAGACATTGTTTTGTAAAAACTAAGTGCATTGATCCCACCTGATTCTTAATTTCCAGCCCTTATTGAAGCACTTACAACTCTCTCAGCTAGCTGGCTGGTTAGTTTTTCCAGCTCTGTCCCCAGTAAATCATCCATCCATATTCAAACGTCCAGACATCCCGCAAACGTCCAGACATTGTTCTGTAAAAACCAAGTGCATTGATCCCACCTGATTCTTAATTTTCAGCCCTTATTGAAACACTTACAACTCTCTTAGCTAGCTGACTGGTTAGTTTTTCCAGGTCTGTCCCAAGTAAATCACCCATCCATATTCAAACATCCAGACATTCCTCAAACGTCCAGACATTGTTTTGTAAAAACTAAGTGCATTGCTCCCACCTGATTCTTAATTTCCAGCCCTTATTGAAACACTTACAACTCTCTTAGCTAGCTGACTGGTTAGATTTTCCAGGTCTGTCCCAAGTAAATCACCCATCCATATTCAAACTTCCAGACATTCTTCAAACGTCCAGACATTGTTCTACAAGAACTAAATGCAGTGATCCCAGGCTACTCTCTCATTAGGCTAAGGACACAACGCGCCCTATATATTCTCATTTTGCTATTACATCACCGCACTAGGTTAGCTTGCTCGCACAGCCAGGACTAGGTATCTAGTAGTGAAAGTTATTTAGTTTACTCGGAGTGAGGCACTAAGTACTCGTTCAAGGACGCCAAACCGAATCCTTTCATTCGAAGAATAGACGAATCGACTGGCTCAAATTCTAGGATTTCTCTTCTTGTGTGCAGTAGTGGATGTTTTTCAGCCAACCTCAGTCAGTGTGGATTCAACGCTGAGATCTGAATGTTCGTCTGCCAATCTCAACTTTTGTACATTGTACAATCGAGTACAACTTCTCACTTTTCTGTTTTTACTGATTGTCTGATTAGCATGTATTGAAAGCTACAAAATATTTTCATTTTATTTGACCCATTGTTAGTCAGATATAAGAAGCTTTGTTTGAACTGCTAGCAGAGAGGGACTCTTTGGTCATACGCAGCGCCGCGCGCCGGAAGTATAAATAAAGCACTCACCTATTTGTAAATTATTATAATTTACATAAATCATAAATTTAAAATCTTCGGTATTTAAGAACACAGACAATTTCATTACAGACATTATTTTTTACTCTTTGAAAAAATTCATTGAAAATTTCGTATTTCCACTTCAGTATAATCAGTATCAGTATAAACAGAAAAGTGAGAAATTGTATTAGATGTACAATTGTACATGATACTTGCAACTTAGACAGAGGACCAAATTATAAAATAGGATTACAAATTACACCAAGCGGAAGACCGTCCTCAAGAGCCAAATCGTAAAACAAGATTTAAACAAACATAAGGCAGATTGTAGTCAAGTTGGATTTCCAAATAATCACAGATCACTGCATCTCGGATAAGGGATGATTTTTTTTTCTTCTTCTTTTTTTTAATTATTTTCAAACGCAACTTAGTATTGTTGCAATTACATGAACTTAGATTTTGGGGTTTAAAGATAATTACATATTAGGGTTTACTTGTGATTCAGTTATTATTATTCAGTTGTTATTATCTGACCTGGTTGTAGGGTTTTCAGTGAAACCATTACAATTAACACTGCGACCTAATTAAATCTACTGCGACCAGTTGATTCTCTTTGGTTTTAACGTCCTAATTGAGATAGATAGTCAGGACGGGGCTTTTACCCTTCCTTGGCTGGGAATCGTACCAGCTACCCACATTAACCTCACCTAGGCTGGGTAGGGCCGGAAATGCCAGCCTCACGTGTTTAGAGGGAATAGAATTTCCTTCGAAAAGTCTGCCCCGACCGGGGATCGAACTCGGGATCTCTGGACTACGGACAGTAGTCTCAACCGTTACGCCACGGAGGCTGGCTAGGGATGATCATATCAGGATTTTCGAGTGAGTTCTGAAGTTTTCCTGATTTAAAAAAAAGTATGCCAAATTCAGAGTACAATAAAATAAAATGGGCTAGAAAGTTTTTTGTGAGGTCTTTTGATTTCCAATTAAAGAAATCCTGAAAACGCCATCAATGATTGCGATTGAAACAAAATCTGTACCTAGGTAAGATCATAATTATTTATCAGTTATCACCCTTTATTATTAAACTCTTTATTAAAAGGACATAATATAAACAAATAATGGTAAAAATTAAAATACAAAATTGACAATGTAAACAAGAAAAAAATAAACAACGTAGATAAAATATATACAGATGTCCTAACTAAAGGGCGGGGTTATTGCCTATGGCAATCTCTTCCACCCAACCCTCGAGCTCTGATTACCCGCATTGGTTTAAATCTTATCATCAGGGAGAAATTTATTTCAGGACAACACTAGATTGGAATTCCATCGACTCTTCTGGTACAATGTAAGAATTAAAGGAATGTTTGCATGCTTGATTCTTGTGGTGATGTGGCTCTTGTTGGATTCCTACACCTAAACTCTAAAAGTATCGCTTGTCACAATAATTCATAGTCCATGCTACTGCTATCTAGAAGAGTTACTTTCCCTTTTGCTGTCGAATTCATTTCTCCTTCTACCCTGAGGGACTCCTTTAACCTTCGGCTCTTCGACCCAGATTTACTTGCATTCTAGTGCAGCGTTCTAGTGTATTCTAGTACAGAAATGTGAGAAATACAGAACTTCTCACTTTTCTGGTTATCATCATTGCGTAACAACATCGTGTGCGATGGTCGCCAAACTTGATAGTTTCATCTATACCTACAAGGAGGCTAATAATTAACAAGGGCCCCCAGAACCAAGTTAATGAATGTCTGAAGATTCCACTTCTCACTTTTCTGTTTATACTGATTATACTGATACTGCTTTATACTGATACTGACTTTGCTCAAGGTGGCTTATAAGCAAAGGTACTGTAAAAGTAAAAAATACAGACATGGTTGTAAGATTTATTTACCCCGAAATAAAGATACGCGGTTCCAGGAAAGTTGAATCCCACAAAAGTTTTGTCTTACATTGATTTTATAACTAAAGGGCGGGGTTATTGCCTATGACAATCTCTTCCACCCAACCCTTATGAGCGATATCTTGTAGAGATTCCAGACGGTGGCCGATATGAAAAAATGTGCCAGCGTGACCAGTGTGGACTTGTTGTAAATCTCAAATCAGTTAATTGAGAGTTGACCTGATTAATCATCAGCTTGTTTTATTTACATTTTTTTAAGATAAACTTCTGAGCTGACGGTCTTAATATGGCACTCTTAAGATATGATGGAAAAATTGTGGACTTGGGTATTTCCAATATTTACCATAGCCCCTGTTTATATAATAATACTCTTTAGTGGAAGGTACCACATTGGCTGTATGGCAAATTCCTATTTATATAATTTATATAATAATAATACTCTTTAGTGGAAGGTACCACATTGGCTGTTTGGCAAATTCCCATAGTAAGGAGAATAACCAATGCCAAAAAAAAAAAAAAAATAGTGGAAGGTAACCACCAGGCGAGGTTAATGCTCAAAGCATTTTCTACCACGTAACCCTCAGAGTCTTATTATTATGTGCTCACAAATTCAAACTAATGAGGAAAAATTCGTGCACTGGGTGGGATTCGAACCAACGGATCCCTACGCTACCTGGATTACCAGACTAGCGCGTTAACCACTTGACTACCAGTGCACTCTTAAGATATGATGGAAAAATTGTGGACTTTTGTATTTTCAATATTTATCATAGCCCCTATTTATAGACTTGCCTTTGAAATACACCAGATCTGTTTGATTGCTGTAGTAAAGGGACTTTCTAGTCCTATCTCGGCAGTTAAAATCTCATATATTATATAAAACTCAAATCTGTGCGTGTCTGGCTGACTATGTCCTCTCAAGGGTTGATTGTTTACAATACCACAGCCCAAACGGTAACAGATATTGAAATTTTCATGAGAGTTGAATCCAGATAGCGTAGGGATCCGATGGTTCAAATCCCACCCAGTGCATAATTTTTTCCTCATTTATTTGAGATTGTCACCACATAATAATAAGTCTCTGAGGGTTAGTTTATAGAAAATGCTTTGAGCATTAACCTCGCCTGGTGGTAACCTTCCATTAAAAAAGTGTTATCATTATTATGTGGTCAATAACTCAAATTAATGAGTAGGTAAATAAATAATATAGCATACATACAAGATTGTATACTGAAATGCTTAAAATTTAGGTAAAAAATCTATTTACAGACTATCTGCGATTTTTTTCAAACAGGTTCATCTGGCAACTCCGGAATTTTTTACCCCCGGATTCACACCCGGGACTCCAGAGCATCCGGCAACATCGCACTAAACCCACCACCTCTTGGGTCTGGGGTCCCCGCCTGAATGACGTCAAGACTCCGGTGAAGAGGTCACTATATTTTATTATTATCATCCATAGATGTTACTTTAGGTATTAAGTAATCGCTGCCAGTTCAGAACTGTGTCACTAGGTAGTGAATGTTGTGCTTCCCTGTTTCTGGTAAATCTCAGCTCGGTTGGAATCTCTGGCTCGAAGACGCGATGTGAAACGTAAGCAATTTCAGACATCAGCATACGTGCACTGTTAGTCAAGTGGTTAACGCGCTAGTCTGGTAATCCAGGTAGAGCAGGGATCCGTTGGTTCGAATCCCACCCAGTGCATGAATTTTTCCTCATTAATTTGAGTTTATGACCACATAATAATAAGACTCTGAGGGTTAGGTGGTAGAAAATGCTTTGAGCATTAAACTCGCCTGGTGGTTAACTTCCACCAAAGAGTGTTATTATGTGAAACGTGAGCAATGTGGTTTCAGACTTGAGCATAGACGCGATGTGAAACGAAAGCAATGTGGTTTCAGACTTGAGCATAGACGAGATGTGAAACGTAAGCAATGTGGTTTCATACTTCAGCATAGACGAGATGTGAAACGTAAACGATCAAGCCAGCGTCGATGGCGCGTTGAATGCAGCGGTTCTCGTAGGATAACCGAAGTTAAGCAACGTCCAGCGAGGTGAATATGCTGGCATTTTTTCATCATGCTCTTTCAAATCTTTCGAGGTTCAAATCTTCATCATGCTCTTTCAAATCTTTCGAGGTTCAAATCTTCATCATGCTCTTTCAAATCTTTCGAGGTTCAAATCTTCATTATGCTCTGCCCAACCCAGGCTGGATGAGGTTAATGTGGGTAGCAGGTATGTGAGTTTCCTGCAAGTGGAGGGTAACACCCCCGTCGTGATATGACTATGTAGTTGACAAGCGATGTTAAACCCAAATTAAAAATCGCGTGTAAAGCTAGGACTTGAAGGGCTGCGACATTCAAATTTGAACCCTCATGGCTATTCCCGGTTTTTCCGGCCCAGCTCAAGATGGATGAGGTTGATGTGAGTAGCTGATTTGTGAGTTACCTGCGAATGGAGGGTAAAACCCCCGTCGTGATATGACCATGCAGGTTAAAATGTATATAATAAACGTCTGATAATTTTTACTCATGAGAAGCAGGTGTTGGCAAACAATTCACATCGAAACAAAACCACCTTTGATCAAAGTTATTGAGTTGAAAAAATTGAAAGTTATCATATTAAATTTGTGTCAATCACTTTCGTCATATATCACAACTGCTCAAGCTCGCTCTACAAAAGCTACGCTGAAACCAGGACTTGAACCACCGACCTCCACGTTACAAATCCGCCGCCTTACCGATCAAGCTACTGAGGTCGGTCCCTTGATCAAAGGTATTAACAACTTCCTCAATTTCTTGTGCACCATCCTCAAATACCATTTTCTTCTATTGTGCACCATTAAAGACCGACCTCCGTAACTCGATATTTAAGCGATCAAACAGCGGGCGGACTCGTAACTCGGAGGTCGATGGTTCGAGTACCAAGCGTGACACATTTCATTAAATCGGATATTATAGTAATAATATCGCATTATTTATACTGCCCGATTAGGACTATTAAGTCCCATTATTCCAGCAGTAAGCCCAAGGCGTATTATTATGTGCTAAAAATCCCACATGGTAGGAAAACTGGTCATGTCCCGGCTGAGTTTCAAGCCTTTGCCGTACCAACTTTACCACTGAGCTACCGGGACATGATATTAAGAGATTTTGAGATCATAACTCTTGTCATAACCTACTTAACATATCGAATTGAACCAGCACCGTCCGTACGCATGTTTGCTCGCATTTGATTTCTTGTCTATCAATCAATGTTATTAAACAAAATCGATCAAGTTTTATGTTTTCAGGATGACTGATGAGTACAGAGACACTCAGACGGGTACAGTGATAATATTTACAAACAAAATGTATTATATTGGAGCAAGACTTGATCACTGATCATGGGTAGTGATAATTTCTTCTAGTCGACACCACTTTGAAAAAATAGGCTTGTTTATCAATTTGTCATTTAGGATAAGCGATGAGAACGAACGAAACACAAAATTCAGTTTCTGATTTAATCCTTTTCAAAATACGCAAAAGTTCATCGTCTTGAAAACGTTTGATTGTTCACTAAAGCTTTAATTTATTCGATCGCTGCCGAATTATGAGGATAAGAATAATTCTAAGTGGCCACTATCCCTTAAACTCGGGCTCCCTTAACTAGTGTACTATGATTGGTTCAAACTCCGAGTTAAGCTACCGTATTGTATATATCTTCATGTATCATAGAACTTCTCACTTTTCTGTTTTGACCATGTTACCTACTGCCAGGAATCGCCGATCCTTGATGACCAAGGACAGTGACCTCTTAAACCAATAGTTATCTGCATGTATGGTCGATACTTTCTATCAAGAAAACATTTTTAGAATATTTATTAACCTTTAATCCTCACAATGTAGTGGTTAGTGTCGTTAGTGACCTCTTTAACCAATACTTATTTGCATGTATGGTCGATACTTTCTATCAAGAAAACATTTTTAGAATATTTATTAACCTTTAATCCTTACAATGTAGTGGTTAGTGACCTCTTAGACCAATATTTATTTGCATGTATAGTCGATACTTTCTATCCATTTTTAGAATATTTATTAACCTTTAATGCTCACAATGGATTTAATCGTGGTTGGTGTGATAATTGGGGCTTCTTTTATGGAATTAGGGATTCTTTTATGGAATTTGGGCTTCTTTTATAGAATTAGGGATTCTTTTATGGCATTGGGGCTTCTTTTATGGGACTCCAATCAGTTTTATGTGTACCTACATTAGGTTGGGAGGACTACCTCAAATTTATTGAAACCTTTGGTTAGAGTTCCGAGGATCGTGAATAATTAGTTTAGGGTTTGTTTTTTTTTCCTTAAAAAAAAAAGTTTTTCCAGACTTTTTTATTTCGTAACCATGAAACAGGAGCTACTGTAGACTCTTGTGGTCTGTGTTGTAGCTTGCCCATTCCGTAGTATGCCTCCCCTCTGATGGGCGAGAATTGACACAATACTTCCCATTTACGTGCTGGATTAACACGAGCGCACCGGAAGGTATACCTTTCAAACAACTGTAACCAAATTTAGAATACAATTTTTTGTCCGCTCGGGTGATCGAACCCGGGACCTTCTGCATCGCAAGCGAGTGCTTAACCACTGAGCTAATGCCGCGTTCACTCTTGATTACTGGTAGTCAAGTGATTAACCCGCTAGTCTGGTAACCCAGGTAGCGAAGGGATCCGTTGGTTCGAATCCCATCACCCAGTGCATGAATTTTTCCTTACTAATTTGAGTTTTTGACCACATAATAATAAGACTCTGAGGGTTAGTTGGTATAAAATGCTTTGAGCATTAACCTCGCCTGGTGGTTGCCTTCCACTAAAGAGTGTTATTATTATTAAAATTATTCTTAACCACTTTGACCACTAAGTAAAAAAGTCAGTTTAAGAGAGCAATGTGCAGTCGGTGTTGTGTCTGAATATTTTAGGCTTACTTGTAGCAAGCTCAAGTTGGGATTCTAAGTAGGTCGTTAGTGAAAGTTATTACTCATGTTTTAATCCATACCAAACAAGTTCTGAGTCTGAGTGATCTAATACAAGCGTTCGGCGGGATTGGCTGAGAATTCGGCCAGACAGCACAGTCTGGTAGACTGCGGGGCGCCGAAAATGCATTTTCAGACAAGAAAACACTTGTTGAATTTGTATGATTTTCAGAAAACACTATTGAATTTGTATGCATTTTCAGGGAGAAAAAAAAATTACTTGTTGAATTTTTAGAAAACATTCTTGAATTTGTATGATTTTCAGAAAATACTATTGAATTTATAAGCATTTTCTTAAAAGAAAACACTTGTTGAATTTTTAGAAAATATTTTTGAATTTATAATCATTCAGGAAATAGTGTTGAATACGTATACTTAAATGATTTTCAGAAAACACTATTTATAGAATTTATATCCATTTTCTGAAAAGAAAATACTTGTTGAATTTTTAGAAATTTTTCTTGAATTCATATATTTTGAATTCAGGAAATAATGATGTTGAATTTTAATGATTTTTTAGAAAATCTTCTTGAATTTATATGAATTCAGGAAATACTTACCTACCTACTGTTGAACTCAAATAATTTTTAAAGAAAACACTGATTAATGTATATAGCATTTTCAGAGAACACATGAATTTATATACATTTTAAGAACACTTTTTAATTTAAAAGTATTTTCAACACTTCTTGAATTTTCAGAAGATACCTACTTTTAAATTTAAATGGCTTTACAGAAAATTATTTTAAATTAAAATGCATTTCCGGAAATCTTGTTGAATTAAAAAAAAAAAAAACTTTTAGTCAAGTGGTTAGCGCGCTAGTCTGGTAATCCAGGTAGCGTAGGGATCCGTTGGTTCAAATCCCACCTGTTGCATTAATTTTTCCTCATTAATTTTTATTATTAGAATCATTTAGGTACCGATGCATTATGCACTCTCAGTAATTATTCATTTTTAAGAAATACCGTTGAATTTTAATTACAGAAAATACTGTTGAATATAAATGCATTTTCAGAAAACACTGTTGAATTTCAAAGTAGGTATTTTCAAAGTATACTGTTTGAATTTTCACAAAACGAATTTTTGCATAATGCAATTTTCAAAAAAAATTGAATTGCATAAATCAGAAAACCCCTCCTATTAAAAAGAGTAAAATAGGAAAATATCATACTATTTTTGCTAGTAGCCAATTGTATGTAATCGTAAGATATGTTGGGACATTTAACTAGCCCCAAAAAAGAACATTAATAATGTCAACTCCTATTTCTTTTTTCTTTTCTTTTTTAAATAAATTTACGGTACAATGTTTAATTTTACTACTTAAACATAAAATTACAACAACAAAAAATCGTTAGTTAAATTTCACTAAGTATTAATTTATGTATAACTAAATTAACTTACCGAAAATGATCTTAAAGACTTGTCTTTTCCATTGATAAGATAAAAAATATAAAGATAAGTGCATTGATAGTCAAGTGTTTAACGCGCTAGTCTGGTAATCCAGATAGCATAGGGATCCGTTGGTTCAAATCCCACCCAATGCTTGATGATTTTTTCCTCATTTATTCGAGCATGTAAACACATAATAATAAGACTCTAGGGGTCGGGTCGTAGAAAATGCTTTGAGCATTAACCTCGCCTGGTGGTTACCTTCCACTAATGAGTATTATTATAACATGTTACTTCATTTTTTTTTATTACTTCCTATAAATTTCTCATATTATATATAACTCGGAAGAATTGTGTTTGTTTTTGTTTTTACATTTGACACGTTGGATGGGCCAATTCTGTCCTATTCGTTAACTTGAACCACCGACCTCCAGGTTACAAGTCCGCCGCCTTATAGATCAATCTACCGAGGTCGGTTGAGGTATTATAGGTTACCATGATTTAAACCTACCAACTTTTGGATCAAGCGATAGAGGTTTTAACCTCTTCACCTCGGAGATAAATTGGCAGTCGGCCCTGCTATCATCCAGTAGTTGAAGATCATGAATCGAACTTACTTCGGTCGAAGTTAACCTTCCTTGCGTAATATGCTAGAACTTGGCCTACTGATTTACTGAGACGCTTGAGAACCAACCTCAGTAGCTTGATCACTAGAAGACTCGTAACCAAGAGGTCGGTGGTTCGAGTCTTAGTGTGGAGAATTTTTAGTCATGCAGGTTTGAGGAATTGTGACGCCACTCTTAGGATTCATGATAAAAACAAATAATTATTAAGGTTTATATAATTGTGTCAATCACAATCATAAAGGCACATTTTCTCTCTCTCTCTCTCTCTCTCTCTCTCTCTCTCTCTCTCTCTCTCTCTCTTCTGAGAGGAGGCAAAATCTTCTATAGAGTATTCAAGACCAAGTGCGGGTAGGTTTCCAGCCTTTGAAACAGTACGCCATACCCACTAAAACCCACCCCTCCATCACTTAACCTTACAAAATATATGCCCTTCTTGGGACTGAAACCACCGAATTTCATTTTTTTAAATATGAATAACGAGGGTTGGTTGGACGTGATTGCCACAGGCAATAACCCCGCCCTTTAGTTAGGACATATGTATGTATTTATCTATTTTTTCCATTTTATTGTTTACATTGTTTTCATTTTTCATTATTTTTATAAATTAGTTATTTTCATTGTACAATGTACATATATAATTAGTATAAACAGAAAAGTGAGAAGTTGTACTAGTCTTTGTATCTAATAAAGCATTTAATAATAATGAGACACTCAGTGGCTACTGAAATTTCTCCGCTACAGATAAATTAATGAGGTCCCTTCGTTTTCAGCCCATAGGTCTAGTGGAATCATCAGCATAATTTTTACTCTGACAGTGAAAATCGATTTTTTGCTTCTCACTAAGAAAAGGAAAGAAAGAAAACCGGTTCCCTTGCGATTCTCCCAGGGCCAGGTTTCACACGTGAGAATAAGCTGGGTAGGGCAAGAAGAGTAAACTTTGAAAACTATTCCACCCTTTAATAGAAAAATTAAAATAAATTAAAAAAGAAACAATAATTAAAATAATTTCAATAGGGGAAAAAAATGATTAGGAACATTTTCGAAGTTCATGAATTTAAAATGGGACCATCTACCACGTCTTCTTCATGTCAGGCGAAATTTTGTTTGAAACGTTCTCTGGTTTCTCAGAATTGAGGACTTCTAGGAATAAAAATAATACACAGAGAGACACGAAAAGAAGTTTTCCAAGAGGTTGGGACAGGTCCAGAATTTTTTAAAAATGACTTTTTAAAGATTTTTTTTTTTTAATTCATAAGATTTTTTTTTAAATTGGAGCAAAAAATGTTATTTCAAACAAACCCGAACACAAAATAATAGTCCCTCAATCGGGAAGGTCTTGGTGCAATTGTTAGGTGTCAAATTCTCAAATAGATGCTTAGGCAAAATTCCATGCATCAGATGGGATTTGAACTAACGGATCTCTACACTACCTGGATCAACAAACTAGCGTAATTCGTAATTCAAAAAAAAATTCCTTTGTCATTTAAGTCTAGGGAAGATACCGAAACAACCATAATAATAATAATACTCTTTAGTGGAAGGTAACCACCAGGCGAGGTTAATGCTTAAAGCATTTTCTACCACCTAACCCTCAGAGTCTTAGATATTATTATGTGGTCACAAACTCAAATTAATGAGGAAAAATTCGTGCACTGGTGGGATTTGAACCAACGGATCCCTAGGCTACTTGGATTACCAGACTAGCGCGTTAACCAGTTGCCATAAGCACAATCTTTCCGTCGGAAATTCTGCCACGGTCGGGCTTTGAACCCACAATCTCCGCATTACGAGTTCGAGTTGTTTGCCTCTTTACCGGGGAGGTCGGTAAAGTATATACACGGTACTCAGTGAACCGCATAATTGGGTCATCGCGAATCGTGAAGTCAGCTACCACTGAAGTATAAACCAACTGGAATCCGCGAGCTGGAGTGAACCCGGTCTCAGGGCGGCCATCTTGAATAAGGTAAGTAAAATTTAAGAGTAATAATAATAATATCGCCTTATTTATACTGCCCGATTAGAATTATTAAAGTCCCATTATTCCAGCAGTAAGCCCAAGACATATTATTATGTGTTAAAAATCCCAAATGGGAGGATAACTTGTCATGTCTCGGCTGGGTTTCGAACCCACGACCTCTGGAGTCTTTGGATTCACAGAGTGCCGCCTTTACCACTGAGCTACCGGGACAATAATAATAATGATAGTAGGTAATAATACCTCGACCGACCTCAGTAGCTTGATCGATAAGGCGGCGGACTTGTAACCTGGAGGTCGGTGGTTCAGGTTAACGAATAGGACTGAATTGCCCCGTCTAAGGTGTCAAATGTAAAAACAAAAATGAACACAATACTTCCGATTTATAAAATGAGAAATTTATCAGAAGTAATAAAAATCAATAAAATAAAAATAAAGTAACATAATACTCATCAGTAGAAGCTAACCACCAGGCGAGGTTAATGCTCAAACCATTTTCTTCCACCTAACCCTCAGTGTCTTATTATTATGTGGTCACAAACTCAAATTAATGAGGAAATGTGCATGCACTGGGTGGGATTCGAACCAACAAATCCCTAATACGGTACCTGGATTACCAGACGACTAGGGCTACCTCGACTTCCAATGCACAAAAAGTGTTCATATTTGTGGTAATCACGATGTGGTGTCACAATTAATCAAACTAGATTTACTAAATTTTTGCTAAACTTGGGACTCGAACCACCGACCTCCAGGTTACGAGTCCACCGCGTTATATCAATCAAGCTACTGAGGTCGGTAAGAAGGTAAGTAATTTCAAGTTAGATTTTGGAGAAAAATTCCACTCCTTTGAGTTCTCTTATTCAACTACCACTCTGTAGGGGGAAATAACCTCTTTATAAGAGAAACCTGGATATAAGAGAAAAAAATAAGCGTACCTACTTTGAGTTCTCTTATTCAACTACTACTTTATAAGGGGGAAATAACCTCTTTATAAGAGAAACCTGGATATCAGAGAAAAAAATAAGCGTACCTACTTTGAGTTTTCTTATTCAACTACCACTCTATAAGGGGAAATAACCTCTTTATAAGAGAAACCAGGGTATAAGAGAAAATAATTCGTGTTTTCAGTAGAAACACTTTATAATACAAGACTCTTATTCAACTACCACTTTGAAATACAAGACTTTGAGTTCTCTTATTCAACTACCACTTTATAAGGGGAAATAACCTCTTTATAAGAGAAACCTGGACATAAGACAGAAAAAGGCCGGTCCTTTGAGTTCTCTTATATCCCAGGTTCGAATGTTATATAGTTATAGGTTCGACGCCGACTGTAGTAAAAGAGACCATCCGGTATTTAGACGTTGTGAAATACGCGAGTTAACAATGGAAATAACATTTCCACTCTGTGTGCCACTCTTATGCTAGTTCTATGCGCAAATGTTATTATGTTACAGTGGTCGACTTTTTCTCTGGGTGAAAATGTTACATTATTTTGAAATGTATTAAACTTAAGAGCAAATTAAACTTAAGGGTTCCAGGGAGAACGACAAGATCTAAAGATACTTTTCTGCTCCAGAGATACAAAATTAATATTTGTGAACATTCTCCAATACAACGTATGGAGAAAATAGGTAATCTCACCAGCGGGGCGGGCTTAGATCTGTTCCTTTGTAAAAGATCGGATATTGATCTACTTTTTAATTAGGGAGGTTTATTTTTACTTATGTTTTATTTTGTAATACTTGTTTTCTTTTTGTAATAAATGGGGTCAACCCCCGTAGATTCATTCAAAAAAAAAAAAAAAAAAAAAAAAAAAAAAAAAAAAAAAAAAAAAAAAAAAAGAAATACAAGACCCAAAGGTAAACAGACTTTTCTGTAGATGGTTTTGCCAATACGGCCTAATTGCCAAAAGATCAAATCCTATTAGCCGAATATCACATAAATACTCTGTCACATGGAAACAATACTTCCTCGTGATTGGTTTACATTGTATACACGTGGCAATTTTGAGATTTTATACTGAATCACTTGTATCTCCAAAACAGCTTAACCGATTTTCTTCAAATTTGTTTTATATGGTAGAGTACCCTGAGTACCGTTTTTCCTACATTCTAGAATTTACAAAAAATTCTGTATCGGCAAGTCGTAGACCTTATTTTTGCACTTTTGCAAGTAAAAAAAGAAGAAGTTCCTGAAAGCATCGGTAGTCAAGTGTTTAAGACGCCAGTCTGTTAATCCAGGCATCTTAGTGAGTCGTTGGTTCGAATCCCACCAATTGCATGATTTTTTTTTCTCATACATTTGAAAAATTTGACCACATATTAATAGCACCAAAATAAAGTTCTGAAATAAAGGGACTCCTCAGGGCTGAATTATGAAACAGGATTAAATTGAAGAAAAGCCAGCAAGTTAGAGGTCACACCAATTACAGTGCAGTATGATCTCGGACTTAAGGGATACTATGACTTGTCTCTAATTTAATTTTATTGTATAATATACATATTGTATAATTCTACCCTTAGCCCAAATCGGGCAGTATACTGAAAGTTATCATATTTGTGTTAATCACTTTCGTATTATAATAATAATTCCGTGTCCGTGAGATAGGGACAGATACCTAAGTCACGGTGGTGAGAGGATTATTTCGTGTTATCACAACTACTCAAACTCGCTGTACTAAATCTACGCTCAATCCGGTACTTGAACCACCGACCTCAAGGTTACACCGACGCCTTATCGATCAAGCTACTGATGTTGGTCAATAGTAAAATCGGGCAGTGCCAGCGTCGATGGCATGTTGAATACACCGGTTCCCTTCAGAACACCGAAGTTAAGCGACATCCAGCGAGGTTAAGACTTGGATGGGTGACCATTCAAATTCTAATTCTCGTGACGCTGGCTTTTCCCGGCCCCACTCAGGCTGGGTGAGGTCAATGTGAGTAGCAGGTTTGTGAGTTTCCTGCGAATGGAGGGTAAAACCCCCGTCGTGATATGACCATGGCAGTTGAAAGCGACGTTAAACCCCACAAAAAAAAAAAAAAAAAAAAAAAAATCGGGCAGTATATTTGGATAGAAGAGACATTTTACATTTAGGTTCCCGACTCTTACAGGGACTCGAACTACCGACCTCCAGCTTACACCTTATCAATAAAGCTTCTGAGCTCCGTATTCAACGCGAGTGTCTCATTATAGTGATGGATGTTATGATCGATATGATTTCAACCTGATCGCTAGCCTATGTGACGAAGAAAAGTCACTGAGATGGAATGCAAGTTCTCTCCGCGTGTGATGTGTCAACAGTTTCCAATGCAACTCGATCTTGCCATCCGTCGATAATAAAGGGATGCTTTTACATCCATGAGACAAATCCAAGCTTCAAATGCATCAGTCAAGCAGGAAGTATACGCAATACAAGGTCAGCGGGTGCAATTATTACAAGTGCAACATTTGACCTTGATCGTGATAGTAACAAATGCGTTCACTACCCGTGTCCATCTTGATGACAGAAGACGATTTTATGGTGACAAGGCTTTTCACTCCCGACCCAGCTGCTGGTTATATTATGAACCAGTCAGTGAAATGTGTGAAGTAGTAACAATAATACTCTTTACTGGAAGTTTACCACCAGGCGAGGTTAATGCTTAAACATTTTCTACCACCTAAACCTCTGAGTCTTATTATTATGTGGTCACATACTCAAATTACATACCTACTCAAACAAACTTAAAATTAAAAATAATAATAACACTCTTTAGTGGAAGGTTACCACCAGGCGAGGTTAATGCTTAAACATTTTCTACCACCTAACCCTCAGAGTCTTATTATTCTTGTGTGGTCACAAACTCAAATTAATGAGGAAAAATTCATGCACTGTGTGGGATTCGAACCACGTTAGCGCGTTAACCACTTGACTACCAGTGTGATGTAATTGTAAGAAAAGAAAAGTTTGGACCTGAGAAACTTGTCTAGGGGTTTTTTTTTAGTGGAGGGAAAACTTTGCTTTATCATAAACAAGCGTATGTTGTTTTAGAGTCTATGTAACGGTTTTGAACCCTCTAGAAAACCCTCCAATTTTAAATATTTTAGTACCTATATTCTGCCTCGGGACCGAATGAACATTAATTGAGGGAGTCTAGGGGGTGTATATTAAATGAAATTAAACAGACTTTGTCTAATATTCTGTATGAAGACTTTACATGTTGTCATTTTTCGTTTTAAGAACAAACTATATGAAACAGGATTAAAGTTAAGCCAACCACGCCCTCAAGTCGGAGTTTCAACCAATCACAGCGCAACATAGCCTGAGTTGAGGAACTGTCGGGCTTATCTTGACTTTAATCCTGTTTTATAATTCGGCCTTTAGACGCTCGTTTTTTTAGGCAGTAAACGGCCCACATAGATACCTACCTCGTATGATCTTATTCTTCTGATAAGTAATCATTACCATCATTTCTTAGCTTTTGAAAACTGAAAACTGTCCATGGGCAGACGAAACTGTAAATTTACTTGGGAAAATGAGAAAATTCTTAGCAAAAGAAACAGTAGATAGAAGAGCGAGTAGTCTCATCATCCAAAAAATTATCTCGCCATACAGCGGAAAAGTATTGCATGTATCTTGGGAACCATTCCTAGTAATGTAAAGTTTGACGAAATATTTTATCCGTAATATAGGTTAAAAAAAAATGTGCCAAAACCAACAAACCTCAACCATGAGGTTGAACATTGTCGACCTTGCTTGAGCAGGATAAGACAGAGTAAAAGAAGAAGAAGATAGGTAAATAAAAATACGTCAAAAAAACAATACTTTCTATACCTTATAGGTTATAGAAAGTAAAAAAGTATGTAAAAACGGTAAGACCAAAATATTTTCTCTTATCACAGAACTGATGTACTGGGCAGTACGTACACAGCACTCTTGCGCTTCATTTTTTTTTCATATATTATATTATATATTGTCGAAACACACTGCCAGTGCTATTATATAGACAATTTACAATATTATAAATATCTACTACCTACAGCAGTTGAAAAACGACGTTAAACTCTAACAAAACAAAAACAAAAAAGAGAGAGGGGGAAAAAAAAATTAGATAACTAGAAAATTAAACGAGTATTGTTTTGTTGAGCTTTGCAACAAACCTTTGTCATAACAAAAACAGTATGGGATGTTTTTGATCCTCTCACACCTTTTCTCCTAACACGAAGAGGAAAACTTTAAAAATTACAAAATTACAATTACCATTTTCTACAGAAGGTATTTTTCATTCCTCTCACCCAAACAAGATTCTAAAGTCAGAACTTACCTCTTCTCTCGTATCCCTTGAGGCTTAAGGCATTCATGGCCTAATACTTGAGAAATTCTAAGAATTTTAAACTGAGTCTGATAAACTTTTATGCTATCGACATATCCATACATAGGTATTCAACAAGTCCCCTTTGAGACCATTTCTCACTTTAGAGTGATACAGACGAGCCTGGATATAAGAGAACTCAATATACCGGAAGTTTTTTCACTTATATCCAGGTTTCTCTTATATAGAGGTTTTCTATCATAGAGAGGTAAGTGAGACCTGGAAATTGTTCTCTTATATCCATGTTTCTCTTATATCCAGTTCTCTTATATACAAGTTTCTCTTATATCCAGTTCTCTTTTATACAAGTTTCTCTTAAATCCAGTTCTCTTTTATACAAGTTTCTCTTATATCCAGGTTTGACTGTATTGAAATTGTTTTTATGTATTTATATTTGGCTGGCAACTCATCACAATTACTGCTTTTTCCCGTGAGGTAGATATTAGGGGAAATAATGAAAAACAGTGAGAGATCATTTCAGTATAAATCAGTATAAAAAGAAAAGTGAGAAGTTGTATTAGATGTACATAAATTTGTACATAAATTTTGTCATGATAATCAATAATCAGTATAAACAGAAATCAGTATAAACAGAAAAGTGAGAAGTTGGCATAGCTTACTCTTACATCGCCTTATCAACAACGCCATATCATTTGTCACACTAGCCCATTATTCCAACAGTTAACAATGGGAGAATATCTTGACAAGTCTCAGCTGAGTGTCAAACTTGCGACTTCTTAATTACCAAATTGAGGCCTTGACCACAGAGCTATCAGCAAACTGACGCCTTGACCACAGAGCTTTTACCAAACTGACGCCTTGATCACAGAGCTAGCTACCGCGACTGGTAAGAATAAGACACAGAAGGAGCCTAGCCCTAGACAAAAAATCATTCCATGTAACAAAAAGTCCTTTTTGACACATGTGCAATGTTTTATAAAGTACAAAGATGAGATTTTTCGAGCCTTACTCGGCAATCAAAATTCTAAAATCGAATGAAAAATAAATCTATAATCCGTCTTTCAATATTTAAAAGAGGCGGGTGAATCTCTGCACTGAAAATAAACACTAGAAAAAACACTAATTATGCGTAATTTTTGTTGGTTTGACAACACTGAGGGAAAAAAATGTCGGTAAATAAAGAAGTACTGCGAGCGAAATTCGAATTTTTAATTTTTTTCTTACCTCTATTTTTTAAAAGAGAGAATAACTGATGAGTTATAAGATTAGGTACTTAGTTGCTTACTTCACAAGTTAGATAGCTACTTTTGGTGTTCTAAGCTGTGTGTTAACAGCTCTCAAAGGGTACCAGTGCCCTGTTCCAGAAACACTCTCCACTCTCAAAATCTCCAGATATCAGTTTCAAGCGTCACACAACGCTCTCTGATTGATTGATTATTGCGTTCAAATCAACCATTTCCTTGTACAATGTAAACGTGGACAGAGTATTGAGTAGGTCATCACAAATGTATATAGATTGTATGGGTAGGTACCTATACTAATAGACAGGGAGGCAGCTCGGTTTTGCTTACCTCAGAAGGTGCAAAAAGAGCTGCCCGTTAACTCGTGGCGGAAGTCCTAAAAATCGAAAAAGGACCTAATTTTAACTCATAAAGTACAACGAAACCGGAGTTATTCGACGTGGAATCTCTCCCAGATCTCAAAGCTATAAAACTGAGAAAATATTTCTAGGGCATTCGATCCCTAAAAGAGGCTTCAAATTTTGAAAAAGTGCTAAAATTTACCTCATAAGGTAAAACAATGAAAGTGGTGTCAATGAAATAAGATTGAAATTGCAAAGACAGGATCTGAGTGTTAACTAGCTAGAGATCCTTTAAGCCTGATGGAGAAAATTCCACAGCATAGTGCTAATCGAGTTATAAAATTAAGTAAAAGTTTCACATTGGTATAATGTTGTTTACTTTATTTTAAAAGCTCTCTGATTGGTTGATTTAAAAATGGACAGAAAAAATGACTGCAAATTAACCTTTTTAAAATTTAACGTTAATACGATCAACAATAAAATATTTCATTTTTTTCGGGTGTGTGATTTTTTTTAGCACTAGCAAATTTTAACCTTCGAGCAGAAATTTAATCGGTCTGTTAATATTAAATTTCTGAGACAATTAAGTCTGACTTTGCAATACCCCATAGATTTACAAAAACCCTAAGTGCGTTTTAAATGGCGCTTATCACTATTTTCTCTTGTTTTTGCTTTGAGTACTTGTTTTTTTTACAACAAGAGACAAGAGATTACAAAAAATAAAATTACATCTTCTCTGACTTACCTATATCCTATTATATCAGTCTTTTTTCTGTAATAACACCTTTATAATAATTCCTTTCTATAGCTAGATTCAAGTAAAGATTTTCTGTTATAATAAGCCTGTGTGTAGTAGGTTTCAATTACTCTAATCAGCAATGGTCTCCTTGGGACAGAGATTTAACATTTGCTGTACCTAAAGTACTCAGCCCCTCAGATTAACCCTACATAGATAGAGTTTGGCCGGAATACCAGTGGAACATTGCCTTGTTAATCATGATTTAATAATTGGAAGTCAAGCTTGCCCAAATCAGTTCCTTTTGTAAGCTGGATGTTGCTTAACTAAGGTGTTTAGAAGATAAAAGAACTGGTGTCAATGAACCATCTCCACTGGAAACATAACAACTATATCCTCTACCATTACTATAACAAGGTGTCATTTGGGTTCACAGTAAGGTTGTAAAACAAAAACAAAGTAAATTCTAAAACAATAACATCTTAGCTGTTCCTTGTCTATCTAATATCTTTCTTCTCAACTAAACCTAAACTCTAGAACTACCTATATTAGTGTGTGTTTTTTGTATGTGCTATCAAATTTTCTACTATCTGAAAATGAAATAACGGAAACACCTTTTTCTATTTGTGTTCAAGTGTAAATAAACAATGCATTTTTCTTGAGACAGTACACAATGGCTATTCAGAAAAAGGAGTTGTGTGTTTGAACAATTGGTTGGTGTTCTCAAATGATCACTTGTGAAAGAAAATGGAAAGTGCCACGAACAGCAGTAAAAAAGGGAGTCGATCCATTGCTGGTAGAGGAGAGCTGTTACAGGAACGCAAGCTAGTCAGAATCGGGCTCTATGAACTTCATTGGACACTTGGAAAAGGAAACTTTGCGGTTGTGAAGCTGGCGACTCATATTATTACTAAGTCAAAGGTATTTTAATCTATCTTTACCCACAAAACAGTGATGCTCCGATTAGTTGAAAATCAAAGTAATTGATTAGAAACAATTCTGATAATTGTAATTGATTAGTAACTAATCAACTTTTAATTAATCGATTACTACCGATTAATCAAGCATCACTATCATAAAATACATGAGCCCTGTTTGACTGCTGGAGAATTAGGACTTTTCAGTCTACCCTTGGCAGTATAAACAAGGTACAGTAGAATCTTACTAATTCTAAATCCTGTTTACTCAAGTGAATTCTTCATCTCTTGTCAAACTTTGCTCCTTATTTGAAATCCTGCAAATTTGTAACTCTCAATTCAAAATGATACTTCTGTGTCCTGAATTTTGATGTAGTGGAATTCTACTGTATATATTTTATTCTACCTTTTACTGTTATTGTTAACACTTTAAGCAACATACCTAGTAAACCACACCAAGTATTAACCCAGATGGGGCTGACGTCCTTCCAGAAGGACGCCCTTCTGGAAGGACGTCAGCCCCATCTGGTGAAAGGTACTAACGTTGTGGATTTTTCTAATTAATTCAGCTTGTTGAGGTTAGTTGGCGACACCTTAAGCTCTTTGTTTTGAGTCCGAGTGATAAGTTGACAGCACTTATTTTGATTCAGGACTCAATTTATATCACTCCAAAAAAATAAAACAAAAAATTTCACCGCGTTATCTGGGTTAATGTGAAAGTGGTTCCTGGGCACACTTACCTTTAAAAAAAAATGAAAAAAAGATTTTTTATGTACAAATACTCTTAGAATTGATGGATTGTAGTTCAGAGGTAAGGTATGCTTAGCTTGGTATTATATCTACTTGATTGATCTCTCTTTTTTTATTATAGATAATCTGTTAATCTGTAACTGAATATAAAGTTATAGAGTTGTGTGTAATCTCACTAAAGTTATTTCTGCACTTTATTTTTGGCTATTGCTCCATCTTTTACTGCAGATTGTGAATAGTGTAAGCTACATTGAACTGTGATGGTATCAATTTGAGTTAAAAGACAATAGTGTCTGTGTAAAGTTATGTTCTTGTTGTCATTTTTGCACTTTGAAGAATTGTTGTCAATGGTTTATTAGATAGCAGGAATGCATGTCAACATCTAGGCTTTTACACCTCACTTTAATATGATTTAATGTTAAAGGTAAGAACATCTATAGGTTTTGCTAGAGGACTATAAATAGAGAAAGGACCAGCCAACCCTAAAAAGCCAGGCTATCTTGCAGTTGTTCATGAGTCAAATAAGAAAAGCCCAATTTCTCACAAGGGTTGATCACACAAGTATGTTATTTAAACCAAGCTAAGTTTACCACTTAAGCTGGCTAGAGACCTCTATGAATCTCTATGTGTGGTCAGCTGTGCAATGTAGTTAATAATAATAATACTCTTTAGTGAAAGGAAACCAACCACCAGGCAAGGTTAATGCTCAAAGCATTTTCTACCTAATAACCCTCAGAGTCTTATTACTATGTGGTTAGAAACTCAAATAAATAAGAAAAAAATTATGCATTGGGTGGGATTCGAACCAACTTAACCACTACCTGACTACCAATACACAGTACACAAAACAAATTCTCAATAAAACATGTTGAGGAAGGTCAACTTCAAATCGAGTGACAAATTGTGGGTTTTGAAAGAGGTAGATAATGGGAAATCACAAGGCTAAATAAGAAGGTAGTTGTTGCAGTTGACCATTCATATCCCAGCACTAGACCTAGATAAGTGGGATGAATGGGACAGAAACCCATTTTAAGGGGAATACTTGGATAGGTAGATGTGTTATTTTCTCATAAAACCCAATCAGAGTGCAGTTAAAAAGGAGATTTGGGGTTTATGATATCAAGAAAGCTTTCTGGAACAATGCATTGGTCCCCAACAAATCCACATATTCATGTTTGACTGTATTATCAACTAACCATTGTGAGAACTTGGACTTTTTCTTCATCCCACTATCTGTTTAATTACCTAATCAATTATTGTTTTTTGTTTCAGGTGGCTATTAAAATCATTGACAAAAAAAGACTGGACCAAAAAAACTTTAGACAACTATTTAGAGAGGTTGAAATAATGGCAAAATTGGACCACCCTCACATCATAAAACTATATCAAGTAAGTGGAGTATATTTAAACTGTTTAACACTTTGTGCGCCACGTCGCTCAATATGAGCGACAGCGACTTCCCGCTGGGGCCACGTCTCTCATTTTGAGAGACACTAGACCTCTCTTTGAAGCATTGTGTCTCAGTATGGGCCACACTACTGTGTATTTTGTATTGAGAATTTGAAGCGTGGCCTCCTGAGGATGATCAGAGTGTGCTTGGTTTTCACCTATCTAGTTTTGAAGCATATTGAGAGACAATCCTTTGTATCGTGGCCCCAGGGGAAAATCACGATTTTGGGCTTGGCGCACAAAGTGTTAAATGGGCTAGAATTAACACTATACAATGTAGAAAAATCCAAATTTTGGTTCTAACAAAAAAAAGTTTTTGGATAAAAAAAATTGTTGTACATAATATTATATTAGCCAGAGATGGGACTTTCATGGCAGTATCAGAATATGTTATTTCTAACATTACCAAAATTGTTCACTTGTGAATATCAAAATTCACTGGTACAGTAAGAATATGTCTGAAAGACATGCAAAATACAAAAACATGATTTATGCGAAAGATTTTGAATTATAAAGCTTGCAATGCATTTCCATTTTAAAAATGGCCTTTTTTCTTTTGGTTTTGCTTGTCAGGTACCAAATTTAATACTATTTCTCATCCTTCTCACTTCAGGTTATTGAAACTACAAACTATTTGTATCTTGTGACTGAATATGCTGCAGGTGGAGAAATATTCTGTAAGTATTTTTTTTTTCTCTCTCATTTGAGAGAGCCCTTTTTCATGAGATGCCATTTTTATATGATTATACGAGACAGGAGGGTAAAACTCCTGTCTCGAATTTTAGTATCAAATAGAATCATTGGATAAGGTGTCAATATTTTTTTTCAACCACCAAAAGGTATGTGACGCGAGATTTAAAATCTGTGCCTATTTCTCTGACATAAAATTGTAATTTTATTCACATTATTATTACTACTGGGAATTTTTATTTATGTTTCTTCTTATATTTGACCAAAAAAAAACCTTATGAATGTTGGCAGCATTTATGATGAATATATTTTAATACTGTTGAACCCAATGGCTTGACTCTGCTTTTAAGTCCTTTTGAGGTAGTACAAAAAAGTCGATTGAATTAATTATAATATATTTTTCAGCTCATTTGCGAACTCTCGGCCACATGAGTGAACCAGAAGCATGCAGGGTATTCCGACAAATTCTATCAGCTGTGGGTTATTGTCATGCCAATAATGTTGTTCATAGAGATATTAAGGCTGAAAACGTTTTGCTTGATGCAAACGGGAATATCAAATTAGCTGGTAAGTTAAGCCAAGAAATATACTGTTTTTAAATGAGAACATAGTTTTCAAAGGGATTTCATCCTTTCGAAATCGTTTCTAATATTACAGTCCCCATTTTCCAATGACCTTACAAACCAAAATTAGTGAATATTTCATCAGCATTTATTTCTAAATATTTTTGTTCTTACAATGTATCTTACCATGATCAAAACAGTACAGTCTTGTTTATTAATATTAGACTAAAAATGAAACCAGAAAAAAGACAATCTACACTAGTACAGGGTGTCTACTGGTCAGGGAAAACCTGGAAAACCTGGAATTGTCAGGGAATTTTTCGAGACCGAAAAAGTCAGGGAAAAGTCAGGGAATTTTGTGAAAAAACACCATAAGTCAGGGAATTTTGTGAAAAAACACCAAAAGTCAGGGAATTTTTTTCAAGATTCAATTTTGTCATGAAAATGAAAAATAAAAAAAAATTGCCTGCGGCGCCACTGTAATCCAGCAGTGTGATAATGCTTCTTTGGTAAGAAACACAAAACACTCTTAATCACTTTTTATAAAATTAACAAAATTTTAGCAGGTCTTGTATAATATTCATATAACGTCTCATGAAAAAAGTAGACTGGAGAAACTGGAAAAATGGTCTGGAAAACCTGGAAAAGTCAGGGAATTTTACTTTGACCATTTAGTAGACACCCTGTAGTATTATTATTAAAATCCTAAATGAATTTATACCACGGTTCTTTCAGATTTTGGCTTTAGCAATTTCTACACACCTGGCCAAATGTTAAAAACTTGGTGTGGATCTCCCCCGTATGCCGCCCCCGAACTATTTGTGGGTCGAGAATACGATGGCACTAAATCAGATATCTGGGTAAGTCTTTTATTTGTTTTTGTTATTATTGTATCGGCATGAGCTACGCTGAATTCTTATGATGATCTCTAACCCGGTCGGTGAATAAATAGTTTCAGTGAGTGTCTCTTTAATTATTTTGGAGAATCACTGAAACAAATATTCCCAGCTTGTCCTGGCTCATAGTATTCATCTCAATGATTTCGCGCGGAACCACTCATAGCAAGGACTTTTATGAATTCTTTATCTGTTTTAGACTTCTTTAATCAGCCAGCGAGTTAGACAGATTAGGTACTGTTCTCCCTACGTATCTTGTGTCTTCGGCTGCGACTAGGGACCCAGGAAGCAAGACTTGCAAGACGCAAGCTTGATAAACGCATCGTGCATAGTCACCACATCGAAAATACTTTGAAGAAATGGTGTGGCTGGTCGCGAAACGGAACGTCAGCAAGAAGCGTGTAGGGTAATAGTACTTAGGCGTTTCGTTCCTGTAACTCGCCTTTTGCAAAAGTGTCTTTTTCTTTCCCTGAGTACCTTATTGGTGAAGTATTTTACTTCTCGATGTTTTTTCCAAAAAAAAATTCACACAGCTTCATTGAAACTTGTGTCTCTAAAAGAGGTTGTACACATTGTATTAATATATTATTGAGATTGTTCTCTTCCACCCAAAGGGTTGGGTGGAAGAGATTGCCTAAGGCAATAACCCCGCCCTTTAGTTAGGACATATATTATGTATATATTTATTTATTTTTTCCTTTTATTATATTGTATATTGTATTTTCATTTGTAATTATTTGTACTGTATATATAATATGTCCTATTTATTACCTAATAAAGTGTAAAAAAAAAAAAAAAAAAAAAAAAAAAATAGATGATGTTTCTTGCATTTTTCATAAACTAGAATACTATATTATGTATTTTTTTCTGATTTCAGAGCTTGGGTGTAGTACTGTATGTGATGGTTACAGCACAGCTGCCTTTCGATGCCCCCAACTTGTCCTCTTTGAAACAATCTATTATGTATGGAAAATTCCGAATCCCATTTTTAATGAGCGCAGGTAAATGAACTGGTGTCGATATCACACACTTACATTATTTTTTTTTTTTGTCAGGCTCTTCAAAATCTTATGAATAACTAACTTGATAGCTATTTTATCATTTGTGCATTTAGGGAAAGAAGAATTTTATATTTGTGTTTGTATCATAATAATAATGATTTTTTATTTCTTTATCTTTTACATAAATATACATTTTTATGTTCCCATGAAGCTAGTGTACTTTTCGGGAAATTGAAATTGAAAAAGCCATTTTACATTAGTTGTGAATCAGTGCCTTATTCCCTGGACTTCTTTAATGAGTACATTACATTTATGTAGACACAACTCTCGAAATTTCATGACAAGCGTAGCATATTTTTAGTTCGAATCGGTACTACGGACCAGTTTGCAGATTTTGTGGTAGAGAATACGCAGTTGATGTCTTTCTGGTCTACTTCTTGTTTCACGAAGCCGTACTTAATTCTCATTGTTTGTTTACAGAATGCGAAAGTTTGATCAGGAGCATGTTAGTAGTGGACCCCAACAGAAGATTAACCGTTCCACAGATATCTAAACACAAGTGGTTGACGACACACTGTCCTTCAGGAGAATCTGACCCATCTAAATTACCTTCCAGTTTGGAAGGATCACTGCCCAATGCCTATATTGTTGATATGTTGCTACAAATTCCTCTGATGACGAGGAATAAAATTCTGGAAGTAAGGAAAAACAATTACTTTTTTGCTCTAAGAGCCTGGCTCTATGATAAAATTAACAACTTGGTCATTTCATTTTGATTTTTTTTTTTTAATTGAGATCTCCGAAATTGCCACAAAAAAACCTCAACTTCAACCCGTTTTCAATGTTATTTTCCTTAAAACAAGTTCCTTTAAGTTCAAATTCAAGTTTTTCACCACCATATTATTTTAAAATGTTCTTATAATTTAATGCTGTTTGGGACCGAATGTATTTTATTTTAAAACCTATCGAGTGGGGTAGAAATCCAAGCTATTGTTGTGCTGATGACATTTCTATATCAATTATAAATTTGATTATAGAATCTGAGGGAATGAGGATCACCCTTTACTGAGCCACCAGTGAAATTTTTTGGTTCAGTTTAATTGAACTAAAATACAACACTAAATTTTCAAGATTTTACAGTTTAGTTTCAAAGTCAAACGTCACATTCCACTACTTTTACTCTCATGCGCACTGCTCTCACAATTGACATCTGCACTTGCACTTGTAGCTGAAGGAACACATGTAAATAACTATTCTTTGATTTTTTGCTCAGTGCTTTGCGAGAAACTTGAATGATACGTCGAATAATCTCCACCTAGGGCTCCTGGCAAGACACAACCATATTCGCAAAAAATGCTCAGAGATCTTCGGAGACGTGATCATACTTTGTGTGTTTTTCTCTAACATGTGATGGTGCAACTCATTTCATGATAAGCACTCTAAATATACCCTTTCAAGTACCTTTATTTTATGTTAGTTAAAAATTAAATATTTCTCCACAGCAGCCAATTTCCAAGTGCTATAGACTGCTATCCATATCTTAAATAATCACCTGACCACATACACTTTTATTTTCTTCTCAGGAAATAGCAAACAATAAGTTGGGTTCAATTGGTGCCATGTATCACCTGCTTTATTCTAAGTTTTCACAGTCAGGTATACCATCTCAGCCGTCTTTGGCCACTCCGAGACGTGCGAGTATTACTACAGGTAAGTAAAACAGTATTAATATTTTCAAAAGTCTTAAAACTAATTAATATAAACAATGAATTACCAATTTACAGATCATAGCACAATAATGGGAGAAAAACCTTATTATGTTAAATAACATAACTTTTTATTCAGTATTCACTAGTATCTTATTAAGTTCTATGAGTGAATTTTTGGGAGCAATATTCGTGATTTTTGCGAGGGACGTTTACAACAGTTTATGACATTTATTTTAAATATTATTGTACTTGAAGAGAATATACATTAGTGAAGATTATGTTTCAAAACGCTTGTGAGGTTCTTATCTCGACCGTATTAATGTTGTTACTTAGCGTTCTACAGAATTGTTACTTGCCAAGTGTAAATCCGTAACCTAGTAAAATAACCCAGTCATTTTGGATATTGGTTTTTTAAAGTTTTCCTGAAAAATGTTAGGAGAGTCAAACATGTCCCGATACGTTACATTGCATTTAGAAGCACTGTATCAAAAACTACGAGGACCATCTTTGGGCTCTACAGCGAAGCAGGTTTTTGTTTTTGGCGTAACCCAACTAAAGTTTTCTATTCTGATTACTAGGTGTTGTAGAGCGGCCACAAGTACCCCCACCAGAAAGCTTGTTGAACATACAGAATATTGCACCATACGAGCAAATGGTTGAACAGGTAAATACATAAATTAAACTAGATAATTTGAAAAACACAATATTTTCCGTTACTACTGAGACACAGTCAAGTGGTTAACGTGCTAGTCTGGTAATCCAGGTAACGTAGGGATCCGTTAGTTCGAATCCCACCCAGTGCACGATTTTTTTTCTCATTAATTTGAGTTTGTGACCACATAATAATAAGACTGATGGTTAGGTGTTATAAAATGCTTTGAGCATTACTCGCCTGATGGTTACCTTCCACTAAAGATTATTATTATTAATCCGTACCAGCTATCAGAATTTTATATATGTATATCATTTCTGATATTGAAATAATCATTTCTTACTTATTTTTGTAATAATTGTTATATTTACTCACATATTTCATTTCTGGAGTAATTTTCTAACCTGTCGTTCACAATAGATTGGAGTATTTCCTCAGGTATTTCTATTCCTAAATATTTTTTTAGACGAAAATAACTCCATCCTCTTTAATTAACCATTTAAGAATAGTAATCCTGTTCAGCTTATTTTTATTTTTTTCTAGTTGCATAACATCATACAAGTGTTTCTATAAATGTATAAATATCAATTGTGTTTACAGTTTGATGACAACCAAATGGAAACCGACACGAACGTGCCTCCTCCCATTCCCCATACGCAAGTAACTGCTACGCGTAGACACACCGTAGGACCAGGGGATGAGTCACACTCTCAAGTCATGGATGCTCATTCTCTTCACTACTATGTTCCACACTTAAACATGCCGCAACTTCCAAATGCCAATCTGTTGTTTAATCTGCCTCAGGTGCAATATCAACATCCCCAGAATTTTTACTACATACATGATCAGTACTTGCTGCAACCTCCGCCGATTATGGGAGCACGTAAGTAAATCCTAGCTAAAATAGTATATCAACCATAAGACTTGATTGATGTAAACATTTTCAATCTATTATTTTTAAGTCATTACAAAAGAGGTAGATCGTAATGCTTATTACCTTAAAACATTTTAACTACTTTATTCAAGTTTAAAGAAAAAGATGTATTGAGAAAAAAAGAGAGATAGAGAAGGATATTACAATATTTCGGAAGAAAGATAATATCAAATACTATGTCATTTTGAACAGTAAAATACACACAGACCTTGAGACTAATTTTGGTTAAGAAAGTCAATTTCTTTAGCCCAGTACATTACTTTTCTTTCATACAGGACAAGAAAATTAAAGGATCTAATTCAAATTAAGACTTATTTAAGTACAAAATCTCAAATATTTTTTACAATTTTCTTTATAGCACACTTGAATGGTTTTGGACGGCGTGCATCAGATGGAGGAGCCAACTTTCAAATGTGTTACCAGCGGGTAGATGGGGTATATAGTCAGCCTGGTAGTCAGGCAGAAGTTACTGTGGAAACGAAAGAGTCCAACCAGTACGGTCAATCACAACCCATTGCAGGTTGTAAGAGAGGAGATGAGACTGAAGAGGAAAACTCACTACAGAGGTAATACAGGACAAATCATAGCTTATGCTTATTATAAAGGAGGGGCTTATTTTACCAAGCTACTTTACTCTTTAACCTCTCATTTTTGTGTTTGCCAAAATATGAAAATGCAAAGTCAATTGGTTACACTCAATAATTACACATATTGTATTTAGAATACCGATTGAAAGTTTTGCAGGTGTCACTCTTTGAAAGGTTGGTTTTGCATGTCTAGAAAAGATTGCCATTAGTACTTCAGACGACTTTTTTTTAATATTTGAAAACTCACAGTATACAATGTCTATCAAAGAGTATCACGAGTGTCTTTTGAAAGCGCAAACTCAGCCGGGACATGGCCAATTATTTTCCCATTTGGGATTTTTACCACATAATAATGCGTCATGCGCTTACATCTGGAAATTAGTCCTAGTTTGGCAGTATAAGTAAGGTGATATCATTATAATATTATTTAATCCACGAGCTCGTTTGTTTTTAAAACTAATAGTTAGCACTTTTACAATTTTAACAAAATGAGTACAATTTATAATAAATTGTTTATAATAGTGAACTATTTTAAATAAACACTGGTGTCCATTGTCTAGTATTCGTAATCTTAGAGGTTTGTTCCTTTGAAACCACAACTACATAACTAACATAGAAGATCTTGAAGAAATGAATTTTATGGATGTTTCAGATGCCTTACTGAACAAACTCCCACCCCCAGGCTAGTAGAACAAGAAGAAGTGGCATTCTCACTGTTATAGACAGACCCCCTGGTAAGTAATTAACATTGTCTTCTGCATCTTTCCTGTCTCTTCTTTATGTTTACCTTTTAATATTTAACTGAATATTCACCTTCTATTATTTCTCTTTAGGTTTCAAATTTATTTCGATTTGTATATTTTTTAATGTTAAGAAAAAACACGATTTTCTGATTTTCAAAACGACATCATATCTTTTCACTAGAAGGAAACAAATACGTGTACAGATGCAATTCAATGACAAAATTTTCTCTAAGAAACTATATTATAATGAAAGCACCTTCCTGCACTCTCCCTTTTGTTGCTTTCTATGTATCTAATTTTTCTTGCCTATTTTCTATTTATTTTTTCGTTTGGGTGATAGAAATTCGCGCGTTTATCTTACCAGTTCATTTGTCAACTGATGTAATGAAAACTTCTTGGTAGCTTTGACAGTAATTACAAAAAAATTCAGAGCAAAAAAGAATAATCAAGCGCATTTATTATTTTTTCATCTGAAATTAATTTTTGCATGTTTGAAGTGATTTTCCATTTACTTATTTATTCACACCAATATTTTTTTTTGTATACCGTACCCGCATAGCGTATAGTTTTGTAGCAATTATAATTTTCCCTTGTTTTTCTTTCGTTCTATGTTTTTAATTTATTTGTTTTTTTGGTGAATGCTTGGTAGTTATTTGTACCTTATTATTTTCGTTTTCTCACAAATTTAGTGATAAGTCCGGAGCTGGTGCGTGAAGTAGAAGCTCGCATGAAGCGAGAGTACACTCCGCCATCTTGTTCATACTCTGTGTACCCTCCTATCCGCCATTCAAGAATCAAACAGGTGCCCACGCTTTCACCTGTGAAAGAATCAAGACGGGCTGTGGCAGGTAAAATTATGGTCTAAAATGCTAACAAAGATCTCTTCATGCTCATGATCTTAATAAACAAAGAAACATGACAACTTGTTGAGAAATTATTGATTGATAACAGAATAAACATTTTGACCATTCTTTTTAGAGGCCAATATTGTTTTGTTTAGTAAAATGTTTAAATTCATAATACTTCAAGGTTTCATCGAAAATGAAAGGAAGAAAAGAAGAATTACACTGAACTTTTCCGTTTTTAACATTGGTGTTACATTAAGAAGTGCGGTAGCACCCCGCTCGACCAGATTAAAGAAAGTAAGTAGCTAGCTACTCGTAATAGAATATAAGCCACAGGTTACATTAGAAATTGTAGGTACTTACAGGTAACGAGATGTAGGATGTCATATGAAACCCTTTGGATCTGAGTAAGTATACCCAAGTGGGGAAATTCGCGTGTCTCTCGTTTACAATCTAACTTGAGAATTGAGAATGTTTGTAAACCGAGAGCCACCGCAAATTTCCCCTCTTTGGTATCCTTACTCATTCCAAAGGGAAGGTTCATATGACATCCTACTACATCTCGTTACCTGTACACAAGGATTTTATCTACTTACCTTGAACTAAAATCGGTTTGTTTTCTTTGACTTGAACAAACTTTTATCAAGTTTAATTTTATAAATATGCATCAAACTCGGTTTACTTAATTAAAACTGTATAGGCCTACTGGACCTATTTTTATGAACCACTGATCTTGTATATTTATTCAACTGACATTTCAATGATGTTTGCTCGAAAACAGCATAGAATTTTTTAATTATTTCTTTTTGTTAAGATTGTGCATAATTTTGCAACACTGCGAATTGCTGCAATTTTTTTTCCATAATTGATTTCGGCTGATTAAATTTATTTCTGAAACCTTTGAAATTTTGGTGATGGTTCCTCTAGCTTCCTCTTACCAGCAGTCCAATCACTTCGATTTTTTTGAAAAATACTACACACTAATTAATGAAAAATGCACACATTTTTTATTGTAATTTTTATTTAAATAAAACCCATTGAGATGTTGTGTGTATTTGGTGTGTATATGCGTGTTTGATTGTTTGGTGGACGGTCTATGAACGCGGTAGTATTAAAAATAAATTAATGTGAGAATTACTTTTGCAGCTCGTGAAAATCTGAAGGACACAGTGAATCATTTGACATCAGAAAGGTTCAGCCCTGCTCGGCGCATCAATGAAAATAACTACGCTTCTTACAACACAAGTGCTGAAAGTGCAGATCCTGCTTCTCCTATTAGAAATTTACAACATGAATATCAAATGCTTCAGGTAATGGACGTATATCTATTGTGATAGTAATTAAGCTCACAAGATTTTCAATATTTTATAATTGGAATGTACATAGGTCTCTAAGAAAGAAATGATAGTTTTTATACTGACGACGATAAAGTCAAACACCAGAATTATACACCATTAAAGTATTCATATATTATTATATTATTATGAAAAAGACATTGTTGGGTTCTGTACCTATATTCCTACGTAGTATAGTCAGCCTAATCATAGTATGTAATCCTGTCCCAAAATTCTCAATTATCTATACATATTTAATGTGGTTCATTTATAAAAACGCAGTAATTCAATAACCAAACCAGCCAACTTGACATTTATTTCTTACGTAATTTCTCTTTCAATGTAGTTACGAACCTAGAAAGTAAAACTTCCCATCACATATGAATACTGTAATGCATTATTTCTCATTTCAGAAAATCAACAAAGCTCAAATGACTGACATCTGCAATAACATTCAAATCACATGTAGCAACACTTCACGCAGTCCTAGTTCTTCCCCCCCTGTTTGCACATCACCTACGATATCTTCAGGTAGCACTAATACAAATGTTTATATTATGAATTCGATAAAAATAGAAAAGTGAGAAGTTGTATTAGATGTACATGAGTATCAGAACATACCTGGACAACTGTTTCGAGCTTTTTTGCTCTCATCATCAGTAATAGTTCTGAATATCCATGCCATCAACTAACTCCTCTATTTTAATCAATATAAATAGAAAAGTGAGCAGTCATTAGTATAAATAGAAAAGTGAGAAAATACTAGCCACTTGTTTCCTAGGACTATGGCGTGTGAAATATTAACCATACCATGGCCAATATAAGGCGTTACTTTCATGTTGAGGATGACAGAAGTCCTATACTGAACTTCAAAAAACGTAAAATTCTGGATATTTGAAAATCGGAGATGATTTTCAATATTTATCAAGTTTTTTTTCTGAATGAATCAGAATCTATTCCTATTTACTTAATATAGCCGGATTTTTGTGAAGAACAGCTCAATTTCTCTTAAAGGGACAGTTGGGTAGTTTAACAGATCTTGATTCTATGTGCACTGATGGTCGAGTGGTCAAGTTGCCAGTCTATTAAGCGTAGGATCCTTTTATCACGGTTAGAGATAATAAGAATAAATCCGCTTAGCTTACGGCCAGTGTAAAAAAACTTTATTCAATATTTTATACGTTTAATTTGATCATTTTTTGCAGGTTCTTGCTCTCCAACTCTGCAGCGTTTACAACTTACAAGTGGCAATGGTTCAACCTCTCCATCCCCTACACATGGTAAGAATGTCCTAATTAAAACTGATTCTTGATGTTGTACTTTGTTTTAAATTAGGAATATTTAGAACTGACATGATTTTGAACGAGATTTTATTTATTTTAGGCCTGAATCAGTTATAATTATTTACTCCATTACAGATAAAACGTGATTTTCTGTTATTACTCTTCCTTTTCGTTAAAAAGATGCAGAATCTTAATGTCCACTGAACGCTTTATAGGAAATCTACTCTAACTGAAACACAATACACAAATATACATTAAGGTGAATGGGTAAGCAGCAGTGACGAATTACAAATAAAGGCTCTAATATTCCTTAGAATATTAGAGCCTTTATTTGTTTGTGTATCCAAAAACTGTTGTGATCTTACACAACTTTGCTCATGAAGTCAGATTTTTTTTATTTCACAAAATTCCTTTAGATTTTGATTTTAGCTAAATGTATATGGGAGATTAAATCTCACTTAATTTGTTTTTGTTTTTTTTTTCAGGCTGCAACCTAACTAATTCTCTATCTTCTGATAAACCCTTGGATCTCAGGATACAGCATACTTCTCAGACTCCTTCTCCCACCTCTTTGAGTATTATTCAAGAGGAAATTCCCCCAGGTAATACAAACAAAATCATTCCTACGATCTCTAACCGGTTCAGTAAATAATATAATTACCATCTCTTTTATCCTTTTCTATTTACTAGATTTTTTTTTCACTTAGTATGGTTTCAACTTTTATTTAGGTTATCCTTTTCTATTTACTAGATTTTTTTTCACTTAATATGGTTTCAACTTTTATTTAGGTTATTTGATTTGAAATAATTTTCCCCAATTTTGCATTTACCAGCATTTTTCCAATTTCTCATTTTCACTTTAAAGATCAGATTCAATCATATAATTTTTACCTTCCTCAGGATCTCTCAATGGTGTCATGAGCTCAATATATCCCCGCATCTCGATTACTGACGAGCTTGGTCGAATTTCTATATCTGAAGAGATTGACAGTTCCCTGCTGATAAATCAAAATGTACCACTCTCACTGAGCACAAACCATAGTTTTCATATCAACGCACAACCTATTCCTAGTAAACCGTCCATTGTGCGAGGAATTGGAAAGTGTAACGTGCAAGAAGAGTGTTATTCTGATACTTCTCGGGAATTGGAAATACCTTTTGGCCAAGAAGTTGCTACTCAGGACCTAGTTTCCATTCTACAGAATGTCATTCCTACACCCTACCTTCTCTTTGACAACAATGTGATAGCTCTTCCAAATGGTCTTCAAGTTGAAGTAAAACTCATGAAAACAAATCTGCGCTTGCGACGTGTATCTGGAGATCAGTCAGATTATGACCATCTCTGTCAGCATCTAGCATCTACTTTATCCTAATGTAAATGAAAAGGTAGGAGACAGAGACAGTTGAGGGTTAAGAGAGAGGGAGAGATAATTGAGAGAAGGAAAGAAGATAATGTAATAGAGTAAATAGAGAGGAAAATATAGATAGGTTCATTTTAATCAGCCAAAATTATTGTAATCGGATGAAAAAAAAAAAAAATATTTGGAGTTCTAGTTTTGGGTACAGTTTGAAGAGGCCATTTTTGGATATGAACGCATATCTCATAACCTATTCCTTGCTAGAAGAAAATTTTAAGTCAATAATACAGGTTGGCGCGAAGCGGACGCATGAATTTGATAATTATGGATATAAAACTAAAAAGGGTTGATATTGGTCTCAAAGAGCTAATGAATGGAAATTACACTATGAAAATTAAAATCAAATGTAATTTTATAATGAACAGAAAAGTATGTCTGACAAATTGCGTCTTTTACTGACACTTCATTTCGGAAGACGAAGCACCAAGCATTCTGTAGACTACAGTAAATCTCATTGGACAATGACATGTTGGATTGATTAATGGAGAACTTGAAAACTCGTCCTAAGAAATGAACTGGCCGAAAAGAACGTCATTTGTCTGACATAATTTTCCGTCCATAATAGACTTCCTTTTGAAATTTTAATATTGCATATGAAATTTCCATATTTAAACTTTGTTTTGAGACCTATTAAAACCCTTCATCTTCTTATTTCACTTTTTTATATCAATATCAAATTCATGCTTCGGTTGCGCGCCACTCTGTATATACAATTAAGTTCACCTACGAACAGTTACAGAGATGTTAAACGAAAGTAATACCAATTTCTTCTAGGACATACCAGTGGGTCATCTTGTTATGCTCTCTTAGGACTAAATTCATCAGTATTATCATTATAACATATTAAATTGTTTAGGAACTGTACATTTTTAATCCTACTCAACTCGACTGTCATACAAAGATTTTCGGCTTCGTCGAACTTTTCCTTTAGGATCGAAAGGAATATTCAATCAATCCAAAGAAAACCCATCCATTCATTAAGAGACACCCTTTGTGTAAAACTTCAGTTAAAAAAAGGAATCACCATCAATTATGATTTCAGATTTTATACCCAATCAATACCTAGAAATCTGTATTTTGCAGAAAGGTTTTTTTTTATATCTCTATATGGTATTAAAAAGCGTCTCTTTGATATAGTGGGCCTTTGCGACAGAGAATTGGTGATATTTATTTAGTATTGAATACCTTTGTAGGTAAGTACTTTATAACTTGTGTTCCAATAACAATAATACTGTTATACAAGTTCCCGGATAATCCCCAGTTACATCCAAGTAGACAGCAAGGATCGTTGTTCAGAGGCATCACAATTGGACCTCATATCTTTAACTGTCATGTTAGTAGGACCTGATTATTTTTACATGAAGTCAATTTCAAGTCGTCTTCAACATCTTGAAACATCGCACTATTTTTATCTCAAATTGTGTCTGAGATCTAAGTAAAAATCCATGAATTGGCCTCTGCAGAGAGCTCCCCTTCTCAAGCCTACCCTCAATGTTGAAAAATTTTGCACCTTCCATTGTCATTTCATAATGTATTCTAAAACTCCTATATTTTTTGTTGTTGTCTTTTTGCCTTTTTTAATTGGCTTTTATAGATGAAAGAAAGGGCTATAAGATTTTAACTGAAATTTACCAAAGCCTTTTAAGGAAGCTTTAATTCCAAAACATATTTTGGTATCAGGTAAGAGTAATTGCACTCTGCTCGTTGTGTGAATCATACCTTAAGATTAAAATGAGTAATTAAGAAGAAGTAATGGATTAAAATACCTTAAGATTCTGGCGGCCATTTTGTGTCGCAGAAACTCATGTGTTCTTGTGGAGATTTTCTTTTATTTTGTGAATTTCGAATCATTTTTTGAACTTTCAAGATTTGATTTCAATTTGTTTTTGTTTATGTTTGTCTGAATTTCATTAAAATAATGTTATTTTTGATTTATTTGAAACAACATGTTAAATAATGGAACCGTTCCAACTGAACCTGAAATAGTATAATAAATGTCTAAGGTCGAACTTATTGCTTCTAATACCAATTGAAAAATGAGTTATGTTAATGAATTCGAACCCATTTGTTGATAATGAATTTTGTTTATGTAGTCTGTGATAGTGACTCAACGACATAAAATATCTTTAAAAACTGTGTTTTATTAATGTTTTTGTGTAATAAAAGTAACATTGCATTGACATAAAGTCTCTTTAAATCAATGATAAAACTGGAAATGTAGGGAGTTGAATACTCACTCTCTTGAATTACTGATCACTTTATTTAATTTAAAGTGTTCATTAAAAGATTTTTTTGATTTTTCTTTGCAGACAAAACATTGTTTATAATTAAATATCTTTCCTATGCATTCTTATGGAGATTTTACTGTAAGATTTTTAATCTGTTTTTGAACTTAAAGTAATATATTTTGTTTCGATTTATCCGAAACTATTTTCGAATGGTTCAATAACTGTTTTATAAATATCTAATGCCGAACATAATATATCTAATACTCATTGAAAAATGAGTTCTGTTAGAATACGAACCCATTTGTAGAGATAATGAATTTTGTTTATGTAGTCTGTGATAGTGACTAAACCACATCGAAAATCGTAAGTTTTATTAATGCTTTAGTGTAATAAGAGCAACATTGCATTGACATAAAATCTCATTATTTCAATGATAAAGACTCAGTGTGTAGAATGCACTGCACAGATAAAGTGCAGTGAAGTGAATTCTCACTTTTCTCAAATTACTTAGGTTACACTTTATTTAAAGTAAAGTAAAGTAAGTGTTCGTTTAACCCAGATAACGCGGTGAAATTTTTTGTTTTATTTTTTTGGAGTGATATAAATTGAGTCCTGAATCAAAATAAGTGCTGTCAACTTATCACTCGGACTCAAAACAAAGAGCTTAAGGTGTCGCCAACTAACCTCAACAAGCTGAATTAATTTAAAAAAATCCACAATTTAGTACCTTTCACCAGATGGGGCTGACGTCTTTCCAGAAGGACGTCCTTCTGGAAGGACGTCAGCCCCATCTGGGTTAAAGAGAAAAAAAATATTTTATTTATGAAGAAGAGTGTTTGAAATTTTGATTTCTCCTTATTTATTTGGAGACAAAACATTGTAGATATCCAATACCCATCCAATGCATTCTTTTGGAGATTTTACTGTATGATTTTCAAACTGTTGTTAAAATTAGAAAGTAACTTTTTCTGTTAACAATGGGACGGATCCAATTCTATACACTTTGAATTGTACGTATTATAAATATATCTAAGCCAACTTTCATTAGGTTAATAACAATTGAAAATTGAGCCGTTGGACAGTTGTCAAGGACAAACCAATGGGTAGATAATGCATTTTGTTTAAGTATTCTGTGATAGTGACCGCAACCACATCAAAAATCGTGAAAAGTTTGTTGTATTAATGTTTTAGTGTAATGAAAGCAACATTGCATAGACATAAAATCTAATTTGATCAATCATGAAAGCTGGTTTATTTGGAACTACTTAAAAATGGGACGGATCCAATTAAATACACTTGGCATAGTATAATAAATATCTGAGTGATATGTCTAAAAAAATTGAGTAGATAATGCATTTTGTTTATGTAGTCTGTGATAGTGACTAAACTACATCAAAAATTGTGCAATTGTTTGTTATATTCATGTTCTAGTTTATTAAAGTGACACTACATTGAGTTAAATCTATTTAAATCAATGCTCAAACAAGAAAATTAGTCAGGTTTAAATCAATTTTATTTAATTACTTAACAATTTATTAAAATAAAAATATAAAAAAAAAAATTAAAGAGAAAGAAATTATTTTATTTGAAAGTAAAATGTATTCACCTTGTAACATTGATTATTTCTACTTTGTGTTGAAAACAAAAGTTACCTAATGCATTCTAATGAAAATTTTACTTTATAATTTTGAAAGCTCTGATTTTTTTTGATTTTTTTCATTTTTTTATTTGAGCAAAGGTTTGATTTTTTTATGTTGGTCAGAAAATTGACATTCAATGTTTTTTTCCTCATGCTGTGCTTATGGGTGCAAAAAAAGCTTTCAAAGGAAGTTATCGATTGATCCCTTCGAGTGAACAAGTACCTTTTCACTAAAATTATATTTATCTCTTTCAAAATAGGAAAACCAATTATTCCACCAAACTATGAACAATTTTGTTCATAGTTTGGTGCTATGAACAAATTTGAAAATTCAGCACCTATTGGCCAGTTGTTGAGAATGAACAGAATTGTAGATAATGTATTTTGTTTATGTAGTCTGTGATAGTGACTCACATAAAAAATTGTGTATTTTTTTTTTTTTTTATATATATTATTATTCTAGTTTATTGAAAATCAACATTACTTGACCCAATTATCTACAACATGAACAAGAAAAGTAGACAGGTGAAAACTCTCCTTGTTTCACTTTTCACTTTATTGTGAAAATAGAGAAGAAAATAGCCCAGTATATAACAATGTAAAAGGGAAATTTATTTTCTTCATCAGATTTTGATTGGTTCTTTATTGTAAGTAAGCAAGGCATTTCAGAAACCCTATGCTTTCTTGTTCGGAGATATTTCTGAATGATTTTCAAATCTTTTGTTTATTTTTGAAGATTTGATTTCCATTTGTTACTTCTGAAAATATCCATCTAATCTTGGACATTTATAGACAACCTCTTGAATATCTTTGTTTTTGGTGTGTCTCTTTGGTGCAATTACATGAAAATGTACGAAGAGGAAAATTATCCAAGATTAGATAGATATTCTCAGATAAATTTCCCCTCTGTAATTGTTATTTTCATGCAACGATAAAATCTCAGAAGCTTCTGAACGAATTTCTGTGTAGGTAATTTTGTACACTTAACTTTCAAACAGCAGACATTAGGGATAAAAACCTTGCACGATACCTATAAGTTTTCACTAAGACGTTTGTATCTCGTGAACGGTACACTAGATTTAAATGAAATTTGTATGTGAATGCGTAATAATATTTGTAAAAAATGTTATCAGATAATATCTGATATTTAAAAAAATGCAATAAAGAAAGTGCTACAAGTGATTTAGTAATTATAAATTTCACAAAAAAAAAACACAAAAAATCAGAATTTGATAATGAAAAGTTAGTAAAATTTTACCACCCAGTGTATACGATGTGAAACATTCACGAGGAAGTATTTTGTCCTTTTTAAATAAAGGATTTAAACTAAAAAGTTTTAAAAAAACGGAAAAATAAGAGTAAATAATCGTTTCTGATTTACAGCGCTTCAATGTTAGCATGTCTTGGCACATGACGTCACGGATGAGTATCTCAATGCTATGAGGATAGGGAGTGCGCGCGCATTGCCTATCTCTTTCAATGGGATTTTTTCCTTGACATCATCGCTAGCGTGTGAAGTTCAAACCGCAGACTTGGTTTTTACAGTACTTTACTTCCTTGTAACTTCTTGATTAATGAACCGATTTACCAAATTTCAAAAAATGATATTTTTTAGTTTCTATATTAAACTCAATTTAAAAGAAATTCATGAAAATCCTCAATTTTTTATTACTATGGTTTTATAATGTTATTTCTAACTGACAGATTCAAAAGCTCACTCATACTACCTTTTGATGCACAAATAGATTCCAGAATAGAAGAAATACTTTTTGTTCATGTTGTCTGTAATGAAGACTCAACAACTAATTAATCAACAACAACTCTAGGTAGGTAAAGATTGTTATTTTCACTTTTTTAGTTTACCTATGTCAGAACCAGGCGCGGCCCGTGGGAAAATGTTTTGTGGGGTGTTTCCACATAATCCAGACTAAAATATTATTTAAAGAGTCGCCTCTTTTAGTATCTAACTAGTTTGAGTTTGTTTACCAGGCCAATCATTATAATTATTAATTATTCCTTTTATTAATTAATAATAAAAAAAAACTCTTTTCCTTTTCGTCTGGGGGTGCTGCAGTTCCGCAGCTCCTTAGCACCGGCCACGCCTGGTCAGAACTAAATTATCTTTTGCCAATTACTTTTCTCACTCTTTAATTTAAATTGTCTATTTGAAAATACGAAGACATATTCATCCAAGTATGTAGATGAGCTAGAATTTTTCTTCTAAAGTTTAAAAAAGTGTTCTTTTAAAGCATTTTTTTTTTTTTTTCATTCTGGAAAATTGATTATTTCATAGAACACAAAAGGATCTATTTCATAATTTTGCAAAAAAAAAAATTATTCCTATTGTATGGAACATAAAAGAGATGTTGTTAGTAGAAGGCATTTCAGAAAGCATAATGAGTTCCTAGAGTTTCAGTGAATGATATTTACTTTTTTCAATTGATTTTAATGCTATGTTTAGGAGAAATAATAATTGTGCTGTGGTTGGATAAGATTGCACAAATAAAACCCTAACAGGAAGAAATATTCATTGTTCCTGGTATTTTTTTTACTGTTAGATCATGTATGGATGGGTACATCTCTTTTAAGGTAGAAAATCTTCATTCGGAAATATTTCATAAGTGGGATTTCCAATTAAAATTAGACTATAATGACTAATATCTCTGTCCAAATTCTAAGTAAGAGTAGGAAATGCCTTTTCATTGTGAAATAGACTGTATTAAAATATTTTTAAATATCAAACTTCACTCTCTCTAAAGTTCCATTTAATTAACATTGCATTGACTTAAATTCTCTTTGAATCAATGAAATAAATAAGGAATGCAGTTTCATGAAAACTGCCTATTACTAAATTGGTTTTCACTCTATTTAATGAAAAGAGTCCATTGAAGAGAAGAAAAGACTATTACCTATTATAAAATTACTAATTTAGAGGTAGTTAAACTGGAAATTTATGTTCTTTAACAAGGAAAATTGTTTATTCACATAATTTTCATCATTTCTATTCAACACAAAAGAGACTTTATTGCTGAAAAAATGCACATACGCCTTTCTTTTTACTTTCTAATACCCGTAGAAAGTATTGCAATCTGTGTTTTTTATTTATTTTTTAATACATCTAGGTTAATTAGTAGATGAAGATCCTCTTTTTATCTTCTTGGATGTATGTGCGAGTGTGAAATTTTTCACATGAGATTATAGTTCTGAAAAAATCGCCTTTTATCACACATTGTTATAGAAAGTCTTGTGATTTTTCACATCAGCTCTTCCTGAGTTCTTTAACTTTGTATAAAAACAACAAAAAAAATTCCGTGTGTATAACTGCAATTTTGGAATCTAGAGACTGGATTCCTAATGCTGGCTAGCGAGTGAAACTATTGTTGTGCAAGGATTAAATATGTAAATCATCTCTTGATGATAGTGACATATTTTAAATTCAGTTGAAATTATAGATCAATTCTGTATAAAAAAAATCACATTTCCAGCAACATTTTACCTATGATTGTTTAGACTTGGCATCATATTTTATTTATAGATATTATTTTCTTTCTTTTGTTTTGAATTTCTTCTTTCTCTTTTGTAAAAATTGTATATTTGTATTTGTTATCCAAATAAAGCATTGTATAAGAAAAATGAGAATACCTAATGTTTTCAAAATGATTGCCATCTGAACCAATTTTTCTATTGCTTTAAAATAAAGATAAAATGAAGTTACCATATAAAATCCTCGTAAAAAATTATTAAAATCGATTGAATATTTTCAGAGATTATTGAAGAGCTACTCACATGTATTGACTGTCACAGCACATTCCTGATTTCTTATTAGAAAATGGATTTCCTTTTTTAAAAAAGGCCCATGCCTTCGAATGAAGATAAAAAATCTGTTGACTTGAAACTGAGATAGATAAAAAGCTAGTGAAAAAATCTTGAACGGTTTTCATCAAAAACTGTTGGACTGATTTCAATAGCTCATTTATTTGTATTTAGTGACAGATGTACTCCATAGTACATGTATTTTTTAATACTGATACACTTACCGGTAGAATTATTCACCCACTTAATGTTTTTCCATATTTTTACTTACGACAGTTTCTAATATTAGAAAATTTTGTTCGTATTTGTAAAAATAATAATATTTTTTTTTTGCTCCGCTTAAAAAAAATCACATAATGTATGTCATATTGTCATAACCTCCTGAGCAACAAGTTTGTTTGGGTAGTTTTGTCTATCGTTGCATTCCTTGGAACGCGCAAATCTCAAAAACTACTGAAAAAGTTTCAACGAAATTTTGTACACATATAGGAGACGTATTGTAGATGGTCCCATTTTAAATTCATCAACTTCGCACTAGCGGGCCTTGTAGATAGAGACCATGCGCCTTACCTCTAACTTTTTACTTATATGCTTGTATCTCGTGAACCACACATCCGATTTTAATGAAGTTTTGTATGTCTATGAGTATTGGTGTCTTCTTCTTTACTTTGCCTTTTCCCAAACCTACTTGGGGTCGGCATTTGTTCCATGAATCATTTCCTTCCATATGTTTCTATTTAGAGCGTCCTCTTTTCTCCAGTTTTTCTCTCTTAGGTCTTCTTCAACTTTGTCTCTCCATCTCATCTTTGGTCTTCCTCTGTTTCTTTTACCGCCTATTTGAAGTTCCTGTATTCTCTTACTCACATAGTTTTCGTCTCTTCGCTCTATATGTCCGAACCATCTCAGCCTACTCTCTTGTATTTTCTTTGCCAGAGGTCCTACTTTCACTGTACCCCTAGTGCGCTCATTTCTCACCCTATCTCTCCTTGTTATACCACACATCCATCGTAACATTTTCATTTCGGCAACCTCCAACTTTCTCTCTTGCGCTTTTGTTATAGACCAGGTTTCTGCACTGTACATCAACGCTGGTCTAACTATCATAGTAAAAAAATATGATCGAGCTCTGATATTTTAGAAAAGTCCAAAAATATTTTCTTTAACTTGCCGATACAGATTTTTTATGTAGAATCTAGAATGTAGGAAAAACAGTATACTTCAATATAATTTTTGAAGTGAAACGTTTCAGATGTTGAAAAAACTTTTTTGTTTAAGTTTTGGAGATACAAGTGATTTCGTAAAGAAAAACCACCAAATTATATCGATAGTGATGGTTCGATAGGTCTAAAAACAGGTGCCGCCCCCCCCCAAATGACGCTAGATACAAATCTAGCCACATTAAATCGCAATTAATTGCTAGACAGTGAAAAGTCAATAATTTTTTATTGCCAGGTGTTGTGAACCAATCACGAGGAAGTATTGTGGCTATAATTGGCAGTGTATTTTTTATTTTGATGACATACTTTATTAGTTGGCTGTACATTAATCTGAGCACAGGTGGTCTAGCTTCCCATTCAACTTACAAAAAACAGAGCTCAGTGGTAAGATACTCGCTTGCCATGCGAAAGGTCCCGGGTTCGAACCCCCGCGCCGACGAAAAATATGTATTCAAAATTTGGTTACAGTTGTTTGTAAGGGCGGGGATAACTCCGGTGCGCTCGTGTTGACCCAGCACCTAAAAGGGAAATATTGTGTCACTTCTCTCCTATCAGATGGCAGGCATACTACGGGATGAGCAAGCTACAACACAGACCACAAAAGTCTACATTAGCTCCTGTTTGACTACGAAATGAAACACTTATCTTTAAAAAAAATCTTTGAATGATTTTTTAGAAGTACCTAAATAAATGACTATTTAATATTTTGACCGAATTCGGATCAAATTTGAAAAATAATCTGAGTTAGGTATAAAGATCACAGAACCTAGTCATTAATTATTTAGGACCTAATTAAAGAAATAAATGAAAAATACGAGTCAAATATTCTTTCGTCTATTATTTTTAATGACATTTATTGTGGATTTATTTTTTAGATGTCAACTGTGCACTGTTCTAGATAGTACTTTTTTATCTCTTTCTGTTTACTTGCGTTTTTAGACTTATTTAATAACAAGTCCATTCAAAAACTTTGGCTAGCTCAGTGAACAAAAGAAAGATATAAATGTAGAGTATCACTAAAAGAGATAGAAAAATAGAAAGGATACGGTAAGGAAAAAAATTCATTGATCTAAAAGTAGATAATATGCGTGTGAAACATATTGCATTTAGAAAGTTCCGAATCAAAATTAATGTAATGCACTAGATCAATATTTTAGATCGGGTTCCATAAGTTGGCAGTGTAATTTAAGTAGACCATTTCGTGGAAATGATTGAAGACAATGTCGTAGGTATAAATTTGATAAACGAATTACAATATAGAAATAAATAGAATAATGACGAAGATATTCTTATAGAACAGTGGATGGCAACAGGTAGTAAATAATAGATTGGGTGGTACAGACAAATCCGAACATTTTTGTAATAAAAACCTCCCATGGTTGGGATTTTATCTGACACCCTGAATGTATACCATTGTTTTCCAAGTATTGGAATATGAAAGGTATTTGTAATCACTTTGCTAGGTAAACAGAGGGAGTATTTGCAAACAGAGTGAGGGAGCACCTTACAATTCAGATGGGGTAGTTGTGTAAACCAGCAGAACAGTCTGAAGGGCCCAACCGTACAGGCGATTTTTCATTGCGACGACTCATTAAATAATGTACATTGAAAGTTTAATTCTCACGATGCATGGATCTGTACTTCATAACTAAATTAATGATAGTAATAGGTATTGAATAGAATAATAATAATGATAATTGGTAACTGGTAACATACTTATATTTAATAAGTACAACTAATTAATTAATTTTGTTGAAGCTGAGTGGGATTATGATTATTACAGAAAATAATTATCTAATAAATGACACTCTCTTGTGAGGCACAGAGGACGGAAAGAACATTCTTACAAAACTGAATTTTTTTTATGATTTCATCATTTATTGTCAATTTTTCTCGAAGGGACTTGAAAAACTTCATACTAGGGTTATTTACACCAACTTAATTTTTAAACGCTTTATACCAAAAAGGCTTTTAGGTGCGACTGAGACCGTACATACTCATAAGTCCTTGTTAATTTCTTCACACTTTGCCGTGCGATGCTGCATGGAATTCGCTTTCAACTTTTCAATAACATTTTTTATGAGTTTAGTGAGATATAAAAACTGTGTGATGCATTTTACCACCAAACTTTGGCGCAACGGAAAATCGCCTGTAAGTTTGCGACCTGGACGTCATTCCCTTTCAATTGTCCCATCTCAGTTTCTGCTTTAGTATTCTCGACGCAACGTTACAACTATTGAATACAAATTCAAGTTCTTGAACATGTCTTTAATAAAGAATCCATATTTGTGAGAACTTAAGTATACGTTTCCTATTTTACAATTAAAAATTGAAACTAGAAATCCGTTTTAAAGCTCAATACTTTTCCTTTTTAATTATTTAAATCTCTTGGCAAGTTTATTATTCAATAAATACATAATAATAATGTGAGCTTTTTATACAAAATATTTTGTCCTATAACAGCCCGACTGTAAGGGTCTTTTTCTTGGAATTTTTTAAACATTTGTAGTTTGTAACAACCAATAAAAATATAAATAAATAGAAACATGACAAACATATTAAAAAAAAGAAAGAAGACAAAAATGATTAAGAGGGAAATAGAGGGCAAAAACAAATATAGGTAATGGAATAGTAAAAAAAAGATAGAAATGCCTTAAATAGAAAGTAGGTACATTTTTAATATCTCAAGCTCCACTGCAATCGATTTCAATGATGTCCTTCGGTACATCAACAAATTGGTAAACTAAACGTTGTCCGTCAACTTTTGCAAGGATGCCTCGTTGGTAGTAGTACCTGTAATGGAAATCAAACAATGTGTTATGAGAGTTAGGTGTTATGAAAGTTAGGTGTTATGAGAGTTATGTGTTATGTCTTTTTTTTATCTTATAGGCAGTTTAACTGAGGCCACTAAGGGAAAACCCTTTATACGTATATTATGATGCATCTCTATTGAACTTTAATAGTAATTAAGGAAAAATCTACTTTGTTATTACTATCTATCCTGGTTGCTGGGTTTACACTGAAACCCTTACAATTAATACTGCGACCTAATTAGATCTATTGTGACCAGTTGATTATATTTGGTTTTTAACGTCCTGATTGAGATACAAGTCAGGGACGGGGGTTTTACCCTCCACTCCCTGGGAATCATACCAGCTACCCACATTAACCTCACCCAGCATGTGTAGGGGGCGGAAATGCCAACCTTACGTGTTTGGAAGAAACAGAAATTCCTTCGAAAAGTCTGCCCCAACCGGGGATCGAACTCGAGATCTCTCGAACACGGGCAGTAGTCTCAACCGTCACGCCACGGTAAAATCATTGACTCATAAGTTATGAGTCAATGTTTTGACGTCCATAGAGTGTTATCTAAGATGTCTTCAAACCTTGACCTCTTAAACTCACCTCAGAGCTCTTCCCATTGTTTCGTAATTCATGTCAGGTTTATTTTTGTGCAAACCCCATAGCCTGGATACAGCTTTTGAGTCTACTAATTTAAATACGCCCCGCTCTCGGTTCGTCCATTTAATATATCGTGGACAGTACTCTCTATCTTGCAACAACTTGAGTAGGAATTCCCATAGGTACGTGGTAGATCCTGAAACAAGAGCAATGTCAATCGGTTAGGCAAAACGGAAACATGAGAAGTTATGTACATATTTTTTCCTCTCCTATGATGCGCTTTTTAACTTGTTATGCAAGTCGTTCGCGACAAATGTACATAATTATTGAGAGAAAAACAGTATAAACTCAAAAATTGCGTGTTTTATTCAAGAACACAATTTTCAACATGTTTGTTAAAAATTGAATTTTTTTGGAAACTTTTACAAATGGAAAATGGTTTTTTTACAGGTCAAAGTTCCTCAAAAGACTCCTTTCAAATGGACCAAAATATAGTTTACTAGAGATAACGAACTTCTGACCAGTCAGGTCGAATCAACGTCTTAATATCTCAGATTGAAGAACATTTTTTTTTTAATCGAGGTTTCTTGATGAAATAATTTGCTATATTTTTAGATGAAAATTCCTTTTAACAGGTTATAGGTCCATAAATGACAACTTTTAAATGGGTTACAAAACTTACGGATACCAAATTCTGATCAAGGAGAAAAAATTCAATTTTATCTAAAAAAATTGCATGTATTAAAAAAAAAACGAAAAACGACGTGATGAGGTATACATTATCTATACAGGGTGATTAAAAAAGTATGTATTAAAAAAAGTGTGAATGTGCTCCCTATAGGAGATTCGCGTTCCTGGAGTTGAAATCGAATATTTTTAGTTACACCTTATGTGTTTGAGTTATGGGAACAGGGAAAATAATTCTCTCTCAACACACTATTCGCGGATATTTCGCGGTATTTCCGGATATCGCTGAATTCGCTGTTATCTCGCGATATTTTTTTTTTTTTTTACATGTCTTATCTTCGCCCTTCGAGGTGCTCCTGTCTCTACGCGACTCACTGCTACGTTTTTTACCCTAACATTCTTTTTACTTTCCTTATCCCATAGAAAGGAAAGCAATGGAATCACCCAATTTTTTTAAATTAAATACCTCTGTACGGTGCACTGGTAGTCAAGTGATTAAGGCGCTAGTCTCGTAATCCAGGTAGCGTAGGAATTCGTTGGTTCGAATCCCACCCAATGTATGAATTTTCCTCACTAATTTGAGTTTGTGACCATATAATTATAAGGCTCTAAGGGTTATGTGGTAGAAAATGCTTTGAGCATTAACCTCGCCTGGTGGTTACCTTCCACCGAAGAGAGTTATATTATTAATATCATGTCCTTTTTTTTTTGGGATTTTTTTTTTCTTGGGATGATTCAAGGTATTAGATGGTTGTACGTACAACTTCTCACTTTTCTGTTGATACTACTGATACTGATATGTATATAGGCGTTCTTCACACCTCGGCCGAGGTGTGTGATAAAACCGGCCATTGTTTTCACAGTCTTAACTGTCAAAATTTCCCTCACCTTGTCAACTTTTTTTTCGCCTATAATTCTTCACACCTCGGCCGAGGTGTTTAATAAAGCCGGCCTTTGTTCTCACAGTCTTAAGTGTCAAAATTTTCCTGTCCCCCTCACCTTCTCGACTTTTCCTCTTCGTCCCGGTGCCGGGCGTCACCTCGCCGCCCTTGCCGCCGCCGCGGCGTACTTTCTTCTTCACCCGCGTCTGGAACCCCAGCTCCAGGAAGTACAGGTCGTCATGGGAGCTCGTGGCCGCCGCTTGGATCACAGACTGACGCGGCGGACTGGGGCCCTGCTGGGGAAGCGTGAACCCGCCACCGCCACCGCCGCCGCCGCCAGTGGCACCGGAGCCGACGCCGCCGGCGTAATGGTAGTAGCCCGAGCTGGTGGGCGGCGGCATGTAGCCGCCCGCCCCCACATAGGACGAGTCTGTTACTGGAAGACAAGAAGGTGGGTTTTTAATTTTTTATTACCACAACTCTATTTTTCTATCTTATATCTCTCACATTCTTTTAGTTAGGCTTTTAAAAGGTTTGGGTGGAATGGATTGTCAGGCAATAACCCTGCCCTTTAGGTAGGACATTTCTCTCTTTTTTTTCCTTCTTGTACATTTGTTTAATCTTTTTGTTTTCTTTATATTTCATTGTGTTCTACTGTATATATTTTTTGTTCTACCTAATAAAGCTTAAAAAAAAACTCTAAAGTGAAAAGTATTAATTTTGTTATATTAATTTTGTCAATTTTGTAATTTTAATTTTTACCATTATTTGTTTGTATATAATTATGTTCTTCTAATAAAGCGTTTCATAATAATAATAATAATAATAATAATAATAATAATAAAAAATAAGTATTAACACAGTCAAATCGGACAAAAGAGAAGCCTTGATATAAGAGAATAGTTTTCAGGTCAAATTTACCTGTCTATAAAGGAAAATGACTTCTTGAAATGATGAAAACCTGAATATAAGAGAGAAAAAAATGGTCCATGATTTTCTTATACATATCGAGGTTCAACTGTAATTCAAAATAATAATGAACATTAGTCATCATACAGCCCGAGTGTTGATCACACTAAAAAAAATTCTGTTCAAACTTGCCTCACTAAATTTTTGTAATAGTTGGGACTTGAACCACCGACCTACAGGTTACGAGTCCGCCGCCTTATCAATCAGCTACTGAGGTCGGCAAATTTGATTTATTTTATATTTTCATAGATCGGCGAAAAATTATGCAGTTTAGGGACTTCGGACTTCCTGTCTCGAGCCGACAGTCTAAATAAAGCACAACTATACTATACTATTGAGGTCTGAGAATTTTTACTTTCATCTCATACAAATAAGAAAAGTATTGTATTCGTTTTTCACATTTCTGTTTTTTTTTCTGGAGAAAAAAAAAAAACATTTCGTTTGTTTTAATTTCTTAAAAATTTAAATACAGTTCTTTTGCTCGGTCCCCTGCTAATGTATGTCGTATGCTGTCCCATAATATTATGTAGCACACGCCATTAAATACGAGTAATTTTTCGAACTCAACGCTTGTATTTAAATGGACATTTCAAACAGAAAACATCCCAAGAAATGGAGAAAGGTCACAGAAGAGAGATAACGCGAGTAGATAAACGATCGAGAATAGCGTGGACTCGCAACTTCGAGGTCGGTGGTTCGAGTCCCAGCGAGTACGAAGATTTACCATTTGGAAAATAATTTGGATTACAAAAAAGTTAACATATTTGTGTTAATCACTTTCGTGATGTCACAACTGCTCAAACTCGCTTTACTAAATCTACGCTGAACCCGGGACTAGAAACACCAACCTCCAGGTTACAAGTCTGCCGTCTTATCGATCAAGCTACTGAGGTCGGTAATAATTTGGATTTGAACCAACGGAGTATACTAATAGTATACCTACCCCTGAGAAATATTTTGGTCGCGCACCTGAAATAACTTGTCTCATATAGAAACCCTCATATAGAATGGGGTTCGGTGGAAGAGAAAGCCACAGGCTTTAACCTCTCCCCTTGGTTCACTTCATATTCTTTTTATTTTAATACAATCTACTGTATTGCAGAATGTATCATGTAGTTTACCAATATAGTGTTAAAAAATAATAAACCCTGTATAAATATTTTCATGATAAATGTATATAACACCTGTTACTCCTAGAAACTATTCTGGTTGCGTGCCTGCCTAGCTTTACACAAATAAATTACGATAGAACCATCTCGCCCCTAGAAAACATCTCTGGTTAGGGTCCATTTCGCCAGCACCACCACATTGGAAATGTCTTGTTGTTTTTTTACCACCTGCCTGCATAACAAATACATTACGATAGAACCATCCCGTTGCTGGATGGAAGAGATTGCCATAGGCAATAACCCCGCCCTTTAGTTAGGACATAATTATGTTTATATATGTATATTTTTCCATTATTTTTCCTTTTTATTGTACATATTGTTTCCATTTTTTAATAAATTGTTAAAAAAAATGAAAAAGAATAGAAAATATTTGAAAACATATGTCCTAACTAAAAGGCGGGGTTATTGCCTATGGCAATCTCTTCCACCCAACCCTAGATATCCCGCTAATAATAAATATCCCGTTCCTAGAAAAGATCTGTTGTTACCACGGGCCTGAAAAACTATACACAATAAATTGTCATATGAATTACGAAAGAACCGTCTCGCGATTTCCCCCTAGAAACTATCTCTGGGTTGCGCGCCTGATTTCCAGAATATTCAACTCGGGAAGGAAATGAATTCTGTATACACGTACAGCTGGTAGGTACACATAGAAAATAAGCATACATTTTACACAAGGAGGAGAAGAGACGTTACTAAATGTCTGCAAGTTGGAAGAGTGCCTAAAGTAGGGTTAAGGAGTCATCGCAAGGTCAGAGAATAGCCAGGCTTCTCATTCTCATTTCCTGGTCAATAGCCGGGCTTGTCTGCGGAGACTCCATTTTATATTTCTCTCAAGGTTACAAACTAAGTATTGTAATATCCTCGATAGACGAAATATGCTGAGCGTGGTGGATAGCGCGAGTTTCAGACTGAGCGATCAACTATTCCCGGGAGGACGCTGTGGTGCATGGATGCAGGAGTGCAGTGGGTTCTGTTGGAAATTTGTTGAGTGTTGACAAAAAGTGATATAAAATTGTTGATGAGAGTTTCCTATTCGGTGATATCTTTAATTTCTTTATACTTGTAATGTTCATTATTTTTTTCTTATTGTATATGGGACTTAGTCCGTAAATACACACCAGCAGTCTGGCTGGGGGACTATGAACAGGGAGTAGACCAGCAGTCTGGCCGGGGACTATAAACAGGGAGTAGACCAGCAGTCTGGCTGGGGGACTATAAACAGGGAGTAGACCAGCACTCTGGCTGGGGGACTATAAACAGGGAGTATTAGACCAGTAGTCTGGCTGGGCGACTCTCAACAGGGAGTAGACTAGCATTGGCTTGGTTCTGGGGGCCCTTGGCAATTATTAGCCTCCTTGTAACGACAGTGGTAGAACTACTGAGTCATTCCTCCACTGTCTGGCTACTATCGTTCACGATGACGCCACCCTATGATGATGATTGTATATAGGACTTATTCCGTAAATACATATCCATTTGAGGCTGATTATTGCTAATATGTAAGTATTTTAATTAGGTATATTTTTGTTTTTTTTTATCACATTTGTGAAATGATTTGAGAAAGGTGATTTCTGGAGACATGAGCCCCGACGGCTAGCTAGTACCCAAATATAACAGATACACAAAAACTAATATTTGGAGATTTTTGGCCCTCACGGCCTGTTATAAGTTATAGTTATAACCCATCAGCAGAAAAGGATTGTTTTTTTTTTCCTTCATATTTTCATACTATGTCACAATTGTCACATCATCTCACTCCCCTTGAGTACTCTTGTACCTTTCGGGAGATAGGGTACATTTTATGACAATAGGAGATATGACAAGAGTGATACGCAAGCTGGCTGTCCTTAGTAAATATTTGACGTGCTCGGAACTCGAACCACCGACCTGTGGGTTCCGAGTCTGTTGCCCTATCAATCACTACTGAGGTCGGTTTAAATAGTCAATATTATTATTATTATTATATCTATTCTACTTACTACAAACATAAACTGAGTCTCGCTCCATTGCAATTACTCCAGTTAACTAGATTAGTGTGTACTCAATTTCTCAATATTTAAAAGTGAAATCTTCTTTATTGATTCCATCATATCTTCGTAGAGATAATGATAATAATATTATCGCCTTATTTATACTGTCCGATTAAGACTACTAAAGTCGAATTATTCCAGCAGTAAGCCCAAGACATATTATTAAGTGGTAAAAATCCCAAATGGGAGGATAACTTCTCATGTCCCGGCGGGGTTTCGAACCCGTGACCTCTGGACTGGATTCACAGAGTGCCGCCTTTACCACTAAGCTGCCGGGACATGTTTGTTTGACAGCGAAGTTATGATTTTGGAAGGAACATCCACTACCCGCAGAAACTTGGATTCAAATTCGAACCTTTGTGATGCTGACTATGTCCGGCATCACTAAGGCTGGGTGAGGTTAATTTGAGTAACTGGTTTATCAGTTTCCAGCGAATGGAGAATGGAGCGTAAAACCCCGTCGCGATGTGACCATGCAGTTGAAAGCGACGTTAAACCAAAATTAAAAATAAAGTCGTGTATAGAACAGTGATTTTACTTTCCATTCGCTGGGGAAAACACCAACTACCCATGTTAACCTCACCCAGCCTGGGTTCGCCGGAAATTTATGTGTGACTTGTGTGCGGGTAGCGGATGTTCCTTAAAACACCAGAACACAAGCGTTAAAATATAACGAATTGGAAATGATAACGCCTAAAAACGCGAAATTGTTCTAGGAATTTTTTTAGAAAATTAAACTAGGCCAAACAAATACCAATGTTACGATTGTTACTCCCATGCGTGGTCGTTGTACTACAAAAACGTTTAAATAAGAAAAAATCGGACACTGATTTTGAATAATAATAATAATATCACCTTATTTATACTGCCCAATTAAGACTATTAAAGTCCCATTATCCCAGCAGTAAGCCCAAGACATATTATTATGTGGTAAAAATCCCAAATGGGAGGATAACTTGTCATGTCCCGGCTGGGTTTCGAACCCACGACCTCTGGAATCTTTGGAATCACAGCATGCCGCCTTTACCACTGAGCTACCGGGACAGACTAGACAGAATAGTTGAAATCACTAGAATAAAACTCCACTATTTGTCAACTAGAACAATAAGGATTATTATCCTAGGAAGTAGGAATGCCAGAACGAAACAACCTCAACCATGTGGAAGAGGTTGGACAATCCCGACCCCAATTAAATTTGGGAAAAGGCAGAGTGAATGAAAGAGAAGATAGGTCAATTATATGAGACTTTGTTTAAATTGGTGTTGAGAACGGAAGAGACTTTATCTTTTCGGTCGTATTTATTTTACAGGGGTTTCTTGGAAATTTCGGGGGGTTTTTGTCCCCAAACCCCCCCCCCCCGCCCCTCCCACCGCCGCTACTAGGCACATGCCTAATACTGTGCCTATGTCATATCTATTGTAACGACTAGTTCCAGAAAGGTAACGATGTAACATAGAACGAGGAAATTATTTTTTTTTAATTAGTGAAAAGAACCTTGGAAGAAGAAACTTCAATTACCTACAGTGAAAAATTTATGACAGCACCTGTACAACAACGAAATATCCGTCGACGAACACATACCTGTAATACAGTTGAATTTTTCCGTAATTTTCAACAACACTAAAGTAGAAATCTGGAGTGACACCACACGACTTTCCTTATCACCGCCACTGGTGACTCAACAGCAATAGTTAGCAAAATATGAATGTCATATTCGTAATCAGCACTTAAAAATCATTGGATTTAATATGTCACAACCCCCATCTAAGATGAATAATAAAAAAGTTAGTCCAAGCGGGACCCTCCAAAATATATTTTAAATAGTAACGGGTCTCCCTGTCTTGAGTCGACCAACAGTCTAAAATCTAAATTTATTAAACACAATACTTCGTATGCTATAAATCTGATATGTAAATAGACATCATTTAATTTGATGTGTATCATCCCATTAGGTGTTGAGATTTAAGAGACAGGTACAATATTTCAATCAGTCAAAACAGAAAAGTGAAAAGTTTTGCTAAACATACTCTCGTATATGAAAAATAACATATTACTTCCGATAAATTTCTAATATTAGAAATCGGAAGTATTGTGTTCGTTTTTGTATTTTGTTTTCTGCTTCTGTCAATATTCAAACTAGTAGCCAGAATTTGGGCTCTTCTGGTACTTACTTACTGACAGCTTTTTTTATATATAATTTATTTATTAATCAACAATATAATAATTTATGGCTGCTCCATCTTATAACATAATAATGTTATTTTAAGAAGAAGATATTAGAACAGATATTCGCAAAAGCCCATTGAACAACATCAATTTTTACTTTCCTTATCCTATAATAAGGAAGTATTGTTTTCGTCGAAAATTTGACCTACCCAGTTTTTTTTATAAACATTTAGCCCAATTTTCATCATCATCATAGGGTGGCGTCATCGTGAACGATGGTAGCCAGACAGTGGAGGAATGACTCAGCACTTCTACCACTGTCTTTACAAGGAGGCTAATAATTGACAAGGACCCCCAGAACCAAGCCAATACTGGTCTACTCCCTGTTTATAGTCCCCCAGCCAGACTGCTGGTCTACTCCCTGTTTATAGTCCCCTAGCCAGACCCCAGAATTTTCATCACTACAATTTTATACTTTCGAAACGACGGAACTGTTTGAGAACCGCTGTCTCTTTCCCGTAGCGAGAGTATCTAAATTTATCCAGGAAATGAATGTCAATTTCATTGACCTCTTTCCACACTTGACATAAATTAGGCTCGCCCCTCCCCTCACCGCCTCTTCTCTGCCTGTTTTCCTACGGACTTGAAGTTCTCAATGTTCTAAATATTGTACCTGTTATATAAATGTACCTATTATGTGAATAAAACTACAATACTTTAGTTGTGATACTGTTCATAATAAAAATAATGTTCTAAATATTGTTCCTCGGATAGTGGATTGGTTCAATACGGACAGTACGGACACCTCCCATTGATTCATACTTTTGGGAGTAGAATAAGGGTTGGGTGGAAAAGATTGCCATAGGCAATAACCCTTTATTTAGGACCTACGTATGTATATATTTTGTTTATTTTTTTTCTTGTTTATATTATTAATATTGTCGATTTTTATATTTAATTTTTATCATTAATTGTCTGTATACTCGTATATGTTCTACTAATAAAGAGTTTCTAAATAAATAGGTAAATACTTCTTTCCTCAGATGTTTGACTAAGATTAGGAGATGATAATAGAAGAGTGAAATTATCAGGCAAAATCGATTACTAAAGTAATTGCTTAGCATCGGTTTTCCCCATCTAAGACAGTACACATTTTGAGACTTAGCGCTACAGAGGTATTACAAGATGTAATGAAATGTCTATTAATTTCACCCTTATTCTTCTTTTTTTTAAGATGAGTGTTTCACAGCCTTTTTTATTTCGTGGCCATGAAGCAGGAGCTACTGTAGGCGCTTGTGGTCTGTGTTGTAGCCTGCCAAAGTATAATAATAATAAATAAATAAAATAAATGTAATTAATTTTATTATTATATCACAATTTTAGTGGGTAGCGCAGAATTATAGGACTTTTCCGTATCTTTAACTCTTTGAACACCGCACCGATTTTTCTGTATTTCTCAGTGTTCCTGTCAGCCATATGTGGCTGACATGGCGGACATTTATTTTTTCTGGTTACCAACGTGTTAAGTTTGAACCATATTATGTGGTTGAGACGAGGTATAGTCTTCTTCATATTCCTGTCATGCTGCTATGGATGGCACTACTATGTATTATTTTATATGGGATTTTAGTTTCATGAAATGCTGTGGTACAATATTCTTTGAAATTGACTTGCGGCTGTGGTACACAGAGTAAGTTGACTGTCAGCCATATCCGGCTGACAAGTCTTCAACGTGTTAATATCCCACTATCTTATTTTTGCCTATAATTCCGCCACTGGTCGCTGCTAAGACTAAAGCAGCTACTCATTTTTCCTCACGAGGTACGAGTGGACACCAAACACCCAAGTACAGAGCAGAAAAAATCCTGCCCCGCTAGGGATCGAACCCAGGTCACCGTGCGTGCAAGGCCTTGCGCGCTAACTCACTCGGTCACAGTGACTAATAATAATAAATCATTTGTTTTATTTTTCATATATTTTTTTGTTTAAAAATAATAATAATAACCTTCAATGTATTACCACTGCAAGAAGATTGAACTTCCATCCTACATCCTACCGAAGATTCAGAAGAATGTCCTCCTTGAAACTTGCAGAATTGTGAGGAAAGTCCTAAGCTTCTGAAGATTCACTCCTCCTCCTCCTCCTCCAACCTCAACCTAATATTTATCTATGTTTGCTGTTAAGTCCATGGATAAAACACTTTGTACCATTTAAATAAATGAGAAACATTCCCATAAGAATAATAATAAGTTAATAATAATAATAAGAAAATAAAAAGACTGCACTTACATACTGACGGCCGAGCACCGTACAAAGAATGCTGGTAACGAGATCCGGTGTTGTAAGCGGGGTTGGGGCAGTACGGAGCGAGAAATTGAGATGCAGAGGAAGAGCTACTGGCAACGTTGCCACTACTAGAAGGGGTGGGGCAGCCACTGGTGTTCACGGCTGACTCGGGAGATCTCCGGTAAACGTACGACACTGGAAACAGGCGAGGGGTAGCAATGTATAAAGCAAGTATAAAGCAGGCGATCGGGTCGAATTAGAGACCGATTACATACCTATCAAATTTCGACAGTAAAAGTATAGAATATAAAGCAGGCGATCGGTCGAATTAGAGAACTGAATGACATACCAAATTTCGACAGTAAAAGTATAATAAATCTGATCAGGTCGAAATAGTAGAAAGATATCGTCGAACTTCGACGGTAAAAGTATAAAACAGACGGATTTCGTCGAAATAGAGACAGGTATGATGGGACGTCTGTCTAATTTCTTCGAAACTTCACGGTAAAAGTAATAAGCAGACTTTTTTGTCGAAAAAGAGTAGTAGATAGGTACCATCTTGTAGAATTTATTTCTTTAAATTCATACTCTATATGAAAGCTAATCTGCTACACTATAATACTTTTACATGAGATATTTTTAAAGTTTGAAATATATTGCATTTTTCTCAGCGAGACCTTTCATTTGATACTCCACAAGATAGGTATTTCATCATTATTTCTTATCCTGGTGGAAAAATTTCTTTTTTCTACACAATATGAGATGATTTTTCAATTGATACTATAGAAAAAAATCAAAAATCTGGAAAAATTCATTTGAAAACCTAGCTCTCAATGAGCTATGATAGAAAAAAATCACCTACATAATACAAAAGAACAAATCAGGATGTTTGACAAAGAAATTCTGTAGGTTAAAATAAAGTTCAACAAGCTGAAATATCAAGTTAAATTAAGACATTTGCTTCTTGTTGACAGTCCAAAGTTAGTGACCTTTTCCTTCTTGCTGATCCAAGAAACCGTTTATTGCTCCATCGATTCTTGCAGTTGTTACCTGAGAAAGAAAGAGCATAATTATGGATTGTAGAAATATTTTCCAAAAATTTGTGTCTTTTGGTTTGGGTACAGCGGTGTTCTTCTACTTTCACTTTGCTAATCCTACTTGGGGTCGGAAGTTGAAAAAGTGTTAATAGTGCTAATTTCCTTGTAACAATTAAGGAAACAATTCTTTAAGCTAAATGGAAATTTTCCACATTTTTCGGACTCATTGATGTAAACACATGAAAACTAAAGTGCCTGGTCCAGAATTATTCAACTAGGAAGATTATGTTTAATGCTTTTTGTAATAGTTTTGAAGAGTAGAAAGCTTTTGGGTATTCCTTGTCAGTTTTCAGAAAAACCTACAAACTTAATTACTGCCGGGATTGCGCTAAAACAATAGAAACCAGTCACTTATGATTCATCTCCAAACAGAAAAGTGAGAAGTTTTATTAAATGCCTATGAATATCAAAGTAATAAAACATAATTGCACAATCTCATTCATCTTCTCTGGCTCGGGGATGTTTCACAGGAAGACGTCTAGCAAATCTCATCCAGCCTAGTTAATAAAATAGAATAAATAAAAATACAAAATACAGTCGGACCTAGATAAAGAGGAATTAAAGGTTATCATATTTGTGTTAATCACTTTCGTGATATCACAACCACTCTAACTCGCTTCACTAAATCAACGCTGAAACCAGGACTTGAACCACCGACCTCCAGGGTACAAGTTCGCCGCCTTATCGTTGATCGATGAAGTCGGTAAGAGGAATTAAAGTTACCAGCAATATTTTCCTGCCATAAGAGCTTTCCGGCTTAGAAAAGTATTTTGATAAAGGAAACCTATTATAAGGACCAGCTTATTTTCAAGATCATCCTGGTTTCCTGTTTCCTGTTTACACAAGTCCTGTTTACCCAGGTTCGACTGTATATTCAAGAATACGAGTAATGAAATTCTACTCACCTGTTTTTCAGGAAACATCTTTTCCCTTTCAACCCATTGATTGTCCTGCTTGAAAATGGTTGGGTACCTAGTATCAGACGGAATCTCCTGAGATCACACCAACATTTGAACCAAGTTGTCTTTCAAAAAAAGACTTTGTTCTTGTTATTTAGCTAGATAATGAAAGCGATTCCTATTTACAAAAAAATATATGATGATGGACATAGATTTATGATTTCAATAAATTCAAATCACAGTAACTACATAGGTTAATCTTTAATTAAAAATTATTGTTAGAGCTCAAATGAGTAGAAACTACCTAGAAGAAAAATGAAATCCCGAAGAACAAAGGTCAAAACATTATTAATATTAAATTGCAAAAAAATAAACATATATTAAAGATAAAAGATTGTGAAACAAGATATTATTAGTAATAATTCAATTATTGGTCAGGCCCAAACATATTTTTGTTTTTGGAAACCATCAGTGAAGTATCAAATGAAAGTTCTTCTAAAATGCATGCATTGAATACAGAAACCAAACTGGTCGAACAAAAAATGATAATTTTGCAGATAGGAATGATTTTTATATACTTATTTATTTCACCATGTTTTTCTTTTTTTTTTAATTTACGAATACACTTTATTTATACTGCCAGGGTAGGATTAGAGCTAAGGAATCTCTCTTTGCCACATCATCATCCAAAGTCCAATTTTCCCTTAATTTTGAGCCCTTAGTTTAGTAAACGTAACTGTTTATAATAATCTGGAACAAACTCTCTACTCACATAAAAAATTGCTTGGCAACTGCTATATGGTTTTTGTATACCCATTTAGGTACATTAGTTTTTTTTTACTTTTAGTCCTTGATTTAAAATTTTAGGCAATTTTGCAGTAGCAATTCTTTTGACATTTTCATGTCTTTGCTCTGGCACATAACCAAATTATGTGACGAAATTATGTAACGAAATTATGTAACGATATATGTAACGATATTATGTAACGAAATTATGTAACGATATATGTAACGATATTATGTAACGATATTATAACGAAATATTGAATTGTAAAGGGAGAGAAGAGGGAAAGTGTGTGTCATGCGCACAATGGCGAAGTATTGAATTGTAGAGGAGAGAAGAGAGAAGGTATGTGTCATGCGCACAATACGAAATTTGGTCAGTTGGATTTTGGACCTTGAATAGTAAAGATGAAAATGTCCCAATGCTGCAGACTCGTATGCAAGCGTTTTTTAATTTGTATTGTTTTCTTTTTCTATTTTTGTCAATATCATCACAGATATTTTTGAAATGATAAATATACATATCAGCAATAACTGATAACTGTATCTAAATTATAATTAACTAGATATTGAGAATTGACCTATAAAGCGAAATGACATATCTGTCCATGAGCGAACTATGGGACTTGAACTTTTTATCGTTGGTTTATTGTTGGGTGGAAGAGATTGCCAAAGGCAATACACCCGCCCTTTAGTTAGGACAATATCTTTTCCCTATTTTTCTTCTATAATTGTATTTTAATTTGTAATTATTTGTGTTGTACATACATATAATAATATGTCCTATTAATAAAGTGTAAAAAAAATATTGTTAATTTTTTGCCTTTTGATTAAGTGGATTTTTAGCTTTTAGCGGTTTAATAAGGTAACTGTTTGAAATAAACTGACCGTATTGGGGCTGAAGTCTCAACCTCAGCTCATCCGTGGAAGTGTGGCCACTGCTACTGCTGTCGACATCCGACACTCCCGAGTCTGCGGGACTGGGCGGTAACGATCCTGGAACAGAAGAAAGCAGCGGAATGTAGAAGACGTAGGTTTGAATTGAATATATTTAATACCTAGGGATTACCAGACCGACACCGTGACCGCTGATCTACCGGGACAGACACACAGGGATCATCATCATAGGGTGGCGTCATCGTGAACGATGGTAGCCAGCCAGGGAGGAATGACTCAGCACTCTTATCACTGTCTTTACAAGGAAGCTAATAATTGACAAGGGCCCCCAGAACCAAGCCAATGCTGATCTACTCCCTGTTTATAGTCCCCCAGCCAGACTGCTGGTCTACTCCCTGTTTATAGTCCCCTAGCCAGACTGCTGGTCTACTCCCTGTTTATAGTCCCCCAGCCAAACTGCTGGTCTACTCCCTGTTTATAGTCCCCCAGCCAGACTGCTGTCTACTCCTGTTTATAGTCTCCCAGCCAGACTGCTGGTCTACTCCCTATTTATAGTCCCCCAGCCAGACCTCAGACACACAGGGACCGAAAGTAAAAAGAAAACAACATACCTGTACTTGACGTAGTATACTGTAATAGCGAGGGATGGTGCTGACTCAAGAATCCGTGCAGCAAGGTTTTGTGCTGATCTAACGATTCTCGCTTGATGAAGATGGATTTAGAATTGGCCAGGGGGGAGATCGACTGCGGGGAGTTGACGCTGGTTTGGTGTCCACTGAAACAGGCAAGAAAAACAAAATATGAAACATTTGAATTCGTCAGCTGGAAGGTAAAACTGACCATCTGTATTTGGACAATTTTTCAGGAGAGCCGTGCAAAGTTTTGGCGTGGCGGGCCTTCCTGAAAATCCTTCACGGTGGACTGTTTGAATTTTTCTACTTAATTGCATCGATAAAACGTAAATCGGTCCATTTTTTTTTTTTTTACAAAAACGAACATAATATTTCCAATTTCTAATATTAGAAATTTATCGGAAGTAAAATGATTTTTATGTGCTTTTGGTCAGTAATAGTCGCAAGTAATATTTTAAGTATAAAATCAGTATAATCAGTATAAACAGAAAAGTGAGAAGTTGTATCAGATGTACATGATTATCAGAACATACCCGGACAGCTGTTTCGAGCTTATTTGCTCTCATCAGCAGGTAATAGTTCTGAATATCCATGCCATCAACTAACCTCTCTATTTCAATCAGTATAGTGCATTCTGTAATTTGACAGTATAGTACCTTGGACTAGCGGTAGCATGCTCGGCTTGCACTCCAGATGAACCGGGTTCAAATTTCGCCGGGGTCGGAATTTTTTCGGCTCTGTACTTGGGATGTCGGGGCCTGCCCTAGCCTCGTGAGGACAGTTGAGATAGTTGTAGAATGGCCAACGACTAGTGGTGCCATTACGAAATATCGATCCCAAAAAATACCTCTTCACGAAATGCTTTGACGATTAATCTCGCCTGGTGGTTACCTTCCACTAGAGAGTGTTATCATTATTAACTCACATTTATTATCGGATAGAAATTTAACTGTAGGTTGGATAAACATTACCAACCGAATCATTTCTATAGTTTATATTTCATAAAATTTAAATAATCAGCAAAAAACATATTTTCAGCGTGCTAATTAATAGTTATATGATCATATTTCATTTCTAACAATAGAGAATTTTATGCTATTGTGCCTGTGATCGAATTAATTATCTAAAAAATTTAGATGACTTTTCTAAATGAAAAAGCACGCTAACTATTTTTTTGTGCGAAATATACGAGAATGGAATTTTGTAATTATATAAAACAGCCTACTCAGCTTGCTGTCTTGCATTTATATTGTCTGGGTGGGTGGTATGCTATCCTGTTAGGTAGTTAAATATGAGTCACTAATAGAATCAACATCATTATTTGCAGGTGAAGGATTAAAAACAGAATGAGAATATTTTTAGCAAGCTCATCAAGTCATCACAAATACCTGGCTTGGGGGACGTTAGTCAGCCTGCTTTGTCAGGACAAAAGACAATAACACGAACCATTGGCGCCCTGAATAGCGTTGACGTTGACGGATTCCAGCCGTTAAATATCTTTTTAAATTATGTTCAAACGCAACTTGGAAGTTCATGTAATTGTTGCCAATTACATGAATTTAGATTTTGAGGGTTAAAGAATAATATTAACTAAAATTAACAGAGGATTAATAATAATACTCTTTAGTGGAAGGTAACCGGGCGAGATTAATGCTTAAAGCATTTTCTTCCACCTAAGCCTTAGAGTCTCATTATTATGTGGTCATAAACTAAATTAATGAGGAAAAATTCATGCACTGGGTGGGATTCGAACCAACGGATCCCTACGCTACCCGGATTACCAGACTAGCGCCTTATGCACTTGACTACGAATGAACGGTATTCTGTGCAGATAAGTCCTTGTCAAGCTTATCTGTCTATGGGTAAATGACTTCTAATAGTTCTTCTAGTTCTTCTCTCTATTAGTTACTAGGTACGTGAGTGGTGCTGTGTATAAACAATAAACAATTTTCAGATAGTCATATAACAGTTTTTACCCTCTTTAATCCTAGTAGCAAATCAAAAAAATTAAATGAACTGCTAAAATTAAAGAAATATTTTTAAAATTATCAGTTTTAAGTTCAGCATTTCAACACACTACACACTGGACATGGAAGGAGTCCAGAACAATTGTTCTGGACGTCCAAAGGGTTCACCCATATAAATCCTTCCAACACCATGACATCAAACATGGACACGGAAAGTAAGTAATGAACACATTTGGCAGACAAGTTAGCATCACGATTTCGATCACTTTCAGGCGGGATTTGGCCGTTCTAGCTACACAGATCCTCCGTGGCTCAGTGGTTAAGAGTATTGGTTGCTGACCCAGAGGTCGCAGGTTCGAATCCCGGCCGAAGCGGAAAATTCCAAGCGAGTTTCTCCGTTTCCGGAATGGCATGGATGTAAAGGTAAAGTGCCCTGAAGTATTGCGAAAGTGGTTCCGAGGTACAACTACCTTTTTTTAAATAAAAAGAAGCTACACAGATCGAAACTTTTGCAGTGAGGTTACCTGACTCTCAATATGGTTCTACAAAAAACCCAAATTGATAGATTTATATTTTACTTCCGATAAAAAATCTAATATTCGAAATAGGAACTATTTTATATGCTGTAACCCATACAACAGAACCTAGTTTTAGACCCGCTTGTTCTAAGGACCCTTGACATTTGAATGAAGTGATCTTGAAATGGCGGCATGCAGTCTGATTTTATAAGCGTAAAATCTCATAGATAGAGACGAATACAGTCATTTTTTTTTTTTTTTTTTTTTAGATTTTAACATATTAACGGGGTTAACCCACGTTTTAATCTGGATATAAGAGAACTCAAGGGGTCGGAATTTTATTCTCTTATAAAGAGGTTATTTTTTCTTATAGATAGGTTATTTTTTCTTATAGAGAGGTAATTTTGACCTCGGCATTGTTCTCTTTTAATTTTCCAACTGTCTCTTACATATAGTTCGAAATTATCTTGTTGGTGTAACCCTTTCTAGATTCACAGAGTGCCGCCTTGACCACTGAGCTACCGGAACAGAATAAATATGTACTTGTGTAGTTTCATTCATTGTGCCGTTGACACTAGCTAGAAAACACATTTATTATTTCGTTAAAAAACACACACATCACACACACACACACACACACACACACACACACACACACACACACACATTACACACCACACACTAACACATACACGCACCACACACAGACACACACACACCGTTAACACTAGCTAGAAAACACATTTATTATTTCGTTAAAAAACACACACATCACACCACACCACACACACACACCACACTACACACACACTCTCACACACACACACACCCACACACACACACCACACACAAGCAGTTCTGTCAGTTCCGGCCTCCCCGCTAGGCCCCGGCACTGGATCTCTAATACACTTTCTAATATCTTCTCCTGTGTTATCAAGTTCACTGACTCGTACTCTGTGATACTTGAACTTATTATATGTTTAGAACTTCTCACTTTTCTGTTTCTACTCAATGTACATAGTCGAGTGGCTCCACGATCTCTCGTTCGATTCCTTATTCAGTGGACTGCGCCGGTTGCGAGATCATTCACCTGCAATTAAACTTCATGCCAGGACGGGAGATTACTTTCGCTCTTTTTAGAACACATGGATGGACGATGGATGACATTGCGAGTCGGTTCAAACTTTGCTGTTTTAACTGGATGTTGTATTGAAACTTTGGTGTTTTAGATAAAGTGTATTGGTCTTATATTAGATTAGTTTATCTATACATATTTCCCAAGGTTCTTGTATCTTTTGTTTTTCTTTTTCTTCTTAGTTGATAGTTTTCTAGTTTTGGCTTTTAATAACAATATCACAAGCTCAAATTAACTCGGCTGAATTTACAATAGGTAAATTTAGTAGGTATAAACATACAACCCATTTCACATGTACTTTTTTTCTCTCCATAAAAGTTATTTTATTCTTTTGTATTTTTATATCTTAGTTTTTAAGTGTGTACCAATGTAATTGGTCAAAGTCGAAATTTTGTAACGGCTTAGACTGTTTTGAATATACACTATAGTAAAATCATAATTGAATTGAATTATTATTATTATTACTTTTGAATATACACTATAATAAAAACATATTTGAATTGAATTGAATTGAATTACCCTCACCACTACGCGTTACTGTTGTTTCAACGTGAAACTTGGGCTTTTATCTCGACACACACCACCGGCGGTAGGTATCAACAAATTTCTCAAAGTTGACCCACCATGTAGCGCGCGTGTCAATTTCGCGCGTGCATGCTTTATGCTTATTTACATCGATATGCAAATTTCGTTTTATCAATTTTCAGAACTTGTGAAAATTTCCCGCAAAACCACGAGTAATGTTTCATGCTCGTATGATCCATTATCATCAATTTGCTGTGTTAGAAAGTTGTGTGATAATGACCCCGTTCTATTTCCTTTGCTACTCAAACTTAATCATTTCATACTATTACATCTAATGTAAACTTCTCACTTTTCTATTTTGAACGACTGACTGATAGTATAGCAGTGATAATATAATAATACTCTTTAGTGGAAGGTAACCAAAAGGCGAGGTTAATGCTCAAAGCATTTTCTACCACCTAACCCTCAGAGTACACCTTATATGTATTACAATTCATATAAGGTGTAAAAATATAAAGTGATACATCACACACACACATTCACACCTGTAAAAAGAAGAATGATATTGCTTGATTAAAGTAGTGATCATTTTGTTATTATTTATGTCTGAGTCTGTTTGAGTATACTAAACTCATTCATTGAAGATGACTGTGTGGAGGTTTGAACGGGGGATTGAGGCTAATGCCAGCAGGTGCCCCCTCTAAATGGCCCAACAGGGGTGGATGGAGGAGTATGAATATAAACAGAACAGAGTATAATGAGTATAAACTTAATCTTAAAGAGGGATCTTAGAAGAAAACGTCCCGGGGCAAAGCACGGGGAAACGACTAGTGCTGTACGTTTCGAGTAACGAGGCAGCACGACAGTGAAAGAGGACATGTAAAAATATTCGAGTGATTCAACGATATGAAAATCAATGACAGTAGAGCACAACCCATTATGTTGTCAAACGATATACGTACAGGTGACATAGATTTGAATGTGTTTGCATATGGGGGCCATGACGCATTCTGCACGGAAATATATCAAGAATGATAGTAGACCTCATTTTTACTACCGGGATAGGGACTTGTAAGGTCAAAGGCTCGTAATTTTAACAGTTGTTCTGATGTCATTCTAAAGTCACTTAAAAATGTGGATTAAAAAAAAAAAAGAGAAATCCGATAGTCAGGGTAGTATCCTACATCCTACATTATACTACCCTGATTATCGGATTGTCAAGGTTGGAAAAGCTGCTAGAGTAACTTAAAATTGAATGAGGGAATTTATGTAGAAAAAACCGACGGAAAACAATACTTTCTATACCTTATAGGAGTTGTACGTTAGAGAAAGTAAAAATGCGTGATAATTTCATTGAAGCCGTATTTTATTTCTTAGCCATAAAACAGTAGCTACTGTAAACTCTTTTGAACTGTGTTGTAGATTGCCAATCCCGTAGTATAGTATATACCTATAGTATATACCGTATTAGTACGAGTATATACCTCCCTTATTCCGTAGTATACCGCCCCTGTTTCTGTCGGCAATTTTTTTGGCGGGGTTCGAACCCAAGACCATCCGAATGGTAAGCGAGAACGCTCAATTTCAGAGTTATCTGTAAGAACGGCTCAAATTCAAACAACGTCAAGGTTGGGTCCAATTGATTCAAAGTAATTCGGCATAGCTTACGTACGCCGTAACAACGCATGGGTCAGCCAATCGGATTTAAATGAAAATCACAAATCAATACCTGATTTATAAATCACTAATCAAGGTCGAGGCAATGCAAACATAACTTCCTATTCGTATTTCCTGTACACTCTATGGAGTTATAGAGGAACTATAGTTTCGGTCAGGGCGAAAATCAATAAATATTTTTTTTTGACATTCTGACAGACTGAACTTCTCACTTTTCTGTTTTGACTGAATTTAAAATCATTATTGATTCAACCTAACCTCTCAAGACCGTTGTTCAAAACGGACAGAAGTATAGATCAGGATTTGTGATCAGTTAAATTACTTTATCAGAAATAGCGGTGGTTGACTCATGTGATTAAAACAGATTTAAAAAAAGTCAACTAGAGGTTAAAGCGCTAGTCTGGTAATCCAGGTAGCTTAGGGATCCGTTGGTTCGAATCCCATCCAGTGCATGAATGGTTATCTTACACTAAAGAGTCTCTTCTTATTAGGAGTCCCAACACCAACCAAATAATCTGCACAACGAAGAAGAGGTTGAACTATGCCAACCCCAAGCCGGGTTGGAAAAATGCTAACTGAAAAAAGAAGAAAACGATTGCTTCTATCAAGTTCTAAAAGATTGTTCCAAGAGAAAATCAATTTCTGCGAGATTGTTCTAAGAGAAAAGTCTTTTTTTTCTAGTCTGGTAATCCAGGGAGTGAAGGGATCCGTTGGTTCGAATCCCATCCAGTGCATGAATTTTTCCTCATTAATTTGAGTTTGTGACTACATAATAATAAGACTAAGACTCTGAGGGTTAGGTGGTAGAAAATGCTTTGAGAATCAACCTCGCCTGGTGGTTACCTACCACTAAAGAGTGTTATTATTATTTGAGGGAAAAACTGTTATGAGAATGTCTGAAAATTGTTTATAGCGATCCATCCACACATACCTAGTTAACTAATAGAGATAATAACTATTATTAGGAGTCATTTACCCATAAAGACCTTCCACTAAAGAGTGTCATTATTATTATTAATTTTCGACAGCCTTAGCTGATCACAAGCCCTGATTAACCTTGACTTGATTAAAATCCACTAGGTCCGGCCCTTCTGTGCGTACGTCAATGCCTCAATACTCATGTTTGTGTACACACGGTCTGATTGGGACATGCCACTTCCTTCCAGTCCGGATTTCACTCTCTCTCATTTCGCTCAGAGTGATTTAAAACCAGTAGAAAACGGTTTTTATCGATTCTACAGAGATCAATGACCTTGGTTATGGTACCTAAACTGCATTTATTTCTCCTCTTGAAAAATAAATAAATAGATAGATACGTTTTTTTTTTTTTTTTTTTTTTTTTTTTTTTTTTTTTTAATCACATTAGTCAGTTGAGCAAACTGGCACTATTAAAGCCTTTTTTTTATTTATAGATACAGATATTTTATTTCATAAATATAGATACGTTATATTTATAAAATAAATATACAATATGATGCACTGGTTGTCAAGTGGTTAACGCGCTAGTCTGGTAATCCAGGTAGCGTAGGGATCCGTTGGTTTGAATCCCACCCAGTGCATGAATTTTGCCTGGTTAGTTTGAGTTTGTAGCTACATAATAATAAGACTCTGAGGGTTAGGTGGTAGAAAATGCTTTGAGCATTAACCTCGCCTGGTGGTTACCTTCCACCAAAGAGTATTATTGTTATTATTATACAATCTTGGTTATGGGAAACTGCATTTTACTAAAGCAAATAAATAGATACATAAATTATATTTATAAAATAAATATTACCTAATCTTTGTTATGGTGAACTGAATATTATTTCTCTTCTTGAAAATAAATAAATAAAAATAAATAAATAATAGTACCTCCGTGGCTCAGTGGTTAACAACATTGGTTGCTGACCCACAGGTAATTAATTAATAATAAAAATAAAGTGGGTACACGGGTAAATATTATATTTAAAATAAAAATAAAAAATATGAATATAATCTTGGTTGTGGTACCTAAACTGCACTGCATTTTATATCTCATCTTAAAATTAAATAAATACATAATCATGTACATATAAAAAATATATATAATTAAATAACCTGTTCGGTTCGTTCACGGTCGTTGTAAAAGTGAGAAGTTCTGAGGAGAAATGGTTTTTTTTTTTTCGCAACACCCGCATAGTATGTCAGTAGGCCATGGGGGAAAGCAACAGAAAGTTTGTTCAACTCTCGTGCTGGCTGTGTATTTCTATTTCACTGGCTGGTTCAAAGACCTCAAGAACACTCTCGAATCAAGTAGTGAACCGGCGGGCGATTGCTCTGCCGATGATATCAAAAAAAGAAATTTTCGATCGAACATACGAGAGTAATAATAATAAATAAATAAATCATTTGTTTTAATTTTTTATATTTTTTTTCTACAGAGGACCCATCGTAAGCGATTTTTATTTGGCTTCTAAGATGTTTTATTTGGCTTCTAAGTAGTAGGTAGTTTTTATTTATTTATTATTATTGAATTTTAATACATAGAGCATAAACTGCATTGAGGTATATAAATAGGTTCTACCTGCGTTAAACTTTTCAGAGATTTTGGATTTACAAATCAGAAAGTCGATTTAAATTTGATTTTCAAATCACAAAATAAATGCTCTTTTTTTTCTTTTTCTTTTCTGGCCATGATCGACGAGGCCATTCCATACGGCCAACAATGCTATTTATTTATTTGTAAATATTTATTTTGAAGTAATTTTTATGGAAAGATTATTTTTAGGTCCTAATTGATTGAAAACTTTTGGAAAATTCTGTATGACTAATTTTGTACCTACTGCATATTTTGTTAAATATAAATAAATGAAGATATTATACATTAGCTACCTCCATATCTTTCTCACCGTCCTCAGTTGATTGATCCTGATCGATAAGGCGGCGGAATTGTAATCGGAGATCGGTGTTTCGAGTCCCAAGTTAGGCAAACATTTAGTAAAGTGAGATGCCAGCCTCCGTAGCGTAACGGTTGTGCCTACTGCCCATAGTCCAGAGATCCTGAGTTCAATTCCCGGTTGGAGCAGACTTTTTGCACAGAAAATTCTGTTCCCTCCGAACATGTGAGGCTGGCAATTCTGGCCCTCCCCAGGCTGGGTGAGGTTAATGTGGGTAGCTGGTACGATTCCCAGCGAATGGAGGGTAAAACCCCCGTCCTGTCTACCTCAAGTCAGGACGTTAAAACCAAATAGAATCAATGGACATGAAAGGAGCCTAGACATTGGATCTGGGCGTCCATATAATCCTCTCACCACCGGGATTTAGGTATCAATACTAGACCAATCTCACGGACACAGAATTATTATTATTAGTAAAGTGAGTTTGAATAGCTTTGATTGTATCACGATTGTGAGTAACACAAATATGATAACTTTTTATATATTTTTCTCATTTTAACTTAGGCTATTTACATAATTCTAAGGATCAATGAGCTAAAAGACGCATGAGTTATCGCTGTTTACCACTTGCGTAGAAATGCGTACAGAAATACCTTCTGTTTGCGTATTTTTCTAGTTGTACACAACACAAATAACACAATATGCCTGTGTTCAAGACTGAAAGAGATAACAGATAAAATATATAGTTATATATTTATCAATAGATTATTGATAAGAGGGAGATTTCACACTGTATCAAAAAAACTAGGTAAAACCCGGCACTTTATGTCTTTGTTGTGTTGATTTTTTTGAAAATCCGTTATTAGTAAGCACATACATTTTTGGAGTCTTTTGGTCCAGTCATATGGGAGTTCTCTTGCTTATGATTGGAAATTGATTTAATAATATTAAGATTTTTTCATTATCTCTTCCTGTCTACAGTAATCAACATGACCGAATGGAGTAGCGCGTGCACGCAAGGTGACCTGGGTTCGATCCCCAGCAGCGCAAAAATTACGCTCTGTATTTGAATGGTCGCCAGCGTTGATGGCGCGTTGAATGCACCGGTTCTCGTAAGATCACCGAAGTCAAGCAACGTCCAGCGAGGTGAAGACTTCGTGATGCTCGCATTCCGGCCTTTATATGAACAACAATACTTTCTATACCTTATAGGTAATCATCATCATCATCATCATAGGGTGACGTCATCGTGAACGATGGTAGCCAGACAGTGGAGGAATGACTCAGCAGTTCAACCACTGTCTTTACAAGGAGGGTAATAAATGTAATAATTGACGAGGGCCCCCAGAACCAAGCCAATTCTGGTCTACTCTCTGTTTATATTCCCCCAGCCAGACTGCTATAGGTAATAGAAATTAATATAGGATAGGGAAAGTAAAAAAGGGCTAAAAACTCTACCATACCCCTCCTCCTGGTTTTTTGCCTGGTAAGGATCCACGAAATCACTTCACTAGCATCTTTCGCCCGTGCTCACGAAAATAACGTCTGTAAAGACGTTAGTCGGTTAGATTCCGTACACAAGTGTTGAACTACGTCGAGATAAGATGTTAGAGCGTGTGTCACTCTTGTTATCAGTTCCGTGTTAGATAAGGCGCAACACTGGGACCACCATTATGTAGCCTCTTGTCTTGAGACAATACGCAGTTCTGTACCCTCCGTTGCTATTTAAGGGTTGGGTGAAAGAGATTGTCATAGACAATAACGAGACACTTTACGCTATTAAGCCTCTCTGTCATACATTTAAATCCGTGATTTTTATTTTCTAGGTTTTCATTTTATAATCACACTTTTTGGTGGAGGGTAGTCACCAGGCTAGGTTAATGCTCATAGCATTTCTTACCACCTAAACCTCAGAGTCTTATTATTATGTGGTCACAAACTCAAATTAATGAGGAAAAATTCATGCACTGGGTGGGATTCGAACCAACGGGTTCCTACGTATCCTAGATTACTAGACTAGCGCTTTAACCACTTGACCACCAGTGCACGGTAGTCAAACACTAAATTCCTCGATAGTTTATTTCTAGGTCTTCATTGAAGCAATTCTTTCATTTTCTCTTGGGTCTACTACCTCTTTTTCTTTTTCCCTGTACATATTTCCAAATTTTCTATCTTCTTCCAAACGTATTAACATTCACATTACGTGACCTATATTAAAACATGTAAATTATGTATAATTGGCTGTCACATAAGACGTTATCGTGTTTTTCTTGGTGCTGAAGAAATCTCGAAAAGAAATTAGGTTTCCAGATGTTAATAATATGGCCCCCGTGACAACAGACATCTATGCCTCGATCATATAAGACAGCGGACTCGTAACCTGGAGGTCGATGGTTCGAGTCCCAATCATGTAAAATTTAAATTATAATAATAATATCGCCTTATTTATGCTGTCCGACAAGAACTAATGAGCCCCATTATTCCAGCAGTGAAGAAAAATTAAAGAAAATATAATTAATTATAAAATGCACTTATTTATGCTGCCAATTAGGACCAGAGTAACCTTATTCTAGCAGTTGTTGTGGTGTGGTGCTATTTTATTATGTGGTGGAAGTCTCAAATAAATGAGGAAAAATTCATGTATTGGGTGGGATTCGAACCAACGCAACGGACCTTCACGCAATACGCTACGTGGATTATTAGACTACTTTTACAACCGCTTGATTTTTGATTATTATATCGATCCCTAATTTGTTCGCTTGCACAGATATTATTGATGGAGCCTAAATCAGTATAATCAGAAAAGTGAGAAGTTGTATTAGATGTACATAAACTAGGCTAAGTAGAAGAAACGGTCTCTGAACTTCTGGGTCACAGATAAATACTTACGCACATCTGCGTTAGCATTAACTCTGTGCTTATCCAGCGCTGACCGACCTCAGTAGCTTGAACGTTAAGGCAGCGGCACTGGACATGAAGGCAATGGACTTGTAAGTTAATGCATTGGCTTTGGACGTTGAGGAAGTGGACTTGGATTTTAAGGCAGTAGCTTGCACGTTAAGGCATCAGTAGACTTAGATGTTAAGAGAGTATCTTGGACGTTAATGCAATGAACTTGAACGTTTAGGCAGTAGAATTTGATGTAATTGATGTTGAGGTAATAAGTTTGGATGTTAAGGCAGATGACTTGGTCGTTAAGGCAGTGGACTTGGATGTTAAGACAGTGTACTTGGAACTTAGCTTGAGTGGAAGAGTTTGCCATGGGCAATAACCCCGTCCTTTACTTGGAACCTCGCTTTACTAAATATTTGCTTAACTTGAGACTCGAACCACCAACCTCCAGGTTACGAGTCCGCCGCCTTAACCATTCAGCTACTGAGGTCCGAATTTCGCCTTAATATTGATTACAAAAAAAAGCTTGTGGACGGAGTTACTTTACGGTAAGTTCATTTTAACTTTTTATTACCTATAAGGTAAAGAAAGTATAAGTATAAATAGTGCTTTATTTAGAGTATTTAGGGCGGAATTAATAGACGTAATTAATAGCCGCCCTTAGACTGTCAGCGCAAGACAGGTAATCCCATTATGCCAGTACTGTAATCGGTCACTTTTTTACAAATTGAGCTGATAATTTTAAAAACGAAATATATTTAATTCTATATGCATGCCTATAATTAACACTTTAAATCCTACAACAAGAGAAACAGCTGACTCGTAGCTGTTGCATAGAGAGACAGCGGAAGTCATTGACCCCTGCACCGGTGATAAGTTGCCAAGATCCTGAGCTATCCTGAGGGGGCTGTTCCGAGAGGTGTTGCTAGGAACTCGAGAGTGTATTTACGAGGGTGTTGCGATAAGTGGAACCGCATGAATGGAACTGTGCACAATTGCGAAACTAACAACAACAGGTTGCCTGGGGTGTGCTTGTAAAAGTCTGCATGATGATAATAATAATCTTATTATTATTATTATTATCATCATTAATGTAATAAGTATCCCGATATGGAATTTTCTAAATCCTTATCAAATTTTATATTGTTCTTGAAAACAACTTTGTTTACTGGCCATAGCTTACAAATTTAGAGGTTAATCTGTTATGTCTAAATTATGTAAATTTTTATATCATTTTTAATTAATTTTTTATTGTTATTCTAATTTTTAGTTTGAAAAATCTATTTGTCTTCTTACTGTAGTGATTCAATGTAATTGGTTGTAATAACTGTTTTGAATCCAATAAAACACAATTCAATTCAAAATTCAATTCAATTCAATTCAATTAAGAAGATCACTTTATTTATTGAATAAAGGTAAGTTACTATACATATGGGGGCTTAACAAAGCGACACATAATAATAAGTACATAAATAGAACTATCTCTCTCGATTTTCATGTTTGGTGGTGCAGCTGCTCTTTTATTATTATTATTAATATGATTCTAATGGTTTCATAATAATAATACTAATAACACTCTTTAGTGGAAGGTCACCACCAGGCGAGGTTAATGCTCAAAGCATTTTCTACCACCTAACCCTCAAAGTCTTATTATTATGTGGTCAAAAACTCAAACTAATGAGGAAAAATACATGCACTGGGTGGTATTCGAACCAACGGATCCCTACGCTACCTGGATTACCAGACTAGACCGTAACCACTTGACTTTTTATGTGCGATCAACCATCGTGAGCACTTGGACTTTTTCTTTTTAAGCCATTAAACCCTTAGGAAACTGCAAGCTAGCCTGGCTTGTAAGGGTTGGCTAGTCAGTTTTTTAATAGTCCTCTAGCTCTAGACAGACACTAGTCTTCTCCCTGTTTAATGTCCCCCAGCCAGACATATCCAGGTCCGTCTGTATTTTAAGTATTATTTCTCATTTATATTATAGAGATGATAGTAATAAAATTATACTTTGGTAATTCTGCTGATGAGGATAATGATAATTGTAATGAAACTGATCAATTTGAATTTGAATTGCTAATAATTTGATAAGACGAAGGAAGTTGCAAAACGCAGAACCAGGCGCGGCCGGTGCTAAGGAGCTGCGGAACTGCAGCACCCCTAGACGAAAAGGTCATGGTTGGGTGGAAGAGCTCAAGCAAATTGAGAATTCTAACATTGAAGCCTAAAAAAAGAGTGTTTTTTCAAGTTCCTAGCTCTTTCAAAGGGAAAATTATTACACATTTCTAGAACAATTAATTTGTAATTATAATAATTATCATATTTGTGTTAATCACTTACGTGATATCAAAACTACTCAAACTCGCTTTACTAAATTCACGCTGAAACCGTGACTTGAACCACCGACCTCCAGGTTACAAGCCCATCGCCTTACCGTTCAAGCTACTGAGGTTGACATGTAAACTTAAACTCTTCAGAATACCAAATGAGTGAGTCTATCCAGTTTATGTGGCAGCATCCCCAAAACATTTTTCCACTGGCCACGCCTGCGCAGGACATGTTCTAGGATCTCAGGATCGAATGAACCTGGACATTGCTGTGGATGTTTCTGTAGATTTGGGGGGGGGGGGGGTAGAACAAGAAGAGATATGATAATAATAATAATATCGCCTTATTTATACTGCCCCATTGGGACTATTAAGTCCCATTATTCCAGCAGTAAGCCCAAGACATATTATTATGTGGTAAAAATCCCAAATGGGAGGATAACTTGTCATGTCCCGGCTGGGTTTCAAACCCGCGACTTCTGGAATCTCTGGATTCACAGAGTGCCGCCTTTACCACTGAGCTACCAGGGCAAATGATTTGCAGAACTGGAAGAGTATTTCATCCGGGGAGGTATTACAACGTGTACTGATAGTCAAGTCTTTATTGTGCTAGTCTGGTAATCCAGGTAGCGTAGGGGTCCGTTGGTTCGAATCCCACCCAGTGCACCAATTTTTCCTCATTAATTTGAGTTTGTGACAACATATTAATAAGACTCTGAGGATTAGATGGTAAAAAATGATTTGAGCATTAACCTCGCCTGGTGCTTAACTTCCAATAAAGAAAATTATTATTATTTTACTATTTTTATTACTGAAGTGGACAAATATTTTATCTGAAGAGATACAAAAACCTCGAAAATCAGCTATCGACAGTAATAATAATAATACTCTTTAGTGGAAAGTAATCACCAAACGAGGTTATTACTCAAAGCATTTTCTACCACCTAACCCTCAGAGTCTTATTATTATGTGGTCACAAACTCAAATTAATGAGGGAAAATTCGTACACTGGGTGGAATTCGAACCAACGGATCCCTACGCTACCTGGATTACCAGACTAGCGCGATAACCACTTGACTACCAGTACTTGACGATGTAAACCATGTACCTGATACTTCTGATATTCAAAACAACTTCTCACGTTTTTGTTTTTCTAATTAACTGATTTTAAGCAGAGCACTAAACTTACGGGTTGGGTGGAAGAGATTGCCATAGCAATAATCCCGCCCTCTACTTAGAACGTCTGTATACATTACTTCCGAGAATTTTCTAATATTAGAAATGGAAAGTATTGTGTTTTTTTATCTCTGTTGTTTATCCTTTCTTGTGTTTAGGTATATTGTTCTCAATTTTTCGTTTTAATTTTCATCATTCATTGTTTGTACATATTATGTTCTATTAATAGAGAATCTAATAATATTTGAAAAAGTTGAAAGTTTTTATATTTGTGTTCATCACTTTCATGATATCACAACTACTCAAACTCGCTTTACTCGATCTACGCTGAAACCGGGACTTGAACCACCGACCTCCAATTTACAAGTCCGCCGCCTTATCGATCAAGCCACATAAAAATAAATTCTAAATACACAGGTTATTGAATTTTTTTTGAGTGGTACATTTGGTACAATTAATTTCCTTTCTATAAGGAAATTGACTGTACAGTTATTAAACTTTAAATTAAATCATTTAACAAAACTATACAGTTTTGTTTAATAATTTCAACTTTGTTTCTTGTAAATGGTATACATACATAGATCTGTTTAATAATAATAATAATATAAGATGAGGGAAGTAAAAAAGTAAAGAAGAGAAAGACAACAGTTCAAACAAATATCATAAATTGATAAATCAGTACCTCCTAGTACACTCCATATTTTATGCGAGGTCGACCCTGACATATTTCTTTGCGTCGGTCATTGATCACAAGATATACTAGCAGTTGTTGTTTTTGTTGTTGCTGTGGACGCTGTGGTACATAATATAATAATAATGTGTTTTTTGTGTTATTATATCACAATTTTAGTGGGTAGCACAGAATTATAGGACTTTTCCGTATCTTTAATATCCCAATATCTTATTTTTGCCTATACAGGGTGATTCAGAAAAGTACCGTCAAACGTTAACCACATATTCTATGGGCTAGTTAAGGAGGGGTCAACTCTATAAAAGAAAGTGCGCAAATGCCTCCTAACGGAGGTATACGCCCATTTCAATTTCAATACACTCTGCACACGCTGATGACAAATCAAAACTATCAAAAGTCAAGTTTTCAATTTACTCCACTTACATCCATTGTTAAATAATGAATTGGCTGAAAATTCTTGTTCTAAAATTGTATGCTAGTTGCATAGGTTTCAAAACTTAATGCGGTTTTAAAATTTTCAATTTCAATTTTCAAGCTTTTGTGTTAATTTGAGGGAAAAATTATTCAGACCATTTTTGTAGACAATGACATAGGTTTTAAAATGGTGAAAACCAAATTCAATTACAAGCAACGACTAAAAAGTTAGAACGTTTTTTCTTCCATCTGACCCTACTCAGACCGCCCCTGAAATTGGAATGCTGTTAAATTGTATGCCAAAAGAAAGGTTTCATCTAGTATTGAGAGTGATTTTTTTACCATATCGCGATATCCCAAATAGGTAAGCCGTAAAATGAAAATTTCGATTGTTTAAAAAAACCTTAAGGGGCGTGTACCTCCGTTAGGAGGCATTTGTGCACTTTCTTTTATAGAGTTGACCCCTCCTTAACTAGCCCATAGAATATGTGGTTAACGTTTGACGGTACTTTTCTGAATCACCCTGTATAATTCCGCCACTGGTCGCTGCTCACATCAAAGCAGCTACTCATTTTTCCTCACGAGGTATGAGTGGACCCAAAACACCCAAGTATAGAGCAGAAAAAATCCTGCCCCGCTGGGGATAGAACCCAGGTCACCGTGCGTGCTATGCCTAGCGCGCTAACTCACTCTGCCACGGTGACTACCTTGTGGTACATATAAGTAAGCTACGCCGATTATTGTATCGCTGAGTTTTTTTTTTTTTTTTTGATTTTCTTCATAGGGTTTTGTTCATAATATGAAAAAAAAAAAAACCCATTAATGAGCCCTTTTTTGTACGCCGTCCGTCACAAGTCACATAACTCTTGAAGTCACATAGCCTCTCGAGCTGAAACATTGATAAGTTGTTCGGGCCATCCAAACAATGGCGCGAAATTTACCAAGTTTTCAAGAACACGTCTTCCCTGTTTATATATTACAAAAAAAAATGTATTTTTCTTTTACTCGAAAGAAGTTTTCGTACAATGGTACAGTAAATGGAGTACGAAATGACAGTATATGGACAGAAAATGACAATATATGAACAACGGATGATAGTGTTATGATATGGACAGAAAATGACAATATATGGACAACGGATGATAGTGTAAGGATAACCTACTTAAAGGATAAGGTCATAGACAGCAAGAATATGATGGACGAGAAATGAAATGACTGGACAGCAAATGACAGAATAACAAAATGGTAACTGTGGAAAACGGCAATATCTGGAGAAGAAATAGACAATATAGGTACGGACAACAAATGAAATGTAATGAACAGCAAATGACAATATGTGGATAACAAAATGGCAATATACGGAAAACAAATGAAATATACTGAACAGACACAATGACAATATAACAATAAATGAATAACAAAATGGCAATATACGGAAAACAAATTAAATATACTGAACAGACACAATGACAATATAACAATAAATGAATAACAAAATGGCAATATACGGACAACAAATGAAATATACTGAACAGACAATGACAATATAACAATATAATATGGATAACAAAATGGCAATATACGGACAACAAATGAAATGTAATGAACAGCAAATGACAATACATGGATAACAAAATGGCCAGGTGTATGGATATTATTAGTGAGCTCATAATTTAACCTGTCGTATACCTACCTACTTCTTCATATTTTCCCCGTGTGTTGCACGAGTAGAGATAAACCCTCCTTTTCCATGAGTGCAGAAAATTTAAATCGTTATCTTTTGTACAGGGTAAAACGGAAAATAAAAACATACAAGAGTTCTCATTATAGTATATGTAAATTACAATTACCTACTCAAAGATGCCTTACTAATTTTTTGCGGTATTTTGGTCTCGAACCATCGACCTTCAGGTTAAGAGTCCGCCGCCCCATCGATCCAGATCAGGGGTCGGTGAAAATAAAGGAAGAAAAATAATCTTATTATTATTTTTATACTTTTACTTTCCTCATCATTAATAAGGCCCTAAAAGTTGTGCAAATATACCTACCAAGATCAAGGAAAGTGCTAAGTATAATAAGGCCCTCTCTAATAACAATAATAATATCGCCTTATCTATACTGCCCTAATGAGTCCCATTATTCCAGCAGTAAGCCCAAGTCCCATTATTCTAGCAGTAAGCCCAAGACGTATTATTCTATGTGGTCAAATCCCAAATAGGAGAATAACTTGTCCTGTCCCAGCTTGGTTATCTTACACCTTGACCACGGAGCTACCGGGATAGACATCTGCTGACACAGCTTTTAACTTACGTAGGAAATAATATTGTAACTAATTTAGGAAGTACATGACACTTTAGAAGCCCTTCAAAGCTTAGGAGAAGTACCTTATTTGTATAAATGTTCCTTTATAAAGAAAATAAATAAATAAACTAAACTTAACCGACTCCGTGGCTCAGTGGTTAAAAGCATTGGTTGCTGACCCGGAGGTTGCGGGTTCAAATCCCGGCCGGAGCGGAAAATTCTAACCGAGTTTTCCGTTTCCGGAATGTCATGGATGTAAAGGTAAAGTGCCCTGAAGTAATGCGAAAGCGGTTCCGGGGCACAATTATCTTTAAAAAAAAAACTAAACTTAAACTTTGGAAGACTTACAGTATCTTTTCATGAGCGATTTCTTGTAAGCGTTACAGTTGGGGCCGCCCCCGTGGTCTGAGCTATAGTCGTCTGAATCATCTGTTGTGTTGTAGTCTAGTCGAGGCTCAATCTTCACACTGATCTCAAAATCCGGCTTCTCATAAAGTTCACTATCCAAATCCGTTTTGTTCACACTCAAATCCAACGGGGCACACTCCATTTTGATATCTCTTGTCATACTTGTTATAACGAACTAGGAAAATTAACTATTTAGATTAACTAACACAACAGAGAAGAGTTTTAGAAGAAATATTTAACAAGTTTCCAGTCACATTTGTTAGTATTCTTAATAAAAAATAAACAAAATATATAAATCACTGGTAATTTAATTAAACTAAAAAATTATTTATCCATGGGCACATGAGAAAAGACATTTTTCTTTATTTTGTAAAAAAAAAAAAACTTCCATTTTTCTTCGCGCTCGTACGTATCACAGAATTTCTTTAGCTAAACACACTCGAAAATAAATTTTTACATGTTGACTCGTTAGATAATTATTTAGAGCAAAAATTTAACACGATAAAAAATATGTAAACTATATTATAAAATTCAACTCATCCGTTTCAGAAAAAAAAAAAATGAAAATCACGATTTATTTTCGGGAAATTTCTTTAGTTTTTTATTTAATTTTAAAAAACGGACGAAGCGCGTGACGGTAGAACCAGCGTACAGCGTCTCGTCTTGTGAGTGAACTGAAAACTGAACTCAAGTCTCAGACAACACCCATCACGGTCATCAGCAAGCAATCAACTTGGCTCTTGTTAGGAAACCGAGACCAAGCAACACGTCTCAAAAAAAAAAAAAAAAAAAAAAAAAAAAAAAAAAAAAAAATACCATCAGCAACATTCAGCAGTCTCTACCTTCTCATCCTCCACAGCTGTTAGGCATACACGTTCGGGTTTCTTCGTAAAAACCGACTGAAATCGATCTGATTCGTATATCATTTTCATTCATAATGTACGATGTACGTCACAGAAACATAAGACATTCGCGGTGATAGTTAAATCTGGCAAAAATTACGAGCGGTTAAAAACTATAGTTGCAAATCACTCATTGAGTTGAGGTGAGCGGAAATTAGTCGCAGGAGGCGGTGATGAAAATCGAACGCAGCGTCGCGACGATCTGAAAATTGCTCTCTCAAGTGCGTTCGTTGTCTTGCTCTCGAAAGATATTTATTTTTCTTTGGGGAAATGGCTGCTAATTATTTTCATTGATTGTAAACATGGCTAAACCCGTTAATTTGCTGGTCAAATGGTCAAGTCTGGTAAGGCAGAGGTCGTGGGTTCAAAACCCAGCCAGCAAACGATAAGTTATTCTCCCATTTTGGTTTTTTACAACATAATACGTCTTGGTTGATAATAATCAACATCAACTATGAGGTTGAACAACGTCGATCGTGCTTGAGGGGGATAAGACAGAGTAAAAGAAGAAGAAGAATACGTCTTGGGCTTACTGCTGGAATAATGGGACTTATTAGCTGGGTAGTATAAATAGGACGATAATATTTCATTATTATTATTATTATTCTATGCCAAGGGTGGCCTCTTCACAATATTTGTGGGTAGCTCAGCATTACTTCCTCACGAGGTATGAGTGGACCCCGAACATACAAGTACAGAGCAGAAAAATTCCTGCCCCGCTGGGGATCGAACCCAGGTCACCATGCGTGAAATGCCTAGCGCGCTAACTCACACTGCCACGGTGACTACTTTAAATTTACTCTTTTCACGAGTAAGTAGGTGCGATTCTCTTCTTCCTTATTTCAGAATTGAAAAGGTAAAATAATAGACACCACTAAATATATATTTTTTTATGATAGGTACTTGTTATTATTCTTGTTTGTTGATGGTAGAGGTACTATCAATGGTAGGTAGAAGAATGCTGACAGTAATCACCAGCATTACTGTCAGTATTCTTTTTCCCAAGTTTGTTGTTTATTAATTAATGACATGGCTATTATTTGGTCTGACATCACAAAATGGATATTGACTCTGGAGCAGAGAGCTCTACATACAAATTAAATTTTGAGATAGTAAACACTAAGAACCGAATTATGAAACAGAAGTAAAGTTAAAATAAGATTTCCAGCGAATGGCGGGTAAAACCCCCGTCCTAATCCAGGACGTTAAATCAAATAGAATCGTTGGCGTTAGGAAGGACATCCAGCCGTAAAAAATGTGCCAAAACCAACCAACCTCAACCATGAGGTTGAACAACGTCGACCCTGCTCAGGCGGGATAAGACAGAGTAAAAGAAGAAGAAGAAGATTAAAGTTAAAATAAGCCAAACTGTCACACAAGTCTGGCTATAGTGCGTTGTGATTGGTTGAAACTCAGACTTGAGGGAGAGTCTGTCTTAACTGAAATTTAATCATGTTCTATGATTCGGCCCTTAATTTCTTATGTTCATTTAGGAAGACTTAGGGTCAAATTATAAAACAGAATAAGAGTTAACAAAAGTAAACACTATCCCTTAACTCGGGCTATAGTGCGCTGTGATTGGTTGAAACTCCGACTTGAGGGTGTGTCTGGCTGATCTTTAAAGTTTTACACCTGTTTCATAATGTGGCCCTAAGTTGAGTTGAGTAGTAATACCATGTGGCCTATTATTATAGACTGGTTAGAGTTCCACTAGAAAGACATCAATTATCACACCGACCTCTATTTGGATCTATTGTGACTATGGATTGTATTTTTTCCAACCAGTTGTAACTTTCGAACGGTTTAAGTTTGAGCACCACCTAGAAGATCAGATTACAAGGGTCTCCTTGAAGGCCCACTTAATTTTTTTTTTTACAAAATATATCTCGAGATATTTTGAAGAAGAAGAATTCTATCTAACTCAGCCAGAAAAACCATAGCTCAACTTTGATAAAAAATATAATAATTAGTTCTCATATTTGTTTTAATCACTTTCTTGATGTGGCATAACTCAAACTCACGCTGCTAAATGTCTAGGTATTTGCCGAAATATTTCCCGGGCTCTAACCACCGAGCTCTAGGTTACAAGTCTGCCGCCTAATCGATCAAACTACTTAGATCGATAGTCGATAAAGTAGTCACCGTGGCAGAGTGAGTTAGCGCACTAGGCATTGCACGCATAGTGCCCTGTGTTCGATCCCCAGCGGGGCAGGATGTTCGAGTTCCACTCATACCTCGTGAGAAAAAATGAGCAGTTACTTGTATGAGTAACGACCAGTGGCGGCATTACCAGAGTAAAAAGAAATTAATGTAATAGAATAATTAGAAAAGTAAAGGAGGCTCTTAGTAATGCTGCGCTACCCACAAAAATTGTGAGGAGGCCTTGTTTTTCACCACAAATAAAACCATACTTATAATAATTATAATAATAATAACTCTTTATTGACAAGAATAATATTGACAAAGGGCGTGATTATTGCCTGAGGCAATCTCTGCCATCAAACCCATACTTACATCCATACATACATAGATCGATAAAAAAAACTACCAATCTGCAATACTTCCTAAACCACGCAGATAATGGTAAGTAAAAAAACAAAACGGACCGATTGCGCAACACTCAAGATACCACGCTCCCATCATGCGGTACTGAAGAGACTCGCTTTATAGGATAAAACACTTTTTATGTATGAACTGTTTCAAGGCCTGCGGACTTACGGGTAATGACACAGTAAGGTCGTGTTGATAGGTACCATGGGATAGTCGATCCTACCCATGACCTATGGGAGTAGTGACAGTTGGCCAACTCTCGTGCACATTGCACGGTGGGACTTACGCTCGCTTCGAGTATGGTAAATCTTTGCTGGCTTCGAGTATGGTAAATCTTTGCTGGATTCGAGTATTGTAAAACTTTGCTGGCTTTGAGTATAGTAAATCTTTGCTGGCTTCGAGTATGGTAAATCAGTTGATTGGTTAACGCGCTAGTCTGGTAATCCAGGTAGCGTAGGGATCCATTGGTTCGAATCGCACCCAGTGCTTGAATATTTTCCTTATTAATTTGAGTTTGTGACCACATAATAATAAGACTGAGGATTAGGTGGTAGAAAATGATTCCACTAAAGAGTATTATTATTATTGCTGGCTTCGAGTATGGTAAATCTTTGCTGGCTTCCAGTATGGTAAATCTTTGCTTGCTTCGAGTATGGTAAATCTTTGCTGGCTTCGAGTATGGTAAATATTTGCTGGCTTCGAGTATGGTAAATCTTTGCTGGCTTCGAGTATGGTAAATCTTTGCTGACTTCGAGTATGGTAAATCTTTGCTGGCTTCGAGTATGGTAAATCTTTGCTGGCTTCGAGTATGGTAAATCTTTGCTGGCTACGAGTATGGTAAATCTTTGCTGACTTCGAGTATGGTAAATCTTTGCTGGCTTCGAGTATGGTAAATCTTTGCTGACTTCGAGTATGGTAAATCTTTGCTGACTTCGAGTATGGTAAATCTTTGCTGGCTTCGAGTATGGTAAATCTTTGCTGGCTTCGAGTATGGTAAATCTTTGCTGGCTACGAGTATGGTAAATCTTTGCTGACTTCGAGTATGGTAAATCTTTGCTGGCTTCGAGTATGGTAAATCTTTGCTGACTTCGAGTATGGTAAATCTTTGCTGGCTTCGAGTATGGTAAATCTTTGCTGGCTTCGAGTATGGTAAATCAGTCGATTGGTTAATGCGCTAGTCTGGTAATCCGGGTAGCGTAGGGATCCGTTGGTTCGAATCGCACCCAGTGCATGAATTTTTCCTTATAATTTTGAGTTTGTGACCACATAATAATAAGACTGAGGATTAGGTGGTAGAAAATGATTCCACTAAAGAGTATTATTATTATTGCTAGTTTCGAGCATGGTAAATCTTTGCTGACTTCGAGTATGGTAAATCTTTGCTGACTTCGAGTATGGTAAATCTTTGCTGTCTTTGAGTATGGTAAATCTGTGCTGGCTTCGAGTATGGTAACTCTTTGCTGGCTTCCAGTATGGTAAATCTTTGCTGACTTCGAGTATGGTAAATCTTTGCTGACTTCGAGTATGGTAAATCTTTGCTGACTTCGAGTATGGTAAATCTTTGCTGGCTTCGAGTATGGTAAATCTTTGCTGGCTTCGAGTATGGTAAATCAGTCGATTGGTTAATGCGCTAGTCTGGTAATCCGGGTAGCGTAGGGATCCGTTGGTTCGAATCGCACCCAGTGCATGAATTTTTCCTTATAATTTTGAGTTTGTGACCACATAATAATAAGACTGAGGATTAGGTGGTAGAAAATGATTCCACTAAAGAGTATTATTATTATTGCTAGTTTCGAGCATGGTAAATCTTTGCTGACTTCGAGTATGGTAAATCTTTGCTGACTTCGAGTATGGTAAATCTTTGCTGGCTTTGAGTATGGTAAATCTGTGCTGGCTTCGAGTATGGTAACTCTTTGCTGGCTTCCAGTATGGTAAATCTTTGCTGGCTTCGAGTATGGTAAATCTTTGCTGGCTTCGAGTATGGTAAATCTTTGCTCGCTTCGAGTATGGTAAATCTTTGCTGACTTCGAGTATGGTAAATCTTTGCTGGCTTTGAGTATGGTAAATCTTTGTTGGCTTCGAGTATGGTAAATCTTTGCTGGCTTCAAGTATGGTAAATCTTTGCTGGCTTCGAGTATGGTAAATCTTTGCTGGCTTCGAGTATGGTAAATCTTTGCTCGCTTCGAGTATGGTAAATCTTTGCTGACTTCGAGTATGGTAAATCTTTGCTGGCTTTGAGTATGGTAAATCTGTGCTGGCTTCGAGTATGGTAACTCTTTGCTGGCTTCCAGTATGGTAAATTGATTGTGAGTAACGTTCAACGTGCACGGCATACGAATACTAATTGGACGATGTGTCAGTCAGTCAATCAGTCAGATAAGTTTTTCTCTTTTAAAAATCTGAAAAATAGCTGTCTGTACAATGAGGTCATTCAATTTGATAAATCCGAGAGTATCTTACTAAATGAAAATACACTGTATCCATACGGTAATGACATTAGCAAGGAAGCTAAGATTTTCTACAGTGTTTGATCTACAGTAAGAAACGATTCTCTAAAAATCAAAATGGGCATGAAGTAAAATTGTAAAAACTCACCCAGTATGAGTTGCGCCGGGAATTTTGGGAATAGTCATATAGTCAAGCATCACGAATGTTTGAATTTAAATGGTTACCTATCCAAGTCGTAACCTCGCTGGACATTGCTTGATGCTGTTCCGCTAGGAAAGAAATGTATTGAAAGATGCCCAAAAATGAAGTTTAAGGTTTATTTTTTTTTTAAATTTATTTATTTTATTTATAAACAAAATAACATAAACATAGGTATTTTTTCTAAGCTAAAGCCTCTAAGATCCATTCAATTCTTTGGTGTAGTGTTGTGTGTTGTAATGTGGATTAAAACGTAGTTAAAAACCACAACAGTGTGGTTTAAACCACAATACAGGGTGTTTCAAACAACAAAAAATGTGGTTTAAATTGAGTATTTCATAAAGCCACAACAGTACGACAGTAAGAACTTTCATAAAAACTTCTTATGAGTAGACTTTAAAAGGAGTAGACTTTTGTCGCGGTGGGACATAAATCTAAGTTTGTGAACGAATGATTTTTTTGCTGGACTGCGAAGTCTCATTACTCCATCCTCAGAAAGCTGAGAGTCTTCATTGCTGTTCAAAATAATTTACATTGTTTTCTCTTTATGCCACCACTTGCGGTTTCTCGAAGCTATTAATTACTCAATTTTCCTCACGAGTTATAAGTATAAACCACTCATACCTCGGGTCCACTCATACCTCGTGAAGGAAAATGAGTAGCTGCTTTAATGTTAGCAGCGACCAGTGGCGGAATTATAGGCAAAAATAAGATATTGGGATATCAAAGATACGGAAAAGTCCAATAATTCTGCGCTACCCACTAAAATTGTGATATAATAACACAAAGAAACACATTATTGTTATTATTATTATAAGTATAAACAGAATAATGAGAAGTTATACTAGATGTACGTGAATATCAAAACATACCTGGACAGCTGTTTCGAGCTTATTTGCTCTCATCAGCAGGTAATAGTTCTGACATCAAAAACTCACAGAAAATTTTAAGAGTCACTTCTACCCAACTAGTAATAGAACACTACTCGAGTCACTTCTACCCAACTAGTAACAGAACCCTACCCGAGTCACTTCTACCCAACTGGTAATAGAACCCTACCCGAGTCACCTGCATGCCATACTCTACCCACTCGGTGACTACTCAAACTGGCTCAAAGCTAGCAAGAGGTTGGTTGTCGAGCTAATCAAGACAGATAGTGAGAAGTTCTACTGTAATTTTACACAGGGGAGGAGGGGGGGGGGGGGACATGGCGAAAGATGAACGGTATACCATCCGAATTTTCCTGAACCCGATGATTGTTTACAATTTCTTACACAACGCGTCAACCTTGAAATAAAAGTTTATTAAACTCTGGTAGTCGGTGGCACAATAGGAACAAACAATGGAGAGCCATTCGATGGTTATTGACTTGGTGGAACCGAAAACACATTCTAGTCATTCTGAAAGCATTAGCCACCATTGTGTTTTTCCTACCAACATGGCGCCTGCAATACACCAGCTCGGGTTTTCGAACCCAGTTCCCCACGAAATACTGAAGTTCAGCTACGTTTGATGGAATGAAGACTTACCCCGTGTTAAGGAACGAAATATTCTGACTTCATTTACAGATAAGTAAGTAAAATTGGCCAGGAATTTTTTTTTTTTTTTTCTAATTTGTCAATTTTATTTATATAATGTTATAAACTTCTTTTAAACAATCATCCCTGGGTATTGTGCCAAGTACAGATGCAACATTACCTCTAATTATGGCAACGCCCAGTCTCTAAGTTAAAAACAGGAATTCGTATGGGACTTCATGTTTGAGACATTTCCTAGACTTTTTTGCAAGGTTCTATGGTTCCCTTTATTAAAAAAATAAGAATTGATAAAAGTTAGCGGGAACTGGGCGAAAACAATAAAACAAAATTCATATAAACTCTGTTTCGTGTTAATATAGGCCGGTTGGCTGGCGCTACTCGACGAGCGATCCCCTCCCGGCGAGCTTGATACACTGGATACAACCAAAAGATGCAGAGTAAGAACTTTCATCACAGGTAGGTACATATTTTCATGAAAAAAAAATTCAGCTTCATTCAGCAAAAATAAGAAACAACAAAAATTCAGCAAGAAAAAGAACCCCTGCTACCTTCATTACCTGACTACGACTTCAACCACTGTACCCTCACAAGTACCCCTGCTAGCTTCATTACCTACCTGACTACGACTCCAACCACTGTACCCTCACAAGAATCCGGACTAGCTTGTCGGTTTAAAAATAGATTTTAAATAGAAATTTCTTGGTGGAAATGACTTTCCACCAATCACAGGGCAAAATTAGCACATTACGAAATATTTCGGATAAGAGATGGTCTTTCTATCCCGGTAGCTCAGTGGTAAAGGCGGCACTCTGTGAATCCAGATATTCCACAAGTCGCGGGTTCAAAACCCAGCCGGGACATGACAAGTTATCCTCCCATTTGGGATTTTTACCACATAATAATACGTCTTGGACTTACTTCTGGAATAATGGGACTTAATAGTCATTATGGAGCAGTATAAATAAGGCGATATTATTAATTATTATTAGCTTCATTACCTGACTACGGCTCCAACCACTGAACCGCCAAGGAAGCAGCCTAGACGGAAACACAGGAGGATGGGATCGATGGTAAGGCGTGGATTGTAGCTAACGAGGTCGAAGTTGCAGCAACGTTACGGTCCCATTACCGCGATGACGAAAGTGAGCCGACTTACGTGGTGAAGAGGTACACATCTGCCTGTCTGTTGATTCCGTGGGTTCGAATCCCAGCTGGAGCGAATTTTTTGAGCAGGAAAAAATAGGCGTCACCCGAGTTATGGCTCGAGGCATGGTCCTATATATATTTTTTTCTAGCCCTACAATACACAATGAGGCATTGCCGTACATCGTTTTGGGATTGAATTCGGTGCCACCGGGAAAATTACGCTACCGCAATTACTTGGCTGTCAAATTTCCATCTCAGAATTTATTCGCAAGCAGTTCTTTGGAAGGTAAAAGTATTCAATCTTCTTTTGTTAAGAAATGATATCTGAGAAAATGAAATTTCCAAAAAAATGCCTGAAGATCAAACAGCCCCGTCGCAAGTCCGGACTTCACGTAACTGGAGTATTTTGAGTAACCTAAGTACATCCAAGGTTTCAGCCATTGGTCTATGACAGACTGAAGATATCTCAAGAACGGTTGAAGCAAGAAACCACAAAAATATAAAATTCAAAACTTTTCTTTCGATCTTAAGCTCTCTGAGTAATTTTTGGGGCTCATTACAAACCTTTATTTGGCGAGAGGAAGTTTCTCAATGAGAGGAACCACGTTAAAGGGGTCAGAACTCCTTTAGTTTAAGATTACAAGAGAGAGCATCGTGTTTTCTAGTTCCTGCTTTTTGGCTAAATTTTGCTGTTTTGGATGAAAAATTAACGGCGAAATTTCGACACTAAATTTAATTTTCTTTTCATGAAGAATGCCTGAATAAAATTCAGGGTGTGTTCATAAACATTGCTAAAGATTCAGTTATTCAGAATGTGTTCACAGACAATGCTGTAGTTGCATTTATTCCTATTTATAAACAGAAAAGGTGTTCATACACGTACAGTTCTATTTCATCAGAATGTATAAACAGCAAAGGTAATGTGTCAAGAACAAAGTTATTTAAGCTCAGCAGAGAACGGAACAAGCAAGCCAGATCGAGCTATAGAAGACCACCTTCACAGAAATTGAATTCTGAACAAGTCAATGCACCTTTTTCTTTGATAGATGGTGTGTCCTTGGTTCTATTATGGAAACCTTATGCAAGCGAATTTACCTCGTACAGTTTCATTTCATATTACTTTGCTATCTTCAGAGACTTCCAACAACTGGTGATTGGTCCGTATAACTATGTATGCGTTGTTCGACCTTCTGCATAGGTTTCTTGTACATTCACTATTTGTGCTACTCTAATGTTGTTTCTTTCTTTCTTCTTATCATATTATTTAATTTTTTTCCTCGAATTATACAGTATTATACAGTATGATTTTTTCTTCTTCTTGAATCGAGCAAAATGATCAACAGTTTTCGACACCAGCATTGTGATCCTACGTCATACTCTTCTGTTATCAAGAGCATTGAAAACATTGATCAAGATTTCCTAACACTAAGGTGTGATAATTTATCTTGAAATAAACTGGTGTAAGTAAACATTTCTTGAAGATTTTTTGTCACTTGATCGACGTATAACGCATGTCCTGCCTGGGGATGTAACATGTCCATCAAGTCGAATTGATCCATGAAAATAAAGTAGAAGGAAAGCGAGGAAGAGAATGGATTGACAAAATGTTGTACTGGATGAACACACCAAATTTTGAAGAATGTAAGAGAATGGCAGAAGAACCATTTGTCGACAGAATGGTTGGAGAATAAAATTACAAACTCCTGAATTAGAAGAAGCTACATATAATGTTACTAGCGGGCTATCGCCCGCCTTGCGGGCCGAGGCATGGCCGTGAAAGCAAAAAATCCTTTTTCGCCAATGGCAGGTGTTGTAGTGGGAATTTCGAAAAATCCCGTCTTATTGCACATCTAGACTATAAGACAAAGCTACCTACCAAATTTCAGCTTCCTAGGACTTACGGTTTGGGCTGTAGAGCGATGATCAGTCAGTGAGTGGTCAGTCAGTCAGTGACTTTGACATTTATATATTAAGATAAATGAACATGAAATAACTTTTCTCATCCCGCTAAAAGTGATTCATATTCCATTGCTGCATCTACCATGCAGCGATGACTTAGAAGAAACCAATAAACTTGGAAGTTTTCTTCACAGCACCTCGGCTGGAAATTTTTGAGGACTCCACGACTCCACCAAAGCTTCATTTACAGTACTCTTCTACACTGGTGGGTTTCTTAAACGAGACGATAGTGTTTACTTCACAAAATATCCACACGCTTTGCAACAGACGCACGAATGGAAAATATGACAAAAATAGATTCGATGCGATAGTAACAATGCGACTATGTAGGAAAATGACTAGGACAAGCTAGAATAGAACACAGGACAAATGAGACAGTGCTAGAAGAAGAGAAAAGAAAATAGAATTATTACGAAGAGAAAAATCAAGGTGAATAGACGCGTACAACAACAACATCATCATCATAAAAGAAGGTCCGGCCTGAGGTTCAGAGATCTTAAGTTCGGTCCTTGGTTTGGGCAGAACATTCTGACCAAAAATTCTGCTACTCACTCAATCAGTAAACACGTGAGGTTAACAATTTTGTCCCAACCTAGGCTAGGTAAGGTTTATATAGGTAGCTGGCACGAGTCCCAGGGATTGGGCGTAAAACCGGAGGTTTTACTCCCGATCCTAAAGCTATGTAATTTGGCAAATATATTCCCTTGCACTGAAAATACTCTGAAAATTCAGTCCTGAAAAACCTCCGGTTTTATTCCATCCTGAAAAAACTCATGTTCGGCAGAACGTCGAAATTGCAATAGAATCATTGGACATGGCAGGTGTCTAAGACATTGGATCTGAGCGTCCACATAATCCTTCCACCACCGTTAGATAGGTATCTGTGCCTCACGGTCAAAGAATTCTTATGATAGAAGGAAAATATCAAGAGGAAGACCATGCAAAGCTTATTTTGAAGACATTTCTCAATCAATGGTGTTTACATCATACCGACAGTTCAAGGAAGCAGAAAATGACAGACATGAGTGGCTACAACGACAAGCAATACAAGACTTCATATTCTGAATTTCCTTAGTTCGGTTTCCTATGTTGCCAGAAATTCACTCTCTTGATGCTTACTTACTGGCGTGGCGTATCAAACCGAAGTCGGTCTATTCCCTGACCGATTTTCCTCTTCAATAGGATTCTGTTGTCAATCTGTACTATGGGATATTTTTTTTACGATTTGTTTCCAATGTTGTACCTACACTCTTAGTACATGTTCTAAAGAAAACAAAAAGAAACCAACTTGAAAAGTATAGATAACAAGCAAAAGATGACAATGAAAATGGTGGATTTAATAGAAGACGTCATCCACGGCACAAGACTGGAAGTACTGAATATGAATATTAGTTTTTATGATGATAGTTTTGATGATCCAGTCAGTCAGTCAGTTACAAAGTTACAATTTTTGTAAATATCTCTCCGTGCTAGGTTTTGGCCTAGAGTATTTTCAGTGCAAGGGAACGTATTTCCCAAATTACATACATAGCTTTAGGATCAAATGATGCGAAGATCTAAGTGTGCGAAAAACTGGGCGAATTGGTTCGTCTAAAGATACTTGCCGTGATTGCTTTTTTTTAAGGAGAGGTGGTAAAATCTGTAGGCGAACACTAGATTTTACCCTAGTGAACAGTGTGAGTACTGAGATGCGGACAACGGTGCATCATCCTCACTAAAAGTCACCTCTCCCCCTAAACATAATTATGATCCCGGAACCGTTCAAAACATTACATCGAGTAATCCCGTGATTGCTGGAACTTTCCGTGGGCTTGGATTATTATTTTATCCATCCTTGGTTTAACAACATAGGTCCAAAATATTTAACTATTTTAATCATACTTACATATTGTAGGAGCTTTTCTCTCGTGAAGTTTTCCATGATTCTTACCTGTGAAAACATAGAAGATGAAAGAAACATTAGCACTTTGGATGAAAAAACTTTTCTTAACCTAGTCGCATATATCAACCTTTTCTTTATTTTCTATCTGATCCCCATCATCTAAATTTGTAAGAAATTTAGATGAAAATTTAGGTAGGTATATTATATAATTTTTACATTAACTGTTGCTTCTTATCTGTCCCGTCCCGGTAGCTCAGTGGTCAAGGCGTCTGACTGGTAATCCAGACGTCGCGGGTTCAAACCTAGCCGGAACATTTGGGAGTTTTGACCACATTCCAATACACCTTAGGCTTACTGCTGGAATATGGGACTCAATAGTCCTCATTCGGCAGTGTCAGTAAGGCGATATTATCATTTTTTTATGTATTATTTATTTATTATTCATTCCTGCTCCAGTGAATTGTTGCAGTACTTAAACAAACAAAGCATCTATTAACTATCTGAGATCCGAATAAACGGATCTCTACCCAGGCTACCTAGATTGCTAGAACCAGGGTCTTAACCTCTTATTATTTTTTAAACTTGACCATTATTCACTAATGTAATTTTCCTTATTAATAGTGTATTTAAAAAAAATGGTTTGATTTTTTTTCTCCAACCAAGTGCAATGGGTTTCTAGTTCGTGTATTTGTTAAATGTCAACTTCGTGCATAGGCCTATGAATTTTATTTTCCAATTAGGTAGGTACATTACTCGAATGTATGTTTGTATGATTTAGGGTTTGTCGTTAGGTATGTTATGTATGTAGTAATTGTAGCATGTATGTCTGTTCCATGGACAGCTTGATCCACAATATTTGAAAGCATTATTATTATTCTTTATTATTATTATTTTACACTTTATTAATACGGACATATTATAATATACATCAACACAGATAATTACAAATTAATATAGAATATAAGAAGAAGTAAAAAATGAAGAAAAAATAAATAAATATATACATATGTCTTAACTCAAGGGCGGGGTTATTACCTTTGGCAATCAAAAAGCATCGACCCCCCCCTAAGTATTGATCCGCGACCTTAGTAGCTCGATCGATAAAGTGGCGGACTCGTAATATGGAGGTCGGTGGTTCGAGTCCATATTAGTTAATAAACTTATTAATATTGTTCAGTATCAGTATGAGTATAAACAGAAAAGTGAGAAGTTGTACTAGATGTACATGAATATCAGAACATACCTGGACAGCTGTTTCGAGCTTCTTTGCTCTCATGTTTTTCACGCCCTTCCAGAAAGAGCAGTTTCTAAGTTAAAAAAGTTATCAGTTTTAAATGGAAAATATTCTTCTTAAGAAAATATTGTGGATTAGAATTTTAGATATTCGTGAGCGGTAGGTGCGTACCAAATGGAGGGGGGGGGGGGGTTACCCCCGCCCCAAACCAATGCCACAGAACAGGGCAACCGAGGTGAGGTAGAATGACCTGGGCCCCTGGCTATTCTAGGAGCCTCCCGGACGGCCCCTCAAAACCTTACAAGGTTGGGTGGAAGAGATTGCCATAGACAATAACCCCGCCCTTTAGTTAGGACATATGTTTTTATATATTTTCTATTCTTTTTCCTTGTTAAAGTAATTATTTCTATGTACATAATGTCCATTTAAATCTAATAAAGCGTTGCATAATAATAATACAAGGGAAAAATCGAGGGCCTAGAAAATTATCAAACACCCAAATTGTGTTTGATAATTTTCTCAATGAATTTCGGGTCAGCAATTTTCGCTGATTGACTCTGTATTACCCATTTTGCAGTACGTAAATAAACATAAAAAAATAAACGTATTTTTAATTGTACTGACATAGTAAAACAGTCATATTGGTGCTTTATTTATACTGTCACATGTCCGCTATAGACAGGGTGTCCCTTCAGCCCCTAACACAGGTATTTTCCATAGATTTTATTTTATGGATTGACTCTGTATATAGTGTGTATATTTTATTCCTGAACGTAAGTAAATATAAGTGGTTAATATACGTTTGTATGAATACATTTTTACGTACCTCTCTACACGTTTGTATGTATTTATACATTTTTTCGTACCTATCTACAAGTTTGTATGTATTTATACATTTTTACGTACCTATCTACACGTTTGTATGTATTTATACATTTTTACGTACCTATCTACACGTTTGTATGTATTTATACATTTTTACGTACCTATCTACAAGTTCGTATGTATTTATACATTTTTACGTACCTAATCTACACGTTTGTATGTATTTATACATTTGTACGTACCTATCTATACGTTTGTATGTATTAATACGTTGACAGTACATTATGTATTTATATACTGACGGTAGGTACATAAAAATTGCATGCCATATGAAGTAAGGAGCGATGAGATTCAGACACTCGTTACAAAACTGCGTACTAACGCGAGGACCAAGGCACTAAGGACCTCTACTCCTTATACTGCTTCGGAGCAATCAAATAGACTGTGTATTAGTCTGTATAGTGAAAGTACTTATCTATGCCAAGGTTTTGAGTCGAACCGGGTCATGTTGTTATGTTTGCCAATACCCCCCCGCCTACTCTACTTAGGAAATCCGTGTGTTTATGAACACGTTTTTTTTTCTCTCTCTCTCTTTCTCTCCTATCTCTCTCTCTCTCTCCTTCATTCTCTCTCTCCCTCTCTCTTCTCTTTTCTCTCTCTCTCTCTCGCGATTTGTCTGTGACTGTGATGAAACAACTGAGAAAATATATCGGATAACATTGCATACAGAGCGAACTTCATTGGTGTTGGATGAGAAAAAGAGTTAAGATGAACTCTCGGGATAGAGAGGTGTGTTCGGTACATAAGAATATACACAGTACATAAACAAACTATGTAATACGTATGTTCTGGTAAATATGTACCATAGTGTAAAATGTTAATTGTACACTCACACACCCAATGTAAAATGTTAAGACAGAGCGTAGAATGTAAATGTAAACTCACATACACACACACACACGCACACACACACATTGTAAAATATTTCTGCAAAGGGGTTATCATAATAATATTTTGTTGTACTCATAAAAGTAACCCAAAAACAACTGATTACAACAGAAAAGTTGCAATAAATTAATCAAGTCCGCCATACTAAAAATTACCTTGCGTTGAACTCAAACCACCAACCTCCAGGTTACAAGTCCGCCGCCTTATCGACTGAGGTACTGTGAAGTCGGTTATGTTAAGATATATTATATGGACATGAGCTTGATAAATGTTAATGTACACTATGTAGAAAAAAATGTTCTCAGAGTAAAATAATGTAAATAAAGTCAAAGATTAAAGAAAATATCATAATTGTGTTAATCACCATGTGATAATATATCACAATTACTCAAAATTGCTTCACTAAATCTTCGCTGAAACCGGGACTTGAACCACCGACCTCCAGGTTACAAGTCCGCGCCGCTTTATCGATCAAGCTACTGAGGTCGGTTTCACCGATTCTCTTAGGATCACCGAAGTTAAGCAACGTCCAGCGAGGTGAAGACTTCATGATGCTGACATTCCGGCCCAACCCAGGCTGGGTGAGGTCAATGTGGGTAGCCCGTTTGTGAGTTCCCTGCGAATGGAGGGTAACACCCCCGTCGTGATATGACCCTGCAATCGAATGCGACGTTAAAAAATTAAATTTTAATGACTAATAATCTCGTAAAAATAATGATGTCCGTTTCGAGTGACCTACGACAGAGACGATAAGCAAGAAAAAGAAAAAAAGAAAAAATAAGAAAGAAAGAAGAAAAAAAAAAAAAAAAACAGACGGACAGACAAAATGGTGAGGGCAACGCGCGTTTAATTTCGAGTAGCATCCGTGAATTGTTGGGTATTTTATTTGCATCGCACGCGACGCTCATAAATTCAATTTTGCATTCACTAACGGGTTTTCCTATTTAGGCTTACAATAGTGCACTGGTAACCAATTGGTTAAGGCACTATTCTGGAAATCCAGGTAGCGTAGGGATCCGTTGGTTCGAATCCCACCTAGTGCATGAATTTAACCTCATTAATTTGAGTTTGTGACCACATGTTAGGTGGTAGAAAATGCTTTGAGCATTAACCTTGCCTGGTGGTAATCTTCCACTAAAGATTATTATTATTATTATGTAGCCATAGGTTTTTTACCTCTATTTTGCTCTCTAGATTTAGGTTAATTGTGCACATAACTATGTATATTTTCACAATAAAAAGTCAATTCAATTTAATACCCATTAGTTATCATATTTGTGTAAATCATTTTCATGATATCACAACTACTCAAACTCGCTTTACTAAATCCACTCTGAAACCGGGACTTGAAACACCGACCTCCAGGTTAAAAGATATCGATCAAGCTACTGAGGTCGGTTTCAATAGGTACCTATTACTTCTTAAAGACACGAAGACTTCTTTAGGATGCAGTTTTGATTTCTGACCGAAAGATCATTCTCAAACTATGTAGTATGTACTGAGACCATTCATTTAGAGATTGCCATAGGCAATAACCCCGCCTTTAGTTAGGACATCCGTATGTATTTTATCTATGTTGTTTATTTTTTCTTTTCTTGTATAATATAGTTTTATTCGATTTTTTTTTTAAGTATAAGTATAAGTATAAGTAGTTCTTTATTTAGACTGTCAGCGCACGACAGGTAGTCCCATTATGCTAATAGTTTAAAAAAGCACCTCTTTATTTATTTGAGTACTAGCGGTCTGCACCCGCTTCGCCAAGCCATCACACACACCACACCCACACACCACATACACACACCTCACACACACACCCATCCACACACACACATCCACATCCACACACACCCATACACACACCCACCCAAACACACCCACACACACACACACACAACACACCCACACACATCACACACACCACACACATACACACACCCATCCACACACACACACCCACTCACCCACACACACCCACACACACACACACACACACAACCACACACAACACAAAACAACACAACACACCACACACAAACCACACACATACACACACACACATCACCACCACACACACACACACACCACACACACACACACACACCACACACACACACACACACCCCACACGCAACCATCATCGCTGTAAATTTCAAAATCCCGAGCCAAATCTATCATAGCGGATATTGATAATGTAGCAAACTGGCCCATATTTCGAGAACGGTTTGTCAGAATATGGCAACAAAGGGCTCAAATAAAATCATGTTATGTTCTCAGACAGTTTTTACAATAAAAATATAGGTCGTCGCGATAACTTTTAAGTTCCGTGCTGGAATCTGTAAAAAAAAAAACGTGAAAAGTCTGAAAAAATGGTCGAAATTTCGAACATTCTGGCTTCTATCTCGAGAACGGTACGTCAGAATGTGGCCTAATATGAATTAAATGAAAGCTAGTTTTGTCTAATGTGTTATTAAATAATAAAAAATATAGGTCCTCGCGACAAATTTTAAGTTTCGCGCTGGAATCTGCTAAAAAACGTGAAAAGTCTGAAAAAAAGGTCGAAATTTCGAACATTCTGGCTTATATCTCCAGAACGGTACGTCAGAATGTGGCCTAAAATGAATTAAATGAAAGCTAATTTTGTCTAATGTGTTATTAAATAATAAAAAATATAGGTCCTCGCGATAGATTTCAAGTTCCAGGGCAAAGACTGTCTTAAAATCGGACCCTTCCTTAAGGAAATACTTGAGGAAGGTCATAACTCAAGGACGGTTTGGAATTTCGGACTTTTGATAATTTTCCTGATATTTTCCGGCAATTTTACTTGGGGTCATCTCTCATCAATTTTTCGCTATCTCTTACCGTTTCGCCTAAACAATTCCGGACACACAAAGATACAAAGCCCGTCCATATTTCTCATTTATATATAGAGATAGATACAATGTTAATTATTTGTAAATAATTATGTCCTGTTAATAAAGAGTTACACAATAATAATAATTCATTGTGGCTAGTAGGTACAGTGGTACACTCGTAAAATTCTCGTTAAAACTTTTACAACAATGGTCTCAACATCTTTTCCATGTAATGCCATCTTCACATCACAACTATCTATTTCATGTCTCTCCTTTTCTTTTCGATCTACACTCCTAATCTCATCTAAGTGGACTCTGAAAGCAAATCACGCCAAAGGCCTCGAATACTTCTAAATCTCATCAATAGAATCGAAAGTTCATTGCTAAAAGCAAATCATCCCCATTGAACTGTGCTTAAGCAATATGGTTAAAGTGAACGAAATGTTATATTTCATATTTTATGAAACTAGGACTATTTAAAGAAACCTAGTTTTGTGAAAGAAAAAAAAAAAAAAAATGTGCCAAAACCAACCAACTTCAACCATGAGGTTGAACAACGTCGACCCTGCTTGAGCGGGATAAGACAGAGTAAAAGAAAAAGATTTAAAGAATCCTAGTTTTACATGAATATAAATATAACATTTCGAACTTTGGACTTCTAATATGAACCTCAGAACAACTAGAGTAGACGAATTTTCAAATTTCCTTTTCAATAACTCCTTACCTAATTTCTTCAGTAGAACAGGTGATTTGTTCTTCATAATAATGGCACATGTTTTCATCACACCCTGTAGTTGTCAATGTCGACACAAACATAATAAATCATCGGACCAGCGGAAATGGCGCGTTCAATTCACCACCAGTTCCCCCACGTAGCAATGAAGTTAAGCAACAGACAACACGGGGAAGACTTGGATTGTTGACGGTTCCGTCTCGAAATCATCCATGGTTCTATTATTATGTATTAAAGTACTGTACTACAGTACATTTCTACTTTATTACATATTCAATTCTTTATTAACAGTACCTACATCATGTACAAACAAATATTAATAAATTTTAAATACAAAATTGACAACAATATAAACAAGAAAAAGAACATAGATAAAATATATACGAATGTTCTAACTAAAGGGCGGGGTTATTTCCTTTGGCAATCCTTTGGCGGGGTTATTTCCATGCTCGGTGAGGTTAATTTGAGTACCGAATGGTGGGTAAAATTCCTGTAATAATAAAACATTCAGTTAATACAGCGACCCGTGTTATACCGAGATTCCAGCTCGATACAGGCTGGTTTAGGTTGACAAGTAAAAAATTTCAGGGAAATTGAAAGATGATGAAAGAAATTTTCTCAGAACTATCAACAGAGCAGCGATTGTTATTGACGTTAAACCAAATCTTCTTGCGTTATAAATTTATTTAATGTTGAGAAACAAATCCTCGAATCTGTGAGACTTTGTTTAAACTGATAATAAACAGGGACATTTTAGTCCTACACAGGCAGTATAAATATCTGCATATTTGTAATTGAATTCAAATCCATGTTTTTAGAACGAAACTGTGTCAACCATCCTGATTATGTTTTTAGAACGAAACTGTGTTAAACCATCCTGATTAATACAGTTTGTAGCATGTTACTCAAGTTTTCTGCATTTTTTCCCCACAAAGGTTTCAGAGATAACGTTCACAAGCGAGATATTAAAACAAGTTACCAATAAATTATCAAGTGACTTGAAAACTTGAATACTGCTTCAAACCCAACTTGTGACATGACTAAAGCTAGCCACATCCAATGGGCACAAGGTCTTCGAACACTGCCAGCAATTCATCTCTGGGATCTTGTGCAAGACTTGTCTTATTATTATCACTGGCTTTATTATTGTAAGTCGCAGTAGCCGAGTGGGTAGCACACTCGGTTTGCACACAGGTGATCGGGGTTCGGATGTTGGTGAAAAATATACAACGGGTAAAAGAAAACTCGGGACTCAGTGCAGAGAATACTGAAGGATAATTACATCCTATTAATTTGTACATAAAAATCAAAACAAACAAACAAACAAAACAAAATAAAGCATTAACTTTGCCCCGGATAGTATGCCATATATTTTTGCTTTGCAGATACTTTTCATGTTCTTTTTGATTTCAAGTTTATTATGTTGTACCTAATATTTTTCAATAATAATAATAATCTACTTAGATTTTTTCAGGGTGGAAATTTTTGGATATCGGGTGTTCACTTGTATCGCGTGAGGAAAAATAAGTAGCTATTTGTGTATTTCGGGTCGTGTACTTGTTGTTTGTTTATTTTTTAAAGATTTTTTATGTGCTTTTGGTCAGTAATATTGTAATATTATCAAGTATGAGTAAGATAAATGTCTATTATTTTTGTATTCTCCTATGAAAATTTTGCTATGAACATGCAAATTGTGCGATCAAATCAAATGATTGTAAATTTTGGATGAAGACATCCTCTAAATTTTTGATGAAGAAATCCTCGAAATTTTGTATGAAGACGTGGTTTTTAAGGAAATATCTGCTTACTGAGAGAATGGCAGTCATGCATTTTTGAGATGAGGTATATAATTCCCAAGGTCTTTAGCAACTGTTTTTGGCAATATGAATTGCAATTGTTCAGAGGATTATTGCACGGATTACAACTTTGTCTGCTCACATATCTGCTAGATTTGTTGTGCCAGGTTCTGATACATTTGCTTTTTCTCATTAAGAATAGAATGTTTCACCACTGTATGATTATTAGAAGGACTTTTTTCTTTAGATATCGGTTCTATGTTATCTTTCTCTTCTGTCTGGGTGGATGTACCTATTTTAATACAGTGAAACCTAAATATAAGAGAACTCAAGGGACTGGAATTTTTTTTCTTATATATCCAGGTTTTTTCATATTATTTGATTATTTTCCCTTATATGTAGAGGTATTATTTGTAACCACATCTAATTGATGATTTCATTGTTCATTATTTTGAGTTGTATCTCCTCCTCTATTTATTATTTTATTTTTTTATTTATTTATAATTTTCAATGAACATTATCCATAAACTACATTTTATTTTAAACATTAATAAAACATGTAAAATATTTTAAAAAGGTACTTCCATCTTCGATTAATCCATAACTGCGAGGGTGGTAATTCTTTTTTTAATATCTTTTCCATTGGCATTTAAGTATGTTCAATTGGGCTTAATTTCGAGCATTTGACTTTAACGGTTCAGTTGATTTTGTTTGCTTCATGTTCTACAAAAACTCGTCAGCAAATTTTTGTTTTTCCATGATTTTTGTTGCCACAGATTCAATTTCAAGACAGAGATTTTACTTATTTTGCACCATCTTCCATCGGTGATTCTATTCGAACGACTTTTCAAAGTCAAAATTGTTATGGCTTATTTCGTTGATGAATATTTCGATTCTTGAATGTCAATATTGTAATAGGTTATTTTGTTGGTAAATCTGTTGTAGCGTTGTTCAAAGGTGGCTAAATCATGGTCTTCAAGAAATCATGTACATTATACATTTTTTTTTTGAAATACGTTAGGAATTTAAAACATAAAATTTAAACCATTAAAAAAGAAAAAAAAAGAGAATAATAATATATCCAGGAGTGGTACAAAATTGTTAGTCATCAATCAGTTTTACAAAAAAATCTCAATTTAAATAAGTTGAAGGCATTGTTTCAATCGAATGCCACAACGCAATAACATATTATTTTTTATATACAATAAATTGTATGAATTTTTTTTTTCATGCAAACCATTCATTTTATTTTCATAATTTAACATCTTAATTTAATGTATTTTTTTATACATACAATTTTTTTTAATTTCGTGTATTTTTTTTTACATTTTTTTTATATGTAATTCCATGAATAAAGAGAGTAGCACATTAAAATTGCAACGCTATGGTCATGCTAGTTGCAACGCTTATTGTTCCAGCGGTTACAGAGACATGGTACCTTTATATGTTGTAATTACTGATTCGAGTTGTGCATGGTTATCTTTATCCATGTCAAGGAAGTTTACTCTTGTACATTCCTATCAAACTTTGCACCGGAGTGTAATGTCCCTTTCAATACCACGTCCAAGTTCACGACGCCGTGTGGAACGAACTTGAGATACTGTTAGGACCAGTTTTTTTTGTTTATTTGATTTGAAAAAGCTCGTTTAGAAGCTCAACTTCTGGAAAATGGACATTTTGGATAGCGCATAACCGTTCTGAGCCAGTCATTGGTAACCATAGGATATTTCACCTCAATCTGACTTGCGGTTCTCGAGTTATAAATAAATTAAACATACACACACACAAACAAATCATTCTATAATATAAGATATGATTTGGTTTAAAAAAAAAAAAAAAACAGTAGATTAATCATATTTGTGTAAATCATATTGGTGATATCACTTTTACTCAAGAGCGCCTAGCAAAATATTTGCCAAACAAGAGATTCGAACTACCGACCTGCAGGTTACGATTCCACCGCTTTTTCGATCGAGATATTGAGGTCAGTTCAGATTCTGAGCCGACTCGTGGCTCAGTGGTTAAGAGCATTGGTTACTGACTCGAGGTTCGGGTTCGAATCCGGCCGAGCGGAAATTTCTGACCAAATTTTAAGTGTCCGGAATGACATGGATGTAAAGGTAAAGTGCCCTGGAGTAATGCGAAAGCGGTTTGGGCACACTTACCTTAAAAAGAAAAAAAGGTTTTTGTACAGTGGTACTACACATCTAGCACATGTAGCTCACTTTTCAGTCTAACAGATTCAGCAAACCAGATAAAAAAAAAAAAAAAAAACTTAGAAAGTATAGAATTTCTTTTGATGAAGAAAAAAAAATAATCAGAAATTCGACATTTCATAGCAGAGATTTTACTAGGAGTTATAATCACAACAACGTTAGTACTACAGAACTTCTCACTTTTCAGTTTTTACTGATCTGACTGACTAGTGAAGAAAGGCATGACAACATCAGAAGTTGTATAGAATTTCTTTATGATGAAAAATTAAATTGGGAAATGAAACAACTTCATATCAAAAATTAATATTTCACACCAGGAGCAAGAACTACTACATTCAAGATTGAAAGATTTCCTAAAACAATTATTCCCACTAAAGTAACTGAAGTTGCTGGTTATTGCAAAATATGTACTATGTTCTCATAGTATGATTCTCATTCATAAGGAGTTACTATATTCTCATTACGTACAGAAAATACTAGCTTTGATCTACAAATGAAGCAATCGCGTAGAATTTGTTTCAAGATGGTTTGTTGCCTTCTCGAGAAAATAATAATATATTACAATCAAAATACCTAATTATTACAATCAAACCTGGATATGAGAGAACTCAAGGAACCAGAATAGGTATTTTTCCCTAATAAAGAGGTAAATATGACTTGGAAATTGGTCTCTTATAGCCACTTATCCAGGTTATTGTTTATCCAATTCTCTTACATCCAGGTTTTTCTTATATTCATTTACCTTTTTTGTTCCACTGAATTAGGGTATTATTATTCCCGAAATGGATATGGGCTGGTTTTCAAATACTTCAAAAAATTAGAGGTACTTTCGTTTCTTGCTTCGATTTCACCTTCAAACCATCTTCGAGCTAAGGGTTGTAAACAAAAAGAAAAATGTATTGTAAAACGCTACTTCTCGAAAAAAAGTTTGGAGTTGATCCAAAGTTCATTTTCAAATTGATTGTAAAACCTACCCTATGAATAGAGTCTCTTAAATACAGCAGTTGTTTTGGTGCTTCTTATGTGGTCAAATTCTCAAATGTACGAGGAAAAATGCATTTGGGTGGGGTTCAAATCAACGGATCCCTACGCTACCTGGATTACCAGACTAGCGCCTCTCGAAAAATACATGTTCAAAATAAGAATACCCCTCGAAAATTGACCTACTAACTCAACAATAATACAAGAGTAGTCAAGGACCTACACGTACTTTTACTTTACCCTCAGAATTCTCAAGTTACGTATTTAGACTCAAGTTTCCTCTTTAGCAAAATACCTACCTATTCATTACAACATGTTGATGGGGTAGGCTCTCTAACTTTATTCTCAGTAGGTATATATCAGTGTAAAAAGAAAAGTGAGAAGTTGTACTAGATGTACAATGTACATCATGATGCCTGCAAAGGCGATATGATGTGTGCTGCTAGTGAGCTTATGAAATGTGCTTATGAAATAAATAATTCCATGTTTTCTACAAGTGAGCATTTTTTTTACCAAATATTTCTTTTATGATTCTCTTTTTTTTCTCAGTAGGTATATCAGTGTAAAAAGAAAAGTGAGAAGTTATACTAGATGTACATCATGATGCCTGCAAAGGCGATATGATGTGTGCTGCTAGTGAGCTTATGAAAAAAATGATTCCTTGTTTTCTACAAGTGAAGAGCATTTTTTTTTTAACAAATAGTTCTTTTTTGACAGAATTATTATTTTTATTATTATTATTTCTTTTGATATTTGTTTTTTCACAAGATTAATTGTTCTATTATCGAAGTTTTCACAAAATATGTAATTTGAAGTGGAATTGTTCTGTCATTAATTAATAATATTTTGATAATTTTTTTCAGCTTTATTCATTTTGATAAATTCTTTACGAAGCACCTAACGAGTCTAATCAACTTTATCTATCAACTATTATCAATAATTGACGAAGTGATATTTTTTCTCATGCATACACAGTTACACACGCAATAATTCTATTGTATTCACGTGTATGATAGGTTGTACCTACAAGTGATGAGTAATAGTAAAATTATTGTTCTTATTTATTCAAAACACCGACCTCAGTAGCTTGATCGATAAGGCGTGCAGACTTGTAACCGGGAGGTCGGTGGTTCAAGTCCTGGTTTCAGCGTAGATTTAGTAAATCGAGTTTGAGTAGTTGTGATATCGTGATATCACAACTACTCAAACTAGCTATACCTATACATAATTACCTTTTTTACTTTTAACCTATAATTTTTTTTTCAAAACAGATTGTAGGTGTAGAGATAACGGAGAAAACAGATTGTAGGTGTAGAGATAACGGAGAAAACAGATTGTAGGAGTAGAGATAACGGAGAAAACAGATTGTAGGTGTAGAGATAACGGAGAAAACAGATTGTAGGAGTAGAGATAACGGAGAAAACAGATTGTATTAGGTGTAGAGATAACGGAGAAAACAGATTGTAGGTGAATAACGGTGAAGTGGAATCTAGGAAAACCAAGAAAGACAATGGATCAGAGGGAGAGAACAGAGGGAGATTAAGAGAGTAGAGAGACCAGATGAAGGCTACAGAGTACCAGAGTAGGTACCCCACTAGCAAGTCAGTGTATGACTACAACCTTGTGATAGATTTTTTTTCCTTTACATTCTAATGTTAATAACCTCGGTTCTGCAATTCTCTGCTGCAGTGGCGACTGAGAGCCCGAAGAAGTGGAGGCTGAGGTGACGCTGAATTCAGGCCCGAAACTGTCGGTCACGTGAGACTTGGCGTCATTGAGTGGGAGAGGATAATAATAATAATATCGTCTTACTTATTATTATTATTTTTTTTTTTAAATTTTACTTAACGCCCTGCAAACGAGAGCAATTACTAAGTAAAATGTCTAAAATTATACTGCCCGATTAGGACTATCAAGTCTCATTATTTTAAAAAGAGGGAGTAGACCAGCATTGGCTTGGTTCTGGGGTCCTTGTCAATTATTAGCCTCCTTGTAGAGACAGTGGTAGAACTATTGAGTCATTCCTCCACTGTCTGGCTACCATCGTTCACGATGACGCCACCCTACGATGATGATGAAGCCCAAGACGTATTATTTTGTGGTAAAAATCCCAAATGGGAGGATAAATTGTCATGTCCTGGCTTAGTTTCGAACCCACGACCTCTGGAACCTCTGGATTTCATAGAGTGCCGCCTTTACCACAGAGCTACAGGGACAGACCGAGGATGTGAGGACCCTGTTGTGCTCATGAAAACTTTCAAACTGTTTTCTGTTGTTTTTTTTGGTTGAAGGATTTTGACCATCTAAGACATTCTAAGACATGAAAGATACGTAGATGGCTTTTGGAAACAGATCAAAATTTTCAGTTGTTTGAACTCTTATGCCGGAATTATAAAAAAAAATCAGATTATTTCAAAGTGGTCACAATCCCTTCACCTGCCTCCAGTCGGATTTTGAACCAATCACAGCCTGAGTTAAGAGATAGTGTCCACATTAAATCTATAATTAAACCTAATCATAATTCGGGCCTGAGTATTGGAAATGAATAAAGACAACTAACCAATCACCCTCCTTGCCACTGTGACTTAAGTCCTCGCCACTGTGACTTAAGTCCTCGCCACTGTGACTTAAGTCCTCGCCACTGTGACTTAAGTAAGAGGAATCCAACTCCATCCGGTACTTGTCCAGATTTTGCACACACGAGTGAAGGTACTGCTTCCCCTGCTATCAGTACGACTTGTTATAGCCCACTCCATTAACAGGATAACCTTCGCAAGTGAATTGGTAATCGCAGCCAATATCGGGTAGTATAATTTCAGGTAGTATAAATTTTGTAAATCCACCAAATCATGGGGTTGCATCCTGTATCCGCTGTGCAGTAGAACTGCGTACTGACTGTAGTGCTGTTTTTACTGACTGATGTAGTGACCGACCTCAGTAGCTTGATCAATAAGCCGGCGAACTTGTAATCTGGAGGTCGGTGGTTCAAGTCCCGGTTTCAGCGTAGATTTAGTAAAGCGAGTTCGAGTGATTAACAAAAATATGAGAACTTTACTGACTGTAATGCTGTTTATACTGACTGTAGTGCTGTTTGTACTGACTGTAGTGCTGTTTGTACTGACTGTAGTGCTGTTTGTACTGACTGTCGTGCTGTTTGTACTGACTGTAGTGCTGTTTGTACTGACTGTAGTGCTGTTTGTACTGACTGTAGTGCTGCTTGTATTGACTGTCGTGCTGTTTGTACTGACTGTAGTGCTGTTTGTACTGACTGTAGTACTGTTTGTACTGACTGTAGTGCTGTTTGTACTGACTGTAGTGCTGTTTGTACTGACTGTAGTGCTGTTTATACTGACTGTAGTGCTGTTTCTACTGACTGTCGTGCTGTTTGTACTGACTGTAGTGCTGTTTGTACTGACTGCAGTGCTGTTTGTACTGACTGTAGTGCTGTTTGTACTGACTGTAGTGCTGTTTGTACTGACTGTGGTGCTCTTTGTACTGACTGTAGTGCTGTTTGTACTGACTGTAGTGCTGTTTGTACTGACTGTAGTGCTGTTTGTACTGACTGTAGTGCTGTTTGTACTGACTGTAGTTCTGTTTGTACTGACTGTAGTGCTGTTTGTACTGACTGTAGGGCTGTTTATACTATGGGAGTCTTATTTGAATGGGAGTCTTATTTGACGCATTATAAAAGCATGTGTGTTTGCAAGCATGTAGTTTGTAGTACCTACACAGCAAAGAGTCTGAGTACTAAAATAATGCCAACTTAGTAGCATCTACTAACAGCTAAAATCATGAAATACCTAGGCCTAGAAAGGATTATAAACGATTAATTCCATAGTATCAGGAAAACTACAACATCGTCTTTTTCAGACTCATTTCAAATTCTGACCACTCATGTTATTTCGAAAGTTTTAAGCTCGCGAAAGGTTGCGAAAGCTGTAGTTACGTAGGTGGCACGAGTACATAAAATTTCCCAAACCAATCCGCTTTCCTCTACCCGTCATATCTGCTTCATAAATATTAGATACTGAGCTCAGGTAATCGACCTCAGTAGCTTGATCGATAAGGCGGCGGAATCGTAACCTGTAGGACGCTGGTTCGAGTCCCTAGTTCAGCAAAATTTGTACGGTGAGTTTATTTAATCGAGATAAGAGGTATGAGTCGACCCCGGACATCCAAGTACAAGGGTTGGGTGGAAGAGATTGCCATAGGCAATAACCCCGCCCTTTAGTTAGGACATATGTTTTTATATATTTTCTATTCTTTTTCATTTTTATTGTATATATTGTTTCCATTTTTTCATTTTTTAAAATTATTATTTTATGTACATAATGTCCATTAATATCTAATAAAGTGTTGTATAATAATAATAAAGTACAGAGCAGAAAAGATACTGCCCCGCCTGGGATCGAATCCGTGCGTGTAAGCCAAAAGAGTGGGTCGATTTATGTATTTTTTCAATTCTTCTACCATTCGGTCTGCGGATTAAAAGCCTACAGCAAACAAAGAAGAATTTTCTTTGGGTGATTCCATTCCTTTCCTTTCTATATGATAAGGAAAGTAAAAAAGTAAAAGCCCCAAACGGAAAGTAATAAAATGAATAATAATAATATCGCCTTATTTATACTGCCTGATTAGGACTATTAAGTCCCATTAGTCCAGCAGTAAGCCCAAAACGTATTACTATGTGGTAAAAATGGGAACATAACTTGTCATTTCCCGGTTGGGTTTCGAACCCGCGACCTCTGGAACCTCTGGATTCACAGAGTGCCGCCTTTACCACTGGGCTACCGGAACAGACACACAAATTAATGGGTGTTTTGTTGTTAATATATCAAAATTTTACTTGATAGCGCAGAATTAAAGGACTTTTTATTTTCCTTAAATCATAATAATAATCCACCTCAGTAGCTTATTCGATTAGGCGGCGGAATTGTAACCTGGAGGTCAGTGGTTCAAGTCCCAAGTCTAGCAAATATTTTGTAAAGCGAGTTTGAGTAGTGACATCACGAAAGTGATTAACACAAAGTGATTAATACAGATAACCTTAACTTTTTTTCAATTCCTAATATTAATTATAAAAATGGAGTAATTTCTCCGTGAGCATTACCAAAAAAAAGTAATAAAAGAAATAATAATCATAATATCAAGAGCAAACAAAGAAGACAAAAAGTAAAATCCTCAAACGGAAAGTAGGTATAAATATATCTGGATTGAAATGTTGCGGAAAAAGACTCCGGTTTGTCGTCTCATGTCTTGAAAAGGAAAATAAACTCTCAAGCCGGTCTCGTCTCTGGTAGTAGGGGGAGCGTCTACAGTATTATATCCGCTGCCTCTATGCTGAAAGTGAAAATATAGGTCAGGAGAAAGCGAAAGTTGAACGTATATAAAAGTAGAAGTGATTTTTTGCGGAGCGCTCTGGGGACCGGGGAGGAAAGCGGACGGTTTGGGGGGGGGGGTAAGGGGGGAAATTATTTGGGGCACCCCGTCTAGCGGTCTGAGCAGCCCCCAGTCAAGGTTGTTTGGGCGTTGTCATGGAAACGCTTTTGTGTCGACGACGTCGTATAATACCCGTTTATAACTTTTCTCCGTTCCGACGGAAAGACATGTATGTATGGTGGGCGTTATTTTTTTTTTTGAAGGAAATGTCTTGATATATTATGTTTGTTAAACTGGCTTCTTTGTATCGAAAAACCAATTGAAGAACAGAGTTCATTAGTTATAAAAATCTTTGTGGTGTAACGGGTGTGACTACATTGACAATAACCCGTGAACCAGATATCTTGGGTCCGATCCTCGGTATGGGCAGAATTTTCTGACAAAAAATTCAATTGCATGTTAAAGTAATGGGTTGATTTTTAGAAATCAGACTTCCAACACAAGGATAGAAAGAAAATCATCATCATCATCATATTTAAAGAAGTCAACGTGAACGAAGATAGTCAGGATTTTCTAGTTCTGTGCCACTGGCTATGTCTAAAGTTAAAAGTAATAAAGTTCATTTCATTTTGTGTTAATCACTTTCGTGATATCACAATTGCTCAAACTCATTTTATTAAATATTTGCTGAACTTGGGACTCGAACCACCGACCTCCGGTTACCGGTTACCCATCACTTTTTTCCATCAAGCTACTGATTTTGTCTATTATCTATATGTATAGGGAGACTAGGGTTGATCAAAAATACGTCTTGGGCTTACTGCTGGAATAATGGAACTCATGCATTAGTCCTATTGGGGCAGTATAAATAAAGCGATATTATTACTCTGTGAAAAAACCTGTTGACTCCTAGATAATATTCTTTTTCTTACACTTTGCTTTTTCCCAAAACTACTTGGGGTCGGCATTGTTCAACCTCATGGTTGAGGTTGGTTGGTTGTGGGACATTTTCACGGCTGGATGCCCTTCCTAACAACGACGATTCTATTTGATTTAACGTCCTGATTAGGACGGTAAATTTACCCTCCATTCGCTGGGAAACGTACCAGCTACCCACATTAACCTCACCCAGCCTGGGTAGGGCCGGAAATGCCAGCCTCACGTGTCAGGAGGGGACAGAATTTTCTGTGTGAAAAGTCTGCTACGACCGGGGATCGAACTCAGGATCTCTGAACTACGGGCAGTAGTCTCAACCGTTACGCCTCGGAGGGATAGATATAATGAAGTGCCTCATATATTAATGCACCAGAATCGGCAGTTTTTTTGGATTCTGTGGTAAAATCTATAAATGAGGTTTAAAAAAAAGAATCTATACTGATTGGGATTCGAACTAAGAAATCAATGATATGTTAGCCTGTTCGCCAGAAACGCGCCGTAATCGCGAAACTAAGTAAATAATTAAGGCATGTAGCTAGTGAAGGGCCATTTAAAACTTTTTTCATTAACTTGCGACTCCCAGCCACTCTTTTACATCATAAATAAATAATACTCTTCAATGGAAATTAACCACTAGGCGAGGTTATAGCTTCAAACTTCTCACTTTTCTGTTGTTTTCTACTGATTAAAATAGAGAGGTATTTTAATCAGTGTAATTTAGAACTATTACCTTCTGATGAGAGCAAATAAGCTCGAAACAGCTGTCTAGGTATGTTCTGATATTCATGTACTTCTCACTTTTCTGTTTATACTGATACTGAAAACATTTTTACCATCTGATCCTCAGAAAGTTATTAATATAATAGTCCTATGGTTTAGTGCATAGTCACTAACAGCCTGATTAAGCACGACCATTAGCCATTTAATTATGTATATGTATAAAGTTGATTGATTCAATCTGTTCATTAGCGTCTATGCATTTGATATCATACAGAAATAAATGAGGAAAACTCCTTGCATTTGGTGGGTTTTGAACCAAGGGATCTCTAATAGACTATCTGGATTACCAGATTAAGGCATTAACCACATAACCACTTGACCACCAATGCACGGGAAGTAGTCTGAGGAAGAAGAGAAGAAGAAAAAATCAAAAAAGTTATCTTATTTGTGTTAATCAAAATCGTGATATCACATCTACTCAAACTAGTTTTACTAATTTTTTCCTTAACTTGGGACTTGAACCACGGACATTCTGATTAAAAGTTCGCCGCCTTATCGATCAAGCTACTGAGAGTACTGAGGTCGGTTGAAGAAAAATAATTTTACAAAAAAGAAACAAAAATCGCAATGGGAGAAATTTCTTTTCAACCCTCATGAAATAAAATGTCTCGAATGTATGTATCTGTAAAATGTATCCATAATATTGGAAAAACAAACAGATCGCTCCAAGATAAAAAAAAAACATGTCAGAATTGATGTGGTCCCTTGTCTTCGGATTAGATATGTTACAATCGGATATAAAATAATTATGTATCTCGGCAGAACTTCTCAATTTTCTGTTTAAACTGAAGAGATGAGGTAAAGGGATTGAAAGCTGAGAAGAGAGCGAGGAAAGGGTAGTGAATTTTACATAGAGGAACTCTCAAGAAAGCTTTCAAGCATACTCATAAAAGTTAACGAAGTTCTGGTGGACTTGCACATGCAAAAGACTTCCCTGATCAATGTCACTTTTCTGTTTAAACTGTTTAAATAGAGAGGCCGCGAGATTTAGAAATCATCATTTAAATTTTGGTGTTTTTCATACAATGAAGTTTTTGTGATCTTCTGACAAATGATGAGCGGAGAACTAAATTGACCTACTTAGCTGACGTTTTTCATCATCTGAATGCTCTCATTACAGGCCTGCAAGGTCCCTCTGACTTTTTTCTCTCCTGAGGTGCCGCTGGGCTAAAAAGTCAAAGAAAGGGTGCCGTGATGGAGAAAAGGTTGCGGACCACTTGGTTAGATGATGACATGGATAATATGGATATTGGATATTTAGAACTATTACCTGATGATGAGAGCAAATAAGCTTGAAACAGCTATCCAGGTATGTTCTGATATCCATGTACAATTGTACATCTAGTACAACTTCTCACTTTTCTGTTTATATTGATTTAAATAGAGAGGTTAGTGTTGATGGAATGGATCTTCAGAACTATTACCTGCTGATGAAAGCAAATAAACTCGAAACAGCTGTCCAAGTATGTTCTGAAATCCATGTCCATCTAGTACTTCTCAATTTTCTGTATTTGATTACACTTTAGGAGATGCGTTAGGAAGTAAGATATTAGCTTTTGAGTTATCAAAAGCTTTTAGCATTGGTCAATGCAGGGGTTTCTTGTATACAAGGAGAGCAAAAATAGGTAAACTTTTTGTTTAAGGTTTGTCCTGAACGATTTTGTGGAGTCTCCAAAGACTATCTCCAAAATGAAAATCGGAAATAGAAAAAAAAACAACTTAAGTCCAATATTGGACTAATATTCACTAATCCAAAAGAATAACAACACCAAAAAATGCTTGGTCTAAAAAAATGGTTCAAGATAGCGAGAGTCAACCGTCAGCGTAAGTTTAGTAACAAATAGTAGGTAGTGTGGCACTCTGTGAATCCAGAGATTCCAGAGGTCGTGCGTTCGAAGACCAGCCGGGACATGACCAATTTTCTCCCATTTGGGATTTTTACCACATAATAATACGTCTTGGGCTTTCGGCTGGACTAATGGGGCTTAATATGTAGTCCTAATCGGGCAGTATAAATAAGGCGATATTATTACTATAAATATTATTAAATGTTTTTTCAAGGTTCAAGCAAACATCGAAACGAGAAAGCACGCAAAAAGAAAAACAATGCAGACAATCAATAAGATCACATCTCTTGACCTTTTCACGAAATCATTCAAGTGAAATTAATGTTTAAACAATAATTGTCAACGGAATAAACAAACGGACGATAAACGGAAAATAAGGAAAGAAATAATTACGTTGTTGTCGTAGCCAGCTTGGCTACAGCTGGAGGGGGATGATGGTCTCCAGCCAACTGTATTTCAGAGTTGGCTCGTCCTGAACCACACATTTCTATGTGCGATCAACCATCGCAAGGATCGTAAGAGAAATAATAATAATAATACTCTTTAGTGGAACGTAAACACAGGCGAGTTGCTCCAAGCATTTTCCACCACCTAAACTAGAAAACCAGCCAAAAAACGTGGCTGAGAGCTGAAAAAATGAAAGCTCCATGCCGAGCAAGACAGACGCTTAAGGAAGTAAAACTTCGCGACGAAAAAGAAAAGGAAAGCACGACCTTGCTCGGGAGACGGAAAGGGCTAGTTCATATTAGGTCACTGTCCCAACTCCGAACCCAAGCCTGTCCTTGATATTTTGCAGACTTTCCCTGTTGCCATGACGACCGTCGAAAACTGTTTTGGCCTTCACCCGAGGTACTTCCAACTCCTACGTAGACGTCGCTTTCGCATTCGACGGCGTTTGAGCTTTTGATACCTTGAGAATTTTATAGCAGTCAATTTTCGGGGATCATTAAAAACATCCTGGCTGGCAGACGCGAATTTTATCCTGAAACGGAGAAGGCTACCTAATCTTTTGTTTTTCTCTCACAAGGAGAAGCCTTGGTACCTACGCTATTTTATTATTTTTGTTTTTCCTTTATAGAAAAAGACTACCTATTATATTGGTTTTGACGCCGCGACGCGACGATCGGGTTGTGCAACTTGGCTAGCAATCAGTTGACCTGGGTTCGAATTCCGGATGGATAGACAAATTTCTACTCCCTACTTTTTAGGTATGTCCGAGGTCCACATTTGATGAAAACAATAAATTAAATTAAGCATTGATCAAATAAAATTAATTGATTTGTGTGACTATTGATAGACATACCTTTTATATCTCTGGGTTTCACTCATACAATTGTCAGGATACTACCACTAATTTTTCCTCAAAAGGAAAAGACTATGTAATTGCTATTTGATTTTTTTTCTTTCCTTCAAAGAAAAGTCTAGTCTTAGATGGTTTCCTTATCATCTTAACACATTGTTTTTGTTCGAAGAACCAGATGTTTTTCCATATGAAGATATTTCCCATTGTGCTAATGTTATAACACATTAACAAATACTGCAATCTGGAATATTTGGTTCAGGTCTAAAAAGTTTGAATAAATTTTGATTTTTGTTTCGGCAGTTATTCTTTATTAATCATTCATTGGTAGCCAAGTGGTTAATGCGCTAGTCTAGTAATCCAGGTAGCGTAGGGATCCGTTGGTTCGAATCCTACCTAGTGCATGAATTTTTCCACATTAATTTGATTTTGTGACCACATAATAATAAGACTCTGAGGGTAAGGCGATAGAAAATGCTTTGAGCATAAACCTCGCCTGGTGGTTACTTTCTACTAAAGAGTATTATTATAATTGCACACTCGAAAATTTCAAGTTAATGAGAAAATTTTCCTCATTCGGATGTAAAATATTGTACCGTTCTCTCTTACCTCTCTTTTTAGCATCTTTCACGCTCATCTTTTTTCCCCTCTTCACTGTAAGCCACAGTAAGGAAGCTTCTGTAATGGTTTTACCACAGAGGATGCTGTTGTCAATAATTAGGCCTTCTACCGACCTCGCTAGCTTCATCGATGAGGCGGCGGACTTGTAACCTAGAGGTCCGTGGTTCAAGTCCTCAAGCAAAACTTTTGTGATAGTACAATATGAAACTGTGGGGATATGAAGAAAATGATAAATGTGAATGTGGGGAAGTCCAAATACATGAGCACCTTCTATTATGTCGTCAACTAGAATACCACTGCACATGGGATGATCTACTTTAGGCAAACGAAAAATCCCTAAATGTTTCAGAGTATTGGAAGTACAACATATGATGGAGGAATGAAGAGGACACGGAAAGTAAGTAAGTAGTTGTGATATGACGATTGTGATCAACACAATTAACTTGAATCAGGCCTTATTCACACTAAGCAGCCTTAACAGAAATGTCTCGCAGGGGGACGGTGTATAGATTAGGTACCAACTATGTCAGTCCAATAAACAATAACACAACCTAAACAGGGATCGCGTTAGGAAGGCATGTAGTGTAAAATCTGGAAGTAGAAGTGTCAGAACCAACCAACATCAACCATGAGAAATAGGTTGACCAATGTCGACCCCCAACTACATTTGGGAAAATGCAAAGTGAAAGAAGATATGTTGGACATTGCATATCCATGGAGTTACAATCTAATAAACGGCGTACATAAAAATCTTATTTTTATCATAGTCTTCAGGCCGTCTACACACGCTCAGTTAGTAACTGACAAATAGATCTTTGATAACTTGATGTTTTACTTGGGAACCGGAGTCAAAATATAAGTTACGAAAGATTTTGCATTCAATTCAAAATAAACCATACTCTAGTATTCAATTACAAATCAGCATTTGAAAAATCAGAAATGTTCTCTCTTTTTGAGTCTGAGTATTGATTCAAAATTCTGAAATCGCAATATGAATACCATCAGTAATAGTTTGGTGGTCCGGATCTTCGATTTTTTGATGCTTAAAGGCTTTAAAATCGAGGTCACTCTAATTAAGATTTACTAGAACTTACAAAGCAGCTATTCAACCAGCCAACATCACAAGGATCAAATTCGAATGGTCATCCTAATGCATCATATCTCCAACCAACCATAATGTTCCAACATCAATATGGTAATGCCTCCACAGGTTGTTGCCTGTTCTACAAATACACCAATTGTCCTCGCGAGGCCCCGAAAATTGCCCACTCTAAAAGGTTTTATAATTCCGGCCGGATAACCGTGCAAAATTTCAAACTTAATCAAATAATTATAACTCTTTATTGAAAAGATATTGACAAAGGGCGTGATTATTGCCTGAGGCAATCTCTGCCATCAAAAGCCCCCTCGAAAGATATACAGAGGTTTCCAGAATATCCCCACCCTGTGTGCCCTGAAGTAATGCAAAAGCGGTTCCGGCGCACAATTACCTTAAAAAAAAAAAACTGGTTATGATTTATGGAGTAATTTATATGTATAGCACTTGTAGTGAATAATAAAAATAATAATATCGCCTAGTAGTAAGCCCAAGACACATATTATTATGTGGTCAAAATGCCAAATGGGAGGATAACTATTATTCCTTCCACTATTATTTCCTATCTTGTTTTCTATAATCATTACTTTCTAATTGTTATTTTATTTATATTGTAGGTAATTCTAGGTATTTATACTTAAATAAATAAAGAGGTGCTTTGTTAAACTGTTGGCATAATGGGACTATCTGTCTTGCGCTGACAGTCTTAATAGAGCACTACTTATACTTATACTCATAACTTATCATGTCCCGGCTGGGTTCCAACCTCTGGATCACCGCACAGACGCCTTGACCACTGAGCTACCGGGAGAGACTTTTGGTGCCTTAGGAATGGACAAACCTTTAGAGCCAAATTATAAATTAAGATCACAACAAAGCTGAGGGAAGAACGTCCCTCAAGTCGGACTGGCCACCAGTCACAATACAATACAATGCAATACAAATAACTCTGATTTAAGACTGAATTTTATACCGTTTTTCATTCCCCTGGCCTTCGAAACCCTCGGCCCGTGGGGAGCATCCGTACAACTTCTGGTCAAAGAGGTGGGACGACGTTTCATTGAAGTGACAGGCGACAAGAAATCTGCATTTTATTTCAAACAGAGACTTGCTATGGCCGTCCAAGGTGGCAATGCGGCGGCCATACTTAGCACATTTCGTGTCAACCAAGGGTTCGATGAGGCCTTTGTTCTATGATTTATCAATAATAAATATACCTAACATTTGAACTAAAGAGTTCTACTAACAGTATTCATCAATTCATTCCATGAACACTACTACATACAATACTAAGAACTGTTGAGAGCGAGAGAAGTTCGACTTGTATCCTCAAAAGTGATAGATTTTTTCATTTGTGATAAAGCGCCTTACATTCAGGCCAAATAAAGTTGGTATGCAATGTGAATACGATAAAGCGCCTTACATATAATAGTACTTGTAAAGTATGCAATGTGAAATACTAGCAAGATAAATTGAAATTATCAAATCTTGCTGTCATATCGTTTTGCTGACGGCGAATCCCTGAGAATCAATCTATACCTACCTGGTTTGGAGTTCTTGGAGATCAAAAACAAAAATCGACCCCACTCTAAAAGAAGGTCTTATTAGCCCGGTTTACCTTACAATATTTTAATTTTACCGTAGAAGCCATTCGAAAGTTATTCAGGGGTTTCCAGACTTTTGCCCCACCCTGTATAATATAACATACGAGTAGTACGATCTTGTGCTTGGTTAAATACGTTTGCTTTGATAAAAGAGCCTTTCAACTTGATTAGCCACCAGTTTTTTTTTTTTTTTTTTAAGTGGGGTTTTAACGTCGCTTTCAACTGCCATGGTCATATCACGACGGGGGTTTTACCCTCCATTCGCAGGAAACTCACAAACCTGCTACTCACATTGACCTCACCCAGCCTGAGTGGGGCCGGGAAAAGCCAGCGTCACGAGAATTAGAATTTGAATGGTCACCCATCCAAGTCTTAACCTCGCTGGATGTCGCTTAACTTCGGTGTTCTGAAGGGAACCGGTGTATTCAACATGCCATCGACGCTGGCTAGCCACCAGTTTGATGGGAGTTCAATAAATCATTCATTAATGTATTAATTGGTAGTCTCTATATTGTTAGAGCAATCATTACCTTCAGCCTATGTAAGTATGTAATCACATGTTTTCAAATTTGATTACATTTATCAATCTAATTTTGGTATTAATTTTTTGTATTTTGTACTAATGCGCAGTAGGTACTTGAATCTAGGAATCTTGGTTACTTGCAAATGTTTTTTAATGTCTCGAAAATACTTTGGTACTCACACCAACTTCATGGAAAAGTAAATCGAACATGTTTTACGCGCCTGATAAAATTATCGTGTATGCAATGTGCTTGTCATGAAGCTCACATTAGATCATACTGGATGACTGTTGATTATAGTAATTATTTGTTATCAGGTTCATATTAGAAATCCAAAGTAATGTTAGGTATATGAAATATTCATATAAAACTAGGATTCTTTAAATTTTCACTCACCGACTTAAGTTTCGCCTAGACTCGTAGGCTCATAGTAATCGTGATCAAGCCTACGAGCCTAGGCGAAACTTAAGTCGGTGAGTGAAACTTTAAAGAATCCTAGTTTTATATTAATATTACATATACCTAAGATTATAGTCATTTTTAAATACCAGCTCATCAATTCTCGGATAAAAGACGGTCTCACCCTTGTTCTCGTAGTAATAATATTTCATAATGTGGCCCTAATCTTTCATAACAAGTCTTACCTCGGTAAAGTGAAACCTAGCATTTCAGTGGAAACTCTATAGAACACTCGGCCACGGTGAATACATTGTTATACTTTCTGAAAAGCAGAGGTCAAGTCAAGATATTCTCTCATTTTTTATTCTTATGGTATTGACCAGAAAGTTATTCTTACAATACCAGCCAGGTCTTGGAAAAGTGGAAAGCCTCTTCTGTACATTTCAAGTTTCTCCTGAGATGAATTCTTACCTGGAACAGACAATAAGAAAATGTAAAACGTTATTAGGCACTACTTTTGTCTGTCACAACAGAAAAGTGAGAAATAAATTCTTCAATCATTATAGGTATACTTTTCAAGCTTTGATTATTAAAAAGTAATCACTTCCATGATATCACAACTACTCAAACTCGGTTACTAACTAATCGTTACAAGTCGGTTTTGATCATACACTTGATGATATATATTATTATTATTATTATTATTATCATCACCATCAAAAAAAAAAAAAAATTGAAATTGAAATTGAAATCATCATCATCATCATATTTTAATACCAATTTCAAATGTTAAGCCAGTTTAACATTAATTAGTAGTCTTAGGCTCAAATTGAAAACAGGATGTAAGTTAAGATAAGCCAGACACGCCCCCAAAACTCAAGTCTGAGACAGTTTCAACCAATCACAGCACACTATAGCCCGAGTCTCGAGTATGACTTATTATACTCTTATCCTGATTTATAATTCGACCCTCATGTGCCTTAGTGTCTCATTTGTTTGTTCACTCGACTTGCACGCTGGAGAACTGGGTTTGACTCACAGCTGAGTTGGATTTTTTCGGCTCTGTACCTCCTTGAATGCACAATAATAATAATAATTTTTAATCCTGAGGTCTCCAAACTTGGATTAAAAACGAGAAAATGATGATGTATCAGAATAAAATATATACCTATGATAATAATAATAACACTCTTTAGTGGAAGGTAACCACCAGGCGAGGTTAATGCTCAAAGCATTTTCTACCACCTAACCCTCAGAGTCTTATTATTATATGGTCACAAACTGAAATTAATGAGGAAAAGTTCATGCACTGGGTGGGATTCTAACCAACGGATCCCTACGCTAGCTGGATTACTAGACTAACGCGAACCACTTGACTACCAGTGCACTATAACGAGGTCCACTCATAATTATCTCGAGAGGAAAGTCCACCTTATCTTACTCGGCTTATCGACTGATATACTGGGCCGTAACAATATATTGTTTAAAACTTTTCCAGGTTTAACAAATGGTCTGTAGTTGATGCTTAAAACTTTTCTAAACGGTACTTAGTCTGGTGGTCCAGGTAGCGTAGGGATCCATTGGTTTGAATCCACCCAAAAGATGAATTTTTTATCATAATCTCAAACACCAATAAAAACTGCATTTAAGATTTGGAATTTTTCAAACCTATCGGACAATATTAATAATAATTAACTGTTGATTATTCATTATAATTAACCCGTTAATATTGCCTTACTTACTGCCCGACAAGGGTGGTGTCCCAATATTCAGCACTAATCCAAAAAGTATTATTATGAGGTCAAAATGGGAAGATAGCTTTTCATTCCCGACTGACTTTCGATCCCGCAACCTCTGGATTACTAGACCGAAGCACGACCTTTGACTATTTTTTACTCTTTTTCAGTATACAGGGTGTCCATAAAGTCCCACCCACCCCTTCGATCTAAAGAACGGCTGAAAATATGGAAAAACGCTAAAACCGTATTCCTTTATTTTTTGGGGATTAGGTTTCAACAAAAGAAAATTTGCCTACATTTAAATTTGAAAATTTAAATCTTAAATGGAATGGTTATCTTGTGACATATTGTTTTAAAGGTTTCATTGTGAAAAGTTCAATTCAATAAGGTTTCAGTGAGCAACGACATACCGTTCTCGAGATACAGGGTCGCGTCTAGCTAATATCCACATGTTCTGACCTGTAACTCGTTAACCGTAAGTTTGGGAAGGATAAATTTGTTGATGTTAACTCTTTTTATTGAGGTCTTTTAAACAAGGTATAACGCGATATGTTTTTCAGTTAAAAAATTTACCAGCTGGTCTTCCGGCTGGCTGACGAAACCGACCAGAAACTAACATCGACAAAATATACCTTGTTTTAAAGATCTTGATAAAAGGATGAAAAAAAAAAAAAAAAAAAAACAAAATGAATTCTTCTCAAACACACAGTTTACGAGTTTATAGGTCAGAACATAGGGATATTTATCCAGGACTGCCGACCCTGTATCTCGAGAACGGTATGTAGTTGGTCACTGACATTTGTTGCAATGAACTCCTTGAGAACAAGACCTTTAAAACAATATGCCACAAGACAAAACATTACATTTAAGATTTTAGAGTTGGGCCGTGCCCATGCCCAGCCTGACTGGGGCAGTGTAGGCAAAAAAAATTGCGGAAACTTAATCCCCCAAAAAATTAATTAATACAGGATTTTGCGTTTTTCTATATTTTTTGACGTTCTTCAGATACGGGAGGTGGGGTGCGACTTTATGGAAACCCTGGATATAATAATAATAATTATCATACCTACCTTTTTTGAGACCTGGTTCGGTTTTGATGAGTTTGGCAGGAACTGTGAATATTGTGGAGGACGAGGTTGCTTCCTTGCTAGTGTCAGCACTGGGAGTTTGGTTGTGAGTGACGATTGGCAGCGAGAGTTTTTCTGAAATAATTTTGGATGAGCATTTTAAGCCTTTGGAGAAGATAAAATAACGGAATATCAAAATTGAACCCATATCTTGGCAGAAAATTTCAATTTTCAATTTTGACATTTTCATGTCTTTGCTCTGGCACATAACCAAAATTATGTGACGAAATTATGTAACGATATTATGTAACGAAATATTGAATTGTAAAGGGAGAGAAGAGGGAAAGTGTGTGTCATGCGCACAATGGCGAAGTATTGAATTGTAGAGGGAGAGGAGAGAGAAGGTATGTGTCATGCGCACAATACGAAATTTGGTCAGTTGGGTTTTGGACCTTGAATAGTAAAGATGAAAATGTCCCAATGGTTGCAGACTCGTATGCAAGCGTTTTTTTAAACAAAAATTTAACATCGCTTTCAACTGCATGGTCATATCAGTAGTCACCGTGGCAGAGTGAGTTAGCGCGCTAGGCATTGTACGCATGGTGTGACCTGGGTTCAATTCCCTTCGGGGCAGGAATTTTTTTATGTGAATAATAAAATATTTTATTTATATTTTGAAAAGTAGAAGAAGATGATAGTTGAATGGTTGGACGGAAGAGCTCCATACTGCCACTTTAAATAAAACGGAAGAAAATAAAAATAATTTTAATTGTTCTGTGGAAGAAAAAATGCTTTAGGATTAATTTTGGGCCAATAGAGTAAAAAAAACTGATGGTATCCATATGGACACATTGCCAAGATTAGGGTTAAATATTAGATATTATAAAATTAAATTGGTTTTTCATAGCTACCAATTTTGTTGTAAAAGCAAATAACTGAAGGTCAAAAATCATTAGAGTTCCTGATAACCAGTTGCAGAAAAAAAAAAAAAAAAAAAAAAAAAAAAAAAAAAAAAAAAAAACACCATTAGTATTCAAACAGCCAACCCCCAGATCCGAAAATCTCGGACAGAGCGCCTCTAAGCCCTACAAGGTAGGTAAGTTAGGGATTTTAAAATGCGCCTGAAACCGACAGATATGCAATATGCATTGAGTTTACTACACTTGCAATCCGGTGACGAATAATACGCCTTCATATTTATAAGTCATGCAACATGTAATCGATATAATAGTTCAGTGCATGTTGCATCTATGTACTTTTTAAGGCGTATTTTCATTCAATTTCCCTCTATGGATTGCATAGTCACTAATAGACTGATTAATTCATAAAGATAGTGAGCCATTAGCTATTTGATTGTATATAAAACTGTAACATTTGATTGTGCATGATTAAATCTGTTCCTTAAAACTATGCAACCGTCCCCTAACACACCATCTTCCTGGCGGAGGCTCCAAACGGAGATGTGTCAGATAATATGATGGTTTGTGGTTCAAATCCCATCCATGTTTGATTTTTTTCTTTTTTTTTAACATTTTTTTTTAACATTTTAAACATTTTATTTATTTATTAACAATATTGGATTTTTACAAAGGTTCTTTTCCTAAGCTAATGATAAAAGCTTCTAAGAAAATGGATTAATAGATATGGATAGCTTGTGACATTTAGCCATGGTGAACTCTAAGAGCCGAATTATATTGATACTGTGTGCGTTAGGAGGTAGGATTATAACTTTTGAGTTTTTAAAAGCTTTTAACATACAACTAAGTGTTTTAACCCTGGACCCTCGACCCCAGACTCTGGTACCTACAGCTTGATATTAACGATTTTCGGGACTCCGTAAAAGCCGCTTACATTTAATAACACGGTTAGATTATTTTATGTGGTACTGGCTCTATGTAATTGCACTAATTGCTATCAGTTTCCTCCCTTACCAGCTAGGAGAGGGTTCGCGGCGGCGATGTTGTACTTCCGCCCGATGGCTACAGAGCTCTTCTGAATCTCGTGCAACAGGTTGGCAGCCGCTGAGCTTTTGTTGTTGTTGTTCAGCGTCACTGAGTTGTTGTTGTTTTCCTCCTGGAAGTGAGAAGATTAATTCAGTGACGGATCAAAAGACGTTACTTATTATTATTAAACATGCCAGCCTCCGAGGCGTAACGGTTGTGACTACTGACCGTAGTCCAGAGATCATGAGTTCGATTCCCGGTTGGTGCAGACTTTTCGCACAGAAAATTCTGTTCCTTCCGAACATGAGAGGCTGGCAATTCCGGCCCTACCCAGGCTGGTTGAGGTTAATGTGGGTAGCTGGTACGATTCCAAGCAAATGGAGGGTAAAAGCCCGTCCTGTCTACCTCAAGTCAGAACGTTAAAACCAAATAGAATCAATGGACATGAAAGGAGCCTAGACATTGGATCTGGGCGTCCATATAATCCTCTCACCACCGTGATTTAGGTATCAATACCTATCTCACGGACACGGAATTATTATTATTATTAAACATGTTCGATCAAGTTTTATTTACAAATGACATACTCGTAGTATATAATACATACAACCTCTGGCGGTAGAGACCGTGGGTGCGTGGAGTATTGCCTCGAAAGAATGGCTGAGCCAACAGGGTGAGAAATTGTTTAAATGTTCGGGTGAACCCCGATCTAAACAATTTCTTGCCCAAAAGAATTGGTCTGGCCATTCTGAAGGGTAATGCTGCATGTATCCTTGGGTCGATACCACAGGGTCAAGGAATGGAGGAAGTTTTTTATTTATAAATAAATAAATATACTCAATTAAATTATGTATAAAAAAATACATACATAGAAATTGAAATTAATAAAACGAAACTTGATCAAGGGCGGTGCTAATGCCAACGGCATTCTCTTCCGCTTATAAGTAATTATTAATCGGTGTCCGTGCAATAGACATTAAAAGAGTTGGGTGGAAGAAATTGCCATAGGCAATAACCCCTTTAGTTAGGACATCTGTATACATTTTTTCATGTTATCTATGTTGTTCATTTTCTCTTTGTTTTCTTGTTTATGTTGTCCTAAATTTTGTATTTTAATTTTTATCATTACCTGTTTATACATAGAATATGTCATTTTAATTTTTTTGTTCAGACCGATGATCGAACTCGTGATCTCATTCTTACTTTAATGTCGCTGTTGAAATCAAAGAGCTGTTCCAGTTCGAAGGAAGAGTCTGAAAGCTGTTTGAAAATGTCGGCTTCTCCATCATCCAGTCCAGTCTCCAAGTCCTCGAGATCTGTCTGACAGAGGTTGAACGCATTGCTGCTCTCCTGAAATGAAACAGAGGCCGATTAATAAAAAATAAAATGAAGATATTTGGTCCGGTTTTGGTGCGGTCAGGAAATAATAATAATAATATCGCCTTATTTATACTGCCTGATTAGGACTATTAAAGTCAAATTATTCTGGCAGTAAGCCCAAGACATATTATTATGTGGTAAAAATCCCATATGGGAGGTTAACTTGTCATGCCCCGGCTGGGTTTTTAGTGGGTGGAAATCCCACACTCCAGGCTGAAGTTAAACCTGGGTATCTTTATCTGCCTTTCAAAAAAAAAAAAAAAAAAAAAAAAAAGGGTCTCCTTCTTGTGTATAAGTATTATTTTATTTAGACTGTCAGCGAAAGTTTTTGAGCCGTACATAGCAACACAATACAATACCATACAATAATATAATAATTCCCACTATGGCAACAGTTTTTGAGACGTACTTAGCAATACAATACAATACAATATCATGCAATAATTCCCATTATGGCAACAGTTTTTTAGTCGTACATAGCAATACAATACAATACCATACAATAATATAATAATAATGCTTTTTAGTGGAAGGTAACCACCTGGCGAGGTTATAGCTCGGAGCTTTTCTACCATCTTACCTCTGAGTCGTATTATTGTGTGGTCAAAAACTCAAATAAACAAGGAAAAATTCAAGCATTGGGTGGGATGTTCAAATAGGTCCTTCCGATTAATGTTCAAGTAGAACTTCTCACTTTTCTGTTTCTCTGCCTGTCCAACAAGTTGCTTATGAAAGACAAAGCCCCGAGGTGATGGTCATTCATTCACTCGCTCATTCATAACGGACGGAATTAACGCCATACCTAGAAACTTGAATTTTTGGAACAAAGTTACAACGTTTGTTTTTTCCTTGTTATTGTTCTATATTCATATTATGATTTTGCATTGGTGGATTTGATGGTCGAAAGGGTCAAGGCGTGCACTGGTAGTCAAGTGGTTAAGGCGCTAGTCTGGTGATCCAGTTAGCGTAGGGATCCGTTGGTATGAATCCCAATTCATAGATTTTTTCCTCATTAATTCGAGTATATGATCACATCATAAGAACACTCTGAGGTTAGGTGGTAGAAAATGCTTAAGCATTAACCCTTTCAGGGGTGGAACTTGAAATTTTGAGAATACATAAGTATGGGGTATCGAATCATATGTATTTTTACCTCTTGATTCCAAATCTGGTTTTATCTTTTCATTTTAGAAACATGAAAAAAGTTACGAGGGTCGGAAATATAGGGAAAAAATAATAGTTCCTAGTCTTTTTCCGATAATACAAAAAGTAATATTCAACAAACTCTTTAGTTTGAAGCTGACAGATCAATTTGAAATCCGAATTTGAAAATGTTTTTAGGAGAACAGTGATGTCATTTAAAATGCACTCCACCATAATTGAAACTACATTGACAGGAAATGGTAAAAAAAAGGGCTTTTTCTTTTCATTCAAGTAGATACAAAGTTCCTACATGCAATGAAATCAATTCACATAATTTTCTGTGCTCTAAAGTAATATTATTGAAACTTTTCTAGGTGGGGACGTATTCGTCCCATCTTGACCTTACTGCTTTCCAGTAAGCTCAAGTAATAGGAATAGGCTTACTGCTTTCCAGTAAGCCCAAGTAATAGGAATAGGCTTACTGCTTTCCAGTAAGCCCAAGTAATAGGAATTCTTAGTCCCCTAGTCAGACATTATATTAGATAAGATAAGATGATATTATTATTACTAAAAACAGTTATAGAAGGTAGTCAAGTGGTTAACGCGCTAGTCTGGTAATCCAGGTAGCGTAGAGATCCGTTGGTTCGAAATCCCACTCAGTGCATGCATTTTTCCTCATTAATTTGAGTTTGTGACCACATAATAATAAGACTCTCAGGGTTGGGTGGTTGAAAATGCTTTGAGCATTAACCTTGCCAGGTGGTTACCTTCCACTAAAGAGTGTTAGTATTATTATGTATGTATGATTTTCTTTGTGGTGAAGCACATGGCCTCTTCACAATTTTTGTGGGTAGCGCAGCATTACTAAGAGCCTCCTTTACATTTCGAATTATTCTATTACATTAATTTCTTTTTACTCTGGTAATGCCGCCACTGGTCGTTACTCATAAGAGTAACTACTCATTTTTCCTCACGAGGTATGAGTGTACCCCGAACATCCAAGTACAGAGCAGAAAAATTCCTGCCCCGCTGGGGATCGAACCCAGGTCACCGTGCGTGCAATGCCTAGCGCGCTAACTCACTCTGCCACGGTGATTACTTGTTAGTATTATTTTTATTAGAAGGTTCCTGGTTTGTTTTCATCACAAGAGTGATATCACAATTACTCAAGCCCGCCTTACTTAAATTCTCCGTACTGAGAAGGACTCGAACCCCCGACCTTCAGGTCGCGAGTCCGCCGCCTCACCGACTACTAAGGTCGGCTCTCCATCATAATTATCAACACGTGAAGGCCGAACTGACATAACACCTCAACATTACATCTGAATCCTTAATCCTTAGCTCGAACAGACTCAACTATTCCACAGAACTTTCTTTTCGACGAGTGCTGGTATCTGTTTACCTACTATGTGTATAATGAATATTAGTTCATACCATATTATATGAAGCATTAGCATAACTTTATTACTTACGTATGAAATCACCATGCTACTTTCACTTCTTACAGAAAAACCACCATAATAAATACATAACTCGAGACAACCACAAGCTAAAGACTTTCTCCTTCACTTGAGATACTGGTTTAGATCGAGCTTTGCTTACACTCCGATTCAGAACTGGCTCTGTTAACTCATCCTTTAAATACGCGTCACGGGCAGGACTATGGAATTTTTGGCATAAGTACTGACCGATAATTTTGAATAAAATATCAATTTTACATAAAAAATGGATTTTAAACAATTAAATATGGACCTGCTAAAATAATAACATCATTCACGCTAGAGTGTCAACGCGGAACGCGGGCCGGCAAATCTGGTCAAATTCTGCGCCCTTTAATCCAGCTTTGTTTTTGGTACCATTTTTATGGGGTACATTTTTCAGATAAATATGAGAAAGAAAAATCATAAATTGGGTGCGATTCGATATTTTCACGGTCAAAAACATTCAAATTTGTAGACTTTGGTTGTTAATTTATAGAGATAATTTAGGTACCTTAAATTTTTTACCAAACGCATATTATGCCATGTTCTTTCTTCTTCAATTCAATCAAAAGTAAAATTTCTCACATTTTCTGCATAGATTTCGAAAGTAGAAAAAGAACTCTAATCAAGAAACTGAAACACGCCCTTCTGCACATAGGATAATACATAAAAAATATACACATATACTATTAGCATAGGGTCAAGCATTTTATATTGAGGCATTGCATTCTTATAAGACGCCCAGAGAGCCTTAGGAGTTCTTTATTTATTTATTGTTTTTAAATCTATGCATTTTGTTTTGACTGTTTAAAATAGAGAGGTTGGTAGCCTGAATATTCGTTAATATCCTACAGCCTCCAGAGGAGAGCGAAATAGCTCTAACAGCAGTATAGGTTTGTCAGTTAAAGGTAATTTTTATACCCTTTTAGGTATATCGATTATCATACCCATATGTGTCTGTTTAAATTTGAAAATAAAACCTTGTTTAGACTGCTTAATTAAAGGGACTTTTTAGTTTCACCTCGGCAGTAGTTATACAAGGTAATTTCTATTCTATTGTTTTTGTTGTTGTAGCCAGCTTGGCTACAGCTGGAGGGGTGAGTGATGGTCTCCAGCCAACTTTGAATATAAAGTCCTGTCCTGAACCACATATTTTTATGTGCGATCAACCATCATGAAGACTTGGACTTTTCTTTATAAGTCATTAAACCCTTAGGAAACTGCAAGCTAGCCTGGCTTGTATAAGGTTGCCTAGTCTGTTCTCTGTTTATAGTCCTCTAGCGAGAAACTGGTCTTCTCCCTGTTTAAGGTCCCCCAGCCAGACTTTTCTATTCTATTCTTTTATATTAATCACAAGTTGATGTCACAATTACTCATCCAGCCTTACTAGAATTATCCAAACTGGGGACTTGGACCACAGGCTTTAAGCAACTGAGATCGGTTTCTACGATTTATAATGTTTAATAATAAATACTTGATATAACATGTTTAACAATAATAATAAAAATAACAATAATATAATATTTAATTACGGTCAACATTCTACTTATAATAGACTCTTTTATATTTTAAGATTAAATTTTAATTTAATTATAGACATTACGGTCTATGTGGAGTTGTGGACGTAACAGATCTACCCTTTACTATTAGTCTCTGGTGGGAATTGTGTGAAGGAACTAAGGAAGTGACTGCACAACAGCTTAATATGAAATACTAATTACATACTAATAATAATAATAATAAATAAATGTGTTTCTTTGTGTTATCAAATCACAATTTTTAGTAGGTAGCACAGAACTAAAGGACTTTTCCATATCTTTTAATATCCTAATATTTCTTTTGCCTATAATTCCACCATGGTCGCTGCCCACATTAAAGCAGCTACTCATTTTCCTCACGAGGTATGATGGACCCCGAACAGCCAAGAAAAAAATAAACAGAGCAGAAAAAAATCATGCCCCGCTGGGGATCGAACCCAGGTCACCGTGCGTGCAATGCCTACCAACTCACGTGCGTGCAATGCTTTAGCTCATTTTACCGGTCCTGGTGTTCCAGTCGTAGAAAATGATTCATCGTAATTCAGTCGAACCTTGATAAAACAGGAGTTTGTTTTAAAGTAAAAACCAGGATAAAACAGGGCTTGTTTCAAGCAGAAAACCTGGATACACAGGACTTTTGTAAGAGAAACCTGATAAAACAGGACTTTTGTAAGCAGGAAACCTGGATTAAAACAGGAACTTTTGCACAGTACGAAACTTGGATAAAAGAACTTTTGATAGCAGGAAACTCTGATATCGGCCTTTGTAAGCAGGAAACCTGTATTACAGGACTTTTGTGAGCAGAAAACCTGGATATATTGGGGAAAAAAACTTTTTAAACATGTACATAATCTTCAAGCAGGAATATACTGTCGATCTCTTGAGTTCACGTATATCCAGGTTCGACTGTATAAACAGAAAAGTGAGAAGTTATCCAATATTTATGTTTATAAAAGGGGAGAGCATTCCCAGTGTAGATCGTGTGGAAGTGAAAGCACTGGCAGAGTCTGTAGAGTCATGACCAGAGATATAGACGGGTGAAGTGGATCGTGATCCAGGAGTGATGGGATCGATTCCCGGTGAATACAAAGCATATTAGTAGTGTCAAGCCCTACCCCCATGCCGACCTCAAGTAGGCTTGGGAGGCAAAGGAAAGAAGAAGAAGGTAGGTGGTCAAGGCGACGGTCTAGTAATCCAGAGTAACCACCAGGCGAGGTTAATGCCAAAGCAATTTTCTACCACCTAACCCACAAACTCAAATTAATGAGGAAAAATTCATGCACTGGGTGGTATTCGAACCAACGGATCCCCTGAATTGGGACTAGCGCGTTAACCACCAGATTATACTTACGAGACAGTGTGAGAGGTCCACCATTTTCCCATTGTTGTCGGGACACCAGAGAAGATCATCATCGATGAAGGAGATAACTTCGTTTCCATTGGTGCTGGAAGTTGGGACCATCTTACCACCTCCCCCACAATTCACGAACTCCAGGTTGACTTTTGGTTGCTATCAGTGTGTTTTCAACAGCGACCTGAGGGGACAAGAGGAGCGATGTGAGACGAGAAGAAAGTTGTAAAAGTTTAAGTTACCACCGACCTCCTTATCGATCAAGGGGGGGAGGGAGGAGGGGTTAAAAAAGAAAACAGAAAACTCAGTCCTATTGTTATGTGGTCACATACCTTAATCACTTACTCAAATAGATGAGTTGATGCCAGTTTTCCAACGAATTTAATAATATTATTTGTAACACTACCCATCATAACCAAAAGGATTTTCATATTACGAAATAAAAATGTGTATCTCAAGAAAACTTTTGAATTGATACCGATGAGGCTAGATTAAAACTTTGACTGACGTTGGAAGGAATTTGATAAAATCTATTGGCCACTATGTGTTAAAGGTTGAAATGACGGAGAACGAATTCAAACATTATTAGAGCGTACGATTAACTCAGATGTATGATACACGATTGTCATGCGGAAGGTCCCGGGTTCGATCCTCAGAGCCGACAAAATTGTACTCAAAATTTGGTTACAGAGGGTACGGTTACAAAAGTTTGTAACCTTACCCTCAAATTTTGTAACCTTATTTTTGTTTGTAAGGGATACCTTCCGGTACGCTTGTGTTGATCCAGTACCTAATTGGAAAGTATTGTGTCACTTCTCGCACATCAGAGGGGAGGCATACTTCGGGATGGGCAGGCTACAACACAGCCCACAAGCGTCTACAGTAACTCCTGTTTCATCACGAAATAAAAAAGGCTGTGAAAAACTCATCTAAGAAAAGGATGGGGAAAAAAAAAATAGAAATAGAACGATTTGTTTTAACAGAATTATAGGACTTACAATTTTATTTATTGGTTTATGCTTACCGACCTCAGAGCTTGATCGATGATGCGGCGGACTTGTAACCTGGAGGTCGGTTTCCCTGTTTCAGCGTAGTTTTGGTAAAGCGAGTTTCAGTAGTTGTGATATCACGAAAGTGATTAACACAAATATGATAACTTGACTTTTAACTAACTTCATTTTCTTGTTTGTGAGTGTGTGTGTCAATGAGAGGGAACGGATCATATTTCTAAACCTCGTGACGTAATTGAAGAATAAGTCTGACCGTTTTGCACCTGTGTTAAACTGTGAGTAATATACAGTCATGATCTGATGTACAATGTATAAATCACTTGAATAATTATGTATAATTGGCAGAACTTCTCATTTTCTTGTTTTATTGATCTACTGAAATCGCCTCACTCGGGGAATGATGAACAGATACTTTAAAATACATTACAATCCACGCACACACACAAAATGTGTGTGTGTGTAAAATACATTACGGTTTATCCTGCAAGAATGAGACTTAAGCCCGAATTATGAAACAGGATTAGTTAATCTTGGTGGACACTATCCCTTAACTTTCACCTTGACAACAACTGTAGAGGTCATATCTAAGCCGAGCTTTGTGGCTATACACATATTACCACTGTGGCATAGTGGAGCTGTAGTTAGCCTTGGTGGAGGAAAATCTTGTTTTAAAATACCTATCGGTCAGCTGATAAAATCTAAGGGTCAGCTTAGATTTACTAATCCTGTTTCATAATACTGCCCTTCAGAGTCCCTTTACAAGCCTTGTCAGGCTAAAAGACAAAAACACAAGTCATTGGCACCCTCAACAGGGCTGGCTAACGGTCGGGATCTCACTAAGTGCAACATTTTGTTTCTCAACTTCTCATTATTTTTTGTTACCTATCCTCAGGAAACGTAGGAGATCCTAGAACCGTGTGATACATTACTCCAGGATGACTGACCAAAACATTGTTTCGCGACGCTTTGCAAAACTTTAAACATTTAAAGTTCTAAGGAAAAGCTGCGAAACGTTTCAAAATGCAAAACTGTTGTTATAGTGAGACTTTCTAGTGTTGGCCGTCTCTGAATAAGGTAGATAATTCTAAAAATGTATAAAAAATATTTGAAAAAAAAATCAGTTTTTTTAGTTATCATATTTGTGCCAACCAACCTCGTATCACAACTACTCAAACTAGCTTTATTAAATCCACGCTGAATCCGGGACTTAAACCACCGACCTCCAGGTTACAAGTCCGCCACCTTATCGATCAAGCTACTGAGGTCGGTAAAAAAACTAACATTACAGACAAAGTTACCTGAAGATTTTCCGATGTTTTCGAAACTTGAGACCTAAAGGTTACAAGTCCGCCGCCTTATCAATCAAGCTACTGAGGTCGGTAAAAAAAAAACTAACATTACAGACAAAGTTACCTGAAGATTTTCCGATGTTTTCGAAACTTGATCCAATGCATTAACATTAACGAGGCTTTATGTTTGAACTGGTTCTGAAAACAAAAAAGAAGAATGTCAAATTAGTTTAATATCAACGATTAAATTTATATCCACATTTTAAATTCCTTAGTATCAAAGTGCATAACTATTTTAAACAACAATACACCCACAACCACTCATGACATAGAAGAAACACAGAACATTTCTTTTTTATTTATTATTTATTTACACTTTATTGATAGGACATATTATATACAACACAAATAATTACAAATTAGAATACAATAACATAGAAAAAAAAAAAAATAATAAATAAATAAACAAATATATACATAATATATATATTGGGCTTCCAAAAAGGTTAACACCCATCAATCCTTCCACCATCATGACAACTATCATGGACACAGAAAGTAAGTAATTTTAGCAGCGTGATTTTCAGCCACATTGTTGTTAAAACTTCTAGCTCTAAAATTAAGACCAGAAGACCAGCCACTCACAACTAGGAAATTCAATGGTTAGAGTGGGCACCCACAAGGCACTGGTTACTACAAGTGCACTGGCAGTCAAGTGGATAACGCGCTAGTCTGGTAATCCAGGTAGCGAAGAGATCCGTTGGTTCGAATCCCACACAGTGCATTGAATTTGACATTGACGTTGCTTGAATTCGCAGTGACAGAACGAGAACTGGTGTATTCAACGTGATAACAACGCTGACTACGTTGGTTTATAATCATCCAGTTGGCAATGACAGACGAAGATTTCAACGAGCCATTTCCTACTCCGTTACTCTCGATGAATTTTGACCTCTTAGTCCTCTCACTTTGAAAATATAATAAAAAATTCACTCAGCTTTCGCTGAGTCAGTAAGAAAAATGTTTTCCATATTTTATAATTAAAAAAATATAGGAAGTTGAATATTGATGCGTTATAGGTATCAAACATGTTGACTTATGTCAAGGTTAAGGAAGTAAAGTATGAAAGTCCGAATTTCTCCACACAATAATAATAACACTCTTTAGTGGAAGGTAACCACCAGGCGAGGTTAATGCTCAGAGCAATTTCTACCACCTAACCCTCAGAGTCTTAATTATTAATGTAGTCACAAACTCAAATTGAGGAAAAATTCATGCACTGGGTGGGATTCGAACTAACGGATCCCTACGCTACCTGAATCACCAAACTAGCGCGTTAACCATTTGACTACTAGTGCACAATACATCAAATCAATGATATTTATTATAATGTATATAGGTACGTTAGGTAGTTAAATATAATGTGAATATGATCATCAAATTAATGATATTATATATTTATTTATTTACCGAAGGCATCTTTTCCAGTATTTTATCATTGATTCGATTTGGAATAATTAAATTAATAAGAATAGATAACAGAAGAGAATGCACATTTTTTATTATTATTTTCTGTAATTGCATGTACCAATACAATAGAATAGAATACCAATATGTACCATGTTTAAAATATAGCTGTAGCTTTTGATACGAGATATAACTTATTTGTTATTAAGTTCATATTAGAAATCCAAAGTAATGTTAGGTATATGTAATATTTTATATAAAACTAGATTCTTTAAATTTAAAGAATCCTAGTTTTATATAAAATTTAATGAATTTAAATTTAAAGAATCCTAGTTTTATATAAAATAGTACATAATATATACCTAACGAGATATAACAATATTGTATTACCTATATGTTAATCATACTTGTACTTCAAAACAAATGGTTTATAGAAAACAAACACTGTGCAAAGAAAAAAGAAGTAGTACACATTTACCTCACCCATCCTAAGTTGGGCTAGAAAAGCCAATCTCAAGTGATTATTAAACATATCGAGCGGTTTGTGTGTCAGGTGATCCATGTACAAAACTGGAATCTGTGAGATCGGATTTACAGGATCTATTAATTCAGTACACAATTTTTTCCATTTTTATGATCTTTGTAGGTACTCCAAATAAATGTCTAATATTAGAAATTGGAAGTATTGTGTTCGTTTTTGTAAAAAAAATAATATTTTTTTTTTTTAATTTCAATTTTTCTTTCAAATTTCTGGACGTTTCATAACCTCCTCAGCAAAATTGAAAACTTTTGTAGATACAATTGGTTCAGTGAAAAATCTCTCATTCTATTAGCGGTAGTAAAATTTCAAAATTATGTTTGCCATTCACGAGGAAGTATTGTGTCCATAATTGGCAGAGTATTTTTTTTATGTTCAGATCACGACCATCTAGCATAATGCTACTAAAACTGCTGCCGGAATTATTAAGAAAATATAAGTCCCTTGTTGAACTGTGCGAGTATGAATTCCTTCTAATTTAATATTCCAGAAAATTCTGTGCACCCTGATACTCGAACCCACAACCTCTGTACCCAGAGCCATTGTCAAGTCAACTGCACCCGGGCGGTTGTCGGAATGATAGAGCCTGCCTGTTTGACCATGGATAAAAAGTTCAAAGTGTTGACCTTGAATTTTATCTATCAGTCGGAAGTGAAAGAAATTTTTCGCAAAAACAACAGAAAGCTAACAACAAATTGCACTGACCTATTGCAAATTATGGAAAAGAAATGCGCTGATTAATTAAAACGAGATGCACTCCCAACTCCCATCTAGTAGAAATTGGACCCCGGAGAGATCGGTTTTAAAGTTCAAGGTCAAATATATTATGAACATACAGTAGAACTTCTCACTTTTCTATTTGACTAATTGACTGATGTAGTTCTAGAGTGCTAGGATTGTGTCATACAGGGTTGATCAAGGGAAAAGGGAAATTTTTTGATGTAAATATGTAAATAGCCCAATTTGTACAATTAAATTTACATATTTTAACCTAAATACATAAAACACAGTAAAATTGTACAAAATCAGATGGGTATCTGAGGCCTTTTTTGGAATCCTTTTCATGCTTAGGCTAAAAGTTTGAATAAAAAAAGAACGTATTTGCAGAATCAAATTGACATTTTATCTACAAAATATGTACTATCAGTTAAAAGAGTACGTATGTCTAAATGTGTTTACACATTGTCTGTGTGGCCATCTATTATGATGAGTGCGTGATTATGTGAATAGCCGTAAACTTTTGGTAGATTTTTTGGAAAATATTTTAGTCTGAATCTGTATTTTTTTATTTATTTTCTTATCCGGTGAAATTCCCACTATAACAAAGGCACTCTAATAGATTCAAGTTAACAATAAGTATAATAATAATAATAATATTGTGTACCATGTACTCAACATGATACCCAACACATGATCGTTAAATGCATCAGATGCATGTTATGTGCATTATGTAGGTACTTATTGATAAAAAAATTGCATAATGTAACATGTAAAAAGTAATTAATAAATTTTATTAAATAATAAAATTATTTAATTTTCAGGGCAGTTAACATCAGGGGAATGTAATAGGCATTGGTGATGTAGTGATCCAGTGGTTAGTGTCTATGATGGTTGTGTCATGGTGGTGGAAGGATAAATGGGGTATTAACCCCCCTGGAATGTTCTGGGCTCCTTATTATTATTATTATTAGTATTTAACTCTTTATAGCTCAACTACATGATACATTCAATAAAATAAGACATGAAAAAAAGGAAAGAAAAAGAAAGAACACAATAGAATATGTAGTGAACCAAGGGGCGAGGTTAAAGCCTGTGGCTTTCTCCTTCCATGTCCTGTGTGTGTAATGTTGTTTAAAATACTAAGAATTTTGTTTCATTTGTATGCCTAAAATGTGTACACAAATTACTTCACTAAAAGTCTACATGAATTAATTCGTACTGAAAGTTTAATAGCTAGACGACTAGTAAAGTGGTTAGTAACAAGGTATATATCATAAATTTTAATTTTTTGTGATTTAATTCATTTTTTCTTATTTATGAAAATAAATATAAAAAATTCTATTTTTTACTTTTTCAGCTTTTTTTTTAAAAAATATCTTAATCCACGAATCTCCAAAGCAATCTGGTTGGTTCATTTGAACGACATAACCAATCAGAGAGCATTGTTTGACGGTTGAAAAGGAGATTTGGGGATGATGAGAGTGAGTGTGCTACCTGGAGTGAGGTCCTGTAGTCCGTTCCAGAAATACTCTCCACTCTCAAAATCCCCGAATCTCCGTTTCAACCGTCACACAACGCACTCTGATTGGTTATTGCGTTCAAATTAACCAATCAGTGTGCGTTGTGTGACATTTAAAAGGGAGATTTGGGAATTATGAGAGAGGAGAGTGTTTCTGGAACGGGCTATTGGTGCCCAATTGGTCTGCATAGTCAGTGCATTGGGTGCGCAAATCGAACATATGGGTAAAGTCTTGCTAGATGATTTTTTTTTTTTTTTGGAATCCTTTTGAATGTAAGTGAAAACATCTTATGTAGGTATATGTACACATAAAAATAAACAATATAAGCTATTCGTAGTATTCTAAATCTATTCTAAAAATCTTAATGTTTTTTTTTCTCAGTTTTCTCGTATTCAATTTGTCCTCCCTTTCCCTACACACATGATAGTGTTGTAGTGCTTTACTGGCTAAAGTAGGAAATGTTGTACCATTGAATCAGCAGGTATATCTTGCACCATTTTATTTTAACAAAAGAATAACAAAAGAATAAATAATAATAAAAAAAAACAAAAAAAAAAAACTCATTTTAAGAAGGTCCCGGGTTGAAATCACATCAGAGCCGACAAAAAGATTGTATTCAAAATTTGGTTACATTTGTTTGTGAGAGATACCTTCCGGTCCGTTCGTGTTGACTCAGTACCTACATGGGAAGTAGAATAGAATAGAATAGATACCTTGTTTATACTGCCGAGGTAAGACTGAAAAGTCCCTTTACTCCAGCAGTCAAACAGGTCTTATATATTTTATGGGATAAATATTTTACATATTAATAACATATAAAAAAAACCATGTTTATTTTTAAAAAAGCTGAAAAGGTAAAAGTAAAGGTAAAAGTAAAATAAAATAAAGTTCAGGTATGCTCTGATATTCATGTACATCTAGTACAACTTCTCACTTTTCTGTTTATACTGATTGTATTATATCTCACCTATCAGAGGGGAGGAATAATACCTTAAAAGTCTTAATGACTATACGTATAAGTAGTGCTTTATTTAGACTGTCAGCGCAAGACAGGTAGTCCCATTATGCCAACAGTTTTCAACAACACACCTCAAGTGTCTACAGTAGCTGCTGTTCCTTGGCTATCATCATCATCATCATCATAGGGTGGCGTCATCGTGAACGATGGTATCCAGACAATGGAGGAATGACTCAGCACTTCTACCACTGTCTTTACAAGGAGGCTAATAATTGACAAGGCCCCCCAGAACCAAGGCAATGCTGGTATATTCCCTGTTTATAGTCCCCCAGCCAGACTGCTGGTCTCCTCTCTGTTTGTAGTCCCCCAGCCAGACTGTTGGTCTCCTCCCTGTTTAAAGTCCCCCAGCCAGACTACTGGTCTCCTCCCTGTTTATTGTCCCCAAGCCAGACTGTTGGTCTACTTCCTCATATAATAAAAAAAGCTTTTAACAGTGAACTTTGGACTTCAATCACAGACCTCAGGTTACTAAGGTCGGTTCAACTAAAGAGTGAGTAGTTATAAAATAATTCAGAGTCCGCATTAGTCAAAATGTAAAAGTGCGAAGACAACCTAGACCAAACTAAAATAGTCTTTTAGAACAGGGGTCGGCAAGTAATATCGAGCTGGATCCGGATGAACACAAGAAAAATCCTCGCGGTCCGGATTCAAAAATCTCGATGAAGTCCCTTTACCACAGCCTTTATTTTAATCATCCGGACCGCGGTCCGTTTATTGCCGACTGCTGGTCTAGAATCTAGACTGGGTACTCGAATCGCCAACCTCTAGAATACTCTAGATTTTCAAAATTACAAGCTTTACCAATAGAGGACATCACCTCAGCAGATCTACATGAATGACATCACCTCAGCAGATCCTACTGCTCACCTTACACTATTTGCAGATGACACTACAATTCTAATCTGTGGTTCTGATGAGGCTGATGTCATGCATAGGGCGGAGGCAGTGATGACCAACATCCAGAACTGGTTCCGCCAAAACAAGCTACACCTGAATGAGGGTAAAACTTCCTTTATGTATTTCAATTCCTCCTCTTCTACTCCTCCCCCTCCTATCCAAGCTAATAACCTCCTAATTCCACATTTTCCTGAATCTAAATTCCTTGGTCTGACTGTTGATAATAAGCTAAAATGGAAAACACACATAGAGCTTCTCCAGCCTAAGCTCGCTTCTTCTATTTTTGCTATTGGATCAGTCAGACGAAATGTTGATTACAGTGCTGCTCTCCTTTCCTATTTCTCCTATTTCCATAGCGTGATGAGCTACGCCATAATCTTCTGGGGTTTCTCTCATCACGCTAAACCTATCCTTATTCTACAGAAGAGGGCAGTGAGAACCATATTTGGACTTGGTTGGAGGGTTTCCTGCAAACCTGTCTTTAGGGAGCAGGGAATCCTAACATTCTATGCTCAGGTTATTCTGGACTCTTGTGTCTTGATACACAAGTTATCTCCAAGCCTCCTCAAGCACAGTAATGTGCACAACTACAATACGAGGAATAGGGATAAATTTGTAACAAGTAAAGTTATGGACAAATAATTCTTGAAAGAGGGCATAACACTATTCAACAAAATTCCTCCGTCCATAAAAGAACTTCAAAACATCATGCTATTCAAAAATGCCCTCAAAGAACATTTACTTGTGCTAGCTCCTTATTCATTTGAGGAGTTTCCAGGATAGCCTGAGATAAGTCCACCCTCTTCTGTCCTTGCTGTCATCATCATTATAATTTTCATTAAAATAATCATCATCATCATCATCACCACCACTACTACCACCACCATTACCACCAGCACCACCATCATCATGACCACCCCCCTCATCATCATCATCACCACCACCGTCATTATTCTATCCTCCTCCTCCCCTACCTATTCTTCTAATTCTATAATATATTATGCATGCACCTATTATTATTTCTATATATACATATTATATTTATATTTAATTTTAAGTACCCTTGACGTTGTACACATACAATATATAATGTATAATTTGTACAAAAAAATATAATAAATAAATAAAATAAATAAATAGGAGCTATAGAGGTCGGTAAAAATAAGCCATAATATAAAAATGTCAAAATGAGAAGTTCTAAATAATCTAGTTTCACTCTCAGACAGAGCCTGATCCCACCATACTAAAATTTAAACGTTGAAAAAAAAGTTAAACAGGGAGAAGACCAGTGTCCCGCTAGAGGACTATAAACAGAGGACAGACTGGCCAACCCTCACAAGCCAGGCTAGCTTGCAGTTTCCTAAGGGTTTAATGGCTTATAAAAAAAAGTCCAAGTCCTCATGATGGTTGATCGCACATAGAAATATGTGGTTCAGGACGAGCCAACTTTGAAATAAGTTGGCTGGAGACCATCACTCACCCCTCCAGCGGTAGCCAAGCTAGCTACAACAACAACAACAACAACAACAACAACAACAACAACAACAACAACCATACTAAAATCATGACCAATCTCTAGTTTACAATCACCAACCTCTAGGTTTACCAACGAACAAAGAAGGTTGGTACTAATAAACCATAATATAAATTCGTCAAAATGATAAGTTCTGAACTGACCTATAATTTTCTGGACTGGATACTCAAATCATTCGAATCCCCAATCTCTAGACTTAAGGTCGGTCCACTATAACATTCGAGCTGTTCAGGTGGGTCCAACTAAACCATAAGATAATCTAATTCATGATCGATAAGACAGAAAACTTGTAACCTGGAGGTCGGTGGTTCAAGTCCGGGATTCAGCGTAGATTTAGTTAGTATCATATTTACTGCTGAAATATGACAACTTTTAAAACTTAAAAAAAAATTTGCACTAAAAATTTAGCACTGCACTTGATCAAGTTTTGTTCTATAGAATTGTAAATATTCCAGTGTAAAATAAAACATATAAACATATCAGTACAATGAAAAATTTTATAATTGTAATTGTAATGGTCTTAATGTAAATAAAAGTTGATAGAATTTGTATGATAATACATAAATGTCAAAGTAAAAAAGTGAGAAGTTCAATCTAGTTCCTCAGACACAGATCACCCTGAGCAGCGTTCAACACGTTGTTCGCACTCTCGACTTATGGATCCAGGAAAAGCTACGTAGATGACATAGTCTTGCGAGCACTCCGCTCATGATGACCTTGTCTGTGCAACAGGCCCGCGAGTGACCCAGGGTCGTGCGACTAGGCAAGGTCTAGGTGTGACCTTACTCTGTTTCCCACTTGGCGTTGTGCGATGTCATGGCCACACAGGATAGTGAGCGACCCTCGACAAGACCAAGATCAAAGTCAATGCCAATGTCGAAGCTAGCGATACCATCTTCGGGTAGCCGGGGTATACAGTACTAGAATGTACTACTCATTCTAAACGATGTTACACTATGCTACAGTCAAACCTAGATATAAGTGAATTGGATATAAGAGGACAATTTTCAGGTCAAATTTAATATTAATTATAATACTCTTTAGTTGAAGGGTTACCTTCCACCAGGCGAGGTTAATGCTCAAAGCATTTGCTAGCAACTAACCCTCAGAGTCTTATTATTATGTGGTCACAAACTCAAATGAATGAGGAAAAATTCATGCACTGGGTGGGATTCGAACCATCGGATCCCTAAGCTACCTGGATTACCAGACTAGCGCGTTAACCACTTGACTACCAGTGCATATTACGTCTCTAGAAAGGAAAATAACCAACTTATATGAGAAAAAATGGTAGTCGGAGAGGGGTATACAGTACTACTACTCATTCTAATGTTACACTATGCTACAGTCAAACCTAGATATAAGTGAATTGGATATAAGAGCACAATTTTCAGGTCAAATTCACGTCTATCTATATCAGGGAAAATAACCAACTTATTGAGAAAACTGGAAGAGAAGAAGAATAATATTTATTTTTATACAAATTAATATTCATGCTGCCCACCATATGGTGGGTTGCTAAAAATCACAGCATAACAAAAAAAAAGAGAATAATTTTCAGGTCAAATGCACGTCTCTGTAAGGGAAAATAACCTATTTATAGGAGAATCCTGGATATAAGAGAAAAAAATTGGTTCCTTGAGTTCTCCTATATCCATGTTTGACTGTATAAGAGAACTCAAAGGACCACATTTTTTATCTTATCAGTATATCACCAGAAACAGAAAAGTCCACAGATAAACAGAAAACCTAATATAAACTGAAAAGTTATATCGAGAAGTTTCTCTTATATCTCCCTTGGCTTTATCCCATATTAGCTTATGTTGCTTTTGGCATTGTTCAACCTCATGGTTGAGGTTGGTAGGGTTGAGCACGTTTTTTATGGCTGGATGCCCTTCCTAACGCCAACGATTCTATTTGGTTTTAACGGCCTGATCTGGGAATCGTACCAGCTACCCACATTAACCTCACCCAGCCTGGGTAAGGCCGGAAATACCAGCCTCACGTGTTTGGAGGAAATAGAATTTTCTTCGAAACAGATCTCTGGACTACGGGCAGTAATCACAACCATTACGCAAGGAGGCTGAGAGGTTTCTCTTATAAAGAGATTATTTTCCCCTATGGAGGAGTAAATTGGACCTGGAAATTGTTCTCATGTATGGAGGTTTAAATTGTTCTCATGTATGGAGGTTTCTCTTATATCCGATAAAAGATCCAGGTTGGACTGTACAAGTGTACAACTGATTCTAATCAAGCTACACAGTAGGTATATACATGTAATACATAGGAGTATGTACAGATACATTGTATATACTACTCATTCTACACAGTGTTTCCTCTAACTATTTGGAAAAACAAGAATGCAAAAATATTTTCTATCTTCAAATAAATAAAGAGGTGCTTTGTTAACTGTTGGCATAATGGGACTATCTGTCTTGCGCTGACTGTCTAAATAAAGCACTATACTAAACTTATACTCATCATAGTTCTTATTAATTGATAAACAATTAATAAGAACTATGAGTAATATTTGTATTTAAACTATGAGTAATATTTTCTTAAAGAGTTAAACAAACCAATAATTAACTAAAGAGTTAAACAAACCAATATTTAACTAAAGAGTTAAATATTGGCAGCAGGTGTAAATGAAGTAGATCATCTGTTGATGTAGGACAGACTGTTGGCAATAAGGGATTAGCTCTCTTGCGCTGACAGCCTAATCAAATCTCGACTTAGGTATACTGTTAATTCGTATACAGTGAAACCTGGATATGAGAGAAACCTGGATACATAAGAGACAGATTTTCCAGTCAAATTTACTTCTCTATGAAGTAAAATAAATTCTTTATGAGAGAAAACTGCATCTATAAGAGACAGATTTCCAAGTCAAATTTACTTCTCTATAAAGTAAAATAAACTCTTTATAAGAGAAACCTGGATAAATAAGAGACAAATTTCCCAGTCAAATTTACTTCTCTATAAAGTAGAATAAACTCTTTATAAGAGAAACCTGGATACAAGAGAAAAAAAATCCAGTCCCTCGAATTCTCTTATATCCAGGTTCCACTGTACAATTTTTTTGTGTTAAACACAATGTGATATCACAACAACTCGAACTTGCTTCTCTTGAATCTCTGCTGAAATTGGGGCTCGTACCACCTCAAGAATAAAATTACTGAGGTCAATATAAATAAAGTTAATAAAGCATAATATACTAGGTATGCTATTCTATTGTGATTGGTACTGATTCTTAACAATGTTACTATGTATATAAATTGTATATATGTAATTATGTATGTACATGTGTATACTCTAATAACCTTGTGGTGAGTCAATGTCAGTGCCAAACATAATTATACCAATAAACCATCTTCGGGAGGACCTAGAGGGCAATGTTAACAATGTTAGAACTACTTCTTAAAGTTTAGCCTCCAGTATCGACCTTACTATAGCTCGATCGTTAAGACCAAAATTGTAAAATAGGGTTAACAAAGAGGATAAGAGTAGATGTTGTCGGAGATATTTCGTATGGAACCCTATGGTTTATAGAAACTTCTTGGTGGAAATGACTTTCCAGCAATCACAGCGCAAAATTAGCAAAATGCGAAATATTTCAATGTGAAGTTTTTATTTAAGATTTTAAATTCAAATTTCTTGGTGGAAATGACTTTCCACCAATCACAGGGCAAAATTAGCACATTACAAAATATTTCGGATAAGAGATGGTCTTTCTGTCCCGGTAGCTCAGTGGTAAAGGCGGCACTCTGTGAATCCAGAGTTCCCAGAGGTCGTGGGTTCGAAACACAGCCGGGACATGACAAGTTATCCTCCTATTTGGGATTTTTACCACATTATAATATGTCTTGGTACTGCTGGAAAAATGGGACTTTAGTAGTCTTAATCGGGCAGTATAAATAAGGCGATTTTGTTATTTTTATTTCTTTCGCTTTTTCCCCTGTCCATTAATTGGACCCTAACATGCTTTTTATATTCCTTATCACAAAGAAAAGAAAGTCACCCAAAAAAAATTTACTTCAATATCTGTGTACCGTGCACTGGTGGGCAGCATCGAACTCCACCGAAAACTCCACCGAAAGAGGGACGGGCTCAAAGTGTCTCATACGAACTTCCCCTTTTTTTATTATACCTACTCCACCGATTTTGAATTAGGTAAAAAGAAGAAAACATGGATTTTATGATTCGGAGACACACAGTATATATTATATTTAATTCTAACAGTAATGTCAGCACTATACTATATTCTTGAGGCATGGCCTTCTATGTATTTTACCTAACCCTACTATATTCTTGAGGCATGGCCTTCTATGTATTTTACCTAACCCTACTATATTCTTGAGGCATGGCCTTCTATGTATTTTACCTAACCCTACTATATTCTTGAGGCATGGCCTTCTATGTATTTTACCTAACCCTACTATATTCTTGAGGCATGGCCTTCTATGTATTATCCCTAACCCTACTATATTCTTGAGGCATGGCCTTCTATGTATTTTACCTAACCCTACTATATTCTTGAGGCATGGCCTTCTATGTATTATCCCTAACCCTACTATATTCTTGAGGCATGGCCTTCTATGTATTTTACCTAACCCTACTATATTCTTGAGGCATGGCCTTCTTAGTATTTATTAAAGTATATAAGCTCCAATCTATGCATGAGAATGAATGAACTAAAGTAAAAAAAACCTTATATGGGGTGTAGAAAAGTACAAATCGGTGGAGTTCGTATTGGAACCTTTTTTGAAATCGGTGGAGTGCGACATGCGAAAATGTTCATTTAGGTGGAGTTCGAGTATGCAAAGGTCAATTAGGTGGAGTTCGTAATCGCCCGCACTGGTAGTCAAGTTAGTCTGGTAATCCAGGTAGCGCAGGGATCCGTTGGTTCGAATCCCACCCAATGCATGAATTTTTCCTCATTAATTTGAGTTTGTCACCACATAATAATAAGACTCTGAGGGTTAGGTGGTAGAAAATGCTTTAAGCATTATCTTCGCCTGGTGGTTACATTACACTCAAGACTGTTATTATTATAACAGTACATCGCAGAGAAAATCTGGTTACACTGCTCAATAAAGCTTATTAGTACGAATCCACTATTAACTCAAATTTGAGAATAATGTCACATATCTTTTTTGCACTACCCATAGAGATGTTCCCTATCTAATTGTTATTTGTAATTTATTTGCATTAATAATTGTACGTAATAGGTACTAAGGGGATGCAGTCCTCTTGTTGGAATCACCTGATGTGATTACAATTACCTATCTAGCCTCACCGACCGCACCCGAGTTACGGCTCGAGGCATGGCCTTATATTTATTTTTCTAACCCTACTCTACACAATGAGGCATTGCCGTACATTGTTTCGGGCCTGAACTCATCGCCACTGACCTCACCTATAACTACCCTCGATTGTGGGTACAAAACAGTTGATTGACAAGAAACAGAACGCGTAGGATATAATATGGTGCCAGCAAAGTATTAATCTTTTCATTGCATGTTGATTCCGCACCTTTTAAAATATGCATTACAAATTTTCTAATGGTGCCACACTGATCAATATAATAATAAGATCGCCTTATTTAATCTGCCCGATTAGGACTACTCACTTACTCAATCCCTTTATTCCTGCAGTAAGTCCAATACGTATTATTATGTGGACAAATCTCAAATAGGAGGATAACTTGTCATGTCCCGGATGGGTTTGAACCTTCAAAATATGATGGCATCTAGTACAACATCTCACTTTTCTGTTTTGACTCAATGATTTTTTATACTGCCTCAAATGTACTTATCCCTTGTGGGTATCCCTACTCTACACAATGAGGCATTGCTGTACATTGTTTCGGGCCGGACCTCGGCTCCACTGATCCCTTATATCCAGCAGTTGTTTGGTGCCATTATTATGTGGAAAGTTATCAAGGGTTGGGTGGAAGAGATTGCGATAGGCAATAACCCCGTCCTTTATTTAGGACATCTGTATATATTTTATCTACTAAATATGTTGTTTATCTTTTTCTTGTTTATATTGTTCTTAATTTTTATCATTACTTGTTTGACCGTATAATACATATATGACCTATTAATAAAGAATTCAATAATATAGGAAAAATTCATGCATCGGGTGGGATCTGAACTCAGTAACCCCCGAACTACTTGGATTACCAGACTAATGCTCTAACCATTCGACCACGAATCAGAATAAAAGAACTTTTTTTTATATTGGGACTTATAGGTCCTTTTTATCAAGCTGTAAATTTTTTAACTGTGGGATTGGGACTTATAGGTCCCTTGTATCAAGCCGTTGTTTTGGTGCCATTGTTAATTACTCGTGTAATATGGTCAATATAATCAAAATTTAGAATAATTTTGAAAAATGGATGTATCGACTAGAATTCGAACCCGCAAATCCTCAGCTGATTTACCAGGCTAGTGCTCTTACAATTCGACCACCAAACTGAAACGAACCATATTATAACAGGAATCACAACAGCTGGGTGGTATCTCCGCCAAAGATAGTCCCTCGCAATCCAGAGGGATGCAACGTCAATGTTAGGAAATCTCCTAGTTCATGAGGATTTACATCTAATTAATAAATCGGAGGAAAAGGATGCTGCCCATGAATATGATAGACTGGTGTTTAAACCACGCCACCACCAACACATGGAAGCAGTGTTGCAATATACATAATATAATTTATACCTATGTATATTTTTTTACTTCATTTTTATTGTAAAATGATTAATATGTATGTATATGTATATTTTTAGTGATACGTACTAGATAGTAGATAGAGCAGTGTATATTAAAAGTATTATAACATTAAAAATAACATAATTATGTACTTTTTAAAATTCATTGGTAAGACACCCCGGCCCCATATTCCATGTTGAAACTATGTATATAGCTTTTACATATGTATACAATATACATATAGGAACAATACGGGTGACCGGATTGTGAGGACCAATGTCAAGGACTGAACAGTTTGAACAATGTTCAGGAGGCCAAGGCTCTCCCCAGGCTATGTAACCAATTTGGTAAGGTACCCCCAATTGTCCTCAATGAATTAATTGAAATCCGCGGGTTTTATAACCCATTTGGTAAGGTACCCCCAATTGTTCTAGTGAAGTAATTGAATCATGAAATTAGCTGGCCATTAGCCATTTGATTGTGTAAAAAGTTATACGTGAAGTTAAGTTATCTGTTTTTTTCCATATTGTTAACATACAAAAGTACAATAAACAATAAAAATATTAAATAAAAAATAGATCATAAATATTATGTATCTATCATATATGTATCAATCTAATAAGTTCAAGTATTTGTAACAATAACAAGTTGCGTTTGAACATGATTTAAAAAAATCTATGGCGATCACAATCGTGATAGCACAACAATTCAAACTCTGCGCTTTACTAAATATTTGCTGAACCCGGGACTTGAACCACCGACCTCCAGTTTACGAGTCCGCCACCTTATCGATGAAGCTACTCAGGTCGGTTTGTACGTTAAGTTCTAGATTAAATTTCTCCATGTTGTTATGACACTTATAAATAAGCCAATGCGGGATTTCTTTTTCAATAAGGCCAGGAACAATTGTGAAGCCTTAAGGCGGCCGACTTGTATCCTGGGGGTCAGTGGTTCGAATCCCACTGTCCCAATCTTCAGGAAACTGATTCCTCGGTTAAGGGCTGAATTATAAAAAAGTTATCATATTTGCGTTAATCACTTTCGTGATTTCACAACTACTCAAACTCGCTTTACTAAATCTACGCTGAAACCGGGACTTGAACTGCCGACCTCCAGGTGACAATTCCGCCGCCTTATCGATCAAGCTACTGTGGTCGGTTATAAAACAGGATTACAACAAATGTAAGACCAAAAACAGATAATACCTCCTCAAAAATAACTATGATAAGTACATGTCGTGTTTAAGTATGAAATAAATTCGAGGTCAAAACAAGCTGGATTTCAATGAATGGTTGAAACTTGAAATTTTGAGAAGGAAAAAAAATAAAAACAAAATTATCGTCAGTTACCTGAGAAGCTTAAACTTGATTAGATAACGAAGCTAACTCTTCCACACACAAAGGGCCCAATGTGGCTGAGGTGTATGGGCAACCCAAACCTATAAGACGGCTATATGAAATGAAATGAAATCGTCAGTTACCAGAAACTTAAAACGTCATCCTTAAAATAGCAAGTTTTTGTGCTTAAGGGCCGAAGTATAAAACAGTATTACAACAAAGATAAGGGCAGAGAGTCCCTCAAGTCAGAGTTTCAACCAATCACAATGCACTTGAGTGACGGTGTGGATTATTTATTTTATTTGTACATCATTTCATTGCAATGTTTCTGATAACAATAAAATAATAAAAATATCAGTACTTAAAACGAATCGAATAATAATATTATGATCATGCACTTATATCATCAATTCATCACACCAAGGGAACCAATGTTTTGAACGGTTCCGGGATCATATGTTTAGGGGGAGAGGTGGATTTCAGTGGGGAAGATGCTTTGTTGTCCGCATCTCAGTACTGACACACTGTTCACTAGGGTAAAATCTAGAGTTTGTCTACAGATTTTACCACCTCTCCTTAAAAAAAAGAAAGGTACCAAGGGAGCCAAGCACCTTTAAAAAAAACACAATACTTCCGATTTCTAATATTAGAAATTTATCGGAAGTAATAATGTATAATAATAATAATAATACCAATACACTGAAAGTAAGTCAAGGGTGCAATTTATAGACAAAATGAACCAACCTACACAAATTCAAGACAGAACTTACTGATTCCCATTTAAAAGAATACCAAAAATCTAGAACTAAGTTCACAGTGGTACAACAAAAATGTATATTAGTTTGAAGCACCTACACAAATTCAAGACAGAACTTACTGATTCCCATTTAAAAGAATACCAAAAATCTAGAATAAAGTTCACAGTGGTATAACAAAAATGTCTATTAGTTTGAAGTACCTACACAAATTCAAAACAGAACTTACTGATTTTCATTTAAAATAATACCAAAAATCTAGAATTTAGTTCACAGTGGTATAACAAAAATGTCTCTTAGTTTAGACTTGAGTACACTTTATTAACTACTGTCATGAACTCATGACAGACATGATTGTATTGTATGATTTTATTTGTGGTGAAGCACAAGGCATCTTCACAATTTTTGTGGGTAGCGCAGCATTACTAAGAGCCTCCTTCACTTTTCGAATTCTCTTACATAAATTTCTCCTAGAAGCCCTTCAAATCTTCGGAAAAGTACCTTTGTATATTAATAATATCGCCTTATTTATACTGCCCGATAAAGACTATAAAAGTCCTATTATTCCAGCAGTAAGCCCAAGACATATTATTATGTGGTAAAAATCCCAAATGGGAGGATAACTTGTCATGTACCGGCTGGGTTTCGAACCCGCGACCTCTGGATTCACAGAGTGCCTGTTTAACTTGAGCTTAACCGGACAGGACATAAAATGGTTTAAAAACAGAGAAGGACATTGAGAATTTATTGTTTCTTTATTTAAAAAATTTATAATAACTATTAAAACAAAAAAGCTATCCCCCAACTTGGTACGGTTAAACATAAAGGGTAATTATCTTCACTTTTTCTACGAATGTAATTAGTACTCTGAACAATGTCAAGCATACAAAAGGATGTTAATGCAAGAAAAAGAAACGAAGAAAAAAAACCAACAACCACCGAGGACTTGGTGTGCCGCACGACCGAGAGCCTGTATTGGTTATTTCCCTGAGAGTCGCTAACCAGTATGATAGGTATGTAATGTATATTTGTATAATGTGTTGCGAGTTATTAGAGTCCATAGATTTTTTTTTTTTAATTTTAAAGGACAAGGTCTTAGCCTTGTCCCAGACGTTGAGTATTCACTCAATGAGTGACTAATATCCGCAAGGTCTTTCTTCAGCAGTCAGCGCCGTTATTGTGTGCCTTGTACATAGATTACATACGTAGGTACATAGATTACATACACGAGAGCATACATTACATATACATAGGGTTCTCATAATGTGACCGTGCTGAGTTGATAGGAAATCGTTGTACTCAGCATCATGTCAACTGTCAACAAATCAAACTGTGTGGTGTGGTGTGTGTGTGTGTGTGTGTGTGTGTGTGTGTGTGTGTGTGTGTGTGTGTGCAGTGTGTTTGTGTGTGCATGCATGAGTTGTTTAAGTGTGTTGTAGAGTGTGTTTGTGTGTGTGGTGTTGGTTGATTAGTAATAACTGGAAGCACCTTTATAAAACCATTATTACAACTGAAATCGGGTAATATGTTTCTTGCTTATTATAGACCATGGGCGTAGCCAGGGGGGGGGCAGCTGCCCCCCCCCCCCCCCCTAGAAAATTCCAGGTAGATGCAACACTAGGTTTTATTGATTTCCCTATCAGCTGCCCCCCGCATCTGGCTACCCCCTATGTTATAGACTAAAAAAAGCAAACAAAGAAAAAATCAAAAGGCCATCTATTAACCAAATGGTCATTGTTTAACCCAACCAAACTAGACATTAAATAATTTACAAACTTTATTAATTAAACTGCTCTGATGTTTAGATCAGTTACATAAACCTACCCGGACCTCATAGCTTGATCGCTAAGGGGCTGACTTGTAACCGGATTCGGTGGTTCAAGTCCCAAGTTCAGCAAAAATTTAGTTAAGCGAGTAGTATAGTTGTGATAATCACGAAAGTGATTAACACAAATATGGAAACTTTAAAAACAACTTATTCCAAAAAAGGTTTTGATATTTAAAATCAAAATAAGGTAATGTTATAATGAATGATTTCCTTGTGGTGAAGCACAAGGTCCACAATATTGGTATGGATTGTTGCGTTGCATAATTTTACATTATTTTCTTAATACTCTAGTAACGCTGTCACTGGTCTAGTAACGTAAACCCCGGACATCCAAACTACAGAGCAGAATTTTTTCTTCCCAGTTCGGATTCGAACCCAAATCACCAGGTTAGTGCGCGACCATTGTGACCACTCTTTAAAATCAAAATAAATATACATAGCTCAATAATAATAATGATAATAACAAGGTTAATGCTCAAAGCATTTTCTACCACCAAACCCTCAGAGTCTTATTATTATGTGGTCACAAACTCAAATCAATGAGAAAAAATTCTCTAGCCCAAAATTGGAGTATGCTCTGTGTAAATAGCTTAGGGCAGCGGTTCCCAACCTTTTTAGCTTGGGGCCCAATAATATTTTTAAAACAATTTTGCGGCCCACCCCGATACTTATTTTGCACTATTTTAATATTATTTCTTGAGTTTCGGCCAGCATACGCGCCCAGTAGCGAGCTGCCCGCGGCCCACCGGTTGGACCGCTGGCTTAGGGAATTCAGGCCCGAAACGATGTACGGCAATGCCTCTTTGTGTGTAAGTATAGGGTTAGGAAAAATAAAGGGCCATGCCTCCGGCCATAACTCGGGTGCAGCCAGCATATTTATGCAAATGCAACTCCGCTACAACATACGAATAAAATACACCACTCTTGAGAGTCATAGTCAACAAACACTTTTTCTCACCTTATCAATATCTAATCAACCTATCTTATAACAAAGTAATACATACCTAAGTATACCTATAAGGGTACTATGTACATACAAGACATCTATATACATAGCTATGAAAACTTACATACTTTATACTACTCAATCTACACTACACACTATTAGACTTAGGATACATGAAAAGAAAACCCTATAGTTAATATTACGTACACAACTACACACTGAAAACTCTAACTTGCACGTACGTACAGAATAATAATACTCTTTAGTGGAAGGTAACCAGCAGGCGAGGTTAATGCTCAAAACATTTTCTACCACCTAAACCTCGAGTCTTATTATTATGTGGTCACAAACTCAAATTAATGAGGAAAAATTTCCATGCACTGGGTGGGATTCAAACCAACGGATCCCTCCTACCTGAATTACTAAACCAACGCGTTAACCACATGACTATCTTTATACATAAATCAATGCCAATGCGACATTTTACTTGAGTGAAAATTGCTAGAAGCCAAGTCTTTGATAAGTAGGTAAATATTTCAGGAAGTTGTGTAAAAAAAATGTTTCTCTTCAGAACCAAAACAAGTTCATGTTATAAAACATTTGAAAAAAGAGACAATCTAGATTCTAGACCAAGAAAACAAGAAATAAGATATTTTTCCTAGATTATTTAATTTTATCAGATTTTTTTCTATTTTTATTCTAATTATCTGTGTCTTAATTTCCGTGTTCAACTTTTACATGTTGTGATGTTCCATAAAAGAGTGAATTTTACATTTATTACCACTATTTTACACTATTTCTTAGTAGGGTCCTAACATAATCAGACCTACTCTAACATCAATCATTGTCCATTTATGTAGAGTATTGTAGAAGCGTGTGTTGAACATCTACACTAAACTGTCCCGGTGGCTCAGTGGTAAAGGCGGCACTCTGTGAATCCAGAGATTACAGAGGTCGCGGGTTCGAAACCCAGCCGGGACAAGACAAGTTATCCTCCCATTTGGAATTTTTATCATATAATAATATGTCTTGGGCTTACTACTGGAATAATGGGACTTAATAGTCCTAATCGGGCAGTATAAATAAGGCGAAATTATTATTATTATAAACGGGTGTAGATTTGTAGAATAATATTGTAGATGTTCTAGAAAAGACGGAAAGTGTTAGGTGCCTAGTACTCCTAGTAGATTTGTATAAGTATACACTATACAGGGTGGTCCCGAAACATAGGGACAATGACACATTGGACCATTTCCAACATTAAATATTCCAATAAATATAGCTCAATCTCACGTGGTTTCTAAGATAACCACCATTCTGTAGTTCTTTTTTTTTTTAAGATAAAAAAAAACAGAGGTACCCTTACTTTCAGTGCAATTACTTTATTATTGTTTTACCAAGAGTTGTGTAGAATTATAAGTTTTTCCTGAGAACCTGTATAAATTTCAACTTTATTCTACTAATCATCTAAATAAATGGTTTCAATTTTCACAATCCAAACTAAATTTAAGATTTACAATCATCACTGCCAAAAGTTAATAAAAATTCTATATATTTGAGAACTTCTCGACCGTGTGACACATCTTGTATACAGGGTGAGCATAAAGTCCCACCCCACCCCCCGTATCTCGAGAATGGCTGAAAATACAAGAAAACGCAAAAACCCGTAAGCCTTAATTTTCAGGGGGATTAATTTTCAGCCAAAAATTTTTTGCCTACACGGCCCCAGTCAGGCTGGGCATGGACCAACTTTAAAATCTTTAATAGAATGTTATGTCTTGTGGCATATTTTTTTAAAGGTCTCATAAAGAGAAGTTCATTACAAAAAATTTCAGTGGGCTACGACTTACCGTTCTAGAGATACAGGGTCGAACGTCCGGCGTAATATCCATATATTTTGACCTATAACTCGATAACCGTAAATTATAGGAAAATGAAATTTGCTGATAATAACTCCTTATGACAAGCCCTGTCGAAAAAGGTATAACTCGACATACTCTGTTGATATTAGTTTCTGGTCGGTTTCGTCAGCCAGCCGGACGAACAGTCCGAAAATTTTTAACGAAAAAACAAATCAAGCTTTAACTTGTTCGAAAGTCCTTGTCATAAGGAGTTATTATCAACGAATTTAATTTTTCTGGAATTTACGGTCAACGAGTTATAGGTCAAAATATATGGATATTACACAGGACGTCCGACCCTGTATCTCAAAAACGGTAAGTCGTAGCTCACTGAAATTTGTTGTAATGAAATTATCTCTATGAGACCTTTAAAACAATATGCCACAAGACATACTATTATATTTAAGATTTTAAAGTTGGTCCATGCCCAGCCTGACTGGGGTCCTGTAGGCAATTTTTTTTTGGCTAAAAATTAATCCTCCCAAAAATTAAGGAATACGGGTTTTTGCGTTTTCTTGTATTCTCAGCCATTCTCGAGATACGGGGGGTGGGGTGAGACTTTATGCTCACCCTGTATAAGAGACTTATGCGGAATTTGGTGGTTGCAGTTTTGAGGTCTGGAGACAAAAAAATCGGTTCGGAGAAAAAATTGGAGAAAATTAAGTGCAAAGATAGACCTTTTCATTGTAAAATTTAATTCAGAAGCTAAACTAGAGATTATGAATAAATGTACATTCATTGAAAATTATATTTAAAATAATCAACAAATGCATAAGGATTTACATTTGTGTTCGGTCTTTATTAAAGACATTATTTAAATCATTATCAAAACTAGAGATTATTATAGACGCTGAAATTGTACACTACGGTCAGATTCAAGCACTTGCAAAACCACGAGACAAAATTTTGAAAGAGAGAATGCCAAAGCAAATTCAACAGAACTCCGAAGCGTCTGGACCAAATGTCTTCCAACTGGGTAGAGCCGGAAATGCCAGCCTCACATGTACGGAGGGAACAGAATTTTCTGTGTGAAAAATCTGCTCCGACTGGGGATCGAACTCAGGATCGCTGGACTACGGGCAGTAGTCACAACCGTTACGCCACGGAGGCTGACTCTAATCTCTAATAAAATCTCTAATCAAAGGGTTGGGTGGAAGAGATTGCCACAGGCAATAACCTCGCCCTTTAGGTAGGACATTAAATTCATTCTCTTTTTTTTTTCTTGTATCTTAGCCTAATCTTATTGTTTTTATTTATAATTTCATTCTATTTTACTGTAAATATTTTTGTTCTACCTAATAAAGCTTAGTAAAAAATCTGGCTCTAAGAGATACTCTAATCCACTCTAATGTGAAATGCTCGTGAGTTTCTCTTATACATCCGTGGAAATGTCCCTTTACTCCAGCAGTCAATGTGGAATGTGGTTGTTGTGTATTTTTTTATGGCAATGGAGTTAGGTGCTTCAAGGCTGCCGCTGTTGTTGTGTTAGCTAGATTGATTCACAACCCCTAGTGTTATACATCTCTCACGAGTGTAAATGTGGGCAGGTTTAGTGTTTACCAACTTGATTTGTTCATATAATATGCACAGATTGCTGGCATGGCTAACAAACTAATGTTCCAGCAAATAAAATGAAATAATCAAGAAATATGTTTCCTTGTGCTAATAAATAAATCTAGATAAATTTCATAGATGATAAATAATTATTATTTATAATAATATATGAATTTATTAATATTTATTCCTTTAAAGTAGTGTATAAGACATAAGTAGTGCTTTATTTAGACTGTCAGCGCCAGTTAAATAAACATTACATAACAATTTTAGTGTATAGTACAGAATAAGAGGACGAAAAGTCCTGCAGTTCTGTGAGAAATTTCTTAGTTTCTATGGAAAGCTCCATGTAATTATTAATATGAAAATAATACACATACATCGGTAACAAACTGACAATGATAACGGGCAGCTCCAGGGCCAAAGTGTACCTGAAGCAACGGATTTTCCTCGCTATTCAACGAGGAAATGCAACATCGATTTTGGTCCTAGTGGGAAATTTTTGGAAGAGATATTTTTTATTGACTAATAAAATATATTACATGTTTGAAAAAAAAAAAAAAAATAATACACATACTAAACTTATTTCTACTGCCTAATTAGGAATATTAAGTCCCATCATTCTAACAGTTTTTTTGGTGCCATTACCTACTATCTGGCCAAGTCACAAATAGGTATATGTGAAGAAAAATGCGTGCATTGCGTGGGATACTCCGGCGGACTTGTAACCAGGAGGTCGGTGGTTCGAGTCCCAAGTTTGGTGGAATTTGGCGGTGTAGGCTTGAGTAATTTGTGACAATACATCACGAAAGTGATTAACACAGATATGATAGCTTACATTAGTAGTATCAGTATGTGCTTTAAAACAAGCTATTCCAGAAAACACCCGAGTCACTGGCGACAACTGTCAAGTAGCCAGATTAGTCCAGATAGATTAGTCCAGATGACAACGAATCTTCTTCTTCTTCTTCTTCTTCTTTTACTCTGTCTTATCCCGCTCAAGCAGGGTCGACGTTGTTCAACCTCATGGTTGAGGTTGATTGGTTTTGGCACATTTTTTACGGCTGGATGCCCTTCCTAACGCCAACGATTCTATTTGATTTAACGTCCTAGATTAGGACGGGGGTTTTACCCTCCATTCGCTGGGAATCGTACCAGCTACCCACATTAACCTCACCCAGCCTGGGTAGGGCCGGAAATGCCAGCCTCACGTGTTTGGATAGAACAGAATTTTCTTCGAAAAGTCTGCCCCAGCCGGGAGTTGAACTCGGGAACTCTGGACTACGGGCAGTAGTCACAACCATTACGCCACGGAGGCTGTCCCAGATGACAACGAATCCTAGTCTCATATTATGAATTTATAATTTGCTACATATTTTTTTTTTTTTACTAATACGAGTAGGTACCAAAATATGAAACAGGATTAAAGCTAAGATAAATCTTGTCTCTTAAATCGGACTAAAGTGCACTATGATTGGTTGAAACTCTGAGGGCCTGTTTCATATTATACTTCCGATAAATTTCTAATATTAGAAGTCGGAAGCATTGTGTTCGTTTTTGTAAAAAGAATATTTGTTTGCTCCGATTTCAATTTTCACGACGTTTCATAACTTCCTGAGGAGCTTTGTTTTTGTATCTGTCTGTTTTTTATTGATCTTGTAGAATTTATTCTGTAGAAGTCTGGCTGCAGAGGGACTATAAACAGGGAGTAGACCAGCATTGGTTTGATTCTGGGGGCCCTTGTCAATTATTAGCCTCCTTGTAAAGACAGCGGTAGAAGTGCTGAGTCATTCCTCCACTGTCTGGCTACCATCGTTCACGATGACGCCACCCTATGATGATGATGATGATAGCCAAGGAACAGTTATACTGTAGACAATACTAGACATACTTGAGGTATGTGTTGTTGAAAACTGTTGGCAAAATGGGACTACCTGACTACCTATGTTGATGATGAGAATTTATTGGATAATATGGGATAAAGGCAAAGAAGATCTACAACATATGTACATTGTGATGTTCATTTTACTCGAATGTTGAGAAAACGGTTCGGTTTGGAGAACGTAACAGGGAGAAAGAGTTGTAGCACGGAAGAGGAGAACATCATTATACTATCCGAGTACTTTCACAAGCGCTGAGAGTGAAAGCAGTAATGTAACGCAGCCAGTCGATTGGACCTAACTTGCCAACGTGATATTTATATGCTGTTTCTATGCGCGTCGGTCGTGTTGTATAATACTGTGCAAAATCTAGCTTATCCTTCGGTTTTATAATACAGTGGAACCTGCATATAATAGAACCCAAGGGACAGAGCTAAAATTCTATTATGAAGAGGTTTCTAATACAGCCAGTTCTCTCTTACACATAAACAGGTGACGCAGGGACCAGAGATTTTCTCTATTATAAAGATAGAAACCTCTTTCTGCATATAATAGAACCCTGCATATAATACAGTGGAACCTGCATATAATAGAACCCAAGGGACAGAGCTAAAATTCTATTATGAAGAGGTTTCTAATACAGCCAGTTCTCTCTTACACATAAACAGGTGACGCAGGGACCAGAGATTTTCTCTATTATAAAGATAGAAACCTCTTTCTGCATATAATAGAACCCTGCATATAATAGAACCCAAGGGACAGAGCTATTTTATTATGAAGAGTTTCTAATATAGCCAGTTCTCTATTACATGTTAATGTGTAATAGAGAACTGGCTATATTAGAAACTGGCTACACATAAACAGGTGACGCAGGGACCAGAGATTGTCTCTATTATAAAGATAGAAACCTCTTTCTGCATATAATAGAACCCTGCATATAATACAGTGGAACCTGCATATAATAGAACCCAAGGGACAGAGCTAAAATTCTATTATGATTAAGAGGTTTCTAATATAGCCAGTTCTCTATTACACATTAAGGTGACGCAGGGACCTGAGATTTGTTCTATTAAGAGGTTTCTAATATAGTCAGTTCTCTATTACACATAAACAAGTGTGACGCAGGGACCTGAGATTTTCTCTATTATAAAGAGGTTTCTAATATGGCCAGTTCTCTATTACACATAAACAGGTGACGCAGGGACCTGAGATTTTCTCTATTATAAAGAGGTTTCTAATATAGCCAGTTCTCTATTACACATAAACAGGTGACGCAGGGACCTGAGATTTTCTCTATTATAAAGAGGTTTCTAATACAGCCAGTTCTCTATTACACATAAACAGGTGACGCAGGGACCTGAGATTTTCTCTATTATAAAGAGGTTTCTAATATAGCCAGTTCTCTATTACACATAAACAGGTGACGCAGGGACCTGAGATTTTCTCTATTATAAACAGTTTCCTATTATATCCGAGTGCTTATATCCAGGTTCTGTACCTACATACCTAGTGAGTTCTCTATTACAAATAAACAGGTGACGCAGGGACCAGAGATTTTCTCTATTATAAAGAGGTTTCTAATATGGCCAGTTCTCTATTACACATAAACAGGTGACGCAGGGACCTGAGATTTTCTCTATTATAAAGAGTTTTCTTATGTGACCAGTTCTCTATTACACAGAAACAAGTGACGCAGGGACCAGAGATTTTCTCTATTATAAAGAGGTTTCTAATATAGCCAGTTCTCTATTACACATAAACAAGTGACGCAGGGACCTGAGATTTTCTCTATTATAAAGAGGTTTCTATTATATCCGAGTGCATTATATCCAGGTTCTGTACCTACATACCTAGCCAGTTCTCTATTACACATAAACAGGTGACTCAGGGACCAGAGATTTTCTCTATTATAAAGAGGTTTCTAATATAGCCAGTTCTCTATTACACAGAAACAAGTGACGCAGGGACCAGAGATTTTCTCTATTATAAAGAGGTTTCTAATATATCCGAGTGCATTATATCCAGGTTCTGTACCTACATACCTAGCCAGTTCTCTATTACACATAAACAGGTGACTCAGGGACCAGAGATTTTCTCTATTATAAAGAGGTTTCTAATATAGCCAGTTCTCTATTACACATAAACAAGTGACGCAGGGACCTGAGATTTTCTCTATTATAAAGAGGTTTCTATTATATCCGAGTGCATTATATCCAGGTTCTGTACCTACATACCTAGCCAGTTCTCTATTACACATAAACAGGTGACTCAGGGACCAGAGATTTTCTCTATTATAAAGAGGTTTCTAATATAGCCAGTTCTCTATTACACATAAACAGGTGACGCAGGGACCTGAGATTTTCTCTATTATAAAGAGTTTTCTACTATTTCCAAGTCCATTATATCCAAGTTCGACTGTACAGTACAACTCGAAATAATAATAATAACACTCTTTGGTGGAAGGTAACTAACAGACGAGGTTGCAGCATTTTCTACCACCTAACCCTGAGAGTTTTATTATTATGTGGTCACAGACTCAAATTATTGAGGAAAAATACATGCACTGGGTGGGATTAGAACCAACGGATCCCTATGGTACCTGGATTACCAGACTAGCGCGTTAATCACTCGACTAACAGGGTACACGTATGACGTATCTGTCCCTTCAATTTCTAGTTAGCGGGATTCTCCTGTAATAATAGACCCTCTAGGGCAGTGGTTCCCAACTGGTGGGTCGCGACCCACTGGTGGGTCGCGAGAAGGTTTCAAGTGGGTCGCCAGAAGGCTTCATGGGTCTTCGCATGGTCTTAGTTCTTAGGTAGAAAAAATTCAAAAGTTTTCTGATTCGTAAAAATGTTAAATAAAAATCCCATGGCGCTCTTTATTGACGAAAAAAAAATTGTGTACAAAATGTACCCTTAGACTTTCGAGGGGTTAATTATTATAATATGAATCAGCAGTGCACAGCATCAGACACGTGCCATACACCTTGCTATGACAAGAAATCATTGTATCATTGAGTAAAAATATACAACCTCAAATCAATGAGCTTGTGAAGGCCAGTCAGCCAAATGTGTCCCATTGAAAGACTCCACCAGCCTACTTTTTTAAAATTATTTTACGTTATTTACTTTTTTAAGGGCGGGAATCAAACCCGCAACTTCGGGGTTCAAAGTCAGGAGTGCTACCTCTGAGCCACCAGCCCACTTTTTTTTCCTAATTTTGTTAATTAATTGAATGTTTAACAATTAATAAATTTTTATTGTTTGCTTCTTAATAAAATGATTAATTATTTGTTGTTTTTTTCTCAAAACTAATACCTTTTAGAATTTTAGATTAAGAAAGATTGAAAAAAGCAACTGCGAAAGAGGAAGGGGTGAATACACATTTGGTGGGTCGCGGGTCTCAGAAATTTAAAAAAGTGGGTCGCAGTGGAAGTTGAGTTGGGAACCACTGCTCTAGGGGAAGGTAACCACCAGGCGAGGTTAATGCTTAAAGCACTTTCCACCACCTAACGCTGTGAGTGCTATTATTACGTGGTCGTATTATACTCAAATTAGTGAGGAAAATTTCGAACATTGGGTGGGTTTCGAACCAACGGATCCCTACACTACCTGGATTACCAGACTAGCGCCTTAACCACTCGACTACAAATGTACGGTTTTCAAACAATTCAGTGCTCATACTTCCCCACCTTCGTGGCTGCATAAGGTGGCGCGGCGGACTCGTAACCTGGAGGTCGGTGGTTCGATTCCCTACTATGGCAAATATTTATTAAAGACTGGCCTCAGTAGCATGATTGTTAAGGAGGCAGAATCGTAACCGGGAGTCGGTAGTTCGAGTCCTGGTTTCAGCGTAGATTTAGTAAAGCGAGTTTGAGTGATTGTGATGGTGATTAAAACAAATATGATAGCTTCATTTAGTACACTTTTGTGATTAACACTGAAAATTATGATGTAACACAAAATATAAATGAAATCAATCTCAGTAGTTGATTGGTTGGCGTAGTGACTTTCTCGTCAGGACTTGGGAGTTCGAATCTTGACCATTTTGAAAAATTGGTTTCTGTTGGGAAGTAGGAGTGCCACCAATAAGTGGTTTTTTTAAGTTTTTTAAAGTTATCATATTTGTGTTAATCGCACTTTCGTGTTAACGCAACTACTCAAACTCGCTTTGCTAAATCTACGCTGAAACCGCGACTTGAACCATCGACCTCCAGGTTACAAGTTACCGCCTTATCGATCAAGCCACTAATGTCGGTAGCACCAATAAGTGCTGTCAGGGATTGGCATATATCTGTACGCTCAAGGGACGTGCCTGGTGGTTACCTTCCACGAGGAGAGGTTAATGCTCAAAGCATTTTCTACCACCTTAACCCTCAGAGTCTTATTAATAATTATGTGGTCACAAACTCAAATATATGAGGAAAAATTCATGCACTGGGTGGGATTCGAACCAACGGATCCCTACGCCACCTCGATTACCAGACTAGCGCGTTAACCACTTGACTATCAGTGCACTTCTAGATTCTACAGTCATAATAACACGTAAAAAAAAATAGTGACAATTTTTTTGTTGTTATAAGTACTTTCACAAACACGGTGGTATTTTTTATTAGTATTAATTTTTTTACTATTTAAAAACCCTTAAAAACAATCTCGCCTCTAGTAGGTATGTATAATATCAGGTTAAAAATGTCAATATTAATTCTCAATGTCGACTAACCAGTTCCGCATTCGAATGCTTGCTCGTACAACAGACCCATCAACTGATGATGTGTCTAATGGAGTATTAAGGGTCACTTCATTATTCTGGACAACAGACCCAGTTGATGATTCGTCTAATGGAGAATTGAGGGTCACTTTATACAGTCTCTCTCTTTTCAAGCGTGAAAGCCAAATGCCTACAACCCAGGCTGGTGAGGTAAATGTGGGTAGCTGGTATTCCCAGCGATTGGAAAGTATATAGTCATGCTAATAATAATAATACTCTTTAGTGGAAGGCAGAATTTTCTACCACCTAACCCTTAGCCTTAGAGTCTTATTATTGTGTGGTCATATTCTCAAATAAATGAGGGAAAATTCATGAATTGGGTGGGATTCGAACCAACGGATTCCCTAAGCTACCTAGATTACTTACCAGACGAGCTTCTTAACCACTTGACTCCCAGTGCAAAGTATAACCTCTGTCCGGGACAACTCAGGATGTTAAAAACATTATACAATAATTGGACATGACGAGATCCTAGACACTGGATCTAGGCGTTCAATGCGTCCATAATGCCTAGGTCGGCCCCGCCATGCCTCGGGTCGGAAATCGGAAACAGACCAAACTGGTTGAAGTATTTTCGGGCGGTGTGTCATATTGTTATCATAATACGCCAGCCTCCGTGGCGTAATGGTTGTGACTACTGCCCGTAGTCCAGAGATCCCGAGTTCGATCCCCGGTTGGAGCAGAGTTTTCGAAAAAAAATTCTGTTCCCTCCAAACACGTGAGGCTGGCATTTCCAGCCCTACCCAGGCTGGTGAGGTTAATGTGGTTAGCTGGTACGATTCCCAGCGAATGGAGGGTAAAACCCCCGTCCTGTCTACCTCAAGTTAGGACGTTAAAACCATGCAATTAGAATCAATGGACATGAAAGGAGCCTAGACATTGGATCTGGGCGTCCATTTAATCCTCTCACCACCGTGATTTAGCTATCAATACCCATCTCACGGACACGGAATTATTATTATTATTATCATTATACGAGTGTTTATCAGTAAAAACTGAAAAGTTAGAAGTTGTATTAGATGTACATGTCACAATAAGTTATTCAGACTCATGGTAATATATTTTTACCGAACTTGGAACTCGAACCATCGATCTCCAGGTTACATGTCCGCCGCCTCATCCATCAAGCTACTCCATGAGGGTCGCATTGTTGCTTACAACAATGCAATAGGTAGGTTCTGGTACCTGGTACCTACATAATCCACAAAATCAAGATTACATAAATTTAAAAGTCAAAAAACAAAATTCCAAGGAGAAACTAGAGAAAATGCATTATTCAAATTTGTAAAATGGCCGCATTGAGAGCATTATGCTCTTTGCATCCATAGAAAAACTCTTAGCGTCCGTAATAATAATAATAATAATAATAAAGTTATGCATTGTTATAGCCTCCTTTCGATAGTCTGAAAAGTTAAAGTTATCATATTTGTGTTAATCACTTTCGTGATATCACAACTACTCAACCCGCTTTACTAAATCTACGCTGAAACCGGGACTTGAACCACCGACCTCCATCGACATTCCGCCGCCCTTTTAACATCAATAATAATAATAGTTTATTTATTATTTCCTTTATGAAGAAACATTATACAAAGGTACTTCTCCTAAGCTTGAAGGCTTCGACCAAGCTACTGAGGTCGGTTGCACGTCAGTCTGAAAAGTGTGAACTCGAAACAAAAATCAATCGAGTCACTCGGTTGGAATTCTCGCCGAGTTTCCCCGCTCCCCAGGCATGGCGGGTATACCCTGTACTTCATGAACAAGGCTATATCGGTGGCTAGGTGGCAAGGCTAGAGACCTAGTTAACTAATGTGGGACCAAGGTTAAGGCCACTTTGTATTTTTTTTTATTTTTTTAGTATGCGCTTTATTATTCTCGCTCGTTCGCGCATCGAAGTGGAGTTCACTGTTTTTGTTTCGCGATTTGCTCATTCCGCAATTTTCTTCAAAGAAGAAGATACCGATTTGGAATATTGAGAATTAATTCGAATGAATCGACCTCAGTAGCTTGATCGATAAGGCGGCGGACTTTAAATCTGATGGAGGTCGGTGGTTCAAGTCCCAGCCCCGTTGAGCAAAAAATTAGTAAAGAGAAATTTATTGTGAGATCACGATTGTGAATATCATCACAAATAGAGTATGATATAACTAACTTCAATTTCAATTGATTTGAATGAATTTGAAGTTTTCATGATTCGGAGATTACTTATGTCTACAGACAGATCTCGTTATAGTTAGTTATTTGTTATTATATTTGTGATAATCACTTTCGTGATATCACAACTACTGAAATTCGCTTTACAAATTAATACGACGCTGAAATCGGGACTTGGAACGCCGACCTCCAGGTCACAAGTCCGTCGCCTTATCCATCAAGCCATTGAGGGCGGTCAGATCTCATTATAGTTGGCAGTGTCAATTACATGTATGGTGTTTCCACTGGAAACCCTAGGAACGGTTCGAACCAACGGATCTCTAGGCTACCTGGATTACCAGACTACCGCGTTAACCACTTCACTACCAGTGCATGTAGACCACCAGTGAATTCATTAAATAGAAAAGCGTGGTTTCTTCTAACAAGAAAACAGGAAAGTTCAGATACCTATAACAGAATAAAAGGCCATACGGCCCAAATGGAAAGGCCCTAAAATCCAGTTCCATTGTTTGGGTATATTTGATTTGATTTGAATTCTACCATAACATATTAATATGGTATGGTAGAATTTTTTCCAATGAATGAAGAAAACTCTAACCATTGAGTGGGATCGAACCCTCGCAACGTGGATTACCAGACTAGCACTCTAATCACTTGCCTACCATTGTAAATATTATAGATATTGGATATTCAATACAATATTCCAGGTGGTCAAAGTGGTCAAAGTTAGGTGGTCAAAGTCTCAAATGAATGAGGAAAAATGTTGTTGTTGATTTTTTTAATAGCTCAGACTAAATTTAACAGCATCGATGGAAAAAAAGCAGATTTTCATGCGGAAATGATCGTCCACGAAAAGGACCAGATAACTTTCTCAGCTTTTCGTGGACAACTCATTTTGTTTTAAGAATCCATGCACACAAAAAAATTGAGTGAATAAAAAATCAAACCCATATTCCAAGTACTAAGCAACCTGTACTAAAAGACGCAAACACATAGTAGTTAAGCAATTTAATACCTCATAATAATTAAAATAAAAAAAATCTTTTTATTGCTACCTGTTCAAGATCAGGACTAAATGTCTTCTCATCCCAGCAGTTGTTTTGGTGTCATAATGTCATTATTAATCCTCAAAGCATTTTCTACCACCTAACCCTCAGAGTGATATTATTATTTAATATGGCACCATGTACCATTTTTCCTACATTCTAGATTCTACATAAATATCTGTATTGTCAAGTTGAAGACCTTATTTTTGCACTTTTTTGTCCAAAAAAGTCCGCTTAAATATCAGAGCAGAATCATATTTTATTTCAAAATAATTACAAATGCACTATATAAAACACAGATACGCATAGACATACAATTTTTTTTATCAAAATCGGGTGTGTGGTTCACGAGATATAAGCGTATTAGTAAAAAGTTAGTGGTCAAGCGCGTGGTCTCTAATCTCCAAGAACCGCTGGTGGGAAGTTGATGAAGCACCATCTACGATACCTCTCCAATATGTGTACAAAATTTCGTTAAAATCCGTTCAGTAGTTTCTGAGATTTGCGCGTTCCAAGGAATGTATTTAACAGACCAACAGACAGACACAAAACCAAAGTTGCTCAGGAGGTTATGAAACTTCCAGAAATACGAAAAATGTAATTGAAGCAAAAAAATATTTTTTTTTTTACAAAAACGAACACAATATTTCCGATTTCTAATATTAGAAATTAATCGGAAGTAAAATAAAGTGTAGATAAATAAATGAACGAATTTTATCCAAAATCATCCTTGTAATACCTTAAGTGCAGCATTAATTCACACAGTTTCAGTCTAGAGGCTACCTACTGCATTTATTGCGTGTGTCTTATGACATAAAACATGCAACGAATGCAACGTATAGGCAATTATAGACTAAAATAGACAATTATTTCGTAACAATGAAATTATACATAATAAAATCTCAGAAATCTCTATAAACAGTGTCCATAGTTATACACAACCCTTGGTAAAACGAATAAAAATCCAAATAATTTGAAAATATAAACAGAAAAGTGAGAAGTTTGCAGTGAATGAATATTAGATGCACAGTATTTTTTATCATATTTGTGTTAATTACTTTCGTGATATCACACTACTCCAACTTGTTTTACTAAATCTACGCTGAAACCGGGACTCGAACCACCGACCTCCAAGTTACAAGTCCATCGCCTTATCAATCAAGCTACTGAGGTCGGTGAAATGAATTGAATATAAAAACATTGTTTTCATCATTGAATTATTTTATCTGCTTAAGACTAGAGAGTTCCCTTACTTCAGAAATTGTTATGGTGCCATTTAAATGTGGTCAAAAAATCAAATTCTTATGACGATAATATTTTAGAATTGTATCCTTATTTCCGCACTGTCTTCTTAGAACAATAATAATATCACTTTTTAGTGAAAGGTAACCACCAGGCGAGGTTAATGCTCAAAGCATTTTCTACCACCTAACCCTCAGAGTCTTATTATTATGTGGTCACAAATTCAAATGAATGAGGAAAAATTTAAGCATTGGGTGGGATCGAACCAACGGATCCCTTCGCTACCTGTATTACCAGACTAGCGCCTTAACCAAACGACCATCAAAATTATTTTATACCCAGTCGGGATTTGAACTAGGGCCTCCTGTGTTCTGTCCCAGTATGACTGCCATATTACCCACTGAGACTCGAAGGTTACTTCCTACTTACTCATAGTATGTACCAGTGTACCTACATACATTATTTATACATGTAATGCATGTAGACATTATTTATACATGTAATTATGTACATAGAAATCTACATAAATTATATTGATTCTTCACGGGAGATACTTGTTCATGATCTTCTTCTTTGTCAAGAAGGTTGTAGTGATTCTTGAAAACTCTACGTTTTTCTTTTTGGTTAATAATAATATGGCTTGAGATTTATATCCGCCCCGTTTATTGTAATATCAATACTAATGTAAAATATACCTACAAATAATAATAATAATATATTTATACTGCCCGCTTAGGACTACTGAGTCCCATGATTCCAGCAGTAAGCCCAAGACGTAATATTAAGTGATCAAATTCCAAATGGGGAGAGTAATTGTTCTGTCCCGGCTGAGTTTTGAACCCGCGACCTCTGGATTACCAGTCGGACGCCTCGACCACTGAGCTACCAGGACATTAAATTTAGCGTCGCTTTCAATTATATGGTCACATACGAATACTCGAGCTTAACTGAGGCATTTCTCAAAATTCTATTTTCAGACTTTTTGTTCTACGAGTACCTTCGTACGATTACTTAAGACTTTTTATTACATCGTAACAAACATAATAAGTAGAATTAAGCATATTTAAATCGAACATTCTTATAAGAGGTAATGAATTTCTTCCATGTTTTTCTGTTATCAAAATACAAAGAAATTCACCGTGTTACTAGTTACTACACGCGTGTGTGCCATTTTAAGTTGTAAAACTTATTCACCGAACTCATCAGTAGCTCGATCCTTGAAGGAGCGGGCTCGTAACTTGGAAGTCGGTGGTTCGAGTCTCAGACTTGGATAGTTTTATGAAATTGAGTTTGAGTAATATTGTGGCATCACGTTTCTGATTTGAAAAGGATATACATAATTATAATTGTGTGACAATGTTATTGTGTCGTTTGGCAAACATCATTGCGATGTCAGTTAAATAAATATAAAATATATGGATTATGGATATTAAAACTGTACAATACCTACCTATCTAGATTTTTTTAAAGGTAAGTGTGCCACGGGACCGCTTTTGCATTACTTCAGGGCACTTTACTTTTACATCGATGCCATTCCGGAATCGGAACACTTAGGTCAGAAATTTCTGCTCCGGGCGGGATTCGAACCCGCAACCTCCGGGTCAGCAACCGATGCTCTTAACCAATGGGCGACGGAGGTCGGCACATCTAGATAGCCCAGGTACTCTTTTTATCCTTCCTGATTGGGATAAAAAAGTCCACTTACTCTCTACCGGTAAAAATATAAAACAGGATAAAAATTAATCTAAGCCAGACTGTCCCTCAAATCGGGCTTTAGTGTGCTGTGATTGGTTGAAACTCCGACTTGAGGGCACGTCTGGATTATCTTAAGTTTGATCCTGTTTAATAATTTGGTCTTGAGTCTTAACAAATATTAATTTATTAGTATTTTTTCAAACAATATTTTAAATAGAAAACATTAGTGTAAAGAGTAAAGACACATAAATAAGTACCTATGTATTCTGATCTATTACCTGCTGATGAGAGCAAATAAGCTCGAAACAGCTGTCCAGGAATGTTCTTATATTCATGTACATCTAGTACAACTTCTCACTTTTCTGTTTATACTATACTGATGTACTTGTACCTACTAGTAAAACTAAGTACCTAAATACAAAAAAGCAGACAATATCAAAATTGAAAGCTCCAAGTTCTCAAAAAAATTAAGAATGTTTATACAAGTGAAATTTATTTACATAAAAACCACACTATACAGTATACACCACACACAGGATATTGAAAGAGCCCAGAAAATTGCTTCTGGGTGTCCATTCCCCATCAATCCTTCCACCACCATGACACAAACATCATGGACACGGAAAGTAGAGTAAGTAATACATAATTACAAACTGTTATACCTAACATACTGAAAGCAAATACTTTGTATACACATGGTGTTTTTGTTATCTGGCAGATATAGTTTATATTTTGCTGACACTGGTGCTGACTGACCTCATTACAAATCATAATACATAATCAGCAAACCTTCAACAGAAGATAGCATAATACGTATCTTATAATATCTGTAAACATCTAGTACAACTTCTCACTTTTCTTTTTTGACCTATATTCATATCGTATCATAGTTAGAGCCAGTGATAGAAAAGTAAGGGCTGATAAAAGATGTAATACCACATGAGTATTTCAGATTGTACAAAGTACAGCTGGTTACTAATAGATCTTCAATTTTATTTTTTTGACCTATATGATTCTATATCGTATCATGGTTAGAACCAGTGGTAGGAGGGTTAGGGCTGATAAAAGATATAATACCACATGAATATCTCAGATTGTACAAAGTAAATCTGGTAGAACTTCTCACTTTTCTTTACTTTTTTGACCTCTATGATTCTATATCAGATCATGATTAGAAGTGTTAGAACAATAGAACCACTAGTAGCTAGTAGCAGGGTTAGGGCTGATAGAATATATTAACCTGAGTATCGTGTGATTTCAGATTGTACATCTGGTTACAAGTAGAACTACTCACTTTTCTGTTTGGTCTGACTGACTCACTGTGTGAAAACTTGACACTTGAAAGTGACAACCAATCACAGATAGAAATTCAATACTTTTCCTAGCACTTGTACTTTTTTACAAGTTACAGCAACATAAGCATTGCAATAGCAATACCAACCTCAGTAGCTTGATCGATAAGGCAGCAGACTTGTAACCTGGAGGTCGGTGGTTCAAGTCTGAAACCGGGACTCCAGGTTATATGTCCGCCGCCTAGTCGATCGAACTACTGGGGTGGCTCAGGTGGGTCTCCCTTCCATAATTTTCAAAATTATTCATTTTACACAACACAAAATACTGTGGCTAGGAGCTAGAACATTGAGGGCGAATTAATAGACAAAATCGAGAACTTAAGTCATAACTTAGCATTGGTTCTCCCCATTTAAAACAGTACACAAAGCTAGACTTAACACCACAGAGGTATTACAAAAACGTCTCTTGATTCTGCCTGAAGGAGACTTACTGTTTCCGCGTCAAAAAGTAGCGAACTCTAAATCTGGAGGTCGGTGATTCGAGTCCCAAGCACGGGAAATAAGAGTAAGGCTGGTTTGAGTGACATCACTCTTGTGATTAACACAAACATGGTAACCTGATACGAGATAGGCTAGCTGACGACACAGTGAGATGTATTATCAGTTGACACCAGATAAGTGCTGGTCGCTAATCATCAACGGAAAGAATTGAAAATCAGTTTCTGCTATCTGTGTAAACGATGCAAAAGATACCACAGGAGAATGAGATCACTGCGATAAAAGTCGCAAGAAACTAACTATCGAGAGTTTTAGTACAGTAAATCTGACGTATTTACTGGAAAAATTAGGCTTGAGTTTTGTGACCACATAATAATTAATTTAAGGCTCTGCGGGTTAGGTGGTAGAAAATGATTTGAGCATTAACTTCGCCTACTGGTTGCCTTCCACTAAAGAGTGTTATTATTATTATTAATATTGTTCTTTTTTATAGCGCGCATGAGAATTGAACTCTTCCCACTTTTCTGTTTTGACTTACTAACCACCGACAAAACCCAGTGGTTTTTTTTTGCCTTACTTGGAACTCGATACACCGACCTCCAGGTTACGACTACGCCGCCCTACGGATCAAGCTACAAGCTAAGGTCAGTTTATCGAGCATAACCACCCAGTATTTTAAACACAAAAGAATAATAATAATAAATTATAATATAGGGTGATTAGTTGGTTACTGATTACTATGATTTATCCTATAAAATATCTGTTTGACTTCTGGAGTAAAGGGACTTTTCAGTTTTACCTCGGCAGTATAAACAAGGTATATTATTGTATTCTATTCTATGATAGGTGTGATTACTTTGAAACAAGCCACTTGCTATGTGCTTGTATATCGAAACAACGCAATAGCAACAATAACAATGTGTTTCTTTGTGTTATTATATCACAATTTTAAGTGGGTAGCGCAGAATTATAGGACTTTTCCATATCTTTTAATAGCCTATAATATCTTATTTTTGTCTATAATTCCGCCACTGGTCGCTGCTCACATTAAAGCAGCTACTCATTTTTCGTCACGAGGTATGAGTGGACCCCGAACACCCAAGAACAGAGCAGAAAAATCCTGCCCCGCTGGGGATCGAACCCAGGACACCGTGCGTGCAATGCCTAGCGCGCTAACTCACTCGGCCACGGTGACTTCTAAAGAACGCAATATCTACGTTTTCAAAAAACGGCGAAACGTGTTTCTAAAGGGAAAAGCGGTGGAAACGCTTTCCACGAGTTTCAATTTTATCAAAAATTTCAGGGACGGACCTGACAAAATTAGCACTAGAGTGGTTCAAACACTTCACTTTTAGTTCTAGTGGGCGCGTAGATTCGTAGATTTTTTTATATAATAATAATACTAGTTTATATATTTATTTTCTTTATAAAGAAACATTTATACAAAGGTACTTCTCCTAAGCTTTGGAGGGCTTCTAAAAGTGAAAAAAAAAAAATCGGAAAGGGATTCGAATCGAAGACATGAATCCACGAATCTGAGAGGTATAGAAATGATTACCACATCGAACATTTTTTCCAATATTGACCTGATAAATTTTCTGGCATAATATTATTAAGATCTTCTAATACTGAAAAGAACTACACTTTAATTTTGCCTTATTTTTATTGCCTTACTGTCGGCTATGACTAAAAAGTGATACTTATTTCTCAAATGAATAATGTTAGGTAGGTAATTTTCTCATTTCTTTAAAAAATAAGAGCACAATAAATAGTACTCATTGTGTCAGGTGATAGAAATGGTTCAAACTTCTGGCTCAGGCAAGGGTCACATAATATCTACCGAAGTTTTTTTTTTTTTTCTTTTTTTTTTTCAATTATTACTTTGATATTATATGCTAACGTCCACAATTCAAAGGGATCTTAAAGATTCCAAAGTACAACAGGATGTAAAAAAAATTGAATGATCAACTTACCAATATTGTTCAGGCAGTAATAACTAAAATATCCAAAGAAATGAGAGAGCTGGGGCACACTAGAGATAATTATAAAACTAAAAACACCAATGAAAATGAACTTGATTTAATTACGCGGTAAACTTAAATTAAAATCAATTCTTAAAAATAGTTAAACTATGAAAAACAGAGCACAAATTTGAAGGAAACGCGAACATTATGACGAGAATTTCCAAACGCATGAACTGAGGAAAAATTAAAGAAAAGTAAAAATAAATGCAACTTAAAACTATTTACAAACTGAATAAGGTATTAAAATAAATAAATCACTGGATACTTAACGTACATGGAAAAATAGAAAAAATGTGTTCTTGAAATTTAAAATTTAGGATCACATGAAAAGCGGTATGTTAGGTTTAATTTTGAGAATCCAAAAGAGTTTTTTGAAAAATTTAAAATCCACTTGGTATTGGTGTAGGGGTGAAAACTATTTACAGAATATTAATTTTTACATTTTCGGTTTCCAGTTATTAATTTTAAAAGAAAAACTGTTTTTATTATTGACGCAACTGATGGAAAAAAAATCAATTATTTTTGAAAAGTCGCTTTCCGTTGCACTTGGAAATGTACATTCAGAGTACCTGGGTTATCAGATAAGAGAACAGATTATGGATGACTAATAATGGTTATTAAATAATTAAAGGTAACAAATTAAATAAATAATTATTACAGTAAAAAAAAGGATTACAAAATTTTAGTCGAAAAAAATTGGTAACTTTAAATTTATGGACACAGAAATCATTTTAAATCACAAACGGAATCCTTAAAAATAGTAAATAAATCGAGAAACTAGAAAGATTTTATCATGGTAACCGCGGATACACTACAAACCGTTGGCACTGACAGAGAGAATTCAAAATAGTATTGAGAAGTGTGTTTGGTGTGGATTCTCTACATGCACCGAGCGTACAAGTGATTAAAATTTAAAATACAGAGATAATCAGCAGAATATTAGTTCCATGATCGGGCGTTAGATCAGCGCTAGTGTTGATGCTGAAAAGCACTGATCTCACGTGATTTTTACTGATTCTGTAAAGAATTCTGATTTAAGAATTTTCCGATAAAGTTCTATTCCAACATACTATCATAAAGTGGCTGTATGGTATTATTTTTGGCCCACTGCCAATCTTCTAAAAAAAAAACTTTCTATCATAGTACCGAAATCAGTAGCATGATCGATAAGACAGTGGACTTGTAACCTGGAGGTCGGTGGTTCAAGTCGAAAGAATAATGAATCTGTACAAAGCTGGTTTGAGTAAATTGTGAATAGCATCACGAATATGATATTGATTATAGATAACAATCATGCTTTCGAAACCTTTTTGATTGCTGTCTTCATCTCATGCGGATCTGTGAACGGAGAGATTAACCCTTCTTCTCATTTTTTTTTTTTTTTTTAAATGCTTTTCCCTCTCCTATTTTCTCCTCAGCTAATAACTTAATTTTTCATGTTTTCTAATTTTTTATAATAGAATAGAAATGTTTTATTGTAATATTATGTAATTTTTTATAATTATAATAATTTTTCCTGTTTTTTTTTTTTTTGTATTTGTCATTAATTTGATGCAAATAAAGGTTCATTTATGTTATTTCCTTAGGGTTCAGTGCAGAAAAGTGAAAGTTCCTCGAAGAGTTGTTGTGACTCAGTGACTCAGAATACCATGAATACCGGAAACCCGGTTTGAAACAGCCTTTTCCGGATATTTTCCAAGGTTTTCGTCCGGAAAAGTGGATTTTCCCGTTTTTTTTTCTTCTTATTTTTGCCCAGGTGACAAACAGTTCAACAATTAATGTGTAAACACGTTGCTAGATTGAAGGAATTTTCTCTATCCAAAGGGCTTTTTTTAGGGCCGATTTTTTTTTTTTTTTTTAAGATGAGTTTTTCACAGCCTTTTTTATTCCATGGACATGAAACAACAACTACTGTAGACGCTTGTGGTCTGTGTTGTGGCTTGCCCATCCGTAGTATGTCTCACCTCTGATGGGCGAGAAGCGAGAGGTGACACAAAACTTCCTATTTAGGTGCTGGGTCAACACCTAAATTGGAAGTAAATAGAATTATAGAAAAAAAAATAGTTTATGTTGAACGTCCCTCAAGTCGGGCTATAGTGCGATGTGATTGGTTTAAACTGTGATTGGTTGAAACTCCGACTTGTGGGATCTATGCATATCTTTTTTGTAATTTTAATTTATAATTCGGCCCTTCAAAATTTCCTTTGGGAACTTTTTGCAGTGTGTGTGTGTCTGTGTGTGTGTGTGTGTGTTTGTGTGTGTACGTGTGTGAGATATCGATCAGTACTTGTTAGGTTGTAGGACTTGACTCATCGAATGTGTTTTGTAGTTTCATAATAATACTCAACTTTTATATTCAATGTCAAGTTTGTTGGAATGAGAAATCGAAGGTTTATTTTTCATATCAGGGAGGTTCACTTGATATACATTATCATATGGGGTGGTTCCGAAACTATTGAAAACATCAAGGTCGGGCGAAAGTGGAAGTACACTGCACGCCCCCCTGGGCATCGGATATACAGGGTGGTCCATCTCTCAATAGACCCTTTAAAAAATATTTATTTATTAAGTTGGTTAAAAAAAAGTTACCACACGAAAGTGTTATCGCAACTACTCAAACTCTCTTAACAAATCTACGATGGAGCCGGGACTCGAACCAACGACCTCCAGGTTACATGTCCGCCGCCTTATCGATCAAGCTACTGAGGTCGATTTTTTTAAATATTATTAGGTGGCAAAGCGTTGTCAAAAAAAGAAATAATAACCATAGGAAAAAACACCAATATACATTAAACACTTTGAGCCCATGAATACCATATATGACTCTCAGCTGACATTTCACAAAGGACATGAGTACCATATATGACCCTCACCCGAAATTTGACTGTGGACATCAGTACTCTTTACGGTATTCAGGACGTTCCTTTACTTTGAAGACATGAACACTCTCTATGGTATTCGTTTCTATGTGTTTCTCAAAGGGAATAGGTTCTAGTGGTCCTTGGGAACAATGTATGAGTTGGGTTCTGAAATTTGTGGTCCCTCGTGCTCACTCGCCGATCCCAGCTCTGGGGCTCAAAGTGTTAAAAAATTACACATTTTGGGAAAGTTTCATCATAACGGCTTTATTATATCTAGTACAATTTCTCACTTTTCTTTTTATACTGATTAAACCTGAGATACATACTCGTACTATGGGCTTCTGTGAAGTATATTACACATGAAAAAAACTAGCTACCACAGTAACTCAATCGGTGGTGCGACAATCTTGTGGTCGTTGGTTCGAGTCCCAAGTACCACACAAAAAAATAAACAAAATATACCACCTTACGCTGTCAAAAGTTAAAAAAGAAAGTTTAAAATAATGGAATGTGAAGGTTCAGTCCAAAAAATTGCACGATTTTTTTTGGTTGCTCAAAAACACTTTGCGAAAGAAAGGGTTAATAGAAGGGTAAGAAAGGGTTAAAAGGAGGGTAAGAAAGGGTTAATAGAAGGGTAAGAAAGGGTTAATAGAAGGGTAAGAAAGGGTTAATAGAAGGGAAAGAAAGGGTTAATAGAAGGGTAAGCCAAATTATGATATCGGTGAGGCATACCTGCAACACTTATCAATTCTGAAGTAAAGTTATCAAATTTGTGTTAATCGCAAACATGATTAAACTCAAACTTGCCTGTTTAAATAATTTTCTTGACTTACTTGGGACTCAAACCATTGACCTCCAGGTTACGAGTCCGCCAGCTTACCGATTGAGCTGAGGTCGGTTTCTGAAGTGAATAAATTTTCCTTACTAATTTATTATTATAAAATATTTATTTTAATAAATAAATGTATAATAATAATAATAATATTTTGTGTTAATAGGTAGTTGTCCCCCGGAACCGCTTTCGCATTATTTCAGGGCACCTTTGCATCCATGCCATTCCGGAAAAACTCGGTCAGAATTTTCCGCTCCGGCCGGTGTTCGAACCCACAATCTCCGGGTCAGCAATCAATGCTCTTAACCACTGAGCCACGGAGGTCGCAATAATAATAATAAGAATAATAATAGAAACTTATTCATACTTCCCGCTAAGGGACTAAAGAGCCCAGCAGTTGTTGGTGCTATTAATATGTGGGTTAAAGTCTCTCAATAACACGAGGAAAAATTCATGCACTGGGTGGATTCGAACCGACAGATCCCTACGCTACCTGGATTACCAGACCAGCGCCTTAACATCTTATTTTTGCCTATAATTCCGCCACTGGTGCCATTAATATGTGGGTTAAAGTCTCTCAATAACACGAGGGAAAATTCATGCACTGGGTGGAATTCGAACCCACAGATCCTTACGCTACCTAGATTATTAGACCAACGCCTTGATACCCGACCACCAATGCAATAATAATATTTTAAATTTATTTATTATACATATTTAACAAAGTGTATTTTTTTTTTTTTTTTAAAGATGAGTGTTTCACAGCCGTTTTTATTTCGTAGCCATTATTATGTTGATACCGTCGATGCTCGAAACAGCTGTCCAGGTATGTTCTGATAGCCATGTACATATAATACATATCTAGTAGAACTTCTCACTTTTCTGTATACACTGAAGTATCATAATTATTATTATTATTATTATACTAATAATAAAACAGGTACATGTTCTCTCGAATAAAAAATTAAATACCGCGCGTATCGCAAGGCGAGGTTAAGTTCAAGGAAAGAAGACATTGAGTGGCCCACAGCTCTGTGGGGAGAACATGTTCAGAGCCGGTGATACTTACTGGAGGACGTTTTTTGGTGATTGATGGAAGAACAAAAAAAAATGAAGAAATATGTTTCCCTACGATGATTATGTTTATTTTTTATGTTTAATTCGCCCGCTTTGCGGGCTGAGGCATGGCCGTGAAAGCAAAAAAATCCTTTTTCGCCAATGGCAGGTGTTGTAGTGGGAATTTCAAAAAATCCCGTCTTATTGCACATCTAGACTATAAGACAAAGCTACCTACCAAATTTCAGCTTCCTAGGACTTACCAGTTTGGAGAAACAGTGATGAATCAGTGAGTGAAACTCTCTTTTATAAGTATAGATAAAAAATAATAATAATAATAATAATAAATAATAATAATAAAAAAAAAATAATAATAATAATCTCTGGACTCACAGAGTGCCGCCTTTACCACTGAGCTACCGGGACAGACTAACGTCGCATTCAACTGCTTGGCCAGATCACGGCCGGCGTATCACCCTCCATTCGCTGGAAACTCACAAACCAGCAACTTAAATAAACCTTTATTTTATATATATATCTCCCTTGCCTTTATCCCATATTAGCTTATGTTGCTTTTGGGGATGGCATTGTTCAACCTCATGGTTGAGGTTGGTAGGTCGGAGCACGTTTTTTATGGCTGGATGCCCTTCCTAACGCCAACGATTCTATTTGGTTTTAACGTCCTGATCTGGACGGGGGTGTTACCCTCCATTCGCTGGGAATCGTACCAGCTACCCACATTGACCTCACCCAGCCTGGGTAGGGCCGGAAATGCCAGCCTCACGTGTTGGGAGGGAACGGAATTTTCTTCGAAAAGTCTGCTCCAACCGGGGTTCGAACTCGGGGATCGAACCATTACGCCACGGAGGTTTAAATTAACCTTTTTTAAATGGAAAAAAAGAGAGAACCGTCTTTAATCCGAAATAATGATGACCTTTGATTCGTGGAAAGCCCTTGTTTGGTGGAAATACCGACCAAAACGGAAATTTCTGCCACTAAATCTCCTAACTCGATAATTCAGTGTTCACTTTCCGTATCTTTTTTAAAGAACTTCTTTGGACTAAAGGTTCCAAGTTTTTTTCTTTTTTGAGGACTAAAAAAATAAATGAAAAACTGAAGAACTACCTCATTTTGCATTCGTGGCTGAGGAGTGACAAAGCGCTAGTCTTGTAATCCAGGTAGCGCAGGGATCCGTTGGTTCGAATCCCACCCAACGAATAAAATTTTTCTCATTTATCTGAGACTTTGGCCACACACATGATTATAGCACCAAACAACTGCAGAAATACGGGGACTCTTTAATCCTAATCGGCCAGTATAAATAAATAAGTACCTATATTATTAATAAGTGTATTCCTGGTAGCTCAGTGGTAAAGCCGGCACTCTGTGAATCCAAAGATTCCAGAGTTCGTGGGTTCGAAACCCAACCAGAACATGACAAATTATCTTCCCATTTGGGATTTTTACCACATAATAATATGTCTTGGGCTTACTGCTGGAATAATGGGACTTCACTAGTCCTAATCTGGCAGTATAAATAAGGCGATATTATTATTATTATTATTATCATCACATCATCATCGCAATTCTTTCCAAACTAGTAGATTCGGAAGAAGAAGAAGAAGAAGAAATTGAAGGGCAGCAGAAGGTATTGAACACAAAGAGTTAGTAGTATCAAGTTGAAGGTCTTTCACGAAAAAAAAGAAGCGACACACGAACGTATATGCTCAATCCACACACACATATAACACGTACATATATACACACATAGATAAATAGTATATACACACATACATAAATAGTATATACACACATACATGTATGCCTGATAAAGTAGGTGACCTAATTGTGAAAATGAATAAGACCTTGCGAGTTTATATTTGAGCTCCTATGCATATTATTCTGCTTGTTTGAATTTATATTTATCCAAAAATTTATGTGATTGTATTTAGGTATGTACAAATTTAATAATAATAATACAATCGAACCTGGATAAAAGGGTTGGGTGGAAGAGATTGCCATAGGCAATAACCCCGCCCTTTAGTTGGACATATGTACAATATATTTTGTTTACTTTTTTCCTGATTATATTTATATTGTCAATTTTGTATTTTAATTTTTATCATTATTTGTTTGTATATATATGTTCTTCTAATAAAGAGTTAAATAATAAAAACTTCCAGGTCAATTTTACCTCCGTATAAGGGGAAATGACCTTGAACTTCACCCAGCCTGAGTGGGGCCGGGAATAGCCAACATCACGAGGATTTGAATTTGAACCTCTTTATAAGAGAAATCTGGATACTGGATATAAGAGAATAAAAATTCGGTCCCTTGAGTTCTCTTATATCCATCAGGTTCTACTGTATTTAATTGTTTTTAATTTTGGGTTTAATGTCGCTTTCAACTTCATGGTCATATCACGACGGGGATATTACCCTCCATTCCTTGGGAACTCTCAAACCAGCTATACTCAAGTAGGGCCGGAAATAGCCACCATTACGAGGGTTTGAAATTGAATGCTCATCCATCCAAGTACTAACCCCGCTGGACATTGCTTAACTTCAGTGACAGATCGAGAACTTGTGTATTCAAAGTGCTATCGACGCCGACGACGGTAACAAATTTAATAATAATAATGGTACATAAGTACATAGTAATAACTTGTAATAATATATTACTTAGCTATATTAGGTATAAAATACCGTATATAAAGTTAAAAAAAAATTATCATATTTGTGTTAATCACTTTCGTGATATCACAACTACTCAAACTCGGTCTACTAAATCTACGCTGAAACCGGGACTCGAACCATCGACCTCCAGGTTACAAGTCCGCCGCCTTATCGATCAAGCTAGCAAAAACTGGCAAATATAGGTAATAGTACCATAATAATAACATCGCCTTATTTAAACTGCCCGATTAGGACTATTAAAGTCCCATTATTCTAGCAGTAAGCCCAAGCAAGACATAATATTATGGGGTAAAAATCCCAAATGGGAGGATAACTTTTCATGTCCCGGCTGGGTTTCGAACCCACGACCTCTGGAATCTCTGGATTCACAGAGTGCCGCCTTTACCACTGAGCTACCGGGAGGTAGGTACACTGGTACATAGGTACACCTATGTATTACCCATGTAAATACCTATGTGTAAATTCCTATGTTATATAAGAGTTGCGAATTTTGTTTTAGCAAAATTTATCGAGCTTCGTACCATAGGCTAAGGGCCCTAGAGAGCGTGGGTAGAATATTGTGAATATATTCTGTGTCTTAGTTTTATGCCATACCTAGTCAGTATGTGTCACATTATTTCGCGAACATGGGATAATAATAGACCCCTCTATGAGAGCTACCGACCTCAGTGGCTCGATCGATGAGGTGGCGGACTCGTAACTTGGAGGTCGGTGGTTCGAGTACCGCAAGTATGGAAAATTTTAGTTTATGTATTAATCAGTGGTTCACTGGTTAAGAGCATTGGTTACTGACCCTGAGGTTGCGGGTTCGAATCCCGGCCGGAGCGGAATTTTCTCATCGAAATTTTCCGTTTCCGGAATGGCATGGATGTAAAGGAAAGTGCCTTGAAGTAATGCGAAAGCGGTTGCGGGGCACACTTACCTTTAAAAAAAAGTATTAATTGATGTTATACAGTATAAGGAAACTGGATATAAGAGAAACCAGGATATAAGAGAAACTTTGATAAAAGAGCAGAATTTCCCGGTCAAATTTACCTCTCTATTAGGGAAAATCACCTGTTTACAAGAGAAATCCAATGATTTTGAGATGCTGATTATTATGTGTTATTATTATATAAGATAATTATTATGTGGTAACAAACTCAAATTAATGAGGAATAATCATACATTGGGTGGGATTCGAACCAATGGATCCTTAGACTTCCTGATTACCAGACTAGCGCGTTAATCACTTGACACTGGGGGGGATTCGAACCAATGGATCCTTACACTTCCTGGAATACCAGACCAGCGCGTTGACCACTTGACTACCAGACTACCAGCGCCTATTATTATTTGCTTGCTAGCCGCGTCTACCGGCCAAGGGCCTCGCTGAAGAGTCTGGGCCCTGAGCAATCAGCATTCTATCTCGGATGCCTTACCTTATGGACGAACCTGTATACATCAGCATTCAGTTTCAGTATACATATACAGAAAAGTGAGAAGTTCTAATACATAAGTATCAGTCAGTATATAAACAGATAAGTCAGAAGTTTGTACTAGATGAAGATGAATATTAGATTCGAACCAACGGATCCGTACACTTCGGTACAGTATTTGTTATTATATTTGTGTTAATCACTTTCGTGATATTACACGAATCTACGATGAATACGAGACTTGAACCACCGACCTCCAGGTTACAAGTCCGACGCCTGCGCCTTATCGATCAAGCTACTGAGGTGGGTTGAATATTAGATGTGCAATATATGTATGAGAAATCAGGCATGTATTATAAAATAGATGGCTGATTTTTCCTCACAGGGTCGGTAGTATGAACAGATGTGCACTGGTAGTCAAGTGCTTGACGCGCTGGTCTGGTAATCCAGGTAGCGTAGAGATCCATTGGTTAGAATCCCACCCAGTGCGTGTATTTTTCATTATTAATTTGAATTTGTGACAACATAATAATAAGACTTTGAGGGTTAGGTAGTAGAAAAAGCTTTGACCATTATACTCGCCTGGTGGTTACCTTTCACTAAAGAGTGTTATTATTATTGTTCTAAGAAGAGAGTGCGGAAATTAGAATACAACTCGAAACTAATAGGATAGGGTGGGATTAGCTCAGTGGTTAAGCACTCGCTTGCCATTCAGAAGGTCCCGTGTTCAATCCCCCGTGCCGACAAGAAAATTGCATTCTTAATTTGGTTACAGTTGTTTGTAAGGGATACCTTCCGGTGCGCTCGTGTTAACTCAGCACCTAAATGGGAAGTATTGTGTCACTTCTCGTCCATCAGAAAGGAGGTATACTACGGGATGGGCAAGCTTCAAAACAGACCACAAACGTCTACAGTATAACTCCTGTTTCATGGCTACGAAATAAGAGCGGCTGTGAAACACTCATCTTTTTTTATTAGCTTTTGGAGACAATGTGTAAATTGAATTAAAGGTAAGTTGATCACGAAGTTAAAAGTAGATTTCACGTTTAACTGGGGGGGATTACTTGGCACAGAATTTTCACAGCACGCAGGTACTGTTGGGGAAAATATACTGTGTGGTCGAAACCAAATTAGGACTGGTATTTTACTTAAGTTCATAATACTGTTACAACGTACGCCATACGCCATCGCTCGATTTGAACGGTTCCGGGATCATATGTTTAGGGGGAGAGGTGGCTTTTAGTGGGGATGATGCACTGTTGTCCGCATCTCAGTACTCAGACTGTTCACTAGGGTTAAAATTTAGTGTTCGTCTACAGATTTTACCACCTTTCCTTAAAAAAGAAAGAAAAAAGTTCGCTCCCGAAAATGTCAGATATCTGATATCAGTTGTCTCCGATACCAGTTGGCTCCTGTACTTATCCTCTTCTTACTCAAGGCATGGCCTTCTTTATATTTTCCCTAATGTAGTGCCTCATTGTGTAGTAGGGTGGGCCGAAAAAAGCGAATTTTTGAATCGAGAATTTTAATAGCAAAAAAAAGTTGAAGCATGGTCAGACGTTTCCAAAAATATAACTTTTGTCGAAATCGGATGTTATCTTCCACTGCCGCAAAGCGGTTGAAGTTTGGCGGAAAAGTCGAAAAATGCCATTTTGGACCCCACTTTAAGAAAATTATAAAAATAGCAGATGAACATCTAGGAAGCTCAAATTTGTTTCAAATTATTCAATATGTGTTCTAATTTTATTTTTAGACTAAAAATAATGAGCTTTTTGAACTCTGTTCTGTATACAGGGTGATCCAAAATAATGAAATTCCACATTTTCATGTGATTTATATGGGGTATATTATGTTTATTTTTATTGAATTATTTGAATTAATCCTTCGATATTGGCAAACAAAATCATCAAATAATAAATATGTGATAGTGCTGGACAGTTTAGATGATATTTGCACACTTCCGACATACAGGGTGGCCAAAATTTTCATAAATTATAATGACTTTTTTATGTACTTAGTTCATGGCTTTTTTTACATTACAACCATGTAAATATTATGCTAAGCCATTTTTAGGGACAAAAAATATAAATAAGGATTATAGAAAGGATTATAAGACAGTCTCTTATCCAAGATATTCCGTATGGAGCCCAGGTGATTGATGGAAAGTCTTGGGTGGAAGGAAATTTTCACCCAACACAGTGCACCTTGGGAAATATCTCGTAGTAACATTGGAGTGGCAGCATAAACAATATAAGATCAACAAATTATCTCTATACATAATATAATGATATAGGTAGTTGATCGATAAGGCGGTGCACTTGTAACCTCTAATCTGGAAGTCGGTGGTTCAAGTCCTGGATTCAGCGTAGATTTAGTAACTCGATTTTGAGTAGTTGTGATATCGTGAAAGAGATTAACACAAGTATAATAACTTTCTTTTAATGATATAGTTGTTTGCTCATCAGTAGAAGTTCAGTAAATTAGCTTACATTTCTTTAGACAATAAATAGAATCTCCTCTGATGATTTTCCACTGGGCACAGTACTAAAAATAGATGTAACATTCCCTCGCTATTCAGCGAGAGAAACGCCATTGTTTAAGGTACATTTTTGCCTTTGAGGTACCAGTTGTTGTTGTTAATTTGTTACCAATACCAAAGTGATTTGCATTTTTCTAATCTGAAGGACTTATATACTTTATTTTTTTCTGAAACCACAAATAGCATGAAAGACCAGCATAATATACATATGATATATTTTATATCCAGATAGACTCCACAGAACTAGGTCGGAAAGATATCAAAAGACGCGATATAAAAAAATTCGTTGTTGGGAGGGTTCGGGAGAGCTTCGTCGCGTGGTGTAGCCACCTAATATACATGGTAGCTAGGAACTTATACAGTTATTTTGATAACAATAATGCAGGAAATAAAATGGTCAAACTATAAGGTAAAATTGCAATAACGATAAGGGAATACGTTCCCTACATAACATATTTCCCAAGGTGCACTGTGTTGGGTGAAAATTTCCTTCCACCCAAGACTTTCCATCAATCACCTGGGCTCCATACGGAATATCTTGGATAAGAGACTGTCTTATAATCCTTTCTATAATCCTTATTTATATTTTTTGTCCCTAAAAATGGCTTAGCATAATATTTACATGGTTGTAATGTAAAAAAAGCCATGAACTAAGTACATAAAAAAGTCATTATAATTTATGAAAATTTTGGCCACCCTGTATGTCGGAAGTGTGCAAATATCATCTAAACTGTCCAGCACTATCACATATTTATTATTTGATGATTTTTTTTGCCAATATCGAAGGATTAATTCAAATAATTCAATAAAAATAAACATAATATACCCCATATAAATCACATGAAAATGTGGAATTTCATTATTTTGGATCACCCTGTATACAGAACAGAGTTCAAAAAGCTCATTATTTTTAGTCTAAAAATAAAATTAGAACACATATTGAATAATTTGAAACAAATTTGAGCTTCCTAGATGTTCATCTGCTATTTTTATAATTTTCTTAAAGTGGGGTCCAAAATGGCATTTTTCGACTTTTCCGCCAAACTTCAACCGCTTTGCGGCAGTGGAAGATAACATCCGATTTCGACAAAAGTTATATTTTTGGAAACGTCTGACCATGCTTCAACTTTTTTTTGCTATTAAAATTCTCGATTCAAAAATTCGCTTTTTTCGGCCCACCCTATTGTGTAGAGTGGGGTTAGGAAAAATAAATATAGGGCCATGCCTCGGGAGTAGTCAGTGCCTCAACCACTCGACCATCATTTGAGAGAAAGGTAAGTTTTTTTCCATTTCTCAACGCGGGTTTTTAACTTTGAGAAAGGGTACCATTCTACAATTTTAAATTCTTTTGATTTTTTTTTTTTTTTAAGCAAGAAGGATAAACAGTTTTGCCAATACAGTCAAACCTGTTTAAAAAATAACTCAAGGGACCGGAAATTTTTTCTCTTATATCCAGGTTTCTCTTTTCAAGACGTTCATTTTCCCTAACACAGAAGTATAAGTTAGACCTGGAAATTGTTCTCTTATATCCAGGTTTCTCTTATATCCAGGTTTCTCTTTTCAAGACGTTCATTTTCCCTAACACAGAAGTATAAGTTAGACCTGGAAATTGTTCTCTTATATCCAGGTTTCTCTTTTCAAGACGTTCATTTTCCCTAACACAGAAGTATAAGTTAGACCTGGAAATTGTTCTCTTATATCCAGGTTTCTCTTATATTCAGTTCTCCAATGTCCAGGTTCGACTGATTGCTTTATTATTATTATTCATTATGGTTGTACCACCTACGAAAACATGGAACAGCGAATGTTTTTTTACGCAACTGTTTTTAATTGGCGAGTGATGAACGGCCGTCATACAAATTGATCATAAGCATATTTTAAGAGCAGATAACCTTGCAGAGGTTGGTGGGATGCAGTTACTCTCAGGGTCAAGTCAAGTTGCATTAATTAAAGACCTTGGTTATAACATAAAATCTATGTATATACGTATTTTATAAACGCACAAATCCAGGAAGAAAACTCAATTGTAAAATTTACCTTGGCCGAGCGAACATTCGTTTTTTCGCATTTGAACGTTTTACATCGGACAGCCAACACCGGCAGAGCATGTTTCCGTAAACTTTCCACGCGATAGATCGGTCGTAAATGCGGCGGACTCGTAACTTGGAGGTCGGTGGTTCGCGGTGGTTCGAGTCCCAAAAATTGAGAATTCTTACACAAAATTTCAATTCTTACACGAAGTAACCATATGTCACAACACAATATATGATTTGATTTGAGAACTTTTTGTAAAGCTGCTGCGAGCAATTGACACATTATTACTTCGAGTCTGTCCCGGTAGGTCAGTGGTAAAGGCGGCACTCTGTGAATCCAGAGATTCCCGAGGTCGTGGGTTCAAAACCCAGCCGGGACATGACAAGTTATCCTCCCATTTGGGATTTTTACCACATAATAATATGTCTTGGGCTTACTACTGGTATAATGGGACTTTAATAGTCTTAATCGGGCAGTATAAATAAGGCGATATTATTATTATTATTACGATCAACACAGATCTATTACAGTTTACAGATTACAGTCAAACCTAGATATCAGAGAAGTCAGAGGATTTTTTTTCTCTTATATCCAGGTTCCTCTTATTGAGGTTATTTTCCCTTATAAAGAGGTAAATTTGACCTGGAAATGGTTCTCTTACATCCAGATTTCTCTTTTACATGTATTCAGGTTTCTCTTATATCCAGGTTTCTCTTATATCCTGGTTTCTCTTATATCGAGGTTCGATTGTATTATAATTTCATTAGGAGCCTTTTCACATTTTTTGTGGGTAGCTCAGCAATGTACTAATACCCAACATCACTTTTCTAAATCCTTTCCATTAATTTCTTTATACTCTGTTAATGCCGCCACTGGTCGTTGCTCATACAAGTAAATATCTTTTTTCATGTACATAGTAATGTATTAAACAAATATTTTGTTCAATACATATTTTTTCTAACGAGATATGAGTGAACTTTGGACAATCTGGACATCAAAGTAAAAAGCAGAAAAATGTCTACCCTACCGGGGGTCGAACTTAGGTCACAGTGCGTGCAATCCTAGTGAGCTACACTAATCGGCCATGGTGACTACGTCTTATCAAAACAACACAGATAATATATTACTGATACAGCTTTGCTGGAATACTGATACAGCTACAATCTACCTACATATCAGTAGATAGGTATAATCTCGACATTATCTACTCGTATTACCCACAAAATAGTAGTTACCGTGATGGAGTGAGTTAGCGCGCTAGGCATTGCACGCACGGTGACCTGAGTTCGATCCCCAGCGGGGCAGGATTTTTTGTGCTCTGTACTTGGGTGTTAGGGATCGGCTCATACCTCGTGAGGAAAAATGAGTAGGTGCTTTAATGTTAGCAGCGAACATTGGCGGAATTATAGGCAAAAATAAGATATTGGGATATTAGAGATACGGAAAAGTCCTATGATTCTGCGCTACCCACTAAAAATTGTGATATTATGAACAAAAAGAAACACATCATTATTGTTATTATATTACCTACAAAATGAACCAGCCAAAACCCGGCACTTTGTCGCCACATAAACAGGTGACGTAGGGACCTGAGATTTTCTCTATTATAAAGAGTTTTCTAATATATCCCGTTCTAAAGTCATCTTAATATATAAATGTCAAAGTCATTGACTGACTGACCACTGACTGATCATCGCTCTACAGCCCAAACCGTAAGTCCTAGGAAGCTGAAATTTGGTAGGTAGCTTTGTCTTATAGTCTAGATGTGCAATAAGACGGGATTTTTCGAAACTCCCACTACAACACCTGCCATTGGCGAAAAAGGATTTTTTGCTTTCACGGCCATGCCTCGGCCGTGCGTAGTTATGAAAGCGAGCGACAGCCCGCTAGTACCTGCATATAAGAGAACGATTTCCAGGTCAAATTTACCTCTCTGCAAGGGAAAATAACGTCTTCATAAGAGAAACCTGGATATAATAGAGAAAAAAATTGGTCCCTTGAGTTCGACTGTATTGTAATAATTATTTGTAATACCTAACCGACCTCAGTAGCTTGGTCGAGGCGGCGGACTTGTTTGATGGAGATCGTTGGTTCAAGTCCCGGTTTCAGCGTAGAATTAGTAAAGCGAGGTTGAGTAGTTATGATATCACAAAAGTGATTAACACAAATATGATAACTTAAATAAAAAAAAAGTTATTTGTAAATAAAATAAAAAATGTAATAAAATAAAAAATGTAATACCTGCAGTAATAATTTTTTTTTTTGAAGTCATGATATTTTTCGGTTCCAAGTGCGGTTAGCTTTTAGAGAAGGTGGGTGTTTAGTGGGTGGAAATCCCACACCCCAGGATCTGGGTGTCTTTGAAAGATTTTTTCCTGCCTTCCATTCATCATATCATCATAGGGTGGCTTCATCGTGAACGATGGTAGCCAGACAGTGGATGAATGACTCAGCACTTGTACCACTGTCTTTACAAGGAGGCTAATAATTGACAAGGGCCCCCAGAACCAAGCCAATGCTGGTCTACTCCCTGTTTATAGCCCCCCAGACAGACCTTCCATTAAAAAAAATACCTACTCAGATTGTCTCATCGCCAGGACTTGGCGTGTCGCACCACCGTGATTGTTTACTTTCCCAGCACCAGCGCGCAGACAAATACACTCTCGTAATCGCACGGATCACCGCACAAACTTTCTAACGTATTTGGTCAGAAGTAAAAAGTGAAATGCATATTGAGGAGGCATAGGTGGCCGGGACGAAGAATCAGTAGCGATGTGGAGGAAGTAATTCACAAGATTAGCTAGGAACTAACTTTGTGGTGAACGCAGACCGAAATTATCTAACACTCGCAGGTCTAACACTCAATTATTTAAGCGAGTACCACCACCAGTGCAATGTGCATTAGTGCAGCGTCTTATACAATGTGTTGAATGCAAGTCAGTTGCAGTTAGTTCCTCGACATTGCATCTAACCGGACGTAACAGTATTCCGTCCGGATGATTTTTTTTTTACTCTGATACTTATGTACAATTGTACATCTAGTAGAATTTCTCACTTTTCTGATTACACTCACTGACAGTAGTTTACTATTGGATTCGTTTTTATCGTTTCATTGTGCAAGTCACATGTAAGTGAAAGGGTATTCTAGAAGAAAATTCAGGAGATCCAAAGAATACCTATAAAAATAAAATAAGAACAAAACACCTATTTACACCATTTCACCAATAAATGAGACTTTGTTAGGATGTGAGTGTAAAGGGATTCTAGGGGATAAACAAAGTTAGTATTGTGTTGTATTACAGGGCTTTACGATAAAAAAAAAAAAAAATGACCGCACCGAAGATAAGCGTGACTGTCACTCAAGTCGGGCCATATTGCTCTGTGATTGGTTGAAACCCCGACTTAAGGAACGGTCTGGCTTATTTTTGTTATAATTATAAATATATACATAATTATGTCCTAACTAAAGGGCAGGGTTATTGCCTATGGCAATCTCATCCACCCAACCCTTTAATGAGTTTAAAGTTTAAAAACCCTAATTCCAGAAAGCACTGAGCAAAATCCTCAAACCTCCATTTCAGTCGTCAAATTTCGTTCCAATAAATCCCAGTCTGGATGTGTTATTTACCCATGTTATTTACCCATATGTCATCCAGGTGCAGTTGAAAGAAAGATTCCTGGTCAATTCAATTCAATTATTTATTGTACAGAATGTTACATGGACATCTGGTACAAAAGTCAATAATAAAATAAAAATACAAATTAAGTTTAAATGATAAATATTAAAAATTACAAATTAAAACTAAAACGACAACTTAGTAAGACAGATAAAAGCAATACTACTCGTACAAGTAAATTGAATAATAATTATTGTAAATTTGTACCTACCTGAAAGAAAGAAAATGAAATTGTAAAGTTCCAATTCTCTCTCTCTCTCAAAAAAAAAAAAAAAAATGGTAAAAGGTTTTTATTGAGACTAATTATTGCTTGTGTGTCTCAATGCTTCACTCAGCTCTTCGAGTGAGTACGGGGATACATTTAGAAGGAATGTTTTCAGGGCGGACGTAAAGGTATTTTGTCCCAGTAGTTTTAGGTGTTCAGGTATTTTATTGTAAATATTTATCCCTGTGCCCAGATATGACTTGTTAAACATTATCCCCCAAAAATACACTTCGTGTGCAAAAGACGCCAAGAAAATTAGAATCCTTCAAATATAATTAATTACCTTAAAATATTTCTAAAAAGGAACTGATATCAAATGAATGCCAAGTTCTCCTAAACTGGAAATCATTTGCCCAGAAAGAAGTCTCAAGCACAGAAATCAAACTGAGGATTGGACATGACATTTCCCATTAATCTACGATTTACCAACGCTAAAAGTTAACATTAAAAATCTTGGCAAGTTTCAAAAATTAAAAAAATGCTTTCAACTTGCCAAGATTTTTAATGTTAACTTTTAGCGTTGGTAAATCGTAGATTAATGGGAAATGTCATGTCCAATCCTCAGTTTGATTTCTGTGCTTGAGACTTCTTTCTGGGCAAATGATTTCCAGTTTAGGAGAACTTGGCATTCATTTGATATCAGTTCCTTTTTAGAAATATTTTAAGGTAATTAATTATATTTGAAGGATTCTAATTTTCTTGGCGTCTTTTGCACACGAAGTGTATTTTTGGGGGATATCAGATATTTTTGGTAGGTTACATTTTTTTGCAATTTTCTATAACTTCACACGAGCACCAAGGTAGAACTAACTATATCCTTGGAAATATTGGTGTCTTAAACTTTTCCTTTCTCATCATCTCTATTCTTCGGTACAATATATCTAAAATATTGCACCTTTAATTTTTTCCTTTAAGCTTATTACACCGGGTTTCTTCTTTCTAGTTGTTCCTTAGGATTTTTGGTCCATGGTTGGCCTATCCTGCCAGTGGGTTACGGAAATTGAGTGATAATTTTTCCTCATGTATTAATGGGGAATCCGATAGTATGGATTTTCAGGACAATCGGTTCTTATTTATTTTTTTATTTTTAATTTCGGCAAAATATTACCAAAGTGGGTAAGTCGTTCGAAAACGCATTACAAAACAACTAATTAAAAAGAGAATAAACTGGTGTGACACCACCACACTTTTCTTATCAGTTGAAAAGAAGTCAGCTTCTGCCACTAAAAGATTCGTGTGGTATATTATAAAATCAACTTCCATACCAAATTTTAAGTCTCTAGGTTGTTCTCGAGATATCTCGTTCACAGACAGGCGGACGCACGGACCAATGGACGAAAACAATTTTTATGGTATCCTGAGGCTATGATTCGTCCAGAAATGTGAAATACAGGGTAGACCAAATTTTCGACAATAAGGAATGTATATTATAGGATAAGGAAAGTAAAAAATTGCATGAATTCGGAAATCAAATACTTTTAAAAATTATGTACAGTGTACAGCTGTACACGCATGAAGCAAATTCTTTAAAATAGAAAGAGTAGGTACACTCTCTTATGATTTATCAATATTGTTTTGAATATCACACGTTCACCCTAAATAACTCAACTATAGTATGTCCCTTTCATTATGATAGCTATGACTTATTAAAATCGTAGGCGGGGTTGCCAAAACTGCAAAGACTACAGAAGTAAAGAATCTTAAGTGCAGGAAGGTGCATTGCACAATACTTCCTTGTACATTTTCTTTCAACCTTAAGGTTGAAACAATATACAGGGTGGGGCAAAAGTCTGGAAACCCCTGAATAACTTTCAAATGGCTTCTTCGGTAAACTTAAAATTTTGTAAGGTAAACCGGGCTAATAAGACCTTCTTTTAGAGGTGGAGTCGATTTTTGTTACCGGCCCCCATGTCGGGGCCAGGGGGGCCAACTTCATTTTTTTAAATACGAACCCTCACCTTGCGATACACTTTTAGAAAGGTCTTTAAATAAGAAATACATTGGTGCACATTTTATTTTTTTAATATTAAACTGTTTGCAAATGGCGTCCAACTTTGTGTATGCAGTAAAGTCTGGAAACCCCTGAATATCTTTTGAAAGGGCTTTCTCAGTTAATTTAAAATTGTGCACGTTAAGTCGGGGTAATTAGACCTTTCCAAAAATGTATCGCAAGGTGGGGTTTCGTATTTAAAAAAATGAAGTTGACCTCCCTGACCCCGACTGGGGGCAGTAAAAAAAAAATCGGTCCAATTCTAATATAAGGTCTAATTACCAAGGATTACCGTACAGTCCGTACACAATTTTAAATTTACTGAGAAAGTCCTTTCGAAAGATATTTAGGGGTTTCCAGACTTTACTGCATACACAAAGTTGGACGCCATTTGCAAACAAATAATATTTAAAAAATAAAATTTGCACCAATGTATTTTTTATTTGAAAACCTTTCCAAAAATGTATCGCAAGGTGGGGGTTCGTATTTAAAAAAATGAAGTTGCCCCCCCTGGCCCCTTCATGGGGGCCGGTAACAAAAATCGACCCCACTCTAAAAGAAGGTCTTATTAGCCCGGTTTACAGTACAAAATTTTAAGTTTACCGAAGAAGGCATTCGAAAGTTATTCAGGGGTTTCCAGACTTTTGCCCCACCCTGTATATTTATCTACATATTATGTAGATTCAAACATTCAAAATCATAAATTTCTGATCGATAACCAAGTACCTAGGTAATAATATTATGTGATGCAGTACATATAGGTATGATGATTTTTATTGTGATTTTTATTATTAAAATACTAAATAATACCAGCATGATTTTGCGTGTATTTCCCCAACCATTGATTTTCACCGAAGTGATTCATTTGTATTTTTCCTAATAGGTTTGACTACTATTTTTTCATTTACCTATAAATTAATAATAAAACCAAACTACATTTTTTTTTTAATAAAGATAATACGTACAAAAATGATTTACCTACTCCATAAGAGGGATAAAGCTATTAGCCCAATCCTCATATCAAATACAAGTGAGAACTGACTGATCTACTGATCATAACCAGATTAATTATTTAGGTAGTAGGTAGCTACATGTTTATAAAACAATCTAAATATAAACAATAGAAAAATGAAGAAGTAAATATTATATTTATTATGTAATCCATGCACTGTGAACCAAGTCAAACATTTGCGAAAACTTTTAAATATTACCTGCACCAAACGTACCCTTCCGACCTTTGTATAGTAGAGCTCCTTTTAATCGCAACGAGTGAGAGAGTGTACTGAAAATAGATATTTTTAGGACTGCAACATTGTAAGATATTCTGGAATCTGATTGGTTCTCGTATTTTGTCGTGATGATTCTCAACTATCATAATGAAATGGATATACTATAGTATCATCGGTCAATGAAACAACAAAAGAAAACCAGTTCTCTTTTGGTTTTTTCGCAAAAAAGTAGGTACTACACAGATACCGATTGGAATAATCTTTTATGATTTGTTTACCCTTCTCTTGTGTTTAGTTATGTAAAGTCAAGCATTTTTATGGATCGGTAATTCTCAGAAATCAAATGCGTAACAACGAAATTTCGTGAAATTGTTTTTACATTAACTATTCCCGTTATGTATGTGTGTTATGTATGCATGCTTAGATTGCTTAGGGAGGATCTCAATTCTCCGAGGATCTGAATTTTCCGTATGGTTGATGCGATATTGTCAAACAAAACTCAAATCGCCGAATCTCGGCTTGCAGGCCTACATATTTTCAAAATACTAAAACTTAAGATGACCTTAACAAGTAAATAGTCGTTGTGTGTGTTTTTTTTTATAGCCTCGTACATCGTACATTATTTTAATTTAGTACTCTATACCTAATTGTTTTAGTTTTTTATACATTACAAATTATATTATGTACATTAAGTAGTCACCGTGGCAGAGTGAGTTAGCGCGCTAGGCATTGCACACATGGTGACCTGGGTTCGATTCCCAGCGGGGCAGGAATTTTTCTGCTCTGTACTTGGATGTTTGGGGTCCACTCATACCTCGTGAGGAAAAATGTGTAGTTACTTGTATGAGTAACGACCAGTGGCGGCATTACCAGAGTAAAAAGAAATTAATGTAATAGAATAATTCGAAATGTGAAGGAGGCTCTTAGTAATGCAGCGCTACCCACAAAAAATTGTGAAGAGGCCTTGGGCTTCACCACAAATAAAATCATACATAATTATTATGTGCATTAGATCAAGTAGGTATTTTCAATATGATATTGTTAAAGATATTAGATATTTTATTGAATAATCTCACTCATATCTTTAAAAAAAGCTAGACGAAGAAAAATACATTCATCTATAAGACCAAATAACCTAAAAAAGATCGAAGAAAGAAAGGCAGCAAACACAGCCATTACGTATATTTCATTTGAGGAATCCCTGAGCTCTGATACTCGGAGAACATAGGTACTCTAATCCAAATTATATTGTGCGCTACCAATAACTTAAGGAGCTTATAACTCAAAAACCGTACATTTTTTGAAGACGGCTATTCTGACGAGGAATCATCTGACAAGACTCAGGAATATGTTCTGAAAGTTTCAGCTCGATAGAATAAAGCCTTAATAGCGATACATGTGATTACGTGAAGAAAAGTCGGTGAACGTCAAAAATCAACAAAAAATGTTATAACTCATAAATGGTTATAGTTATAAAAAAATTACACAGAATAAAAAAAGCTGTAAATTGGTCAAATAATAAACATACAAAGTTTCAGCTTTCTATTATCAGCCGCATTTGAGATACAGGCAATACCGCCAAAGCGCCGCCGAGTGACCGCGGAAGTTTTTTTTGTTGTTAAAACCTCGAGCTGCAAGCATTAAGAACCCATAACCAAAATGTCATAATTTTAACTTGAACCATATGCCCGTGGTAAGTCGAATGCGGAAAAAAAAAAAAAAATAAAGTATGAATCTTTTACTAATTTTGGGGGTGCTCGTAAAAGCGGTTAGGGGTGTCAGAAAAAGGTCAAATAAAAAGTAGTCATCTTCTATTCGACGAGGAAAACACGAATATGAAGAAAAAAGATTAAGAAGTTTTATTTAAGAAGGTCAAAATTACAAAAGAAAATACATACGAACTCGGTTTAGCGTAAGTATAGCACGCTCGTTTTGTTTATCTTGGCGTTGCAAAACTAGCGTTTTGCTTGATTTCTTTGGTGGTAATAATACTGTCCCTATTGCGTGTATTATAGTTGTGAATATCACTGTGTCTTTGGAGAGTGTCTTTAACTTTATGGATGAGAGTACATGTGTCCAGGGCCAGCTGTCCGTACAAAGTTAAGATTTCATTTCTTTGAAAAATGTCTCTACATGAAATAAATCTTCTAAGACCATAGACTGTTAATACTAGTTATTTTCATTTTGTAAACTTGATTCAAAAGGTATGACTCGAACGAGCTTAACGCCGCCCCTGATACACCATACATGCAACCGTAGTTTCTCCAAGAGAATTATGGGGGTTAACACATTCAAAAGCCCTGCTAAGATCGCAAAAAAGCCCAATGGAGTGATTTTCCGTGATAGTGAACTGTCGAGATCATTTAAATAATTTGCAACCGCCTCACTTGTCGATTGTCCAGCCCTGAAACCAAACTGTTGGTCCACAAGTATTGAAAATATTTTTTTTTAAAGAGTATTGAAAAAAAAAGTTTAAGAGGGAAATAATCCGGTAATTACAAACATCAGCGATTTATCCTTTCTTGTGAAAAGGGAAAATTAAATCATCATATGACTGACTGAACACTGACGATGACGTGAAATCACGTATCATGCTCGACGACAATGTATTTACAATTAAAACAAGACGAACTATTCCATTCAATACAGGCAATATAATAAACTAGATCACCCTTATTCAAGCAGCTCTGATGTGCCATGAATATGTGGTCAAATTCTCAAATACCTACATGAGGAAAAAATTCATGCGTTGAGAGGGATTCGAACCAACGGAACGCTACGCTACCTTAACTATACTACCTATAATCAATGATCATTCTATCAGAGGGGAGACACCACTCTAAGATCTCTATTAGAATTATTATTCTGATAGAGTTAAATACACCAGTTCTCGATCTGTCACTGAAGTTAAGCAACATCCAGCGACGCTAGGACTTGAATGATGTCCATTCAAATTCGCACCCTAGAAATGCTGGCTATTCTCGGCCCCACTCAAGCTGACTGAGGTTAATTTGAGTAGCTGTTGTATGAGTTTCCAACGGAACGAAGGTAAAACCCCCGGAAAACTTGAATGAAAAAAAATCAACTTCTTTTTACTTAAAACTTCTCGTTCCTCATCATTGCCATGGAGGTAAAAAATAATGGAGTAAAAGTTACGCGAACAAGTGACGTATTCTTTATTTGGAAAGTACATACACTAATGCTGACGTCAACACTCACGTTAATACATGACGTCACGAAAATTGAAACACTTCATGGGATATCTGAGATTTTTTTCATCTGAATATCTACTTCAAACTCTGAGACTTCGCCACACTAGCGCTTGACCCTAGAAATTTTGATGCGGAATTTTTCGGAACTAGTGTTGGTTGACAGTGTTGTCAATATTTGATACGGAACACTGGGTTCATCATGGAGGTATAAGTAATGGAGAATCACGTAAAGCCTCAAACATGTCCCGTAAAATCGGCCATCTTGGTTAGTTTGAACACAGATGAAATCCAGCAATAACAAATTATTTATTCTTCTCACATGCTTTCGAAGGTAATAACGATAGCCATATTTGATAGTTTGATTTGGGATAGATTTATATTAGTACCCATGAGATATGCGTTATGACGTCTTCATTACTAATTTTTTTATTCCTCTTAGGGGTTTTTCCAAACACTTGTTTATTTCGGGTTGCTCAAAGATTAGAAGGCATTAATTGATCCTTGAGAAACAAAAAGCAGACAATTTGAAGATAACTATTTCAAAGAAAGGATGAATAAGAGTTTGACTTTTTTATTTTCTACCTGTGGGTATCTAACTGAAAGGAGGTGATTTTCGTCTTATTTTGTAACGGATTTGTTAAATAAATAAATGTGTTTTCTTTGTATTATTGTATCACAAATTTAGTGGGTAGCGCAGAATTATAGGACTTTTTCTTTTCTTCTATATTATTCTGTATTATTTGCCCATGAATCCACTACCGGTCACTGCTCACATTAAAGGAGCTACTCATTTTTCCTGACTAAGTATGAGTGGACCCCGGACATCCAAAAATAGATAATAAAAAATCCTGCCCTGATGGAAATCGAACCCAGATCATCGTGCGTGCAAGCCTAGCGCTAATCTATGTACCTACATGTAAAGTGAGTATAATCGAAATAAAATACAAAATATTTTCAATTTATGTAGACAATTTATGGAGATACTTACCAATTGATTTCCATATCGTCTTGATTTTTATTTAATTTTGGGGGAACATTTTATTTTGTTGATAGAGATTATCTGTGTTTTCATTTCAAAACGATTCATCTTTTGCCAGGATACCAAACTTAAATTTTCAGTACAGCTGGTAGTGAAAAAGAAGTAATTTAACTTTTGTGGAATGGAATTTGTCAAATTGAAACATACTAAGTAGATATTCTATATTATTTAATTTTTTATTTGTTAGTTATTTTTTAAAAATACAAATACAGATTGGTAAGAGATAAACATAGGCAATAAATTGGATAATCCATTTGCCTACTACCTAAATGAGAGAAGGGGTAGTCTCAAAATATGTGCCATATTTATAACGGGTATTACCCCAATAGTTAGAACGGGTAATTCTCGTATCTCAAATATGAGCTGACAACACTGTTGCATTCATCTAATATTTCATTTGGTCTGGGATAACAGGATACAGGAATACAGGATTAATTATCACATTCAGTAAACACACCATAGCTTTTCTGCAAAAAATTATTAAAAAGTAATTGCAGTGTTCATATAATTATCATTTCATTGACATCTTCTGGTAAGTCTGTTGATCCCGAACCTCTTGTCCAGGTCAAAACTCTTTCGACATTTTCTTGCAAGATCCTCTAAACGTGTCACTCACAGACATTCGAAACATACATTATCAACACCTACCTAGTTACCTACTTATCTGCGAGAGTTCAATTTGCCACTAGCCAATTTGGTATTTCTTTTTTAGCTCTCGTTACGTAGGATGAAATTTTACTCATGTTTATTTTGAATTATAATATTACAAGAGCTCATTTTTGAACATTGATATAAATATGCTCAAATTACAATTAGAAACTTTCTATTACCTGGTACCTACTGAAAGTACCTAATGTATTTTCAATTCATTAAATCATTATGATACCCTTGTGAATAATGACAGAAAAACCAGACAGCTTGGAGACTTTCTACACTATTTCAAGGGGACTAGTGTTTGATTTGGTGTCCTGTCAACAAAAGTCTGTTAGGTCCATGTGTGTATTCACCTCTGCTCCAAATAAATGAACTGGCCAGGCTCTGATTTACAACATAAAGTATTTTTGCTTTAAGAGTGTTTTTAAAGTTATTGCCATCAGCTAAAGTGGGCTGTGAAATATGTTGATCAAAATAGTAGTTAACAATATATGTAATTTGTACAATTAAACTTTCAACACTGAATCATTTTAATGTTACCAAAATTACCAAAGATCTTTAGAAGAACATGAGCAAATAGATTGTAAATAAGGAAAATAAATTATTTTTATATCTGACTGACCTAGAATTGACATATTTCAGAGAAAAGTGTGTCTATGTCAGTAAAGTAAAGGTTCTGACATTACTATTTCTGCTTCCCTGTGTTTGACAAATAGCCAAGTTTTCATGTGTGAAAATTTGATAACATTGCCTCCCTTATAGCCCATGTTTTTGTAATCAAAACCATTTTCTCTGTTTTCTTTACTTATATTTTACAACTACAGTTGAAGTAGATAAAAGAGAACTGAAGGGACTGGAATTTATTTCTTCCCTTAGAGAGAGGTAAATTAGACCTGAATATTGTTCTCCCATATCCAATTTTCTCTTATATTGAGTCCCACTATGCTAACCCTAGACATTTTGAACTTTCTCTTATATCTGTGATGTCCATTGATTACAATGTTAATGATTTTGATTTGATTTCCTTAGATATTTTGAAGAAATATCCAAAATTTCATTTCAACAACATGAGTGAATTTACTGTACCTCAAACATTCTTACCACTGGTTGTATAGTTCAGTACCCTAAGAGGAATTTAATTGTGAACCCAACTTTGTACACAATCAAATGGCTATAAGCTAATTAAGTTTATAAATTAAATTCTCGATTTGTAGCCATGCAAATTAGGTTTAATTAGAAGAACACTGGCTGCATTCACTTTTTGACTGTAAAATAATTTTACTGACCAACTTTACTATTTTTGGATTTTGATTTAACTCTTTTGAGACAAGACTTGAAACCTTTGGACCATATTATCTTGTACAGTAGTAATTGTTTCATAACAACACCGTTTATAACAAACAATCGGCTATAGTAAACCAAATCTTGGTCCTGTTGGAGTCTTATGGAAAATTAACATTGGTATTGTTTATAACAAACCTCGCAAAAATACTAGCTAGAGTTCGCTTAGACAAAGAAGTGTGGAGATACTTCATAGCGGTGGAAAATGTAACAAATTGGGGGGTTTTATTGGGTGATTATAACAAATCGACCAATAGTTTAAAACAAAGTGGGAAGATTGTTTATAACAAACATCGGCTATAAGGAACATTATCGGCTTTAGCAAACAAATTTGAGTCCCGTGGCACTTCCTATCGGTTATAACGTACAAATTTTATTTTGATGCTGTGTGAGTAAAACAAAATACATGTTTAGTTCTGCAGAACTTTGTCCATAATGACCCGTCTAATTTAATAATTTTATTAGCACCTAGAAGTTAGAATTGTTTCAGATTTTGAATTAGTGGATTATGTATGTATCTACATACATGTACATTTCTCATATCTTAGAAGTTTACTTATAACCTACATTGTTCTCTATAGCAATACTATCAGATATAGTGAACTTGTTCCTTATAGTCAATATATTGGTTATAGTGAAAATGGCTATAATAACAAATCTGTCAGGTCCCTTGAAGTTTGTTATAAATGATTTCTCTGTAAGTGCTTTAGTATTAAGTTAGACTTATATTGATAACTCACTCTCTTCATAATAACTCAATCTCAGTTTTAATAGGAATTTTTCTTCCAAATCTCAAACTCATAACTCAAATGTTTATTATTATTATCTGTGGATAGGCATTAATTTCATGCGGAGGGTCCAGGCTTTAATAAAGCAAGTCAACAAAAAAATGTTACTCTAAATTTGATTACAGTTGTTCACAAAGGGTATCTTCCAGTGCACTTGTATTGACCGAGCACTTTAATGGGAAATATTGTGTCACTTTACACCCATCAGACCGGAGGCATAAAATACCCTTTTTATGTCATTTATTAAAATAATCAGTGTAAATATTATGTTACATGGCAACATATGAAACACATAGTAGATTTTCTTTTCACCTAGAGAAAATTTATGAAATCATCTATCTTAATTATATCAATTCATGACAGTACCTACTTATCAAATAATCTTTTTTTTTTTTCAGATTCATCACATCAATTTTATCCAAAAATGGCAGAATCAATGAAGTTTGGCCCTGAGTGGTATGCTTTACTTTTGTCATAATATAGTGTTATTATTATAAACTGGTTAGAGAAGCCCCAATTATCATTCCATCCTCTTTTAGATCTATTGTGACCAGTTGATTCTATTTGGTTTTAATGTCCTGATTTGAGATAGTCAGGATGTGTGTTATACCCTTCATTTGTTCGGAATCAAACCAGCTACCCACATTTAACCTCACCCAGCATTGTAGGGCCGGAAATGCCAGTGAATTTTTCAAAAATTCTGCCTCATTTGGGAATTGAACTCATGATCTCTCATAGTCCAGAGATCATGAGTTCAATTCCCAAATAAGTCACAACCATTATGCCTCAGAGGCTGACACCCTATAGTGCTTAACCAGGATATGCTATATAAAAATGGGAAGGACAATCTAAGTATAATATGGACTCAAAGAGCACAGAGCCTTCAAGGCAGATATCAATTCAGGCAGCTAGGTTATCAAATGGGGTAATTTGACCCCATACAATTTTGACAAATTGAAAATAAAGAATTACTCTTAATTTGCATCATTTCAATTTATGTCCTACTGAAATGTCTAATAATTTAATAATACAATGTACAGCTATAGTTCTATGAATTTTCTAATACAACCTCATGTTTTTTTTTGCAGGCTTCGTAACATGTCTCAAGATGGGAATGCATCAGGCCCTGCACCTCCGATACCATCTGCAGGTCCCAAATATCAATTAGCAGATTATAGATATGGACGAGAAGAGATGCTTGCCCTGTATGATGAACATGGTGTTAGATTTTCTGATACTATTTTAAATTTAGCAGTAGTTATAGATCCCATGTTGTACACAATCGAGCCGCAAATCCCTTTGTCTTTCATACCAATGACAGAGGAAGATACGGTAAGCTACAATCCTTAAAATTTAGGTCACCACTCTAATTGAAATACTCTTATATCTCGCGAAGTACAAGTCCGATTGAGCTGAAATTTAGTATGGTTCCTGTTGCAAATGTATAAGAGGTATTGATATGTACCATTTTTTCAAAATAATCAAAATAACCATTTTTTAATAGTTGGGATTTTCAGACTCACATTTAGCTGTCCCAATAGATTTCTGGAATTAAAATTCCTTGAACTGAACCATTCTGCATTTTTAACTTTTCACAAATATTTTTTTCATTACCGCGTACTATAGAATAAAAGAAGAATCGATTTGTTTAACCATGTTTTCATTATTTATATCAATCAAACCGGTTTCGTTCCGTCGTAACGGGTCAATGGTATTATTTATATCCTTTGCTAATTAAGACAATGAAAAAGGGTCTCAATTGAAAAAGAGGATGTTTATTCTCAGAAATGTTATTAGTGTTTTACTATATTACTTTGTGATTATCTATAATTCAACCTTTTGTGTCGCAACATAGAGATGATCACATAATCATAGAGAAAATGTAACGTATCTAATTAACTAGCTATCAATACATAACTAATTAACTACCAAGTATTTTTCTCTCACCAGCAAGGCCATGCCTCAGTGAACGCACCGCACCGCAGGCCTAGCCGCAACGCGTCTTGTTCATATATATTTTAAAAAAAAACTATTGTTTCAAGTCATTATGGAAGCTGAATTTTATCATAACTTAGGTTACAGGGAAAGTCACTTAACTATCATCATCATCATAGGATGGCGTCATCGTGAACGATGGTAGCCAGACAGTGGAGGAATGACTCAGCACTTCTACCACTGTCTTTACAAGGAGGCTAATAATTGACAAGGGCCCCAGAACCAAGCCAATGCTGGTTTACTCCATGTTTATAGTCCCCCAGCCAGACTATAGGATTTCACTAACTATAAGGATTTGAATATTTTTCTCATTGTATATTTCAACATCTAATTCATCTTTTTCACAGAGGAACTACAACAGAAGCTTCAATAGTCGAGGCTTCTCAAACACAGTCCTCGGTAATAATGTTGATACCATTGGCGGGCCTGGGGGTAAACCACTGAGTAAAGCAAATACATCACCTCTACTTATAAGTCCTAATTCGGCCCGAGATTCTTCCTCTTGGAACCGTTTCTCGGGTGTAGAAAGGGGGAGGGGGCGTGGTGGACCAGGGGCTACGTATCATACACGCCCCGGTAAGGATGGCTCTACAACCGAGATGTATAATAACACAATTCATAGGAACCGATTTGGAGTCAATGCAGTAAGTAAAAGGAACCTCATTGCGCTTGTTACTGAAAATCATAAATCTTAAATAGTGTTATCTTAAATGTGTTAATTTTCCTATTATTAAATGTTCATATGTTTATTGTTTTTTAAAAAATTGTTACAAGAAATGTAGTAATAACATTGCATGTCCAAATGAGATGCCCATTTGTAAGGTTTTCGAATTCCAAAAGTTCTCTAAGCCCATTTTATTACAAATTTTGAATGTTGTGTGTGTGACGTATGACTCATATGTCACAACTCATTTCTGTTGAACTTTACTAAATATTTAATTTTTATTGTAAAACAGACCATTTACTAAATAAAAATCACCCATTGAGTTCAATAATATAAAGAAAGTGAAAAATTATACCACTGTTTCATTTATAAGAACTGTATTTTTTTTTTTTTCGGTAGTTCTAATCGATAACGTCCAAATTAACAAACAAATAAATAACTCATTTTTTTTAATAGTTCACAAACTCAAAAACACAGAATTATAATCAGAAGTACTAATTTACAATGTAAAAAGGCGTCACTGGAAAAACTAAACTGACACTAACACTAACAGGTTCATCTTCCTTAATTTAATACAAAACTCGTGATTCCTTCAATTTTCTGGATGGTGAGTGAGAGAAAGATTAAAAAGTTAGACAGAGGAGGAAGATGAGTTGAACAAAGATAGGAAAAATAACTAGCCAATAAGAATTTTGAGCACGATAGCGAGTAACATTTGAAAATTTTGGAGGTAATTCAAATTACGTTTATTTTTTTTTATTTTTTTTTTTCTTGATGTGTTTTTCTCAAGATAACAAGTAGCATTTGAGCGTTTGGTGATAAAATCCAAATTCAAATTAAGTGTTTTTATCCGTGATGTGTTTTTTCGGAAACACCTTCAAATGGTGACAAAAACACGAAAAAAACGAACACAATACTTCCGATTTCTAATATTAGAAATTTTTCGGAAGTAATATTTCCTAGTTAGGTATTTCACAACAGTATTTATATATTTCTTCTGATTATTATTTATATTTCAATTTCAACTTTCAGGATATGCAGGCTGGTAGAGTCCGGGTAGATCGGAATGTAATTCCTGATCCTGATTCCAAAAAAGAAAATCTAGGACTTAACAGTCGATTGCAGAATTGTAAGTAAATAAATTATATTGTTTGAGCTAGTCTAAAACGTGTATATTTTCTTGTGTCAAATTATATTATTGGCCTACTACTGGGGAAAAGTGCATTTCCCTGGTTATGCTAAAAGAAATCTAGCAGCCTGAGATACCACGTGAATTCTCTTTGTTAATCAGAGAAATTTGTTAGTATTATTATATGTTAAGAACAATTCTATTCTGAATTTGCATTCAACAGGAATTTCTCATATTTCGCATTAAACATGTAGGTAATTTTATTACTTGTGATTTTCAGTGTCAAGTGGCTCGGTGTCAGATAGCAACTGGCGACGGTTTAGAGAAGAGGATGAATCATGGAGACCTAACTTCAATCGAGCTAACTCCACTGGGAACAATGCCGAGAAATGGGGAAGTATGTTGATGAAACAGTACAATAATTATTTCTTTTAAAAGATTACTTTGTTTGTTGTTGTTGATAAATGCGATTAGCCTAAGGAAGGGGATGTCCTATATGCTCAACCCTAAGGACAAGAAAAATTGACATTATGTTATTATACCCTTTAAATAGTCTAATAGGTACTGCAATCCAGATTCAAAGAAGGCAAAAAAAAAAAAAAAAAAAAACAAAAAACAAAAAAAGAGAGTCATTTTAAGTGATGCTGTCGATTTTCTCGGGCACTGTCTGAAATACAATATCTCTAAGAGCAATGTTTAATTGAACTTTGCAATTTTGTCAAGGTTATCCCTTTCAAGATCAACTTAATTTTTTAAATGGAAGGACCCAAACTTTTGAAATTTTGGACCCATTTAGTCTATACTTATAATTGCGATCACTTAACACTCACTCATTATTCATATTAGATGCCCTGTACATTCCGTATGCTAACATCCTATTTTATTTCAGGCCGAGGTAGTTGGCGGCAACAGGCAGAACAGAATGGCCGCTCTGTAGGAGGAGAGAGAGATGTGGATAAATGGGAGAAAGAAAGAGCGGGAAACAATAAGTGGGAAGAGAGTAGTAAACAGAACCACCAGTACGCTGAGGGAGGACCAAACAATAAAAGTAATGGGAACAATAATGGCGTGAGTCGGTTCCGACGGTATTCTTTCAACGAGGAGAACCTACCAGAATGGTGAGAATCCCAGGAAGTGATATCAAGGCGAATTTATGAAACAGAAGTTTCTGATTTTGAAAAATCCTATTAAAAACAAAACCTAAAATCACACTGTGCTTTTCACTATTATTGTTTAGTGTAAAAAATAGAGTGATGTTAAATATTTTTTTTTATTTTCTTGAAGTAAACTTGAACTGAGTATGTTTTCCTTAGAAACGAGGATGACATTGCTAATAATTTGTAGAGCACAAGAGTTGCTTTTTTTCATGTCAAGATAATTACCTATTTATTTACTTTGTAAAGATTCTTAAAACATTGGACAACATTTATTTTACTGTCTTTTTTTTCAATTCAGGGCCACAGAAAATTGCCAGAGGCGCGAGGGTGGTACGTTCGATAGCAATGGAGCTTACCATGGCACGTATTCAGATGACGAGTTGGAGAATCCTGTAAAGAACAAAGAACCAAACATTAATGCCAACCGGTTCTATTCTTCGCAGAGTAGAGGTAAGCATTGTAGGACTAAGGTTGAAATTACTAGACAAAATTACTGGCCCGAGTCAGTTCTTAAATTCCCTCATTTGAAATACTGCTTTTGTTAGATTAATTTTTTCTATAGAAAAAGTTTTTTTTATGGAAATGAAACTCGAAACTTCTATCCCCGTTTTATAGTAATCACTTCCAACATATTCGAAGACTCCGTTTCACTCAACGCTCCATATGGACCATCAAACTCTCCCAAACCATTTGAGACCATCTCACCCACCCCACACATGGACACTCACTCATCTTCAATGAAACCAAACGAACCAAGTGCTTCTTCTTTGGCTGTGAAAGAGTCTCGAGACAAAGGAGATATTCAGCAAGTTCAGCAACACAGCATGTCGAGAACTGCTCCAACTCATAAGAACTCGGGTGAGATGGTCGCGAATTAGTTATAACATTTTAATTGTTATTGTTTTTAGGAATTGAAAAACCTCTTGAACAACCAAATTTCGTGAATTTGGTTCAGGCTCAATCGTTTGAGCCTGAGTTCTGAAACTCAGACGTATTTTGCAGATAAAATAGGAGACTCTTCGAAAAACACCTATGAACCTGATCGGGCCTCAAAGGCTCATTTATAGAACAACTTATGATTTTATGAGGACTTTCATTTATCCTCAATATTGAAATTTCAAAATAGTATACACCAGTTCGTTACATGTTGCATCTGCTTTTGCAAAGCCATCTCTACAGAAACTCCACACATACATAAAACGTGTCCATAGAGAATTTAATGGCGGGTTCAAATCCTAAGAGATGTAATGAGGGAAATTCAAACTGGGAACTCAAGTCTCATTTAAAGGCACAAGAACACCTTCAGACCTAATATGCATTGATTTATAACCTCAATGACCTTGTGACTTAACTCCAGTCCATCTTAAATCGTACAATTTACTCAAAGCTTGGCTCTTTTCTTTCTTTTTCATTGTATCTTCATTTAATCCTAAGTCTATCTAAACAGCATACATTAAATTTTAAACCAAGAAATAATCTCTTTTGGTCCATTTGCAGCTCTAGAACCCAACAATCAACCAGACTCCAACGAGCTTATGAACCAACGCCTTAGCAAGGTGGTGGATGATATTGATAGACTGATAACTGAAGAAGACACAAAGGAGCCTCAATATCATAATAACGTCTCTCCTGTCACGAACGGTCCTGGGTCTTCTACTGGAAAAGACAAGTGGCTGTATAAAGATCCTCAGGGCAATGTACAAGGTAAAAGAGACTAAATAAGACTCAAAATTTTGATAAAAAACATGCGAGACGGTCGTTTTATCCAAAAACAACAAAATGGCATTTATCTCCGGTACACTTCGGAACTGAGTATAGGTTATAACTAATTTTTTGTACCAATAACTACCATAAAACCTCCTTTCGGATTGACATCTAATTGAGTTACACCCTGTATATGAATTATAATCCATGGAAGGCCCAACATAATATTCACGCTGAACGTTCTTTAAGATTAATAAATGTTAGAAAGTAATAAATCATAGATATTCTATAAATATGGAAAATAACATATTTGTTAAGTCTAATGAATCAATTATTCCAATTAGGCTTATGAAACTGTCATAATACATTTTTCATTCATTTAATGTTAACCAATTTTAGATTTATTATGTCTATTCTAACTTAAATAAACTGCAAACAGCTTACTTATGACCATCCCAAATATAATTATTATTTTTGTGAGCCGCTGAATCTTTAGACTAGATTTGATGGTGAAACAAGTTTTTTGGCCAAGCGTACGCTTTTTGTGACTTGTATTTTCTATCATAGTAAAATCAGGAATTATGAAAAGAAAATTACCCAGTACAATTTTAATTCCATAAAAAAATCACGTTTTCAGGTCCATTTTCGAGTACAGAGATGGCAGAGTGGTACAGAACAGGGTATTTCAGGTCCAATCTGCTTGTGAAGCGAATGTGTGATGAAGTTTTCTCCCCTCTGGGTGATCTGCTTCATTTCTTCGGAAATATTCCTTTCCTGGCGGACAACTCTTTCCCCCCTATTAAGGTATGTTGTATATCAAACTAATCTTTATATATCTCCCTTGCCTTTATCCCATATTAGCTTATGTTACTACTGGAAGTTGGTATTGTTCTACCTCATGGTCGAGGTTGTTAGGGTGTAGCACGTTTTTTATGGCTGGATGCCATTCTAACGCCAACGATTCTATTTGGTTTTAACGTCTGATCAGGATGGGGGTGTTACCTCCATTTAATGGGAATCGTACCAGCTACCCACATTAAGCTCACTCATTCAAAATGGTGTAATTATTCTAAACCTACAAAATGAGTGATGTGATTATGTTGACCAATAGTACAGAAAAATGGGGGTTCGAGATCGGTAACTAATGAGCATTCACTAATTTTTATGTGAGCTTCGTCCAAGCCCTAGAAATGGAGTTTGGTAGAATAAAGGGTCACTTTTTTTAAGGTACTTTTCAACGTGGAACTTGAAAGCATTATATGGCAAGTTACAGATGTTGGTCGAAAGTTAGTAAAATACTGTAACACCGTAATAATTTTCTCATTCCAACTTTTTTCTGCTTTACTTACGCCAATGTCTCATGGGTACTAAATAGTTATTATTAAGAAAAATTGCTTCTGTTTTAATTTTTTGTCGAAATATTGATTGCAAGAGCAGTTCCCTTGATAACTTTGTTATCAAGGTTTAAGACAAAGTCAGTAAAAAGATAGTGAATTATATTTCCGATTTATGTTTATTAATTTTTTACTTAAAATCAACGTGAATTTTATTTAATTATTCACAGTATAGATTAGCTCCTTTAACTCTCTTACGACACTAAAACAGTTTTGCTCTCTTTGACAGGCTAGTGATCACATTGCATCACAAAACACCAAACCCCTAGACGAGGCTATTCTGATACAAGAATTTCGGGATGCACAGTATAAGCAAGCGATGATGTCCCAGCAGCAACAGCTTGTGGAAGCTATTGTTAAAAATCTACGACAGCTGGACAACTGGAGTAACATGAGTATTCTAGAGCAAAATAGTGTAAGTACTAATACTCTGACCGATAACATAGATTTCCTGTGTACTGTTGATTGCTTCGGTTCCCAGAAAGCGAGAGATACGGCAAAGAAAAGAAAGAAAACCTGTTCTTCTAATAAAAGACTATTCGTTTAAATGTGCAGTGTTTAGAACTTAATAACTAGAATTTGGCTGACTGATACTTGAAAAGTATAGTTACATAGTTTTTATTGTAGTAGTAGCGGCGTAGCTAAGGAATTTCCCAGCTTGTCCTAGCCCATAGAACCAATCTAGGTGGATAGTGGTATCCTGAGAGTGTTGTGACATGAATCTCTATTCATCGGACGCTGAAATGTCGAAGGAGCTGTATAAAGATATACTATGTTCAATAATTTGAACCATCATATAATATTTGAACCAGTTTTCATATTTGTGTTAGTCAAAATTACTCGAACAATTTACTCTCTCTGTAGCATATATGTATACTATGTATATAAGCGTTTTGATGTTGCTAGATTTTAGTCTAGCTTAAATTTCGGGGCGCGGCACCTGTCGAGACTTAACAATTTACTAAATTTTTCTTATCATCATACCGATTAAACTACTGAGATCGTTAAAATATTTATAAAAATATCGTTACATAATTTCGTTACATAATTTCGTCACATAATTTTGGTTATGTGCCAGAGCAAAGACATGAAAATGTCAAAAATTCCTGCCCCGCTGGGAATCGAACCCAGGTCACCATGCGTACAATGCCTAGCGCGCTAACTCACTCTGCCACGGTGACTACTGATATGATCATGCAGTTGAAAGCGATGTTAAATTTTTGTTTAAAAAAACGCTTGCATACGAGTCTGCAACCATTTCGACATTTTCATCTTTACTATTCAAGGTCCAAAACCCAACTGACCAAATTTCGTATTGTGCGCATGACACACACTTTCCCTCTTCTCTTAGGGTTGCAATATCGAAACGAAAATATCGATATTAGGTATATCGATAATATCGAAACCATAATATCGATATCCGATATTAGAAGACTTCTCTCCCTTTACAATTCGATATATCGTTACATAATATCGTTACATAATATCGTTACATAATTTCGTTACATAATTTCGTCACATAATTTTGGTTATGTGCCAGAGCAAAGACATGAAAATGTCAAAAACTAACATTATTGACTAGTTTTTATGTTTTATATTTCAGCTTATTATGCAACACGTGAACCAAATTCTACACAGGTCGAACGTCAGTGGTATGTTTCTTAATCAAAACACCACCGCTCCCATTAACATTCCCCCAAGCAACCCAATCATGCAACTTGTAGCTGAAATGACTCGCCAGGAGCCTCACTTTGTAAGTATTTTACGTATACGTTCTAGCAGTGCCTGAAAGATTTACATAGAATTCTCAAGCTGTGTCTTGCAGTTTATACATTCAGCATAACGAGAACTTTAATGCGACATGACACACCTGTAGGTAAAAATCAAAAATGAACTTGAAATTTTGGGGGGGGGGGGGGGGGATGTAAAATGAAGATGTGGTATGAATATTAAGGTTAAAATTTCATGAAAAATCTGAAAATTAAATAAAATCCAGGTTGATTCATTTAAAATTCTGAATTTGAGCTTAAAATAATCTTGATGGACAATGTTGGCAGATTTCTGGAGGTCATATAAGATGTCCCCCAAAGAGTTAGAAAAAAAACACGAGTTTTCTAACTTCATAAGAAATTTTAATGTCTCGCTCATAATGGGATACCCTGTAAAAAGTTTTGGGTGGCAAAATTGATTTGGCCATAAGCTCTTTCAAAAAATGTTTCAAGATGCTCGCTGGGAATATTGACGAAAAGTTTCCAAATTGAGTCAACTCGTGAAAATCTTGGCATTTTCCAAATTTGAAAGCTGAGACCCGAGTAGCTGATCATAGACAGTTAACGGACATTTAAATCAAGATCAACTCTTAAAGGACATATAAAAATACAGGTCCGAAAGCCCATCAGAGTTTAAACTTAGGCAGAGGCGTTTTTTTTATCCCTATAGGTTTCACTATAGGGTGGTCCCGAGCTTTCTATAGGGAAAATTTCGACCTTGACAATTATTCTTTCAAGAGACATCTGAATGCGCATGCGCACAGGCGCTTCAAACAAACGTCTCTGCATAACAAAATCAACTGAAGGGACAAATGACCCAGGCATCTCTACAGTGAGGACTCTGCATACCACCCTAAATTAAACTTGATAAAAATTTCAGGCAATGGCTGCACAACAACATCAGCAGGCAACTCAACCTCCCAACCCACTCTCTCAAATGATTACCCCTCCTACACACCAACAGATGCCCACGGCTCCCCATCAAAATATTCCCTTGGTATGTTATGATTAGAATAATAAATATCATGGGGTGGATTGATTTCTGCGTTAATTATTGTTAATTAATACATTTTTTTTCAAAATCTGAAATAAATACTAATGAGGCATGAAGATTTTTAGGCTCTTAATTGTGTTTAGTGATGGATAAGATAACGTCATCACAATACTTCATGAAAATAGTAGTGGTTTTTTTAAAATATCAATCAGATCCATCAATTTAATTTAAATTAAAAGTCTGTTCAAATGTTATATATACTGTCAGAAATAAACAGAAAATAATATGAGCAGATAAAATTGAGATCCAAACTTCATTTGCTGAAATACTTTTCTTCTGGTTATTTTTTTTTTTTTTTTTTTTTTTTTTTTTTAGAATATTCACACGCAGTTTGTGATACTGCATTTACGTGAATATTTTGTTATTTCCTATATTGTTTTAATTTAGATTTAGTATTTCCCTACAACTTTCTTTGTATTTATCAATACTCATATCAAGATCTAGGTGTTGTGAATACTGATTGTAAGTTTGTAGTGATGACAAGAGGGTCGAATTTCTATACATAGATGAGCAATTAGGTATTTCAAAGTATTCATTTGACGTTCTGTTTCTTAGTCTAGTGTTTGGTACTCTTATTCGGATCTTATTTATTATATCAGGGCATGTAATATTATTATTTATGATGTTGTGAGTAAAAATCAGAGAGTAGTATTGCCTCCTGTCTTTAAGAGTTCCTATTGATAGTTGTTCTATAAGATCTTTGTATGCTATGGGAGTTGAATATGCTGGATAGAATCCATTAAATTTGAAAAATAACACTCTGACAAATTTGCTTTGTACTCTCTCTATTTTCTTACTGAGATAATCAGTTTTGGGGTTCCAGATAACAGCTGCATATTCTAGCTTGCTTCTAACTAGTGAATTATTAGAGTTATTATTGTATTTCAGAATCACATGTGGGGTGTTCCGGGAGAAAAAGACTTTATTCGCTTAGATTCAAACAATTATTACCCTCAACCAATGGTAGGAGCTCCCAATACACCTGAAGCTCCCAATACACAAGTGAGTAAAAGGGTCTCTTTAATTTGACTTGAAAGTGGACAGACAGTAGGAGTGCCAGAATCGACCAACCTGACCACAAGTAGGTTTGGGAAAAAGCAAAGTGGAAGAAGAAGAAAGATCAAATTAACACATACCATGTTACATTGCATTTGTCCCCGGTGATACTTTTTTGTAACATTTGACATAGAATTATTACTTGGAAAAGATTCTCCTGGCTCTGGTCATCTGTAGATATCCTGAACTTGCCTAAGTCTTGAAAAAAGAAAGAGTAAAAATATGAACAATGGAGATTTTGGATAACGCTCGACCTCACTTAGACTGTAATTGGTAACCATACAAAATTTCAACTCAATCCGACTTGTGGTTCTCGAGTTACAAACTCAGGGTGTTTTCTAGACAAAGAAAATCTCGTTTCGAGTAAGGATTAAGTATACTATGTGTGTTACTTTTCTCTTTAGATTTTTTTTATTTAACTTTTTTGTACTAATGATTGAGATTCATTGAGTAGGTACCTCATTAATTGAATAAGGGACCTAACATCATCTAATAGCACTCAGTTTGCGAGCCGCCATACCCTGCGGAACCGCCATACCCTGAATCCCTTTAGAAATTTTATTTGTACTAAATTGCACAACATTTTCTTTTTCAGGCTCAAACCCAATTCGACCAGTTAATGCACATGCTTATTCGTGAAGACATTGACAAAGATCCCTCTTCCACCCTATCTTCCCAGCAAACAGTCAAACCTCCAGCTGAAACACTATTAAACATACCACCCCTTGTTCAACCTATTGCTCAACCGTCTGTTGCCGAAGTATCCACAAATGTCGTGGATTTGCCCTCGGGAAAAACCAGTGTTGATGAGAAGAAGAAGAAAAAACAGCTAGAAGACATTGAAAAAGAGTTGCAAGAAAGGGAGAGGAAGCAACGTTTAAAAGAGGAGGTGAGTACTATAGAAATTGTCAATATTAGTTTGTATTTAACTTGTCCGCCTTCAAGTTTCAACGACCAGACTGACATAAAATTCAAGTCTCAGAGTAATACACACGGTCGTAAAGTGAAATCTTCCTTTAAATCTTTCCAAAGTGAACAAATGTTTTCGTTTTATTGTCTGTGACACATAATATACCTGAACCCATCTTAACACAACATTGTGTCCTTTGAAGAGTTTTAATCAAATTAAAATTGCTATTGTTGATATGCCTGGCCATTTGTTATTTACGGCTTACCTTTTGTTTCTGTAATTTTCAGAATCTTAAAAAACAACAACAGGAAGAAGAAAAGAGAAAAGAAGAGGAAAAGAGAAAAGAGGAAGAAAAGCGAAAAAAATTAGAAGATCAGAAAAGAAAGAAAGAAGAGAAAGAGAAGTTGAAGAAACAGGAAGAGGAAAAACGAAAGAAAGCTGAAGAAGAAAAACTCTTACAGGAATCTAAAAACAAGTAAGATTTTTTTCACTATCATGTACTTTCTTTTTATTGTCTTATGCATTGAACTTCCGAGAGCCAACGTAGGTTGTGTGTGTTGGAGTGAACAATGCTACCTGTGTCGATGTAGGAATATTTAATTCAGTCTTGTTGATTTTTTCCTGAACGATTTAACCGTTGCTCTGTCAAAAATAAAAATAAAACTGATTAGCTGTGGGCTATGTCGTTAAGCTTAATATTATTGTATTGGGTTCTCAAGATTTTATTTAGTAAAGTGATTTTTATTTTTAAATGGTAATCACACTATTTGATGAAATGTGTGTTTAAGATCAAATAATCTCAAGGCTTTACCTTATTCTTTTGCCTTTTTCCAGACAAAATGAGGAGAAACGAAAAGTTGAACAACAAAGACAAGAGGAAGCGCTGCGGAAATTAGTACAGCAACAAATGAAAGAAAAATCATCAAACAAAACTTGGACCACTACCACTGTCTCATCAGCTGCCCCTCAGACTGCCTTAGCTGACATTCAGAAATTAGAAAAGGAGCAGAAACAGGTATGTCATTTCAAGAAGAGAACAATAGCTCTTTCTCCGTGTATACTGCACAATTACTCTTTTCACAATGAATATTTTTTTGTGGCCCAATCAATACATTACATTCTACTTCTCATTATTTCCACCCCTATTTTGAACTTAAAGGACTGTTCTATACTTCAATGAATGTATAAATTGCAACAGTTACACATACCTCTAATTTGGTATCCAAAGATAATCAGTTATATAAACCGTCTTTTTGAGACTTCTATGTCTACAGTTTCATGTCGGGTTTATATAAACAGATACTGCTGTAGGATCTGTGAGTGGGCGAAATTGTTACGTGGAGTTCAATACACTCATTATAATTCATTATTTTGTTTAAAAAAGTACAAGAAGAGAAATACCACGGCTTCTTTCAAATGAATTTCAGTTGGTATTTAAAATTGTCATCTGGGGTAGATCATGGACAAATTAATCATAGAAATCACTTCCAAACGTAAAGATGATTCTATAGCTATTTGCACTATAGAGGATGATTTAGTTATAGGTCTCACGTGTATGATATTTATTGGGCGAGAAATATATTGGAACTTTCAATAATAGTGGGATTGAAAAACGTATAATTCAATATTAACTCTCCTATCACACTTTATTTACTGTCGTTTTTCTGCTTCTGTAGCAACAAATCAAAAACCAACAGCAATCGAAAAAGCAGCAAAAAACTCAACAACCAAAATCAGGAGCCAATAGTGAAACCCCCAAAGCTAGCAAAAAAAGTGATAAAAGCAAAGAGGCCAACGCAGCCGCTGCATTAAAAGCAGGCTGGGCCAGTCAGAAACCTGTACCTGTGAAAACCAAATCAATAGCTGAAATTCAAGCAGAACAAACTGAGCAACTAGCTAAGGTATGATTTTAAATCTTTGTTATACATCCTTATCTAGCATGAAGGTGTTTCAGCTCTATGGTGAATAACGTTAAAGGGTTTATAAGTCCTTTATTTATTTATTTAGACTGTCAGCGCAAGACAGGTAGTCCCATTATAAGACACAATAAAACAAACAATTTTTGCCCGAAGAGATTTTGGATGGATTTTCCTATTTTTATTTTTTTGTAACGTCGAATCTTTTAAAAATGATTGGATTTAAATGAAACTTAAATGTGTTTAAAAATATCTAAAACTTTTTTTTATGTGTCGGATTAAAGTTTACAGTAATAAAATGGCGTCTATTTGAAAATTTCAAAGTCGGCTTTATCATAAATTCTTATCCAATAGATTATGTTTTAGAAAGTCAATACAACTTCTAACAACTTTTGCAAGAAACATTTTTCCTTAAATTTTTTTTTCACCTGAGTTGATTATGATATGCTGAGGTATCAACATGAAATTTTGACCAGTTTATAAAATTTGATTTCACGTTGAACTTTAATTTTTCGAATATTAAATCATCTTTTATTGAGTTGACCTGAAAGAATTCTATGTGATTTCTCCAATGGGTTCCGTTTTTAAACGTTGAATTTTTAATTAATCACCGGTGACAAAACTGCTCAATATAGCGATTGCTGGAACAGACCATATTCGGGAACAAGAGCGCGTAGGGACAAGCCTCCCTCCGACTACTTCTATAGCTTCATCCTACAACAGCTATAATATATGGTTTTACTTTGCATTGTTCGTCAAAGCCATTCACTCTATACAGCCAATAAATTATGATTGGACAAAAATAGAAATGCAAACTTTCATTAGGAAAATCATAGGTACATACTGAACCAAAAGGCAAATTCATAGAACAATTGTCAAGAACTCATTGAATAAAGATGATTCAAAATTCCAAACAAAGTTCGCCGTAAAAACTAATCAATAATGAACATCCAAATTTTTTTTACTGGCCCAAATTTTATGTCAATAGCTCATAACAGCATAAATCAACTATGACTCCTGACTCCAGGAAAGAAAATTGAAAATTTGCGAAATATGGGCTTTTAAACATTCTCAGTTTAATGTTTTTGAGCTTTCCATTTTCTTTCAGAATATAAGTATCCAAGTTTCTGAATTTTAACAAAACCTACTTTTTAAGAGGGGGGAAAAAACAGTGTCTTAAAAACATCTAAAATCCTGCAATTTTTTTTTCTCTTTCCTACAGTTTCAATGAATATTCCTGAATAAACTTAATGTTGAGTGTAAATCTTTATACTGCTTTCTTTTCTTCAAAACAAAAATCACCTGAAAATGTTACCTACAACAGAAAGTTATACGGAAAACATAATAATATAATAAAATTATGTAAAAACATCCAAGGAGTATTTGTCAAATTTCTTTCTAATGTCGTTCTTTGTCCTAATGTTTTGCAGCAACTAGAAAAGGAAAAACTAGAACGGTTAACAAACCCCAAGAAAGTGGAAATAGCTCGTAGTAAAACCCAGATCTGGGGAAGTACTGCGAGTCTGACAACACCAAACTATGCTCAAGCATCCGTAAAAACAGCCATCCCTAGTAAAATCAATGATGCAACCCAACCTTTAGGTGAGAACTTTTTCTTTCAAACACCCTTTTATTTATCTTATTTTATATTGAAGTTTGAACATAAATGTGTGACAATTTTGTCACAATGAAACAAAATCACTTTGCACCAAGGTTTTTTTAGTTGATTTTTTTCAAACAGTTGTCTGGACGAAAAAAAAATTCTGTTTAAATTATAATAATATTCTATCTTTCTTTTGGATGTCATCGTGGCCGAGTGAGTTAGCGCGCTAGGCATTGCACGCACGGTGACCTGGGTTCGATCCCAGCGGGGCAGGAATTTTTTCTGCTCTGTACTTGGATGTTCGGGGTCTACTCATACCTCGTGAGGAAAAATGAGTTGCTCCTCTAATGTTAGCAGCGACCAGTGGCGGGATTATAGGCAAAAATAAGATAATGGGATATTAAAGATATGGAAAAATCCTATAATTCTGCGCTACCCATTAAAATTGTGATATAATAACACAAAGAAACACATTTATTTATTTATTATCTTTCTTTCATTTTTATTTCCAGCTACTTCCAAACCATTAAGCGGATTTTGGGATGAACCTGTCAAAATTCTATCGAATCAGAACACTAGTAAAATCAATAAAAATACAAGTAGCAGTAAGAGTAGTAATGATTTAGGCAGCTCATCTGCTTTAAGTAACAATAGTAATAAGAAGCTAAAGAAGGAGGAGATTAAAATAAAAGAAATATTTACCACAAGTGCACTTAAAGAGTCATCAAGCTCGGAAATAAAATTCATGAATTGGTGTACAAATACATTGACCAGTATGAAAACCAATGATTTAGATAGTAAGTATATTTTTAAAACTTTTGACTTTTTTGTTGTTTTTTTTTGTGATAGTACTGTCTGCCTAGCCTGATAAGCTGACAAGTTTCAATAAAATGCCTGAAACAGGTTTTAACTCTGGTACTCAGGTAAAAAACCTCACCATGCTGATGGTAAGACCCACATCTAGTTTCAAAAAGACAAAAAGTTTGTATCAGTTTTTTTTTTTTTTTTTGGAAAGTGTTGGTTAAAAAGTCGACATTAACGTATCATGTTTTTATGTATCAAGAAGATGTTGCAGGTAGAGTAAAACAATCAAGAAGAGGGGGTTAAACTACTCATACCTAGCCCTATCCTCTATGTACTTCAGTTGGCTGGATACCATCACTACTCCTCTGTAGCTAAGCTGGTTACTCAAATAAATAAAGAGGTGCTTTATTAAACTGTTGGCATAATGGGGCTACATGTCTTGCGCTGACAGTCTAAATAAAGCACTACTTATACTTATACTGTCAACTATAGTCGACAACATTATCTGTCGACTACAGTAGACTCTCATCAGTGTAGTTCAAGAATTGGGCTTAATTAGCCAATACCCCGTTAGCGCAACGGACTCTGCAACTGGCTCAGTGGCCCTGAAACCATTGCTTTAAACACTTTAACGAACATTTAAAACGATTTGCTGTAGCTTTTACCAACTTCAACACATTCTTAAAATGTTGCTAAATATTCTCTATTACTGTTTTCAGTTCCAACATTTATCGGATTTTTAAAAGAAATAGAGTCACAAAAAGAGGTTATAGATTATGTAAAATTATATATTGGAGAAGGCAAGCAAGCAATAAACTTTGCTAAACAATACCTTGAAAAGCGGCAAGGTTGTGTTGAGTCAGAGAAAGGCTCCAAGTTTAATACCAATAGTGCAATTAAAGCTATTCATGAAAATCAGCCTAAGTCAAAATCAAATAGTCAAAATGCTACCAAGAAAAATACCGAATTTGTGGAAGTCAAGGTAAGTGCAGGTCTCGATTATATTTGAAAAGGAATGTAAAACCTGCATATTTACATTTTCCTGGTTTTAACTTCAGAACAGCAAAAAACAAGAAAAAAAAAACAATTTTGCTCTTCTTCCCATGTAAGATCTTCTCCTTCGGACACCCCAAATCTAAAAAGAATTGAGGAAAAAAGGATCCTTGGATTTTTTTAATATTTCCTAAGAAATCATTAATGAAAATTTAAACAATTTAACTTTAGGAAAAAATTCAATCAGCACTCAGCCATATAGTGAATAATGTCTCATGTTTGATGGACTCTGTGCTGTGACGTTTTTTTTCTGTACATCTTAGTCTTTGGAATTTGAGATACAGCATGTTACACCTGAAAATTGTAAAAAAAAAAGTATGCATGTATGCCGTGTGTCAACATGAAATTTCTTTTTCGGCTGATTTATAAACAATTCAATTCCTGTATTATTATTTTCAGGCTAAAAACAAAAAGAACAAAAAGGGCAAGATGCGTCACATAGACACTACTCTGCTAGGATTTAGTGTAACCGCCGATCCTGATAGATTCAATGTTGGGGAAAGAGAGTTACCTGATGTCTGATGGAGAGTTAGCACCGTGTTGTATACGTAGTGTCCTGGGAACTTAGCTTGAAAGAGATCATCCAGCCAATCAGTTGACCTGAGTTTTAATTTCGAAATTATTTTAGAAGGATTATTTTATTTTTGACATCAGCTGATGGAATTTTAATTTTTTTAATATATAACAGCCATTAAATTTGTATGAAATATAAAATATTCATTACTTGAGATTTATTAAGTTAATTTCAAAATGAGAAATTCTTTTCAAATTAGGTATGATTAAGATATGTAAAAATACAACACAGCACCTTGAGTAGATTTAAAATCAATTAAAGCAGTATTAATTCATATTAATACTGCTTTCTTACAATAATCAGATGGCAAATTTGGCTTTGGTGCTTATTTTTGATAATATCAAATATGTAAATATATTATGTATAACTATTCATTTGGGATATTTTTACATTCTAATATGTTTTATTTCTTAAAAGACTATTTGAAAATATAACTTAATTTAAATTAATGTTTTTGATCATTTTTAAGTGTCCGTGTTTTTAAAGCTGATGACTTCTCAAACTTTGTTTAATACCATTAATGAGACTTGAAGATAGGTTATGTTCTAAAACATAAAGTAATACGTTTGTTAAAGCTTACCCTAGAAATTTTCCTTTTTTTCTCACACATTCTCAGTCAAGTGACTTGATAAAATTGGTATAGTAACGCACAAGAAACGAAAGGTAGAGCTATAGTAGAATTTTTCATAGGTACAAACGAGATTCTCGCCTTATTCCTTCTATCCGACAAGGACAAGTGGGTCCTATTATTCCAGCAGCAAGCCCAGACGTTTTCTAATAATAATAAATGCCCGCAGAACGGGCGTATATTTACGAGCCTAGCTCTATTTACAAACCAGAAAACAAATAACATCAATATCACATAAGAAAGGTTTTAAAACAATCATCAAAAATCACAAAATATATCACAGTCATAAAAAAAAAAAGTGTATAGGTACATAAAAAAATACAAAAAGGCCAAAAAATGATCAAGATTAAAAAAGAAATAAATGTATAAATAAAATAATATTGTAATTATAAAATGTCAAAAAATAATAAAGAAGAAAGAAAGAAAATAAATGTCAAAATTATGTGGTCAAAATTCCAAACGGGATGATTTCGGCTGGGTTTCAAACCAGCAACCTCTGGTTGACCAGACCGACGCCTTGACCACTAAGCTACCGGGACAGACGATTTCTACTTATCTCTATTTTTTTAACTGAACAGTTTCTCCCTGGAATGTTCAATATCGACAGAATCCGGGAATGTGCACTGCTTGACACAGTCTACATTGGAAGTAATTTAATTCAAATGTAACAAAATAGTCACTTATTAATACTAATAACACTCTTTAGTGGAAGATAACCACCAGGCGAGGTCAATGCTGAAAGCATTTTCTACCACCTAACCCCAGAGTCTTATTATTATGTGGTCACAAACTCAAATTAATGAGGAAAAATTCATGCACTGGGTGGGATTCAAACCAACGGACCCCTACGCTACCTGGATTACCAGACTAGCGCCTGAACCACTTGACTACCAGTGCACTAAACTTGTTAATTAGTCTGGTTAATAAATTAATTAAAAAAAGGCGACGCAGCCAATTCCTTCGGATATTAATATTAAAAGTCCTGGCGTCTAGGATCGGGATAAACGGAGTTAGGGTTGTGGGGGTAAAGGTGGTTCAAAAGCTACTTTGATTATTTTTGCTGTTTTTGAGAAAATAGGGCCACTTTTCACTTCCTTTGAGCCACCTGAGTCTCTTTATTCGAGCGGTTGTTTGCCATTGTTTTTTGTTAAAATTTTATGTGTGGTCAAAAAATGAATTATATCAGGAAAAAATCATGCATTGAGTAATACAAACAATGTATCCTCTCGCTAGACTTTCACAGGCAGAAGTAGACTTATGAAACAAGTCAAACAAGCATTGAAAACCATTGTATCTGTGCGATAATTTACTATATTGATTCAATCTGGAGTAATTGGAGGAACCTAAATGAAAAATGCTCCCATGTGAAATGGATAATGAACACCTCAACAAGCATAGTTGTGTGCGGAAAAAAGGGTGACTACCACCAACTCTTTTAATAATAATAAAAGACTTCTTGTGAAGGTAACAGGCGAGGTTATTGCTCAGATCATTTTCTACCACCTAACGCTCAGAGTCCTCTTATTATGTGGTCAATTGGTCATATACTCAAATTAATGAGAAGATCATTATCTCTGAGAGCGAGGAAAAATTAATAAATTGGATGATATTCGAACCAACGGTTCCCCTCGCCACCTGGATTACCACCTTAACCACTTGACCACCAATGTATACGGTTTGATATGTCACAACGTAGTCGATTATAATCAAACACCTTGGCCTAGGTGTCAAGAACGCCCTATACAAAGAAAGAGACAGCGCGGCAGATATTTCATACTGCTCAAACAAAAATCTAGAAGAGTAAGTTGTTATTTTAAATTATTTACAAATTTTTGAGATAAAAACATCGATTGTGGCTTTGAATGAAATAATGGCTGATGGTTATACTAATAATAATAATATCGCCTTATTTATACTGTTCGACTAATGAGTCCTATTATTCCAGCAGTCCCATTATTATGTGGTCAAAATCCCAAATGGGAGGATAACTTGTCATGTCCCGGCTGGGTTGCGAACCCGCGAGCTCTGGATTACCAGTCAGACACCTTAACCACTGAGCTACCGAACAAACATGGTTAATTGGTTAGGTACTTGGTGAGATTTTTTTCGTTGATTCATCACTAAACGAGTTCTTAAAATAGAGCGCGCGATTAGCTCAGTGATTAAGCACTCGCTTGGCATACGGAAGGTCCGGGTTCGATCCCCCGTGCCGATAAAAATTTGTACTCTTAATTTGTACAATTTGGTTACAATTGTTTGTAAGGGATACCTTCCGGTGCGCTCGTGTTGACCCAGCACCTAAATGGGAAGTATTGTGTCACTTCTCGCCCATCAGAGGGGAGGCATACTTCGGGATGGGTAGGCTACAACACAGACCACAAGCGTCTACAGTAGCTCCTGTTTCATGGCTACGAAATAAAAATGACTGTGAAACACTCATCATTAAATAAAAAAGTCGTATCTCTAATTCAAGCCTAAGGAATATGTTTATCAACTGTAACACTAATCCGTTGATTATAATTAATCCACACTTAATTTTAGTCAATGGTTAACTTCCAGAAGTATTGATCAACATGTCATTGACAAATACACCAACAGCTTTAATCAGTTGATTAGCACTAGTCAGAGTTCATCACCCTGTTTAATTTAATTCATAAACGCACCCCCTATTAATAATAGTTATTTATACTTATTAAGAAGAAATGTGAACATATAAAATTGTATATGAGTATAATTATTATTGTATGTTGTCTAATACACAATAATATATTATTGTGTATTTGAGAGTGATTTTTTTTTGATATTGAATAATAAAATGACAAGATACCCTATTGATGCAACCCCACCTGCTCTCCACAAAGGAACATCCAGGGGTCTGATCCTAGGGTCCCCATTGTCATGGCTTCGTGCGACACACGAAGATATGACAATGGGAACCCACAACATTTGTGGCTGAGCACAGGAGATATTGTATGAGGCTTTCGCTTTTTACTTTCCTTATCGTATGGGTAAAATGTAATCACCCAAAATAATAATAATAAAGTAGTCACCCGTTGCCGAGTGAGTTAGCGCGCTAGACATTGCACGCATGGTGACCTGGGTTCGATTCCCAGCGGGGCAGGAATTTTTCTGCTCTGTACTTGGATGTTCGTGGTCCACTCATACCTCGTGAGGAAAAATGAGTAGTTACTTGTATGAATAACGACCAGTGGTGGCATTACCAGAGTAAAAAGAAATTAGTGTAATAGAATTCGAAAAGTGAAGGAGGCTCTTAGTAATGCTGCGCTACCCACAAAATTTGTGAAGAGGTCTTGTGCTTCAACACAAATAAAACCACATACATACACACATAATAATATTAATAATCATGTACAGACAAGAGTACGTCTGTACATAAATATTACCTTAGGGCCAAATTATGAAACAGGATTAAAGTTAAATTTATTTATCGTACGGCTTTATTACACATCTCAAAGTGAGTAATAAATTTGATCAGGAAATCGGATGGCAGTGATTGTTTGATCGCCAAAATTGTCAGTACTTTAGCCGCATGTCAATGCGTTGCCGAGGGTGAACCACGAGGAGGCGTACTAACATTTTACCCCATTAACCCTCGAAGGACGAGTGTGACGTATACGTCACGGAAAACACGTCCAGACAGAATTACTCTCCAGCTCTTACAAGTTTCCTCAGAGACTTGCAGCGATGTTTTTCGGTTTCACAGGAGTGTGTGTTATCAGTTAGTCTTGAAATTTTGAGAGTTAAAGTGATTTTGGATTATTAAAATTTCGTTTGAAAGTTTGGTCGTTTTTACTTTTTTGAAATCATGGACCCTGGACCTTGGTAAGTAATTTTTTATCTATATATTATTTGAAATATATTTTTTTGCTGATTTATTTTGATTACTAAGAATATCTTATATGATATAAACATGTTTTATGAAACATTTAGTGAACAGCTATGGCTGTGGAGCACTGAAAACTTGAGTGTGACGTATACGTCACACTCGTCCTTGCCCACTATTATTCTTTTGCAATTTTTTTTTTCTTTCATTTTTTCGTTGAGTAAACAGGTAGTGGTCGAGTACAACCAGCACGGTGGCGCAACTGGCTAAGGCGCGGGACTTCTGTGCTGGGGGTCCGAGTTCGAGTCCCACCTTCAGCGTGGTGAATTTAGTACAGTGTATAATCTGGAGTTTGAATATCGTTGTGACATCACGAAAGTGATAACACAAATATATGAAAACAACAACTTTTTTTTAAAGCTCGAGTACTGGTACTGGTACTTGGTTGATTGACGTGTCAATGAATAATGCCTGGCAAATCTATAAGCAGACTGGGCGTAAGATGACAAAACTTGAATTTCGCCGACGCATAGTTCAGGTGTACCTTACTAGATACAAGACTACTCCCAGAACAGCGGGTCCCTCTGCACCATCCTCCAAAAGATCGTCAAGAGTACTAGAGGACATTCGATTTGACAGAAAAGACCATCTGCTGACAGAAATCAGAGACAAGAAGCGCCGAAGGTGTGCAAACGAAGGCTGTACAAGTGTTGTAGCATCCATGTGCATCAAATGTGACGTTGGATTGTGTTTGAAGTGCAACATTGCTTTCCACATGCCATGAACATACATAGTTCATGTACATTCCACTACTTACTTAATTAGGAATCTTTGAGTCTTAATAAAAACTATTTTCAATTTCCTCTTGGCACTTTGTTCATTAAAAAATCAAGTCTTATCTTTTTCTAATATAGAGCAAAAAATCTACCCCGTAAGGACGAGTGTGACATATACGTCACACCCCTCTACGGCCACCCAGAGCATGCTAAAAAAATGAAAAAAATATTTTTAGCATCAGATGGACGAACTGAAACAAGATAAATAGGAAAAAACCTCGTTTTCTAAAAAAAAAAGTTCTCGTCCTTGGGGGTTAAAGTTAAAATAAGTCAGACACGTCCTCAAGTTGGAGTTTCAACCAATCACAGCGCACTATAGCCCGAGTTGAGGGAGACAGTCTGGCTTATCTTATCATTTATCAGTATAAACAGAAAAGTGAGAAGTTGTACTAGATCTTTCATAATTCGGCCCTTAGAGGCCCTGCACCCGATGGCCCTATTTTTGTTTTTCCTAATCCTACCCTACACAATAAGGCATTGGAGTATATCGTTTCGGACCTGAATTCGGCTCTACCGATAGACTTATAGGGAACTTAAAATTTACTGAGTACGGGCGAAATTAATAGACAAAATTGATAACTTGAATCATTGCTTAGCATCGGTTTTCCTCATTCAAGAAAGTACGCAATCCAAGACTTGGGGCCAAATTAATAGACAAATTCTATAACTCAAATCATTGCTAAGCGTCGGTTTCCCTATCTTACACACTACGCAATTAGCGCCACAGAGGTATTACTCGTACACAGACGGTTATTAATTTCGCCCTACATGTATAGAGTATAATCGTTGGTTCGAATCCCACCCAATGCATGAGTTTTCCTCGCGTAGCTTGATCGATACGGCAGTGGAATCATTATGTGAAGGTGGGTGGTCCCTAACATTGAGCATCGGGAATACGATTGAGTTCGGGTGTGAGTTATGTGATATCTTGGGATTATTTCAATTAATGTATGAGAATTTCTTATCGTTTCCCGCTGGCTCAATGGTCAAGGAAATGTCTGCTAATCCGGAGGTCGCGGGTTCGAAATCCAGCCGGGACATGACAAGTCATCCTCCCATTTTTTAGCTATAACATGACAAGTGACAAGACTTACTGCTAGAATAATAGGACTCATTAGTCCTATTCGGGGAGTATAAATAAAAGGCGTTATTATTATTATTTTTATTATTTCCTAACGAATTAAACCCAAGGAACTTTTTGGAGCACCTCAAATTTTCTCTTCTAGTTCACCTGTATCTGACATCTCACTGAGTGGACAGTGGACACCCACAGCACTATAATTACACGTAATCGAATAAAATTGTATCACAACTGCTGTGGGTAGCTCAGCGTTCATAAAATGCTAGACATTTGGAATGCCTTGAAACCGAGAGAACTGCTAAGTGTCGCAATGAAAAACTTACTTTTGCATGAATACCGTGTATTGAATACACGGCAAACGTGATAAATCGAAAGAGTCTTTCACACGGCGTCGCGCTGTCTAGTGTTTGGCGGAGTACTCTGAGACGTTACGCAAGGTTGAAACCAACATAATACTGTCGAATCTGAATATAAGAGAAACCTCGATAGAGTCGATAGATGAGAACCATTTCTAAGTCCAATTTACCTCTCTATTAAAGATAAGATAAAGAACTAGTTATTTGTGTTATTATGTCACAATTTTTAGTGGGTAGCATCGACATTACGAGAACTAATGCTTATGCATCATATCTCCAACCAACCATCATATTCCAATATCAATCTCGTAATGCCGACACTGGTCGTTCTCACTCTAAAACTACCCCATATTGTCCTCACGAGGCTAGGGTAGGCCCCGACATGTAAAGTACAGAACCGAAAAAATCTGACCCCGCCGGGATTCGAAGTGCAAGCCGAGCATGCTGCCGCTAGGCGAAGGTGACTACTAATTTACCTCTCTATTAGGAAAAATAACCTTTCTATAACACAAAAAATTCCGGCCTTTGGGTTCTCTTATATCTAGGTTCGACCGTGTAAGACACAAACTGACAAATCAACATCAGAAGCTAGATTGATAAGGCGGCGGACTTGTAAGTTGGAGGTCGGTTCTTCGAGTCCCTGTTTTGGTAAAAAAATTAGCAGCGTGACTTTGAGTAGGTACCTAATTGTGTTGTGTATCTCGAAAGTGATTAACACAAATATGATAACTTTTTTTTTTATACAAGACACAAGTCATTTCGTAAGTAATGTCTTAGAATAAGGGCCGTATTATGAAACATGATTAGTAAATCTAAGCCAACCCAGATTGAATCAGCTGATCGATGGGTATTCTAAAATAAGATTTTCCGTCAAGGAGGCTGGTCAAAGCTCCGTTACGCCACAGAAGTAATATACAGCCACAAAGTCCGGCTTAGAGACCTCTACAGTTGTTGTCAAGGTGAAAGTTAAGGGATAGTATAGTAAGTATAGTATAGTATTAGTATAGTTAGTATAGTATAGTATAGTATAGTATAGTATAGTTAGTATAGTATAGTATAGTATAGTATAGTATAGTATAGTATAGTATAGTATAGTATAGTATAGTATAGTATAGTATAGTATAGTATAGTATAGTATAGTATAGTATAGTATAGTATAGTATAGTATAGTTAGTATAGTATAGTATAGTATAGTATAGTATATAGTATAGTAGTGCTTTATTTAGACTGTCAGCTCGAGACAGGGAGTCCCATTATACTAACAGTTTTCACTAAGAAGGATAGTGTCCACTAAGATTAACTAATCCTTTTTCATAATTCGGCACCAAGTACTTTGGAATATACGGCAGTATTATTCTGTTGTCAAAATCCCAAAAGGGATGATAACTTGTCATGTCCCGAATGGGTTTCGAACCCACAACCTCTGAATTACCAGTCGCTGATTAAAATATCAGTGTGAACCTTCTGTTTGAACGTCGCGTGAGATTCCCCTCGTGTGGCAGAGCCTTTTAAGGTATGTTGAATATTGAAAGATATAAATTTTACAACTATCTCTCTCTTTCTCCCTCTTTTCAGATAAATTTATAACGCTCTCTCTCTCTCTCTCTCGCTTCTCCCGTTTCTCTCTCACTGTGTTTCGATATATTTTATTAGTTTTATTACTATCTCCGTCCTTCTCTACCCTCTTTCTCACTCCATTCCACATACCAGAACCGAGAGAAAGAACTTTGTACGGTGCTGCGCTCTGTGGTACAAAAGTCACAGTAACCAGTTTCAGAAAATAGCCCCTCCCCCCTCCACGTCTCCTATCCTGCACTAGTGCATTCCTGATTCCATTCATCTTGTATTATTATTCCTATACTATCTATTTTATTTCTCTTTCCTTGTTCTAACATTCTCATTTCAGTCCCCGCCACTTCCAATAGCAGTTCATTTGTACTAGATCTGGTACGCGATAGAATTTTTTTTAGCTCGTTGAATCTTCTTTTTCTTTTGGCTAGATCTTAAATCTAGTATACCTATTTGAAGTCGAAAATAATAGACAAAATCAAGATCACCTAGGATTAGTTCGGACTTGCATTAGTTTCCCCATTTAAAAAAATACGTAGTCCACAGAGATATGTAAATATAGGTATCTTTAACAAAAACGTCTATTAATTCCACCCTGAATGTAGTAGGACTATAGGTAGGTGTAAAGGTGTTACATTAAATTTCCTATTATTATGTAAACAGATTATTTCTTTATTTTTATCAGCCTTTTGCCCGTACTTAGCAACGGGACTAAATTTCAAATTACAATGGTGGTTTTCGGCCATCCCTTACTTCTTAGACATAGCCTTTACTTCTTAGACATAACTTTTCAGGTACCGTGATCAATATCATTCGCGTTAAGTTTTAGCTACATCCGTTATATTTTTAAAGTTAGCAAGCTAGTACGGCCATGCCTCTTTGACCTTTTACATACTCATGGCTATTTACCTATACTCTTTTTGGTACTATTTTAGCCTTGTCACGTGTTTGCCTTCATTTGATTCTGCTAATCAAATTTATGAAGTAGCGTGATCAATTATATTATACTCAACAATTTTTAGCTATCTGTTATCGTTTTAATGTTAGCTAAGGCATGGCTAATATGGCCATATTGGTCATGCTGGTGGGTGCGAACATGCTATTTTGTATATTTTATGCAATTTTTCAAGTAGGTAGCACAATCTCTATGATAGAAGGATCGATTATAAGAATCTTTCGCTATCTGTGACCTATGAGTGACCGTCTCAAAGTTAGTTAAGTGGTTTGTTTACAAAATAACAATACAGATCTGAAGTGAACCAATGTTGTCAATGAATCAGAAAGTTCTTATTTACATCACACATAAAGTTAAATTTCCGGCAACGTTGCACACCAACAAAGGAATACAAACCGTAGTACAATTTTTTTAGAATCTAGCACATATTTTCAAGGAATCTAGTACAATGTGTTGGGTTGTTCTATTGGAGACACTGTTTCAGCTTCAGTCCTGTTTGCGTCGATTTTCAATTCGTGTTGTGCTTATATCACCCATTTTTTCAGAACCTAAGGTATTTTGCCATTTTGAAACATATTTTTGTACAATTTAATGTAATTATTATTATCTTTCCTGCTTTATTAAATTAATATTCATTCAAAGTAATTATTAAACTTATCACAGTTGTAAATAATCATTTTTTATAAGTATCTAGAACTTTTATGTGTCGTGATCGTGTTGTGTCATATAGGTATGATGTATCTATGTATCTCATGAAATTGTGTTTTTTAATACCCTAATTTACTTTGTAATGAACCCAACATTTAATTTACGATACATAAGTATATAATTATTTATCAAGATATATAACGTTTTAATACAATTAATTGAATTATGCCTAGTGAAATATTTTACATGAAATGTAATTTAAACCAATTTTGTTTCTGTGGATTTCAAACAGTGTGGATTTCAACAACATGAAGAAAATGATACCTCTCCTTTAGAGCTCTCACAGAGAAAATGATCTTCTCATTTCCAACCCTAGGCATATTGTGCCTGCTTGTGCCAGTCATAATCATGTACGAGGTTCCTGACAATTGTTCCTGGAGGCTGGAGAAGGAAGCTGTGAATCAGGTCTCAGTAACATGCAAGTTCAATTTCCTAGGGAAAGGTGGCAGTTCTAACTTGAGTTTTGTGTCATCTGATTTGATCACCAAACTGAACATAGATTGTGATGCAACTGTTCTTCTTGCCAGCTCTGTGTCCTCCAAGTCATTCCAAAATATTTATTCCCTCGAAGAACTAAAAATTTCCAACTGTAAATTGCTGGATCTTCCAGTGGATGTGTTCAGTGGACTTAGGACTTTGAAAAGACTGACAATAAATACAAGGAATTCACAGTGGGATTTATCAAAAAAGTTGGAACTTATTCCTGGGAGCTTAGATGGGTTGAGAGAGTTGCAAATTCTAAATGTTTCATCTAGCAACATTGAGTCCCTTCCAGATGATATATTTTGTTCACTTGCAAATATTCAAACCCTAAATTTATCTCGTAATAGTATAAGTGATTTAGACACGTTAGGGTTTGCAGTGCAGCGAGCAAGTGCTGGATCTAACTCAGGAGAAAAAATAGAGTGTAGTGGAGGCACAAACTTGCGAGTTCTTGACTTATCATATAACAATATACAAACATTGACAGGGTACTCAGGAATTACCAAATTTCGGAGGCTTCAGAATTTACATGTAGAAAATAATGAGATCACTGAAATAGCTTCAAATGCTTTTGCCACATTGTCTTCATTGAGAATTCTGAACATTTCAAGTAACCATCTAACATCTTTACCAGAAGGTCTTTTCTCAAACTGCAGAGATATCAGTGAAATTTATGCACAGAAAAATTCCCTCAATGAGTTATCAAAAGGTGTGTTTCAGAAACTGGAACAGTTGCTTGTTTTGGATCTGTCAAGCAATCATTTAACAAGCAACCATGTGGAAGAAAACATGTTTCTTGGGCTCATTAGGTTGATAATTTTAAACCTGTCAAACAATCATTTAACTCGAATCAATGTCAAAACTTTCAACAACCTTGTCTTTCTTCAAAGACTTGATTTACGCAATAATTCCATTGGTTATATTGAGGACAATGCTTTTCTTTCACTTTACAACCTTCACACCATCTACCTATCTGAGAATCGTATTCATCATATCACAGGCCAACTGTTCAATGGTCTGCATGTCCTGAGTAAACTCACTCTCAGCAATAACCTCCTTGTCAACATTGACTCGAAAGCTTTTAAGAATTGTTCAGCTCTCAAGGAATTGGACTTGAGTTCAAATGCTATTGTTGAAATTCCATCAGCTCTGTCAGAGCTAGCATTCTTGAAGACATTGGATTTGGGAGAAAATCAAATAAGTAAAATTGAACATGGGTCATTCAAAAATTTACTGCAACTTACTGAATTAGCTCTTGTTGACAACAACATTGGAAATTTGACCAGTGGAATGTTCTATGATTTACCTAGCCTTGAAGTGCTAAACTTGTCAAAAAATAAAATTCACCAGATTGAAATTGGAACTTTTGACAAGAATGAGAAGCTGGTTGCTATCAGGCTGGACTCTAACTTTCTCACTGATATAAATGGAGTTTTCACAACTCTAGCACAACTTCTGTGGTTGAACTTATCAGAGAATCACCTGATCTGGTTTGATTATGCCATGGTGCCAGGAAACCTGAAGTGGTTAGATATTCATGGAAACTACATTAGCAGCTTGAACAATTACTATGAAATAAAAGATAAGCTGAGCATCAAAAATCTGGATGCAAGTCATAATCGTATACTTGAAATATCTGAACTGTCTATTCCAAATAGTGTTGAAGTACTATTCATAAATAACAATCTAATAAAAACTGTTAAACCACATACATTTTTTGAGAAATCCAATTTGGCAAGAGTGGATATTTATGCAAATGACATCACCAAATTAGACATTACTTCTCTCCGGTTGAAAGCTGTACCCTTGAATAAAACACTGCCAGAATTTTATCTGGGAGGAAATCCCTTCTACTGTGACTGCTCAATGGATTGGCTACCTATCATCAACAATAACACCTCTCCTTCAATGGAAAGACAGTATCCTAAAATTATGGATTTAGATAATGTTGTTTGTAAGATGGCATACTCCAGAGTTTCATCACATTTGCATGCAACTGAATCTACACCAAGTCAATACTTGTGTCCTTATGATATTCATTGTTTTGCTTTGTGTCATTGCTGTGATTTTGATGCCTGTGATTGTGAAATGACCTGTCCAAAAAACTGTTCTTGCTATCATGATCAAAATTGGAACACAAATGTTGTGGATTGCTCTGAACAGCAGATTTCAATTGTTCCAACTCGTATACCAATGGATGCAACACATGTATACTTGGATGGAAACTCAATCAAAAGAATCCCAAATCATGTTTTCATTGGAAGAAAAAACATGCTGAACTTGTATGTTAACAATAGTCAGATAGAAGTGATTTTAAATCAAACGTTTAATGGTTTGAGTTCTCTTCAAGTTCTGCATTTGGAAAACAATTTAATTACTCATTTCTATGGATATGAATTCCAGAATTTAGAAAAGCTTTCCAAACTTTATCTTCAAGAAAACCGTATAGAATATATTGATAACACCACATTCAGTGCTCTTATATCATTAGAAGTATTACAGCTCAATGGCAATCGTCTGAAATACTTTCAAGCATCTTATCTAAATATGAATTCTATGCTACAAAAAGTTTCCCTTGGAAAGAATCCAATCAGTTGCTCATGCTCTACACTACAAGAATTACGGATATGGCTTATAGATAATGCCAAGATTGTGGAAGATGTGCATGACATATATTGTGTGATTGAAGACACCGATCCACCCCAACATAAAGAAGTTGATTTAAATAGCACCACATGTAGCAAGTACTATGCAACCAATTCTGTCATCAGCAGTATCATGGTGTCAGACTATCTTCCTTTTATGATCATTACATTTCTTATGTTGCTTGTAATTCTTATTCTTGTAATATTCATGTTTGTGTTCAAGGATCCCTTTCGTGTGTGGCTCTACACCAAGTATGGGATAAGGTTATTCCATTTTAAAGGAACATCCTCAAAACATTTTGGAGAAGATAGAGAGAAGCTCTATGATGGTTATGTAGTGTACAGTCCTAAAGATGAAGAGTTTGTCCTACAGTCAATTGTAGCTGAGTTGGAACATGGCAATCCTTCATATCAGCTTTGCTTACACTACCGCGATCTACCCCATCACTCTCCTTACTTACAACAACACTCAACATCTCCTGTTGTGATGGAGGCAGCAGAAGCTAGTCGTCGAGTTATATTAGTGCTCACTAAAAATTTCCTTCAAACAGAATGGTCACGCTCAGATTTCCGTTCTGCTATTCATGAAGCACTCACAACTAAAACTCACAAATTAGTCTTAGTTGAAGAAAACATAGTTCCCGAAGCGGAAAGTGATATAGAACTTAAGCCCTATCTAAAATCTTGTATGAAGATTAGATGGGGTGAAAAACGGTTCTGGGAACGACTGAGATACGCAATGCCAAATTGTGAAAACTCAAAGAAGAGCTGTAACTATAGGCGAAACATCAACAACTATACTATAGACTCAGGGACAGGAAGAAGATCTTTAGATGTGCATCATTCACACTCTTATTCCTCTCAACACATCAATAGTCATCCACTATTCAAAGCATCTGCTGTGATATCTAAAAACCATAATCAGGAAGACCTGGCATATTCATCAGCCACCACTGCTACTCCTTCTCCCAAGTCTCACAGATCCCACTGCATCACCAGTGCAGGTGAGAAACCTGTGTCAGACCACATCTACTCGAGTATAGACAGTCCAGAATACCAGGAGTATGCTTCCAGACCTGACAGGAACAGCACCAGGAGGAGCAAGGGTAAGCCGGCTGTTCACCAGCAGACATGGAGCCCTACTGGAGTTACGATGATGGATTCAAATGGAATTCAAGCATATCTTGTTTAGATTTGTTCTTAACATATCTTTGTTAATCCAAAGGTAAGAAGAATAGGCATTAAGCATATTTTATTGTGTAAAACAATCAACTATTTTTTTTAATTGACTACATGTGATTTGAAATTATGGTTTCAATAATATTCTCAATTTTTTTAGTTGATACAATTGCAAAATTAAATGCAATCTCACACAAAATTGTGATGAACTCAATGACTAAATTAGAAACATGTGATAATTCACACCAGGTTCTGACTAACTCAATGACTAAATTAGAAACATGTGATTAACTCACACCAGCTTCTGACTAACTCAGTGTTTAACTTAGAAAAATGTGTAGGACCCTTGAAACACAATCAAATGGTTTTGGTTATTGGCATTTTTCAAAAGTTTTTTTCTCAAAAACTCAAGTCAAGGTTAATTTCAATGTGAAAAGTGATGGGTGCAGATGGTGACTAAATCTTAAATCAGTGCAGTACCCATTCAATATGCCATGTTAAAAAATGAGATATGGCTCTATCGTTATCAATATAATATCCTTATCAGCTGTTGCATTATATGCCATTTCTCAAAAAAAATCAATGAATTCATTTCCCCTCCACATGGAAACTATTTTGATTCATTGGTAAAAAAAAAAAAAAAAAATATTTGATAATTTCAATTTGACCTAAAATTTAACAGAATAAAATATGCTTAAAATTTCTTTTAATAAATTTTATCATGTAGAAAAAAACCCTGCTGATGTAAAGAATGTGTAAAGACTGAAATTTTCAGTGTATTGGTTGTGTCATTGTGTTTAGTATATTAAAATTAATCAAGCTTTCACTTCTGTGGGACTGGGGTAATTAAAACCCAGATTTTTAAAAAAATTTTTTTTTTTTTTTTTTCTTCGGAAGCTTGCACAGTAATGTTTTGTAATAAAAATTGTTTTAAGTCTATCCAAAAGAAATCAATTAAAGCCCATTATTTAATCAGGTCAAGTCATCAAGCACATTGTCATGAAAAAGAAACTACTATGTCTCCTGCATGGTACTAAAACTTTGTATCTCTAAGCTTCAGACATCCCAGGATAGCTGGGGGATGTCTGGTAATGTAATATGTATGACGTGTAACTGTGTATTTCATAGTTACTTTTTTGATGTAGAAAACCATACAAACTTGCATTTTTTCTCACATTTCACCACAGATAATAGTTTCCCTCTTTGAGAAAAGTTTTTTTTTACTGTCTAGGCAGGTACCTGCCTACGTAATTTTGTGATTGACCAAATAACCTGATGACCTTTAATTGATTGATACTTTTTAGATAGATGTATACAGGGTGCTTCAAAACTTTTTTTTATTCAAAGGATTTTTACTTGATATTTTACAAAAAATGTAAAATTTTACAGGATGGTTCAAAAGTACAAAAAATGTGAAATTTTCCAGAAGAAAATGTGTAAAGCATCAAACATACATGACACCTCTTTTTTGTAGATTTTTCTTTTTATACTTTTATTTATTAATTTTTAATACCTACCTATTTGACTCCATATATTTTTGTTGTTGTAGATAATCAAAAGCTAAGATTTAATTTGTTTTGTTTTTTTTCTTCTTCTTCCTTTTTGTCTCATAATTTTGTATTATTTTCGTTGTACAGGTGTTTTGAAAGAAGTATTTTTTTATGTAACTATTTAGATTTATTTTTACAATTTTGTTTTTTGTGTACAATTCTACTCATTTGAATACTCATTTTTGATTACTAATTTTCAATTCTAAAACCATTTTATTATTTTTTATTTCATTATTTGATATTTTGAAAGTCATTGATTGCCCTTTTGAATTTTGGACCGTCCTTTAAAATTAAATTAACACCAAAAGAAACACAGAAAAGGAACATGTAGATTTGTAGGATACATTCAGGATGAGCATAAAGTCTCATTTGGCACCCAGTATATTTTCCATCCTGTTTGTCAAGTGGTAGAGAAAACTTTTGGGTATAAAATCCTCTTATTCAGACCTTTCAAACAAATTGGGTCAATTATAGTTCGTACAGTCGAGACTCCAGTGTTGCCAAGCTTTCTTTTTTTTACGTTGAGAAGACAGCCAGAAAAGTTAATGTGTGCATTTGCCCACCTTCAGCCCATATTTCTAAAGAAAGCTCGTATTCCTTATGTCTCAACTTACTACTTACCGGAAAATTAATTATTCGTACATTCTTGACAACGCGAGATTTTATTTCTGTAATGATCATATTTAATCTAGATTTTAGCTAGGTCAATTTTTTAAAACTTTTTTTCTCTTCTGTAAACTGTTCCTCTTTAATATTCTTTTACATTGTTTCTAAATTTATACAGGGTCCGCCAAAAAAAAGGAGCCACTCGAAATATCTCAAGAACGGATTTGAATTTCGAAAAACGCTAAAACACGTGTTTCATTATATAAAAGGGGAACCCTTTTCTACTGGTTTATGTTTTTTTATCATTACCAGGGGCGGCCCCAGGGGGGATCGACTTTGGAATCTTAAATGGAACCACCCTGTTTTGAATACAAATTTGAGAAGTAGATGACAATAAATGTATTTTGAGACAAATTCGAGATTTTTTTACCAAACAGGGCCGGAGATATCGTAACTTTTGTTTCAGAAGTTTCAGCCATTTTTTCATTAGAAAATTATTTTATAACTGTAAATATTGTTAAACAAAATGTCTTACTTATTAAAGTACTTAATTTCTCAAGTCTTTTTGATAACATTAGCTTTACCAGGGGAGTTGTATAGGGGATCAGTTTTTTTTTTCAAGTAAAAACCATCCTTTTTCTAGTATAATTTGTGATAGCTTCACGCAATTACACATGTTTCAATCAAAAAAAATATTTTTTTAAATCAGGGCCGGATGTACTTCAATTTTATATGGAAATATTGAATATTAATAAGAAAATAAATTGCTACTTCAAAAGAGCTAGTAAAAAATTAAGGCCAGATAAATATTAATTTTTCAAATGTAACTGGCCTTAATTGACCCCCTATACAACTCCCCTAGTAAAGCTAATGCTATCAAAAAGACTTGAGAAATTAAGTACTTTAATAAGTAAGACATTTTGTTTAACAATATTTAAAGATATAAAATAATTTTCTAATGAAAAAATGGCTGAATCTTCTGAAATAAAAGTTACGATATCTCCGGCCCTGTTTGGTGAAAAAATCTTAAACTTGTCTCAAAATACTTCTATTGTCATCTACTTCTCAAATTTGTATTCAAAACAGGGTAGTTCCATTTAAGATTCCAAAGTTAACCCCCCCTGGGGCCGCCCCTGGTAATGATAAAAAAACATAAACCAGTAGAAAAGGGTTCTCCTTACATATAATGAAACACGTGTTTTAGCGTTTTTCGAAATTCAAATCCGTTCTTGAGATATTTCGAGTGGCTCCTTTTTTTTGGCGGACCCTGTATATTTTTCTGTTGTTTATATAATATTTGTATATACAATGTCCTTAACTTAAAAAAAAAAGAATTCCATAATAATAATAATTTGTTCATAGGTAATTTTCAATACTTTGCACAAAGGCTCAAAAAATAATTTGCATTCCACTTTTTTTTTATTAAAATACTTGTCTGCTATTATTTCGAAAAAGTTGTAATGATAATGTTTATTTTTAATTGTGTACAATGCCTTTTTACCTGTACCGATATAAGTAGGTACTATTGTAGTTGGAGTTTCTTAATCATTGTTACAAACATGGACAAATAAGTGCGTTTCTTACCTTACATAATGTATTTTTATCAGCAACCCACTTTTTAATTTGCGAGCCGAAATTAAATTTTCACCCCTCCTTTTGCGGTTTACTTAATTTAATGCAGAAATTTAATCGTGACTTAATTTTTCGTTACCATTCGATTGTGTAGATTATTGAGTTATTGATTAAATTCCTCATTAGTGAATTATTAGGGAAGAAAAAGTTCACTTCAGATATTTTGGTTTACAATTAATAGAAAATCCTTTGTTTCTAATCAAGTACACTTTCTTTCTAAAACAAATAGTCTAATTAACTTTTTATTAATTGAATTTGAAATTAAAGTCTAACACACAAGTGACTACTTCACTTATGACAGTTTTCGTCGAAAATTTGTTCATCAAACATGTGAGGCTGTCATTTCCAGGCCCATACCAGGCTGGGTGAGATAATTGTGAGGTAGATGGTACGATCCCAGCGAGGAAGGGTTAAAACCCGTCCTGACTAGTTCAAATTGAACGTACATCAGATTCGAATCAACTGGTCACAATGATCTAAATAGAGTCGTGGGGATGATTGGTGCTTCTCTCGTGGAACTCAACCAGTCTATATAATAATAATATTTTAATATATGTTTTTTTGTGTATTATGTCACAATTTAGTGGTAGCGTAGATATAGATTTATCACTGTAATTACAATATCTGTATTTTTTTTTGCTAAGATTCTGCCACTGTCGCTGCTTACATTAAAGCAGTACTCATTTTTCCAGATATGAGTACCCCTATATAACTAAATATCATTATTTATAGAATAGTGACATTGTAGTTTACTTTCTGCGTCGTAGGACTAGGTCCTTTTTGCCAGGGTTCACAATTTGTTGGATTGATGTATCTTATTATCATGTGTAAGATTATTATATCAACACTTTATTTCGATATCAAATAGTAATAACCGTATGGGTTTGATGCAGAGATTGCTCAGGCAATAATCACGCCTTTGTCATATTTATTCTTGTCAATAAAGAGTTATTATTGATTTAGATGTATAAATAAAAAACAATATAAATAAATACAAAGGAGGAGCGCGGGACTAATCGTCACTTGTGTGAAAGGTCTCAAGTTCAGAGAATGAGTCTCCCATTATTATTTGCGAAGTCGCGAGGTTTGCGTTAACATGAGAGTCCGCAGTTTTGAATCACAGTAGTTAATTTTAATTTAGTACATATACATTCCATTTTAGCTAGCAAAGTACTCACACGACAATTTGTGATTTTTTATTTTTTTGTAAGCTAGAAAATCCATACTCATTTGCATAGTATTTATTTATTTATTTTTTTGTTCTTCGTTTTTTTTTTATTGTTTGAAAGAGAGATTTATTTTAGGGATTTTCCAAGTTAACGCACTGGTGTAATGAAATACTTTTCATTGACGATTTTTGTAAATACTCAATTTTTAGACTTCAAGGTCAAAATATCATACTTCTAATAATTATTGAACTCCTAAATGTGAAAACATTTTCTGTGTATTTGAAACGCGCTCTTAACTGATTAGTATATGAATTGAGTGTTATGTAAAAATAATTGAGTATACTTAAAGCTCTTAAAATAATACAAATTGAGTTAGGTATTTAAAACATCGAATAATACAATTTAAATTGATTTATATAGTAACCTCAATTTTTTAAGAGACAGAACACCAATTGTCTGGCAGGACAAGTTCCGCCCAAGGCAGGCTATATTTATTTTCTAACCCTACTTACACAATGAGGCATTGCCGTACATAACTCGGCGCCACAAACATTGGATTCTGTTTATAAAAATAATAATCACCTCAAATACAAGCTCTGCTGAACAAAGGCGCAAAGTATCACCCTGATTCAAGGGGGTTACATATTCCTTTCTGTGCAAAACATTTTACCTCGCAGATAGAAGTGACCTGTGGTCTGGGCATATTAAAGCTGTTGTTATCTTTGGTTACATTGCGTTTATCAAAAAACTCTTAATCTTAAAGGAACTAACCTTTTTCAGGAATTTTAGAAGTTCCTAAGCTCTTTCGGAAGAAATAAAAGTTCCTAGGCACTTCTAGTTGTTCCGAGAGCACTTGGGAAGATGTAGAAGTTCTTGAAAACCAAAAATTCCTTTATCATTAATTTAAAAAAAATGTTATTTCCAAATTACTCAAACCTTCTTGCTAAAATGACCAGCTGTTCTGATTCGAACCACTGACCCTCTGGTTACGAATCTATTGCCTTAACCATCAAGCTACTGGGTCGGTGTTTAACAGCAAACAGAAGAGCACCACAGTAAAGGTTGTATCGAGCAGTTTTTATTTTCATTTTTTAAATGGATAGACTACAGAGTTCACTCCTATTGTCCTTGCGAACCTTTTTGTCCTTTTTGTAGGAACACTGCCAGGAAAGTAGAAAGTACATCTGTATTTCCGTAAATGTTTAGGTCGGCTATGTGTGATTCTGTTGACTAGAAAGAAGAGAAAGCCCATTCATGTACTGTTAGCGCTGTTTGTACCTTGTAAACACTTTCATATTTAGACAAAAGAAAATAAAAATCAAACAATGAGAAACAAAGCGTATTTAAGACAATGAAAATGCTTGTTTATTCAAATATTTCAAATGAGAGAGCATCAACAATAGGGGAAAAAATCCCGAGTTGTGAAGAGGACATTTTCAAGTTTGTTGAAAGCCTTTTCTCTATCTTCCAATTCCGTTTCAGATTATCAAATAAACAAACAATGTACTTTTTCTTTTTATTGTCTTTCTGTTAAAAGCCGGACCAATCGGTTTATTGTTTAAGGTCGAAATTAATAAATGTTTTGTAACACCTAAGTTGAACTGACGGCTAGATTTTGCGTATTGTTTCAACTGGCGTGCATTTTAATTAAAAATCCTCTCTTTCCATCCGTAGCAAATAATTGCAATTTTAATGTTTCTAGACATTTCCTGGCTAAGAGATACGTGGTTATGTAAGTTGGTTACGACAATGCCTTGAATATATTCAGTATTTTTATATTAATCAGTAATCCTGGCAGCTCAGCTAATTTAAATATAAATATCAGGCTTTTATGAAGCACTTTTACGCGATTTTTTTTTTATGAATTAAATTATATCATTGTACCATAAAATTTAAATATCTTTGATTACCCATGTATTTTATATTTCTTTCACCTCACTTTTTTAAAAAACTATTTTTGTATTCATAGAACATTAAAATTTGTGGAAAATTGTTGATACAAGAAGGTTATTACTGAAAACCGACCTCAGTAGCTCGATCAGGTAGCGGACTAGTAACCTGAAGGTCGGTGGTTCAAGTTTAAATATGCGGTATTTTTTTTAAAGTTCAGATTTTGTGTAGTAAATTTCAGATTAGAGATTACACTCTTGTGATAACACAAAAATGATAACCTTCGACAATATTTGAACAAATATTAGCCTCCTTGTATCGACAGTGATTTCTTCTCTGCCTTTTACCATCAGACACGATGGCGCCGTCAGTTGTTGTAGTAGTAGCGACGTGGCTTACGCTAAAGGTGACTGACTCATCAGGGCCTGGATGATTTAGCTGATGAATTTTTACAGCTTGATATTGGCCTGAACAATTACCAATGCAGTGAATTCTGGATATAAAGAAACTGGATATAAGAGAAACCTGGATAATATAAGAGAATGATTTCCACGTCAAATTTACCTCTCTAAAAAAGAAAATAACTTCTTTACAAGGGAAACCAGGATATAAGAGAATGATTTCCAGGTCTAACTTACCTCTAGAAGAGAAAATAACCTCTTTTTTAGAGAAACCTGGCTGGATATAAGATCAAAATTTTCCGGTCTCAATGAGTTCCCTTTTATCCAGATTCAACTGTATTTGTTCCGTGGGAATACAAGGGTGCGTTTATCAATCACATTAAACAGGGTTATAAATCACTAATCAGCTGATTAATTTTATTGTTGTGTTTATCTATGACATGATTAATGGCAATACTACTACAATTGTAAGTTAACCATTGACTGAAATTAAATAAAAACAATTTATTAGACATTTGATAAGCGCACCCTAAATCCACCCTAAAGGTTTTATCTTGTTTTTCCAGGCTTTTTATTAATCTCTTGAAAATCTGCCATTTTTCTCTAGCTGAAGTTTACAAATTGTTTACAGTCGAACCTGGCTGTATTGAAGAAAAACCTGGATATATGTAAGAGAACAATTTCAAAGTCTAATCTAGCTCTCTTGAAGGTAAAATAACCTCTTTGTAAGAGAAACCTGGTTATAAGAGAAAAAATTCCAGGTTCCTTGAGTTCTCGTAAATCCAGGTTTGACTGTAATAATAATAATAATAATATCGCCATATTTATACTGCCCGATTAGGACTATTAAGTCCCATTATTCCAGCAGTAAGCTCAAGACGTATTATTATGTGGTAAAAATCCCAAATGGGAGGAAAACTCGTCATGTCCCGGCTGGGTTTGGAACCCGCGATCTCTGGATTCACAGAGTGCCGCCTCGCCTTAACCACTGAGCTACCGGGACATGTAATCATTTTTCTGTTGCTAGATTTAAGCGTAGCTTTAACTTGTGACTGCGGCACCTGTCGAGACTTATTCGCAACAACTGTCAGCCCGCCGACCCACTCCCTGTAAATAGTCCCCTAGCTAAACTTTTTCAATTTATTAATGACATGTGATTTAATGGCAAAACTGTTCATAGGAATGGGTGCCACTAGGACGAAAGAGTGCGAAGGACAGAGAGAGGATGGCATTGTATGGTTTGCCAAGATATAGGAATTTTCTATTGAAAGCTGTATTGTTTATAATTGTGAATATTGTATTTATAATAGCATAAAAAAATAATAAAGTGATGCTTTTGTAATCATAAAGCAAAATATAACATAAAAAATTTAAAAAATACTTTCTCTTGTGTATTTCATTTCTGTTTTCCATTATTATTTTAGTCATGCAATTGATCTGAGTAGCTCGAAGTTGAGGAAGTAGACTCGTAAGTTACAGGTTCCTACTCGAGTCCTAAACCATGGCAATAATTTTAATAAGGTTAGTTTCAGTATAATTATGACAACTCTCTTGTGATTAACTCAAGACAGTATGCTCATTAAGTTAGGGCGAAATTAATAGACAAATTCTACAACACAAGTCATTGCTTAGCATCGGTTTTCCCTAGCTTACACAGTACGCAATCCGTGACTTAGTGCCACAGAGGCATTACGAAAACGTATGTTAATTTCACAGAGGGATTACAAAAACGTATTAGGGCGAAATTAATAGACAAATTCTATAACTCAAGTCATTGCTTAGCATCGGTTTTCCCTAACTTACACAGTACGCAATCCTTGACTTAGCGCCACAGATGTATTACAAAAACGTCTATTGATTCCTCCCTAAACTGTTCATAATTACTGAATATTGTGTGTTGACTAGGATTTATTCAAATAATATGTATTACATTCTTAAAATATTTTAATTCTAAGGGCAAGACAATACCCAAAATCTAGACTTAGCTCCACAGAGGTATTACAAAAACGTCTATTCCGCCCTAGGTCTTACATCCAGCTTTTAATGGTTTCGTTTCTAGACAATTAAACTCAAGTACAACATTAATATCGAATTAAATTATACTTACACTATTATTTTTATTTGAAAAAAAAGGGAAGAAAATCATTAAATATTGTCGACGGTACACCGCTTATTTGATTGAAGTACCTTATTTGATTGAAAGTGGCTATAGTTCAGAAGCAGAACAGTGATTTTTATTTATCCCAAGGATTTTATTACTTCTTCAAGGTAGTCGGGTAATAATAATACTCTTTAGTGGAAGGTAACCACCAGGCGAGGTTAATGCAGCATTTTCTACCACCTAACCCTCAGAGTCTTATTATTATGTGGTCACAAACTCAAATTAATGAGGAAAAATGCATGCATTGGGTGAGATTCGAACCCACGGATCCATACGCTACCTGGATTACCAGACTAGCGCCTTAACCACTTGACTAACAATTCACCGTATCAAGGACCAGCTGTTTCCCTTGTATGAGTCTACTACAGGAACAAAACTTCCAACTAGCCTAGAAACTGGACAATTTCCAAGGATATTTTCAATGATATTTTATTTTCTCGATTTTTTTTTTAACGTTGCTATTGATTAACTATTTTCACTTGGACTGCTACCCGAGGCATGGCCCTATATTGGTTTTTCCTAACCCTACTCTACACAATGAGGCATTGCCGTACATCGTTTCGAGCCTGCAGTTGGTACCACCGGTCCATTTGTGGACCATTAGGTCAATATTTCTGGGCGTTTCATAACCTCTTGAGCAATAATAGTTTATTTATTTATTTTCTTTATAAAAAAAAAAAAAACATTTATACAAAGGTACTTCTCCTAAGCTTTGAAGGGCTTCTAACGTGTAAATTGCAATAGGCTTGAAATTAATGCATCAATTCATCCACAAAAATAAAAAATAGGCTGGGTAGAAATATTTCTTCTCTTGTTCTTATGAAGTCTCACTCATACCTCGTGAGGATAAATGAGTCTAGTTCAAATACGTAAATATTTCGAATTATGAATGACGACCGTAAAATGTGGTAGTAGGAGTGCCAGAACCAAACAACCTCAATTATGAGGAAGAGGTTGACCTATGTCGACCCCAAGTAGGTTTGGGAATAGACACAGTGAAAGAAGATGAGAGACGACCAGGCGGCATGAACAGATTGAAAATAAATTATTTAGAAAAGTGATAGAGGCTCTTAGTAATTCTGCGCTACCCACAACTAGAAACTCGACCACAAAGAATTCACACTTATTCAGAAAAAATCTGCGGGTGGGACGAATTGAAATTTTTCGTGTGTTAGCAATATTCCGTAAACTGCTAAAACATTGAAAGAGGACGGTGCAACATATTGAGGAGACTATTGTGAGCAATTCCGGGGTTAGGGACCACCAGAACATTTCATCGTAGCCAGCTCCGCTCCAACAACAGTTGTTTGAAAGACAGCTCTTTTGTTAAATATCAAAAGGTATTGGGGATTAAATGTATTCATGGGTGAATACATTTATCATTCTCGAAATGAAATCACAACCACAACACAAAGCAAGGGCTCTCTGTGTTGTTGTTGTGACAACTGCTCGGTGTTCAGAGGTTGTGAGTTCGTGTGGTGTGGTGGAACTTCCATGCGGTGGTTCTCGGGTTCGAATCCCAGACCTGACGAAATATTTGTAGTTAGAAATTGAGTACAGTCGAACTTGGATAAAAGAACTCAATCAATCAATCAAATATAATTGTATTTATATTTTAGCATATAATTGGCAAAACCTTCTCCAAGGTTTTTAATTTTAAATCTTACTTCTGACCATTTAGACCTGGGTATGCTTGGTAAAAAGAATTAAATTTATTTTGTATTCTAGGCACAAGCTCTATTACTTTATATGTACAATTGTACATGGATCAATATAAAATAAAGCAATAACAATTAAAAAAAATGTATTTATTCAAATTTGACTGTTGTAATGGTATATATGGGTTTGATGGCAGAGATTGCCTCAGGCAATAATCACGCCCTTTGTCAATATTATTCTTGTCAATAAAGAGTTATTGTATCTTAAAAGTAATGCTTATGCTAGTACATACAACTAAATATATAACTAATTCTAAATTTAATTGGATGAATATGAGCGAAAGTTGGGTGAGTGTAAACTCAGGGACCGGAATTATTTATCTTAAGGAGGTTATTTTGCTAAAGTTATTTTCCCTTTTAGAGAGGTTAATTTGACCAGATTTTTTTTTCTCATATATCCAGGTTTCTTTTATAAGGAGGTTATTTTCCTTTTTAGAGAGGTTAATTTGACAGGGATTGTTTCTGTTATATCCAGGTGCGACTCTTCACTCACATTTGTAAGTGACATCTTCCGGTGCGCTCGTGTTGACCCAGCACCTAAATGGCAAGTATTGTGCCACTTCTCGCCACTCCGAGGAGGTACAGGGTGGACAAACTACAACAGCATAAGGGCCGAATTATGAAACAGGTTTAGTTAATCTTAGTAAACACTATCCCTTAACTTTCACCTTGACAACAACTGTAGAGGTCATATCTAAGCCGAGCTTTGGTAGTTCTCTCTGTGGTGTAACGGAGCTGTAGCCAGCCTTCGTGGCGGAAAATCTTGTTTAAAATACCTATCGGTCAGCTGATAAAATCTAATTACTTATCCTGTTTCATAATACTGCCCTGAGAGTCTAGCTGCTGTTTCGTAGGTACGAAATAAGACAACAGTAAACAATCAGTATAAACAGAAGAGTGAGAAGTTGTACTAGATGTACATGAATATCAGAACATACCTGGACAGCTGTTTCGAGCTTATTTGCTCTCATCAGTAGGCAGTAGTTCTGAATATCCATGCCATCAACTAACCTCTATTGAAATCAGTATAAACAGAAGAGTGAGAAGTAAGATCATAAATTAAGATGATCGTTTTGATTTCCAGAGCATCTCAGGCTGTCTGAAGTTGTGTTGGTTGTTGGTACGACTTTCAGCATAAGAAGGATAAAATATCGTCCCACCGATATTAGACTGTAGGTAGACGTCATGTATGAAAATTTTCAATTTAAATGCGAACTAGAGAAATCACCTCAGATGGTGCAAAAATGGGAATTTTCAGTATTTCATTTTGTGAGAGTGTCAATCATTAAATTAAAAAGAAATATTCCAGGAATTCAAAACTGCACCTAGGGCTCTTTTTTAATTTGCAAAGTCAAAGAGAAGCTTCATGGAATTGGCCTCAGGACGTTCATATTAGTGTTATTAAATCGAATCATCACTAATGAATTTATGAAATGAGCCTTACTATTGTATTCAGACACAGTTGTTATACAGCACATTGCATAACTAAATTCATAAGGCGCAAGATGGAATTTCACAGAGAAACAACCAGTCTATTTTTTTTACTAACTCGGGGGGGGGGGGGGGCGATGTTGCCAAATGGTCACGCAATATAATATTCCGGCTATTCCATTGGATTATACTAGTCTGGACAGGTTTTAGCAGTGAGCATGAAGGTTTGAGTTCTGTGGGCTCAACAGAGAGAAGAAACAGACTTGACAACACTGTAATTTCAACTAGTTTTACAAGCAACCACACCATATTGCATAACTAGTTATGAAATTGCTGTGTAACACCACATTGCATAAATATTTCCCTCTCACTGTAGTCAGGAACTTGCATGCCTTGCTGCCAGCCTATACCTATCAGGATAAAAATAATTGACACTGATTGTACTACCAGACTTATCAATCGAGTACCAAATAGGGTAATAAGAATACTGCTGTCCGATTAAGGTTATTTTTTGGAAGTGAAGATTTTATATTTATTTTTTTCAATTTTTAACAACTTTCAAATATTAACATTCCCGCCCCATCTTCACATTAAACACCGCGCACTTTCTTACTCATTCCCCTCATTCTTATTGACACAGCTCTGATAATAATTGACATCTCAACCAGGATATAGAGTCTCTTTTTGTTTTGGTGCTATAATAAATTATGTGACCAAATTTTCAAAATGTATGAGGATAAATTATTCATGCATTGGGTGGGATTCGAACCCCCGGAGCTCCGTGCTATTAGATTACCACACTAGCGTCTCGATCGACCAATTATTATTATTATACAACACTTTATTAGATATAAATGGATATTATTACAATACTAATAATTATTTTAACAATGAAAAAAATGGAAACAATATACGAGTATACAAGAAAAATTAAAAAGAATAGAAAATATATAAAAACATATGTCCTAACTAAAGGGCGGGGTTATTGCCTATTTATTTTTATTTTTACAAATCAACGGGACAATGCCTATGGCAATCTCTTCCACCCAACCCTTGTTGTGTGACTTCGATGCGCGCCACAAGCAAATAATAATTTCTGACAAAGTTTAGCTGAATCATCAGTACTTAACAGTCCGACCTCAGACCAGTTTTATAAAAGTGGTTTTATTCCGGGTTTCAATAACGCGCGTCACATAAGAAAAAATCATTTTCCTAAGCAAAAAACCAAAGAGCATTCTGAGCTAAAATAAAGTCGTCTTTACAAAGAATTTCATTTGACAGGATTACTTTTATTCGCTATCTCTCAAATTGCTCCGAGCGTGGATTAGCCTCAGTAGAGAAGACAGTATCAAAAATCTTATTCTTAGAAAGAGTTTCTTTCTCCTTCTCAATTACCTTAGTACGACGTTCGGTATATTCTGAGTTTTGAAAGTAACTGGCTAGAGTCCTTTCAGTGAGGGAGTAATTTGTCTCTACGATAAGCTGTAAAACAAGCAGATTGGTACCCTAGGCCTTAGAGAGTATAGAAATTGCCAAAGGCAATAACCCCACCCTTTAGTTAGAACATGTGTATTTACTTTATCAACAGCCTCCGTGGCGTAACGGTTGTGACTACTGCCCGTAGTCGAGAGATCCCGAGTTCGATCCCCGGTTTGAGCTGACTTTTCGAAGAAAATTCTGTTCCCTCCAGACACGTGAGGCTGGCATTTCCGACCCTACCCAGGCTGGTTGAGGTTAATGTGGGTAGCTGGAACGATTCCCAGCGAATGGAGGGTAACACCCCCGTCCAGATCAGGACGTTAAAATCAAATAGAATCGTTGCCGTTAGGAAGGGCATCCAGCCATAAAAAAAGTGCTCCACCCTACCAACCAATTTATCGATCAAGCTACTCAGGCCAGTGAGGGGAGGGGGCTATTGTCACACACTCAAGGGTCAAAAGAACAAAGGCAATCTCATCTGGGTCAAGCTTACACTAGAACCAAAAAACTTCATTTATTTGTGTGGACCACATGAGATATGTAATTTTTTTCAAAATAAAACTAATTATTAATCCCGTATATAGGGACTATAACCACTCATCATCATAGGGTGGAGTCATCGTGAACGATGGTAGCCAGACAGTGGAGTAATGTGTCAGCACTTCTACCACTGTCTATACAAGGAGGCTAATAATTGGGGGAGTACAGGGAGTAGACCAGCAGTCTGGCTGGGGGACTATAAACAGGGAGTAGACCAGCAGTCTAACTGGGGGACTATAAACAGGGAGTAGACCAGCATTGGCTTGGTTCTGGGGACCCTTGTCAATTATTAGCCTCCTTGTAAAGACAGTGGTAGAAGTGCTGTGTCATTCCTCCACTGTCTGGCTACCATCGTTCACGATGACGCCACCCTATGATATGATTATTTAGTTATCTATATTGCTCCATGAACAGTTGGTACCCAACTACCCACACACATCACACGAAGGCTACATGGAGAGGATGCGGAAACAGTGTTGGATGACGTACTTTTGATTGAATGCCCTCTTACAATGGAGACTCAGTATCTCTGAGGCCTTGAACCTTAGGGAGGACGTGCGAGTGTAGTTACCCGACGAACGCTATAATATTATAGTCAAAAGACTTATCTGACTGTCCGTCAAACTTGAACTTGACTACAGATAACGGAGCTGTCCTTTAAAAAAGTGAGTATTTCACATCCTTATTTACTTTGTAGCTGTGAAACAACACTTAGGGCGAAATTAATAGACCTCGTGAGGAAAAATAAGTAGCTGCTTTGATGTGAAACAGCGACCGGTGGCAGAATCATAGGCAAAAAATATAATACAAGATATTGTAAATTAAAGTGGAAAAGTCCTATGATTCTGCGCTACCCACCAAAATTGTGACATAATAACACAAACGAAAAGCATTATTATTATATTAATAGACAACATCGATAACTTAAGTAATTGCTTAGCGTTGGTTTTCCATAATTATTTATCATATTTGTGTTAAACACTTTCGTGTTATCACAACTACTCAAACTCGCTCTACTAAATCTACGCTGAAACCGGGACTTTAACCACCGACCTATAGGTTACAAGTCCGCCGCCTTATCGATGAGGTCGGTGTTTTTCCATAATTATCTTACACAGTACGCCACAGAGGTATTACAATAACGTCTATTAATTCCGCCCTTAAAATTATTACTAGGACACTTAGGGCGGAATTAATAGACGTTTTTGTAATACCTCTGTGGCGCCAAGCCACGGATTGCGCACTGTGTAAGATGGGAAAACCGAGGCTTAGCAATGACTTAAGAATTAGGGGCGGAATTAATAGACGTTTTTGTAATACCTCTGTGGCGCTAAGTCACCGATTGCGTACTGTGTAAGATAGGGAAAACCGACACTTACCAACGACTTAAATTATCGATGTTGTCTATTAACGTCAGACGTATGCGTCCGACAGTGAGTTACCAAAAAAGTGCATGTCAGACGTATGCGTCTGACAGTCCTTCCTCACTTTAAATGCATGTCAGACCCTTACGTCTGACACTACAATGTGTTTAGCATTGGATTTATAATCCTGGGCCTGTGAGGAACATTTTCCTTTTTTAAATCTGAAATATCTTGAAAACTAAGGAAGTGAAGAAAAATCTTGAAAGCCACGTCGGACGCATACGTCTGACATACTCTGACATTTTGGGCTTGGGGGGAAATGTCATGTTTTTGCCTTGGGCACGGGAAGTGTTAATTCCGGCTTAGAATTCGTCTATTAATTTCGCCCTTTGATATATTACCTACTAAGCCATAACATTTAGAGCAAGGGCTCTCCCTAACACTTCCATTAACCTCTGTCCTGTTCCTGTGCAAGTGTGTGTCTGTTGTGTTCCCGCTGACTGTGAAAGGGCATTTAGGGCGGAATTAATAGACGTTTATGTAATACCTCTGTGGCGCTAAGTCACGGATTGCGTACTGTGTAAGATAGGGAAAACCGACACTTACCAACGACTTAAGTTATTGATGTTGTGTCTATTTTTTTTTTTTTTTTTTTTTTTTTTTTTTTTTTTTTTTAAAGATGAGTGTTTCACAGCCGTTTTTATTTCGTAGCCATGAAACAGGAGCTACTGTAGACGCTTGTGGTCTGTGTTGTAGCCTGCCCATCCCGTAGTATGCCTCGTCTCTGATGGGCGAGAAGTGACACAATACTTCCCAATTAGGTGCTGGGTCAACACGAGCGCACCGGAAGGTATCCCTTACAAACAATTGTAACCAAATTAAGAATACAAATTTTTGTCGGCACGGGGGATCGAACCCGGGACCTTCCGCATGGCAAGCGAGTGCTTAACCACTGAGCTAATCGCGCGCTTTATTAATTTCGCCCTTAGTAGAACTTCTCACTTTTTTGGTAGAACTTCTCACTTTTTTGTTTTGACTGATCGATTGATCGACACCAGTCGCTGGCGGGTAACTTTGCGGCGTCCAAGTGACTGGATTGAACTAGTGACTTATCAATATTCAAATTGATACCATCGTAGTAAGCACCAGTTGTGTGGCTGATTGTACAAAGGCCAAGGGTATAGTTCAATGAAAAGGTCATTGAAATTTAAAAGAAACACAAGTTTGAAATGATAGAGAATTTTATGATTAATTTAAATATTGCAATGATTAATTACATTGAAGTATTTAGAGAATTATGAGTGGATAAATATAAATAATGAAAACGTACAAACTTTATTGCTACGACCAAATTAAACAAATTTGCACTGGTAGGAATTCCTACTTGGAATTTCTTTATGAAAATGTTCAACTTTTCGACAGTGGAAAATTATTCGAGTAGTTTAACCTCTTCCGGACTGTCTCTCCGGACTATCTCTTCGGACTATCTCTCCGGACTATCTCTCCGGACTATCTCTCACGTTAATCAAATACTACACCAGCCTTGTCAGGCCGGAAGACATTATTCATTATTGGCACCCTCAACGGTGTTGGCGTAAGAATTGGTGTTAGAAAAGTGCCAGAACCAAACAATAATTTTACTGCTGTTGTTAACATAAGTGTATAAGTAGTGCTTTATTTAGACTGTCAGCGCAAGACAGGTAGTCCCATTATCCCAACAGTTTAACAAAGCACCTCTTTATTCATAAAATTATTATTTATGTTAATCACAGTCGTGATGTTACTCAAACTCTCTTTACAAAATAGTTGCTCTACTTGGGACTCGAACCACCGACCTCCAGGTTACGATTGCGTCGGCGCCGCCTTATCGACCGCTCCTCGGCTTTTTGGCTAAGATCAAAGTGCACAATATCTGTTCTTATCAGTTTATTATTTATGTAAAGCAGGAATTCGACTCAGTGCAACGTTTTGTTTCAAAGCTATTTGCAACATCTATACTTATAAAAGAGAGTTTCACTGACTGACTCACTGATTCATCACTGTTTCTCCGAACTGGTAAGTCCTAGGAAGCTGAAATTTGGTAGGTAGCTTTGTCTTATAGTCTAGATGTGCAATAAGACTTTTCAAAATTCCCACTACAACACCTGCCATTGGCGAAAAAGGATTTTTTGCTTTCACGGCCATGCCTCGGACCGCAAAGCGGGCGACAGCCCGCTAGTAATGATATAAATGAAGAAATTCCAGCAGTAAGCCCAAGACGTATTATTATGTGCTAAAAATCCCAAATGAGAGGATAACTTGTCATGTCCCGGCTGGGTTTAAAACCCACAAAAACCCGAATCCCTAGATTCTCAGAGTGCCGCCTTTACCACTGAGTTGCCGGGACAGACTCCAGGATAGATTCTAAAATAGGGTTCTCAGACGTCCCGTCTATTTCCTGGAACATCTTGAGGATGCATCTGTTCAGGGTAGAAATCCCGTTTTTCTAAGCTTTATTTTTCTGATTTGTCCCGTAAATGCGGAAAACAAATCTGGCAACTCTATTCTAAAAGAAAAACGGAGCATGAAACTTTGCGAAACGTTTTGCATCAATGCGAAACAAAATGTTTCGCTCAGTGGGATCCAAGCTTTACGATCCTCAACGCTTAAAAAAATATAATAAATGATTAACAAAATGGTTGGGTGGAAGAGAATTTTGCCATAAAAAGGAAAGCCTAAAAAAAAAAAAAAAAAAAAAAAAAAATTGCGAACATGAGGAAGAGGCCACACAAATATTTCGACCCACACTAGTTGCTGTCGAACTGTCGAAATGTCTTCCACACAGAAGACAATCTCTTCCGGAATGTCATCACTAGTTGTTAGTCGCCAACAAAATTTCAGCTCAACGAGCTCGATCGGCCTTGAGATTGTCGAGTTCTAATACCTACTTCTAATCAACATTGTATACGTTCACTGATTCGCATTTCACACACAGACAAATCATTTTATGATCCAGGAAGAGTGAATCGGCGAATCGTTAATCCAGGAAGAGTGAGTGAGTCGGACGCGTAGTGTCTCGTTTTTCTGATTTTATCCTACCTCGTGATTCGCCAGGTTGTGAACTGTTGTGGATATGAGCTACGAAGCAATTTAATTCTTCTAGAACCAATTCCGTCGCCTCATTCTTGTTCTGCAAATACCTACGTCATAGTTTTCTGACTGTTGAGGAATTAATGTTGGTCTCGGATTTCGCGCGCGATTGCTTTATTGTTGTCGTTGTTGTTTTCCAGGTTAGTTATAGTTGTAGGAGCTTAGGCTGGTATGCAGAGACGATTTAGTAATCCCTAATAGCGGGGACATAGAGAAACGAGGAGAAAATGGGTATAGCGGGGAAATAGTGAAAAGAGGAGAAAATGGGTATAGCGGGGAAATAGTGAAACAAGGAGAAAATGGGTTAGGGTTCACTGTAGGGTGGTCCCGAGCTTACTATAGGGAATACTTCGACCTTGACAATTATTTATTAAAGAAACATCTGAATGCACATGCGCACAGACGCTTTAAACAAACATCTCTGAATAACAAAAACAGCTGAAGGGACAAATGTGACCCAGGCATCCCTACAGTGAGGACTCTGCATACAAGCCTTGGTTTTTCAAACCGACCTCAGTAGTCAGTAGCTTGATCAATAAGGCGGCGGACTTGTAACCAGGGGCGTAGCTAGACCTACATTTCGGGGGGGGGGGGGGGTTTAGGACGGAAGAGACTACGTATATTCCATCGTATTTATTTTGCAGTGGGTTTCGAACCCACGACCACAGATTAAGCTTGCTCAGCAATTAAAACTTTGGCTTTCAGCATATTTTTATAGCAATTTAGGAAGTTTATCACCTTACTTCTCAGGTCCTCAGGCCACGTAATTGAGAAATTCCCTTTAGGTATCTCATACTTTCAGCAATAGCAGCCGTATTACTAATTTATGAACAGAAAATTTCGTCTTGAAACTGTCTCAAACATGATACTTATTACTCGTAATGGATTTTACGTTTCATGTTAGTAATTTAAGACAGAATATTCTCTTCATAAATAAACACGGGTTTGTACCTAGTTCCTAGCGGTACTTTTTTCTCATTAGAAAAATTTGAAAGAGACAATATGTTTATATTATTAGAAATTTCAAATTATTCCGGCATTTTTTCATTGAGATAGCAGCTATTTGTACTTTTTTTTAACGAGGTCTTGGAAAAATAAACCAGAGAAGATGCTTCTGGTGGGTAGAATTCCTCAAATCTTGGAAAATCTTCAAACCTATCTATTTTGTTTCGAAAAAAATTCTTTCACTTTGGTTTTTCTTTTTCAAAATAGAAATTTTCAGAACCATCTGAAAACATTCTTGGCCTTATTTTGTCCATGTTTTAGTACCTTACTGTGAGGTCTGTGAATAAGAATAAGGGCGTGTTTATCAATGGTCACACTAATAATGATAACACTCTTTAGTGGAAGGTATCCACCAGGCAAGGTTAATGCTCAAAGCATTTTCTACCACCTAACCCTCAGAGTCTTATTATTGTGTGGTCACAAGCTCAAATTAATGAGAAAAAATTCATGTACTGGGTGGGATTCGAACCAACGGATACCTACGCTACCTGGATTGCCAGACTAGCGCGTTAACCACTAGACTACCAGTACACAATAATACTTTTTGAGTCTTATGATGGTAGTCAAGTGGTTGATTTTATTTAGTCAACGTTGTTAGTTAATGGTTTAAACTCCCAATGTGTTACTTCCAAAAGTATTCATCAAATTGTCATTCATAAAAACACCAACAGCCAATTTGGACCCACGTTATTTGACTTATTTGTCGTACTTGGCACCTAAAATCGGACTCTTGAAACGTGATAAATTCGTAAGCCATTAAAAAGTTTTTCAAAATGTTTTTTATGTAAACGTTTATTGTTTCATTTTCAGAGACAAAGAAGAGTTTTCAGAGCATCTTAGAAATAAATGATTTCTAAATATTTATTTGAACATTTATTTAAATACAATAATTAAAAAATATTGAAACACAGTAGATTTGTAAATTGGTAAAAATATTTATTATTTCCGCTTTAAATAAATACGTATAAAGTATAGGTACTGTACAAAAGATATCTTAGCAGTAATCATCACAAAAAATTACATTTAGGGGTAAAAAAAAGTATTACAAAATAAATAAAATTGAACTCCACTCTTCATGTTGAACATTTTTGTCAAAATACTATTCGTCAACTATAGGTAAAAAAAGCTTTCATCTAAAGTTCTACAGAATGCCCGTGCGTATTTTCTACAATAATCAGCAACAATGGAATGGTACAAATCAAAAGACATTTACTTCTATCTGCTATAGAACGTAAGGTAATTTTGCAGCTACAACTCAGATCGCCGTCAGGGCAGTCTCCCTTCGTGTAAGAGGCAAGAGACACCTCTTGGAAATATACGGTTATTACAGCTCACATAAAAATAAAAAATAGGTACAAATTCAATGGTAATAAATCGTGGAACTGTACAGAATAATGCGACGGAAGTTTTGACTCATAGAGAAGAGAAGTAAGGAGACGCAGCAAAGTTGCTTCCCTCGAAGGAGAGAGGAGAGCTGTTGCGGGACTCATGGCTGTTGCTTTCGGAGGAGGAGGAGGAGAAGGAGGGGAGTCTGACGAGGGGGGGGAATGAGAAAGCGTTGTTGGCAATGGGCGACGCCACAGGGGGGGGTGAGATACTGCTGAACTTGCTGTCGTCTTCCCTGTGGATGTACGTGCAGCGAGACCCATAGTTGCAGAAACCTGTCGTGTGGTACTTGTGGCACAGCTTGGTCTTGTGCTTCAAGTGTCGGAAGATGGGTCGCAGTTCATGTGTTCCATGAGCGTACTGGCATTTGTTCGCGTACTTGCACTCCCCCTGAAAAAAAAAATCATTTATATAAAGGAAGCCATTGGTGGAATAGTCTTAGCCTTAATATTAGAATTCTGAAATTTAATGCTTTCATGGATACAATCACAAACACTATAATTGATGCAGTTCCATACACCATGAAAGACTTGGATAGGATAACATTTACAACTTAATATTGTTTTAGATTCCATTCATATTGACTAGTATTGCATTGTATTTATTATTTGTTCTAGTTACTCATTCTTTGCTATGTAAGATATCCATTTATATTGTAATTTTTATCTATGTATTTTTTTTTTTAAGACCATTGTAAACTTTCTGACCATTGTATACACCCGTCAGGGTAATTTTACAAATAAAACATATATCTATCTATCTATCTAACCTCCTCGGTGAAAGGTCTGCAGAGCTCAGTCTTGTATCGGTTGTTCAGCTGGTTGATGCTTCCGATGATGTTCAAGTTCTTTTCGTCCAAGTCTGTGCGGGAGGTCCTCTCCTCGCCATATGGGTAGCCGGAGGACATCTTGTGTAGCTTCTTGGTGTAGTCGCCGAAGTAGTCGACTAGGAGCTTGAGATCAAGGGAGGGCGGGGCCGACGGCAGCTCGTGCTGTCGAAACTGAGAGTAGCTGGAGCTGAGCATGTCGTCCGGATCCTGCAACAGGGGAAAGCAGTCAATTATAGTCAAGACAGAAAAGTGACCAGCAGAAACATAAGGGTTGGGTGGAAGAGATTGCCAAAGGCAATAACCCCGCCCTTTAGTTAGGACATATACAGGGTGAGCATAAAGTCTCACCCCACCCCCCGTATCTCAAGTATGGCTGAAAATACAAGAAAACGCAAAAACCCGTATTCCTTAATTTTTAGGGGGATTAATTTTAAGCCAAAAAAAAATCTGCCTACAGGGCCCCAGTCAGGCTGGGCATGGACCAACTTTAAAATCTTAAATAGAATAGTATGTTTTGTGGCATATTGTTTTAAAGGTCTCATAGAGAGAATTTCATTACAACAAATTTCAGTAAGCTACGACTTACCGTTCTCGAGATACAGGGTTGGACGACTTGCGTAATATCCACATATTTTGACCTATAACTCGTTGACCATAAATTCCAGAAAAATGAAATTTGTTGAAAATAACTCCTTATGGCAAGAACTTTTGAACAGTTTAAACTATTATTTTTTTTTTAAAAATTTCGGACTGTTCGTCCAGCTGGCTGACGAACCGACCAGAATTTTATCAAACAGAGTATGTCAGTTATTAACCTCTTTTCGCAGCCGCTTGTATAAGGAGTTTTACAGACAATTTCATTTTTCTATAATTTAAGTTACGATTATAGGTCCAAATTATATGGGAGAGTACGCTGACGTTCGACCGTGGTATCTCAAGAACGGTAAGTCGTAGCTCACTGAAATTTGTTGTAATGAACTTCGACTATGAGACCTTAAAACAATAGGGGGGCCAGACATACCATTCATTTAAGATTGAAAGTTGGTCCATGCCCAGACCTGACGGGGAGTAGGCAAAAATTTTTTAGCTGAAAATTACCCTAAAAAAACAGGTAACGGGTTTGCGTTTCTGTATTTTCAGCATTCTCGAGATACGGCGGGTGGTGAGACTTTATGCTCACCGTATATTATGTATGCATATTTTTTTTCTTCTTTATTCTTCTCTTATATTGTATTTTAATTTGTAATGTTTATGTTGTATATAATATGTCCAATTAATAAAGTGTAAATAAATAAATAAACATAAGAAAAGTATGGAGAAATCGACCATAAAAATTTAGACCAAGGGGAAGGAAGACCCAAGAAGAAATGGTGGGACTAAGAAAGCGGGCCCTTGTTTTGTCACTCTCATAATCCCCAAATCTCCCTTTCAACAGTCACACAAAGCAACTGGTTAATTTTGAGGGTCTGTTCTCATCAGTAGAATTACCTCATTTATAGTTTTTATATTATCGGCTGAAAGTCCCATTATGAGAACGACTTTCATTCGATAGTATAAATACTATAAATGAGGTAATTCTACTGATGAGAATAAAATAGTCCCTTCCTGTCACAATTTTAACAACATTGTGTTTCAATCGATAAATACCAGCAATAAGCAGAGACCATCGTGGTTGCCTCTGTTTCAAAACTTGAAAAAGATAATTATTTCATTTGTTAGAAATCGAACAAAATGGAACGGAAATTTTCAAAAGAAAACCCGCATCCGCTGTGGTAAAATGACGCTCCCGTAACTTTTCTTCTCAGTTTGATGTGTTGTATGGTTTAATGTTGCATCCTTTTCACAACGTTAATAATAATAATACTCTTTAGTGGAAGGTAACCACCAGATTAATGCTTAAAGCATTTTCTACCACCTAACCCTTGGAGTCTTATTATTATGTGGTCACAAACTCAAATGAATGAGGAAAAATTCATTCATCGGGTGGGATTCGAACCAACAGATCCCTACGCTACCTGGATTACTAGACTAGCGCGTTAACCACTTGATACCAGTGACGACTACCAGTGCATGTCTTTTTTACATAAAAATTTTGCATACTAAAGAGTGGAAACAATATTTTTACTTTCTATAACTTAGATTTACGTAATAGAAAGTAAAAATTCTAACCAAACAGATATCGAACCCGGGTCTTCTGTCAGTCGAGTGCGCTACCCGTTCGACCACGGTCATCATTAGGAGGTATGAGAAACCTATACCCCCGCCAAGTCATAATCTAAAATGTCTTTCTTGAGAGAGAACGTTCTAAACTTAAATATCAAATATACAGGATGAACACGGGTTGATTTTTTTTTTTTTGCGGACCAATGTTCTACAAATGGGGTGGGTCGAATATTAAAATAGGATTAAAATTAAGATAAGCCAGACTGTCCCTCAACTCGGGTATAGCACTCTGTGATTGGTTGACACTCCGACTTAGGGGGGGTCTGGCTTATCTTGATTTTAATCCTGCTTTTTTTAACGATTTGGAGGTCTATTAGACTATTACAGAATCAGCAAATTAAATTTAGGAATTGTTTAATTTCTCGAGATGTTGAAATTCAGGGCAAATTATGAAAAGGATTAAAGATGGATAAGCCAGACTGTCTTCAAGTCGGCTAATGCGCTGTGATAGGAAACTCCGACTTTATCAATTTCCCTTAGTCTACATGCTGGATCGACGTCGAGATTGTGTTATTTTCCTCATTTTATTTGAGTTCGTGACCACATTATAATAAGACTCTGAGGGTTAGGTGGTAGCAAATGCTTTGAGCATTAACCTCGCCTGATGGTTACCTTCCACTAAAGAGTGTTATTATTTATTATTGGTTCGCACATTAAATATTCCTAGAGAACAGAGAGTGGAACAATGTGTATATCCTGGTTCCTATTCTTAGATCTGTACAGAATTGAAAAACTCCAAGGCTCAAAAGTTATGAGGGGGTGGCCGCACCTCTTTCTAACTACAGACCATACAGTATATTGAGAATAAACCATTATTAGTACTGCCATAATAGTTGTTCTTGTTGTTACCACCACTTGGAACATGACCATTATTTCTGTTCATGGCCATTCTACTTGTTTTTTCGTTATACCTTTTACGCGGAAGTTATTTTGTAACCTTGAAATCAAGAATTCTTCCTAGAAGCGAAATAAATTATCATTTTGTCTCTTCAATGCCTCTTTCCACAGCGACCTCGGTGGATTGATTGTCAAGACAGCGTAGGTCGCTGGTTCGAGATCCTAACGTCACGATTTTTTTTTTTCAAGTTGAGTTGGAGTAATTATTATGACACTGTATGAACTATTTGTATTTTTCTTCTTAATAACTCATTTTAAAAAATATTGCGGTGATTTTGGAGATAAATTTGGTCTCGTTTCAGAAAGTTTTCTGCATCTCATTCCCAATCTCCCTTTCAATTGAACTCTGATTTTTTTTATAAACAATTCGATCAAACTTTATTAACATTTTTTATGTACAATGAACATGAACATAATTGATAAAAGTTATTAACAAAGCCTAATCAAGGGTGGTGATAATGCCTTCGGCATTCTCTTCCATTTGGTTATTCGAACGAAATTTGACGGTTAAAAGGGAATTTGGGGATTTTTGAAAGTGAGAGTGCTTTTGGAATGAGGCTCTGGTGCGATTCCTAGAGAGTGAAGGATAAAACCCCCGTCCTGGAATTCTGTCAAGAGGTTAAAATCTAAACCCAACCATTGAACATGGAAGGATCATAGGGGTTAAGTGGCAGAGAATGCCGAGGGCATTAAACTTCGCCCCGGATTACAAAACAATGGTAAATATAAATTAAAATTAATATTTTCTATAATTACTTCCGTTATAACTAATATTATGTATCAGAAGCGGAATTATTTTTTTGTATGAATTTTTATTTTATTTTTCCTTGTTATTAACTTATTGTTGATTGTTTTGTATAAAAAATAAAGTATAAATAAATAAATAAAAGGATCTAGGAATAGAGTAGGGTCATGAGGGCGTCCATATAATCCTTCCATCACCAATACCACCATATTAGTGCGATTGTTGTTGTTGTTGTATGAGTGACGGCAGGTAAGTATACTCCGCTCCAAATTCTCTCCTGATTAGAAAATCCAGGAATTCAGTCTCATAGTAGTGAGGTAGATAATGTAGGTATCACCAGTTTATAGGTATTTCACGAACCCGGAATCAATAGTAAAAAAAATAAAGTAATGTCTAATCTTTAAGGAAATCAATTGATGCGGAAGTGTTGTTTTTTGTTAAATAATTTGACACTAGGAGGAGTATTACAGACCATAGACGAGATGGGTTTTATCTAAATATTTGGCATAAGAAGTCCTTTATCGCAACAGTTTTCTGTATGAATACTACCAAGTGCAATCGAACGTGGATAAACAGAAATTCAAGGGACTGTCAATATTAAAAAAAACCTCTACAATAGCATATGAGGACCAGGAGTTTTTTTTATGTTTACCCAGGTTTCCTGATTATACAAGTCCTGTTAATCCAGAATCCAAGATCAACTTTCTGAATCTGTTCCCAAAAAGGAACTACGGGAAACGATTTTACGCTGTCACAATATCACTTTGGTAGAACTTCTCACTTTTCTGTTTCGTCTGATTGCCGAACTGAAGAGCTGAAGAGGTAGTACAAGATTAAAATTACATGATCTGAATAGCTTGACAAAATCAGCAACAGTATTATATTGGGACTTTAGCCAGCGTCAATGGCTCGTTCAACAAACCAGTTCTCGTAATATCACCGAAGTTAGGTAACGTCCAGCGAGGAGAAGACTTGGTGGGTGAATACACATGTACAGTAAACTTGTCCATCGAATGATAGAGTAGAACTAACTTCTCACTTTTCTTTCTTTTTATTTTATACAAATAAATTAAGGTCTATAAGAACTAACTAGTTAATTTTCTTTACTCTCTAATTTAGTAGAACTTCTCACTTTTCTGTTTTGAATGACCGACTCATTTTTTCACCCTCGTGGTTGTAGGCTTCTCGGCTCAACCCTCAAAAGGGTTGTGTGGAAGAGATTGCCATAGGCAATAACCCCACCCTTTAGTTAGGCTATATGTATATATTTTTTTTATTTTTTTTCCTGTTTATATTTATACTATCAATTTTGTATTTTAATTTTTACCATTATTTGTTTGTATATAATATGTTCTTATAAAGAATTTCATAATAATAATTATAACCCTGGTTGGGTGAGGTAAAACTTGGTAGCTGGGTTGTGAGTTTCCAGCAAATGGAGGGTAAAACTCCCGTCTCGAATTATCTCCACTGTTTACCTCGCTTCAGACATAATTTTTTTCATGTACCTAGGTATTTACAATTTTCTATTATGCCTTTTTCAAAGCAAATGTCATTTTATATGTCTTCAAATGTCACATTTTTTTTAATGACTCAGGCGAGAAGTTTAATTTTCAGATAATAATAAAATTATTACATTGAAAATACCATATCAAGTCTATTCAGGAAACGGCGCTAAAAATGACCTCGAGAGGACCGCTTGTGTCAAAATAAGTCCATATAAGGGTCAAAATAATATAGAAGGTTAAAAAATTACAATCAGACACATACAGGGTCGTTGTAGGGTCGTTGCAATAACTCGCGATAGAATAGGAAAGGTTATTATGTATAAATCATTCAGTAGTCACCGTGGCCGAGTGAGTTAGCGCGCTTGGCATTCTATCTGCTTTCGTTTGCCTGTTTTTTTTTTTTTTTTTTTTTTTTTTTTGTCTTTTCTGAGGTCTTTTAGTATTTCTAGTGTACCACCTTTCGTCATACACTTTAGCAATGTGTCCTGCCATTTCATTCTTTTTATTCTCTCTACAATGTCCATACCACTAGTTTTGTTTCAAATCAATAATATTCTTTTTGTAACCAATACTATTAATAGTATTGATTACAAATAACAAAAGTACATTAATATAATGTATATTGATATTCATGTTCAACTAGTACAACTTCTCACTTTTCTGTTTATACTGATACTGATTATACTGATAATAGAAATACTCGTAATGCAAGAAGGTGGGGTTATTGCCTTGGCAATCACACCAACCCAACCCTTGAAAAATTGCATCTATAAGTCATGTTTTACCAATAAAGCACGTCCTCTTAAGGATACAGTATGTCTCAGTGTCTCACTCTCATTGACTCGAGAATCTCGAGTTATAAACTGGAGTTCAACTGTGGAGTTTCCATCATGAGTTATTTTTTTATTATTTATTATTATTTTATTTTTTTTAAAGATGAGTGTTTCACAGTCTTTTTTATTATTTCGTTGCCACGAAACAGGAGCTACTATAGACGATTGTGGCCTGTGTTGTAGCCTGCCCATCCCGTAGTATGCCTCCCCTCTGATGGGCGAGAAGTGAAACAATACTTCCCAATTAGGTGCTGGGTCAACACGAGCGCACCTGTAGGTATCCCTTACAAACAACTGTACCCAAATTAAGAATACAAATTTTTGTCGGCACGGGGGATCGAACCCGGGACCTTCCGCATGGCAAGCGAGTGCTTAACCACTGAGCTAATCGCGCGCTCTTTACTGTAGTTTTAAACTTGTGTTAAACTGTAGAGTTATTCTTCTTCTTCTTTTACTCTGTCTTATCCCGCTCAAGCAGGGTCGACGTTGCTCAACCTCATGGTTGAGGTTGATTGGTTTTGGCACATTTTTTACGGCTGGATGCCCTTCCTAACGCCAACGATTCTATTTGATTTAACGTCCTGGATTAAAACGGGGGTTTAACCCTCCATTCGCTGGGAATCGTACCAGCTACCCACCCAAGTAGAGTTATTATCTCGAGTTATTTATAATCTAGAATTCTTAACTTGAGTTAAGCTGGAATGAAACTGTGGAGTTATTATCTCGAGTTATTTATAAACTAGAATTCTTAACTTGAGTTGAACTGGTGTTTTCAAATTGAGTTAACTGGAGTTTTCAATTTGAGTTAAACTGGAGTCTTCATCTCGCGTTATTTATATCCGTGTCCGTGAGATAGGCACAGATACGTATATCACGGTGGTGAGAGGATTATATGGACGCCCAGATCCGTTGTCTTTTCTTCATTTTCTTTCTATTTTTTTTACGTTTCCCCTAAGCACACCGTACCGTTTCTAGATGCGATGTCTAGGCTTCTTTCATGTCCATTGAGTTTATAAACTGGAGTTTTCAACTTGAGTTAAACTGGAGTTTTCTATCAAAGTCATTGGTAGTTCAGTGTTATCATATTTGCGTTAATCACTTTTGTGATATCACAACTACTCAAACTCGGTCTACTAAATCTACGCTGAAACCGGGACTCGAACCACCAACCTCCAGGCTACAAGTCCGCCGCCTTATCGATCAAGCTACTGAGGTCGGTCTTTGGTAGTTAAGTGGTTAACGCGCTAGTCTGGTAATCCAGGTAGTGTAGGGATCCGTTGGTTCGAAACCCATGAATTTTTTCTCCTTAATTTGAGTTTGTGACCACATGTGGCCACAAACTCAAATAATAATAAGACTCTGAGGGTTACGTGGTAGGAAATACTTTGAGCATTAACCTCGCCTGGTGGTTACCTTCCACTAAAGGCGTGAGATTTTTCCGTAGAGGTGGGGAGAAAAAATTGCTCACGCATTGCGCCTTCGCTCATGGAGGTAAAATAAGTGGCCATTCAGTTTACTAAAAGTGAAGCCCTAACATTATCATTCCATAAAGAAGGGCTCGGCTCCAGGAGGATTCAGTGTAAGATTTGACGTGGTGACTCTTACAACTATAAATTTTGATAAGAGCGAAAATGAAGCCTTGACCCTGAAGTGGATTTACCTAAACTCGAGATAAACACGAGTTGATAAGAACGGGCAATAGTCGCAATTTTTTTTTTATACATTCAGGTAGGATTATTATATTTTTCACCCCCATCAGGATTTGAACTTGAACCTGAATACGATTTTTGACCGAACGAAGGTCTTGCTCTAACGTATTGATATTGGTCATTAAGTTAAACGGACTAAAATAATAATAATACCTACTCGTTAGTGGAAGGTAACCACCGGGCAAGGTTAATGCTGAAAGCATTTTCTACAACCTAACCGTCAGAGTCTTATTGTTATGTGGTCATATACTAAAAATATGAGGAAAAATTTATGCATTAGGTGGAATTCCAACGGATCCCTACGCTACCTGGATTACTGACCAATGCCCACTTCAGAAAATGGCGCGAAAAATGAGTTTAACCAAAATTGGAACTAATCGAGTCCCATTTTTACTTTCCTTATCTTATAGAAAGGAAAGTAATGAAATTTTCAACTGCACAATCTTTAAGACGGCCGCAAAAGGTAATTTTTATTTATTTCAATTGAATTCTTAGGTAATAATTACTTCTAATATCTAATACCGAGCTAAAGCTGATTTCGAAGCTGATTTCGAAAAAATCGTAAATTAAAGACGGAATTTCCATAAGATGATGGGGACCGACCTCAGTAGCTTGATCAATAAGGCAGCGGACTTTAAACCTGGAGGTCGGTAGTTCAAGTCCCGGTTTCAGCGTAGATTTAGTAAACCGAGTTTGAGTAGATGTGATATCACAAAAGTGATTAACACAAATATAATAACTTTACTTCTAATATCTACATGGCCTGCTGAATGCTCGATATCGACGGAAAAAAATCCACTCTTGATCAAAATAATTGGTATAAAAAAGATGATATAATATTTCTAAAAAATAATGGGTATGACGGCGATTTCGACTGAAACAACAATCAATAACAAGTAAAGGCCCCCTACGGACTCAGCAGTCAAGGAAAACAATTTCGTATAATGGGAGAGCACACATTTTTATTTCCTTTTTAAGATGAGTGTTTCACAGCCTTTTTTATTTCGTAGACATGAAATAAAGCTACTTTAAACTCTAGTGGTCTGTGTTGCAGCTTGCCCGTAGCATGCCTCTCCTCTGATGGGCGAGAAGTGGTATAATACTTTCTATGTAGATGCTGGGTCGAGTAGTTACCGTGCGACGAGTGGAGTATCACACTGAGCTTGCATGCGTGATGACCTGGGTTCGAATTCCAGCGGAGTCGGTTTTCCACATACCTCGTGAGGAAAAATGAGTGCCTGCTTTGATGTTAGCAGCTATCAGTGACAGATTTATGGGCAAAATTAAATATTAGGATATTGAACGGATAAGTAAAAAGTCCTATGATTCTACGCTACCCACTAAAATTGTGATGAAATAACACCAGGAAAAACACATTTATTTGTTTTTTGTGTGCTGGGTCAACACAAGGCACCTGAAAATGTCCCTTAGAAGTATAATCTTTTATTCAGATTACGATTCAATATTTTGTCGGCACGCAGATTCGAACCCTGGATAATTGGCTACCGCAGCCATTAGAATCGTGTTGATTGACTATTTGGAATAGTCAGTTTAAACGCATAGAATATTTTCAATGAATATCTTTCGGTCTAATCTTGATACTCACAGGCCATTGCCTACCTAACAGCCACAAGATTTTTCATGTTAATTACAGTATCAACAGAAAAGTGAGAAGTTCTACAAACTTAGATACATCATCTATGTTGGTACTGTAGGCACATTGGTAGTATTGGTACAATCTGAAAGTCACTCACTTATCAGCTTATAGTACACATGAGTACATTCTAGAAGCTGAAACTAATTATGTTGGTGCCTTTTATGCCTTAGAACAGTTAGAAGCGCACTAAGAAAGGATTTTTCAATATTTCAATTGAGGCGCCAACCGCGGGAAAAACCTTTCCGGTAGCGATCGTATCTTAAATAGCTCGTTGATAATAAGAGTGTAATAAATAGGTTGGGTAACGCTGAGCTATAGGATCAAACGAATTGATCGCCTAAGGTTGTAACCATAGGAAGAAAAAGTAATTGAACTTCCCAAAATTTTCTTTGGTCAGTTTTCAGACTGTCTTAAGAATCCCTATCTTGAGCTAAATATAAAGTGCTACTTTTCAGTGTGTCAAAACACTATTTGGTCAGCGTCGATGGCACATTAAAGAGACTAGTTCTCGTTCTGTCACTGAAGTTAAGCAACGTCCAGCGAGGCTAGGACTTGGATGGGTGCTTATTCAAAATCGAAAACGACCTAGTCATGATCGATCGATGAGGTAGCGGACTCATAACCTGAAAGTCTGGGGTTCAAATCCCAAGCTTGGGTACTTTTGGTAAGGCGCGGGTTTGAGTAATTGTGACAGCACTCTTGTGAAACACAAGGGCTGTATCGAAATGAGGTCTTCAGGTATTGAAACCTATTTTTTTTTTTTTAATTTTTAATTTTTTTTTTTAAGTTTAACGTTTTTTAAGCTAAGTTATCTTTTAACAAGTAAACATCATCAACAAATAACGAGAGTGTGCTGAAGTTGGGGAAAATATCTAATATTTGGGGGCAGGGTTTCATATATTCGCATTTAATTAGTGGTTATGGTTATGAGTAGTACGCACTATTTAAAACTGAAATATCTTATTGAATTTGATTTTAGGTAAAATATAGGATAAATTTACACTACGATGTTCAATTGTTCACTCTTGTGTAGTACCGTGGTCATGTAAGTAAGAAAATTGATCTGCCTACCCCTTAATTGTATCAATTGATATTAATCATTCATTCTGGCACTCCTACTTCAAAATTTTACAGCTGGATGCCCTTCCTATCACCAAACCTGTAAAGGGAACCGCGCCGACGATCTGTCTTATTGTCTTTTGATCTGACAGGACTAGCACCTGATCTTTTTAAAGTCCCCTAGCGAGACAACCTCAATTATGAAGAAGAGGTTGACCAATTCCGACCCCAAGTAGGTTTGGGAAAAGGCAAAGTGTAAGAAGAACAGATTCATTTTAGTATCCAAGAGATTAGTTCAGTAATAATTTATGTTCAGGAGCCTAAAATTTAAAGACAAATAGATTTAGAAAATATTCAATATCTATATCTATAAAAGAAAGCTGTCTGTATGTATGTATGTGTGTGTGTATGTATGTTCTTTATACAAATCCACACCATTTGACCGAGAAACCTGAAATTTTGAACATAGGTCCGGTTGGATCAGGGAATTCTTCTAGGCTAGGTTATATCTCCCTGAGGTTAAGCTACAATGAGTAAGGATAAAAATGGATGGGTGACGCAAAAAAAATTCACGTTTTTTGACATAAATGACATTTTTTCTCGAAATTTGTCGCGACGACCTATCAACTCAAAGCGAGAAAGTTTTAGGCAAGGGCTTGAGCTGTCAATTGACATATCGATGGCCAATTTCTGATGAGCCGTTCTTGAGCTACGCCGGGTAAGGTAAAAAAATGGATGGGTAACATGTAAAATAGTCACGTTTTTTTACCTAAATGACATTTTTTCTCGAAATTTGAAGTGACGACCTATCAACTCAGAGCGAGAAAGTTTTAGTCAAGGGTTTAGGCTTTCATTTGACATATTGATCGCGAAATTCTAATGAGACATTCTTGAGCTACGCCGGGTAAGGTAAAAAAATGGATGGATAACATGTAAAATACGAGTATTCACGTTTTTGACCTAAATGACATTTTTTCTCGAAATTTGAAGTGACGACCTATCAACTCAGAGCGAGACAGTTTTAGGCAAGGGTTTAGGCTTTCATTTGACATATTGATCGCGAAATTCTGATGAGCCATTCTTGAGCTACGCCGGGGAAAACCAGAAAATAGATGGGCGTTAAAAAATATTCAGGTTTTTTTTCAAACCTAAATGACATTTTTGTTGTGTGTGTGTGTGTGTGTGTGTGTTGGTGTGTGGTGTGTGTGTGTGTTTTGGTGTGTGTGTGGTGTGTGTGTGTTGTGTGTGTGTGTGTGTGTGTGTGTGGTGTGTGTGTGTGGTGTGTGTGTGTGTGTGTGTGTGTGTGTGGTGTGTGTGTGTGGTGTGTGTGTGTGGTGTGTGTGGTGGTGTGTGTGTGGTGTTGTGTGTTGTGTGTGTGTGTGTGGTGTGTGTGTGTGTGTGTGTGTGTGTGTGTTTGTTGTTTGTGTGTGTGTGTGTGTGTTTGTGTGGTGGTGTGTGTGGGTGTGTGTGGTGTGTGTGTGGTGTGGTGTGGTGTGTGTGTGGTGGTGTGTGTGTGTGTGTGTGGTGTGTGTGGTGTGTGTGTGTGTGTGTGTGTGTGTGGGTGGGTGTGTGTGCGTGTGCGTTGTGTGTGTTTGATGGGCTGGCGAAGCGGCGGGTGTAACCCGCTAGTACTTAATAAAAAGTACTCAATATAATATTTATGATGTATGTGTGCTTTGTGTGTGTGGTGTGGTGTGTTTGTGTGTGGTGTGTGTGGGTGTGTGTGGTGTGTGCGTGTGTGGTGTGTGTGTGGTGTGGTGTGGTGTGTGTGTGGTGTGTGTGTGTGTGTGTGGTGTGTGTGGTGTGGTGTGGTGTGTGTGTGTGTGTGTGTGTGGGTGGGTGTGTGTGCGTGTGCGTTGTGTGTGTTTGATGGGCTGGCGAAGCGGCGGGTGTAACCCGCTAGTACTTAATAAAAAGTACTCAATATAATATTTATGATGAAATAGATTCAATATAATATTTATATTCTCACTCAAAAAAAGTATCCATTACGTGAAAATTCATCCCAAACTGGTCAGAACTCTTTAAGAATTGCAGGATAACATATCTGCTCTCTTATAGTGAGCCTAATGGACATTCATCAATGATAAAGACGCAGCTTTCTTAAATTTGACAACCCAAGAAAACTTGGACTCATAAAAAAATGTGAGGCACTTAACATAGAATGTGAAATACTTTCTCAAGTTCTCCCGCTTTGTTTGAATAGATTTTCACTATTCATTGCTTCAAGAATGGAATGTATGTGCATGTACATTGTACCCCTTTTTCTTTTCCCTGTTTCCAAGGAAAAACAAAATCAAAGAAGCAGATGGAAGGAGACTGCAAGTTCCATTACAATTAATGGCAAGCTAGACAAAACAAACGGACCGGAAGTAATGATTTTGAAATCGGTTCCCGGTTCTTCTGTTTTTCCGGAGCGGAGGGTTTTTTAGTGGGTAAGATGCACTGGTCTTAGCATCGGAGCCCCATTCTTTGTCTTGAATGAGTTAGAAGATTTTTACCCCCACCACATTGAAAAAAGGAAGAACATAATTATTATACCCAGTGACCGCATTTTGGATGGACACATTTTGGATCGAAACTCACATTGACCGCAAAATCGCTAAACTGATACTATCGGAGTTCTGTTGTTCATGTCCATAGAGCAAGTACAACTTCTCACTTTTTTGTTTGACTGATTTGACTAATTTTGACTGAGGATAAGGAAAAGCAGGATTGAAAAGTAAGAGAAATGGGTCAAAAAAATCCCATCATATTTTGTGTTTATCGCAATCATGATACTATAATTTCTCGGACCCACCTTACAAAATATTTGCTATACTAGGGAGTCGAAGCACCGAACTTCAGGTTACGAGTCGACCAACTTATGGGGACGGTGAACTTGTTGAAACTATCAAACTACCCTAATGGCTAGTTTCATCAATAAAGGACAAAACCGAAGAATCCCCACGCTGGGTGTATTTTTTTTTTTTAAGATGAGGTTTACAGCTTTTTTATTTCGTAGCCATGAAACAGCAGCTACTGTAGACGCTTATGGTCTGTGTTGTAGCTTGCCCATCTCGTGGTATGCCTCCCCTCTGATGGGCGAGAAGTGACACAGTACTTCCCATTTAGGTGCTGGGTCAACACGAGCGCACCGGAAGCTATCCCTTACAAACAAATGTAACCAAATTTCAAATACAATTTTTTGTCGACTCTGAGGTTCGTACCTGGAACCTTCCGCATGGCAAGCGAGTAGCTTACCACTGAGCTAATCATGCGCTAAGCTGACTACTGCCTTAACCATGCGACCAACTTGACTACCATGCTCATAACTTACCCACCAATGTATCTATGTCAATTATAAACATAAGCTCACCAGTATTACCGCCCTAACCAATCGACCACAAATACATGTGTAACCAAGAAACCAAGTACATGATAAAAATAAATATGTTTGTACCAATGTACCTATACAGTGAATATAGCCAGTCATACAGTAAAGATAGTACATACAGTGAATAAATGTACATAATAATATTTATGTATTTATGTGCATTCAGTGAATACATATGAATATTATGTATCCGAAGCTTACCACGGCAGAATAACATTACGTATACATAACCCAAGCTTCGCGAGCTTTGTAGAGACACGTCTGTATAAATGTTAAGTTCTGATTCCTAAACCAGATGTTAATCACCACAGCGTATAACTTTTCGCCAACCTTGAGAAACCAAGGTCAGAAGCTTGAAACTTTGACTCGGAGTATCCGTATTTCGATTCTGCTTGCAAGCCCTTGCGGCGAATGGTCGACAGGTTTATGTATGCTATGTATGGTCCTATGTATGTACCTATGTATGTACCTATGTATGGTCCTATGTATGTACCTATGTATGGACCTATGTATGTTACACGACGAGGAAGTGATTCGAGGTGGCCTATGTTGTAATGTCTTCTTGACACTTCCTGTTCCTTCCTAACGTCCATCTCGCCTCGCTAACTTTCTAAGCTCTCAGAGAGTGGTGTCGATCTATGGACCTATGGCAGAATCGATCGACCTCGATTTTAACGATGGCTTTGATCTACGGCTGCTCATTGCGGAATTGTTGAACGATAATTTCCGGTTATTGTCATTTTTTCTATATTAGGAAAAAATAAGTATGTATGTCTTAAATGTCTATTCTAGCAATATAATATTTTCATAATGCAAAAAAAAAAAAAAAATCTCTAGTATAGCTTTATTACCTAGCTAATATGTACTATAATAAAACATTTCCATATTATGTATATAAGAAAAACGTAGGTATAGATATAAAAGGAAGGTATAGGTACATAAACAATTAAATCGATATTTTGTTAAAAGAGAAACATTATCTCTACTTTACAATACCCACTCACCACGGTTCAGAGTACAATTCGTAGACCTTGATTTAACGATCTTTTTTGACAGCCAAATTTCTTGTATACCCTCATATATTTTCCGCCTATTATTAAACCATTTAGTCTTCTTTTCTTCTTCTTCTTCCGCGTCCATTAAAAAAAAATGTGTTTTTAATGTCAGAGTGGCTGTTGCCCTCCCCCCCAGAAATATTATTCACTCTCATAATCCCCAAATCTCCGTTTCGACTGCACTCTGATTTTTTTTACAATACAATACACTACAATACAGTCTGACCTGGCTAGAAGAGAATTCGAGGGACGGATTTTTTTCTCTTATATCCAGGTTTCTCTTATAAAGAGATTATAAACAACACACTCTGATTGGGTTCTTTGCTTAAACAACACACTCTTTTTGGGTTCTTTGGGTAAATAACATACTCTGATTGTTATTTGAAAGGAAATTTGGCGATTTTGAGAGTGATTTCTGGAATGAGGCCCTGAAACAAAGCTCTGAGGGCTCCATGCAGTAGTCACCATGGCCGAGTTGGTAGCGCACTCGGCTTGCACGCAGATGACCTGGGTTCAAATCCCGGCAGGATCGAACTTTTTGGCTCTGTACTTGGATGATACGAGGTTCAAACTTCTCGTAACTTGAGGGTCGGTGGTTCGAAAAAATGGCAATTTTTATTGAGGCGATTGAAGTTATTGTGTCTATCTAACTAAAACTGGTAACCGACCTCAGCTGCTTGATCGATAAGGCGGCGAACTTGTAACCTGGAGGTCGGTGGTTCAAGTCCCGGTTCCAGCGTGAATTTAGTAAAGCGAGTTTGAATAGTTGTGATATCACAAAAGTGATTAACACAAACATGATATACTTTGATATTGTGTCATTTCCAAAGTTTCAAAGTGCCCCGTAACTCCCACAAGACGTATATGTGGTTGGTATTCACTTTAGATGGTTGTACAATGTACAATAATATTACATACCTAATTACCTAAGCCTTATGTAGGTATCTTACATTACTATGTTTTCAATAGTATGACTGGATTTAAATTGCTGATATGTCAGTAATTTCCCACCGAGATTACTGAGATGTCTGGTAATTGAAGGAAGTTATGACTAAAATAAATAAAACCATCGATAGATAGTAATAATGTGTATAAGCAAATATACACGTGTGAGTAAATGCGTATGAGCATTTTTGCATTGGCACGCAATGTTTAATAGAATACATAAGTAATAATAATGATCATGTACATTTAGTGCAACTTCTCACTTTTCTGTTTATACTGATTAAAATAGAGAGGTTAGCTGATGGCATGGATATTCAGAACTATTACCTGCTGATAAAAACAAATAAATAATATCGCCTTATTTATAATGCCCGATTAAGACTATTAAAGTCCTATTATTACAGCAAAATGTGGTAAAAATCCCAAAGGGAGGATAACTTGTCATGTCCCGGCTAGGTTTCGAACCCATGACCTCTGGAATCTCTGGATTTAGAGAGTGCCGCCTTTACCACTGAGCTACCGGGACGGACAAATAAGCTCGAAACAGCTGTCCAGGTATGTTCTGATACTCATGTACATCTAGTACAACTTCTCACTTTTCTGTTTATAGTGTTTATAATACTGATCATTTATGGTTTACAGTTAGAGTTTACTGTTAGCAAACTGTTAGCGTAATGGGACTTCCTGTCTCGAGCCGACAGTCTAAATAAAGCACTACTATACTATACTATACTATACAGATTCATATTCAATGTTCCCGTGAAGTTCTGGTGTACTTTTTGGGAAATTCATAAAAGTTACGACATAGAATGAACCTACAGTGAAATATTTTATTTACTGCTGTGATTTATCAGTGAATTAACTGGTTTCATTCACAACAGACAAGAAAACTGTAGGTTAGGATATTGTATATTTGTGTTAATCACACAGTCACTCAAACGCGCCTTACTATATTTTGCCATTCTTTCGACTCGAAGTCCCAAACCACCATCCTCCAGGCTACGAGTCCGCTGCTGTATCGATCGAGCAACCGCTGTCGAAAACATCATTATCATCATCAGTGTGTAAAGAAAGACTGGGCCTTGACGGTGTAACCACTCATTTCTTTTTATTGCCAATCGTACCTCTTTGTATAATTATGTATAGGTATGATGTACGGAAATATGAGATTAGAAATATATGTTTTTCTGGTATGATAAGGGAAGGGTACAGGGAAAAACTCCAAGAACCCATCATTGAAATATTGTAGTTCCGTCAAAAAGGAGTACAAAAAAGGGCAGACGGAAATATCCCATTATGGGGAAAAGTTATCAATTTTTTTTTTGTTAATCACTTTCATGATATCACAATACTCAAACTCGCTTTACTAAATCTACGCTGAAACCGGGACTTGAACCACCGACCTCCAGTTGTAAGTCCGCTGCCTTATCGATCAAGCTACTGAGGTCGGTCCCCATCATCATATGGAAATACCGTCTTTAATTTACGATTTTTTCGAAATCAGCTTTTTCCAATGAAAGCGTTTTTTCCTGTACCCTTCTTCAATTTTTTTACTTAATATTGAGGAAAAGTAAAAAAGATTTGACCAAAAGAAAACTATAAAATCCAAGGTATAAACGAGAATATAATATCGTCTGAGCTGTTCTCCCAGGGGATACTTATGATCATACCATATATGTAACGAGTAGGTATATTCCATAATGTACGAGTATATGCCATAATACGTTATGCCAGTAATTATTTATAACGTAAGAGTACTAGATTTCTATATCAGTAACGAATATATGCCATCATTATACGAGAAATATGCCATCAATTGTACGAGATATTTCGCAATACTGATTGTCATAATGTTACACACAGTATAGCAATACTGTAGAATATTACTTCATATGTACGAGATATGCAATAATTTCAATGGTATATGACCATAGCTGGTATAGTAGTTATTTTCCCACAATCAGAGGGACTACTAGAAATCTTGGCTTAAAGAAAAATAATTATATAGTAACCACTGAGGGTATAATTGTAACGAGGTTAAAAATGAATTTAACACATTATAGTTACCTTGTCATAAATTATCTAAAATGAGAATATTATTTCGAACCATCAATACCGTATTCAGATTAATATGATATTATACTTAATGTAGTGCAGAAGGCTCTAGCCACATTGGGGATTAGCAGGATCTGGTTCGATCCAGAGTGAGTTATTTTGTAAAAAAAATTACTTAAATATTCGTTATACAGGTAGTCCAATTTAGCCAGTCTTAATTGCCATAGAGGGACCGTCGTTCGATCCCCCTATCGATCCACTATATTTGGTTAGCAATGAAAATTAGTTCAATGTAGTAAAATTTGCTTTCAACCCCGACCTCATAAGAATTAAATGATAAAAAAAAACAAACAAACATCAATAATTTCCGATAAATATTGGTAATAATAATATTGGTAAAAAACGTCAAAAAATCATAATTCCTGATTAATATTTTATTTAGTAAAAAATAGAATTAACCGCTAGCACCCATTTTCATTCATGTAACTTAACTGATGTGTCGACGAACTGCGAGTATTGTTAGCCCTGCAATTTGGGATTCGGGCAAAGGTGGTTCGAACGGATTATCCATATTTTAAAAAATCTATAATGATGTGTTATACATGGTACGCTATAGACAGGTACCGTAATCCGATCTTGAACTTCAGACTAAAACATGATTATAAAGTTGTGGCAGGTCGGTTTACATAAACAATACCTGTTATCGTCATAAATTTATATTTTTTGAACAGACTTGATGTACGAGATTGTGAAACATGTACTTCAATTGGTAAAATTTTTCGGGGAAAATTGGTGTTTGAAACCATCAATTTATTTCACAAATAATTCCATATATTTTATTGGACATGAATTACGCTCAAACAATTTTCTCAATACTAATGATGTTACGAGGTAACTTAATCATATGTGGATTCTGTATTGAAGGCATAAACCGATTTTAAAATCATATTTTTACCGATCCAAACAGATCCAAGAACGTAGTTACGAAAATTCCAGGACTTCGATCGTATCATCTACGAGGTCAGATGTGTGATTACAATAATATCTATCAACTCTGCAAATTGCATACAATTTTTTACGTTGTACATCTAACACAAACAGTTAAATGAATTACGTCGATTTCACTACGCCATTTATCGAATTTTGGCAAGCATTATATCGGTCATTAGCAACCAAAATTGTACTTTAATCTATTACGTCCTCAGTAGGATCATGTCGTCGCTGTACTGGGGTGTGTGGTTCAACACCGACTCTCAAGAAACGTTAGAGTAAGCTTTGAAAATTGGTATCAAATAATTTCATACAAAAAACAGATTCACAAGACTGATTTAATGTGATAATTGGCCATTAGATTTGGCCGCAACCGCAATTGGAACACAACACCTTTTAAACGGCAAGATACAAATAAGCTTAGAGACTAAATTTCTGGATTTAAAGAAAAAATGTTTACTCTGATGCATTCTCTTGATATCTGAACTTAAGGTCCCAATCTTACGGTTTTTGTACGGAACCGGGACTAACTTTTTAATTATCTCGACCATTTAAGATTTTGGTTCGACATTATCATAATAGTTCCATATGTTTTAGTTCCATTACGTTATTTTCCATACCTTACTTTTATTACTTCTTATTACTGTTAGTAAATCCATACAGCTGCCGGATTATCACACATTTTAGGGCGGAATTAATAGACGTTTGGATACCTCTGTGGCTAACACAGATTGCTACTTGTTAGAATAGTGTCTTGAGCCACCCTCCATGTTAGCATCCCCTCATGATCAAAGCTAATCCCCAGGTCTGGTTGTGATGGATTCAAAATAATTGTCCAAATTAGCATAAAAGTTTTCACATAACCGATTTTTCGTGGTAACAATGTAACCACAACATGTTTAACTGAAATTACAGCGATTTTCAACTGGACGAACTGCATTATAATTCGTAATCCTATGTGGTGCTAAGTCCATTAAGCCATTAGCAACCAAGCAATTGGACTTTTAATTTATTACCGTCCTCAGTAGCTGGATCGATAAGGCGGCGGACTTGTAATCTGGAGGTCGGTGGTTCAAGTCCCGACTTAAGCAAACCTTTAGTAAAGCTACTTTTGAGTAGTTGTGGTATCACAACTGTCATAACATAAATATGATAACCATGCATTTTCACTAACGGACTGATTTAATCGTGGACTTAATTGGCCATTAGCCATTTGAGTCCGCAACTGCGCAATTGGGATTTTATCTACCATTTTACCAGAACTGCCGCGCTGCGAGAAGAGCTCTGGATTTCAAGTCTCAAGTCTCATTCATGCTTTATTGTACGCTATTCTCACATGGGTTGGTTACTCAGGTAACTCAGGTTTACACACCGACATTTCAAGTCTCGAGCTCTCGAGGTCTCCAATCTTGAAATCTTCTTGGTTTACGCGAACGAAAAAGTGTTTTGACACTTAAAACTCGACATTGAAGATTATAGTCCATACATTACTTTCCTTTTCCATTACTTTTCTTTTCCATTACTTTACTTTTCCATTACCTTACTTTTCCATTACTTTCCTTTTCTGTATAGTAAGAATTCCATTACTAGCTCGTACACAGTGAAAATTATCACACATTTCTAGGGCGGAATTAATAGACGTTTTGGTATTACCTCTGTGGCGCTAAGTCACAGATTGCGTACTCTGTACGCAATCTGTGTTCTGTGTTGTAGCCTACCCATGCCATAGTATGCATCCCCTCTGATGGGCGAGAAGTGACATAATACTTCCCAATTTGGTGCTGGGTCAACACGAGGCATCGGAAGGTATCCCTTCAAACAATAAAATTGTAACCAAATTAAGAATAAAAGTTTTGTCGGCACGCGGGATCGAACCCGGGACCTTCCGCATGGCAAGCGAGTGCTTAACCACTAAGCTAATCGCGCGCTCTTGAGCTTGTACCCTACAAGTTCTCACAACAGACGACTTTTCTGGAATATGGAGAGACTAAGGGCGGAATTAATAGACGTTTTTGTAATACCTCTGTGGTGCTAAGTCACGGATTACGTACTGTGTAACATAGGGAAAAAAACGCTTAGCAATGACTTGTGATTGTGATGTAGAATTTGTGTATCAATTTCGCCCTAATTCGTCCAGATACCTCGCTGACTTTATCATAACAATCAAAATAATGTGGAATAATTAATGAATAATTTTATTAAATAATATTCTTTTATTTTTAAATTTGGTATTAACGTCCATCGCTTTCTACATTGTAATGGAGGTTTTACCTCGCTTTCTATCACACGACGGAGGTTTTACCATCCACTCGCTGGAACCCATCAGTTGATTTTTGAAGAAGTGACCGAATGTATCTTACATAGGTAGCCTACAATCAGGAAGTGATCTATTCCAAGCTGAGTAATCAATATTGGAAAAAACGAGTACAATTTTTCATCATTTACAAATTAATTCTTACCTGTTTGAGAATCGCAGATCGTCTCGGGTGGCCAACGGATTTCGACGACATCTTGTAATCCAAATTTTTCTGATCACACACACAAAGCAGGAAGTACAATCAAAAACACGTGATTCTTCCGTCGAAAAAACGTCGAAATAGACAGGCTTTGTCTGTTTGAAAATTTGAAAGGCAACAAAACAACGGCTTCGTAAACTTCTTTTGTTGAAAAAAATTGTGTAACCGATTTATTTGATTTCCTTTAAATTGTCAATTAGATACGACTTGTTGAAAAAACTCTGAGCGGGCTGATTGCGATAAGTCACAACACTAACCTAGCACTACTCACTAGTTATACTGGGCAACTGGCTCCACTGACTTCAGTTACAATACTGATAGACTGGTACTGAATTACTGACTGGTCACTAGTGCCTGCTCTTAGACTGCCAAGCACAAGCACTCAAAGCACTGAATAATCTTGCTATGGCATACAGGGTATGTTATGTATACAGAGTATACTCAACACTAAATAATTATATTATATGTTATGTATACAGAGTATATTATGTATGGAGACTTCGTTATGTATAGTGGTGCATGTTATATACACAGAGTTTATTATATTATGTACTATTTGTTACGTATTGTCTGTTCAGAGTGCTCAGACATTGGCGTAGTTAGGGTGTCCCTTATTGCTGAGTAGACAGCATACTTATGAGGAGTAGATAGCAAGTGACCCGGGTTCGAATGTTTGCAAGGTCGAAAATTTTCGATTCTGTATTTTCAATGTTATGGGGTTCACCGATCCTTGGAAAATGGGTAGGCTCTGCCTTGATCTCGGAATCGCAATGTCAAGTGGTTAACGCGCTAATCTGATAATCCAGATAGCGTAGGGATCCGTTGGTTCGAATCCCACCCAATGCATGGATTTTTCCTCATTAATTTGAGTTTGTGACCACATAATAATAAGACTCTGAGGTGGTAGAAAATTCTTTGAGCATTAAACTAGCCTGGTGGTTACCTTCCACTAAAGAGTGTTGTTATTATTATGTATCTATTTTTCGTTTTATTGTTTTGTAACAATCATGTATTGGCAAACTCATAATTATGAATTAAAAATCCCACGATAATATGTCAAACAAAATGAATTCAAAGGTTTTTTTCATAGCCTTTATTATTTTGTAGCCACCTACAGTACTGTACTAGACGCTTGTGGTTTATAATAATAATACTCTTTAGTGGAATGTAACCCGAATGAAGGTTACTGGTTAATGAAATGAAAGGTTAACGCTTAAACATTTTCTGCCACCTAAACCTCAGAGTCTTATTATTATGTGGTCACATACTCAAATAAATGAGGAAAAATTCATGCATTGGTGGGATTCGAAACATCGGATCCCTACGCTAACTGGATTACCAGACTAGCGCCTTAACCACTTGACTGACTATTAGCTACAACACAAACCAATAATTTGTGTTGTAACTAATAATATAATTCCGGGTTTGTGAGATAGGCACAAATACCTATATCACGGTGGTGACACGATTATATGGACGCTCAGATCCAATGTCTGGGCTCCATTCATGTCCATTGATTCTGTTTAGATTTAACATCGTGATTTCAGATAGTCAGGACGGGGTTTTACACTTCATTCGCTGGGAATTGTACTGGCTACCCACATTAATCTCTCCCAGCCTGGGTAGGGTCGGAAAAGACAGCCTCACGTGTTCGGAGGGAACGAAATTTTCTGTGTGGATAGTCTGCTCCAACCTGGAATCGATGCCAGGATTTCTGGACTACGGGCAGTAGTCACAACCGTTACTCTACGGAGGCTGGCTACTTCCCATATAGGAGTTGGGTCAACCCGAGTATCCCTTACAAACAACTGTAACCAAATGTTGAGTACATTATATTTTTGTCGGCTCTGGGATTCAAACCCGGGACCTTCCGCATGGTAAGCGAGTACCTTACCACTGAGATAGTTAATAACAATATAATAACACTCTTTAGTGGAAGGTAACCAACAGGCGAGGTTAATGCCCAAAGCATTTTCTACTCGCTAACCCTCAGTGTTTTATTGTTATCATGGTCACAAACTCAAATTAAAAATTCATGCTCTGGGTGGGATTCGAACCGATGGATCCCTACGCTACCTGGATTACCAGACTAGCGCTTTAACCACTTGACTACCAGTGCACTTGCACCAGTGACAGTTGGGTTTCCAGGGGATTCTGCAAACTTGACTTTTTTTTACTACATAATTATTTGTAATTATGAAGTTTGTCGGCACGTGAGCCGTCGATTTGTCCCCAGCCCTCCTCCACTCATTAGCAGCTGATGACTGTCATAATTCATTCACAATTATAAAATGTATATTTAATGTATTCTAAATGAGAAATGGATTATGCATTTCCACTTATTATACAATATGACGTATAATGTATTCCGTACAAGAACATCTTGTTGACATTTAATTTATGAACGTATTTGCAAGCTTACTAGGGTATAAAGTAAGTCTGACTTAGAGTTTTCCGAATTTACAACGATTTTTTGATTCAATTCTTTGAAAGAAGAAATTCGAGAGCCGAAAATCGAAAAATTCCCTCCGATTAATCGATATTGCTATTTCCGCAAAACGATTTGTTTACAAATATGGGCGGGAGGGGCACCACTGTTGCCACTACGTCAAACTAGGGAAGGAAAAAAAGTCCGGCTACATGACATAGAGTATCTCTGTGGTTTGTTTACCTTGAACAAGTTGTATACAAAAGATCTGACGGATTTTTGAGAAGAAAAAAAACGACCGGTACGTTCATTTGAAATTTTTCTGGCTAGAAGCTATAAAATTTATCCATCAGATAAATCTGAAGAATATGTTGGAGAAATCAAAAGGATCTGAGGATTTTTGGACTAAAGAGTTTAATTGGATTTCCGGCCCTACCCAGGCTGGGTGAGGTTAATGTGGGTAGCTGGAACGATTCCCATCGAATGGAGCGTAAAATCCGCGTCTTAATTAGGACGTTAAATCAAAAAAAATCGTTGGTGTGAGGAGAGACATAAAAATGTGCCACAACCAATCAACCTCAACCATAAGGTTGAAAAATGCCGACCCCAAGTAGGTTTGGGGAAAAAAGGTAAAGTGAAAGAAAAATAAATTGGATTTAAGTGGCAGAGAATGCCTGAGGCATTAACTTCGCCCCGGATTACAAAAAAAATATAAATACACAATAAAATTATGTAGGGCGAAATTAACAGACGAATTTGATATCACTAGTTCAAGTCTGAGTTAACATTTCCTCATTAAGGGCGAAACGAACAGACATTTTACGATCTTAAACCTCTGTGGACATCATTCTAGATTTTGCGCATTGCTTTTTATGAAAAAATGTATGTCTAGATTTGCGTATTGTTTTAGAGCAAAATTAATAGATAACATCGAGATCACAAGTTTGAGTAAGAAAACTTGTCGATGTTATCTATTAATTTTGCTCTAAAACAATACGCAAATCTAGACATAAGTCCACAGAGGTATGGAAAAAATGTCTGTTAATTTTGAACTAAAAGAGTATCCAAATTCCAAAACATATGTTCCACAGAAGTTTTACAATAGTCGTATTTTTCTTTCTAACTAAAAAAAAATTCCTGGTTAGTTTTTTCCAAATATTTCCATTTTATTCCAAGGTCATTCGTGAAAGAAAAATGCGTTTGGTTACTTTTAAAGATAAACAATGGACTTAACTTATAAATGAACTGGAAGCAAGAATTTTCTACTTCCACTTTGGTTAACTTTGGAAGTGGAAATTTTTCCTCTTCCAAAAGAAAAATGACTTGGTTCCAGTTTGGTTCATTTTATTCCCGTTTGGTTAATTTGGTACGGTCGAAATTAATAAATCTTGATCATATGTTCAAGTCAGAGATTACATTTACACACAAAACATAGGTAATATATTATAGACTCAAGTCCACACTGGTATTATTAATAGACGTTTTTGTAATACATCTGTGGCTCTGAGACTTGTATTGCGTACTGTCTAAGATAGGGAAAACAGATGCTAAGCAATGACTTAAGTTAGCCCTAAGATAATATGCAAAATATAGGTAAGTTCCACAGAGGTTTTACAAAATGTCTGCCGTAGTGGTAATTGCTAGAACTGCATTTTGGATTTTGTCCGGCTAATATCAGCTACTGGCAACACTGGTGTGTGTATTTGTATTCTAAACTCCAACAACTTGCCCTACCCGTCCATTGGCAACTTTTACTTGATTATAAATTGATAAATAAATTTTTAAATCAAGTTATCACTCACCACTGTGGACCTCCATTATGTTGGTTCTTCATTTTTAATCACAGGCTAAACCTTATCACTGCATACCTCTCTCTTCCTCTCTACAGATTGATCAAGCTTTAAACAGTGCCATAGTTTTAATCAGTGATAGGGTAATTTTATCTTTCTAGATTCAAGAACAACCTGGACATGTTCTAATCTAGATCAGAGTCAAATTCAACACAGCCTTGATGAAATTTCATCAAGAAACAATTCATATTGGTCAATAACATCCTGGAATATTCATATCTTGAAGATATCTCTGAATGGAACTTGCAATTCAGGATTATATAAGGTAACACTTGTTTGTTATTATTAATTTTCCTGCTACCTACTTTGATACTACTGAATCAAATTACCACCTAAAAACAGATTGTATCCAAAAACACTTCCTATCTGATATTCACATACATCTAGTTCTGGTAATACTTCTCACTTTTCTTTTGTAACAGTAACAAATAGTTTGGCTACTGGTAGTTCAAACACATCTGCACCCAGTGGGTTTATTAGGCCACCAGTGGACTACTGAATTTCCCTATTTTGAGCCTTGTTGTGCACCATTTGTATACTGTATCTCACTCATTCTTACCAGAATTTTCTTTATGGTACTGTATGTTAACTGTGTGTGGGTTTTGATTCGCTGGACCCAGCAGGTAGTATGTAGTAAAGTCACTGGTTGTTAGCATATCAACTGATTAGTCAATAGAATACGTATAGCTTATCTACCCTTATGAGGCAACATTTTCAAGAGCTGAAGAATTCAATTAATTTCAATTCAATTATTTATTTATTGTACAGAATGTTACATGGACATGTGGTACAAATATCAATAGTAAAATAAAATAAATATACAAATTAAGTTTAAATGAAAAATATTAAAAAACTAAAATTAGAAAATATAACCTTAACGACAACTCAGCAAGAAATACCAACAATCCTTTTTTATCTGTCTGGGAGATGTTAAACAGAGAGAAACCCAGTGTCTCGCTAGAGGACTTTAAACAGAGCACATAGCCAACCCTAACAAGCAAGGCTAGCATGCAGTTTTCTTTTACATTTCCACATCTAAAATTATTGTATTGTATTCTATATTACAGGGCAATTGATTCTCTTTGGATGAGCTGACTATAGATTCTAATTGGATGAATTCAAAGTTGTTCAAATTCAGTTACTATGGGATTATTATTCACAAAAATATGGAGCCTTTTTGGGAATGAAGGTTAGTATTTCTTTTAAACTTTTGACCAATCTCAGTTCAATTTTACAAAATATATTTACTGTCTGTTTTCTTTTAAGCACATTTTTAAAAGCTTTTTAAACTTTTAATATATTTTTTATTGAGATATTACTATAATATTGGAATAATTTGCATCTTAATAGTATCATATTTGTGTTAATCACTCTCGTGATATCACAATTACTCAAACTTGATATACTTAGTTTTTGCTGAACCAAGACTGAAACCACCAACTTCCTGGTTACAATCTTCCCCCTTATCAATCAAGCTACTGAGGTTGGATTGTGTCTTAGGTAGGAATTAATAGACATTTTTGTAATACCTCTGTGGCGCTAAGTCACAGATTGCGTACTGTGTAAGATAGGGAAAACCAACACTTAGATATGACTTGTGATATAGAATTTGTCTATTAATTCCGCCCTTAATGTTTCAAATGTCATTACTGAAAATGACTTTTGGGATGGAAATAAAACTGAATGAAATGAAAAAAAAAAAGAAACTCATTTCATATACCTTATTTTCATATACTAGCAGTGAGCCAGAGGCTAGGTTTCTTTTTTGTTGTTGTACCTCATATCACAATGGGAATAATTCTACATTGTGTTCACTTTATCTTTGATTCACTCTTTGATTTAATTAGTATCTTTTTACTTTTTCAAACAAAAAAAATTAAATGTTTTTAGCACTCTGGGGTATTTCAGTTGGTAAAATCAATTGAGTTAAAAATTGTAGATGTTTTAAAACTACTTTATTTTAAAATTAAACTACATTAAAATTTTCTTTCTAGAACACAAAATTGTCATAGTTGGTTTAGACAATGCTGGAAAAACTACCATCCTCTATCAGTTTCTGATGAATGAAGTTGTCCACACTTCACCAACTATTGGTTCCAATGTTGAAGAGGTTATATGGAAAAATATCCACTTCATCATGTGGGATCTAGGAGGACAGCAATCATTACGAGCTGCATGGAGGACTTACTATACCAATACAGAAGTAAGATTCTTGATGTTAACTGACTTTTACTTTCCTTATGTGGAGGAAAGTAATGAAATCTACTTTATTAATATTTTTTTAGGGAGATAAGGAAAAAAATCTTTTTAAGACACTCAGGAAACATGGGGAGTGGGATTTTCACACAATACTAAAAAAAACCTATCTCTCTCCTTGAAATCTACTAAGTAAATTTTTTTGTCCAGTTTTGAAATTTGTCTTAAAAATCAATGAATATACAAAACAATAAGAGCGAGTCATCACAAAATTTTCAGGGAAACATATTTATGACTGTAATTTCTCCTTCAAGGTTATTTCAAAATCAACTTTGATTGAATGGCTCAAACCTAATCCAAAAAGGACGGATTTTTTCTTCAGTGTTTTGATTATTTCTCACTAGCGGGCTGTCGCCCGCTTTGCGGGCCGAGGCATGGCCGTGAAAGCGAAAAATCCTTTTTCGCCAATGGCAGGTGTTGTAGTGGAGTTTCGAAAAATCCCGTCTTATTGCACATCTAGACTATAAGACAAAGCTACCTACCAAATTTCAGCTTCCTAGGACTTACGGTTTGGGCTGTAGAGCGATGATCAGTCAGTGGTCAGTGAGTGTCTTTGACATTTATATATTAAGATTTCATTGATCAGTTGAGCCTTTAGTATGTGATCAAGTAGTGCATTATTGTTACATGTCATAATTTTTTCAACAGTTCAGTCTCCAGCTCAATGTGAACAATAAATATTAACCCTTTGACGCCGAGCGTGTTGTTTTCGACACAGGTACTTTGACATTCAATAATTATTCACTAGAATACAGTATCATTATCGTTTCAGTGTGAAACAGTTCCTTGACTTCTTATCTTCAAATCTATCCAGCGCGATTTTTGAATTGTTTTGTTTACATTTCTAAATTTTCATTTGTTGCTGAGATTTCGAGAGTGCATCATCGCATGGAGTTTTGCCGACTTTGGCAAGTTATTTCTTGTGTTTCCTGGTCGATTATTTTACGATGAAAAAATGAAAAAATGAATAGAGGTAGCTAATATGCTTATTAACATATAGTTTTAAAGAAAATTGTAATAATTTTCTACATTCTTGTTCCTTTAAAGCCCGGTGTGTCGTTTTCGACACGGATTCAAACTTTTTACCGGTAAAAGCTAGAAAGCTGAAACCAACGCCAAAAGTCTTAGAAAACCATCAGGATGAAAGAAAAGTTGGTTGCGATTTTTTTCCCCCGGCCAAATTAATTCCGGCGTCAAAGGGTTAAGAAGAGAAAAAACTGACCAAAAACAATACTTTCTATACCTTCTAGGTAATAGAAAAAATAAAAAACACAATGTTATCGTGCCTAATTTGTTCAGATATATTATCAACTTAACTTCAAAATATTTTTTTAACACATTGCGTACGGGAGCAGTTTTCGTCGATTTACACTTGGGCCGGCTGAGATTTGCATGGAACACTCTGGTCACTCTCTAGCGATGCACGCCGGCCCTGCGGAAACTACTGTGTTGAAAAATTGGTTCCCCTGGGCCGATATTCAAGTTTTATACTTCAAGATATTCAAGTCCTGTAAATACTGAATGTTCAGCAGAGCCTGCTCTTTCAAATGACATAGGAAAACACATAGTAGTGTGCATTGTGAGAGACTGACAGTGAATTTACGATAAACTTGCTGTCACACTCTAGAGATGCACGTCGGCCCCAGGGAAATGTTGCCGTGCAGCTCTAGAGATGCACGCCGGACGCAATGTGTTAATTGATCAACCTGAAAGCACTTCCTTCTAACACTTAACCACTTCCTTCTATTTCTAATTCCTTTGAATATTTTACATTTTTACAGTTTGTGATATTAGTTATAGACTCTACTGATCGAGAGAGAATTTCCCTGACTAAAGAAGAATTGTATAAAATGTTAAACCATGAGGAGCTGTCGAAAGCGGCAGTTCTTATCTTTGCAAACAAGCAAGATATAAAAAATTCAATGTCACCTGTTGAAATAAGCAATCTTCTAGATCTAACATCTATTAAGAAACAACAGTGGCATATTCAGTCGTGTTGTGCACTTACAGGAGAAGGGTAAGTTATTAAGCCAATTAGATTGTATATTCATGTTTTCCTCAAAAAGTACACCAGTAATTCATGGGAACATAATATATCATTCTGTAAACAATAAATACTAAAGATCATTATTTTTATTAGGAAAAAGAATCATTGATAATGGTGTGTTTGTTTCTTAAAGATGAGTTGAATTGTAGGAATAAAAATCCTTATATAAGATTTAAAGAGGGTTTTTAAGAGGAAGAAGCCATTGGTCCTGATAATGTAATGTAATGCCACAATGGCATGTTTATTAACGGAAAGAAACCATTTACAATTATTACATAAATGCACAATATTAATAAAAACAATAATTTTACAAAAGTAATGGTTGGTTCTGCATCATACTATTTAATCTTTAAAAAAAAAACAAAAACAAAACTGACCCAAGCTGGGAAGAGTTTATAATAGCAAATCTCTAAACTGATTGAATGGTTAAAACACAAAACCATTACATTCTAAACCAGATAGCAGTGTTTTTGATGTAGCTTACAATGCTACAATGATTGAGAATTATTGTTAACTCAAACAATTATTCCTAGTTATCCAAAGTATTTTGCCTTGGGATTTGATGCAAGAAAAATCACCATGAGAACTTTTTATTGTTTTATCCTTGAAAATGTTCAGCTAGACAGACTATTTTGTGTTTTCATTTTCCCAGGTACCACTATAACACACTCATAATTTTATTACACAACAATAGTATCTAATTATATTTATACTTCATTCTAAAACTAACAACTATTTTTTCTTAATATTGAAGAGATAAAGAATACTGTAACGACCACATTTTAGGTGGCCATTTATCAGTTTCTTATCCAGAAAGACCAAGTATTTTTTAAAATAAACATTCTTAATGTGTTTTCCAGATTCTATTATTTGTGTACCTCTTCAAATTTGAAAACTCACTTTTTGGAATATGTTTTAATGTTACCTTCAACCCTCCATTTGCTGAAAACTCACCAAGACCGAGTGGGGGGCCGGGAACAGCAAACATCACGAGGCAAAGGTTCAAATTTGAATGTTCACATAGTTCACTTATCCTTATTCTCGCTAGAACCAGATGTTTTATTTATATTTTTTTTTTTTTTAATTTACAATAAATTATTGTCTTTATTTTTAATCAATGTTTTTTTGTTTCTTTGTTTTATCATTTTTCAGATTATATCAAGGTTTAGAATGGATCTACAGTCACTTGAAAAGAAAATGACCTTATACCTAATGTAAATGTACTTGTAAATTTTCATCAAATACTTATTTCAGTAATAATTGATAATTACATTACAAACACTTACATAAACAATTCTAAAAAAAAAAGATTAGTAATATTAATACAAAATTTAAATAAACTTGTTAAATTTGAAAAAAAAACTAATCTACAATGTACAAAAAGTATTATTTCATATGTACAACAACCGATCAAAACGTTTCAAACTTCCTTTCTTTAATGTTCATTTGTCAGTATCAGTAAAAGTTATAAATTTTTGTTAAAATACTTTTGTAAAACTGCCAAAAAACAACTAAACTGACTTTAATAACGAATTTAGTTATGTTTGAAAGAAACTAAGACATGTAAAACTTTGGAAAATTGTGAACACTTTGCATCATGTAAATAACTAGTTTTGCATCATGTAAATAACTCAAAGCCTGTACAATTGCCCTTTATTTCCGTGCTTGTTCCTTTAATTTCTAAAAATAGTTTAACAGCTAATTGGGTCCTAGGTTTTTAAAATGTAAAGTTCACAGAATATATTTAAAACTGCTGAACCAGAGAAATTTGTCCAATGAAAATTTTTCATAGTACGAGAATCCGAATTTTGAAGATATTTTGGATTCTCATGCATTCATTTTCTGTGCAATTTAAAATTATCTGCACTGAATAAAAATAAATCCCTCTTCCAACACACGATATAATAATCACACTTTATTAGCTACTGGTCATTATTACGTCAACAACAGAAAAAATTGACAGAAAAAGAGAAATTTTGGGCATAGTTTTTATAAAAGCAAACTTGAATGCAATAATTTGTTCATGAGGTGCTGTGGATTCCCTTGGAAGATATTTAATATGATGGAATAAAAATGAATTTAGTAATTAAATCTTAAAATGAAGAAAGAAAAAGCGTCAATAGTTTGCTTTTGAATAGTTCAGATTTATTACATCCCTGCTCTTGATGGTAGTTCATTCTCAAAGATATTTTCTTGTGGTCACAGAATCTTCCACTGGTTTGTTGAGATAAATCAATTATTTTTAGTTGGTCCACTAATTTGAAAGAAGAAGTCAAGCAAAAATTTTTTATTCATTTTTGTGTGGAAATAGTAAAAAATCATTTAACACTTGAGAGTATTTTGCTCATCTGAACTTGTGTTCAATTGTTCATGCTTTTGTGTGAAATGCGAATTTCAGCTCAAGCTTGTCTAAAGTCTAAAGAAGACCTACAAATCATTCCTTAACAAATGCTTTAACTTTAAATGAATGTTATCAATATTTCTATTTAAAAAAGATCTGTATATACAAATAAACTCATTTAAATTAATAATTTAATCATTATACGTTGAATTTTTATGTGATTAAATGCGTTTTTATGTTCTGAATCTCTATAGTCACTATATTCAGCTTATACATATGATACTATTTTTGCTATGGAACTAAGCCTTAAATTTTACTATCTACTTTTTAGCAGTAAAAAGATTGGAAACCTTTAGTATCAAAATAAAATTATTTTTTTTGCCAGAGAAGATCTTTGTTTTGATATTAGCACATTCACCTGTGTATTATTATTTCCATCCCCAAAAAAGAAGAATTCTTAATTGTCATCTATAGATTGGTTTGATTTGAAAGTGCCAATTGAACTAATTGGTATTTGTTATTGTTATTGTCAAAACTGCGCCTTTATTATTATTATTTTATATATACAATACAATACTAAATAAAGTGACAAAGAAACTTAATTGAAAGGGTGCTCACCCATTCACCCCAGGGAGAGAAAAGAGACCTCTCTTTCTACGCAAATAAGAGAGTACGAACATTAAAGCACTTACCACCACACCAAAAGGGCAAATTAATTTTTGCCCCTACGGGGCCCTACGTCTTGTGATGTCTTATTACATGGTAGGAATTAGAATATTCAATTGACTTGATCGTAAAATTAGAGAGACACCTGAGAATAATAAACGCAGTCCGAGATATAGAAAAACACAATGGTTGTTACTCTTCATACAACTAAACTGAGTGAACCCCCAAAATTAAAAAAAAAGAATTTTTAAAATTCGGAGACTTACAAGTGGCTCTTAAAAAATGTGATCACTAGCGATGTCGCCATATAGCAGTCGGAATCTTAGCAAAAATGGTTTTATTTGGGGTAGACTCTCGGGCTTTTTTCATGATCTTTCCTTTTACTAAAAACCACCTAAGATGTTATAATTATTTCTTGTTGAGCAAAAGAAATTAAAATGTACTTTTAATTTCTTTTGCTGTTTTTATTTTTTGATTTTTTTATTTTAAAGATGAGTGTTTCACAATCTTTTTTATTTCGTAGCCATGGAACAGGAGGTACTGTAGGTAGACGCTTGTGGTCTGTGTTGTAGCTTGCACATCCTGTAGTATGACTCCCCTCTGATGGGCGAGAAGTGACACTAATACTTCCCATTTAGGTGCTGGATCAACACGAGCGCACCGGAAGATCGTTTATTTTGTAGCAATTCATGCTTCAATAGAGCTAACTTGTTAGTAGTGTCACGTCTTTTCGTAAATATTATTAGCCAAATAACGAATAATCCAACATTTGATGATTTTATTTTCGACCGGAAAGTTTTCCCATAGTCCTTCGATTTTCGAAAAAATTAACTGGCTCTGGTTTGCGTTATGGAAAAAAATACGGCACTCGCCTTGAAAGGTTTTTTTTTTTTTTTTTTTCAAAGTTGAAAAAAATACCTACCATATTTTTTTAACTTGAGGCTGGCATTTCCGGCCCTACCCAAGCTGGGTGAGGTTAAAGTGGGTAGCAGGTATGATTCCCAGAAAATGGAGGGTAACACCCCCGTCCTGATCAGGACGTTAAAATCAAATAGAATCGTTGGCGTTAGGAAGGGTATCCAGCCGTAAAAAATGTGCTCCACCCTACCAACCTTTACCATGAGGTTGAACAATGCCGACCTCAATAGCAACATAAGCTAATATGAGATAAAGGCAAGGGAGATATCTATAACTTTTTTGACGTAAATGACGTAAATATTTTAAGACATCCTGTATATTACACACACCTAGATAGTTTTTTCAACCGATAAGAAAGATGCCACCATATTTCAAGTGTTCCAGTCTATCAGAAAAAAATCAATCGGATCCATTCAGGAGTTGCCAAGATAACTATTGAAAACGAAAAATGTTCTGTGATATTTGTATGAAACGTGAGATTTTCGTGTTCTTGGGATTTTTTCTTGTCGGAATTTCGTGTGTTAATGAACGTAAGTAAAAAAGTCATATTAGGTATTTTTTGTTTAACTAACAGAAAGTGGATATCGCAAGTTCAAATTTTGAAATTGAATAAAAGCATTCGAAAAACAGTATATTTTCGATATATTTTTCTGCTTTATAGGCCAAAATAATTTATGTTTTGTAAAACCTGAATTATCTTCTTAAATCTTGACTGATTATGGTCGATATTATGTAGAGAAAACTCGTCGAAGTTAAAGATTCCAAATTATAAATTTCGCTCCAGAATTTATTTTTTAGGGCTCGAGATTTAGTTTATTTTCTTCTCTCTCTCTCTCTAAAATAATGTCTACCTTATATTATAAGATTTACCTACCTATAAGATATAGTGGTGAAGCTAGTGTAGTTGTCAATGAAGTGCTAATTGTTTCAACATACTGAACGTTTTTATAGGGTGTCACAAAAAAAAACGCATAATTTCATATTTTAATAAAGTACGATTTTTACGCCACCTTTGTTGACAAGCAACATAAGAAATTTCGGACATGAAAGAATTCGTTATTCGTTCAATTCCACCTTTGAATATTTTGACGGTGTTTAATTTTTTGTGAAAAAGCCCAAACTTCACAAGAAAGAAAATATTAAAGGGGGTCAGATCAAAGATCGTGCTGTTCAGTCTTGGTCATTGAAACGGGTTGATTAAATAGAATGCATTGGTATATTAATGAAAGCAATGTAACCTCATGCCTGAGATTTTGTCAAAAGAGTAGATTTTTGCCAGAAAAATTGAGGAATTCAATTGTTAATTTCCAGATGTCATTGTTTTGCATAACTTGAGATTTTACTTTTAATTTATTGAAAATAAGTTCTTTTCCATTATGAAAAACCTTGCTTTCTTAGTGGGACACCCTTGATTATACAAATATGCATTGACTTTTTTTCATGTATTTAGTAGGTACACTACTGAATGGTTTGTAAACTATTCACGGTACATTATAGTGAATGGTTTGGTTAATTATTCACTGGACTCTCCATTATTTTGAGGCCAAATTACTAGTGTCTACTTACCATCCATCACATCGATAATCTGAAGTGATCCTTGTTTATTTTTGTGTATTTTTTTCTTGTTCATTTTTGTTGTTGCCTACTTAAAATTCTATTTATTTTTCGGGTTCAATCCAACAATACGATTATACTTTACGAACCAGAAGTGTGAATAAAAAAATTGAAAATGGATAGCCTAAAGCCACTCTGACTTCAGTAATGATTATTATCATTGCTGATAACAAATACAGTAGAAATCTTTTATAACAAGACCGTTTATAACGAATAAACGGCTATAGCAAATAATAATCGTTATAAACAATTTCTACTGTACTTTTGTCTTGAATAATTAAGAAAATGGGTGTCTAATTTGAGTAGGTATCCTATATCCGGAATCCATTGGATTTAATTCTTAAAGCCCAATTTAATAAAAATGGTTACATACAGCCTATTATTTATATAAAAAAATCAAACCGTTCATTTAAACTGACATGTTTGTTTTATTATCTTGGATTCATTTCAGCTTCATCAACAAAGAAGATTACTTCTCCTGCAGAAACTTCAATAGTAGACAACTCCTCTTCAGCATCACGTATTTATTTGAATGACTTTGATCCTTTAACATTTTCAAGTCACACTGCGAGAGTCTCTCGCTCTATACCACCATCTTTATCGGCATCCGATAACATTTCGTTTACTCTTCAACTCAAGGAGTATAACATCAAGGTTTATAGTGATCAATCGGGAGTGATAGAGCAAATTAAAACAGAACCAAAACTGTCTGACATAAAATATGAACTTCTAAACGACCAAAATGATAGCAATGAATTACAAAATAAGTTGAGCATAGACGCAGAAACAGGAGTGCTGAGACTTGAACAAACTATTAATCCAGGAGATTATGTCACTACAGTTAAAGCTTCTTTAGTACCTGAAAACTCGAGTATCATGGCTAAAGTAAAATTAAAGGTTTTAGGAGTAGTATGTGATGAGAAACATGAGCCCCTGTTTCTCAATGCTTTTCTGAAGATGCACATCACTGAGAACAAAGCGGATGTGATTCTTCCTGAAACGCCTATAAGTAATTGTAAATATTTGTTGACAAATCAGCAGCCATCAGGTGACTTCTTTAATCTAAATTCGGTAACAGGTAAACTTGAATCAAAAGACACAATTGACCGAGAAAGTGAAATATTTCGTCATCAAGTTCAAGCACATATAAGCCTGGAAATTTCCATAAACTGCTCTTCGACAAATCAATTGCCTGTAAATACACCTAACCAACAGTCAAACGATTCTCATGTACAAAAAGACAAAAATCAGACTACAACTCCAACATACGATCAAAAATTATCTAAAAAATATGAACACCATTGTTTTGACGCCTCTGAAAAAAATACACTATGTGATTCCATCATAGAAGATAAGATTACTTACAACACCCATATTATGAAGTTACTGATCATTATAGATGATGCTAATGACAATAATCCAGAATTCTCAGAAGCAATATACTTTTTTGGATACCCTGATAAAACCTTAGTTAACAAAATACTTCCCAATAGTTTAGGTAGTGTCCATGCAATAGATAAGGACGTGGGATTAAATGCGGCAATAAAATATAGTGTCGAAAATACATCGCAAATTATTATTGACTCGTGTACTGGAGTTGTCTATCCCAATCCTGCTCAATTTAAATATGAAAGGATGACATTCAAGGTAACTGCAACTGACAGAGCTGGAGAACCTGATGGACTAAGCAAATCTGTATTTGCACAATTAGAAATTCTCCAGGGTGTTCACATCATGAAAATGTTAGTCAAGAGATCTCTAGAAGAAAGTAAGGAAGACATTATTATAAATATGCAGAAATATTTGAATCTCAGTGTCAAAGTATTGAAAATTGATACAGTACCTCCGGTAGAAGATACTTCAGAATCTATTGAACTGAATAATGTTGGTCAAGACATTTTAGAGTATTATATGGTTTATGCACACAAAGACCAAACATTAGTCACCATGAACATGGTTGCACAAGAACTAAAGAAAAGCAAAGAGTTAAGTGAGAGAATTCTCTGGACATCTGTGTCAATTGATTTACCTGCTAAGTCTGTTCACCACAAAAGTTTCTTTACTTTCATTGTGGTGGTTACTTTGCTGCTCAGCATAGGGGGCATGGTGTTCTATATGCTATTCATAAGAACAGGAAATTATGCCAAATGTTTCAATTGGTTTAAAAAATCCGACTCCACCAAAGGTTTTGAAAGTAATGAGGGTAGCATTATTACCAGTGACTATGTTGTTTCTCTTTCAAGAATGCAACAGATGAATCCTACGTTCAATTATTTAGAGACTGATACTTGCGAAGACCTCACACCTGATACACCGAGAGAATACCGTAAGGCAAGCACACAGATTAACGCCATGGACGAACTTTGTCTTACACCTACCATTTTAGTTACTCCAAATTCGAGGAGAAATTCTTATGGGGGAGAGGAAAATTTGGGTCTCTCCTCAAGTGGAATGGACAATAATCGCGGAAGGCGAAAATCGACGGTTTCATTCAACGAGATAGTAGAACAATTTCATACAGTACATAATTAGCAAAATGGTTGTGAACAACACGTGTGTGAGGTGTTGGTGAGAATTCTTTGGGTTTTGTTATAAAAATCATTTTTCAGTCCGTAAATTCCACCCGTTTCATTCAAAATTGGTTCAGATAAGATGGGCAATTAAGAGTATTTTGGAGTACCTCATAGGTCTTTTTGAGGTATGTGCTTGATAACTAGATTATTAATTGTGGCTTAGGAAACAATATGTAAAATTTACATATTTATCATTTATAATCTAATACCTATGTTATCTATGTATAAAGTGCTATATTTACAAAATTATAAAAATAATAAAATGATTTATTTTATAATGTTCTATAAACGTTTTACCTTCTTCTTTCATTTTTCCTTTTTCCAAACGTACTTCGCTTCCCAAACGAAACGTTCAACCGTTTTCTCATGGTTGAGGTTGGTTGGTTTTAGCACTCCACTTCCACACTTTATCCTGGATGTCCTTCCTAATGTCAACCCTGTTAATGTAGCGCGACCAGCCGCTGAACAGTTCTAATTCAATCTCTTTTCAATGGGGAACAGCACCTTAAGGGCGTCAACAATTTTTGTTTTTGTCTCTTTGTCTGACATCGCAGTTAAATTGGTAGAAAAAAGGGCTTCAACTTAAAAAAAAATCATTTTTTTCTGAAATTTCGCTATGTTGATGATGGGTATAGATTTGGAGTTAACTTCAGAGCACACAAAAGACTCCGAAATTTTGCCACTTTTTTGTCTGTAGCTTAAAAACCATAATTCATAGATAAAAGATTACTCTAACACAATTTACAAATAAAACCTAATTACTAATACAAATAATTACAAACAGAGTACCTAAACTCCCTACAAATTGAGAAAATTGGCTCCGGGGGCCCCGAGAAACAGCTCAAATGTTTGCCAATTTGATTAATTTTTTAATTAATCATTGTTGGTCTCAAATATGCAACTATTTTAGTTGTATTTCGGGGCCCAATGATTCTGTAGGAAATCTTTTTCAATCGGTAGGGAATTTACCGTAGTTTTGTTTGTTATGGAGTAGGTAATCTTTTATCTAGGATAAATAGATTTTGAGCTACAGCCAGAAAACGGAAAAAGTGCCAAAAATTCAAGGTTTTTTTTGGCCCCCTGTTAGCTCCAGGTATTTTTTTAAAACTTGGTCAAAAGACAAACTGACGGTTCCCAATGATGAATAATATTCCATTATTTCAGAAAGTTCCGATTTTTCTGTCCTGCTGGGGAGTTTGAAACGTGAAGATTCCAGATTATCACGATTTTGCACCCTACGAACGAGTGGACTAGGTACCTATTTACTTTGTTTACTTATCCAAATTGCATAGTCTATAACGGTAAAATTTAAATATGAACTCAATCGGCAGTTATTTCAGACATTTGAATGTTTATAAAGTTGTTCATTAAGTTCGTGATTAAATTTAGGCATTATAATGCCTAAATAGTTATTGTTGAATTCACCTTATTGACTTTGACACAAGGTCACGCTTACGTAAAATAATTATGCTATTTATAATTGACAGATTTCAGGAAAAAAAATTGCGAAGAACTTTAAATACATAATCAAATTATTAATTGAGAAATTAAGTTCTTTATAAAATCTGTTAATCTAAAATAATGACTACGCACGTGAGGGCTGGGTTAGAAAAATATATCTGTGTTACACAGAAAATAATGCAGAAATGTGTGAGTTCACAGATCTCTTTATTATTTTAAAAAACGAACGCGCCATTTTAAATATTTTTCAACTGTGATAACTGAAAAATTCTGAGGATTCACTGGAGATAGTAGAAATTTGAAGCGGTTTTTTTTTATGTGAACGAAGAGCCTGACCGAGACCGCTCGGTCAACTCTGGTCAACCAAGATTTGAAGAATAAAAAAAAGTTAATTTGGGACTCTGGTTTATTTACATTTTCGGTGTGTGTTTACATTTTGCTTTTGAAATGAAAATGAAAACAAGCGACTGTTGTATTTCATTTTGATTTTATTCAATTAATCAAATTCCATTGGACCTTAAAATTCCTTAAACTTTAATTACCCAACAATCTACATATATGAAAACCCCAATCTCATAAAAAAAACTGATTGCCTATGTTTTTTACTCTATATAAACTTATATCCATCAAATGACCATGTAATATGACAAAAGTAATATGAATAAAATTTAATTATAACTAGCACTAAATAAAGATACAGGAATCAGTAGAGAATAAAAAGTCAAGAGAAAATAAAATGTCTAAACTTAATGCGTAGGTAGGTGTCTCAATAAAACTCTTCACATAACAGGGAGTTTTGAAAAAAAAAAAAAAAAAAATGGGTGAAAATAAAATAATATTATGATTTTTTATCCACTTCTTCTTCTTCTTCTTACCGAACCAAAACCCATGACCGAACGAACGAGCCGGTCCACTTTGTTCAGGATTTTTCGGTCCGGTCAAATAAAAAAAAGTGAATTTCAGTGACGAGGTCAGCTTCGGTTCGCTTCGTTCACATAAAAAAAAACCGCTTTTGGAAGAATCAAGAAACGTTAACGTTTGTTTTTCTATTAAATTTGATATTTATTTATTCTTTGTTGAAATTTTATTATAATTTGATCAGCACAAATTATTCGTTGGCATTATCTGGTAAGTTTAGGTACTTTTTACTCTTTTCACAGTGAAGCATTTAGCTCATTTATTACAAAAGTAACTCTAGTTACTTTTGTGCTTAGGATCATTATTTCTCCTTTAATCCCATGTTTCATGAAATATTTTCAAGTAATTTAATGTGAGTTTATTATGGAGTAATGTCATATTTGGGGATTGTGAGAGAGAAACAATTTTTTTTTTTTTTTAATTAAACAAACAAAATGAACTGCCAGCCTTTAACTGGTTGCTTTATACACAGCATACTCATCAAAAGATCTTGTCTTTGTAAGAGTGTTTCCTGGACTAAGGGCCTGGAGTGTTTTTTGTGTATGTCATTTCTGGATAGGAGTCTCATATTATTTTTGATCCTCAAATTAGTTTTCTGAATAAAATTTGGTTATTATTTTTGGTATAAAATTACTTCTTATTGAGGAACATTGTCTTTATTTTTATGAAGGTTTGATTTCAGTGGAAAACTTATACTAGCACTTTCAAATCCGTAAGTAAAGTGGGGTTGAAAGCTTGAAAACCAATTTTGGGAAAATGAATAGCCATTAATTTTGATGATCAATAGTCAACAGAGCTCATGAAGTTGAAGCATGATATCAATTTCTATACATCACTTTTTGAACATTGTGTTTCTTTAGCACATTGAAATTTAATTTTGCATCATTATCTGAGAAGCCCAGACTGCTTATTTAAATATCATCCCTCTATCTAAAACCGAATGACTTGTAACACAGTTTGCAGCATTTTTCTCAGCCAATGAACCGTAATAAAACACTTAATTTGAAAACATTACTGTTATAATATTATATGTTATTAAAGAAGAGTAGAAAATAACTGAAGAGCTCAAAAGTGAATGATATTAAAAAATTGTCATTTATTTTGACTTATCAAATCAAAGATTTATAATATATTAGTAATTTATTTACTATGTGTAACACTGTAACATATGTATTTATGGAACTAAACTTTTATACATTGATGATGGCTTAGCAAAACAGATACAATACCTACCATTATTTCAAAGAAGATAATGTTATTTTTTACCAAACATAAAAAATTACTAGTTTTAAGCTAACAAAAACCCCTAAACTTTTTTTTCATCTTGTTTTGAAAAAAGAAAAGGGAAATAAAGGAAACCGTTCATGAATATAAGCGATATTGGAGTATTACCTAAATAATTTATTATTGCCAAATCAACCGATTTATCAGTTAATTTTATTAACTATCCGAAATATATGAATTTACATGAAAATCATTAGTCTACGTATTTCACTGAACAAAACAAAAACCTGATTTCAAAATTATCAAGATAATACATAGATAATATATCATTAATAAAAAATTACATGTTTATAAAATATGACATATTGAATGTTTCAAAAATTGACTAAAATTCTAACAACTACAAATTACTAACAAAAAAATAATACTTTTGGCACTTGAGTTAAACTTTTCAATAAAAAATATAATGGTTTTTGCGGATTTTTAACAAAGAAGACATAACAATCAAAATATTTGCTTTGTCAATACTATTATTATCATTATAATGTTATACAGGTTAATTTCTCAGCTAAAAATGTATTTTAACATATTTACAAACTCAAAGATGTAGTAAACATATTATTGCATTGACAGACAATTTTATTTGTCATTGAAAATTTCTATATGCATCAAAATGCAAAAAAAAAAAAAAACAAATAATGACAACAATAAATAATAGAAAATGTGTCAAAATTAAGAGCTATATAATAGGAGCTTTTGAATTTTAATGGCGTGAGCAACAAATGGAAATCATAATAAAGACCCATCAAACCAAATTCCTTATTATGGCTTCACAGAACACCATCAAGTTTTTATTGGTTCTCTGAGCTCCAATTCTTGTTATTATGAAGGCATAGTACAGAATTTATTTTGACATGTACATTACACAGTATTCTCTTGTATAGGTACAAAGGCATATAATTGAGACCATTCTTGCACAGTCTATACATTTTAATACAATAGTTCCAAAAGGCTCGCTCATCAACGTGGCAAGGTTGTAAATGAATTCTTAATAAAAGAACTAAATATTTTTAGTCATTTCACATTGGGTGAGGTTGATAAATTTTAGATTGAGAGGTAAAATTTCATTGAGAGTTATTTAAGAGCCTCTCTGATGGTTAGCTGATGAGAACTAACAAGTCTGAATCAACCATCCTAGTCTCTACTCAGGAGATAACTCTCATCCAATGTTTGAGACTTTCATAGCTTTATAGATTTATATGTTTAATTTAAACTTATCAATATACTAAAAACCCTCTTGCAGAAATAATCTCTGTAAATAATACAGGGGCATTGGAAACAATATTTTTTCATTTCATAAGTTCACCACTTGATTTATTTTAGGGCTCAGTTCTAAAATCAATTAGAAAATTAAGAAATAAAATGCTTTGCTTTCAATGTGAACTACCCCTATCGATTGTTTGTAATAAAATCCACCGTTTTGAGTTAACTCATTTAAAATAAGGTAATATTAATAAAAAAAAAATCTTACTTTATTAGGTATACTTTTTGAAGATATTGTGTATGGAAAATACAAAGTTTAAATTGTGCATTTAAGATGTAAGATTCAACTCAAAAGCACAATTTAAAGTAATTAAAGGCAATATAAAAGGCATTGTAACACATTTTTTAAGAATCTTTTTTTATGAAACCCAATAAAATGCAACCTCAGGTTTCATTTATTTTCCAACTGACCATTCTTGTAGGTTGAAATCAATATTCAAGTAAAATATTCTAGCAGAAAAATAATTAACTAAATTTGGAATTATTTTGAAAAGCTCACTATCTTCTCAAAGTGATCTGTACTTCATTTTACCTAAATAAATTAATTAGAAAATTGCACTGCCTTTTATAAAATTAGATAGATCATCAAAAACCTGTGTGAAACAATTTAACCCATTGTCAAATGGATTTTTTTCAAAAGTTAGGAAATGATGAAACAAAAATGATGAATCCCTGTACTAATACTAGTTCACAAAAGGATGACTACATATTATTTTTTATTATGTATTTTATTTTTATTTTAACATTTATATAAAATGTGAAATATATCTACCATTTTGAAATAGTTTACTCTGAATCATTATTAAAAATTAACTACTGTTTGATTTTAGAAGATAACTTTTAGTAAAACTTTAATACAGGGGTTATTTCTATATTTTTCTTTTTAAAATTGATCAGTTATTCTGTTTGAAATAGTTTGAAATCAATAAAATCACTTGAAATTCATTATACATATACAATGCATCATTTAGCATTTTGTATATATTTTGTTTTTTTTTTTTTAAGGCTCTGAAAGTAAAAGAAATAATTTACAGATATTGAGATCAATTTTTTTATTAAGAGTACACACTACACAGTCATACAGTGAAATTTTTGTCCAAGAATCAAGCTCACTGGAAAGCAATTGTTTGTCAAGGGAAACCAGCCTGTGTTAATAAGAAACAGAGTTTTGTTTTGCAAATATTTATTTTACTTTTTCTCCTATTTTCAAATGACATTTAAAAAAGCTCTTACAGCCAGGCAGAACCTGAGAAATTCATGATTAGAAATGATTCATCAGTCATGATTAGTGCCATTTTTTCTCATATTTTGTTTGTTTGAAAAATCAGGTCTTCTAACACAAATTGTGATTAACTTTTACTTAATAATCGAAATAGATTGGTCCCCTAGCACAATATGACGTGAAATACTCGTAAATATGTGTTTTCCCAAATATCCTAAAATTTGACCACCCCAGAAATTTTGATTATTAAAAAATATAAAGACATAGTTTAGGAGAGGTCTATTCACAAGGAACATGTTTTGTTTATTAAAAAATATCAATTTTAATTACAACATTTGTGAGAGCGTTTAAGATAAAGACTTCAGCAGTTTTATTCTTACTTATCATATAAAGTCAAAAAAAGTGTTTTTGAAAAGGCTTTTAGAAATTAGTCTTAAAACAAAGATCATTGATTTTATTTATTACTACCTTTCTCTTTGTATTTCATAGGCCAATAGGTTAAAAGTGTGGAGAACTCTCTCTCTCTCTCTTACAATGAGGAGATGCTAGTGGTTTAAAATAACACTAAAATAAATTAAGTACATAAATGAAATACATTTTTAGACACAAAGATATTTTTTTTTTTTACATTATTATGATCCTGACATTAACCTTTCTGCTGGGTTCCAACAACAAATTCAAATTTGGCAATTTGGGTAACAATCCATAGTACTCCAACTTAGAATTAGAATTATTTTAGTAGACTGAGACTGGAAAGAACTATTACGCCAACACTTTATGATGTGTGTGATATAACGAACGAGTGGATTATTTTCTTTAAAGCTCAGATTCAAAACATTACCTATCACAGAAATTATTACTTTTTTTGTGTCAGCTTTATTCGACTAAAAATTATAATCTAAAATTCATGATCATACTTAGTCAACTATGCCTGATCATTTTAGGTAAACTTGATTAAAAACACCAAATTATCAATTTAATCTACATTGACTAGTCATAGTTCACTCTGCCTAGGCAATGTATACTTTGCTAGGTATTTTTAATTAGTCTATAAATACATAAACCTCCGATTGAAGTTTAAAATATTTAAATAAAAAAATCTAATAAAATAAATTTGACTTTTTTGCAGTCTGGGGAACTTACCAGGATCGTCACTCTACCATATTATCAAACAATCATGGTTGCTGATCTTGTTTAAAATACCTTGTGTAAGATCTCCCTTTGTTCATTTTTCCTAACTTAACTGATAACAAAAGCTCTGAAAGACCAAACAGTATTTTCAAAACATACTTATAAAAAGCGCTAACAAATCAAAAACAAAGTTAATGTGTGCATTCATAGAATCAAATTTGACAGAACAAGGTTAAGCATAGTTGACTATAACTAGACAATGCTAAAATTAATACTCAGTCAACTCTGCTTTTAACGTACCTATAAGATAGGAACGTTAAATATAGGCCATTGTGTTTTGAGAGATGGAAGTCAATATAAACGGACGAACGAACACAAAATATTAATAAAAAATTGACCGAGAACTACTATTATAGTTTGAAAACAGCAAAACAGAACTCTTTTGTTAAATGTGGAGTTCAAGTTGTTCTGTTTTCAATTAATTTCGAACCTCGACAAATTTACTAAGTCATCATTAGACTATAGTATTTTAGGTTACATTAGTTCATTTTAACTTTCCATTATATTGAACTAAAAGGCGTACTGCTATGCTTTTGGCACAGTATTTGGTGAGACCCGCTGTGGGGAGCCACTGGGTTCGTTTGAGTTAGCTCCCATTGGATTGCTGCCATGCACCTCAGGGTTGAAGTATCGTTCTGAAATGATTATAAAAGATTTTTGTTATTCAGTTATACCATTTTTCAATAAAAAAAAAGGTTTTTTCTTATTTTCAATGAGTTATTTGTGCGAGAAGAAAGCTAATATTTAATTAGTCGTGAAAATTAAACTCCTGATCTTGTGATAATTTACCCATTTGAAATTCACCAATGAAATTTCAAGATATATTTCCTCTGAAATAGTTGTATCTAAAGTTCACAATACCAATTAACTCAAAGCACTTAGCCTTGTTTTCATAAAATTAATATGATCGTGTACTTGTCACATCCAGGGACTAAGCACCGAAATGCATTGCTATTGAAAGTGGTGATATTCAATTACTACCAAGGCTCATGATTGAACTGTCATGCTTAATATTTTGTAACGGTAAATAATAACTTGATCAGTTTTGAACAATATACATACAACTTCCAACTTAGAAGTATAAATAATATTTAAAAAGAAATACTGAATAAAACTGTAAAATAGAAAAAAAACCAGCATTAATTTTTAACATTCCAAAATGAAATTGTTTTTCTAAACTATCTCTATTTTTAAATTTCATTACTTCAGAGTTCGAGATTTCTGGATTAGGAACTTCATTTCTATTTATCTTTTCTTTATTTTCTATTTGGGTCATTTTCATTTATCTTGGGCAATTGGATTTTTTCAAGTCATGAACGTTACCTTTTTCCTAAACAATTTTTTAGGCTCAGAAGACTAAGACAAAAGGTTTGAGCAAAAGCTTTCATTTAGAATATTTCTAGCAGCTACCTCTTCACACAAAATTACAAAAACTTAACGAACCAGGTACCGTTCATGACCACGGGTAACGTTCATGACGGTAACGTTCATGAGTAACACGCCACTAAAACAATCTTTTCTCAATAAAAGAATATTCACTTTACAAAAAAAAATATTTGATTGGAAAGAGGACATGCAGAAGAATTAAAGAAATACATTACATATTAAAGAATCATTACAATTTATTTAAAAAACCGCGTAACGTTCTTGTCAAAAAAAATTAGACAAACCATTGTCCCTCACTGTACTGCATCCAACATCCAACTGACAGGAAATTTCAAAACAAAAACAATGTCATCTGTAAGAAGCAAAATGGCGGCAGCTGCTAGCTTCTCATTCTAAGGGTTTTTCAAAATGGTTTACATTTTTTTGAGGGTAACATTCATGACGGAGATTTTTTTTTCTTCGTAGGGACACAACTTTACACGTCTGTAGAATGAGGTGAACATTATTATTTTTATGAAAACTAATGGTCACATCCTAAATAAACTGTATTTTTCTCATTTATATTGGATTTTGGTGAAAATAGTGGGGAGAAATGCATTTTTTTCTATCAGACACAGTAAAATCCTAGACTAAGGGACACCTAAAATATCATGAACGTTACTTACATAACTGGCAATTTTGAGTCTCCACATTAGTTTAAAAGACAATTTATTATTGTAATTTATAAAAAAAATTGTTGCCTATGTGATCAAATAGATTTTAGTCATATATCCCTATTATTTTCACATATATTAAAGGAGAAAGGTTGCGGACTTGATATGCCCAAGATAAATGAAAATGACCCATTTATCAATCTATCTTCTATTAGATTATAGTTGTGCATGTCAACTTCTATGTTCGTACACACCACATGATCACCCATATTTTTAATGTATTTTTGTGGGATACCAATTTTTTCATGTAGATAATGGAGATTCTATGCCGAGTAGGTTTAGGGAAAGGAAAAGTAAAAGAAGAAGAAGAGGACTGGAGATTTTTTGTTAAAAAAATTCTTAAAAAGACCTACCCTAACATCAGTCATTGTCCATTTATGTTTTTTTTTTAAGCTTTATTAGGAGGACAAAGTACAATGGTAACAGTATAAAATTAAGAAAAGAAAAGAAAAGAAAAAAAAAAAACAAACAAATGACAAAATAAATAAGTTAAAAAAAAAATAACAATAATGTCCTACCTAAAAGGCGGGGTTATTGCCTGTGGCAATCTCTTCCACCCAACCCAATCTCTTATGTTGAGCCGAAAGGATAAACTAAATGGATTTAGATGTTAAAAAAAAATAGAATAGATAGGAGCTCTTAATAATATAATAATACTCTTTAGTTGAAGATAACCACCAGGCGAGGTTAATGCTCAAAGCATTTTCTACCACCTACCACCAGAACCCTAACAAAAAAAGTTCTCACCGTCGTCGATGAGAGCGTTACTCGTTTCATTATTGTTTCCAGAGATCAGAGGTGTCATCATGTAGTCTTCGTCCAGACTGATGAAAGGCGTTGGTCCTGTGTTGTTGGACCCGCTCGTAGGGGTCCACCTGGGTAGATTGGATGACGAGGGTGGCGTGACGTCACAGGTCGCATGGGCGACGTCACCGTGACGGGAGATGAGAAGAGACTCAGGTTGGTGGGACTAATGACACCAGACATTGCGGTGACGGAGTTTATGCTTGGGTAACTGAAGAGCTGGCAATGTGGAAACAAAAATGTTTGATTAGATGTGAATAAACTCAGGTTGATTTTACTGAATACACCAGGCATTGTGGTGACGGAGTTTATGCTTGGGTAACTGAAAAGCTAGCAATGTCGAAACAAAAATGTTTGAATAGATGTGAATAAACTCAGGTTGATGTTACTGATTACACCAGGCATTGTGGTGAAGGAAATTAGGTTTGGGACACTAAAAAGCTATTGTTTCCAGATATTTGAAATGTAAGAAGTTAAAATAGCCTCCTTGTAAAGACAGTGGTAGAAGTGCTGAGTCATTCCTCCACTGTCTGGCTACCATCGTCCACGATGACGCCACCCTATGATGATGATGAAGAAGTTAAAAATAAACTCAGCTTGAAAGACTCAGAATTAAGAGACTCATTCTGACATGCCCTTGATGGAGTTTTTTTAGGTAACAAAAAGGTAGGCAAATGTAATAAAATCATAATTAATATGTTTTCAGCTCACTCAATTCATGTTTTATCCCAGTTAACTAACACGGTTTGAAAAAATCAAAACAATTGTTCTCTAACCGTGTAGTTTGTTTTCACAACAATATCTTAGCTGTTTCTGGTGTCTTTAGAATAGACGTCCCTCCAGTCTTTTATCTTCAAAAGTTTATCAAATTCTTGGAGATACCAGTTTTAACTGATATCTCTAACTCCAGTCGTACAATTGGAATGAAATTTCATTTTCTCAAATATAATCTACTAGCGGGCCGAGGCATGGCCGTGAAAGCAAAAAATCCTTTTTCGCCAACGACAGGTGTTGTAGTGGGAATTTCGAAAAATCCTGTCTTATTGCACATCTAGACTATAAGACAAAGCTACCTACCAAATTTCAGCTTCCTAGGACTTACCAGTTCGGAGAAACAGTGATGAATCAGTGAGTGAATCAGTCAGTCAGTGAGTGAAACTCTCTTTTATAAGTATAGATGAACTGAAACCCACTCTGCTAGTTTACCTGTCCAGGCTGAGAATGGAGGTGTGTGAAGGGATATTCCCTGGAGAAGGGAGACGCCACAAGGGTTCGACTTGAGGAAAGTTGAATTTCTTGGCTCGATGAGTTGGCAGGGGGAGAATTTCCAGGAGAATTGTCCGTCACTGGTGGAGTTATGGAGGGGGGAGGAGAATTGGCGTTCGATATTGAAAGCTCACCTGGAAAATAGACCTGGCCTTCTTTATTTATATTTTTTGTTTTCTGTATCACATGGTATCTGTGTAGTGATATGTGGTTCAGGACGAGCCAACTTTGAAATAAAGTTGGCTGGAGACCATCATTCCCCCTCCAGCTGTAGCCAAGCCGGCTACAACAAACTCTATGATATTAACACTGGAGTTCATCCAGAATGTCTAATGATACCGTGTGCAACATTCTGTCTTACATTTTTCTCATCCATTGATACGTTTTGGCACATTTGATATACATCTATAACTGTTAGATTTTTCATCTGGAATTTTTGATGTAGTTGAGTAAAAGAGCTCACATGTAAGAACCCTACCACTTTAAAAAAGTAAAAAAATCTATTTGTAATCCAGAGGAAAAGTAAAATAAACTTTAAACTCTTTTTTTTTTTTTTGTTAAAGATTTTTCAAGTTACCATTAAAGGTTTTTCAAAAACAATCTTTAGGGCGAAATTAATAGACAAATTTTATAACTCAAGTCATTGCTAAGCGTCGGTTTTCCCTATCTTACACAGTACGCTGGAGTAAAGGGACTTTACTACAGCTGGAATAAAAGGACTTTTCAGTCTTACCTCGGCAGTATAAACAAGGTATATTCTATTCTATTCTATTCTACGCAATCCGTGACTTAGCGTCACAGAGGTATTATAAAAACGTCTATTAATTCCGCCCTTAGACTTTCACCTTGATGTGTTCTGACTTACCAGTGGACCTGATGATGGCTACCGTCGCGCCATGGGTGGAGGGGGGGAGGGGGCAACATGGAACTTGGATAGTACTGAGAGCTTAGCTTGGAGGGACTCCGAGAAATTCCAACCTAGAAATTAGAAATGGGCATTTTTTATAACAAGATACTGAATACCAAGTTACAGTAGCCCGGATTCCCTTGGAGGGACTCCGAGAAATTCCAACCTAGAAATTAGAAATGGGCATTATAACAAGATACTGAATACTAAGTTACAGTAGCCCGGATTCCCTTGGAGGGACTCCGAGAAATTCCAACCTAGAAATTAGAAATGGGAATTTTTTATAACAAGATTGGTATTGGTATAATTAGGGCTATCGGCTACGAAAGCTCTTTGTCACTGCGACCTTAAATAGATCTTTTGTGACATGCCCCTGTAACTCTAAAAGAGATCAAAGCTATTAATGTAGCTTAAGATTCTTTTAGGACTGATTTCGGTAACTTCTTTAGGTGTTAGAATCAGCCTTGAGAAGTGTTTCAGTCGAGCGTGTGAGGCTGCTCCACATTCACAGAGAATGTGTTTTGCTGTCTCTGGGGCCTCTTTACAGAGACTGCATTTTAGGTCTTGAGCAATGTCCCAAGATACTCAATACTAAGTTATTATTTATAACAAGATACTCAAAACTAAGTTACAGTAGCCCGGATTCCCTTACATAGTGTGTGGGTCTTCTACTAATTACTTCCGAGAAATTTCTAATATTAGAAATCGGAAGTATTGTGTTTGTTTTTGTAAAAAAAATATTTTTTTGCTCCGATTTCAAGAATAGGGTTGGCGTTAGAAAGGGTAATCCAGGCGTAAAATGTGGAAGTAGGAGTGCCAGAACCAACACTAACCTCAACCATGAGGAAGAGGTTGCCAATGCTTACCCCAAGTAAGTTTGGGAAAAGGCAAAGTGAAAGAAGATAAAGTACTATTCGGAACTAGCCTGCTGAGTCAGGAGTTCCGAATAGCTCGAAACAGCTGTTCAGGTATGTTCTGATAACAACGTACGTCTAGTACATACAACTTCTCATTTTTTGGCTTTGACAAATAGCCTGAAATTGAAAGACTTAAGCCGTATTTTTCTTTCTAACCAAAGTTAACCAAACGGGAATAAAATGAACCAAACTGGAAGCAAGTCATTTTTCTTTTGGAAGAGGAAAAATTTCCTCTTCCAAAGTTAACCAAAATGGAAGTAGAAAATTCTTGCTTCCAGTTCTTTTATAGGTTAAGTCCATTGTTTATCTTTAAAAGTACCGAAACGCATTTTTCTTTTACGAATGTGGTGAAGTTGACCTTGGAGTAAAATGGAAATATTTGGAAATATCGAACCTGGAATTTTTTTTTTTAATCCAAAAGAAAAATAGGCCTTTAGTAGTAAACTCTCGTAGATTAATTCTTTTAGTGTACCTGGGGACCCTGTTGCGTATTCTCGGCTTCCTGACACACGAACGTGACAAAGTCTGAGAGGGTGTCGTGTCCATTCTCAGGATACTTGACGGGGCTGTGTTGATGAGCGTGTTGATGAGGATCCGTCTGGTAGTAATTAGATGTCGTCAGATTTACGCTGCTCACAACATGCTGGGAAGGAAGGCCTGGAATAACAGCAAACAGAAGGAGGTTAACTTGTATTCTGGTTCAATTATTGAATTCTTCATTTTCTAAGAACCATATAGTAGCAATGTCGAATCAAATCAAATTACATTTTTATACATTTAGCCCAATTTTGTGATGAAAATTGGTGTAAATGTACAAAAAAAATTAACTTTGATTATATTCTGGATTGTAATATTTTTTAAGCAACCAGTCAAATTAGAAAAACCCCTTTAGCAGTGTATCTAAGGGCCACATTATGAAACAGGATCAAAGTTCAGCTAAGCCAGACACGTTCTAAAGTCGAAGTTTCAACCAATCATAGTGCACTATAGCCCGAGTTAACGGATACTGTCCACTTGGATTAAATCTAATCCTGTTTTATAATTCGGCCCTTGATCCTCAGACAAACATACATCTATCCTCTTCCTGTAAGATGCCTTTAGGTTTTGAAAGTTGGCTATGATGATTGTTATTTACACTTGTGAACTCAAATCATCCATATAGTAGATGAACCTGCCTTGTTCATAAGGCAGAGGACTCGTAACAGGGATCTCATTCCAGAAAGCACTCTCACTCTCAAACCTAAATCTCACTTTTAACCGTCAAATTTCGTTCGAATTTGACGGTTAAAAGTGAAAGGTAAACAATTAGAAGTAACCCAATTAGAATGCCGTTGAAAGGGATATTTAGGGATTATGAGAGTGAGAAAGCTTACTAGACTGGGGCTCTGTAGGTTGGTGGTTCGAGTCTAAACTATCGAGAATATTAAGCTTGAGTTTGAGTAATAGTGACAACACTCTTGTGTTCAACAAAGGTATGATAATCCACTTTGTTGACTGTGGCACGAATCGATACATCATAAATACTGATAGATCGATACATCCACGAGTATTTAGGTATCAGATAACAATATACCAACGACAGTATTGTGTATTATTTGTGCACTAATTGTTATCATGTGTTTCATGGATAACGTACTAATTGAATCAGTAGGCTAAAAATTGCAAGATACAGTTCTTTTTGGCATGGTTGAAATTCGATTTGATAGTCTCCCAAGTCTTGATATGTAAGAATGTCACATTCTGTTTATCACATACGTCGATTATGCTTTTTTTATATAGAAAGACGAAATAGATAGTGAGTGAATCATTATCGGCTCGGAAATTCTCTTAAATAAATCTTGAATGTATTTAGATGTCTGTTTGTTCTGAAGTTACATTTCCAATGAGCTCGACTTGTTTCTCTACACTCTCACCTAGGTGTGTCTGTCCTAGTACAATTTTTGTCTCACTATTGTGAGTTTCATATATTCTGAGTTAATTTTGACGTTCTAATTTAACTGAAATTTCTCATTTTAATCTTAGTTTTATCATATAAATTAAAATAAAATATATAGTCAATTTCATATAATTTAGTGTTTGTCGTCTTTCTAATATTTTGATGCTATCAATTATTTTTAATTTTACTTATTTTCTCTATATCTTTGAACAGTTTACCGAATTCATTATAATGTAGACGATGTCTGGTAATAATTTCTACTTGAACTGAATGAATGAAACACATTCAAGTTCGAGGGTAGATTGCAATCATTCCATTGTTATTCAGTTGGAGTAATAAATCTGCCATTATATTTCGAGTATGCTTGTCTATTTAACATCCCCATTTGTCTCATTTTTACTAGCATAAAGTCCATGTTTTTGATTATTTTGTTCTTTTAAAGTAACCTTTTTTTTGTTTCAAAACTGTCTCATTAACTTTAACTCTAACTCTTGGAAAGCAATTGATTAATTTCAAGTATAATATTATACAGTCTCAATGCTTTTTAGTATTGACACTAGATTTTTACTTTCCTTATCCTATAATAAGGAAAGTATTGTATTCGTCGAAAATTTGACCTACCCAGCTTTTCACATTTCTGGACGAATCATAGCCTCAGGATGGTTTTCAGCCATTGGTCCGTGCGTCTGTCTGTGTGTGTGTGTGTGTGTGTGAACAGGATATCTCAAGAACGGTAAGAGCTAGAGACTTGAAATTTGGTATGGTAATTAATTTTATACACCAGACGAACCATGAAACTTTTGGTTGAAATCGGCCGCATTCTGCGGCCGCAGGGCCGCAAATATTGGCCGCAAGCACCGCTTCTTTGAATTGGTTAAAGATACAAAAAAAGTTAGAGAACAACATTTTCTCAGATTAAAAAAATAATAGGGGTTCACTCTGATCATTTTTTTGATATCTTTAACTTTTTGGAAACCGGCCCCAATTTACCGGTATTGTAGGGGACCCGATTGGACTAACTTTTTTATTATTCATCCTAGATGGGGGTTGTGACATATCAAATTAAATGATTTTGAAGTGCTGATCACGAATTTGGCATTGATTTTTAGTTATCTGTTACCGTTCAGTCACCAGTGGCGGAATTCGACTCCTTTTTGGGAGATAAGGAAAGTCGTGTGATGTTTACACCAGATTTTTTTCTTTTCTTTTCAATTCCTCTTGTAGATTTTGATCAATTTGTTCTTTTAAAATCTTCAAATGTCACTTATAGTTACATCTTAATTTAAAAAGTGTAAAAAAATTCCTATTTTATAATTAAAATAAAGCATTTTTAGTTTTATATTTTCAACCCAAATTTTTTGTGGGAATCAAGTTTGTAGTAAAATATTATTTGTGATTTTATCAAGGTACACATAAAAAGCTCAAGCAGATCTTTTCCAACAAAAAAAAAAAATCATTGATAAAATTATTTGTTTCAAGTAGTGTAATTGACAGAAACGAAATGAGTCGAAATGTGCAATTATAAAAATTGATGGACACTTTGGGTATAGTAGAAAGAAAGAGAGATAGAAAGTTCACAATATTAGATCAACATGCAAAAGAAGTACATTGGTTCACAACATTAAACAAGAATACTGAAAAAAAGACACCACATAGTTATACGTAACACCGATATTAATGGAATAACACCAATATAAATGGAAAATGTCTTGTTTGGCGTGCAAGCAATACGAGGGTGCTTCAGAAATATGTGATGACCATTTTAACAATTAACAATTTTAGGGCGATCAACTCTTGAAAAAGTTCTGAAAATTCATATTTTTATCATTATTATTCTTTGTTATAAAAATTGCTTTTAAAATACAAGAAACAAAATTAAAAAAAAAAAAATATTCCTTGATACAATTTTTTTCATCAAAAGGGAGGAATTTTAGAACTTTTTTGAGAATCAACCAACTGAAATGGTCTATTAAACATGTATTGCTGTTATTTTATATTTTGAAACACCCGTATAGTGTTTAGAATGTGTAGGTAACATTAATAGAACAATGAGATTATTTCAGAACAGACAGTTAAAGAAAAACTTTTACAACACCCATTCAACATTGACTTTTGAAATTTCAAATACTGTGACAGGTTGCAGATAAGATCTTTTTGAAATCGGTGGAGTTGAGCATGCCAAAAACATGTCTTTCTGTTTATACTCATACTGATTAATACCTGAAATCAAATTCTTTTGAATTAGGTTTACTGAAAAGACAATATGGTGGAGTCGAATACTGCCCCAAATTTGTATGCATGGTGGAGGTTAGTTTCATATAATTTTTAATTGAAGGATAGGGAGATCACGCAAAGTTCTTGCCTGGAACTCTGTCTCTTTTGACTGTCCTCTTCGACTTAGAAGAATCAATTTCATCAGTCAATGTGATACCAATTATAAATATGTATCGTGACACACTTACTCGTGATTGGGAAGGCATCTGTTTAGTAGGAATTGTGATGATTTGTTGTTTCAATGGATCTTAAACAAACATCTAAAGGTGATTCTTGACAAATTCAAGAATATTTCCTTATGTCCGGAAATGCTTCCTCCGCCAGCAAATAAATGTGCCAGTTGCACCTGTAAAGTTGATTTTCTTGAATAAAACCCGAACCAGATGTTATGATGAAACAAAATTTTCATCACTTACCTTCCATAGTACGACAGTTATTGTTGTGACAGCTAAGTCTGTTTTTACTTTCAAGACGTCGTAATGGCGGAGCACCTGTAAAAAAATCATCAAAACCCTTTGAAGAGTAAAAAAATCTATCCAAACCACAAAAAGAAATGTTTTTTTTTTTTAAATACAAATAAGCTCTCAATTAAATTTCCAAGAATTTTTCAGAATAGATTCAAAGTGGTTAGCTAAAATGCTAGTTGATTCCTGCCATTGAGACTGATATAAACTATTTTTTACGCCTACTTTATTGTACATTTCACTTTTCTTTCCATTTTTTTTTCAGAACATTTTAGGAATAATATTTCCAATACCTACCTATTATTATTTATAGGTTTTTTACTTGACTTTTCCCTATACATGTACTGAAAGTAAACTCATAAGCTTCTGAAACACTAAAAAATTCTATCTTAGTAATTTTTATGAGTGATAGAGTAGCTAATAATGCATGCCTGACTATTATTTGATTTGTATTAATTCATTTGAAAGCTCAATTAAAAAAAAAAAAAAAAATCGCCTTATTAGTAAAGTTTAATGACCATTGAAAGTAAACTGCAGGTGTCAATAACTAACTTTTAAAAAAAGTTAGAAAGGATAAAGAAGAAAAAATTCCCTACACCTTAGATAAATTCTTCGTAAGTAAAATGTTCTGAATAGAGAAAAAGAGAATTGAAACATAACCAGGACCAAAAAAAAAAAAAAATCGAAAATCGAAAATACTAATAGTCACCTTGTTGGAGATTTATTTGAAATTAGAGCTTATTTCTTCATTAATATACACTTCATAATGTGGTCAGAATAGATTTTGATATTTTTTACTTCGTAAAAAGTTCTGATGTTCTTTTTCTTTTACAGGTGCACTCCATGTCGACAATCCTCACAGGACAAGAAAGACTTACCTGTTTGCACGCACAATTTCTTTTCCTAGTAAGAAAGTGAGTAGTATAAAACCAAAATTTATCATTTAAATTTTTAAAAAAATCAAATTTTCAGGCGCAACTGTTAAATCTCCTACCTCACAGAGTAAGAACATCAATCATTCCAAGAGTTAATAGAGTGAAATCTTCTCAGAATGGTCTCAGAATTCACCCCTTGATGTTTGTTGAAGTACATTTAATTGAACAAAGTTTTGCCTCTGGTAGAAGCTTAGAAGCCAAATAAAAATGGCTTAGGATGGATTTTTTATAAATAAAAAATTAAACAAATGATTTATTATTATTAGCTTCACCGATGTCTTTTTTAAAAAAAATATTTATTTTTAAAATGGTAGTTGTGGCAATTTTAACGAACTTGGAAAATCTCCGCTTTTTGGTCAAATTTACACAACATTTTTTGTTCTTACTAGGTTATAGAACTTACGTATAGGTATCAAAAATGGGATTTTTGAAAGAATTTTTTGAAAAAGACATTAGTAGAGCTACCAATCCTTGAACCCATCTCAGTGCTAGTATATGTATAAAAAAATACACTGATTAAGAGCAAGGATAGACTAAGACCCTGTTTCTATTTTATACACAATTAAGACTCGTGACATTTTTTCTTGAGAGCAACTTTTATGTGTTAGTAAATAGTTGTCCCGTAACAAGGTCATAATCCACAAAAAAATCCCAATTTTCAACCAACTTTCGTGAGTTTTATCTCAAAAGCAACCAAATTTGTAGAATGCCTTGAAAATTTTACTTGGTGTATACGCTGGTTATTATCCGAAATTTCCTTCAAATAGTTTATAATTGAGAACCTAAAAATATTGAATATTCTAACAAGCAAAAGTGATAAGACAAACATTTATATCGAGACGAAAAGGGTGCAATTTTACTGACAGTAAAACCAGTCAAGTTGATAGTTCAAAAAGCACTTAATTAATATTATAGATTCCTGATCTATTATTAATACCCCATTAGATATTTTCTTAAAATCAATAATAATGATCTTTCTTCTTTGTTAAAAAGAAGATTCAAACAATAGTACGAGTCATATGAAAATGGCAATTCATTAGTAAGGGTACCATCCAATTTTTATGTTTGGTATCTCTGATGGAGTCTTTGGATAGAAATCCTCAATGTTTGAACAAAAGTCCATCCAGTCAATTCATTATGAATGATGGACAATAATATAATGATTTTTTTCTTTCAAATTGAAGTGTTACTGTCTGTAAACAAAATTCTGACGGATAAAATCTATTAGAAGCCAAAAAACAAAGAGGTTTTCTTTAAAGCCACGACAGGTATCAAATGTTTAGACAGTAAAAGCTAGCACGTAACACCGAATATAAAGTGGAAAAACATTTGCCCTGAGGAAATGCTGGGAGTCTCTGCAAGATACCTGTTAGTAGAGCCAGATGGCATGCAAGTTAGTTCTGAAACAAAATTTGATCACCGTTAAAATCCAAAACTAACATTAGTAGTACAAAAAGAACCCTGCATTGCAATCACTCTTTGCAAGAATCATGAACTAGCAAATCAGGAAATGGATAAATTTTCACAAAGATATTCACAACTTGTGTCAATCCAATAACCTGATTAGTTGATTAGTAATACGTAAAAAAACAAAAAAAAATTTATTTTAATATTTCTGACTAAAGATATAATATATTTGCTACGTCACTCTTTTGATAAACGCGACTAGAAGACCCATTGTACAGAATAACTCAAATCAGGGCGTTAAAACCAAATTAGAATCAATGGACATAGCAGAAGTCTTGGACATTGGATCCGGACGTCCATATAATCCTTACATCACCGAAAGATAAGTGCCTATCTCACGGACACAGAATAATCACTATTGTCTAAAATTTGTTTCTGGCTTTCATTCTAGAAAGCACTCTCATAATCCCCGAATCTCCTTTCTAACCGTTACACAACGCACTCTGATTGGTTATTTCGTCCAAAATAACCAATGAGATTGCGTTGTATGACATGACGCTTGAAAGGGATATTTGGGAATTATGAGAGTGAAAGAGTTTTCTGGAACAAGGGCCAGGTAGACAATTAGTCAGACCTTTTTTGTATTATTTTCTTTCCGTCATAAATACTCGCAAATATACCCACTTCTCTTAGAAGCCCTTCAAAGCTTAGGAGAAGTACCTTTGTATAAATGTTTCTTTATAAAGAAAATAAATAAATAAACTATTATTAAAAAAAAAAAATAAAAAAATATGCCTATCTCACAGACACAAAATTATCATTATTGTCTAAAATTTGTTTCTGATAGAATTTGTTTCTTGCAAATTATCTCACGGACACAGAATTATCATTATTGTCTAAAAATTTGTTTCTGATAGAATTTGTTTCTTGCAAATTATCTCACGGACACAGAATTATCGTCTAAAATTTGTTTCTGATAGAATTTGTTTCTTGCAAATTATCTCACGGACACAAAATTATCATTATTGTCTAAAATTTGTTTCGATAGAATTTCTTTCTTGCAAATTATCTCACGGACACAGAGTTATCATTATTGTTTAAAATTTGTTTCTGATAGAATTTGTTTCTTGCAAATTATCTCACGGACACAGAATTATCATTGATGATGATGACCCCGTTGACACCCTTGAGAGTAGGGTTTTCCTTGTAAGCCAAGGAATATCATTATTGTCTAAAATTTGTTTCTCATAGAATTTGTTCCTGCTGGCTGAAATCTTACCGTGCTCCACGTCCGAGTGCCAGCTCGTCTGACTGGAGAGGGATGCCGGGCTCTGGCCGTAGTACGCCACCTCGGCGCCTATGCTCGGCTTAGACTCCCTGGCGACACCCATGTCCATTTCCTCTTCCGTGGAGCTCATCCGCCTCATGCGCTTGTTGCGGGGCTCGCCTGGACTGTGCGTGTTTCGGGGTAATGACAAAGGACCTGGAATAGAACATAAGATATTTAGGGGCAATGACAAAGGACGTATAAGTATAAGTATAAGTAGTGCTTTATTTAGACTGTCAGCGCAAGACAGGTAGTCCCATTATGCAACAGACGTAGGAATAGAACATAAGATATTTAGACAGCAGAGAAACGTATAGCAATGACAAAGGACCTAGGAATAGAACATAAGATATTTAGACAACAGAGAAACGTATAGCAATGACAAAGGACCTAGGAATAGAGCATAAGATGTTTAGACAACAGAGAAACGTATGGAATGAATGGGTATGGAAAGATATCTTCACGTAGTCGATCAATGATCAATGACAAAGGACCTAGGAATAGAACATAAGGCAATGACAAAGGACCTGGGAATAGAACATAAGATATTTAGACAACAGAGGAACGTATGGAAATGAATGGTATGGAAAGATCTTCACGGCATATATCAAATTTGTCAAAAGTAATAATAATATCGCCTTATTTATACTGCCCGATTAAGACTACTAAAGTCCCATTATTCCAGCAGTAAGCCCAAGACATATTATTATGTGGCAAAAATCCCAAATGGGAGGATAACTTGTCATGTCCCGGCTGGGTTTCGAACCCACGACATCTGGATAATGTGGATTCACAGAGTGCCGCCTTTACGACTGAGCTACCGGGACAGACATTAGATATTTACATAATATCTTTAGACAACAGAGAAACGTATGGAAATGAATAGGTATGGAAAGATCTTCACGCATCGAAAATCCTCGCATGTACTTCATTGGATATATCAAGTTTGTCAAAAGTATTTTCTCATCTTACTAAACGGGCTACCTTTAAGGGCTGAATTATAAACAGGATTAGATTTAATCTAAGTGGAAACTATCCCTTATCTCGGGCTATGGTGTGCTGTGATTGGTTGAAACTCTGACTCGAGGGCGTGTCTGGCTTAGATTAACTTTAATCCTGTTTCATAGTGTAGCCCGTATTTATGTTGCCCCATTTTTGAACTGAAGCGTCCTTAATTCAGCAGATGTTTCGATCAATGGGAAGTTGCTCTTGAACATAAAAGATGGAATTCGACCACTTTATGCTGGAAATTAGCGGTTCTGACCAAACGTTTAGAAATAACGAAAAGTATTTTCCGTTTAAGACTGATTTAACCATGGACTTGACACACACTTTTATTTTGTGTGGCAACAAGCACTTCACAATACAATACTCTGTTTATCCTGAAAGAATGAGACTAAAGAGTCCCTTTTTACGCAATCAAATGGCTAATTGATTGCGTTAACGAATTAATCAGTAGTTTTATGCAATCCCTACATAACTTCAGTTTTTTGTTTTTCACTGAATACTTACTATAAGATCCAGAGGTCATTAACGAATTAATTAGTTTGTTTAATGCAATCCCTACATAACTTCTCACTGTTTTGTTTTTCACTGAATACTTACTATAAGATCCAGAGGTCATTAACGAATGAATTAGTTTGTTTAATGCAATCCCTACATAACTTCTCACTGTTTTGTTTTTCACTGAATACTTACTATAAGATCCAGAGGTCATTAACGAATTAATTAGTTTGTTTAATGCAATCCCTACATAACTTCTCACTGTTTTGTTTTTCACTGAATACTTACTATAAGATCCAGAGGTCATCAAAGAGGCGTGATCTGCGGCAGGGGGAGTATAACTGCTACAATAATACGCGGGATTTTCTATTTTAATTACATTCACAGGAGGTTGGTTGAGACTGCTAGGATTATGTACAATTGATGCTGTAACAGTATTTGAGAGACATGCAAAGGTTCAACAATTATTATAAAACAAAAATGAATTGTTTGGTTTCTTGGGGATGAACATGGCATATCATAAATATAGATCTATAATATCTAAATAATTTGAATGACGGAGTATATTTATCAAAAAAAAAAAAACACAGAAAAAACAGAAAAAAATGTGGTTAGATTAACTGGATCAATTTTCTTTTTACTTCATGTTGCATAATCAAGTTATTTAGATTTTGTTTTACCAAGTGTATAATTATAAGATTATAGATTCGGCAATCTATGTAAACAAGTTTCTTGGGAAAAAAGGTTCTCTCAATTTACTTTATAAAAATGTGATTTTTAATGCAGAGGGGAACTTGCTCAAGTATACAGGTATTATGTAAATCCTTTGCCCTCTGGATTACAAACTACAGAATATTCCTATTGTTATAAATGATTATAGATATATGTGTACAACTGTACATACGAGTACAACTGTACAACTTTTTAATTATAAAATTTGTAGAATTTATAAAAATATGCAATCAATGTCTTGAAGCCAAATAAAAATGGCTTAGGATGGGGGTCCTCTGTATACATAAAAAGAAATGAAAAATAAAACAAATGATGTACCTATTATTATTATTAATATTAAATTGTAATTTTCAATATGAAACTATTAACTATCCAAATTTTATAGTTCATAATTATTTTTTACTTAATTTGTGCTAATATTTATAATAAACAAATAAATATTACCACAAAAGAGCACAGTCGGAAGTTGCCGAAAGAATTGGGATGACTTTGAAAAACTTATAGGTAGGCGATTAGGGTAAGCACGAAGAAAATCAAAGAGTGTAAAGTTAAATGGGTCGTTAATGATATCTGAATCAATGCATCGAACGGCGGGGAAAAGTTTATCAGGTTTTTTCCTTCTCCTTCAGTGGGGATCTGATTGGTGGGGGTCGATACGAGGCATGTGGATTGGCTGTTTTGTTTCATTGAGTAAAATTTATTTCCAACCAAAGATAAAGAAATGGGTTTCCACAAAGAATTGGAACATTAGAGGAAAAAGATGACTCCGTGTGTGAACATGACTAAGGGCGAACTTAATAGACGTTTTTGTAATACTTATGTGGCGCTATGCGTATTTGCGTACTGTCTTATAGATGGGAAAATCGTACTGTGTTAGATGGGGAAAACCAGTGCTAAGTCATGACTTAAGAACTCGATTTTGTCTATTATTCACCCTTAGAAAAAGTTTAAAGTTAATAAAAAGAAACCTGAGTTTACTGTCCGATTTAGGACCAGAGTCTCCATTATTCCAGCAATGGTTTTTGGGCGAAATCAAAAAAAAAATATAATGTTGAAAACACCACTTTAAAAGTCAAACCTGGATATAATGGACTTGGATATGATAGAAACCTCTTTATAATTGAGAAAATCTCAGGTCCCTGCGTCACCTGTTTATGTGTAATAGAGAACTGGCTTATTAGAAACCTCTTTATAATAGATATTTTTGCTCTGTCCCTTGGGTTCTATTATAGCCAGGTTCGACTAGTAGAAGATAGAAATAACTTTCTGTAAATGCCTCCTCAGATAAAATACTCGTCCACTCCAATAAATCATTATAAACATCAGAAAAGTGAGAAGTTTTACCAGTGTCCCCCCCCCCCCAAAATCATCCCACCATACCCTCTTAAAAGTTCTATGCAGCCAGTAGAAATAAGGTCTTTTATTAATAATCTATTATTTTATTTTTACATTATTATTACCCAGGCGTCATGGGCATTAGAGGTGTTAAGATCAAATATTTTGAAATTCGAGAATGGGGGTGAGAGAGACGAAGATAAATATTCCCTTAATAACATTCTATGTGCTAAAAAGTGTCAAGTATTGTGCACTGGTAGTCAAGTGGTTTTCGCGCTAGTCTGGTAATCCAGGTAGCGTAGGGATGCGTTGATTCGAATCCCACCCAGTGCAAGAATTTTTCTTCATTAATTTGAGTTTGTGAGCACATAATAATAAGACTCTGAGGGTTAGGTGGTATAAAATGCTTTGAACATTAACCTCGCCTGTTGGTTACCTTCCACTAAAGAGCATTATTATTATTTTTCGTTACAGTAGACCACAGTATGGGCCTACTAATAGGATTACAACAAAGTTAAGACAGAACCAATCACAGCGCACTACAGTCCGACTTGAGGGACAGTCTGGCTTATTTTAACTTTAATCCTGTTTTATAATTCGGCCCCAAATCCAGGTGATGTCTTAATTCTTAACAAAATATTTTTAATTACGTTGGACTTGCTGTGTTAGCTATCAAATTTAATGATTGACACATTGAAGTTTTGTAAATCTTCATCGAATGTAAAAAAAGAATGAAATAAAATTGACTTTTGTATTTGTTTTTATAATGAACAAAAATACACGATTAAATTTATCCATTAGCAATTATGCAACTAGGGGTAAATAAATGTTCTTGAGCCTTCGGAAGTAACTCTGTGAAAATCTCGAAATTACCCAAGATCACTTCACTTTCTAGACAGAAAGACTGTATAGCTGTATACGGTCATTATTGCGGGATAAAGAGAATATTGTATGGATAAATAACTGTGTTATAAATACACAAAAATCAGTTTCTTTTTGGCGTTGCAAAACATGCATTCTACTTGTCTCCCATATTACCCTCGTGAGCTTTAATGCTTAATGCTCTTTTCTAACAAATGTTTACACAGGAGTGGTAATACAGAAAGTTCTGAGGACTTTTTCACTTAATGTGTTTACACTCATAATCGTTTTGTCTTGTCTCGAAAATCACTCTAATCCCTCAATTTAAAACATTACTTCCGATTGAGTGCAGTTATTATGAACACAACGTCATGGGACATTATCTTAGGGGATAGGTGGACTCTCAATCGAGGAGCTTAATGTTCAAGTCCCGGTTCTGATATTCTGACAAAAACAAATTCTGATATTCTGACAAAAACAAATTCTGATATTCTGACAAAAACAAATTCTGATATTCTGACAAAAACAAATTCTGATATTCTGACAAAAACAAATTCTGATATTCTGACAAAAACAAATTCTGATATTCTGACAAAAACAAATTCTGATATTCTGACAAAACAAATTCTGATATTCTGACAAAAACAAATTCTGATATTCTGACAAAAACAAATTCTGATATTCTGATTACATGTAGTTACTGTGAGAGTAAAGGGAATCTCTAAGAGACTCTTTAGTCTCATTCTTGCAGGATAAACAGAGTATTGTATTGTATATTGTACATCTAGTGTGATTTTTCACTTTTCTGTTCTAACTGTTAGGAGTGTAAGAGTTTATAGAAAAATAAGATAGACAGAATGAAAACTTAAGGTACTTAAATCAGTCCGTTAGTGAAAATGCATAGTTATCATATTTATGTTATGACAATTGTGATATCGCAACTACTCAAACTCGCCTCAATAATCCCCACTCAACTTGGGACTTGAACCACCGACCTCCAGGTCACAAGTCCGCCGCCTTATCGATCAAGCTACATAGGTCGGTTTTGGTCAGTATTACCAATTTACGGTGATTCCATTACTTTCTATATTATTAATAAACTCTTTATTAGTACAAACAAATAATGGTAAAAATTAAAATACAAAATTGACATTATAAACAAGAAAAAATAAATAATAAACAACATAGATAAAATATATACAGATGTCCAACTAAAGGGTGGGGTTATTGCCTATGGCAATCTCTTCCACCCAACACTTCTATAGGATAAGGAATGTAAAAAAAAGAAGTGGTATGCAAGTTTACACAGATGCATTATCCTACGTGATTAGTATGCATAATGACATCTCAGATAACTTCACAGCCTCAGCCCATTCACACGTGTTCTAGCTAACGCTTTCATCTCACGTATTTCTAGGATTTTTTCCACTTCTTCTCTCGGTTTTCGCTCTTTTTCTTCTTCCTAATTTCAAAACTGTTAAACGTTTTACGCTGAAAAGTTGTCTATGACCTTCCTATTATAGAAATTGTTGAGTTTTGCTTGTGTTATGCTGAAAAAGATGTGTTGTTGTAACCAGCTTGGCTACAACTGTGGGGAGTGGTGGTCTCCATATAAGCTGAAAATTTGTCTATGACCTTCCTATTTTAATTTTTTTTTGACTTTTGATTGTGATTATGTGATATGCTTAAAAAGATAACCAGCTTGGCTACAGCTGGGGGGAGTGGTGGTCTCAAGCCAACGTATAATCAGATAGTTTACTTTCTATGGTCCACCTATCTCTCGAGTCTATAGACTCTAGAACTAGAAGATGTAAGAAATGAAGAATTTTTTTTTTTTTTTAATTTTCACAATATGACCGACTAATTGACCGCGAGGTCAACACCTAAACATTTAAAAAGTTTTGGAGATTAGCTATAAATAAAATTGCACATTCACCTAGAATTTACGAATAAAATAATAAATTAATATTAATGCTAGTATATTTTAATTTGACTTATTACTAAACACATGATTTGAATGAATCATGAAATATTATTTTTTTGCTACACTTGAGCCTGTCCCATAAAGCAAAATTTCAAGGTTGTGAAAAGAGGACAATAGGGCTTGGTTGGTAGAAAGTACATTTTTATTTATTAAGATGAGTGTTTAACAGCCTTTTTTATTTCGTAGCCATGAAACTGGAGCTACTGTAGACGTACCATTAGGGAGTGTCCACTTAGATTAAATCTAATCCTGTTCTGTAATTCGGCCTTAAGTATCTATTATTATTGTTCCGTTTTTACAATTCACAAAGTTGTGGAACAGGCTCCTTGTATGACTTAAAAAAAAAATAGGGAGTGCGCCTCGAATGCCGGAAACAGCAACCATTACTTTCCGAGTCTTCTTTTTAGAGCTTCTAAAGGAGAACATTAAATTTATATGACAAGAAAACTAGTGTTCATTGTGAAGCAATTGTAGAGAAAAGATCTCAAGATCGAAACAAAGTTGTGCACAATTTTTTCATAAATTTAAAGTTGCCGTTTTCGGCACTCTAGGCGCTCCCATTAATATAGAAATAGTCTGTCCAGTTACAAAATCTGCTCGATACAACCTCTCCTGTACCGAGTCGCAAAGTATCACACCTAGTACAACTTCTCACTTTTCTGTTTAAACTGATTCAAGGTACATTGTTCTCTTTCGTGAGAAAAAATAACACTGTAAGAGTAAATTTGGCATCCCTAATCTTTTGTGTCTCAGAATAGGAGAGGTTCTATCGAGCAAGTTGTACTTTGTTTTCGTTTTGCGCTTTTTTCTTCCGTTTTTTGTTTGTGTTTGTGTTTTTTTTTTTTTTTTTTTTTTTTTTCTTTGTAGCTAGACAGACTTTAAAATAAAATACGTATTAAATTTTTACCTTTTGAAAGCCTCCATAATTCTTTGGATGAGAAAACACCAGTGGCTAATATAGTGTCATTGCAGACAACACCGTTGTACGGGTTGTGTGAAAAGCCTATAACAGACCACGAGAGCAGAATGAAACCCATTACTATTGTGAACAAATAATGAACAAGTCAAGTTTCAAAGGTCAGGGATTGATATCATCAGTATGTACAATTGCTTTCCAAGAAAAGTAGAAAATTCAAAGGTTAAGGGTCGAATTATGAAACAGGATTAGATTTAGGGCGGAATTCATAGACGTTTTTGTAATACCTCGGTGGCGTATTAATTTAAATGGGGAATCGAATGCTTAAGTCATGACTTGAGATTTTGAGTTTGTCTATTAATTTCGCCCTTAATCTTGGTGGATACTATCCCTCAACAAGCCCTGTAGTGGGATTTTCAACCAATCACAGCGCATTAAAGCCTAAGATAAGGTGTAGTGTCCACTTAGATAAATCTAATCCTGTTTGATAATGCGGCCCTTAATCATAGTTTGAAAAGAAGAAAGTAGACAGGGTTGTTAGTAGAGAAGTTCAAGGTCAAGTTAATGTTTTGAAAATTGATACAACAAATATTAATCTATCAAAACCGCATCATGAAGAGTTTTCTGGTCATTATGTTTAATTAAATTGTTAATTTTTCGTTTTATTTGGACTTATTTATAAATCTTAATGGGATTTTTTTATCAAGTGAGTCGAACGCCTGCGGAAAGTCTACAACACTCCTGATACATGCTTCCGTTGGGTTTGTTTCAATCAATGTTCCCTATATCCGTGCTTGTTTTGCATTTCTCTTTTGTGTCAATGTTCCCCAATACCATGTCGATAAGACAGATAAAGGCAGCGAGAATTTTTTACACTCCTGGTTTTTCCTCTTTGTTAAATTTTTATTAATATACCGTAAAATAAAATCCAATAATTCACACCCAGGAAGTGTACGCATTATATTGTTTGGAAAAGTATGTAAATTTTCGAAGCCTATTTCTTTCTGAACCATTTCTCTGAGAGATAGTGTTTCGTTTTTCGCACAAAAGAAGGGTGTATAGAATGATGAGCGAAATTCGGAACTCCCCTAAATGTGTAATATACGAGCTTTTCTACAAGTTCCTTCGTTTCAGGGAGAGCTGAAAAAGTACAATAACATGTATTTAAAAGGGAAATAATAATGTGTATTAAAAAAGAGAAAAAAAGGATGCTTGCAGAACTTGACTTCTTGAACACAGAGTGTTGGAAAAATGTGAGAAGTGATATTTCTCACAAATAATTATAGATACCAATTATAATTTTTAGCAGTATATGAAGCATGATATACAGAGCAAGCATGGTGCTAACTTTTAATCCGTGCCTTGGGAAATTAACACTTGCAAGCGCTAAGAGCAAATCTTGGCCAGTTCAAAAGTTAAATAATTATCCAGATAATAATCTTTTGATTGCAGGCTTCAGTTTCTTTTCTTTCATTCAACTGTTCTTTTTAACAAAACTTCTTTTTAAAGCAGTATTTCTAGCCATTGTCGAAAGTACTAGTCCTAGTTATTATTGTTGTTGTAGCCAGGTTGGCTACATCTGGAAGATGATGGTCGCCAGCCAACTTTATTTCAAAGTTGGCTCGTCCTGAACCACATATTTTTATGTGTGATCGTGAGAACTTGGACTTTTTCTTTATAAGCCATTAAACCCTTGGAAAACTGCAAGCTACACCCTGCCAGCGCCCTAGGCACAACGAAGAGTAGCGCCCTTTTTATACCCCTGCAGCTGATCGGGAGGGACTTTAGACTTATTGTCCTCCCTTAACTTTTCTTTACAAATTATCCTGATTGTTTTCGAGAGCCTTCCCATTATCCACCACCTATGGACCGCCGTGTTCCGGACTGGCAACCGTTAGCAGATACAACCACGCCAATTTGTTTTTTTCATTTTTTTGCGCCCCCCCAAAAATGCAAATGCCTAGCACCCTAGGCACGTGCCTACTGTGCTGATTCGGTAAAACGGGCCTGGTGGAATATAATTTCAAAACAAGAAAACGAAAGCGCTCAGAAATTGGTAGTCGAAAGCATAACTTTTTACACGTAGCACCTAGAAGTCTAGAACAATCTCCAATCAATTTCTCATGAAAAAATGATCCCTACACCCTAATTATTCCTCTTTAAAATAAATGGCCTACATTTCAGCCAAGAAGTTCTAAAACCACCGACCTCAAGTTTCCTAGTCCACTACGTTCTCATTCTGATTGAACGGAAATATGCACATGACATTCACATTTTACTGTCTTTTTCAGATGTCTATCGAATACTTCTCCACCACCCTCATTACTGACCCGAGAAAATCCTTCAGACCGCAGAAGTCAGGACTTAGGACAGCTTTTATCAGCTACCCATGTAGCTTATCTTTATGTGAGAATACAAGAACTCGCGATTTAGATGGTAAGCCCTGTTTTCATCCCTACTTTTAACCGTTTTTTTTTGCATGACATCCTACTCTCAGCTAAAATGCAGTTAAGGCAACGTTTGGCAAATCCACAGGCAAAAATAAATTTCGCCTATTTGCTCTATAGAAAAGGTTCCTTCGTTTTGATCCGAATTTGTAATTTGTTCGTTAGTCATTTACAAAATAAATACTGTATCATACTGCCGACATGGACTGAAGGCCGAATTATGAAATGGGATTATAGTTAAGATAAGCCATACTGTCCCTCAAGTTGGGCTATAGTGCTCTGTGATTGTTTGAAATTCCGCCTTAAGGGCTTGTATGGCTTAGCTTAACATTAATCCTGTTTCATAATGCGGCCCTAAAACTTCCTGATTTTTGCAAACTGTTCAACCAAAGTCTCATACGATTGGCAAATATGGCTTTCATTAGGTTTTCATGTATGGATATATTATTGTTTCAGCTGTCGGGCTACACCTTAGTAGCAACAGTGATTACAGTGAAGACTTCCGGCAGGACCTTCACTTCTCCCTCACTTCAAGGTCAGCGAGACCATCCCTTCGACGCTGGGTGTCCCAGGATTGAGCTGAACCCTGGGACACCATAGGTCCATATCCTGGGTTCATGTTGGGTGACCTGGGACACCCAACATGGCTTGATTTTTTTTTTTTGACGGTAAGCTCCCCTTTTGGACTTTACTAGCTCGATCGATAAAGTGGAGTACTCGCAACATAAAAGTCGGTGTTTTGAGTCCCAAGCTCCGATAAATTTAGTAAGGTTGGTTTTAGTAATTGTGAAGACAATCTTTTGATAAAAAAAAAAAAAAATGATAACCTAAATTCTCCTTGGAGTTAATGAGAATTAGGTCGGTTTTACACTCTGACGCACTAAATCCCAGCAAGAACAGAAACATCATGTTGACTCGGTTTTTTTTCCACCCAACCATGGGTCACAAGAAAAAGATCACGCCAAGCCACTGAGCTACATTCTAATGTAAGTATACCTAGTTGCCTACCAAACCAAAGTAAGGGCTCAAAGAATCAAAATTTCGTTAGCATAAAGTTCAAAATATAAACGGGTTGGTTTGAGCTTTTTCAACATTAATTCTTTGGAAATTCGAATTTTACCCATAGTTCATTTCCTACTTGCCCATACCAAAGCTTAAACACGCCTTGATTTTAGGGCCCGAGCTAATTACGGCACCATAAAAAACACGCACACAATATAATATTTTCTTTATTGTTGACTTTTCATAAAACAACAAATCTTTCAGATAATTACTTTTAAAATACGAAAAAAATAAGGAGAAGAGGATGAAAAAAAAATCCGTAAAAATGATAAGGGGACTATAATGGGAGAAAATAAACACATTTAGATAAAAATCAAACTTTATGTGTAGAGCTTGTCGAGAGCAATAATCTGCTATTAAAATATTTATTATACCTATAAATGCAATTTGCACAGCTAAATACATAATGTCCTCTAGGATCGTATTTTTTTCTGTGAAGTGTTTCCCCCCGATTTTCTGTGAAAAATCTCCTCGTTTATGGAGAGTTCTATGGAGGCGTAAGCATATTACAGGAAATTGTAAGAGACGGAAGTGGATTTTTTTCTTCTTTATACTCTTGAAAATTTATTTGCAATACTTAACGAGAGTTGTATAGTGATTTACGTTTACTCTTTGCGTAAGTTACTTTCTATTTGCGTAAGTCATTGCTGTTATCCTTGTGTGTAAGGGATTGACATCTGCTTGCGTAAAAAAATGATAGCTTTATTCTGTTTGCGTAAAAATAAGAGAACTGATAGTCATGTGAAATTTCTTTTACTTTTCAAGGAAATACCTCAAGTTGGTTCGCTTTCAAAAAAAAAAAAAAAAAAAAAAAAAAATTGATACTTTACTTACGTAAATCTTGTGATTTAAGTTTATTGTATTTCAATTTTTAAAAATTGTTAATACATAGACAACTACAGAATACAAATAAATACAAAGTTATATTAAAAATAAAATGAAATATGATTGATACAAATATGGCAGATAACTTTTAATTTTATTTTCAATTGCTCCATCCTCAGGTTCCAACTACTTCCTGACCTCACCATCATAATATTCCAACACACAAGATCTCCGCTTGTTGCTAGGGACAAGGAAAGACCAGCCCTAAGCACAATGTAAGTAGTAGTAGTAAACTCTTTATTGAAATTTATTTACAATATTGCCTGAGGGCGATATTATTGCCACAAAGGGCGGGATTATTGCCTGAGGCAATCTCTACCATCCAACCCATAAGTGGCAACCCTCTTCTCCTATTTCCTGTGGCGCACGTACATTTTTAACCATTAGTATTTTTCGAAATTCAAACAATCAAACCAGACCGTATGTTTACTATTAATATTTTTTGAGAAGAATAGTGCAGGTAAAAATGGGATAAAATAAAAAGTGAATGCTTACCTTTATCGTTACTATTATCACATAGACCCACATTCATTATTTCTGTAAACATCAAAAATCAAACACAAAGTCAATCAATTATTCTAAATCAAACAAATCAATTATTCCAAAGTAACAATATCTTAAAAGTGCATTTTTTTTTCTCGCTGTCCTATCATTATCGTCTTAATCGCAAGAGTGCTGTCACAAGTACTCATACTAACTATCTCTCCATGCTCGTGACTCGAACTATCGACCTCTAAGTTACAAGTCGCTTATCGATCGAGTTCTTGAGGTTGCCAAATATCATCCTGTAAAAAGTTATTGAAATACGGTGTTTGTTAATTAATAAATTAATAGAAATTTTGTAAAGATGCCTGTCTATATTGAAGAATAATCTCTTCGCAATTGAAAAAATAAAACTACTATCGTGTGGAATCACCGAGTTTTCAATATAGAACATGTGAAAAAAATATAATTCTGATCTACAGCACATAGGTAATACTAAGAATTTTTTTTCTCAGAATTATAAACTTATTTACGCCGAAGAGCAATACTCCAAATTTGAATTTTTAGATTTAAGAACTCAAGATCCATAATTTATTGAGGCAAAGAGTAGATCCATAATGTAGTGTGGGGTTTGCTGGAGCCCATATGCACTTGTCGCAATAAAATCCTAAACCAAAATTATTCTACTCTATAGGCCGGAAATCTTAGCTTACAGCATGCGACCGTTGCAGCCGTCTTGTTTGGAGCTATTACTTTTTTTTTGTAATTATAAAGAAACATAGCAGCATTGTTTCACATATTAGTGCACTTATTCCTTAACTTCAATTTCCTAAATATTTAACATGAATAAGTTTTATTGTGAATATGGTATACAAAATGTACGTACACAACGTGAAATTAAAAGTTAAAAAAGAAGTAAGGGTAAGGGTAAGGACTGAATACCTGTATAATTTTTTTTAACAAATATTGGTGTCCTGGACAGTTCTATTCTCTTCAGTATCCTAAACATTATAGTATATTTAACATGTACTAAAGATTTTCCCATGAAGTGCACATATGTCACAAAGTAACATTCTTTTCTTATTATTTTTCAGAAAAGAAATGTACGAACCCTAGTGATGCTGGATATTATCGGCCCAACCAAGGCTCGGTGAGGTTAATCCCCGTCTTGAATGACTTAGATGTTAAAGATATGCTCCTACTGAGGTGTGTTAAAATAGAATAGAATAGAATATACCTTGTTTAAACTGCCGATGTAAGATTGAAAAGTCCCTTTACTCCAGCAGGTGTGTTAGTGTTTGAAACCGATCTCATGTAGACGAATTGTGCATTTTTTACAATTAATTATTACCACAGCAGTGGACTTGCTTTGGACTGTCTAAAAGGTAATGATTATTTTCATCGTATGTAGAAGCCTACGGCTCTGCAGTTTTTTGGACGTTTTAGGTCTATCTCCTCTTTTTTGTTCAGTTCCATATTTCCTTCTGACTCACTTGTATGACCAGGCAATGAAATGCAAGTATTTCCTAATAGAGATGACACTAAGCTAGCGTACAAATTAATAATGTATTTGTAAAAAAATCCAGGTATACCACAGTTAATTGAATAAAGAAATTCAATGAACTCGAAAGATACAAAGCTTACATCAATACACCAAAAAATGGCGAGAATTCTGAAGAACAATATGTTTGAAGTCGTCATGAGCAAAGAAGATAAGCTGAAAGCAGACAAAGTTCTTGAAAGACTGACAGAAGACGACGACAAGAAATATCGCTAGATCAGTTGAATGACAAAAAAGACTGTCTTCGAAGAAACTTGCAAAAGAAAGAAAAGACAACGAAGAGTGCGAAAGAAGCAGAAAAACTCACCAATTTGATCTTTAGCTCCCTTTTTTTATTATTATTTTATACTAGCCGTTTGCCGTGCTTTGCAACGGACTAAATTTCAAATTTACTAAGGCATGGCCGTACTGCTGGACAGCAATGCCTTTTTGAACTTTTTATAATTTTTCTAGACAAAGCGATAATGGTTTTGGGGGGGTCAATTCTGAGACATTTTTCGCTATCTCTTACCGTTTTGGCTAAACAACTCCGGACAAACAAACAAACAAACATAGGTAGGTAGGTAGTCCTTTTTTCTGTTTTATATATAGAGATTTTAGCATTTAAATATACATTTTTGTATGTGTGTGTGTGCTATAGGTACAAGGTACATGATAGATCAAAAATAAGTTAAAATATATAAAAATTACATTGATAAAATCAGGTGGTAGATAAAGGTAACTGATACATCTTCAGGACTAGTGGATAAAAAAATAAAATAAAAATATCTTTTGCCAGAGCACATTGCTAATGTACACAGAACCACCGTTCAGGAGGCAGAGACAGATAGTTCCCTACATCTCTGATTTTTTTAAAATATGTTTTATTTTTTCTTATTTCTTTGTTTGTTTGTTTGTTACCGACCTCAGTAGCTTGATCGATAAGGCGGCGGACTTGTAACCTGGAGGTCGGTGGTTCAAGTCCCGGTTTCAGCGTAGATTTAGTAAAGCGAGTTTGAGTAGTTGTGATATCACGAAAGTGATTAACACAAATATGATAACTTACTTTTTTTTTATTTGTTTGTTTTTGATTATTAATTTTATAATGTTTGTGTTTCAAATAACATTTATGTTTTTAATTAGTCAGGGAAATAATTGTAAATATATGTAGTTAGTTTAGTGGTATAAAATAAATTGAGAAAAATCTTCTCAGCTCCAGCTAAAATTATCAGTTTGCTAGAATTTGTTTGAGTTTGTTTTTTCTTTATTTATTTTTTAGTTTAGTTTTAATGATTAATTTTTTATATGTATAATTATTTCAAGATAATGTGTTAATTCATTTAACCAATTATTTGTATATTTATCTTATTCTTTTTTTAGTTACGATTGTGCACATTAAAATTACTATGCACAACAATAAAAACATCAAATTATAATTATACATGACAGATGAAATACAGAGAAAACATAAGAATATATCAACATGAAATTAGAAGAAAAAATTCTTATTTCGGAATATTTGTCCAGAAAACATATGGAACCGAAACCTCGCGTACACCCTGTTTGCAAATGACTAGAACAAGTTTCGTTCTATGTCATCTATGTATCTTATCCTCCTTGTATGAGGAAATATATTAGAAATAGCCATTAGTCCATGCACAGAGTCGAAGACTCTTGCCCTACCTAGCTAAGAAGAAAACCTTGGAGATTTAAATGTAAATTTTAAATAATAAACACTCGCTCGTCTCACAGATACTCATGTGATTCCACACAGCAACTTTTGTTATTAATAAACATACCTCGATATACTATGAAGTAAAAAGACACTAGTTCAGACCTCGGAAACTTTTTATGCATAAATTAAGTATATAGCATGCATTTTAATGTAAATACGGCGTATGAGATAAAGTAAGAGAAATCACCCCAAAGTACGGCTGGCGTGCTATTAACTCCCCGCCAAGTCACAATAGTATAAAAAATATGTTTTCAAATTAGTGCTGATAGTAATAACACTCTTTAGTGGAAGATAACCACCAGGTGAGGTTAATGCTCAAAGCATTTTCTACCACCTAACCCACAGCTCAGAGGCTTATTATTATGTGGTCACAAACTCAAATTAATGAGGAAAAATTCGTGCACTGGGTGGGATTCGAACCAACGGATCCCTACGCTACCTGGATTACCAGACTAGCGCGTTAACCACTTCACTACCAGTGCTGATCACACTCGCCTTATTTTCCATACTAGGGACTCGAACCACTGAGTTCTACGTTACGAGTCCGCCGCCTTATTGATGTATTGAGATCCATGCAGTAACTCGTGAAACAAGTTGTGAAATCTATTTTTTACATCTAGTACAACTTCTCATTTTTCTGTTTACACTGATTAAATAGATAGGTTGATGGCATGGATATTGGTACTATTGCCTATAGACTGATGAGAGCAAATAAGCTCGAAACAGCTGTCCAGGTATGTTCTGATACTCATGTACAATATTGTACATCTAGCTAGTAGAACTTCTCACTTTTCTGTTTATACTGATGTTGATGTCTATTCTATTTAAATTACGACCTCACTCCATCAATTTGAGAATTTATCCAGAACTCTCATGTCTCACAACTTCTCACTTTTTTGACTGACTGGTTTGCTGATTTTCTTCCTCTCATCTCTTTCATACGTCCTTGTTGGTGTACAGTAGGTATCTACAGGTACATCATTAATTAGACTGGTGCTCTGGTAGTCAAGTGGTTAACGCTCTAGTCTGGTAATCCAGTTAGCGTAGGGATCCGTTGGTTTGAATCCCACCCAGTGCTTGAATCTTTCCTCATTAATTTGAGTTTATGACCACACAATAATAAGACTCTGAGGCTTAGGTGGCAGCAAATGCTTTGAGCCTTAACCTCACCTGGTGGTTACCTTCCACTAAAGATTGTTATTAGTTATTACTATCAGCATTATTTTGAAAACATACTTTTCCTAAAGGTTAGGTTTCAGTAAATGTTTTGAGCATGAACCTCGCCTGGTGGTTTCCTTCCACTAAAGAGTGTTACTATTATTATTAGAATTACCTCTCTCGTTGCTCTCGTATCTTTTGTGACTAGGTGGTGCGGAGCACTGCCGTGCCTTAATAGAAAAACGTCCAAGAAGAGAGAAGGAAAATAAAGGAACTCGTCTAAAAGACAAGATGCCAATTAAATATGCAAATAAGAAGATACAGACCATTCATAAATCTAGGCGCACGGTAGTGCGCCAGGTCATGTTTGGTACACAGCACGCATGCGCAGTGGGTAAGGTACACGAAACGCTTCGGAGCATGTTGTTGTACTCTTTTTTTTTTGCAAAATGAATTAAAATACAGTCAAACCTAAGTATGAGAGAAACCTCCTGGATAAAAATACAGTCAAACCTAAGTGTAAGAGAAACCTCCTGGATAAAAATACAGTCAAACCTAAGTATAAGAGAAACCTCCTGGATACAAGAGAAGGTGGTATTTGAGTTTTTGACCACATAATAAGACTCTGAGGGTTAGGTGGTAGGAAATTCTTTGAGCATTAACCTTGCTTAGTGGTTACCTTCCACTAAAGAGTGTTATCTATACTTATAAAAGAGAGTTTCACTCACTCACTGACTGACTGATTCATCACTGGTTCTCCAATCTGGTAAGTCCTATAGGGAGCTGAAATTTGGTTGGTAGCTTTATCTTATAGTCTAGATGTGCAATAAGACGGGATTTTTCGAAATTCCCACTACAACACCTGCCATTGGCGAAAAAGGATTTTTTGCTTTACGGCCATGCCTCGGCCCGCAAAGCGGCCGATAGCCCGCTAGTTATTCATAAGACCTTGTCAATTTTTTTGTGGGTAGTACAAAACCACTAAGAGCCTCCCTCATTTACTTTTCTAAATTCATAAAAAAAAACACTGCCAATTATGAACACAATACTTCCTCGTGATTGCTTCACATTGTAAACACGTGCCAATTTTGAGATTTTATAGAAAATTACTTGTATCTCCAAAACGGCTCAACCGATTTCAAATTCGTTTTTTATGGTAGAATATCGTTTTTTCTACATTCTAGATTCCACAAAAAATTCTGTATCGGCAAGTCGTGGTCCTTATTTTTTTACTTTTTTGTCCAAAATTTCGGATTTTCTTAAATATCAGAGTCAAATTATAATTAATTTAAAAATAAATATAAATAACTTATGTAAAACAATACTATGCATATTCTTACAAAATTTCATCGAAATCGGGTGAACCGTTCACGAGATATAAGCGTTTAAGTAAAAAGTTAGTGGTCAGGCGCATGGTCTCTTTCACGCAAAACCGCTGATATGAATTCGATGAATTTAAAATGGGACCATCTACAAAATGTCTCCTAGATGTGTGCAAAATTTCATCAAAATCGGTCGAGTAGTTTCCGAGATTTGCGCGTTACAAGGAATCGTTTTCAAAGACCGACAGACGGACACAAAACCAAATTTACTCAGTAGGTTATGAAACGTCCAGAAATATGAAAAAATTGAAATCGGAGCAAAAAAATATTTTTTTTTTACAAAAACGAACACAATACTTCCGATTTCTAATATTAGAAATTTCTCGGAAGTAATAACATCAAACCCTGGAAAACGTCAGGAATGTTCAAAAAGTTCCCATGTAGCTTCTTACAGAAACGAAGCTAGAGACATTAATGACTCAGACGATAATGTACCGATCTCGGTAGCTCAATCTATGAGGCGGAGGACTTGGAGGTCGGTGGTTCGAGTCCCAAGTTCAGCAAACATTTATTAGCGTACGGATCTGTTGGTTCGAATGCCACCCAATGCATGAATTTTTCCTCATTCATTTGAGTTTGTGACCACATAGTAATAAGACTCTGGGGTTAGATGAGAGAAAATGCTTTCAGCATTAACCTCGCCTGGTTACCTTCCATTAAAAAGAGTGTTAGTATTATTGATGTTTGGAAGGTCATCCAGCCGTAAATTCTGGACGTATTATATTATTAACTTATCACTCTTTCGCTTACATTTCTATTTCCATGAGAACACTTTTCTGATTACATCCTGTATATTGAGACTTTATTTTTCGATGATAAAAAAACGGTAAAATAGTGTTAGGCAATTAAACATCCAGCATTCGCTTACACTTCTATTTCCTCGGGACAAGAAGGTGTATATCCCCCCCAGTATGATTCCCCCTTAAGAGCTGTCCACTATCCTATTGTAATAATTCTTTTGTCCGGTTTTGTTCTATTTAGTTCCGCTGTCCGGTGGAAGTGTCTTCAATATCGAAAGTCACCCACCTCTCCCCTCTCCATCTCTCTCCTCTCTCTCTCTCTCTCCTGCTCTATCTTCTCTCTCCCTCCCTCCCTTCCTGCTCTCTCTCTCTTCTTTCTCATCTGCCCTCTCTTTCTTTCTCTCTCTTCTTCCTCTCCCTTCCTGCCTCTCTCTCTCCTCCTTCTCCTCCTCTCTCTCCCTTCTCCTCTCCCTCTCCCTCTCTCTCTCTCTCTCCTCTCCTCCTCTCCCTTCTCCCCCCTCTCTCTCTCTCTCCCTCTCTCCTCTCTCTCTTCTCTCTCTCTCTTTCTCTCTCCCTCTCTCCCTCTCCCTCTCCCTCTCCTCTCTCTCTCCCTCCCTCTCTCTCCTCTCTCTCTCCCCCCTCCCTCCTTCTCTCTCTCTCTCTCTCCCCCCTCCCTCCTCCTTTCTCTCTCTCTCTCTTCTCTTCCCTCCCTCCCTCCCTCCTCCCTCCTCTCTCCTCCCTCCCTCCTTTCTCTCTCTCTCTCTCTCCCTCTCTCTCTCCCTCCTCTCTCTCTCTCTCTCTCTCCCCCCCTCCCTCCTTCTCTCTCTCTCATCTCCACCTCCCTTTCTGTGTGCTTTTTCACTTCTGTAATATTTCCCCCTCACTCTTCGTCCTGTCTTCGATGCGCTATCTTATATCATATGACTTCTCGTTACCCCCCTATCTCTAATAAAACTCACCCGCTATCTGGATGTGCATTTTCAGACTGGCAAATTCCCGCTCTTCGTCGTGTAGGAGATTCCGAAAGCGCTTCCGTCTGTAGCGCTTCTGCGCTTTTTTAAGCCTTCTCGTAATAAATTGCAACGGGAAATAACATGAATTGCAAAGGAGCAAGTCCGCTCTCGGAGTTGGAGGAGAGCTGTCAAATAATTTTCTTAGGACCTTACACGCTGTAAAGAGCTATTGGCAAATATTTTAAGTACTAGGGTAATTAGGGGGAGGTCGGGAGGTGGGGGGTGATGATATTTTTTCTAGAAACAGGTTAGGAGGAAAGGAGCAGGAATATTTTTATTAGTAGGGATAATGGGGGGGGGGGGGGGGGTATATTTTTTCTAAGAAGGTAGGGAAGGAGAGAGAGAGTAGGGAATTGGGGGGGGGGGGGGGTTATATTTTTCTAAGAAGTCAGGGAGGGAGAGAGGAGTAGGGTAATAGGGGGGGGGGGGGGGTTATATTTTTTCTAGAGCAGGATGAGGGAGGTGGGTAAGGGGAGGTGTATTTTTTTAAGAGTATTATTATTTATTATGAAAAGATAGAGCCTTATTATAAGGTCTATTTACATGATGTTTTTGTATAAATATAAAACTAAAACTAAAGTAATAAAAATAATAGATAAATTATTTGTGAAAAAAAAAAAATCTTATAACTAGAAATACCTATATAAAAATGGAAGGAGAGAGGAGGTAGGGTAATATGGGGGGGGGGGGTTATATTATTTCTAAGAAGGCAGGGAAGGAGAGAGGAGGTAGGGTAATATGGGGGGGGGGATTATATTATTTCTAAGAAGGCAGGGAAGGAGAGAGGAGCTAGGGTAATATGGGGATGGTATTTTTTCTAAGAAGGCAGGGAGGGAGATGGGAAAATTTGGAGGGAAGGGTATATTTTTCTAAGTAGGCAGGGAGGGAGAGAAGAGGTAGGGTAATATGGGGGGGGGTATATTATTTCTAAGAAGGTAGGGAAGGAGAGAGGAGGTAGGGTAATATGGGGGGGGGGATTATATTATTTCTAAGAAGGTAGGGAAGGAGAGAGGAGGTAGGGTAATATGGGGATGGTATTTTTTCTAAGAAGGCAGGGAGGGAGATGGGAAAATTTGGAGGGAAGGGTATATTTTTCTAAGTAGGCAGGGAGGGAGAGAAGAGGTAGGGTAATATGGGGGGGGGTATATTATTTCTAAGAAGGTAGGGAAGGAGAGAGGAGGTAGGGTAATATGGGGGGAGGTATTTTTTCTAAGAGGGCAGGGAGGGAGATAGGGAATTTGGAGGGAAGGGGTTATATTATATCTAAGAAGTCAGGGATGGAGAGAAGAGGTAGGGTAATATGGGGGGGGGGTTATATTTTTTCTAAGAAGGCAGGGAAGGAGATAGGGAAATTGTGAGGGAGGGGGTTATATTATTTATAAGAAGTCAGGGAGGGAGGAGAAGAGTAAGGGTAATAGGGGAGGGGGGGTTATATTATTTCTAAGAAGGCAGGGAAAGAGAGAGGAGGTAGGGAAATTTGGGGGGGGGATATTTTTTTCTAACAGGGAGGGAGGAAAGAGCATTCGGGGGAGTATTCGCGAGTCTTAATGCAGCTAACAAACCATCATCATTTCCAAGTCCATATAGGAATTCATAGAAGATAGTTTTCGACAATATTGAGAGGGATGTTGAGGAGATGGAGGGGGGGGGGGGCAGATAGAGAGAGAGGAGAGAGAGAGAGAGAGAGAGAGGAGATAGATGCAGACAGAACAGGGCAGGGGGTGTAAGATCGATAGAGATGCAGAGGCAATTTTGGGTTGTCTAGGCATAGTCACAGATAAGTAAGTTTTTTTTGCTTATCATCTCTAGTACCTATGTAGTTGAATTAAATACAAAAGTTGGCATTAGTCAACATTAGGATATAAGATAAGTGTTTTTTTGCTTATCATCTCTAGTACCTATGTAGTATAACAATTAGGCATAGTCACAGATAAGTAAGTTTTTTTTGCTTATCATTCTATCTATAGTTACACTATCATGTAGTTATATCACTAATCAGGCATAGTCACAGATAAGTAAGTTTTTTTGCTTATCATCTCTAGTACCTATGTAGTATAACAATTAGGCATAGTCACAGATAAGTAAGTTTTTTTTGCTTATCATCTCTAGTACCTATGTAGTATAGACAATTAGGCATAGTCACAGATAAGTAAGTTTTTTTGCTTATCATCTCTAGTACCTATTTATGTATGATACAATTAGGTATAGTCACAGATAAGTAAGTTTTTTTGCTTATCATCTCTAGTACCTATGTAGTATAACAATTAGGCATAGTCACAGATAAGTAAGTTTTTTTGCTTATCATTCATCTTAGTTACCTCTATGTTTTTTTGTCTAGTATAACAATTAGGCATAGTCACAGATAAGTAAGTTTTTTTTTTGCTTATCATCTCTAGTACCTATGTAGTATAACAATTAGGCATAGTCACAGATAAGTAATGTTTTTTTTGCTTATCATCTCTAGTACCTATGTAGTATAACAATTAGGCATAGTCACAGATAAGTAAGTTTTTTTTGCTTATCATCTCTAGTACCTATGTAGTATAACAATTAACAACAGTACCTAGGAGTAGTAGTACAGTGGAACCGGGATATAATGGACTCGGATATAATAGAAAACTGTTTATAAGTGAGAAAATCTCTGGTCCCTGCGTCACCTCTTTATAATAAAATTTTTGCTCTGTACCTTGGATTATACTCTATCCAGGTTTGACTGTTATAAATGCTCTTTGAAATTTATTTACATAATATATCACAAAGGGCGGGATTATTGCCTGAGGCAATCTCTACCACACAACCCAAGTTAGACAGTGATCAATGGCCGAAAACAACTTTTTTTTGGTATCCTGAGGCTATGATTCGTCCAGAAATGTGAAAAACTGGGTAGGTCAAATATTCGAGGAATACAATACTTTCCTAATAATATGATAAGGAAAGTTAAATAATTATTATTTAAATTGAAATATCAGTTTTAGGGCACTTCAACTAGAATAAATCGTAATTCGCGCTCGTAGTAAATAATACTTTCGAATTTACTTCCAAAAGATCTAGATTCCAGATTATTTCCCTTCCGTTCGCTTCTCTGCTAAAATTTATATTCTTGACACGCAACAAAACAATGTTTCTGGTAGCAAAGAGTGTCTTGAATGTCGACAGTTATAGCAAATCAAAATATTAGAAGAAATAATTGGATTGACATTAGATATTGGTTTTTAAAATGAGCTTTTTAGTACCGTTTACTCATACTTTCAACTATATTTTTAGAATTTTTTTGGTGTTCTCTTTTATTAACACGAAGTGTATTTATTGGGGATTATAGTAGTTACCAAAAAAATATTGACTGTACTATTCAAAACTATGCTTCATTCTCTACAAGTCTACAAGATGCTCCTTTAATTTCACGAAGAATCGATTTATTAGATTACATTAATTATCTAATAAATTGGACTTTTGAGTATTTCGTTTCCATTCTCATAAGTAAGTGGAAGTAAAAAACCGACCGAAAATAATACTTTCTAAACCTCTTAGGTAGGTATAAGAAAGTAAAAATAAATGCCGATTGTAATACTTTCTATACCTTGCAGGTACTGTAGGAAGGTTTCTTTAATTTATTCAGATCCCACTCAATGTTTGGATTTTTTCTCAACTATTTGAGTATGGGACCGCATAATAATATAAGGCTCTGAGGGTTAGGTGGGAGAAAATGCTTTGAGCATTAACCTCGTTAGTGGTTACCTTCTACTAAGAATATTACTAAGTTATCATATTAGTGTTATTCACTTTCGTAATGTCACAACTACTCAAACTCGCTTTACTAAATCTTCGCTGAACTTGGGACTTGAACCACTGACCTACAGGTTACAAGTCCGCCACCTTATCGATCAAGCTACTGAGGTCGGTTAAGAATATTACTCTGTATTATGATCACAACTACAGTAGTCACTGTGGCCGAGTGAGTTAGCGCGCTAGGCATTGCACGTGGTTACCTGGGTTCGATTCCCAGGAGGGTAGGATTTTTCTGCTCTGAAATACTTGTATGTTCGGTATCCACTTATACCTCGTGAGGAAAAATGAGTAGCTGCTTTGATGTGAAGCAGCGACCAGTGGCAGAATCATAGGCAAAAAAATAATACAAGATACTGCAAATTAAAGTGATTCTGCGCTACCCACTAAAACTGTGACAATAACACAAAGAAAAAGCATTATTATTATCACAACTACTCATACATTGCTGATTTCACGTACTTCTAGAAGTTCTAGCGTAGAAACTTCAAACGGCGAGACGAAACGGATTAAATTTTTCAAATGGTGCAAACTTGTAGACAAGGATTAAAATAAACTGGTGTTAACATTGTACGACATTCCTCGTCCTATATCCAAGAAAGGAATGATATCACATGGACATATAGTACATCAACTTCTCACTTTTCTGTTTTCCCTGACTGAACGATTTGTTGATTTTCATTTTTCCATGTAGCACAACTTCTCACTTTTCTGTTTTCCCTGACTGTCGATTTGTTGATTTTCATTTTTCTTCAAAAATTTCCCATTCAGAAACTCTGAGAAATATATGATACTAGCCGTTTGCCCGTGTTTTGCAACGGGACTAAATTTCAAATTTACTAAGGCATGGCCGTACTGCTGGACAGCAATGCCTTTTTGAACTTTTTATAAGAACGAGAACGACAAAGCGATAAGGGTTTTGGGGGGTCAATTCTGAGACATTTTTCGCTATCTCTTACCGTTTTGGCTAAAACAACTCCGGACAAACAAACATAGGTAGGTAGTCTTTTTCTGTTTTATATATAGAGATATTCCTGCCCTGTGGACTGTGGGACTGTGGCTACTCCTCAGAGATATCCCTGTAGGTAGTGTAGGTACCCCTCAGAGCAAAAAGCACGAGAGTAGAAACAATACAATACTCTGTTTATCCTGCAAGAATAAGACTAAAGAGTCCCTTTACAATCACAGTATAAAGATAGAGAGTTTTATGACTGGACCCAAACGAAATTAAATATTCATTATTATTTTGTATTTTTGCTGAACACTTGGCGGGTAATTTTTTAATGTCAAATAATAATAGATGATTTACTAGATGATAACAAATAATATAGATGATATGTAAAAAACCTTCCTTGGAAAAAAAAAATAAGTAAAGTTATAAACGAAAAAGTTATTCAAGTACCTCGGTATGTGAGATGGTTCAGTCGCACAGTTTTTGGGCTAATAATATTCAAAATAGACAACTCACAATGGAGGCAACGAAATTTTTATCAAGTTCTCCGATATTTTATTAAGTACTTTCTGTACAAGAGATATACATTAATCGAAATTAATATTCCAAACCCATCCGGATGGAAACAATACGAACAGTAGCCCGTAGAAGGTGGGGTCCTCACGTATGCCCGTCTCACGCTGGTCATTCCTCTTGCTTATAACTCTAAAACAGTTTGAAGGACGAATGAGGAGCAGGGACAGTCAGTTTTGCCGTTACATTGGTATGTATCCATGAGGTATGTACCTATCTATGAATTATGTTTTTAATTCAGTCAGTCAAAACAGAAAAGTGAGAAGTTGTACTGATGCACAACAGACATGAATAAAATATTCTATCATTTCTCCGAAGCGATTTTGCCTATTTTCTTCTATTGTTTTACGTATTGTTCAGAGTGTGGGTAGCTGATTTTTTTCATGCGAAAGTCTGCCCGTCCCGGGGTTTGAACTCACGATCATTGAACCACGAGCAGTAATCACAACCCTAGGACACCACAAACATATTCTCTGGTCTTCTTTGACTTTCTGAGATTTATGTGATCAACTAGACATACGTTGCCTGATTAGGACTTATAAATCGTTTTATATAGCTGCTGTTTTAGGTACCATTAATAAAGACAATTTGGTCATACTGTCAAACATTTGAGTAAAAATCCATGTCAATTTCTACAAGATTGTGGCTGGTATCTACTACATAAATCGGAATCTTTTGGGATAGATTATAGATTTACAAGAGTCGCAAGCAAATGGTCAATGAAGTTCTGATACTCCAGATCTATACAATACTATACATAAAGCGCGAGCGTTTGGTCAACGGATCTTTTCAGACACACTGTAGATCTCACAAAAGTTACAAGCAATAGGTCAATGGAACTTTCAAGCACACTGTAGATCTCACAAGAGTTACAAGCAATAGGTCAATGGAACTTTCAAGGCACATTGTAGATCTCACAAGAGTTACAAGCAATAGGTCAATGGAACTTTCGAGACACACTGTAGATGAAGCCAAACCTTTTGTTCAACAGAAGTAACGAAATTTCTAGGACTGGATGAAGATTTCACAAGAGTGACATACAATGGTCGACGGAACTTTCGAGACAGACTATAAGGTGGAACAAGCGCGAGCTTTTGGACAGCGAAAGTAACGAAATTAAATTTCTTGAACTGGCTGAAGATTTCACAAGAGTTAAGGTAGGATCACATTATATGGCACAGAGGCCATATTTTCTATGGTGAGGAAAAAAAACGAATGGCACTCACACGATGCCATATAATGTGGCAAAAAACTCTATGGCATTGTATGTCTTCCCCCTTGCCATAGACAAGCCTGCCAGTCGTCACCATATATGATCATATTGTAGACCATGTGTGTGATGAAGCACTCACACGAATGCCATAGATCCTGCCATACGTCACCATAGAAAAAACTTGTCGCCATAGACCAAATAGGTCTATGGTCATGTAAACAAAGACCGATCACACCTATGGCAAGGGAATTGCCATATTGTATGTCGCTCTGCCATATCGTGTGATCCTACCTTTACAAACAATTTTGGTCACCTTCGGGGTAGACTGTAGATAAAACAAGTTCGAGCTTTTGGCCAACGAAACTTTTGGGACACACTGTAGATGCAGCAAGTTGACGCAATGGCCTGGGGCGATTTACAAATTGGAAATTCAGCGTACTCCTGATTAATACGGCGGGTTTTGTCTTAGTACTCCGGGTCCTTCTTAATTTAAAGGTGAACTGTGCATTGACAGTTGCAAAACCATGTACATATACATATATTATTGAGACCCAGGTACAGGACGAGCTGTGGGCACTCTTGTTCCGGAGAATTATTCAGAAAGAAAAGTGAGAAGTTCTACTAGATTTTTTATTTGTATCTTCTATTCTGGCTGATTAATCTTAATCTGACTAATTAACTGACTTAATTTAAAGGTGAACTGTGCATTGCAAAACCAGGTGCATATTGAGACCCAGGTAGAGAACGCACTGCAGGCAAAGGGGACTTTGTTCAGATTGTTCAGAGAGAAAAGTGAGAAGTTCTACCAGATTTTTATCTGTATCTTCTATAACTGGACTGACTTTTTACTCAGGTATACCTATGGATATACAAAACTATTACCTGCTGATGAGAACAAAATAATAAGCTTGAAACAGCTGTCGAGGTATGCTCTGATATTCATGTACAACTTCTCACTTTTCTGTTTTGACCAGTAACGCCTGTACGTCATCAGAGCAGAAGAGGAGAACAACAAAGAAATAATAATAATATCCTTGAGAAAAAAGAAAGAGAGAGAAGAGAGAGAAAGCGAAACTTTACTTTCTGCAAAATAAAAGGATAAGAGAAAAACTTTTTCCAATAACTTGATATTCGTTCATTCAAAGTTCAATATTCTATTCAACTTTCCTTTCCTCTTACAGGAAGTTATCAGGATGTAAGGAAATATGTCTGTTCCCTTCCACAGTAAAGCATGTCAATCAACACTATGTTTAATAAGAAAAAATAACTTAAATAGTTATTCTTTCCTTTAAATTAAATAAAATGCTTTCCGTTACAAAACAATGTTATAATAATATCGCCTTATTTATACGCCCAGTTAGGACTAATAAGTCCCATTATACAATTTTAATTCAATTCAATTGGTTCAATCCCATTATTCAATTTTAATTCAATTCAATTATGTCAGCACTAAACGTGTGATCAAAATCCCAAATGGGAGGATAAATTGTCATGTTCCGGCTGGATTTCGAACCCGCGATCTCTGGATTACCGGACCGACGTCTTATAATAATAATAAAACTCTTCAGAGGAAGGTAACCACCAGGCGTGGTTAATGCTCAAAGCATTTTCTACCACCTGACCCTCAGAGTCTTATTATTATGTGGTCACAAACTCAAATTCATGAGGAAAAATCACACAATGTTAAGGTTTCTCTTGTCATTTTGTATGAGATTTTTGGTTAAGAGAACCCAAAATGGGTATTTACCATGCTAAACACACCATGCATACGAAATGGGCTGTATAAAAATCTTTCATTCATATGAGGGTTCAGTAAATTTATTACTGACAGGCCTTGCGTGCTGCTTGTCCAGTTGTTCAATAATAGTCAACAAGTCCACTTTTCTGAATATGCTATCGTGATTGTGTTCAATGCTCATGGTTGTGTGCCTCTCCTTTTTATATATATATACCGTCAAACCTGGCTATAAGAGAAACCTGCTAGAATTTCCGGCCCTACCCAGGCTGGGTGAGGTTAATGTGGGTAGCTGGTACGATTCCCAGCGAATGAAGTGTAAAACCCCCGTCTGACTATCTGAAATCACGACGTTGAATCCAAACAGAAAACCCCCTCCGTAAAATCCCCGTCCTAATCCAGGACGTTAAATCAATTAGAATCGTTGGCGTTAGGAAGGGCATTCAGCCGTAGAAAATTGCCAAAACCAACCAACCTCACCCATGTGGTTGAACAAAGTCGACCCTGCTTGATGGGGATAAGACAGAGTAAAAGAAGAAGATAATAACTTTTTTAAATAGTTATTAAGAAAACCTTGCTGTACAGGTTTAGTGACTGAAGATATAACAACAGTATACCGTGCACTAGGAGTCAAGTGGTTAATGCGCTAGTCTCATAATCCAAGTAGTGTGGGGATCCGTTGGTTCGAATCCCACCCAGTGCATGAATTTATCCTCATTAATTTCAGTTTCAAACCACATAATAATAAGACTCTGAGTAGGTTAGGTGGTAGAAAATGCTTTGAGCATCAACCTCACTTAGTGGTTACCTTCCACAAGAGAGTGTTATTATTATTACAATAAAAACCGATGTGTTATTAAGTTATTAAAGACACGTCATGTAATTATTTTCCATTGACCGACATTGCTGTACCTATGAAGTGTCACATCAATCACCAAGCCGAGCTCCAGTCCCATGATTAGTGCAGAAAATATTCAGGGTGTATCTCATAGGCGACAAATAATTATTATTATTATTATTTAAATCTTTATTCATCATCATCATAGGGTGGCGTCATCGTGAACGATGGTAGCCAGACAGTGGAGGAATGACTCAGCACTCCTACCACTGTCTTTACAAGGAGGCTAATAATTAACAAGGGCTCCCAGAACCAAGCCAATGCTGGTCTACTCCCTGTTTATAGTCCCCCAGCCAGACTTTATTCTTTATTAAAAGGACATACATGTATGAACAAGTAAATGATGAAAATCAAAATACTAAATTTAGAACAATATAAACAAGACCTCATCGTACAAAGTCTTAAAAAAACTAGATATATTAAAATAATAGGTACAATATAAGAATTGTCATGACAAATCGAGAAGAAGATTATTGGGAATAATGGGACTTTAACAGTCTTAATCGGGCAGTATAAATAAAGCGATATTATTATTATTATTATTATAAGATTCAGGTTTGATTCAAGTCATCCAAGCATTTTCTAAATGTTCTTGGGTTGAAAAAATCAGTATCCTGTGAGAGCAATACATTTCCTAGAGTAAAGATATGATTCCAAGGATTTGTTTTGTGCCTTGGTGGTATAATTTTTTTTATTTTTGGTTCCGTGATGAGGACACTCGAACTTTAATTTTGAAGTGGTAGTGCATTAGCATGCAAAAGTGAGAAGTTCTATAGAAAATAGGGTCTCACACCCTAAGGTCGATTGATTAACGGGTCGATCTTTTCTTGTGGGGCTCCAACTAGTAGATAGTAAAGTACATAACCACTAGTCAGTATATCAGTATAAACAGATTTTTTTTTTTTTAAATTGTGTCAAAAAAGAAAAGAAAAAAAAAAGCATCATGGGCACTATTCCTGATGGTGTACGTTTCGAAGAGCTGTTTCATATTTAAAAATACATGTTCACATTAAAATTGTGTTTAAAAAACAGAAAAGTGAGAAGTGTAAGAGTAACATCCACCAAATAACATTAGTAACACGAACGATTACTACAAACTAAAATACCTGTAATACGTATAGTAAAAAATTCATGTTTAATTCTATGATACAGTTAGAAAGTGGGCCTCATTCCAAAAAGCACTCTCACTTTCAGAATCCCCAAGTCTCCTTTTAAACTGCACTCAGAGATGGGGTTAAACACACTCAGATATTTACGTAAACAAAAATATACTTTAATAGCATTATTTGAACGAAATTTGACGGTTTAAAAAAGCTCTGGGGATTCTGAGAGTGAGAAAGATTTCGGGAACCAGGTCCAGGATTAAACAGAAGAGGAGAAGTTGTACTAGATCACACGGTGGCTATCAATCAATCAATTTACTGTATATTTGAATGGGTGTTTGAGAAGAATAATGCTATTTCTAAATGTTCTTGTTTAATTTTACAGAATAACATGCAATGTACTCTTTTCTATCATCTCGTTGAATATGAAGGAAAAATTACACCTAGTACATTACAATATGGGATAAAAATTAGATTGGAAGAACCTATAGCATGCTACATTTTACATATACAGCATTAGTAATGAAGTTTACTGCTCTCCTGAAAAGTAATTTTTAACATAGCATGTCTTCTACTGCATCATTCATACATTGGAATAGTATGAATATAACATTGTTTTAATACTGCCGAGATAAGACTGAAAAGTCCCTTTACTCCAGCAGTCAAACAGGTCTCATATATTTTATGGAATAAAGACATTACAGTATGTTTACAATTAAACGTACTTGGATATATTGAAGAAATCGGAAATCTACTTTTGATCCTCCCTGTATCAGACGCCAAAGGTGTTAAGAATAAAAGCTAGAGGTCTTGAGCAAAAGTAATGAAAAAATAACAGTTCCAGAGCTGATAAATTGTACGTCAGTGTGGCTCCAATACAAGGCTCTTCTTTTTCTATCTTGCCTAACGTCGTCTATATAGAATATGTCATTCAAACGGGGTTTTATCCTCCATTTGGAAATGGCGAAGCCCATAGACATTGGATCTGGGCGTCTTATAATCTTCCACCATCGGGAGATAGGAATCTGTGCTATCTCACAGACACGGAAATATAATAAAAAAAATTTTTACATACATCTACACTGATATATCCTTTGGGAGGATATATCAGCAATAACTGATGTGTTCTTATATCTATATCTATAAAAGAAAGCTGTCTGTATGTATGTGTGTATGTGTGTATGTATGTATGTTCTTTATACAAATCCACACCGTTTGACGAGAAACCTGAAATTTTGCACATAGGTCCTTTGGATCAGGAAATTCTTTAGGCTAGATTATATCTCCCTGAGATTAAGCTACAATGAGTAAGGATAAAAATGGATGGGTGACGAAAAAAAATCACGTTTTTTGACATAAATGACATTTTTTCTCGAAATTTGTCGCGACGACCTATCAACTCAAAGCGAGAAAGTTTTAGACAAGGGTTTGAGCTTTCAATTGACATGTCGATCGCGAATTCTGATGACCGTTCTTGAGCTACGCCGGTAAGATAAAAAAATGGATGGGTAAATGTAAAATATCACGTTTTTTGACTTAAATGACATTTTTTCTCGAAATTTGAAGTGACGACCTATCAACTCAGAGCGAGAAAGTTTTAGGCAAGGGTTTAGGCTTTCATTTGACTATTGATCGCCAAATTCTGATGAGCCATTCTTGAGCTACGCCGGGGAAGACCAGAAAATAGATGGGCGACAAAAAATATTCAGTTTTTTTTCAAACCTAAATGACATTTTGTGTGTGTGTGTGTGTGTGTGTGTGTTGTGGTGTGTGTGTGTGTGTGGTGTGGTGTGTGTGTGCGTTGTGTGTGTTTGATGGGCTGGCGAAGCGGCGGGTGTAACCCGCTAGTTAAACTATATAATGGTGTCGCCCTATGAACAGTGTTGTTATACCTGTCCATGGCGCGGACTATAGGGATTTGAACAAATGAACATATATGTTTCCTTTCTGTTTGGTTTATTGGGGCAGAGCTACCTTTTTATTAAAAAAAAGAGAAAAAGAAAACTCACCATGACTATTGATATAATTGCTAAACATAAGTCCAAGTAAGAGAAGAAAACTCACCATGACGATTGATATAATTTGCTAAATATAAGTCCAAGTATGAGAAGAAAACTCACCATGACTATTGATATAATTTGCTAAATATAAGTCCAAGTAAGAGAAGAACTCACCAGACTATTGATATAATTTGCTAAATATAAGTAAAGAAAACTCACATGACTATTGATATAATTTGCTAAACATAAGTCCAAGTAAGAGAAGAAAATTAAGTGGCAGAGAATGCCCAAGGCATTAACTTCGCCCCGGATTACAAAACAACCTTTATTTCTTTTTGTACATACTTATAAGTTTTTTTTTAATTTATTGTTAATGAGAGGAAGGTTTTAGTGGGTAGGTGTGCACTGTTTCCAGCACAATCCCACACTATTCATCATGCCCCCACATGATGTTCGTCTTTTGAAGATTTCCCCCTCTCAAAAAAAAAAAAAAAAATTGTTGATGATTGTTTCGTAAAAAAAATAAAGTGTAAATAAATAAAAAACTCACCATGACTATTGATATAATTTGCTAAATATAAGTCGAGCTCCCGGACGGACACATTGATGTGGTAAGGATTAACACAGAGACTAGGATGTGCACATTCCGGAGACTTCTCCAGTCTTTCGCCATCCGTGCTTTCCAGCGGGATGGCTTTGAATAGAATTACCATAACTAAATCTAATCGCCACACCTGCAACAAGAACAACATTTCATGTGGTATTATTATTCATTATTATTTATTAGATATAAAAAGACATATGTACAATTGCACAGTGCAAATAATTAGTATAACAATTAAAAAATTGAAACAATATGTTAAAAAAAAATAGTTAAAATATTTGTGTTAATCACTTTCGTGATATCGCAACTACTCAAACTAGCTTTACTAAATCTACGCTGAAACCGGGACTTGAACAACCGACCTCCAGGTTACAAGTCCGCCGGTTACTTATCCATCAAGCTACTGAGGTCGGTTTTTAACATTTCACATAGTATATTATTATTAAATATTAAATTATTGGATTTAGAGGTACTACCATTTTCTATTTACATTCTATATTTACCAGGTACATACAGCCCTACCCAGGCTGGGTGAGGCTGGGTGTAGCTGGTACGATTCCCGGCGAATGGAGGGTAAAACCCCGTCCTGTCTACCTCAAGTCAGGACGTTAAAACCAAATAGAATCAATGGACATGAAAGGAGCCTAGACATTGGATCTGGGCGTCCATATAATCCTCTCACCACCGTGATTTAGGTATCAATTCCTATCTCACGGGATAGATATGTAGTGTTGCTTACTGCAAAATACAATTGGAAACCCAAAATATGTATATTTGGAAAAGCCGAAAATATAAATGACCTAGAAATGTATAATAACAATATTCGACAGCGAAACAAAGCGAAGTAGCAGAGGGAAAAGCCATAATGAACCTTATCCCTGATCCTGCAGTCAATTTAAAACTTTGATATTTGAGTAACCTTTAGTAGTGATGACCTTAATTTTTAAAAATCCGCATCAAGTATTCCGCATACGAGAGTTGAAATTTCATTTGACGGTAGTGGATATGTTAAAAAAATAAGCCCAACATTTATTTTCTGTCCTGGTAGCTCAGTGGTAAAAGGCTAGATGTACACAATATTGAGCATTTTGCTACAAATCTAAATTTTCAAAGACAGGACTTTTAATAAGAAGAAATTCTACCCAAGCTGGGTGAGGTTAATGTGGGTAGCTGGTACAATTCCCAGCGAATGGAGGGTAAAACCCCCGTCTTAATCCAGGACGTTAAATCAAATAGAATCGTTGGCTTTAGGAAGGGCATCCAGCCGTAAAAAATGTGCCGAAACCAACCAACCTCAACCATGAGGTTGAACAACGTCGACCCTGCTTGAGCGGGATAAGACGAATCTAGGAAATGGTTAGACCACTTGGAAAAGAAATTGATTGGAATTACGGGTGATCCCCGTTCCAATCATTTTCTTTACCAAAAAATTGGTCTAGCCATTCAAAGAGGAAATGCTTCTTGCATCCTCGGTTGCCTTCCGGGAGGACGGTCCCTGGGACAAGTTTTTTTTTTATATTTAATAAAAATAAATAAAAGAAAGAGTAGTTACTTTCCTTATGGACTAAACTTGACATAATATTTCTTATGTAATTGAAATTTTCGAGGGCTTTTTTTGTTTTAATAAAAAAAAAAACATGCCAGAACAAAATAAGTAAATCTAAATCGAAAAACAGAATGACATAAATACATGGGGATAGGCTAGATACATAAATACATGGGGATAGGCTACATAAATACATGAGGAAAAGCTAGATGTACACAATATTGAGCATTTTGCTACAAATCTAAATTTTCAAAGACAGGACTTTTAATAAGAAGAAATTCTTGTAGCAAGCGAAGCACTGCACAATTTTTCGCCAGAATTAAGGCGATATTATTATTATTTTTCTCTTGAGGAATTGTCCTTTCATGTCCATTATTCAATAGGAAATATCATACGTATTATTAAGAACCTATAGTTTCACACAGAAAATTCTGTTCCCTCCGTACATGTGAGGCTGGCATTTCCAGCCTTACCCAGGCTGGGTGAGGTTAATCTCGGTAGCTGGTACAATTCCCAGCGAATGGAGGGTAAAACCGCCGTCTTAATCCAGGACGTTAAATCAAATAGAATCGTTGGCGTTAGGAAGGGCATCCAGCCGTAAAAAATGTGCTGAAACCAACAAACCTCAACCATGAGGTTGAACAACGTCGACCCTGCTCAAGGGAGATAAGACGGAGTAAAAGAAGAAGAAGAAGAAGAAGTACTGAAATTTGACCTATTGATTTTGGGCCACAGTGGGCTGGTGGGGCATTTTTTCTTTCTTCTTTCTTTCGTGTATTTTAGAGAGTATTAATTTTACTATAAATACTGGGTTTTCCCAAAGAAACTATCAGACACCTTCAGAACTATCCACCTTCAAACTTTTCCACTAAAGCCTTGAATCTTCTCCACTTCAAAAAAAAAAAAAAAAAAAAAAAAAAAAAACGCAAAGCTCTCATTTTGAGCACAAATAAGAGGAAGTACAAATAACAATCGGATCTCAAAAATGTCCTAAATTAAAAAGTTGTCCCTATTATTCATTGGGAAAGGCAGGAGTAGGCTTGGTGAAACCCGTACACGGAAAAACAAGAAAATCACATTAATAAATAACCTCAGAAAAAAACAATTCCTGCTGAAAAAAACAATATTGTTTTTATTTAACTTGTTCAAGAACAGAAATAAAAATATCAAACGTTAGAAAAACAAAATTGCATCTCTTTTGGAGTAATAATTTTTGGGGGAAAACTTCGAGTGTTCAAAATTCACACAAACAACACAAGAGAATGTTTCCTCGAGATGGAATTTCACTGATTTTTAGAAGAAAAACTTTTAATTGCAGATTCGCTCACAGAGGATTTTTAGCCTTAGCCAAGGTGGGATTTTTAATATCAGCTAGAACCTTTCGGGTTCTAGATAAATAAATAGAATGGAATAGAAATTACCTTGTTTATATCGCCGAGGTGAGACTAAAAAGTCCCTTATTTCAGCAGTCATAAAAAGCAATTAGAATAAAGAGCAAAAAAAAAACAGAGCCTTCTTTATACCGCCCAGTAAGTCCCATGATTCCGGCAGCAAGCTTATGTGGTCAAAATACCAAATAGGAAAATAACTTTTGATAAACCTGACTGGTTTTGAACCTGCGACCTCTGGACTAATTAGACCGACTAACAAATAAGGAATGGGATAACCGATGCTCTGGGCATTGAAAAATTTAAAGTTGTTGCAATAAAATTACTCAAAAAAGCCTTTCTAAATTTTTAATGAAATTGTGACTCAAACCACCGACCTCCAGGTTACAAGTCCGCTGCTTTATCGATCAATCTTCTGATGTCGTGAATCGCACCTACAAGGAAAGACGATTCAAGGACTCTGGTCCTGATTAGGAACATTGAAGAGTTGGGTGGAAGAGATTGCCATAGGCAATAACCCCGCCCTTCAGTTAGGACATATGTTTTCAAATATTCTCTATTCTTTATCATTTTTATTGTATATATTGTTTTTTTCATTTTTTCACTGTTAATATTATTATTTATATGTACATAATGTCCTTTTATATCTAATAAAGAATCATATAATAATAATAATAATATCATCATAATATCAACATCTCCTTATCAACAATTAATTACTTCTATGTTTGCTACTGCTAGCCCATAGAATAATCTTTATTACCATAATATGTATAAATATGAGAAATAAAATGAAATAATAATAATTGAACAAAATTTAAAAAAAGACCGCATATCTCACCTTATCGGCTTGGCGGAGGCAGTCAATGCGTCGCATCTTTCCTTTCTGGTCAGGATTGGACAGCACGCACATGGCAGGTTTCTTACCCGTAATACTGAGAACGAAATCTTCCCGGCACTCTTGAGTAATGTCTTTACGTAATTTACCTAGGAGTCGTGAAGCCCACTTCTGCTTCACTTCGATCTTTTCATTCTGAAACAGTCGGACAAAAGTTGGGTGCGTTCAGAATTAGAAATTAAAAAAAAAAAAATTAAAAATATCATCGACACAAAAAAAAAGGTTGGGTGGAAGAGATTGGCCATAAGAAAACAAATTATAGAACCATGCAGGGTATAATAAAAGAAGAATAGATCTTCAAAACTATCAGTACCTATGTCACAAACTCATAAGAGATAGCATTACGACATTACGGCAATCTCTTCCACCCAAGGGTTGGGTGGAAGAGATTGCCACATGCAATAACCCCGCCCATTATGTAGGACATTAGCTTTATTCTCTTTTTTGTTTTTGTTTTTTTTGTTCAAAGCCCTGTTTATTCAGGTTTCCTGCTTACACAAGCCCTGTTTATCCAGGTTTCCTGGATACACAATCCTTGTTTATCCAGGTTTCCTTCTTACACAAGCGCACAAGCCCTGTTTATCCAGGTTTCCTTCTTACAAAAGTCCTGTTTATCCTGGTTTCCTGCTTACAAAAGTCCTGTTTATCCAGGTTTCCTGCTTACAAAAGTCCTGTTTATCCAGGTTTCCTTCTTACAAAAGTCCTGTTTATCCAGGTTTCCTTCTTACAAAAGTCCTGTTTATCCAGGTTTCCTTCTTACAAAAGTCCTGTTTATCCTGGTTTCCTTCTTACAAAAGTCCTGTTTATCCTGGTTTCCTTCTTACAAAAGTCCTGTTTATCCAGGTTTCGACTGGAATACAAAATTCGCATCATCATGCAAACTTCGATTCTTACATTCCGAAACATTTTGCAAAAATAATAAATTTTAATAAGTAATTTTATATTTTGTTTTGCTACCATACTGATCACGTCATACAAAATACATGACATGAAATATATTCTGAAAAGTATGGTGCATTTAGGAATTTGAAATGCAAAAATTATAATGTACAAAATCTCATTATAATGGAATATTCTCCTCAAAAATTTGCACAATCTGAATGAGATAATTTTAAGACAAAACTTATTGTAGAGATAAAATGTATTAGAATTCGAATCGTGTATTCGAGGGACTTTTTTTCTCTCGTACTTGCGACCTCCTGGATGACTTGAATAATTGGTGGTGATTTTTAATAAAGCAAAAAAGTTAGTTAAAGAGTTAGTTTTAAAATAAACTTCATTAAAGAGTTAGTTTTAAATGCACAGAAATTGGTTCTTTTCTGTTGATTTTGCCCTGGTGCTTCCTAGAGCTTATCAGCTTGCAATATAGGTATAGGTACCCTATTAAAAATACAATATAGGTATTGCAATATATGTTGGTATAATAGGTATTAAAAATACAATATAGGTATTGCTATATATGTTGGTATAATAGGTATTAAAAATACAATATAGATACAGGTATTGTTAAATTTCATTTTGTCTTTGAGCAGATTACAGTTATTTTGAACACATCTACGTAGACTTCTGATGTGTCTCAAAAAGAAACATTAATGAATCCTAGAAGTGAAATAAAGTTATTCGCACCCTGTATGTCACTTGCATATCGACACCCACATAAACTTATTTTCAGATTGGTCTTTGGACTCGCGAGATTCGAACTCTGCAAGATCGCAAACATGTAGCACTCGGTGTGACTCTGACATTCTTGACAAACTTGCACGAAGATATCTGTTGTATAGGAAGTATTTTTTTTTTTCTTCTCATTTTTTTTTTGTAATTACAATACAGATAATAATAATAATAATGCTTTTTCTTTGTGTTATTATGTCACAATTTTAGTGGGTAGCGCAGAATCATAGCACTTTACCACTTTAATTTACAATATCTTGTATTATTTTTTTTGCCTAAGATTCTGCCACTGGTCGCTGCTTCACATTAAAGCAGCTACTCATTTTTCCTCACGAGGTATGAGTAGACGCCGAACATCCAAGTACAGAGCAGAAAAATTCTTACACCGCTGGGGATCGAACCGAGGTCACCATGTGTGCAATGCCTAGCGCGCTAACTCACTCTGCCACAGTGACTTTTTTTTGTAATTACAATACAGATAGATAATAATAATGTTGTCTTATTCATAAGTTTTAACATATTTGTGTTAATCACTTTCGTGATATCACAACTACTCAAACTCGGTTTACTAAATCTACGCTGAAACCGGGACTTGAACCACCGACCTCCAGGTTACAAGTCCGCGGCTTTATCGATCAATCTTCTGAGGTCGGTATATTGTCTTATTCATACTGCCCGCTAAAGACTAAGTAGTCCCAATATTCCAGCAGTAAGCCCAAGACGTATTATTATGTGGTCGTAATCCCAAATGGGAGGATGAATTATTATGTCCCAGCTGGGTTTCGAACTCGCGACCTCTAGATTACCAGTTAGACGCCTTGACCACTGAACTACCGGTAAATTACAATATCAGTATCAGTATAAACAGAAAAGTGAGAAGTTCATTAGATGTACATGAATATCAGAACATACCTGGACAGCTGTTTCGAGCTTATTTGCTCTCGTCAGCAGGTAATAGTTCTGAATATCCATGCCATCAACTAGCCTCTCTATTTTAATCAGTATAAACAGAAAAGTGAGAAGTTGTATTAAATGTACAATTGTACATGAATATCCGAAATATGGACAAGAAGACAAAGGGTGAGAAATAAGGGTACTAGGGGCACACTGCAAGGTGAAAGTCAGTAATCTGGTAAAGAAAATACAAGAGAGTTGGCTGAGAGAGTTTGAACATATACAGGGTGGGGCAAAAGTCTGGAAACCCCTGAATAACTTTCGAATGGCTTCTTCGGTAAATATAAAATTTTGTATGGTAAACCGGGCTAATAAGACCTTCTTTTAGAGTGGGGCCGATTTTTGTTACCGGCCCCCATGCCGGGGCCAGGGGGGCCAACTTCATTTTTTTAAATACGAACCCCCACTCTGCGATACATTTTTGGAAAAGCCTTTAAATAACAAATACATTGGTGCAAATTTTATTTTTTTAATATTAACTGTTTGCAAATGGCGTCCAACTTTGTGTATGCAGTAAAGTCTGGAAACCCCTGAATATCTTTTGAAATGGCTTTCTCAGTAAATTTAAAATTGTGCACGGTAAGTCGGGGTAATTAGACATTTCCAAAAATGTATCGCAAGGTGGGGTTTCGTATTTAAAAAAATGAAGTTGGCCTCCCTGGCCCCGACATGGGGGCCGGTAAAAAAAATCGTTCCCATTCTAAAATAAGGTCTAATTACCAAGGATTACCGTACACAATTTTAAATTTACTGAGAAAGCCCTTTCGAAAGATATTCAGGGGTTTCCAGACTTTACTGCATACACAAAGTTAGACGCCATTTGCAAACAGTTAATATTAAAAAAATAAAATTTGCACCAATGTATCTCTTATTTAAAGAGCTTTTCAATAATGTATCGCAAGGTGGGGGCTCGTATTTAAAAAAATGAAGTTGGCCCCCCTGGCCCCGACATGGGGGCCGGTAACAAAAATCGACCCCACTCTAAAAGAAGGTCTTATTACCCCGGTTTACCAGACAAAATTTTAAATTTACCGAAGAAGCCATTCGAAAGTTATTCAGGGGTTTCCAGACTTTTGCCCCACCCTGTAGAGCGAAGAGAGGAAAACTATGTGAGTAAGGGAATACAAGAATATGAAATAAGCGGTAAATGAAATAGAGAGGGAGTCTAAAAGCTACGTGAAGTTGGCTGACCACCAGAAGCGATATGGTCGCTACTTGGCTCAACGTTTTGTACCGGTTTTGAACCGTTTTGTACCACAAAAAAATCGTTTTGTATCAGTACCAATCCCGAGATATTGACCCCCCCTAGGTGGTCAGCCAACTTCACGTAGATGAGTCTAAAGATGAGATGGAGAGACAAAGTTGAAGAAGACCTAAGAGAGAAAAACTAAAGAAAAGAGGACGCGTTAAATAGAAAGATATATAGAAGGAAAGAATTCATGGAACAATTGCCGACCCCAAGTAGGTTTGGGAAAAGGCAAAGTGAAAGAAGAAGACAATATCTAAATAGTTGTATGACAATTACTCAGACTCGTCTTATTACATATTTGTCGTACTCGGGACTCGAACCAACGTCCTCCAGGTTACGAGTCCACCGCCTTATCGATCGAGTCCCAAATCCAGAAAAGATTTAGTAAAGCGAGTTTGAGTAATTGTGATATCACATCGTGATTAACACAAATATGATAACTTTTTTATAACTGAAACCCCCATCTTCTGACTCAGAGACCATTGCACTAACAACTCAGTCATGAAGACTGGACATTTTTTTTTTTTTTTTTTAGGTGTGAAAAGAAAAGAATGGCATAATATAATCGGACTCAGCATAATTTCCACATGAGTTCTTGAGGCACAGTTAGATTTCCTTTTCCTTGTTTTTTTTTACTTTACATTATTTTTTTACTTCCTAAAATCTGAAAGTTGTAGAAAGCATTGTAGGTAAGGTTGTGATCGAAAAGTAATATGTTAAATTTTTGTGTGGCAGGTTTATAATTATAATGTGAAAATTTGGTTTCTAAGTGGGAAAAATGGTGTGTAAAATATCACAGGAAAGGTAAAGAGACGCAAAACAATTTCATAAATAATATTGTATATCCTTCGACTGATATACATTGAATGATTTTGGTTATTTATTTAAAACTCAATGAAAAAACTCGTAAGTTGTCTCGGAAAATTGAGTTTTCTTTGTCAGAGCCAACTCTAGATTAAATCAATGATAAATCTACTTAAATCAAAAACCATTCTTTAAATCAACGAAATGTTTTTACAAGCCAAATTTCTAGGAATCGAAGATTCATAAACTACGGAATCTTATGTCTAGGTTTACATATCTTATGTCTAGGTTTACATAGGTAGATTGAACCTACCTAGGTTCAATCATATAGAACTATAAACGTAAACATAAATTGAAGATACACGATACAAAGTACAGGTACAGCCTACGGAGAATAATTTTCAAAACTATAATAATAACACTCTTCAGTGGTAGGTAACCACCAGGCGAGGTTAATGCTTAAAGCATTTTGTACCACCTAACCTCAGAGTCTTATTATTATGTGGGCACAAACTCAAATTAACGAGGAAAAATTCATGCACTGGATGGGATTTGAACCATCGGATCCCTACGCTACCTGGATTACCAGACTAGGGCGTTAAACACTTCACTATACCAGTGCACCCAGGAAATTTCGAGAAAGTCGAGTGATGTTCCCAGCAAATTTATGTGACACTTTATTTTCCTCTCTCTTATCTGATTGTTCCCCTATACTGTTTGCTTTTCTCATGAAACATGTAAACCTTTAATTTCACTAAAGTCATCCTTATTACTTGCAAGGGTTTATCACCAGGCACTTGAACTTATGGACTTTACATCATTTGGAATGCTGCGTCAGAGATTTATGAAAAGATTTCTTCCATTAGAATACCTACACGGTATTTCTCCTGCATAAGTAGATACATCCCACCCAGTGCATGAATTTTTCCTCATTTATTTGAGTTTGTGACCACATAATAATAAGACTCTGAGGGTTAGGTGGTAGAAAATGCTTTGAGCATTGACCTCACCTGGTGGTTACCTTCCACTTAAGAGTGTTGTTATTATTATTATACATTGATAGGGCAATCGGCCTTTATAATAATACTCTTGAGTGCAAGGTAACCACCAGGCGAGGTTAATGCTCAAAACATTTTCTACCATTAAAGGGAGAATGTGGCTTATCCTGAATAGTAAATTTAATCCAGTTTTATAATTTGGTCCTAAAGGTACTCAAAAAGTCTTTACTTTTGACGTCAGTAAGATACTATTTAACTTTTTTATAGAACTTCCCCTATAACAAGAAAATACAGTGTAAAATATAATTATATAATCAAGGCAATTAGATTCATTAATTATTGTAGGTAGTCTTTCAATATCGCTTAGGATATCTTCATTGTTTCGATGTTAGCTCTTATATAATTGCAGCACTTAGTAGGAAGGCAGACTGGTAAAGTCAATATACTTTTGTCTTTTGTCTGATGAAAATATCTTCAGCGATATCAAAAGCTCACTATGTAAAAATATCCCTGGATTTAATTGTCTTTCATAAAGTAATTGCCTAATTACTTTATCACCATTATTTTTATAATTCATTTAAAAATAAATATTGGAACGAGAAAAGATTTTTTACAGCCTATGTAGTCAGGAGGCGCCATATTTTTAATTATAATTTATTCTTAATATTTTCAACAATTAAGGAGGGTCAGAAGGGTCGAATTTTACACCGATCTCGACGGATCACTAAAGATTCAAATGAGGAACGCCGAGGATAGAGTAGGATTTGTCATTTGGAACTCTCAGGCCTAAATAAAAACTAGGTAGGTCAAATTTTCGACGAATACAATACTTTCCTTATTATAGGATAAGGAAAGTAAAAAGATTAAGGGTGAAATTAATAGACGTTTTTGTAATAAATATGTGGCGCTATGTCACGGATTGCGTACTGTGTAAGATAGGGAAAACCGACGCTTAGCAATGACTCATGATATAGATTTTGTTTATCAATTTCGCCCTTAGTTTTTCATTAGTATCCACCTATTAGGTGTAGAAGGCAGACGCATAGATCGAGGAAGAAAACGTACCTACATCTAGGATGCCTGAGGGCGAAATTAATAGACACCTACCTATTTCAGCTGGCTCTTATATGAGTATAGTATATGGTGATATATTAAGTATATTAAGTAATCTCACTTTAAAAATTGAAAAAGAAATACCGAAAATTATATCACTGTGAAATTTTCCTCTGGTCCAAAAAAGGTCCTCGACTCTAACGTAATTTTTAAACCGTGTTTCAAAGCGAGGTCAAATGTCAAAGCAAAACCGACTGAGAAGTGGGAAGTCCTTCGAGTGGAAGATATATATTATAATAAGATATATCGCAACTAAAAACTAAGCTGTAGATAGCAAATCTGGAAGGGGAAAGCACAAAGATGTGGGGTGGGAGAAATAATTTCTGGACTTTCCGGAGTAAGTTTAAATCCTCGAAAGCTCGACACCCTTATTAACTGTATTATGTATACGGAAAATTATGTACACGGAGCTATGTACGTGTTTATTATGTATATATACGGAAAAAAAACATAAAAAAAAGAAAGCAGAGTTGGGGGAAAAAAAGAAAATATGGAATATCCTGTTCCAAAACGCAGGGTTTTCCAGATTATTCAATTTGTTGTTAATTTTTTTTTTTTTTTTTTTTTTTTTTTTTTAATTTTGGGCTGTGGCGCCGTGGACCGGCCCAAAACAATGTTCGGCAATGCCTCATTGTGTAGAGTAGGGTTAGCAAAATAAAATTTGGGCCATGCCTCGGGCCATAACTCGGGTGCAGCCAATTTTTGCACCGCCCAAAGGAGTAGTTTAAATTTCAAAATAACATTGAAAATCAATTTGTTCAGAATCAATTTATTCAGACATTCCATTTGATATGATATGAAGCCATGAAGGTACTTTTTGTTTTGTTTAGGCTTCTAAGGGTCGAATTATAAAACTTCTAGTTTTAGCAGAGTAGGATGGATAGAGCAAAATTAGCCCCGACAATTTTTAGGGGCCGAATTTTAAAATATAGAATTACAATAAAGATGAGCCAAAACGTCCCTTAAGTGGGGCTATTAATATTATAGACTATTAACAGAGAGTAGAACAGCAGTCTGGCTGGGGGACTATAAACAGGGAGTAGACCAGCAGTCTGGCTGGGGGACTATAAACAGGGAGTAGACCAGCAGTCTGGCTGGGGGACTATAAACAGGGAGTAAACCAGCAGTCTGGCTGGGGGACTATAAACAGCGAGTAGACCAGCATTGGCTTGGTTCTGGGGGCCCTTGTCAATTATTAGCCTCCTTGTAAAGACAGTGGTAGAAGTGCAGAGTCATTCCTCCACGGTCTAGCTACCATCGTTCACGATGACGCCACCCTATGATGATGATGATTTGATTAGTTTGAATGTTCATAGTGTTCATTTTCAAGAACTATTTGAATGTTCATATAGTGTTCAACTGTTCATTTTCAATACCTTTAGTTATTGGAATATTCACTCTGTAATAACTGATGACTTTGCGGTAATTATTACTTACCAATTTAAACCCCGGGGGGTTTCCCCTCTCCAAATATATTGAAAATGTGTAAGAAGTTGATTTACTTCAATACATCAACCTTTTTATACTTTAAACGTATATTTTTCATGGAATTTCGGACGTAAAAATGTTATGTTACTCCACTAAAACATACATGATACTATTATTTATCCACTCTGCAAAATACTGCCAGCCGTCAGCTCTTCTGTTTGTCAAAATTGGCCCTACCGATGCGGGGCAGAGTGAATTATTGGAGAAACACGGATACGTAATCGCTTTCCGACACCGCCCAGTCATCTCTCACTTTCACGGAAGAAATGATTTGACCCGGAGGAACAAGGCGAGATTTATTTCTTTCCCTTAAAAAAGTCTATGGCCATTTTCCCCGAGGTGTTTGCACCGAAACTGGTGTGCTTCTCCTGTCAAAATAAATAAGAAAGCTCGGAAAAGGCAAGAATTTATTGCTCCCCACGCTGGTTAAATAATTTACCACAATGTTTTTAGGAGAGGTTTAATTGTAATTTCCTCAACGTAAATTACTCTTTTGTCTTGAACTGTTTTAGTCGATTACTGTCTACGATGCAAACCGCAAGAGGGCAAGGATTTGTGATAAAGCTGGGAGAGAATTATCACCGGAGGCTCTTATCAGCACCCTTGATCAGGTTTTGTTTATCGCATAACTTCGTAAATGAGTCTTCGCGAGTAAAGTTCTGCCTAATCGAGATTCGGGGTGAGTTTCTAATTATTGATGAGTGAGTGAGTAGTAAAATGAGATCTTCTGAAAGTACGTTTTCTCAGAGTTAAAATAATTTTACCTACTGAGTTTTTTTTCCAATGACTTTATTATATTTTTTTTACATACACATCGTTCATTTAATATTTAATAGTTCCTGCAGTCCACCAGGCGAGGTTAATGCTCAAATCATTTTCGACCACCTAACCCTCAGAGTCTTATTATTATGTGGTCAAAAAACTCAAATTCGTGCACTGTCTGGGATTTGAACTGACGGATCCCTACGCCACCTGGATTACTAGACTAGTGCCTTTACCACCTTGACTATACCAGTGCCAAGGTCATATGGAGAGTGTGGTTTTAGCTTCTATTCACTAAAAACTTGCAAACTAGTCATCAACATTAACCTCACCCCGCCTGAGCTGGGCCGGGAACAGCCAGGATCACGAGGATTCAATACTATAAGACCGAAACTTGGCCTAACGCAGTACTATGCCCCCATATGATGTAGCACTACAAGTCTCCAGAATCCTCCAGATAATCCCGTTCAGAGATATATAAGGCACGGAAAAAAAAGACTTCTGAAAGAGTGAGTATACTTAACGGTCCCGCAGTAATTTAGAGGTAGAAAAGGCATTTATAATGCTCTTGAAAAATCTCAATTGTTTGAGAAAAAAAAACCTAGGTAATAACAGGCAGCCCCGGCGCTCGGTATACATTTATAAAAAATGACATTATTACCACACCAGAGCTTTAAAACGTATACTTAAAAGAAAAAAAGAGATTTACTTGATGGCGTAATTTGTGCCCCGATAAGTATTAAAATGATTTTATTTATTTTCAAAGTCTAACGAACGCTGCAACTAAAGTTATCCGCCAGGAAAACATGAATGTAAAAGTATGGCCAAGTTCTGATTTTTGGCTGAATTTTAAATGCTTTTTTGAGATCAGGAGAGATTAGTTCATTCCGATTTTTTTTTTTTTTTTTCAAGTACTGTCTAAACACACCAAATTGAAAACCATTTTGGCATTTTCTGAAATTCTGTCAGCTCTGTGACAGTAAAGTGTGGGTTATCTTTTTTAAGCGTTACCCAGGAGTAAATTTACTTTTCACCCGAGGTCCAACTAATTTACTCAGAAGCTTGTTCGCTAGATAAGGTGGTTGACTCGTAACCGGTGGTCCGCTGGTTCGAGTCACAAGTTCAGCAAAGATTTTATTGGAAATCGAGTTAGAGTGTTTGTGATATCACATCGTGATAAACACAAATATAACTTTTCTTTATAATTTTAACTGAAGGTGATCCCCTCCCAAATAGCAGAGTATGGTTCTTGCTTGATTTGGTTTTTTGAGCAGAAATTGTACGAAAAGAATTGCTGGAATGATAAATGATTTTCTTTATCCAGCGGTTGAAATAGAATGTAGAATTCACCAGTTCTCATATGATCATTGAAGTTAAACAACGTCCAGAGTTGTGAATACATGGATTGGTGACCGTTCTGCTTTCGAATCCATCAAGAATCATCATGGTAATCCATGTTCTGCTAGCTATTTCTGGACCTACTGAGGCTGGGTAAGGTCGCAATTTGAGAAGCTGGGTTGTCTGTTGATGGCCAACAAATGGTGGGTGAAACTGATATAAACAATGTAAACATATGAATACGAGTACAATATTTTTTTTACACATAATATATTTCTGCCATTTGCAATCCAGAGGGCAATGTACTCAGAATACTTGGGCAATTTCCTCTCTGGATTACAAGTGACAATTTTTGGAATAAGAATAAAAGATCTCAAGGGACCGGTTTCTCTTACAAAGAGGTTATTTTCCTTTGTAAATTTGACCTGGAAATTTTCGTCTTACATCCAGATTTCTCTTATGTCTAGATTCGACTGTAGTTAAAAGCGACATTAAACCATAATACAAAATCATAATAATAATATATCGTCTTGTTTATACTGCCCGATGAGGACTATTAAAGTCCCATTATTCCAGCAGTAAGCCCAAGACATATTATTATGTGGTAAATATCCCAATTGGGAGAATAACTTGTCATGTCCCAGCTGGGTTTCGAACCCACGACCTCTGGAATCTCTGGATTCACAGAGTGCCGCCTTTACCACTGAGCTACCGGGACAGACAAAAGAGCTTTCTAAACCATGTTTCACGTTTCTTAACTTTTCCATTCTAAATTCGGCTTCTGAATACAATTAATGAAGCACCCTCTGATCATTTCCGCCCGGAGATAACCATCTATCCCGGGCTCACGGCGGGAACGGCATTATCAATTCCGACCCATTGTACGCGATAACTTCCAGCAAACAAGAAGGCAGATTGGAAAATTCGGGGCTTTAAATTTGTCTGGACATCTTTGAAAATTAATACAGAGCAGAGCGAACGCCGAATGCTAAAATTAAATTCTTCTAATTGATTTATATCAGATTGTTCCCAGTACGGCGAGGTAGAAGCGAACATTCTCGAAGGGGTTATAGGATTTATGTAGCACCGCATCCACTTACCCGATTGAGAATTTCCTTTAAAATGTTCTCAGATTAAAATTTAATTTTCAATAATGCATTTCGTCTTTAATTATATGGAAGGATTCAGACGTCTTTAGTAATTTTTCTTTCTTATTGTTGTTTTTGTTGTTGTAATATTAATAATAATAATATCGCCTTATTTATACTGCCCGATTAGGACTATTAAGCCCCATTATTCCAGCAGTAAGCTCAAGACTCATTATTATGTGGTAAAAATCCTAAATGGGAGGATAACTTGTCATGTCCCGGCTGGGTTTCGAACCCGCGACGTCTGGAATCTCTGGATTCACAGAGTGCCGCCTTTGCCACTGAGCTACCGGGACAGACAAATATCTATTGTTGCAGCCCTGACTTCAGTAGCTTGATCAATAAGGCGGCAGACTCGTAATCTAGGGTCGGTGGTTCGAGTGATGCGAAACATGGCGAATTTTTGGACTGTAGTTCTCTGCCTCAACAACCCAGTTACTGAGGAGGATTTTCTCAGAACTTTCGCTAAAATATTTTTCAAAACTACATGAAGTTAAATCCGTGGTTTTTAAAATTCGAAATGTTTTTTTTTTTTTTTACTCGATTTTTTATACCTTGTTTCTACTGCCGAGGCAAGACTGATAAGTCCCTCTATACCAGCAGTCAAACAGGTCTTTTGTGTTTCATAGGTAAGTTAATTTCATCTTCTCTTCTCACTTTGGGTTTTTTTTATGTTTTTTTTATGTTTTTTTTTTACGTTTTTTGTTGTTGAAAGGTTGAGCTTGAGCTCAGAAAGAAGTAGAAATTTCTGTTTCATTAGAAATTGTCAATACAAATTATAAACAAATCGGTTTATCATTTTTACTAGGAACTACAGAAAGGCCAAAAATCATTAGGACTACGAGATTTCACTGAACTAGAATCGATAATAATTCACACAAACTTCTTAAGTTTGTTATCAAATTATTCACGAACAGATAACAATCTTCAGTAGAGCAAAGTTGCAAAGGACCATGAGTTAGGTTTACGTTACAACTTGTGAGGGAATTTGCTCTGTTTCAATTTTTAATCTATAAATCATTTGTAGAATTTGTACCTAGTATGTAAATTAGGTCTATAAATAAGACTATACAAGTCCTTATAGTTAATACCTATTTCTGCGCTCAGCTATAAGATACTTTGCGGCTATAAATTGAAATAGGTTATCCATAATATTTGTGCAAATCCGAAGAGTTATGCCGTGATAATTCAAGCCGGCCTTCCTAGAATTTGTCTTGCTTGGGACTTGGGACTAGTACCACTGTACCACCTACTTCTAGGTCATATGAACCAGGCCCGGTCGGTGCTGAGGCGCTACGGAACTGCAGCACCCCACGACATAAAGGAAAATAGTGTGTTTTTTCAAGTCCTAGATGAAATCCCACCCAGCGCACGAATTTTTCCTCATTAATTTGAGTTTTTGACCACATAATAATAATAATATCGTCCTATTTATACTGCCCGATTAAGACTATAATTGTCCCATTATCCCAGCAGTAAGCCCAAGACATATTATTATGTGGTAAAAATCCCAAATGGGAGGATAACTTGTCATGTCCCGGCTGGGTTTCGAACCCACGACCTCTGGAATCTCTGGATTCACAGAGTGCCGCGCGCCTTTACCACTGTAAAATGGTGTTTTTTTCAAGTCCTAAATCAAATCCCACCCAGTGCACGAATTTTTCATCATTAATTTGAGTTTGTGACCACATAATAATAAGACTCTGGGGGTTAGGTGGTAGAAAATGCTTTGAGCATTAACTTCGCCTGGTGGTTACCTTCCACTAAAGAGTATTATTATTATTATTACATAGTGAAAATCACTTACACATTTTCTAGAAAATCTTATTAAATGGTAAACAAACTTACGCTCATAAGGTAGCTACGTGAAGTTGGCTGACCATCTGAGGAGGTCAATATCTCGGAATTGGTAGTGGTACAAAACGATTTTTTTTTTTTTTTTTTTATCTCGGAATTGGTAGTGGTACAAAACGGTACAAAACGTTGATCCAAGTAGGGAACAAATCGCTTTTGGTGGTCAGCAAACTTCACGTAGCTTCCTTCGTTAGGTACCAAACGTAGCTTTTATTATTATTTGATCTGGTTGCAGGATTTTCAGTGAAACCATAACAATTAATACTGCGACCTAATTAGATCTATTGTGACCAGTAAAACTTCGTTATCTATAAATCCCATTTCAGTCCGGTTTCTGTGGAAGCACCCCTGATACATTTTTCCACCCGCCGCGCCTACGTGGAACATACGCACTGCTGCCTTAACTATTGAGCTTGTTAAGCAGAAATGCTCTAATCTCTACTGAGGTTGGTTCAGTAAGACATCATGCTGAACACGTAGATTGGTGTTAACATCATACGTGCATCATACAGATTTTGTTTGATGTAAAAAAAAATATGTAAAAAAAAAAGAAAAACAAAAAAAATTGTCTTCTCCCAAACATAAAAAAACACTTTAGTATAAGTAAAATAATATTTAATTTAATTAAAGTTATCATATTGTGTGATTAACACATAAATGTTAATATAACTATTAATTTTCATCTTGGGTGTGTTTATAAATTATTGTCACACTAATCAATTGATTTTATTTAATCAACACTTAATTTTAGACAATAGTATACTCCCAAAAGTATATAAACACAAACCACTAATCAGTTGATTAGTGATACGCTTGATCGATAAGGCGGCGGACTTGTGATGGATCCGACACAAGGGCCGAATGGTGCAATAGTTTTTGCGGGATCTATTGGGCTGCGCTCAAGTGGTAATAAAGTCAACTAAAGATAAAATAATTGTTTTGTTTCTTTTTTCTTTTACTGAAAACTCGACATGTATACCAACAGAAGTAAAAAAAAAACAATTTTTTTTCATCATAAATTTTTACATCGTATTTTTTACGTATTTTGTCCGTTTTATTCTTTCACATATAAAAGACGAATGATTATTGTCAATTGGAATTTGATGTGTAAGTCATTTTTGGTAAGAGGATTTTTTTGTTAAGAAGAATTTTGTAGTTATATAGGGTTAGGTAAAGTTAACGAGGTGAAATTGCACGATAGATCACTGACTTCAGTTTGTTGGGTAGGATGGTTGGGTGAGGGGCTTAGGTTAGGTTGAAATTAGTGCAGGTGGTTAGGCCGGGTCGCTGCGCGACCCGGTCTAACCCTGCATAATAGTTTATCACAAAAGCGAAAATAAATAATAAAAAAACGTCCTGGGTAGGGATCGAACCCGCGGACGTGTAAGCATCATGACGCATGGAGGCCATGGATCATTCCTGAAAACTACGCCAGCGCTGCAGTGGAACTTTTATGCAACATAATTATCACAGATCCCGCAAAAACTATTGCACCATTCGGCCCTTGTGTCGGATCCGACTTGTGATCGCAGGTCGGTGTTTCAAGTCCCAAGTTAAGCAAATATTCAGTAAAGTAAATATTCAGTTTGAGCTAGTCTGGTATGCAGGTAGCGTAAGGATTTTACCACCTAACCCTCAGAGTCTTACTATTATGTGGTCTCAAACTCAAATATAAATGAGGAAAAATTCATGCACAGGGTGGAATTCGAACCAACAGATCCCTACGGATAAACAATCCACCCCTAAAAGTACAACAGATATTGTACTTCAATGGGATTTTAATGGAAAAACTGTAAAATGAAATTAAATACATTCCTTCCTTCCTTACGCTACCTGGATTACCAGACTAGCGCGTTAACCACTTGACTTACTTGACTACCAGTGCACTTTTTACTCAAATCAACTGTTTATGCTCATTGCTCATACACTAGTTGGTCTGATTACTGATTACAATGGAAACAATGAACGAGCTTGTATACCAAACTTGTACTTGATTCGCGGAGAAAGGTTTGCATTCATATTACCTACCGCCGATTGGTGGTTACAGAAATTCGAAGAATTGTTTCTTTAATGATACTTGTAGAAGCGAAAAAAACTCGGAACATATAATTATGCTAGTTAAATAAAGATTTAATTTCGCGGCCATCTCAGTTTTTGCCTATGGCAGTAATGAGTTAATGACGAACGTACAAAATGGCGGCCCCTGAATAAGTAGATACTATAATGATAGCTGACAGAACATTTCTTATTTTCTGTTTTTGACTGACTGATACAAGTCAGATTGACTCCCTTAAATGAGATCTGAGAAGTAATATCCCAGAAGGGGTACCGTGATCAAAGTAGATGTGTATTGAACTGTGGATTGAACGAGTCAATTGAATTCAAAAAAAGTTTTTTTTTAACGTCGCTTTCAACTGCATGCTCATATCACGATGTGGGGATTTTCGCTCGAAACTCACAAACCAGCTACTCAAATTAACCCCACCCAGCCTGAATTGGTCGGGAATAACCAGCATCACGAGGGTTTGAATTTAAATGGAGGCCGGTTGTTCGAGTCTCAAGCATTGGAAATATTGATATCTACGAGTAAGTTCGGGTCTAATAGTTATATTAACATTGATGTTGTGATCAACACAATACGATAACTTTAATTAAGTTAAATAAAAAAAAATCAAGTTATATTAACATCAATGTTGTGATTAACACAATGTGATAATAACTTTAATTAAGTTAAATATTTTTTTAGAGTTATATTAACATCAATGTTGTGATTAACACACAATATGATAACTTTAATTAAGTTAAATAAAAAAATTAAGTTATAATAACATCAATGTTGTGATTAACACAATATGAAAACTTTAAATAGTTATGATAAATCTAATATTTTTTTAGTCCATATGAACATGGACTAAAACATGGACATTTTACGTAACATGATCATCTTAAAGGAGTGATAGTCCATTATTATTATTATTGCCAGAAAATTACCTTATCTGATGCTCTAAACTACAATGCATCAAAAGGAATATCGCACCGAAATTGCCAAAGTCGAAGAAACAAAAGCTATAACACAAACTACAAAGTATACTTCACAAAGTATATTTCAAGCCTCTTAGCTCGGATAAGGTCAATTCTAAGAGAGATAATTAAGGTACAAATCAACTTGAAAAACTTCGGCAGTTCAAAGCAATAAAGACTTTTAATTCAGCACTTTCGAGAAAATTGAAACCGGAAAAGTGAAATTTTTCCCCTTTTCAATTAAGTAATACAAACCGGGAAATTGTTTTTTTGTACCATAAATTGGAGCGGTGTGAATGATGAAAACTTTTCTCTAATGAAAAACGTAAAGAAAATCGGTGGGAACGTAAAATACTCAATTGGAAACGCCTTACACACAGGTTTGGATAATAACAAATTAGTTTAATCGAGTTTCAGCCTTTGGTGTGTATACGTGTGTGTGTGTGATGGTCTATATGAGAAAGAGAGAGTGTATTTAAAGAAACTGTTCCCATGTATCTCTAGACCTACATATATAAAACTCAAATCTGTGCGTGGCTGACTGTATCTATTAGGGGGTGTCTGTTTACAATACCACAGCCCAAACGGTAACAGATATCAAAATTTTCATGAGAATCGACCCCCCAAAACCATTATGTACCGCTTTACCCAGAAAAATTATAAAAATTTCAAAAAGGCATGGCTGTCCAGCAGTACGGCCATGCCTTAGTTAATTTGAAATTTAGTCCCGTTACGAAGTACGGGCAAACGGCTTAAAAATGGAGCTTTCAGACATGAATAAAATGTTAATAACATTTTTTTTAAGTCTTAAGTCCCCAATAATACAGGCGCTTGATGTATATAACAACACTAATGATAGTGACAGACCAAATATTATTATTTTATAATATAAATACCCAATGTAACGCGTCAGTTATTGTCTCACACAACACACAGAAACCTTCGGTTTCTATGTAGACGACTATAGAAAAAAAACATGAAAACGGTCTGAAAATTTTAACTTTGTGAGTTTCAGAGAGTTCGTAACTTTAGCTTAGTAAAAAAAAAAAAAAAAAAAAACTGCAGATTTACTTGCGACCCCGATCATGATCAAATTTTCGATAACTCTTACCGTTTGATCTAAACTATTCCAATCAATTAATAAACAAACATACACTTAGCGGCACAATAGTACGCCCACTTGCTGTTTTTGCATCGAGTGGGCGGATAATTGTGCCGCTAAGTGTATATTTCATTTTCATACAGGGTGCTCCCAAAGCGGGGAGATCTCTTGTGGGTCAGTCATATCTCTCTATCTTTAGGAGAATATGGATGAAACAAATTCAGCACTTCATGAGGTATCTTCCTTCTCTACTAAGTAGGGATATCTCTTGTGGGTCAGTCGAATCAGTGTATCTTTCTATCTTTAGAAAAATAAGGATGAAAGAATAAGGGTTGGGTGGAAGAGATTGCTATAGGCAATAACCCCGCCCTTTAGTTAGGACATATGTATATATTTTGTTTTTTATTTTTGTTTATATTAATGTTGTCAACTTTGTATTTTAATTTTTACCTTTATTTGTTTGTACATACAGGGTGGACACAAAGTCTCACCCCACTCGGCGCGGTGGCCAGTAACTGTACAGCCAGCCCAACACTCACACTATCAGATAAGGTTGAGAATGTTTGAAAGGTGTAGTTGAGAGGATTTCTCATGAAAAAATATCATCTTTCTACCAATTCTTTTTCTAGAGATACAGCATAGAACACATACTGGGAGTGGGGTCAGACTTTGTGATCTCACCTTGTATATGTTCTACTAATAAAGAGTTTCTAAATAAATAAAGAAAGAAATTCAGCACTTCATGAGCTCTTTTCCCTCTCTACTAAGTAGTGGAAGTGCTTTCTTTACTACTGGTTTCACAGATACGGAAGCGAAGATCAGTAGCAGTATAAACAGAAAAGTGAGTTCAATTAGAAAGGTATGTTAATACACACAGAAAGGTGTGTACTAAAAGAAGAACTTAAAGTTTCATAATTCCATTATTACTGAAAGCATTTCTCAAGTCTCATTTTCGGCCAATAAATCAGTTTCAAAATCGTGATAGATAAGTATATTCCAAATTTATGAAGGGATTTATGGGTGAGGGAAAAAGTAAACATCAAATTTTGTACTTTAAACTTGAAGGCTTTTTGGCCCTAAAATTAGAAGAGATTCCAAGTATGTATATCCATTTTATGTATTCTTAGGCAGTTTTTATCCTGAATACAAGACGAGTTCTTTATACGTGTCGATAAAATCAATCAAAACTGTTTAACACAGAAAAGTGAGAAGTTGTACTAGATGTACATGAATATCAGAATACTCCTGGACAGCTGTTTCAAGCTTATTTGCTCTCATCAGTCTATATGCGATAGTTTCAAATATCCATGCCACCACTCTATTTTAATCAGTCAAAACCGAAAACTGAGGAATCATAATATATCCTAAAAACTTTTATTTGAAAAATAGCAACGCTCAAACAACCAATGAATGTCCTTTTTGCAGCAAACATTTAGACATAAGGTTTGAACAATTGTTTCATAACGAGAAAACATCAGAGTCGGGGGAAAAAAATGGAAAAGCTATCCTCAGAGATAACAAAGGAATGAGAACCAGAGAGAAAGCAGAGAAAAACTGGATCAATATTTTATGTGATGTATTTTGAATTGCATATTTGTCTGGCTTTGTATCACAAGCGGAAGGGGTTAAGATTTATCGGCGAGCTTGAGACAAACACGCTGAGATTTCGGTGCCAGCATTTCCCGACCCTCAGAGCCCCCTCCCCATTGCTGCACAGATATATTTTAATTAGAATAATTATACAGATTAGATTTCATAATTCAGTATAAGGTCTCGGAAAAATATAATTTCTGGAGCGTATTTTTTTTTCAGAGAGCACGTCGACTGGAAAGTTTTGTGGAACAGAGGAAAAAATATCAGAGGTTATTCGAGTAAACGATGCTGATGAAAATTCACTAATTTAGTGGAAATTAATTGCTATGGGCGAGTTTGTGAAAGACAAAGCCGAGAGAATGTGTATGATCATTGATTCAGTATCAGCGTATCTCAGCGATGGCTCAACCTAGAGACTTGAAATTTTCATCAAAGATTCCTTTTGACGTGTATTTAGAAAGTGTGAAATTAAGAACAAAAATTCCGAGATGGTCTTGGCTAATTAGAAGTTTTTGACATCCAATAGTCATGCATTTGGAAACGAGATCACCATGCTACCTGGGTTTCCAATCCATCGCCTTGGTCACCTCGGGCAAATGCTTGTTAGACGAGGCTTGCAAATGCTTGTTAGACGAGGTAAATCAGAGAAAGCGTAGTTTTTGAGAGATATACGTACTGCCCGATTCTGATAGCGGTTATTTGGGTACCATTATTATGTTGTCAAATTTTATAATTATGAATTTTAAAAATTGAAAAATCTCATGCCTTGGGTGGAAAGCGTAGGGAAGGAACCTTCGTTATCGAATAATAATAATAACACTCTTTAGTAGTTTAGTAGAAGGTAACCACCAGGCTAGGTTATTGCTCGCAGCATTTTCTACCACCTAACCCTCAGATCTTATTATTATGTAGTCACAAACTCAAATTAATGAGGAAAAATTCATGCACTAGGTGGGATTCGAACCAACGGATCCCAACGCTACCTGGATTTCCAGACAAGCGCTTTAACCACTTGACTACTAGTCGCATAGGGTAGGGGCCGTTGAGATTGGAGCCGGGGAAAAAAATTAAGTTCTATGTCCATTGTCGAGGCTATTATGCCCCAACAATAGACATAATATTGTCAAATTATAAAATATGTGAGGAAAAACTCATGCCTTGAATGGGTAGCGCTTCCTAGATTACCAGACTAGCGCCTCAACCACTTCTCTATTCAGTGTCGTACTTTCAAATTGGAAGTTTCTTCTGAGCCATGCTCCTGGGTATCTGTTTCTCCAAGAGTTCCTCAAGACTGCGAGGTATTTCTCTACTTAGTCGAAGAATCCAAGCCTCAAGCCTGTCTTTGAGATCTCGAGGATCCTGCCGCATAGTTCTAAACTGTTTATTTATGCACACAGCTCGTATAACTCTTCGCGCAAGGACAACTTTTACACCCACTGCGTCTGATTGTACGAGAATACACAGAGTGATTTTCTCAATTAAGGCCTCATTGAAACTTGCAGGTAACAGGGTGGTCAGTGCGCGCCATGGGTAGATCTCGCAAAAGCATTCGATATATTTCCAAAAGTATGAAAACGATTTCTCTCGAGTTGTATACTCTCCTAGAGCTGAGTATAATGAATGCCAACGCATATTTATGATAGAAACAGGGTTGACCAAGAGTCATATGCAAATGTCGAATCCAGTTCTCACCTCAAGATCAGAACTCGGAGAAACAAGCTTTGTAATTGGCTCATTATTCTCCACTGGAACATTATATTCCAAGTAATTAAGGTTTGGACATAGAGGGGCTTTATTTTTATGAATTCACTTCGAATGCAAAATCCACACAAAGTTGACTAGTTAACAGAATTGGAATATACACATACAGGGTGTGTTCGGTTATAATTTGTAGAATCTCGCTAACTTGAAATAATGAGAGGTCGACAATCCTGTTAACTCGAAAGAATTATTCGGCCCTCATTGAACTTTGCTCCTTATTCGAAATACCGATAACTCGAAACTCTCCATAACTCGAAATGATGCTCCTGTCCCTTATCATTATAAGATTTATCTCTACATTTCTTAAATCGTCTCTTTTAGTGATGAAAATCCCTTTAAGTACTGTTGTACATTTAGGGACAACATTTCGATTCAGCGGGATTCTACTGTATCTGGTTTTCTAGAAAACAAGATCTTACTATAAGAATCCTGAGCCACTTCCGCGCTCCTTCCATGTCATTGATGTTCCCAGTGTTTTGTCCTCATAAAATGTAGTTTAGCACAAATAATTTTGGAAGTTGTTCAGCAAATATATCATGGAAAGACGTCTTGAGGGCCACAAAACCCGATCAATCCTTCTATCACCCTCTCCATGGTTAGGTAGCTCAACCATGTTCAAGTGTAAAGAGACTAGGGTCTCGTTCCAGAAAGCTTTCTTACACTCATAATCTCCAAAAAACCGTCAAATTTCGTTTAAATAATGCAATCAAGTGCTGTTTACCCAAACAACCCCACCAGTTTAAAAGGAGATTTCGGGATTATGGAGTGAGAGAGTTCTCTGGAACGATGTTCTGGATAGTTTATTTGTCTGGTATATTAAGGTGTACGAACTGATTGAAATATAAAATATTGTCAGAGTCAGTCAGTTAAAAAAGAAAAGTGAGAAGTTGTGATGTACAATTTGTACAATACAATACATGTGATAGAAGTTTCTGTAGAGTTGACCAGCTCAGGACAATCAGGACTGTCAATCCTTTTGCCTAGAACTCTGTACGAAGTTAGAAAATGGCTTGGTGCTTGATTTTCAACAGATAAAAGACAGAGGTGTCGAAGAATTGTGTACAAGATTGGACCAGGATATAAACAGTGTTCTTCTCAACGAGATGGGACCCAATGCTATTATGGTGGGAGGAAAATAATTCAACACTTGTGTGTTGTCAATAGGGTTAGACCTTGTAAAAAAAAAAAAATAAACAATGTTCATGTCACTTTCTAGTTAAAAATGTGAGTATCTAGTTCTTAATAATAATAATACTCTTTAGTGGAAGGAAACCACCAGGCGAGGTTAATGCTCAAAGCATTTTCTACCACCCTACCCTCAGAGTCTTATTATTAGGTATGTGGTCACAAACTCAAATTAATGAGGGAAAATTCGTGCACTGGGTGGGATTCGAACCAACGGATCCCTACGCTACCTGGATTACCAGACTAGCAATGATAACTACCTTGCTGACATTTTCTCATACAACCCTGGCTTTGCCACCCCACGAAAGCACATACTCACGGTAAAACATATACTACCTATCTACACAAGTATTCTAATTTGAGTCATTTGCAATTCTGACCTTCATGGCTTCTCTGCATTTTATTATTATTTTCTAGATAATGTTATATGAACGTCTCGCGTCTCGCATCGTTAAATAAATGAAGAGGACTACCCACTTTTCATGTGACCTTTTTCTGTCAACCCAAACCGCTTTTACCAACATCACAAACTTTATTATTCTCTCCACTCATTTTCTTCCTAAAGGTTAACGTATACAACATCTACATATTTGTGTGAATCACAAGATGTCACGACTTTATTACTCAAACCCACCTTACTAAAATCTGTCGTACTGGGACTCGAACCATCGACCTCTTGGTTATGAGGCCTCTGCCTTATTAGTCCAGCTACTGAGGTCGGTTTTCTTCTTAGTTAATTTCTTCTTCCCAAACCTACTTAAAGTCGGCATTGTTCAACCTCATGGTTGAGGTTGGTTGGTTGTGGTTGGTTTTTTAACAATTAATTCTGTAAACTGTAAAGATAGAGGATGCGATGTTTACAGAATAAGACAGAACTTTTGCGTTTTTATTATAAAAAAAAGTGAGAACTTTTACAAAATGTTTTCAGAAAAGTAAGTACTGGTTTAATATGTTTACAAGAAAGTGAGAACTTTTACTGTATTTTTACAGAAAACTGAGAACTTTTAAAAATGTTTACAGAAAAGTGAGAACTTTTACGAAATGTTTACAGAAAATTGAAAACTCTTGTGATTATGTTTACATAAAAGTGAGAACTTTGTATATGTTTACAGAAAAGTGAGAATTTTCAGTATGTTTACAGAAAGTGAGAAGTCTTTTACAGTATTTACAGAAAAGTCAAAGTTTTCATTCCAATTCCAAAAGTAATTTTCCTCATTCTTTGCACCGCCTCTCCTCTTCTAACGACATGCGTTTTTCGTGTTTCTTGAAATATTTTCGTTTGGCGGCCTGGAGATTGAACCACGTGTAGGAAAAAGACTTTACGTGTGGCAACAGTGCCTCGATGAACGGATGAAATTCATCCTGCAACAGAAAAAGAAGTTAAAAGTAAAGTAAAGTTATCTTAGTCGTGTTAAAAACTGTGAAGTATCTGTAGCTCATTTAAAGGTATTCTGTAGCTCATTCTTTCAGGATAAACACAGCTTATACAGTAAGTTTATTCATTTATTTTATTACAGATAATAGATTTCTGGCAATTGTAATCCAAAGGGCAAAGTACTCAAAACACTTGCGCAATTTCCTCTCTGAATTACAGTGACATTTTTTAAAATAGGTATGAAAGCGCCTTCTGTTCTCGTGTATTTCGTAATCGCGATGTATCTATCACACTATTACACTCATACTCGGTTTACTAAATTCTTGTTCGACTTGGGACTCGAACCACCGACCTCCAGATTACAAGTCCGCCGTCCTTATCGATCCAGCTACTCAGAACGGTGCAAGAGAAACAAGAACATGGATCGCGTAAATCGGAGCGAGAGCGACCGAGCGACTGGCGGTTTCTGTGCGTTTTTATAAATAGAAATCTGTCTATAACGAGAAAAATGAGAGTATAATAACATGAGAGAAAAATGAGAATTGAGAAAAATAGAAGTTGTGCAAGGATGTACTTAGTATGGAAACTTGAATTATCAATAAATCAAAAAACAAACAAACCGTGTGTTAATTATGTCTACCTAGTACCTACAATACCAACATCCTACATAGAGTACATAGCTACATAGTATATTATAATATGTATTATAGTAGATGGATAAGAAACACTATCAAAGCAAGGATCCGTTGTTATCTTCAAGGAAGTAACAGAAAGTTAACTAGGTAGCTTTTGTTATCATTACTCTTATTGATACCCTTGTCATCATCCACATCAACATTGTAGCATTATCTTCTTCGTTATAGAATGCTGGGTCCACACAGGTGAAAATGCAACATGCAACACGTTGCTGCAACATGCGTGGTGTGATTGGAACACTGTTGCAACAACGTGTTGCAAATTGTGTTCGTCAGTGATCCATTTTGTTTCTATGTTCAGGTGCCGTCCACACACGTACAACATAGTAGCAACAAAGATCAAAGATGTTCGGTAGAAAACCGACATCCTCATGGATAATTTTTGAACATTCATGTTCGTGTTCAGAAGCCGTCCACATAGAGAGAATTCATGTTGCAGCAACATGTTGTATGTTGCACCTGTGTGGACCCAGCATTAGGAACATCGAGAACAACATAAACTAATATCATTGTTATATAAAGTGAGAAAAGTGAGCAGATGTATGGACGTGTACATTATTGTACATGATCATGAATATCAATCTCCTCTTCTTCTTCTTCTACTTTGCCTTTTTCCCAAATCTACTTGGGGTCGGTATTATCTAGAATCTTTATGATTATCAATTACGGAAGTAAAACAGTAGTCTTGTAAAGGATAAAAAGATAGAACTCTGATAGACATGTTTCTGGGGGTCCTTGTCAATTATCAGCCCCCTAGGAAAAAAATCAATAATGGAGTACACCACTTCTTATGAAAGTTAATCCTTTAAAGCCAAATAAACATGGCTTAGGATGGGTCTTCTGTATACAAAAAGAAAAAGAAAAAGTAAAACAAAAATTAATGATTTATTATACTATTATAATGCTGTACTATTGAATTTGGCAAACGTCAACAACGACGAAGCTACAAAATGATTCTCAGTTTTGTTTTCTTGGCGTTTCAAAACTAGCGTTTAGTTTGATTATGACATCTATGTCAACAAGGGTGAAAGGAATGAGGAAGAAAGAGAGGGGGGTTGATTGTGAAGAAGGGCTGGTATGTTGATGTTTGAAAGGTGTTAATAATATTACTTCCGATAAATTTCTAATATTAGAAATCGGTAGAATTGAGTTCGTTTTTGTAAATGAAAATATTTCTTTTGCTAAGATTTCAATTTGTTTTTATATTTCTGGACGTTTCATAACCTCCTAAGTCCTGAGCAACTTTGATTTTGTGTCTGCCTCTCAGTCTGTTAAGTAAATTCCTTGTAACGCGCAAATTTCAGAAACTACTGACCGGATTTCGATGAAATTTTGTACAGATATAGGAGACATATTCGTAATAAATTTCTCCTTAAAAATAATATATATATAAAAAAATACACTCTTTAGTGTATGGTAACCACCAGGCGAGGTTAATGCTCAAAGCATTTTCTACCACCTAACCCACGCGCCACATAATACTCAATCCAGCCTTGCTAAATTACCCGAGCTTGAGACTCGAAAAAGTCGAACCACCGACCTCCATTGCCTGGTATCAGCCTATGCAAGAATACATGCCATCAACTAACCTCTAGTTTAAATAAAGTCTAAATTTTAAAAGTGTCATCGTAGTCACTGTGGCCGAGTGAGTTAGCTCGCTTGGCATTGGACGCATGGTGACCTGGGTTCAATTCCCAGCGGAGTAGGATTTTTTATACTCTGTACTTGGATATTCGGGGTCCACCCATACCTCGTGAGGAGAAATGAGTAGCTGCTTTGATGTGAAGCACACAAATAGTACAAGATATTGTAAATTAAACTAGCAAAGTCCCATGATTCTGCGCTACCCACTAAAATTATGACATAATAACACACAGAAAAGCATATTCTTCTACTTCTTCTTCTTAAAAGGGTCATCAAAAAAAAAAAAAAAAAAAAAAAAAAATGGGCTGAACTCATGATCAATTTGATTATTATTATTTATTTATTTTTCGCACCAACCAACCGCCACCAGCCTCTTGCGAAGGCCGAATAACGAAAATAAATCGATCATTACTCTAGCCATTACCTTTCAATAAATCTGACTTTCGAAAGTCCATCTGCGTGTGGCAGGGCTAAAAATTAACAGAACCTCACTTTTCTTTCATGTGAGAAAAGCCCTAATATAAAATCAATGATCACAAATTGAAAAAAAATCTATTATAAAGAAATAAAGATGATATAATAAAAGGGGGTTATTATTGGATAGATAATGCAATAAAATAGAGATAAAAAGAAAATTCCCTGCATTTTTACTTTTTAACTTAATAAGTCATTGAGCATATTGTTATGCAGATTAAAAAAAAGGAGATGTATATAAAACTACCCGTTTGGAAACCATTTAACACGACAATAACCATGGAGAGACCGCTTTTTACTTTTTTTTTCATTAAAAAAAGAAAAATGAATTCAAAAGATTTACTGTCGGATATTGTGGGAGTACAATATTGTGCATACCTAACACCTCTAATATCAAAAGGGAAAAATATGAAAGTGAATTTTGTTTGTCCTTTTTGAAGTTTTTTGTTTGTTGGAATAACATTTTTTTATTTTTACTTTCTAGGCTTTACCTTTATAATGTGAAAGTGAAAAGGATTACAATCGGTCATTATTTAAATTGAGCTAATTATTTTCAAACAAATCAAACCCTCTTCATTCCAAAAAAGTATTTTTATCAAACGGTCTATTCGTATGTACGACTAAGAACGTATGTAAGTCCGACACTGATACTCGCCGTCTATAATATCTCAAGAACGGTAAAGTTGTAGAGGCACGTAAGTTGTCAAAAAAAAGGCTATTACATTTGTGCGATTCACAATAGTGACGTCGAGTTTGTCAAATTTAGGAATCGAACTACCGATCTTCAGGTTACGAGTCCGTCTCCTTACCTATCAATCGAGCAACTGAAGTTGGAATAACAAAAATAGTCACATCAAGAAATTTACACGTAGAAATAAGAGGTTGGATGGAAAAGAAAGTCCCCCACAGGCCCACACCTACCCCACAAACATCATGGCAGAAGTTCGAAGCATGAACATAATTGTGATAAAACTACAACTTAAGTTGAGAATATGTTGAAACTAAGTTGTGAGAATATGTAGCAAGAAATTACAATTTAAGTTGTGAAAATATTCTTGATGATAATAATAAAATTATAAACATGATGGCGGTGTAAATGTTTTCAATGGTAATGTTGATGTTGCTGATGAAGAAGATAAAGACATTGATGATGATTACAATGATGTTGTTGTTGCCGCTGACAAAAAAGATTAACAAAATCAGTTAGATATTTACCTATATTATTGTTTTGTAATCTGGGACGAAGTTAATGCCTTAGGCATTCTCTGCCACTTAAATAATATATTGATGATGATGTAAAAGTTAATGATGACGTTTTTGTTAGTATTGTTGCTACTGATGAGGATAAAGGAAATGATGATGGTTACAGTGAAAATGTTGATGTTTATAATGATGAGAATGTTTTCAATGACAGGAATGAGAATGTTTTCAATGACAGGAATGAGAATGTTTTCAATGACAGGAATGAGAATGTTTTCGATGACAGGAATGAGAATGTTTTCAATGACAGGAATGAGAATGTTTTCAATGACAGAAATGAGAATGTTTTCAATGACAGGAATGAGAATATTTTCAATCACAGAAATGAGAATGTTTTCAATGACAGGAATGAGAATGTTTTCAATGACAGGAATGAGAATGTTTTCAATGACAGAAATGAGAATGTTTTCAATGACAGGAATGAGAATATTTTCAATCACAGAAATGAGAATGTTTTCAATGACAGGAATGAGAATGTTTTCAATGACAGGAATGATAATGTTTTCAATGACAGGAATGATGATTTTTTTGTTGTAGTTCCTAATGAATCCGATAATGATATCAATGTTGATGATGATAATGATATAACAATGATATTAATGTTGATGTTGTTCTTGATGTTCTAATGAAGAAGATAATGGTATCAATGTTGATGTAGATGATGACAATGTTATCAATAAGAGTAATGGTAATAATGTTATTGTTCCTCATGAGGAAGCGATATTGAGTATTATAATGATAACGTTGATGCTATTGCTGAAGATGATGATAATTATGTTGTTTTTCATGATGATGACTGCCAAGCATTGGGTAGTCAATGTGGTAATGGCGTAAGACTTGTAATGTAAACAATCTAGGGCGTGGATCCGTGATCTGTGGATCGGATCCCACCCGATGCATGCATTTTTCCTCATTTTCAGTATGTGACCACATCATAATAGCACTCTGACGATTAGGTGGTAGAAAATGCTTTCAGCATCAACCTCGCCTGGTGGTAACCTTCCACTAAAGAGTGTAATTTTTATGTAAATGTTGATGGTAATGTTTTCATTGATAGTAAAGATGTTGTTGTTGTTATTATTGTTGTTGTTGTGGTTGTTATTATTGTTGTTGTTGTTGTTGTTATTGTTGTTGTTAATGATAATGAAGATAATGATATTGTTCATAATGATATAATAATAATAATAAATATAACTGCGGGATAGGAAGGAATACACAGAGAAGATGGTGACGATAGAAAAGTTTCAGACAGGCATGAAACATTAGTTTCAAGCTTATGAGTTTCCCGCAGTTCTGCTGGAAGTTAGAAGTATCTACTACTTCAATAGAGGAGCGCATTCGAGAAAAGAAGGAATAATAATAATAATAATGACACTCTTCAATGGAAGGTAACCACCAGGCGAGGTTAATACTCAAAGCATTTTCTACCACCTACAACTCAGAGTCTTATTATTATGTGGTCACAAACTCAAATCATAAGGGGAAATCATTATATAGGACTTGAAAAAAATATAAATGAGGTAAGATCCAAAATTATGTACTTATGTGTGTACTGTGTATATTTGTTAAAATGCAACAAAATTTATTAAAAACTTCTTATACATATAATTCGAGTTGCTCATTTAACACTCTCCAACCTTCCATGAAAAGAAATGCATTGGTAGTGATCCAATCTCACAAACCCCACGCTATGTGGATGCCAGACTAGACAAGAAGCAGAATTAACTAGTCCAACCGACTACCAAATACTTCCCGCGCAAATTTATAAATCCAGTAGAACTTCTCACTTTTCTATTTTGACTCACTGATTGAGATTTCAGAACAGTCCCCCTCCCTCTCTTAACAGTTGACATTAATGAATGCTAATAATAGAAAAGGTAGCATTTTAATGCTTCTATATAGGTACATTAATACACATATTCTACCTTAAAAAATAAAAACACATCAGGAAGAGAAAAATGTAAGAGATGATAATAATAGAACTAATAATAATGTAAACAATAAACGGTTGGGTGGAAGAGATTGCCTCAGGCAATAACCCCGCCCTTTAGGTAGGACAGTAGCTTTATTCTCTTTTTTGTTCTTGTTTCTTTGTTCAATCTATCTATATATTTTTTCTTTATAATTTCATTGTATTGTACTGTAAATATTGTACTTTGTCTATACCTAAAAAGCGTAATATAATAATAAGGTTATCATATTATTTATTTTATAAAATAAAAATAAATAAATTTGTTTCTTTGTGTTATTATATCACAATTTTAGTGGGTAGCGCAGAATTATAGGACTTTTCATTATCTAATATCCCAATATCTTATTTTTGCCTATAATTCCGCCATTGGTCACTGCTAACGTTCAAGCAGCTACTCATTTTTCCTCACGAGGTATGAGTGGACCTCGAACACCCAAGTACAAAGCAAAAAAAATCCTGCCCCGCTAGGGATCGAACCCAGGGAACCGTACGTGCAATGCCTAACGCGCTAACTCACTCAGCCACGGTGACTCTATTATTTATTGACATTTTCATGTCTTTGCTCTGGCACATAACCAAAATTATGTGACGAAATTATGTAACGAAATTATGTAACGATATTATGTAACAATATTATGTAACGATATTATGCAACGAAATATCGAATTGTAAAGGGAGAGAAGTCTTCTAATATCGGATATCGATATTATGGTTTCGATATTATCGATATACCTAATATCGATATTTTCGTTTCGATATTGCAACCCTAAGAGAAGAGGGAAAGTGTGTGTCATGCGCACAATACGAAATTTGGTCAGTTGGGTTTTGGACCTTGAATAGTAAAGATGAAAATGTCGAAATGGTTGCAGACTCGTATGCAAGCGTTTTTTTAAACAAAAATTTAACATCGCTTTCAACTGCATGGTCATGTCAGTTGTCACCGTGGCAGAGTGAGTTAGCGCGCTAGGCTTTGTACGCATGGTGACCTGGGTTCGATTCCCAGCGGGGCAGGAATTTTTTTTTTTTTTTATGAATCACAAGACAAATAATTTTTTTTTTATGAATTATTTAATTTTAAGATTATTATTTTGTACAAATGGAACTTGTTCCGTAAACTTTCAATAAAAAGAAGAAAAAAAGACTGATGTCACACAATAACTGAAATTACCCATGCATGGGACTTGAACCACCGACCTCCAGTTTACGAGTCCGCCTTATCGATTGACCGAGGTCAGCCACTAATGCATAAAGTGCATCGAAGGGGTAGCCACTAGATAAGTGCATGGAGGTCACGTGTGGTGTATGATGATGACATTGGTGACCCTAGCTGTATGAGTGTGTAGCAAGGGTGACAAGTTGCACCTCGACAACTCGACTGCAATGGTATCGAGCCATCTTCGGGCTATGATTACATATGATTCAAACTGAGTGTAGGAGTTGGTATACTGTGAGATGAACGAGTGGCTAGTGGGTTGGGTGGCAGAGAATGCCTCGGATATTTTTTATTTTTTTTAAATGTAATAATGTATAGATATTTTAGTTTTTTTACAATTTTTGTGGCTCTCTCCCTAAGGAATACTTCTAAGGAGAGAGATTAGGAGAGATTAAATTACAAATATTGTATAATTTATACAGCCGAATCAGTGATAACACACACGTTTGAAACTGTTGTTCCTCTTTATTATTAATTATTATTAATAATGGCTCATTATTAATAATGGCTTAAGAAGTCCTCGATTTCCACTTACCAGTCAGTGACCAAACCAAAAAAAAAAAAAAAATAACATACCTAATAAATTTTAGGGTAAATCTGAGAAACTAAGGAGAAGGAAAGTTAAGTAGCACTTCTATGATCAGACAACAAGATAATAAGGAGGGTCGAGAGTAAGGATATAATCCGTTCTGAAGGAAAAGTTTAGCATGAAAGTTTAGAGGGATATATCGAGGCAGCTCTTGAGAGAGGGAGAGAGAGATAGAGAGAGAGTCTACTCGTTTAATGACATACATTAGCGCTGTATTATATCTAATTTGTAATTTATCTGTTAACGGGGTTCGCCCAATGTACAAATAAACATGGAAATATTATAGATAGTATGTATAGTTGTATGTGTATAATAATAAAATTGGATTAGAATATGCAAACTTAAGCTCTGGATTGGAACCGACCTCAGTAGCTAGATCGATAAGGCGGCGAACTCGCTACTGGGAGTCCGCCCCGGTAGCTCAGTGGTAAAGGCGGCACTCTGTGAATCCAAAGACTCCAGAGGTCGTGGGTTCGAAACCCAGCTGGGACATGACATGTTATCCTCCCAATTGGGATTTTTACCACATAATAATATGTCTTGGGCTTACTGCTGGAATAATGGGACTTTAATAGTCCTAATCGGGCAGTATAAATAAGGCGATATTATTATATTATTATTATTATCTTGAATATATGTATATTACTTCCGATAAATTTCTAATATTAGAATTCGGTAGTATTGTGTTCGTTTTTATAAAGAAAATATTTTATTGGTCCGATTTCAATTCATACTTCGAGACGTTTCATAACCCCCTGAGCAACTCTGGTTTTGTGTCTGTCTGTCGGTTATAAAACATTCCTTGTTACAGGCAAATCTAATACTAAACGGATTTCAACGAAATTTTGCAGACATATATAAGAGACATTCTGTAAATGGTTTTAACGTCCTGATCAAGACAAGGCTGTTACCCTCCATTCGCTGGGAATCGTACTAGTAGCTACCCAAAAGAGCCTCACCCAGCCTGGGTAGGGCTAGAAATTCCAGCCTCACGTGTTCTGATAGAACAGAAGTTTCTTCGAAAAGTCTACAACATCCGGGCATCGAACTCGTTATTTTTGCGATCGAATTATTTCTAAGAATAAGCAAAGATAAAATGAAACAGACATGAAACTGATCGAGATTATAATTATCAAAGGAAGATCTAAGTCAAAAATTTTGAGCCAAGTATTGGGATTGAAAGTGTCTATACATTTGGTCAGGCTTTAGGTCCGCAACCAATGCCAGAAAGAAAAAGTAGGTACATTTTTATAGACCTTCAAATGTGGTGTATACAACTTTAGGTGTTAGACGCCTTAAAAAAATATTTATTGTAAATTAAAGTGGTAAAGTCCTATGATTCTGCGCTACCCACTCAAATTGTGTCATAATAACACAGAAAAAATATTATATATTATTAGTTATTAGGTAAGCAAGTTACTATAGGTATCAGTCACAAAAATGTCAACAACAAAAAATAATGAAAAAAAAAAAAATAATAATAATTATAAAAAAAACTAATAATAATCGAAGACGAAAACTAATCAGTTTTCTTAGAGAATAATACACCCTGAAAATTCCAGCCATTAGGTATATTTTTTTGCAAGTCTAAATGCACAAATGCTAATGTTTCTGTAGTATTGGCCATAAAAACTAAGCACCTCTTCGCGTAATTGGATATCGTCATTCGAATGAATTTTGCCTAAACATTTAGATATTTGCAATCCAAGAAGAAATACAGATGGGGAAATCTGGAAATATAAAACATAGTTCAATTTTTAGGGAGTTTTCAAAAATAATTTTGTCTTTATTAGGTAGGTCTTCTTTTAATAGAGAAATTCTTTTTTCCGATTTCTTTCTATCAAATTACAGATTTGCACTGAATAATGATTCCTTCTGTTCGTGGAATAAAATCCTCAGAAATTTTCAAGCAAGGAGCACGGTTATTTGTAATTTTCTTTTTTCAAGGACAGGTGGTAAAATCTGTAGATGAACACTAGATTTTACCCTAGTGAACAGTGTGAGTACTGAGATGCGGACAACAGTGCATCATCCCCACTAAAAGCCCTCTCCCCCGTAAATATATGATCCTGTATTGTTAAGCCATTTTCCGCGGTGTAATGATTGTGACTTCTGCTCCTGGTCTAGAAGTTGTAAGTTCGAACCTAGGTTTGGTAAAAAATACTAAGAAATAAGTGAGGAACACGTGAGGTTGAAATTTCCGGCCCAACGCAAGTAAGTTTGGGTAATGTGATCTGTAGCCCGTTCCAGAAAAACTCTCCACTCTCATAATCCCCAAATCTCCCTTTCAACTGTCATACAACGCACACTGATTGGTTACTTTGAACGCAATAATCAGAGTGTGTTGTGTGACGCTTGAAACAGAGATTTGGAGATTAATTATGAGAGTGGAGAGTGTTTCTGGAACGGGCTACTGTAATACTATTCCCAGCAATAGAGGTTCAAACCGCTGTCCTGAATGTATTTTTTTCAAATCACCGACCTCAGTAGCTGAATCGATATGGTGTCGGACTCGTAATCTGGAGGTCGGTGATTCGAGGCCCATCAAGTATAGGAAAATATTTTTTTTTCTTCAATATACATCTACAATTAATTAGGTACATAATAGTATGTAATCTAATAAGCAATTATTGATGTGAAGGGTTAAAAATATTTAACAAGGCGAGTTAGAGTATTTGTTATTATCGGCTTCTATTATTATAACCACGATCAAATTGTGGTCGAACTGCTGGATTAAAGGAGCGCTAGAGTTCTCATAGCTATTACTCAGAAACCATATTTATACTGTCCGAATAAGTTGATTTCATTTGTGAATACCGTTACGTGGTCAAACTATCAAATAAATGAGGATAAATTCAGGCATTTGTTGGGTCCGAACTCACGGTTTCTCACACTACGTGACAGTTGCTAGTGCCTCCGTCTGAGGACTATCAATGCATCTTGCATATAAATATGTCATATTATGTAAATTTTATATGTGCGCATATTAATACGCTGGTCTAACTTCGGTCACTTTAGTATAATATACACGAGTGACATATTATTATATACATAATGTTGTCTGTTCAATCATCAGTACTACCAGTACATTGGTAGTCAAATGGTTAAGGCGCTAGTCTGGTGATCCCGGTAGCGTAGGGATATGTTAGATCGAATCGCACCCAGTGCATGAATTTTCCTCGTTAAATTGTGTATATGACCATTGACCACATACTTATAAGACTCTAAAGGTTAGGAGGTGGTAGAAAAATGTTTCAAGCATTAACCTCGCCTGGTTTACATTCCACTAAAGAGTGTTATTATTATTTATTATTGTTATAATTACCAGTATTACCACAGTCCAAACGGGGGAAGGAAAAAATTCCCTGAGAATTGGTATAACATTTGAAATAAATGTAAAATCAACTTCATTGGCTGCACTTGAGTTACGGCCCGAGGCATGGCCCTATATTTATTTTTCCTAACCCTACTCTACACAATGAGGCATTGCCGTACATCACTTCGGGCCTAAATATTGTGACAAAAACACAAATTAAATTACTCCTTGGGGAAATTCAACCTTATTAAAAAGATACAAAAGGGTTCATTAAAAAGGAGCCATAAGTTCATTTATAGAATTTACCTCAATTAAAAACCTTAATACGAAGTTGCTCTCTCTCTCTCACACTCACACACACACACACACACCCTCTCTCTCTCTCTCTCTCTCTCTCTCACATACACACACACACCCACACCCTCACACATACACAATCAAATCTCAAAGAGAAATTCCTGGCGCCTCCCATATGACGTTCAAAGAAGAAAAACAGGATTTTAGCATTTTAAAGTCTCCCAAGGAAGTTTTTCCTCAAGTAAATAAATTCTCGTTTTAACCCTTGTAAATCTTTTACTATGACATCCAACGTTTTGTTTTGTGAGAGGAAAAGTGAAAAAAATAAACATGACCACAGTGTAGTCAATCCTAAACTTAACATAAATCATTGTGTATCCTGGCGTGCTGGGAAAATGAAAGCTCTATTAACTTCAAGGATTGAGAGGGTCGGAATTAGAACTTTCCGTGTTCACGACCTTAGTTCTGACTCTTCTTCCTATCCTTTTTCTTCCTATATTAACAGATTCACCCATGAAATTCACCCAGTCTTTGTTTATACTGATTAAAATAGAGAGGTTAGTTGATGGCATGGATATTCAGAACTCTTACTGCTGATGAGAGCAAATAAGCTCGAAACAGCTGTCCAGGTGTATGTTTGATATTCATGTACATCTAGTACAACTTCTCACTTTTCTGTTTATACTTGTTAAATAGAGCAGTTAGTTGATGCATGGATATTCAGAACTATTCCCTGTGATGAGAGCAAATAACTCGAAACAGCTGTCCAGGTATTCTGATATTCATGTAGGTACATCTAGTACAACTTCTCACTCTTTGTTTATACTGATACTGATATACTGAAATAAATAGGTAAGACCTTATATTATCAAAACACTTTTTTATGTCTAATAGCTCCCGTTTCATGGCTACGAAATAAAAGAGGTGTGAAATATTGGTAATTTTGTCTTTTGCCCTAACTTTGACCACATGATGACACCAAAATATCCTTCTATTAATTTACAGATTCTGCCTCAGTAATGGCTGCTTAGAAGGAAAGCATATCTACAATACAACACGTCAGCAAAGGTCACTCTGTTAACTTATTCTAATCTTTAGGATTAGAATAATTCGTCCAGAAATGTTATCAGCTCAATTTTGGGAAAATGCCTATAGGTAATAGAGTATATATTTTTGAGTATAGGTAATAGGTAATATACCCTATAGGTAATAGAGAGTAAAAAACTCAACTAAGAAAACACTTTGTCTTGTTGAAATACAATCATCTCAAAAAGTTGATAGCAATAAAATGAGCCCATGCTTCCCTTTTACAAAGCTAAATTACACTTGGCGGCACAATTAAACGCCCAAATGCTGTTTTCAGATTTATGTATTTCCTTGCAAACTAAATTTGATTTTCTTCTGTGATTAAAATTTCCTTGGGTTTTTGTTCAAACAAATAGGTGAGGTTGATGGGTAAAGATAATGATTTACAGAGAACAGGATTTTCAGGATAAGTAGGGTTGATTTTTTTTTTTTTTTTTTTTTTCAAAAAAATATTTAATTTTATTTTCAACACCTGTCTCTAACTCTACATAAAATTAAATTGGAAAATTAGAAACGCAAGTCTTGTAATTGATGTTCATGAATAGGTATCAAATTACTTTAACCTGATTATACAGTTTTATTTTTTATCTGTGGTCCTTGAGGTGATTTTTTTTGCAATTCCCCTCCAAGTTTGAAAAGCGCTGCTATGAGGTATGCACACAATAAGACGAGAGGAGAGGAGAGGGGGGTGCCTCACCTTCCTCCCTAGATATGCACATTGAATTCTTCCATATCAGAGTCATGATTTTCAGTAAGGTATGGTGTTCCAAGCTCGCTATATAGGACTAGGACAACAAGGTTTTCAATTAGAAACAGAAGAATATCATCCATGTAAATACACTGATGTCGTCCATGTATAAAATTAAAAATCTCATTGAATACCTGTGCGGCGAGCAAACGTGTTAGACGATACTTATCCAAGAAACATCTAGCAACCATTTGATAAAAATAAATCTCGGATACAAAAATGTGCTCATGGAAAGTTGTCCAGAAGTAAGATGATTTATGCTTGTTGAAACTGCAGTTATTGCTGAGGAATAAAATCATGCGGTTTGCATCAACACACCACCCGTGCATAAGCACGGCAAGAACCAGTGCTGTAATGCATTCAGATTATTCCATCTTTAAAATTGCAAGCTGCAAAACAGGTTTTCTCTTAGGTTCTAGGACTTCTAGGTCATCGCAACAGTCAATGATGGCATTAATTATTAGTCCTTTTTGATTTAACATATAAGGTGTCCCTTTTCTTCCTCAGCAAGTTTTGCATATTGGAAACCATGGGTGGATGATTGCGTGTATATCTCTCTTCTCAACTGTTCGCAGAGTTCACTTCTACAAACACAGCTACGTATACGAGTAGATACAACCATAGGTACGAGTGTACATATAATATGTATCTTTATTTATAAAATTGAAATAGGTACCTATCTGAGAACCTATTAGGAGTTCCCTGTTATCAATACCACAGCCCAAACGGTAACAAATATCGATTTGATTACTATCAATACCAACTAAAAACATTTCTTTCTACCCGAGGAAATTATAAAAAATTGAAAAAAGTTAACAGGCAACGAAAACTATATGAGAATAGGCCCCCAATAAATACATCACGCTAATTGAGAAAATTATAAGAAATACAAAAAGGCATAGCTGTACCCACAACTACAGCCAATACGGCCATGCCTTTTTAAATTTAAATACCTATAGTTAAACATTCCAGCCAAACTGCAATACATTAGAGTTAGAATATATTTGCAGTATTGCTACGAAACTATCTGCACGCTCTGAGTCTTGCCGCCTCCGCAAAAACATCATCAGATCAGTTCCTAATTAATATTAATTCTTCCATACGAAGCTTGAGTGATATACTAACCGATAAATTGGCGAAATCAATTATTAATCATCGTAATCATTTGTTGTGCACAAAAGTTTAAAAGAAATATAATTACATGTACGTGTATACACCAACGTGCTCACACATTATCTCACATTGTAAGATAGGTATCAAAGGAGACCCATAATGTTATGATCTTGCATTCACTGGAAACTATAGTTCTGTTGGCATATTGGTTTCCAATTATTATTGCCTATTGAATTAAATTATGCTATTGAAGACTGAGAATGCAAAATTATAAATCATTTGCTAAACCTCTATGGTTCAAATGAGAAAATAGTGGAATGCTAATATCCACTAATCACGAGAATGAAAAACAACGCCAAGTTACTGAAATAGCTAAAGCATATAATCGCGCAATAAAAGGTTGAGATCCAAAAAGAATATCCGAAATATTTGTTACTTTCCTTCCAGGATTCAAATAAAATGCCTTTATTCCGTATGTCAAGTATTAGCTGTAGGTATTTACAAACCTACAGTCTACAGTACACTGACTAGATTTTCTCGGGAATACCTACTCCTAAAATTATGGTCGCATCAAGTTTCATAAGACTCAATAGGTTAGATCTTCTTGAATACGATATCTGCAAAGCAAGAAATTCAATATTCCGGGCAATTCAAGCAAAAATAGCACCCTTAAATATTAATTTTATTATTTCCAATTTATTATTATTCATACTTTACTGTAGGTATCATCCTGTAGGTACGTAACTGTAGCTATGATAATGATAATTTATATCATTGGCATTCAAGAGTTTCATCCAGATCTTTACTAGAGATCAAATGGACTCATAAAGCAATATTTTATCCTAAGTCTTTGCGAAGAATGTGAGCAGGACTAAAAACGTACTGATTTCTGAATGTCCCAAGATGTTGGACGACCAGGTAGAAGATTAAGGTTGTCCTGGAATCCTCTGGTGATTGTCCCCAATGCTCCCACTATTATAGGTACAAAGCGCTGGTGTTAAACATTCTGTTAAAATTGTGTTCAAGACTCTTGGTAATGTACAAGTCGCCTGGAGTCGATACCTCCACCAATAGCAATGCTTTGACTTTGAATCACAATGATATCTGGTTGGTTTGTAACATTTACTATGTGTAATTGTGTATGTTTGTATTATGAACATCTTCGATTAGATTCCGATAACTTTCATACTTTTCTGTAATGATCTTGATTAAATTCACTTTTTGGCAATTTCTCATTAATTAGTTCAACTCATAGTATACTGTGAGATAGTGAAATAGGGTTAGAATTTGTGAAACCATTATGATCCTTGGTTATAAAAAAATTCCAATCCAGGAAAGTTAATATCTGATAAATAATCAGGTGCTTTCTTATTGGTTCTATTTTCAAATGTCTATTTATAAATAGGTGGGGAAAGTATTCAGATGAATCTAACAATATGATAACAAAGGAAACATATCTCTTTCGAAAATTCAAATCAGAAACTAATTATTGTAAGTACTAAAATGAACTAACATACGAGTACGGAGTATAAGATTGCAAAGTCACAATGCACTCAAATTTGTCCATTCTTTGTCTGATACTGATCTCGTCTTTTTTTCCAAGAGCTAAGAAACCTAATTGATAGCTTACTTTTTATTGAAGCATATTAAATGACACTGGAATTTGCAAGCCAGCACTCGAGAGATGGGAAAAATCTTGTTTGAAATATTGTGACAAATAATACAATTAAGTCGGACATAATATCTCAACTTGTATTGAAACCTTTCACTTCACCTGATCAGGAAGATAAGAATCACTGATCTGAACTTTTTCTCCACATGAGAATTATTTTATGTTCTGAGTAAAAGATTTCTATTAGTTTTTTACATGTTTAATCAGATAATAACTATAAAATTACATATTTACCAACCAAAGCATTTGAATTGCTTCGTAAATACTATAAATTCAATTTGCCAAGAAGATGAGACTAATGAGTCATATGAAACATATTTGATCAAATTTGAAAGCTTTATCAATGATGGTGCTAATTCCTATTGAGTGGTATAGTATTTTATTGAGAATTTAGATAGGTGACATGATATCGTCAGTTAAATTTGCTCCTCTATTTATTTTTCAATGATATTACAAAACACAGTCAAACCTGGATAAAACAAACCCAAGGAACGGGATTTTCTCTATGATATCCAGGTTTCTCTTGTAAAAAGTTTATTTCTGCGTATAGATGGGTAAATTTGAACTGGTACTTTTTCTCTTATAGCCAGATTTCTCTTGTATCTTTTATTCAAGTTCTTTATATCAAGTTCAACTGTATAATAAGTAAAGGAAGAACAAGTCAACTCAAAGTCGAAACTAAACATAAGAGGAAACCTGGATATAAGAGAGAATTATTCCTGCAGTTTACCTCTGTAAAATGAAGAATAACGTCTCTAAATGAGAAACCTGGACACATGAGAAAAATTCCGGTCCCTTGAGTTTTCTAATAACCAGATTTGACTGTATTCCAATATACCAATGCCGTGCAAACGTTTGCTCATTTCTGCGAGCAAGGACCAGAAGGCCTCAACAACCAGAGGATGGCATAAACAAACAATGGGCTCGTAAATTTTATCCGCAGCTCGCGAGGTATGCCTGTTTGTCACATAGCACACATACCTGCAATCTGTTTTGGACACACATTTAGCGCGCGGGCCTTTCTTCTCGGATCTGGGAGGTGCAGCATTTTATCTACCTTGTCTCGTGGTGTGAAAACCTCACGCAGGCTATCTGGAGAGTATCAGTTTTCTTTTTATTTCATTTTTTATTCTTAATTTCCCGTTTCATATTACATTGCACACTAGTCTGTTTTGATTGATTAGAGTAAAGAAGAATGGGGCCCAACAGAATGCCTAAAAGGATCTTGAACGCCAAAGTATGTGAAGTCCACGCATATGCCACACGGGAAATATGAAGGCCACCAGTTAAATGGGAGAATCAGGGCCTCAATCCAGAAAGCTTTCTCAATTTCATAATCCCCAAATCTTCCTTTCAACTGCACTCTGATTGGGTTATTAGGGTAAAAAACACTTCTGATTGCGTTATTTGAATCAGAAAGCTTTCTCAATCTCATAATCCCGAATCTTCCTTTTAACTGCACTCTGATTGGGTTTTTAGGTAAAAAACACTTCTGATTGGGTTATTTGAATGAAATTTAACGGTTGATAAGGAGATTTGGAGATAATAAGAATTAGAGTGCTTTGTGCAATGAGGATCAGGTCCTGGAAGATGTGGGAGGGTATGGGAGGGACTGGTGGGGCACGACAGTGAAGCACCGCCCGCATGAGGCGAATTGTTGAGTAGGAACTACAGCCCATCCTGTTGTAGTGCCAATTGTAAGTAATATTTGAGATGTATTCAAAATATTTAAATGTAAATAAAACAATAATAAAATTAGAGATCGTAGACTTCTACAAACTCAGCTGAGGGAAGAGCCGAAAGCATACTTGCTGCATTCCCCAGCTCCCACCGTTAGTTGAGATGTCATCAACTAACATTGAGATGTTAGTTGATGACTTGAAGGTCGGTACTATCGTACATAGAATATGTATTCCGATATTGGAACTACTGCCTGCTCTGAGAGGCAATTATTTCAGAACAGATGTCCCCAAAAATACTCTGGACCAGTATCCACGTACCTACAACCTACATCTAGTACAACTTCGAACTTTATATTTTCTTGGACTGACTAATTACGACACCAAGAACATGTAAAAGATCATAGAATTTTGGACGTCCAGATGAACGAAATCCTTCGTTCATCCCCAATGAAAATTGAACACCAAACATCAATTTATTGGTAAGAACTCTTTGAAATTTGAAGTCATTTGAGTCAAGGGTTTTAACCTCCATTCCGTGGAAACGTTGTACAGCCCGAGCCTGCCCTGGAGTTCAAATATTAGTGGTGGACCCACCAAATCCTGACCTTATATAAATAAACACTATGAGTGTATACAAATATATACATACTGTGAAAAACACCCCCTGACGCCCACAGAAAAGCAAATAAAAACAAAAATCCCTGGAAATGTTGAAAATACAAGTACAGAAGACATAATGTCAAATTTAGTCCCCAAATACTTGGAGTTAAATCTGAAAACAGCAAGAGGGCGGGTAAAATTGTGCCGCTAAGAGCATTAAATTTGCTGTATTTACGAAAAACAAGAAAATCGTTATGCCTACGAACGCAAATTAATCAAATGGTATTTTGTGGGCTTTAACAATTATTTCTTGTTAAATGAAAAATATAAAAGCATCAACAAAATTATTTAGCAAAAGTTGGTTTATACTTATTTATTTGTTTCTTGTTTGAACCAAAACGTATGATCGTTGTTAAAAACTGTTAAAGACAATATCAATACTTGTTTCAATATGGTCTTATTTGTACCTCAACTTTTGACCCTAGATAAATACTCACTTCAAGTTACATGTTGCTCATGGAGGAAATCCAGAACTTAATTAAAATTTAAAATATGTATTCAATCATATGGCTAATGAACAATTCAGTGCACGATTAAATTTTCAATAGCAACTTTTGGTAAGACTTATGTTAACTTTGATCACTTTGTTGATTTATTAGTTTGAAACACTTAATTAGTCAAAACGCCAAACAGTAAAGCATCCATGTTTTTAATTTGATACCCACAAGACTAGATAGCCAAAGCCAGAGTTCACTGAGCCTTGCTCAGTACTTGATTGTAACATATCTACGTTCTTAGTTTTACACACTTTCACCCTTGAAAGAAATAATAATTATTGTAACGACTATAATAGTGAATTGGTCATACCTAGTAATAAATAATAAATAAAAAACGTCTGAGTGTCTCTCTCTGTCTATACTATATGCAGCTATTTCTCTCTGTCTCTATCGCTGCATATTAGATCTATCTCTTTTTGTATGTGTTTGTGAGTGAGAGAGAGTAGGTATGCATGTGTGAGAGTGTACACTGTACATGTTTGTGTATATGTGTGCATGCATGCATGTTTGTTATGTTGTGCAATTGTGCATGCATGCTTGTGTATGTGTGTGCATACATGTTTGTGTATGTCTGTGCGTGGCTAAGTGTATTTCTGTTTCTATGTCTGTTTGTCTCTGCATGTGTGTGACTTCTCTCTTTTCTTCATATCCCTCTCCCCCTCTCAATTTCTGTGTGTGTTCTCGCTTTTGTAGTTTTTTACTACAACGCCAGTTTTTCTACACATAAATTTATTTCCACGAAGAAAACGTTGAGGAGAGATGTTCCGGCCTGTTTGTTGTGGGCATTCCGTGCGAGATATATTGGTCGTTACCCGAACCCCGCTTAATTTTTAACGGACATCCGTGAACTTTCTCTCCGTTTGAATTTTTCCTCAACCCACTTGCGTCTCTACATATTGCTCAAGTAGAAACAACACCCCTCCTTGCTCTACTCCATCTAATATGTGTATTATTTATTGCCCTGCACTGGTTGTACTGTCTCTTCTCCATACCGTTTTGCTATAATTTTACCATGTTCTTTCGGTATAACATTTTCCTTTTGTTTTATTCATTTATTTATTATATTTTTTATCACATGCCTTTTGTGGGTCGGTATATTTTATTTTTGTTCTTTTGTTTATGAACTTGGCCTTGTTTTCACGCATTTCAATTATTTGTGATTTCAGGTGAATCGCTAACATCCACCAGGAAGCGGGTAGTATGAATATAAACAAGACAAACTCCTGAACAAAATATGGACAAAAGTAGTGTGATACAAATGACCAGGAGCAACCAAGTGGAGAAAAGTTTAAAATTCGATAAAAGTTCTGGTATGTTCTGAACAGCTTCCAGGCTCCGAGGCCACTAGGCTGCAACACCACTAGGCCCTGGGATTTCTGGAGCTCAGAGAACAAAATTTCAAGTACTGTGAAGGCATACTAGATGATTTTCTGAAGATATGGCAAATTAAAAAAGGATTTCTGATTTCATAAAATAAGAAAACTGGTCGTTCTTTGGTATCTCACCTCTCAATCACAATTTCACAGGCCTTTATTTTCAACGGAAACTAGCTTTGGTTTTCACGTTACATGCTTAATATACACACATGCACCACCCAAACACATTCACAAGATACACACACATACACACTCACAAAGAGAGAGAAAAAAACACTGCTTACACACGTTCACAAATATCGATACCCCCGATTGGAAAACTGTTTATCTCCTCTGTGCTTTCATCCCATTAAACTGTTCCATCTAATTAATCTCATTAACCGTTTCATCTCGAAGATTTCAGCGAGTCGATAAATAAATTGATCAGGGATTTTTCCCCCCTGTTTTTTTTATATCAAAATAAAAAGTCCGATCGAATTTTTGTTTACCAGCAACTCACAATAAAAAAATATATTACAGGTAACTAGATAATTATGTATGTATAGGTAATAGAACCTGGATATAAAAACACAACTTCTCACTTTTCTGTTCATACTGATTAGTGATTAAAATAGAGAGGTTAGTTGATGGCATGGATATTCAGAAACAGTATGTTCTGATATTTCTGTACATCTAGTACAACTTCTCACTTTTCTATTTATACTGATACTGATAAGAGAGCGATTTTCAGGTCAAATTTACCTCTACATAAGGGAAATAACCTCTTTATAAGAGAAACCTAGAAAAAAGATGTATAATTTCCTGTTTCTTGAGTTTTGTTATAGCCAGATTCGACTGTATTCATCGATTTTTTCATACTTTCATCTGTTACATTGAGTATATGTAAGAGTATATGTTCACTCTTTCCCTCAATGCACTCAAAGCTGACGTCCAAAACGCTGATGCATCGACTAATTGTCCTGTCCACAATGCTCAGGCCCAACGATAATTTTGTTCGTCCCAAAATTTGCACTAGTCACTCTACAGAGTACACTATCAATTATACACGAGCTATTCAAAAGTCATCAATCAATCGAAATACGCAGAGATTCGTGTGGAAAAGTCAAAGGGAAACGAGCATGTTAAGCCTTTAGATGTTACGACTCATTAGCTTTCCATCTTGAAGTCCAGCTTGTTTTATATTAGAGGAAACAAAATAGTCCGGTCAGATAAAAATAAAATAACGCAGAAGTCTTATCAGCTCAATTTCGAGAAAAAAAAATAGATTGAAAACAATATTTTCTATACCTTTCAGGTTATAGAAAGTAAAAAAAAGAGAGGAAAAATCTAGGAAATTTGAAAATTCCAGTCCTAAACAATTAATCCTTGACTTCATGAAGAGAATACCTTAAAACTTGAAACCTCCGAGTTATGAATCGGTCGGTGTAAACAAGGTAGGTATAATAATTATTATTCTTTTCTATTTCATAAATTTAACAATGTAAAGATCTGTGTTAATCACTTTCGTGTCTTTCGTGATGTCACAACTACTCTAACTCACGCTGCTAAATTTATACCAAACTTGGGACTCGAACCCCGATCTCCAGGTTAGAAATCCGCCGCCTTATCGATCGAACTACTGAGGTCTTTTTTTTATTTTTGCTCTAATTTAATTAAATTGGACCTGGAAATAGTTCTCTTATAACCAGGTTTCACTGTATTTCGGTTTCTCTTATAAAGAGATTATTGTTCTTTTTTACCATGGGTTCTCTTATATCCAGGTTTCTCTTATAACCAGTTCTCTTATATCCACGTTTAACTGTATATTCTTTTCTATTTTAAATATTGTAAATGGATCGTCTTGGCGATACGTCATGTACACGACCACCTGGTATTAATATTGCGGAGGCGTAGTGGAAATTTATTCTCAGAGTGCGCGGAGCTCATCAGCATTTTATTATAAAATTCTTAATTAGGCACCTTTATAAAATTTAATATATTTATATAATATAATGCCATGCCGACCCCAAGGGGGTTTGGGAAAAGGCAAAGTAAAAGAAGAAGATAAATTTTAATATATTCAATCTCAATAATGATGTCATTCAATATGGTGTCATTCAATCTCAATAATGTCATTTTCAACAGAGAAGAGTAAGAAAGTAATGCAGTCTGATGGAAAAAACCATATTTTGTGAGTAGAAATTCTCACTTTTTCCGTTTTTATTGATGCTTTCATTAAAAAGCTCATCAGGGATGGTAATAACTTTAGATAGAATTTTGTCGCGTACTGGAGGTTAATTGGAGCAGGATGATTTACAGCTTTTGACACTATCTATTTATTTGACCTCAGTAGATCGATAGGAAGACAGCGGACTCGTAACCTGGAGGTCAGTGGTTTGAGTCCCGAATACGAAAAAAAATGTAAGGCAAGATTAAGTTATATGATTGTGTTTAGCACAGATAATATGATTTCTTCATTTATAATTTTGTCTCATTATTATACTTCCGATATATTTCGGATATTAGAAATCGGAAGTATTGTGTTCGTTATTGTAAATTTCTGGACGTTTCATATTTTTGTTGTTTTTTTTTTATTTTCGGATAAGTTCAAGGAAGTAATTTTAAGCAGGAGTATAGTAATATTCCTTTCTTTTCTCTCAAAAGTCTCGAAAAGAAAATCCATGTGTCACATGAAGTACCAGTGTTTAAAAATCGGTAACGGTGACCAATGTCACAAAATGTGCCAAAGTTGACCCTACATTAGGCCATCCAGTTTTTACATTGGTGGTATGGAAAAAATCCAACGTGGTGAAAGATCTAACACAGTTAAGTTATCATTTTTTTGTGTTAATCACTTTCGGGATATCACAACTCTCAAACTCGCTCTACGAAATCTACGCTGAAACCGGGACTTGAACCACCGACCTCCAAGTCACAAGTCCGCCGCCTTATCGATCAAGCTACTGAGGTCGGTGATCCAACACAGTTAGATAGTATCTCCTACGTTCGACACTGTTCGATTTCAGAACCCGCCACAGAACTTTTGCAGGCGTAGAGTGCAGTTGAAAATAAATTGGACTCCCGAAGGCCAAAAAGAGCTAAAAACGTTAACTAGAAACTCATAATAGGTGTTAATGTACGCGAAACCTTGTACAGTGAAGAATAAATTAAAGCAATGAGTATATACGACGTTAGTGTTTGCGGGGTAAAACCTATCATAGCGTTCCAGGTGAATTGAGCACATACCCAAGTTAGATACGAGAGAGTCTCTCTATGAGCTGTGAAACCCAGATGCATTTGTGCAGTCCAAGACGATGTGTTATTATTACTATAGACTGTTTTGAGTTCCACAAGAGAAGCACCAATAATCACACCGACCTCTATTTAATTCTATTGTGACCAGTCGATTCTAATTCTGTTGTACGTCCCTGATTTGAAGGTGACTCCTTCAAATCAGGACGGGGGTTTTACCCTCCATTCGCTGGGAATCGTACCAGCTACCTCTATTAACCTCACGCAAGATGATGTAAGTTAGAAACGAATGATTCTCTCTATGAGCTGTGAAACCCAGATGCATTTGTGTAGTCCAAGACGGTGTGCTAAATGTGTATTTGGATGTACTTTTATTTCTCGATACCTAGACTAACACTGCGACCTAATTAGGAGTAATTAGATCTACTGTGACCAGTTGATTCTATTTGGTTTTAACGTCCTGATTGAGATAGATAGTCAGGACGGGGTTTTACCCTCCATTCGCTGGGAATCGTACCAGCTACCCACATCAACCTGACCCAGCTTAGGTAGGGCCGGAAATGCCAGCCTCACGTGTTTGGAGGGAAAAGAATTTTCTTCGAAAAGTCTTCTCCAACCGGGGATCGAACTCGGGATCTCTGGACTACGGGCAGTAGTCACAACCATTACTCCACGGAGGCTGGCACCGGTCCTTAGAAGCACACAAATATATTGCTCTGATTCGTGATAGCATGATGAAGACGGCATAACAGAGAAGGAGGCGATGAAAGGAAGTTATTTACAGGAAACAACTTGCAATGTGCTCACGAGATGCACAGGAACAAAGGAACAATCTGGGGTTGAAATATCGAAATAATTTCTACTATTGAGATGTATCGGTATGGAGAAATTTCGATATTTGAGGCGTGCATTTCGCAGAGGGAGCAAATAGAAGTTTGAATAACAGAAAGGAAGGCGAGGATGGCAATACTTTTTTTTGTTTTATTTTTTTTAGTATTTTTAAATCACTCTCGTAATGTCGCAATAACTCAAACTCACACTCAACTCGAACCACCGACCTCCAGGTTATGAGTCCTCCGCCTTATCGATCCAGCTACCGAGCGAGGCCGGTTGTAATTAAATCATCTATACCCTGTGTTGATCGCAAATTCTTGTAAATATATTATAAATTGTTCCTTCATCATTTTCCTGACAAGTCGTTGTGAGGAAACAGTCCTCTGAGACAGTCTGCCATAAGTCATAATCCTAACTTATGAACACTTGTACGAGTGTGCGCTAGATTGATTTACTGAAGTCGACCCGTTGTATAGCCGAGAGATATGCGTGTGGCACCCGAGGAAATAATCAAGGACCACGGACTCAGCTCGATCGACAAGGTTGCGGTGGTTCGAGTCCCAAGTTCGGCAATGAATTAGTCAGGTGAGTTTGAGTAACATTCTCCTCGGTGTGATATGACCATTGTGATTACCACATACAAAATGTGTTAACTTCATCACCCTGTGAATAGGACGACTGAGTAATTAGGTGATTAAACTCTCTAATAAACGAGGAAAAATTCAGGCACTGTGTGGGATTCAAACAAACGGATCATAACGCTACCTAGATTACCAGACCAGCGCCTTAACCACTCGACCAACTCTCATGGTGACACCCTGTTTGTGAAATTTCCCGTGACACAACAACGTAGGAAGATGCAGCAGAACCCAGTATAAAGAGCTCTGATACATTGGCTGTCTGAGTCACGGCAGAAAAATTGATGGCATTGATGTAGAACACATTCGCTATGAAAAAATAAAAAAAATCATTCCTCTACCATTCTACCAACAACAGTACGAGTTGATTTCAACAGTGTGACGTAGAAAATACAGTGGTAATACAATAACTTCATCTGTTTATGTTATAAGAATTATGCAAAAAAGTCCCTTTGCAATCTCAAAAAAAAAAAAAAAAAAAAAAAAACAGTTGTCTGCTCAATTGAAATTTTGTCCAAGCACAGTTGCTTCGAGCTAATCATCTCTTCAGCTATGAAAATGATCTTCTTATACAATACAAAGTCTTATCCCCTCAAAGTGGGGTAGCATGATGGACATGTTTATGGCATAAAAGTTCTTTTATGCCATAAACATGTTTATAATTATATTCAACCTCTAGCATAACTTCTCACTTCTCTGTTTTGACCTACTGAAAAGAGCCATAGAAATCGAGTAGAATAGATAAGACATACTTCAAATGTATTTAAAATTAACGAAATTCTAGTAGACCACCGCGAAATTCCCCATAATATTTTTCTTCAGCATTGAACATCATATAAAGCGAAATTCTGCAGCATTCAACATCACATAATTTTTATTTATTTCCATACTACTGGAGAAAGGAAATTCATGTAATGGGCTTAAAATCCCATTTCAATGCCAACATTAATAAATAAAAATAATAAGACTCATTTATTTGACATCCAAGTAATGATTGAGAAATTATGTAAAAAGGCGTGATTATTGCCTATGACAATTTCTGCCTTCCAACCGTTCTAATAGTCCGTTTACTATGGTATATATTGTATACTATATTATATACCTACTTTATAAGTATTAGATGAATAAGAGGGAGGGAAGATAATGAAGACGAGAAATAGATAAATAGAAAATGGAAAAACTACTTATCCACTTTTCTGTGGTATTATCATATTAAGAAATATTGTTACAATATGTGTTTGTTGTTCTTCATTTGGAAATATACAGGGAGTTGCTTAGTTAAACTTTAGTAGCATACTTGGACTACTTAAAGTAAAGGAGTATCACTGCTGGAGTAAACGGACTTTTCAGTCATACCTCGGCAGCATAAACAAGGTATATTCTATTCAATTCTACCTGTCTTGCGCTGGAAGTCTAGAATTATTCTAGATACACTAACTAGGCCGTATTATGAAACTGTATTAGTAAATATAAACAGAACCTTAGATTTTATATGCCAAACAGCTGAGTGCTGACCAACATCGACAACATCGACTGACTGTCGATGTTGGTCAGCTGTTTGGCATATAAAATGTTTGGCATTTTAAATCAAGATTTTTCTCAATCGCACAGAGGAAATATACTAGTAAAATTTGTGCAGTCCGCGTAGAATAACAGCAAAATCAATACAAATAAAAAAGTGAGAAGTTCTACTAGAGAAGAAACATAGGCGAGCAATTTGTACAGTGAAATAATCAATAAAATTTTGTCCTGTAGACAAATAGAAGAAAAAATAATTTGTCCTTAGGACAAATTGAAGAAATAGATGCAGCACCGTTAGAAGAGCATCATCCGTAGATCTCGTGTTGGGTACATTTGCGGGAGAATTACAAAATTTGCAAATAAAATGTTGGTGTTCAGGCTAGAGTTAAGTACAAGCTACAACAGTAACAAGATGTGCAAGTCCTGACGTGTTGGCCATCCAGAAACAACCAACACACTGTAACGTGATCGTACGAAGGAAAATATAAATCGAACACAAGAATTCTCTAGTCTCTGTACGATAGCCTTGAGTTCCTGAGTAATGTTGAGATAAACTTTATGACCATACTCGATGACCGGGTTGATCAAGGTGGTACAGAGCATTTTCCTGACACCAAAGGATAAAATCCTACGAAGGAATTTCATATCCTTTTTGGGGTCGACACCGCCTGGATCTGTCTCAGACATCGTGGTGTGTAGGCTGAAATAGTTCTAAATAATGGACGCAGCACATAGGAATTTCTTTTAGAAAAAACATCCAGAAATAATGTCATGTAAATTTTCTGTGTGTGAGAGCTGCAAAAGGCCTGTAAAACAGAAATCTTAAAAATGGTTTAATCTAGAGACATGTACCTACAGATAGGGTTAAAAAAACCCGTCGAATCAGCCGATGTGTCGAAATTTTGAACACTTTTGGACAACTCACTAAGTGGTTAGAGCCCTCATAAATCATGAGAATATGATCAAAAACCCTGATTCCGTAAAATTTTCCAATAAGAAAAATATCCATGGAGCCACTAAAGGCGAAAATAAAAAGTATGAAAAAAACATAAAGTTACTGTCCCTAACACAGTAGAATCTTAGATTCTCTCTCTAGTATGGGTAGGGTCAACAAATCTCATTTTGAAGTAACATTTGTACTAAGATGTAGGATCTCTGAAAAAATATACTAAAAACCTACTCAATTTATTTCTGCTCATCAAATGATCTTAAATTGTTGTTATTTGTTTTACTTGGAAACTTTCTAGTACATAAATACTGTAGAATTAGAAAGTGTAGATACTCACACAATGCACAAACATATTTTCTTAGACATTCTACTGTTTACTTAATTTACATAGTAGTACTCTAGTTGTGTAATACTAAAAAAAGTTATCATATTTGTGTTAATCAGATTAACGATATCACAATTACTCGCTTTACCAAATCTACGCTGAAACCGGGACTTCAACCACCGACCTCCAGGTTACAAGTCCGCCGTCTTATCGATCAAGCTACTGAGGTCGGTTAGTTGTGTAACACTATTGCCAATTTTAAATGAGTTACAACCCACTTAAACTTCAATGTGATATGAAACTTTTATTGGGTTGCGCAAAACTAATAAGACTTTTCCAAATATTTTTAAATTTTAGGGATCTCCTAGTTTGTCCTGATTCCGCCACCGGCCACTCTATTGATCTTTCTACTGAGGTCGATCCATGGGTTTTTCTACTGAGCTCTTTCAATATTATTGGTATTTTTTCACATACTTCGACGATGTTAACCTATCGAACACATTTAAAGATCTGCCAACTGTCCAATCAGTCCATGGTGAGTAGTTGTGATATCATCATCGTCATCATAGGTTGGCGTCATCCTGAACGATGGTAGAAAGACAGTGGAGGAATGACTCAACAGTTCTACCACTGTTTTAACAAGGAGGCTAATAATTGACAAGAGCCCCCAGAACCAAGGCAATGCTGGTCTACTCCCTGTTTATAGTACCCCAGACAGACTATTGTGATATCACAAACGTAAAAATCATATTTAAGATGATAACTATTAAAAAAAGTTAGTCAAAACAGAAAACTGAGAAGTTCTACTAGAGGTGCAAATTGAATGAAACGAATAACTGTGTGAGATATGCATGAGCCACCATGTCACCATACAGTTCCCCTGGGTAACTCCAAGTCCTCGCCCTTCCACTGCAGAATCAGATTGAGACAAGGACACCCACTCTCATCAATGCTCTTTAAGATAGCACTAGAAATAGTTGCATGCGAGAAAACCAAAGTACAGTCATGTGGAAGTAATATGCTAATTGGTCCCAACATCAAAACCTGCTGGAAAATCTAGACACGGAATAGTCATAACTGGAAAATCATGTTTTTAGGATTTTTCGGATGAGTCCTTATACGGAAAAGGATTAATATTAATAATAATTTAATTTAAAACTGTTAGCGTGATGGGACTCCCAGTTTCGAGCCGACAGTCTAAAAAAAGCACTACTATACTATAATTTCGCCCATTTATACTGTCCGATTAGACTAAGAAGTCCATATTCCAGCTGTAAGCTCAAGACGTATTATTTTGTGGTCTAAATTCAAATGGGAGGATAACTTGTCTTGTTCTGAACTTCCGACTGTGTTTTGAACCCGCACCCGCGACCTCTGGATTCAGATTCAGAATTTCAGACAGACGACTTGACCACTGAGCTACTAGGATCTACTCTCTAGGAAATCAAGTTTATTATGATTTTTCTTATAAATATAGGGTTCTCTCTGGAAAAGGATAGTCTGTTTACTGACAAATCAGGTTAAATTAGATTTTCTATAGAATTCTATTTTACTAACGAATATAGGTTTCTCTTTATGGAAAAGGTTGATACCTAATATCCCAATAATAATCTGCTTCCTTTGCTGCTCAATGGAAAATCAAGTTTTATTTTGGATTTAGGGTTTTCTAAATGGAAAAAGATAACACTTAAGTCCTCACGAAACTCCAGCCTCCAGATTACAGGAAAATCAGGCTTTTAGAACTCTTCAAACGAGTCCTCTGAACAAAAATAATGGAAAATCAGGTTTCCTTGGGTTTCTTTGTATAAGTAAGTTCTAATATCTGTGTTACTTACTTTCGTGATATCACCACTGCTCAAAATCCCTTTATTAAATCTACGCTGAAACCGGGACTTGAACCACCGACGTCTAGGTTATAAGTTCGCCGCCTTATCGATCAAGCTACTGAGGTCGGTTTCTCTGTATAACCATAGATGTAGTGGGAGTTTCATTATGCTAACAGTTTATAATACATTTTTATTTAGATGCTAGATCCAACATGATAACCTGCAGTTCACTGGAAAATCAGATTCATGAGAGGTTCTCTAAATGGAAAAAAATAACACCTAATCCTCACATAACAGACCAGAGAGACGACAAAATATTGAACATACCTTCAGATGAGAAACACCAGGACCAGGAATACCAACCATTCCAACCAAAACAAGTCAAAAAAAGCACAATATATTGTCCTGTAGCTCTTGGAAAACTCTATTATACCGATATTCTAGTATTTCTCATACTTTTGTGTACTGATTAAAATAGCGAAGTTTGGTGACATTTTTGGAACTACTGCCTGCTAAAGAGAGCTAATTAGTTCAAAAAAGCTGTCCTGGTATGTTCTGATATCAATACCTGGACATACTCGTAATTCTTTCGAGCTGATTGTTTCTCTTCAGCTATGATAATGCTTTTCTTCTACTATATCTTTTCCACCTCAAATGTAGTCCATAAGGTTGACATGTTAATGGCATAAAAGTTCGGATATTCATGTAAATTTAGTAGAACATACTTCAGTAGCTTGATCGATAAGGTGGCGGACTTATAGCCTGGAGGTTGGTGTTTCAATTCCCAATTTCGGTAAGACTTTAGAAGCGTGAATTTGAGTAGATGTGACATCACGAAAGTGATTAACAAAAATATGATTTAATTTTTTACTTCTCACTTTTCTGTTTTGACTGATAAGATTGAGACACCACCACTCATGCTACTCTTACTCCACTTCTGTCCCTATAAGAATTTGTATGCAGACGATACCTCCGCACTGGTTATGGAGAACATTGAAACTGAGCTTGTGGCTAATGCTGAGGTACTTTTAAATACAATGGAGACATGGTTTCATGATAACCCACTACATAACAAAACTAATAAAATGGAGTCCTCACGTGCAGTCTTATAGCAAAATATGTGACATAAAGTCAGCTAGGTTGCTAGAACTCACATTAGATAGACCATTACGATGGCTTGAACATATTAACATCCCAGTAAAAAGACTATCCTCAATTAATTATTTATTTTACAGACATAGGGATCAAGTTTCAAGGAAAGTTTTATAGCCTATCGATCCCTATTTGAATCAGTGGCAAACCATGCTATTCGCTCATGGGGCAAAGTTTCCGTCTCAGAACCGATTATTATTATTTATTTAATTTGTTGTGACAGTAGGTATACCCAAGCCTTCATTCATAGAGGTTGAGCTTTCTATTTCTACATGCGTACATAAAATTCCATGCTCCTGGAAAACTGTGACCTTGTTTTTTGGCTGAGATCCATAACTCTATAAGCCCGGTGTTTTGAATTTATTTTCGATAGTGTCATTTACCTACAATTCCTGCTCTTTTTTCTATTAGCTCAAGGTGGTAGTTTTCAAGTTAGTCGTTATCTAATGGTGCTCCAGCTAATTGTGCTACTGTATTCTGTCATCTGCTGCTGAATTAGTCTTTCAAAATTTCTTAATATGATATTAACAATTAGGTGCCTGTTCGTAGTAGTGGTTTCAAGTATCAAAAATTCGCCATCTCGATTTCATTGTGACCATAATTATGTCAGAATTATCCTAGGAAAGGTCAGAAGAACAATATGTGCTGCTCTCTTCTCTCTGAAGGGATCATAAGCAGTAGACACATTTGCTTTTAGCCTATCTAAGGAAGATGACAAGATTTATGAAACCGCTGTAAAGAAATTCACAGACCAAAATAAACATTTGTGCCCAAAATAAACATTGTTTACGAGCAGGCGGTATTCGATCGAAGATTTCTTCAAGCAGGCTAGAGTTGTGAATACGGCACAGTGCGTGATGACTTCAGACGTGACTAGATAGTTGTTGGTGTCTTCAATCGCGAACTAAATGAGTAGTTTTGGCTTGATGTAGATTTCTTTTTTGTTAAAGGGATGAAACAAAGAAGTTAAGCAATATGTTTTATCTGAAGAAAAAGGAAGACAAGCTATTGTACATTGCAATGAAACAGTTGCAATGTAAATACCTGATTGCCAATAGTACTAATTGTTGTACAATGTATAATAGTACTAATTGTTGTACAATGTATAATAGTACTAATTGTTGTACAATGTATAATAGTACTACCTAATTGTTGTAAAATGTATAATAGTATTAATTATTGGATTAATGTCACGAGGATTTAATTTGTCTTGTTCTATTAAGGATTCAAATTTTGTCAATGTCTCTGTTGTGATATGCAAGGCCATTCAAGTTGACTACAAGCTCTTCCAAAGCTCTCTGTTCATTGACATCTGATCAACCTCCTGGCAGTGAAGGCGACTTCTTCAAATGTCTGATGTGTTTCAAATCAATGACAGTGTAAATGAGAAATTGGTGCTAATGTTCCTGTGTTCTCAGCCAAGTTTCTTCAAAGTGGATAATGCAAAGTGTCAAACAAAAAGCCTCTTGATGCAGGTCAAAACAGACTTGCTGATATTGGTAGCTACAAGGTAGTACGACAACCAATCATTGCATTCTTAAACTCAAACTTATTTCATTTCAGCTTTATCTGTACTTTCTTTTGCTAAACAAGATATATTCGTGAAATGAAACAATTACCTCGACCTACTCCTGACTCCTGTAGAAGTCATCTCAAATGGCTGTAGGTATGGGTTGTTTATATTAAATGGCACGAAAAAAGAAAAAAAATCTTCACGCTCCTTTATTTACTCCATCTCTACCTATCTCATATCAACCTATAGTAAAACATTTAAGGGTTGGGTGGAAGAGATTGCCATAGGCAATAACCCCGCCCTTTAGTTAGGACATATGTATATATTTTGTTTATTTTTTTCCTGTTTATATTAATATTGTCAATTTTGTTTTTTTAATTTTTACCATTATATGTTTGTATATGTATATATGTTCTTCTAATAAAGAGTTTCATAATAATAATAAGAAATTACAGCAAGTAGCTTGGAATTAGATTTGTTGTGATGTCTATGACAATTTGGGTTCTCTACGAGGCAAAAACAAGATTAGAGAGTTGATGAAAATGCTCGACCATAAGGTCACAACATTCCTCGTACAATATATTGTACTATGCAGAACCCACTTCTAGATTGATTGAAACGTATGCAGGTGCCAATGAACCTGTGGACTACGCGACTGATCGGTCCTCACCTATGGTAACGGTATCTAAAAAGAATAAAAAGGTGAGAATATATGTGTCGATCTTATCCAAATAAATGACAATAGTGTCCTTTGCCAAGAATGCCAATGATAGATCAAGAATTGTGTCTTCTTAGTAGTGCTCTCTTCCAAACTTGACATGTTAAGTGATGACTCAAGAGACAACTTTTATCACTTTTAAGAGATGACTATTTATTTTTTTACAATGTAGAAACAAATCGACCTTTGAAATTTCCATTTTAAAAATAACAAAGACAATGTAAGCTGATTCTAAAATTGTTACAGTTCAAAAGGACAATATTCATTTATGGAATAAATATGTGGTAAATAGAATAAGTGTAGGTAAATGTTAACATTTTGAACTAAAGTCAAGGTTTGAGCAAAAGTTTAGCGAATATGTTCTGACTACACATGGTTCTTCTAATTCGAAAAACTAATGGAAACCTGTGTTATGGAATGGACTTCGCGATTTACACTTGAGATTGAAAAGAAAATGTGAATACCTATCTATTGTTAAAAGCTTCACAAACGAAAAGTTGAATATATCTAATTAAGTTGAAAATATCTATACTATCTGACGAGTGTTTAAATGTAAGAATTATTCACAGAGTCATTCCCGGGTGTTCCAAAGTTAATCACTGTAAAAACCTACCGACCTCAGTAGCTTGATCGATAAGGCGGCGGACTTGTAACCTGGAGGTCGGTGGTTCAAGTCCCGGTTTCAGCGTAGATTTAGTAAAGCGAGTTTGAGTGGTTGTGATATTACGAAAGTGATTAACACAAATATGATAGCTTTCTTCTTTTTTTCTCACTGTAAGAACCTCCAAAACCTGTACAAACTAAAATGTGTGGGTCACTTGAAAATCAGAGACATTGAAAGCATCAAGAGTATATTCTGAAAGCTCTTTGAGTGGGAACTCAGAAAGTCCACAAAAAGTATATCCGCGGTCTTTTCAAGTGATATGCTCAGTTTGAAAGCCTACAAAAAGGTGCTTCCGATTCTAGAAATGGAAATCCAGGCATCTCATTGGTATTTTTGTTTCAATTTGTTCTATGAATTTTTGAAACAATGTTATGTTCTTAATAAAAAAATAAAAAAAAATCTCAAAAGAAGATGAAGCAACTGAAGACTGATTTTGCTCTTGACATTAAGGCAAGGTGTGAAAGACTCGTTGGATCTACTAAATTGATTGTGTTGTGTGAGTTCCGGTTTGATTAGGTAACAGTTTGGCTCTCCAGTAGTGTCCAGGTTGGAAATGCGGCGAGTGTGTTGGGGACAATGATGAATACAGCTAATATGTGGGAGGTGTTTTATTTATTTGTATTTCAAGAACAAATAAATAAAGTCATTATTAAAATTAGATTGGATAAGTTTCTTATCTTCTACTACCTGGTATGTACAATTGTACATCTAGAACACCATCTCATTTTTACTTTCCTTATCCTATAGAAAGAAAAGTAATGGAATCACCCAAAAAAATTCTGTTTATACTGACTGATACTGATCAATCTGATATTCTGATCGTACTCAGTTGGTGACTGATCATAAATTCCAAAATAATGCTTATTCTAGAATTTTTCAGTCTTCTATTGATCCAAGAATAACATTTATTTAAAGTCAAAAAATCATCTCATAACGAGCTTCAATTACGTACCTCAAAATTATTGAATGGTTTTCTTTATACTTTTCCTGTAGAAGTATAAATAGCTATATATCTACTTTTGATACCGTACTGACTGTTTAGCTCCTTTATCAGGCCCCAATAGCTCCCAAACAGTAATTTAGTTTGTCGATCACTCGATTGACTTATTGGGTCTTGGTTTAAAATACTCAGTAATACCTACCACAGTATAAGTTATCATTCATAGTGAGTTTTGAGCTAATTTGGCCCCTAACGTTAAAAGGCCTGATTTTTTGGAAATGAAATTCTAAAGATAAAAAAAAAGTTTTATCAAAGAACATTGAGCAGCGCTGAGCATACATTTTTCCAATTTTCTATCTCTTTTCAAGAGAAATAAAGCCCCCTTTAACTACACCCGTTGATTATAGGGACCCAAAAGCAACCACCTTCTTCAAATCTTCTTTAGCTCAATACCTTAAGATTAAAAATTATTTTTTGTGACTGACGTGTCTTTTTTTAAAAAAAAGATGAGTGTTTCACAGCCTTTATTATTTCGTAGCCATGAAAGAGGAGCTACTGTAGACGCTTGTGGTCTATGTTGTAGACTGCCCATCCCGTAGTGTGCCTCCCCTCTGATGGGCGAGAAGTGACACAATACTTCCCATTTAGGTGCTGGGTCAACACGAGCGCACCGCAAGGTATCCCTTACAAACAACTGTAACCAAATTTTGAATACAAATTTTTGTCGAACCCGGGACATTCCGCATGGCAAGCGAGTGCTTAACCACTGAGCTATTCGTGCGCTCGTTTCTGGGAATCCCCAATAAGAAGATCATTGATATGAGTTTAAAAATCTTGAAACATTCAGTTCACATTCTCAACTACCACTTATTCCATTAACCAAACAAATTAAAAAAAAAAAAAAAAATGTTGATGAAAATGTTCCACTTATTGAAATATTTTAAAAATCTAGTTTAAAAAAAAATGTCCAGAAAGCCGGACTTTGTAGTCAAGTGACGTAGTCATCACACGGCCGTATATATAAATAAAATATATACTTTCTCTCTAGGTATTTTAAATTGGAGAGTGCCTTTCAAATCGCATTTAGGGTTTCTCAAATTTAACAGAGTCAATAATTATTTCTTGATAATGTTGGACCAATATTTGAGCCCTGAAGAGACCCAATTCATTTTTAACAAACTTAAAGCCTTAAGCCAGTTGAAAAAAAGAGTGGGTGACTTTTAAATTGAAACACATTCATTGGAATCGGCTCATTCGCACTTGCATCGTTAATAAGGTTTATGAAGGTGGAAAAAAGTTCGAAAATCCTATTATATTACTACTCATAACTCTAGAACGGTTTGAGATAAACTGCAAAAAAATATTCACGTGTAATATGTATTTACTATTCAGAAAACAGTGCAAATGACCTCTAATGTGCTTTAAGGGTCCCTTTACTATTTAACTGTTTATAATATCATATTCTCACTCAAAAACGATAAAGACTTGTATTTTTTTTTTTTTTGATATACACATATAAAATATTTTATATCCCAATTCACCATTACAGGTCATTTATGGGATGGTATGGTTAACTGAATCCCTGTTTGGTTTCAGTTCCCCAGCCTGAGGTTCCGGCCCCATCCATGCCTGTACCTAAGGACTCGCTGTTCCTGAAGGCGCTGGACGAATTTGTGTATTAATTTGTGATTTGTGTATCAATATCTATGTGTGTTGGGCGTTCGTTGATTCATAATTTCATGGGTTTAAACTAGACGCTGAAATACTTATTATAAATTAAATCCTATCATGTAGAATACCAAATAACCGTAAGTTATAATATAAATATGAATAAATAACAAATCTTGCAGGATTTTTGTTTGGGAAACTAAGGGGCCAAAAAAAGGCCGGGACTGCCGCCAAAGCCCTAAAATTAAAACAACGATTTAATAAATACCTAATAATAATAATAATAATTGTAACATTGTAAGTGTATATAAAAAAAAATATTGTAAGTATATTTAAAAAAAAAAATGGTGGTAGAAAATGCTTTGAGCATTAAACCTTGCCTGTTTAGCTATCCTTCCACTAAAAGAGTATTATTATTATGAAATTATAATGGGACCATCCACAATACGTTTCCTACAAATAAAACCGAAAAACTACATGTTCAGAAATATGATTTTTATTTTTAATCGGAACCAAAAACGAAGGACAATACTTTAAATATTTCAGAAGTAAAAGAAGGCCTCAATAAGCTCATTCTTTTAACATTTTATATAATATTTATTAACAATTTGGATTTTTACAAAGGTCTTTTTCCTGAGCTAATGATAAAAGCTTCTAAGAATTTCAATGAGCTCTTTTGAATTTGAAAGTAATTCTACCCCAAATACTTTTTTAGATTTTGTAAAATTAATCGACTACTGCCCGTGGTCCGGAGATCTTGAGTTCAATCCTCGGGTTCGGAAGAATTTCCAACAAAAAATTATAGAACCAGTGTGCGAGTATGGCATTACCCTAGAAAAATAATTTTTTTAGATTTTTAAATTTAATCGAAATCCCTTGAAAATTTGGTGTTGTGTTATCAGAGTTCTTCCCAGTCACCAAAAGCGGGAAATTCTCTACACAAACTCGTAATACAAGAGATGAAAATGCGACCGAAATTTTTCTGATTGATAAATTGAAGACAAATTCAACGACTTTTTATGGGTTTCAGATTCACATTTCAAGTAATAAGGTACATATTGGAAAAATTGAAATTCTGGCTAATTTGGTTTTGACACCTGCCCTTAACTATTTTTTGAAGAAGAAATAATTAAAACTGAAATCCCCTCAAAATTATAGTTTGTCGATCGTCCAGCATTATTTTGTATGTATTGGTTATCAAACGGAATCAATCAATACCAATTGTTGGAACGATCTGAAATGTTTTCAGATTTTTTTCTGATAAGATATTTTGAAGATTTAGAGGATTTTTTAAAATCTGAATGTTCGTTAATGTTTACATTTTAAAAACTGAAATTTATTTAAAAGCTGCTAGGCTAGTGCGTTCTGAAACGTTTACGTAAAAAAAATATTTGACAAACATAAATTATTCAACTTATGGAATTTCAATTCTAAGGACATAATATAGTAGCAATATATAGATTTGATAATTAATAATAATTGTGACTCTTTGACCAAGTTATAACATGAAAATTCGAATGATTTAAGAGCTTTTGACCGTTGGAACACTCAATTATCACAATACTCTGATATGATAATATACGAGTGATTATTTTAATTCACTTCCACGGGGATTGTTTTTACGTTGATTTTTTTTATTTTTTTTTTTTATTAATAAAAATGAATAAAATAATAAAACCTTTGCTTAAACTAAAAAATATTTTTTAAATAAAAAAGAATTGGGAAAATATTGTCTACAATTTAAAAACACCTCATACAATTAATTTTAGAACTAATTTCTGATCCTGATCCCATGCAGATTCAAGTTCACCTTAGCGGCGGAGTGGATTCATTTTCAATATCCATTGCCAAAAAAAAAAAGTTTACCTTATGTGGATAGTATTGCGGGTGCCAAGCTGGCTGGTGATACCCGTGCTGATAGGATCCTGCCTGATACATGGAACCTAGCTTATGCCACGCTTCGCAATGCCATAGTAGAATGTCTACGAACACACTTCACTCATTGTAACATCAACACAATTGAAATTAGTTAGGACTTCACCAAAAAAATTTAAAAAAATAGAACACTGATTTAAAAAGTACAGAGGAACATGGTTTAGAAAAGATTAAATTTTTTGGAAAACATACGAAAATGGCGAGAAAGCGGGGGAGAAAGCGGAGAAAAGGGGGTGGTGGGGGGGCATTTTTTTTTATAACAAAAAAAAAAACGAGGCGCCGTCACAAAAGGAATCTAAATTTTACACAACCAAGTTTTTTTTCCGTTATTCTTTGTAAAGCGTACGGGGGAAAAAAAAGATAGAAAAAAATCAATCACAATGCTGGCAAAAAAGTTGCACCACGCCTTCCTGTTCTCTGCACACCAATAAGGAAGCTAAATAGCATAACTATTGAAAACCCCGCCTTTATGATAGGTAGGTATACTAACGTTATTTATTTCTCGATAAAAAGATAATTATACATATAAAATATAATATTGTGTTATATTGATATTGAATAATAGTGAATTAATGCTGTAGCTAAATGATAGGTATGCAGCACACTATACTGCATGCTATGTCTCATAAATAAGCACACTACAAGCATGGACAGCATAGGTAATAGGCACCTAATAGAGAAGAATTAAATAAAACCGTCACTTGTATTCGCAAACAAAAGTGAGAGATCAGATTCGAAACCGATTACGGAATGAATTAGGTAAATGTAGATTTCTAGAAATTCATTTATTTATGTATGCCTATGAATTGAAAAAAAAAAACAGATTATCACACGGAGCTCGTAAAGTATACGGAAATAATGTAACGACCATTGCGAATTAAAAACGAAGAAAACAACACTAGGACGACAAGGAAAATCTCAGATATCTATAGAACCTCTACAACTCCGCGCTAGTAGCAAACGTCATAAACTCAAAGGGCGGGGCCCATGATCGTGAACGATGAGATAGTACCATCAGCAAGACCTTCTGAATTACACTGAGCCCAGAAGACTAGAGTACCATCAGAAAGACCTTCTGAATTACACTGAGCCAGAAGACTAGAGTACCATCAGAAAGACTTCTGAATTACACTGAGCCCAGAAGACTAGAGTACCATCAGAAAGACTTCTGAATTACACTGAGCCCACAGGAGACTAGGAAGACCGACGAGAAAGATTGACGGAGTTAACAATACAACAACAGGTTTTGAACCGGAGGGTGCGGCCTGTCAGAATCTAACAAGAAGTAGATTTGAAAGGTTTTCTATCGTATTTAATAGATTATTCACTGCAATTTAAAACCCTCAAATACCCCCCACAGTAGGTGGAATTTCACCACCGATGGTTACAACTTATCAAATGTTAAGGGCCACAATATGAAACAGAATTAAAGAATAGCTAACCGAGACACACTCTCAAGTTGGAGACATCTATAATCTTGTTTTAAAATTCGGCCCTAAGTATCTAGATTGTTCAAAAAGTTCTTGACATTGGGTATACAACTTACGTGTGGAAAATAGGAAATTTTGCTTTCTGAAATCACTGAAGGAAAAACTGATGGACATTTCAGGTTCAATAGACAGTAAAAGTAAAGCTGAGTAGGTATCAGCTAGAAGTTGGAACTCATATGAAATGTTTGACACTCCTACAGAATTGCTAAACCTGAGTATAAGAACGTTTGAGTCTTTGTCAGATAATCTAAAACTGAGTATTAGAATGTTTGAGTCTTCCACAGCAATGCTAAACCTGAGTATAAGAATATGTGAGTCTTTGTCAGATAATCTAAACCTGAGTATATGAACGTTTGAGGCTTAAACAGAAATGCTAAACCTGAGTATAAGAACGTTTGAGTCTTCCACAGAAATGCAAAACCTGAGTATTAGTAAGGAGCTAGAACTCAGATGAGGTGTTCGAATCTTCAGGAGATTAGAATATGTTCCCATAGACACATGAGCGAAAACTTTATTTCTTACAAAAAAAGTGAATGAGATAGGTCGTCTCTTGGGTGAGTATAAACAGCAAGAACTGAAAATCACACTTTGTATAGGAACAACATACATGTACGAAAAGATAGATTGTAGATATATCATTAGGTAAATCTGAATTTATTACCAGGGGAAATAACCAAGAGCCCAGAAACAAGTTCTTGATTGCTAATTCAGTGGTGTAGAGAAAACCAGTATAGTGTGGAAGAGTGGCAATGTTCGGATTGTTGTTCCTTTTGTAAAATTAATTATTTTCAGACTGCAGCCCGAAAATTAACAAAGTGAAACGAAACCTACATGTTTCAGAATTCAATATTTCTGAAGTTATTTACTAGCTGTTTCATATGCTCAGATACAGGTTTTATTGTTACTTGCAGAGAGTATGGATCAATACCACAGAACGCCTTGGAGAAGAGGTAAATGTAGAGATCCAAGACTCACTTAAATAATTACCATCAACCTCACAAAGTAAATTTTGAACTTAACTGACTTGATAGATAGAAAACTTGGAAGAACATTCACTGATGTGACTCAATAAGTATAATATGTCTCTTCGGACTCTACAGGACAAATTAAAGAAGACAATGTTCAAGAATTTCGAACTCGTGACAACTTCAAAGTAATACAAGTTGTGTGAAGATATCATCTACATAGGTGTGCGATTCTCTAATTAAAAGATTGGAAGACCACTATACTGTGAATTACTGAAGAGTAAAGATACTATTCGACAGAAGAACGTATTACTCATTTGAATCTTGTGTATAGAATCGACAATACATGACACGCATGTACAAAAAGCCAATTTGGTCTAAATATGGAACATCATCGCATATGCCACGGATTTTATATTTTCTCCCTAACTCCTTCCGAATTCGTTTGATGATTAAATTTTTCGACAAACGTGTGCTGAGTGTGCCTCGATCTCTGCTCAACGATTATTCTGAATTTGCTTCCAGTTTCTTAATCCACGTGTTGAACACATTCACGATTCACATCACATCAGCACGCGTTCCACAGGAACTGAGGATGGAAATAAAATGAGAAATGGTGTATAAATGGAAGACAGGCTCGTACAGCAAACACAATTCGAGAAATTATTTAGGTAACTCGACGTTTTTGTCACTGGGGGGCTTCTTGATTCCTCAACATTCGCCTGATGTCAGGTCTCGGGACAATCTTCACAAATACAAATCTTATATTAGAAATAAGGATTCCATGCAGTGATGAGCAGATTACAGGCACAATGAGAATTCACTATGAAAGTACCTACGTATATCATGTTTACTTATGTCTGTATAGTTGTACGTCTACATCGTGTAACGTGAAAGTATGGGGGATGATTTAACTTCTGAATACACAATACAATATCTGTTTATGCTGCAAAATGAGGTTGAAGAGTCTCTCCATCAGCCTGCAAATTAGTTTAAGTCCCAAAGAACAGGCCTGAGGTACACTACTAGATAAATTATGCCTGTTGAAGAGCCTAAGTACCAGCGGGTTGGAGTAAAAACAGCAAAGATATAAATTCAAGACATTCTCACAATAGATATACCTGATACCCGATATGAGCAACCAGAAATTTATCAGAGAACTAGAATTTCTTCTATGATTCTTATTGATTATTAAAACATAGGATACTTGTATTACGGCCATTATTAAAGCAAAGCACACTGGGACAAATTGCTGAATATTTATTACAAAGCAACTAACTAAGAAAGTAATAACAGCAGTAATGGAAACTACGAAACTGATTGGGTTCACTTCTCGCAGACCAGAGCAACATTGAAATAATTCAACATTAGATAACTTTGGTTTAAAGGTTAAACCAAATTGATGATCCGAATACTATACGAATATAACCACGTGCTTATCTTCGACAGATATACATATCCTGTGTTGTTCTGTTATTGGGCTACAGGTCGACTTCCAACGAAGATTCGTCGCCAAATTCTCTCTCTCTCTGAGATTCATTCATATCATTTTATTAATGAAATCACATATAAAACGATTCTACCGATTTTTAAAATCCTGTCACTGTGCCCATTACAACCGCAGCGTTTTTTCGCTGAATTGCCAACAAAATTTCATTTGTTTCTCCTGGATATTCATGGATTTTCACTTTTCACCCTGTCTTATGACAATCTTGCTGATTTGTACTTATCCGCCGTGTTGCTTTTACCCTTTTAACTGCTATCTCCTACTCAAAGAATGTTTTTGGTTAACGATTTTATCTCTTTGTTATGACCGTACCATCTCAATCCACTACATATACAAAACTTTAAAACTGTATCAATATTCTGTGTAACGATCTCATAAATGAGAAAGAAAAAAAAAATCATAGATATATCTACAGGTTCTTTGAAAATAAAAACCACACATGAAATGATTAGAACATGGAAAAAATTAGGGCATTCTTCATCAACTACTAACTCTCGCAGACCGTGGGGGCCAAAAACTTCTAGCAATAGTTCTCTTTCGTCTGGATCTGTCTTGTGCTGTCTTTAGTGTCTTTGTGCACTATTCTTATTTATAAACATTTGGATCAAGCTTTATTTACATCTTTTAAATACAATGAACATGGTAACAAGTTAGAAATAAATATAAACAAAGCCTGATCAAGGGTGGTGATAATGCCTTCGGCATAATCTTCGCAATCTGGACTATTCACTTTTTTGTTCTTTGGAAGTACCATCACCACCACTCTATTTTATTTCAATTTTATCCTCTTTCATTGGACAGAGATTTTTTTGATAAATGTCGAATCCAGGTTTTGGGAGCCCTTTCCAATTATTCTGAGTCTCTTTGTAAGTTTGTAATAAGGGTTGTAATATCTTCACTGTCTGGCTGTAATCTCGTTCATGATGGCGATGAACATCGAGACAACCTTCAAGCCATTTTCTTTTGATCATAGAGTACAAGTCGCTGCCCGGTACTGCGCTACTGGTAGTTTCCGACATCCACAAATAACTCAGAGAAGAAACAACTACTGATCATGATGGAATGCTTTCACCATATCACAAAATACAAATTACGAAATCCCTTTCCGTATGGCCTATGCGCTGTTTTTAATTTTCAAAGCCCCCCCCTCCCCCCCAAGATAGAATTCTCTCGCTCACTGTCTCAGTGAGTTTTAGACGTTCTTAACTAGGCTTCCGTTGGAGTTTGTTGTTATTTTTAATTTCTTTAGTTTGTACCAACATCATCAACATAATGAGAAGAGTCTATGTTCGAGTTTCAAGTTTTCCTCTTTTACACGCTTTGAGCTAGGTAGATTACATACCAACGGGTTATCTAAAAAAACTTCTTACTTTTTTACTTTCCTTATCCTGTAGAAAGGAAAGTAATGGAATCACCCAAGATTTTCAAGAGTCAGTTTTTGTATTGGCTGACTGATAATGAGTGATGATACTAATGATGTTTTTCCCAAACTTTGTATTTTTATAAGTAAACATAAGCCATGGTCTTGTGTGACTAATAGGTAATGATAGGTGATGATCTGATGAGATAGCAGAAAAAACTTACAGCTCAAATGATTTTAGTTTAGTGTAAGTTAGTTAACGCGTGATTATCAATGTTTAAAAGAGTTTTCAAATATAAATTCTCTTCCATGGTACTGAAACAAAGGTTCTCTGAGATCTTAACAAATTTGGACAGTCAGTTTTGGCTTTCTAGGCTCCGTCAGCCATCAGAGAACTATATAACATACAGAACTATTTACTTGACAGTTACTCAAGTACTTAGCTGTTAAGAAACATTAAATGATTGAACAGTACATCCAAACTGCAAAGAATAGTACACAAAGACAGTGAAGGACAGACCCAAATTAAAAAGAACAGCTGATGATGAAAAGCGTAGTGATCACTGTTTGATAGTCATCAGTGTAGACAGAAAAGTGAAAAGTTGTACTAGGTGTACATGAATATCAATCTAATACTGTCGAAGAAATCATTAAACAATATATCAAGGCAGACATAAATAAAAAAGGACTACTGCTAGAAATTTTGGAAATCCACGGTCTGATATAGCTAGTAGTTAACTATGAAAAAACTATAAGAAATCTGTGTTTGTTAAACAATTTATTGAACAATATATGAAGGTATATCTAGACTGTGCATAAAGATAGCACAAGATAGACATAAATGAAAAAGGACTATTGCTAGAGATTTTGGAAATCCATGGTCTGATATAGCTAGTAGTTATCTATGAAAAACTTTAAGGGATCTGTATTTGTTAAACAAGTTATTGAACAATATATGAAGGTATATATCTAGACTGTGCATAAAGACAGCACAAAACAGATTTACATGAAAAAGGACTACTACTAGAGCTTTTGGAATCCCGCGGTCTGCTAGAGCTACCAGTAATAGTTGATGATGAAAAACCAAGTGATCATTTGTCTTGTTAGTGATTTTACATTTGATCATTGTTAGTGATTGTCAAAATTTGATATGAATATTGTCAAATATTGAACAAAGTCAAAGTGATTGAACAAATTTTGAAGGAGACTGTGCATAGAGACAGCACACGATAGATCCCGATGAAAAAGAACTATTGCTAGCGGTTTTATAACCCCGCGGTCTGCTAGAGTTAGAGTTAGTACCTAATTGATTATGAAAAGCTAAGGGACCACTATTTGTTAATCATGATTATTAACAATCGTTACAGTAATAATTTTATTAGTTTCGTTTCCTCTGAATTCCCATGAAAATGAGATCGAAATCAATGAATACATGATACTCTAACTCGTTTTTACGTTCTATCACCTATAGACTGAAAACAATAGAAAGTATTGTTTTCAGTCGGTTTTTTCTGGTGTGCGGCTACTTACTACATGCTCTTAAAGTAGCGGATGCAATTTAAAAAGTAGTCTCGTCAATTTGACTGTAGCAGACAAAATTTGACATGATACCCTCATAAACAAATAATTTGAGGTATATTTTTGTTCTGTGAGTAGTAAGTATACATGGACGATATTGTCATCTAGTACAACTTCTCACATTTCTGTAATGAAATGACTGAGAGTGATTGACATCTTCAGTAAAATAGGAAAAAAGACAAGATTTCCCCTGTTCTGCATTAATGTGGTTTTGATGGTTCTCTTTTTAAAGCAATGTTGACAGTGTTGATTTTTTGTAGAGCTAATATTCTTCAGAGTATCTCCGGCCAGCACCAATAAAAAGTGAGCAGTATCCGGTCCACTTTTAATTATAGTTACTTATCATCACTAGTACAGATTCTAATACAATGGAATTATTGCACGGAATATCTTGCAAGTCTAATTTTACATATTATATTATCAACACATTCAGAACTTGGGTGCATAGTTTATTGCTGATACTTGTAACTTTTTCATCCAGACTTTTTAATAGGAATTATTCACCATGAATTTGATTCCAATTAATTGAAGAGATACTATTTCATTTAATCTTTTATATCTGTCTCTGAATATAATGAACTTTTGAAATTTACGAGACCATAAGAGATAATTTACACACATCAAGTGTCTATGACTTTAAGCCAACGCAATCGTTAAGGTTGTGCTTTGGAGTTTAGAATGTTTGGATCATTCAATTACTTTTTTATACCCCCCGCTTGTAAAATCGTAAAGTACGCGCGCCTCGTAGTAAGTATTTATAAAATTATAGGAATATAAGTCCAATAGGTTTAATGTCTTCTAATAATTGGGTAATAAAAGTAAATATACAATGAAATGAGCAAAGGATTAAGCAGAAGAACAAGGAGAGTTCCAAAGACTAAATAAATACTCTAGGAAAAACTAATGATCATAATAAGGTCGTTATAATCAAACAGGTCAATGTTTATCTTTAATTGTTCATTGAATGAATTACAATACCATCAAATAACAAATTTTTGGTAGATTGTATTTGTATTAGTTATTCAAAACACAGTTTTAGTATGAAGCACTTTTGAAAACTTTTTTTAGGAACATTGGAAAATAGACACATCATGCTAACAGACGGGATTGAAAATTTGACAAAACTGAGCAGTTATCATGCAAAACAATAGCAAAACTAAGAAACGGAATTAGAATTAGAAACACTGAAAAACACAGAAAAGAAATGATGAGGCACCTGGCCCAACGAGGGAGTCTGAAGATAACTTGAAACGTCAACTTCTATCATACAGCTTATTAGAGGGTCGGGAATAAACATCATCATTTATTTATTCATCTAAGCTTTTAATTTAAAATTAATTTTAAACTGTATGAAATTAAAAATGTAGATTTTGGTACAGTCCATACAAACATGTTACTGTTTTGAAAATAAAATATTTCGACAAGAGTAGGGAATACTAGAGACGGCAGGGGAACATGAGAGAAACTGACGAGTCGCCTGATAGTGAAGAAGAAAATGTTGGGCGGTAGCAGGCGGAGTCGGACGGTAGGGAGGAGTTAACATTAGCACACGTGGTCATCTTGCACTCACCATGACGGGGTGTGGGGTCACGTCATCCTAGCTACCAGCACGCAAAACTTACAAACTACAAATCCGAGAGACGAGATTTAGCAGAAAAATTTATACAATTTGTTTTCACTGTTTCACTAAAAGCACAGAGTACGCGGTGCGACCTCGACAAAACTCCGAAGCTGACTGATGCAAAAATAAACTAGCTGCCACCAAGTATTTTCCCCACTACCAATAACACAGATTAATATGCGTTTCGTGGACACAATTTTAAGAATTTACAAGATATCCGAGTTATAATTAGAATTAAAAATACTAAACCTCCGCCGCGCAAGTCTTGATAGCGTACACATGCTTGAAACTCAAGCAAGGGCTGCGAGTGCAAACCGAACTGATGCAACTGTTGAAACGAGAAATTTTAAAACAAATCTTTGCCCTGTACCAAACCACCGATCAAGAAAACGCCCAAATGGTCTACAATGGTTCGTTGCCAAGATTTAGAGTCCGACCGAACAGGTGGTCTGGCAGAGATTAGGTGCGTAGAGTCACGTGCTTAAAAAGAAAACATGAACCGAGCCAAAATTATGAAATCACCTTCCACTTGGCAGCCAAGTGGACATCCCCAGGCGTTGCAACCAAATATCATAAATTCTAACGCACCACCTAGTGACGCACCAGTGGGGTGATTCATCCCCTGAAAAATCCCCAGAAAAGCGCGCCCAATTTTTACTTTCTATCTACCTGTAAGGTAGGTATAAAAAATAAAAGGTATTTTTTTTAACCCAATATGCTTATAGGGGACAATTTAAAATGTTTTGAAATTTGATCGATCAAATTTCATAATTCGATGTAATCTTCTTTTTTTAAAAAATCGTTTGTCAAACCGCTAGTCTGATAAGCGGTAGTGTTGGGTTCCAATAGTTCGAATCCCACCAAATGAATGCAATTTTCCCAAATATTTGAGAATTTTGAAATCACCTTCCACCAAAACAATTGCTAAAGACGGCCACTGAGTTTAATAGCTTGATGGATAAGGCGGCGGACTCGTAACCTGGAGGTTGGTGGTTTGAGTCCCATCAAGTTCAGCAAATCTTTAGTTAATCGAGTTTGAGTAATTATTGTTGTGACATCACGATTGTGATTAACACAAATATTATAATTAAAAAAAGTAATGACGGCCAGTATAAAATAAGTGTCTACATAATATTTATTATCGGCCAGAAAATTTACATTTTTTCGTTAATTTTGTCACTTGAGAAATAAAATTTAAACCGATGTCTTGAGAAAATTTACAATAAGATTGAAAGTTGATAGAACATATTGTATTAGGTACTGGTGCACGTAAAAAAACTATCTTTAGGACAGTTAGTCTGAACTATTTTTCGTTACCAGAAAAACCGGTTACCGGACGAAATAGATGCCCTATATTATTTCATGATTGATGAAATTTAACCAGTGCTCTCATAAGAAAATTCCTTTTCTTTTGTTTGTTGGGTAAATAATCATCGCCTCGCGTTGCGGGGGTGCTACACCCATACCAGAGCTATTTATTTAAGAGAAGATAAAATACTCTGCCAATTATTTTATTATTATTATTGAAAACTTTATTAGAAGGACAAAATACAAACTAGTCATATTTGTGTTAATCACTTCCGTGATATCACAACTACTCAAACTCGCTTTACTAAATCTACGCTGATATTGGGACTTGAACCACCGACCTCCAGGTTTCAAGTCCACCGCCTTATCGATCAAGCTTCTGAGGTCGGTGACAAAATATACACTACAAAATATAAAACAAAATGGACAGTAATAAAAACAATAAAAAAAGAAAATACATTAATACAAAATAAACTAAAGGGCGGGGTTATTGCCTATGACAACCAAGGGTTGGGTGGAAGAGATTGCCATAGGCAATAACCCCGCCCTTTAGTTAGGACATATATGTTTTTATATATTTTTCTATTCTTTTTCATTTTATTGTGTACATTGTTTCCATTTTTTTTTTTTTCATTGTTTAAATAATTATTTACATTGTACGTTAATTTATATCTAATAAAGTGTAAATAATAATATGACAATATCTTCCACCCAAGCCTTATTATTTATGGACAGATCACGGATCATTTCCTTGTGAATTCTTCAGATCACTTTCTAACATCTAGCGATAATCTCGCCAGAAATGATCGATTTATCAACTTTTCACTTTCGATATTCTGACATTTTCTACATTTCTAGGCCCGAGGCGCGCCCCGCATTGACCAAGGCATGACCGGTTGTGAATGTTATGTATGTGAGTCCTGTTTTTTATGTGTAAGTTCTGTTTTTTTTTTTTTTTTTTTTTTTTTTTTTTTTTTGCTTCTCTTTTGAAGGTTCACGAAGTTATAAAACACTCTCTATTACTTCCGACAAATTTCTAATATTAGAAATCGGAAGTATTGTGTTTTTCTCTAATGCCCATTCGCATGCTATGGACCATGACTGTACTAACTGGTTATAATTATTCTTTTTCTAAGGTGTGATTGAACACTTTATTGCACTTCAAATAATGAGACAGAAGAAACATTTTTTTTTATTTTTACAGTGAAAAAAATAAAAAAGTTTATTATAAAATTAAATATTTACATAGAAACCTGATCGTTTGAAATGCGTCAGCAGCGGTTGCCAAAATTTTCCTCCCGGTGGCCTTTTATGAATTTCAAAATATTGACGCGGCTCCTTTTTACTTTCTCTATATGAAACAAACCGCGGGACTCAAATTTGGGAACCACTGCAGCGCTGGCCCAAGGCACTCTCTGTCTCCATACCCAACGCCTTGAATATTGTGATTATGCAATGTGTTATCAGGGACTTAATAAAATTAAAGAAGTTAAAAAGAAGAAGTCTGCCCCGGTAGCTCAGTGGTAAAGGCGGCACTCTGTGAATCCAGATGTCTTGGGTTCGAAACCCAGCCGGGACATGACAAGTTATCCTCCCATTTGGGATTTTTACCATATAATAATATGTCTTGGGCTTACTGCTGGAATAATGGGACTTAAAGAGTCTTAATAGGGTACTATAAATAAACATATTATTATTATATTTCTATTTATTTATATTTTCTATTGTATATTCTATTTAATTCGGCCCTAAGACTTGAGCTGTTCAATGAATAATAAAAATGTCGCTAAATTACCAATGAGACACCTTGACTTCTTAACTACCGGGACAGTCTGGTGAACATAATATCAGACTCACGAGTGAACATAATATTTGAGAGAAAAAAGTAAAAAAGAATGAAATACACAGTTAAGGAGGAAATACCTCATTTCATTATTATTAAATAACTTAATTATATTTAAGTTATGAAATAACTTATTCCAAATGAATAAACCTTTATTTGGAATAAGTTTTTAAAATGTTTCTACACTTAATTATAATACCTATAGTGGTGAACAAGCATTAAAGGAGCGAACTACTGAAAAAATCTCTAGACCAGCGGTTCCCAACCAGTGGGCCGCGGGCAGCTTGCTACTGGACCGCGGAAGCTGGCCGAAACTCAAGAAATAATATTAAATTAGTGCAAAATAAGTACGGGGCGGGCCGCAAAATTGTTTTAAAAATATTGTCCCAAAGCCTAGAAATTGTCAAATAATAAAAAATAATATGATAATTAAAAAAAAAAAAAAAAAAATTAAAAAAAAAAACAAAATTGTCCCCCAAGCTAAAAACGTTGGAAACCGCTGCTCTAGACAGCTATACTATCGAAAGCATTACCTGCGTCGGGGCTGGTGGGGCTGCATCCATTCAATTTTATGCGTCCATGATTTAACTATGCAATTAGCAGAGAAGCAAAGGAAACAAGCTTTCACTTACTAATCCCATCGTACCCGCCGGATCCCTGAATTGGGAGGAGGAGTAATTGCTACAATCGGGGCAGTCTTCGCATTCTCGTCTCCATTACCTGGAACAGAGAAAGCAGGGACATGGAACAATCAGTTTTCAGTCAATTATGTTTACTTTTGCACATTTTGAATTCAAACCATGTACTTATGTAATAGACAGACATGTAAATAGCTCAGTAGCCCAGTCCCGGTAGCTCAGTGGTAAAGGCGGCACTCTGTGAATCCAGATATTCCAGAAGTCGTGGGTTCGAAACCCAGCCGGGACATGACAAGTTATCCTGCCATTTGGGATTTTTACCACATAATAATGTGTCTTGAGCTTACTGCTGGAATAATGGGACTTTAATTGTCCTACTCGGGCAGAATGAATAAGGCGATATTATTATTATTGTTTATTAAAAAAAAATATTTACAATCTACAATATTACATCACAGATACAATTGTAATTAGTAAATTGATTGAAAAAGTTTATGAAAATGACATCAAGGTGAAGCCATCCAATGATGGCACTCCCATTTGGGCAGACAAGCTGCTGAGGACAATAATTATTATTATGAAACAATTTCGAGTTTGTGACCACATAATAATAAGACTCTGAGGGTTAGGTGGTAGAAAATGCTTTGAGTATTAACCTCGCCTGGTGGTTACCTTCCACTAAAGATTATTATTAATTTCGATCAAACATTATTTACAATTTTCTTATAGGTACAATGAAAAGGTATAATTATGTAATAGTAAACAAAGCCTGATCAAGGGTGGTGATAATGCCTCTGGCATTCACTTCCGTGCACTGGTAGTCAAGTGGTTAACGCGCTAGTCTGGTAATCCAGGTAGCGTAGGTATCCGTTGTTTCGAATCCCACCCAATGCATGAATTTTCCCTCATTAATTTGAGTTTGTGACCACATAATAATAAGATTCTGAGGGTTAGGTGATAGAACATGCTTTGAGCATTAACCTCGCCTGGAGGTTACCTTCCACTAAAGAGTATTATTATTATTTAAGGGTTAGGCGTAGTGTTATTACCAAGAAGGAAGTAATGGAGAACACATAATGTCATAGGTAATGAACCTGTCTCACAAAATCGGCCATTTTCCATTGTTCAAAGGAAATTACAACAAGAATAAATAATTATAATAATAATAGTATCGCCTTATTTATACTGCCCGATTAGGACTATTAAGCTCCAATATTTCAGTAGTAAGCCCAAGACATATTATTAGGTGGTAAAAATCAGAAAACTTGTCATGTCCCGGCTGGGTTTCGAACCCGCGACCCCTGGAATCTCTGGATTCACAGAGTGCCGCCTTTACCACTGAGCTACCGGGACAGACTTCTTCTTTTTAACTTATTTTTAACATGCTTTTTAAGGTAATAACGGCAGTCATACTGTGTAGTTTCTTATGTGACTTTTTAACATGCTTTTTAAGGTAATAACGGTAGCCATATTGTGTAGTTTCTAATGTGACAGGTTTGAGGTATTACGAGTTCTCCATGGCTATATTCCTCAATGGTTGTTACACCCGAGACTTTGAATAGTCGTACGGAGCTGTTGAAAATGTCGTATTTTACACAAAACTGTCGTACATTGTTACATTTTGCATAACTCCAAATTTTGAATTGAAAACATAGTAAAACTCGTAAAAAATTGGTCACCGTTCCATTTTGGTGGGTTATTATTATTATTATAGGTAGTATGCTTTATTAGGTAAGACAAAAATATTTACAGCAAAACACAATGAAATTATAAATAAAAAATAAATAGATTTAACAAAGAAACAAGAACAAAAAAGAGAATGAAGCTAATGTCCTACCTAAACGGCGGGGTTATTGCCTGTGGCAATCTCTTCCACCCAACCCTTGAGTTGAGTCTCCAGAAAAGGTGTAACAGAAGGGCGAAACACCATACCCTGAGCCGGACTCCACAGCATATAATAAAAAGGTTTTCCTCCATATAAAAATAAAAAAAAGGGTAACCTGGTAGGTCATGTTGTTTGATTCCCGCCCGTGGTCCTTTTTTTTCCACAAGAGTGTGATTTGTTTCTGCTTTATTATCAAAAGATTAAAATTAAGTCAGGTGTTTCTAAAGAGTGTTTCTCATCCTTTTTTTTGTTTCGTAGCCATGAAACAGGAGCCACTGTAGATGCTTGTGGTATGTGTTATAGCTTGCCCATCCCGTAGTATGCCTCGCCTCTGATGGGCGAGAAGTGACACAATAACACAATATACTTCCCATTTAGGTGCTGGGTCAACACGAGCGCATCGGAAGGTATCCTTTACAAACAACTGTAACCAAATTTAGAATCCATTTTTTTTGTCGACTCTGGAATTTGAACCCAGGACTTTCCACATGACAAGTGAGTACCTTACCACTGAACTAATTGTGCGATATATTTAAAATTTATAATATTCGTATATCCGTAATTATTCGTTATTCATTAAATTGTAAAATATTTATCCTATAAAATATATAAGACCTGTTTGACTGTAGGGGCTTTTCAGTCTTACCTCGGCAGTATAAACAAGGTATATTCTATTTTATATCCAATTCTAGTACAACTTCTCACTTTTCTGTTTTGACTTATCAAGTGGTCTTACGAGTATCTGAAATAGATAAGGAAAAAACCCTGCACTAATGGGGACCGAACCCATGAACCTCTGATGTGGCCTGTAGGGTAGCCTGATGTAAAGATCGCCTTAATCCACGATACTAGTAAAGCAGGACAACTTTGCGCCTAGATAAATTTTGCACGGTCCTTAACTCTACTCTACTAGAATGTATTTGACCAAGGCAACCTATCTTCAATATACAGGGTGGATTGAAAATTGGATTGAACTAGTTTTGGTGTTCCTAAAAATTATGTACAGCCAAATGGGATTTTTTTAAAATTCACATGTAGGTGAAGTAAATTGTATTCAGTTCGATGATGATGATGATAATAATAATAATTCCGTGATCGTGAAATCGGTACACACACCTATATTAAGGTGGTGAGAGGATTATATGGACGCCCAGCCTGGGTAGGGCCGGAAATACCAGCCTTACGTGTTTGGAGGGAACAGAATTTTCAGTTTGAAAATTCTGCTCCAATCGGGGATCGAACTCGGGATCACTGTACTACTGCACAATCGTTACGCCACGCAGTCTGGGTTCAATATTTCGATAATCTCTCTAGAAGTACAAGATAAACTTACATTACCATGAAAATTTTCATCTAAATGAGATTTTTTTAAATAAATGAAAATGATTTGTATAAAAGAATTTTTACAACCTAGTCCTCAGAGTGTTCTTATTACATGCATGTGCCATGTGGTCTATACTCAAATAAACGAAGAAAAATTCATGCATTGGGTGGGATTCGAACCAAGGTAGGTATTACCAGACCTACCTGGATTACCAGACTAGCGCCTTAACCACTTGACTACTAATGCACTTCTCCTCCACTTGACTACCAATGCACTTCTCTTTAACCACTTGACTACCAATGCACTTCTCCTTAACCACTTGACTACCAATGCACTTCTCCTTAACCACTTGACTACCAATGCACTTCTCCAAAACCACTTGACTACCAATGCACTTCTCCTTAACCACTTGACTACCAATGCACTTCTCCTTAACCACTTGACTACCAATGAATGCACTTCTCCTTAACCACTTGACTACCAATGCACTTCTCCTTAACCACTTGACTACCAATACACTTCTCCTTAACCACTTGACTACCAATGAATGCACTTCTCCTTAACCACTTGACTACTAATGCAATTCTCGTTTTAAAACAGTGCCTTGACCACCTCCACTATACCAATGTAGCCACACAAGGGCGAGATACAATACACTGATGTTGACTCTTCTATCCTGCACTATGGAGATAATCAGAGATATTTTCTTCTTTTTTTAAATAAAATAATATCATATGATAATAATGAGCGAAAAAAACTTGTGCATTTATTATAAATTCTTTTTTAAAAAGAATTAGCTATTCCACCGATGTGGAATCTTCGGGTTCCCCTGTGTAGGTATACGTTTATATGTTTGCATGTACGAAAAGATTAGAATATATACGTATAAAGCGTTTATATTATATCATATTTGACATTAATATAAGAACAGGTTTGCTCAGATGAGGGGACATGGGAATGCAATCAGAAATGCAAAAACTGACTCAGGGGTTCAAGTGTCAAGGTATTCTTATTTAGAGTTAAAATTACTTTGCTCTGGTGGCTTGCTAGGAGAGTTTCCTGCGCGAACGTGCACTGTGGGGAACTTGAAACGGTTTCGCGACACTTTGGTGAAACCGATGAGTCTGAAATTAAAGGCGGAATTAATAGACGTTTTTGTACTACCTCTGTGGCGCTAAGTCACGGATTGCGTACTGTGTAAGATAGGGAAAATCGACACTTACCAACGACTTAAGTTATTGATGTTGTCTATTAATTCCGCCTTAAGAGTGCGTTTTTTTTATTCACAATAAACAGGATGATGATGGAGTTAATCTGACTGATTGGTAGTGAAGTCACTGGTAGTCTGTACTGGTAGTCAAATGGTTAATGCGCTAGTCTGGTAATCCAGGTAGCGTAGGGATCCGTTGATCCGAATTCCACCCAGTGCATTAATTTTTCCGCATTAATTTGAGTTTGTGACCACATAATAATAAGACTCTAAGGCCTCGGTCGGTAATTAGCGGACCGCGGTCCGAATCCGGACCGCGAAGCTATTTTGTCCGGCCCGCGAACAAAATTCGAGGCCCGCAAAAAAATCATTTTTTTTCTCTTTCTTAAAAAAAAATATCCGTCTGGCGAATGGGTAGATGGTTTTTATTGATCCGGACCGCGGAGATTTTTCTCATATTAATCCGGACCCGAACAGGATTTAATTGCCGACCCATGCTCTAAGGGTTAGGTGGTAGAAAATGCTTTGAGCATTAGCCTCGCCTGGTGGTAACCTTCCACTAAAGAGTGTTATTATTATTGGTGCTAATGTGTATATGAAATACTTTTGGAAAAAAAGTCATTGTTGCCGAGTGTGTTAGCGCGCTAGGCATTGCAAGTAAGGTGACCTGGGTTCGATCCCTTGCGGAGCAGGAATTTTTCTGCTCTGTACTTGGATGTTCGGGGTCCACTGATACCTCGTGAGGAAAAATGAGTAGTTACTTGTATTAGTAAAGACCAGTGGCGGCATTACGAGAGAAAAAAGATATTAATGTAATTGAATTCGAAAAGTGAAGGAGGCTCTTAGTAATGCTGCGCTACCCACAAAAATTGTGAAGAGGCCTTGTGCTTCACCACAAATAAAATTACATCTTCATATTTGTGTGTAATCATTTTTGTGATATCTACTCAAACTTGCTTTGCTAAATTTACGCTGAAACCGGGACTTGAACCACTGACCTCCAGGTTACAAGTCCGCCGCCTTATTGATCAATCTACTGAGGTTGACAAAATTGAAATGCTGTTTCAATTAGAGTATGGCAGCAAAAAATAAACATCCTAGGTACCTCTTAGTTTTTAAAATTAAAAGTTACATCCGTACGTACTAATGGCTTACTCCGTGGCGTAATGGTTGTTACTATTGCCCGTAGTCCAGAAATCCCGAGTTCGATTCCCGGTTGAGGCAGACTTTTCGATGAATATTATGTTCCCTCCAAACATGTAAGGCTGGCAATCCCGGCCCTACCCACTACCCAGGCTGGGTGAGGTTAATGTGGGTAACTGGTACGATTCCCAGCGAATGGAGGGTAAAAACCCCGTCCTGACTATACTTCAAACTGGACGTTCATCAGAATTAGAATCCACTGGTCACAATAGATCTAAATAGAGGTCGCTGTGATAATTGGTGCTTCTTTTGTGGAACTCCAACCAGTCTATAATAATAATAATGTCTTCCTTACCTTGCGAAATATTTGCTATATACCTACTGTTTTTTTAACAATATTTTTTGTAAATATTACACCAATAAATGAGACTTTGTTTAGACTGGGAGAGTAAAGGGACTCTTTAGTCTCATTCTTGCAGGATAAATAGAGTATTGTTTTGTTTAATAAATGTGTTTCTTTGTGTTATTATATCACAATTTTAGTGGATAGCGCAGAATTATAGGACATTTCCGTATTTTTAATATCCCAATATCTTATTTTTGCCTATAATTCCGCCACTGGTCGCTGCTAACATTAAAGCAGCTACTCCTTTTTCCTCACGAGGTATGAGTGGACCCCGAACACCTAAGTACAGAGGAGAAAAAATCCTGCCCGCTGGGTATCGAACCCAGCTCACCGTGCGTGCAATGCACAGCGCGCTAACCCACTCGGTCACGGTGACTACCACGGTGTATTGTATTGTCTAGTATTAATTATATCGCCTTATTTATACTGCCCAATTAGGACTATTAAATCCCATTATTCCAGCAGTAAGCCCAAGACGTATTATTAAGAGGTCAAAATCCAAAATGGGAGGATAACTTGTCATGTACCGGCTCGGTTTTGAATCCGCGACCTCTGGATTACAAGTCAGACGCCTTGACCACTAAGCTACCGGGACAGACATTGTATACTATAGGTGACCACTTGACCAGTCCATCATCCTCAGATTAAAACAATCTAACTTTTTTTGTTTTAAGTTTTGACGTTTACGTTTCTGGCCGTGGTTCAGTGGTTAAGAGTATTGGTTGCTGATCCGCAGGATGCGGGTTCGAATCCCGGCCGGTGCGGAAAATTCTGACCGAGTTTTTCCGTTTCCGGAATGGCATGGATGCGTAAAGGTTAAGTGCCCTGAATTGATGCGAAAGCGGTTCCGGGGCACAAGTACCTTTTTACTTTCCTATAGAAAAGAAAGTAATGGAATCACCCCAAAAAATTAAAACTTTTTAATATTATTATTATTGTTAATAAGACCAAAAAATTGTTATTGTTATTATTATAAAGACAAAAAAAAAGCGCGCGATTAGCTCAGTGGTTAAGCACTCGCTTGCCATGCGGAAGGTCCCGGGTTCGATCCCCCGTACCGACAAAAATTTGTATTCTTAATTTGGTTACAATTATTGTTTGTAAGGGATACCTTCAGGTGAGCTCGTGTTGACGCAGCACCTAATTGGGAAGTATTGTGTCACTTCTCGCCCATCAGAGGGGAGGCATACTACGGGATGGGTAGGCTACAACACAGACCACAAGCGTCTACAGTAGCTCCTGTTTCATGGCTACGAAATAAAAACGGTTGTGAAACACTCATCTTTTTTTTAATGTTATTATTATTATTGAGAAGACAAAAAATTGTTATTATAAAAAAAGACGTATATTATTATGATTATTATTTCTCTCAACTGAATGACAGAGTTTGGAAGCAGCAGAAGCATTCTCAGGACGCACAGAGACTCTCATCCACCCACAGAGTTGATTTGCATCCTGGTTCTCATCAGTGCATAATTACTAACGTGTATTCTACTATGCAAATTCGGTTAAACAATGTGAGTTCCCCCAGCGAACGAATCCTAAAACAACTAAAAGCACTGGAGCAATGACCCTTTGGGGCCTCTGGCGAAAAATAAATCCCTCACAATAAAACTCTTAGGGCGGAATCAATAGACGTTTTTGTAATACCTCTGTGGCGCTAAGTCACGGATTGCCTACTGTGTAAGATAGGGAAAACTGAGGCTTAGCAATAAGTTGTGATATAGAATTTGTCTATTAATTTCGCCCTTAATCACAATTTCGCGCTGTCTCTCTTTATAGACACGGGTACCAGAAAAATTGTTAGGAGTCTACTTTATGAAGATGCGGCTGGATTACCAGTGATCTACTGTTAATATACCATTATTTGTTAATGCCGTCGTGATACCATCGTGAAAAGAAGATAAATGGATGATTAATAATAAAAAAAGAGTCCACCATCTCAATTTTTACGAAATAGCTTTTATTTTGTTTTTAGAATTAGGAATAACTTATTTATACTGTCGTCTAAGGTCTGTGGGCTGAAAAATAAACCGGGCTTAGATTTAATCAAAGTGAAGGGATTTAATCTATCCCTTCATTCGGGCTATAGTGCGTTGTGATTGGTTGAAACTCCGACTTGAGGGCGTGTCTGGTTTAGCTTAACTTTAATCTAGTTCATAACGTCTGGCTTGGGGACTATAAATAGGGAGTATTAGACTAGCAGTCTGGCTGGGGGACTATAAACAGGAAGTAGACCAGCAGTCTGGCTGGGGGACTATAAACAGGGAGTAGACCATCAGTTTGCCGGGGGGACTATAAACAGGGAGTAGACCAGCAGTCTGGCTGGGGTACTATAAACAGGAAGTAGACCATCAGTTTGCCGGGGGGACTATAAACAGGGAGTAGACCAGTATTGGCTTAGTTCTGGGGGCCCTTGTCAATTATTAGCCTCCTTGTAAACATACAGTGGTAGAAGTGCTGAGTCATTCCTCCACTGTGTGGCTACCATCGTTCACGATGACGTCACCCTAGCATGATGAACGTGGCCCTAAAGGCCAGATTGTAAAATCGGATTACAACGATCGAGAATGAAGGAAGACCATCCCTTAAGTTGGACTTTCCACCAGGTTCCACTCAGTCTCGACATAGTCCAGATATTTAAGTTTTTTTTTATTTTTAAATATTCTTTCTCTTTGATAGTTTCCACTTAGATCTAATCATGTTTCTAATCATGTTTTATCTAATCATGTTTTATAATTCACCCCTAAGGAGACCAGATTGCAGTCCACAATACTGCTTCGAATAACCGACCTCTGTAGCTTGATCGATAAGGCGGCGGACTTGTAACCTGTAGGTCGGTGGTTCAAGTCCCGGTTTCAGCGTAGATTTAGTAAAGCCAGTTTGAGTGGTTGTGACATCACGAAAGTTATTCACACAATTTTTTAATAATAAAAAAGTACAGCTCGAATTCCTAAGAATACTTCCAAATTTTTTGAAATAAGATAAATCTCTTACGGATATAAATTAGACCATGTTCCGGCCTAACGCATGCAGTGTGTATCTTACACGAAACATATCGTGCTGCTTCTTAATACCTCCATAAAATCTTTCCTTCTACAAAATAGCCCAGTGAAAAATTAAACAGAAAAATTAGGGTCATGCCTACAACTAAAAGCAACTTGAAAAATTTCAAAGCTCTAATAAATACACAATTTAAGTAGGTGTTTCATTAAAAATGTATTTGGTTGATGAGTCAAAATGTGACTGACTACAGAAATGGTACTGCTACATAAATAATGATCCCGTCGAACCTGGATAAACAGGACATGTGTAAAATATCCGACCCCGCCGGGATTCGAACCCAGGTCATTTGCGTACAAGGCGGTTGTGCCACCCACTTGGCTAGGGTGACTAACCACTCTATTTCAATAAGTAACAGACGAAACTGGATTGTAAGGGACGAAATATAGAACATGATTAAAGTTAAGATAAGCCAGACTGTCCCTCAAGTCGGGCTATAGTGCTCTGTGATTGGTTGAAACTCCGACTTGAGGGAGGGTCTCGTCTATCTTGAATTTAATCCTGTTTTATAATTCGGTCCCAAGAAATCTTAAGGTACTAGATTTTTTTCTCTCTTGTACATTTTCAGGTTTCTCTTACCGCCAGGTTCAATGTATAACTAAGAAAGTCCTTTTCTATTGTCTTAGGTACCAACCTTCACAACTTTGTAAGAATGTAAGGTCAAAGACAGTTGGATCTTGTTGGCAAACCGAACAGCCAAGATGGATTTGTGAAACTCAATGCGAGGTCCGTATAATAGGCACAGATACCTATCTCATGGTGGTGGAAGGATTATATGGACGCCAAGATCCAATGTCTAGGCTCATGGCATCTCCAATGATTCTGTTTTTCGTTAACGTTCTGGTATATTCAGGACGGGAGTTTTACCCTCCAATCACTCGGAATTCTACCGGCTAACTGAGTTTGTAGTTAACCTCAACCAGCCTGGGTAGAGGATTGAACTCGCGATCTCTGGACCACGAGGAGGAGTCGAAACCGTTACAACACGGAGGTTAGCGAGATGTTTCCAGCTGGGAAAATATACATCAGTGAACAGTTTCACCTAGTATCATGCTTTTAATCAAGGAGGTTTTGTTTCATCGACTCTGGTTCCAATATTTTTCATCAGAAACTCCAAAAATAGGCAATCCACAAAAAAAGGTTCTAAAAATAAAATGCCTAGGCCAACGTATTTTTTTTTTCTTTTTTAACCATACTCGAATAATTAATTTTTTTACTGAATTTAAAAAAAAACACTGCCAATTATGGACACAATACTTCCTCGTGATTGCTTCACATTGTAAACACGTGCCAATTTTGAGATTTTATAGAAAATTACTTGTATCTCCAAAACGGCTCAACCGATTTTCTTCAAATTTTATATGGTAGAATATTGTTTTTTCTACATTCTAAATTCTACAAAAAATTCTGTATCGGCAAGTCGTGGTCCTTATTTTTTTACTTTTTTGTCCAAAATTTCGGATTTTCTTAAATATCAGAGTCAAATTATAATTAATTTAAAAATAAATACCTATGTAAAACTATAATATGCATATTTTTACAAAATTTCATCGAAATTGGGTGTACCGTTCACGAGATATAAGCGTTTAAGTAAAAAGTTAGTAGTCAGGCGCATGGCCTCTTTCACCCAGAACCGCTAGTACGAATTCGAGGACCATCTACAGAATGTCTCCTAGATGTGTGCAAAATTTCATCAAAATCCGTTGGGTAGTTTTCGAGATTTGCGCGTTACAAGGAATCGTTTTAACAGACCGACAGACGGACACAAAACCAAATTTACTCAGTAGGTTATGAAACGTCCAGAAATATGAAAAAAAATTGAAATCGGAGCAAAAAAATATTTTTTTTTACAAAAACGAACACAATACTTCCGATTTCTAATATTAGAAATTTCTCGGAAGTAATAGGTCATCATCATAATTATGTTTCCCTTAAAAAATTAGTTAGTTTCCCCAAATTCATGTCAACTAATTTTATTAATCACCCTAATTTGTAGGACCATGTAAATATTATTTATTTTGTCTGTAATTTAATAAAATATAATTAGAATTCTATTATTAGAATCAACCCAAAACTTATGGTTTTAAAATAAGTCAAGAAAATTAGTGCTAATTTGTTAATGCTAAAAGTCTCTTGTAATAAGAAAACATGAAGTATTGGTATTCCAAAAAGAGTGCTTTATTTGATTTAATTACATACATTTCTTTTATTTTAATTGAAAATGTGTAGAAGACGTGTAGAATTTAGGGAATTGTGTCACAATTGAAAAAAAATATGAATAAATTTACAAAAACATTATTATTAAATCAATAAATCTATAAGCCTAGTCCACAATCTCTTCCTGATCAACCAGTTTTTTGTTATATCTTTTTATACTTACAACCTAACTATGGTAAATCTTAATATTAAAACTAGTTAAATATTTAGCTGTAGGTATGTACTAGCATAAGCATTACTTTGAATATGAACCATTGTAACATTCAAATTTGAATAAATACAATTATATTTGATTGATTGATTTCAACTGTATAAACTTACCACGCAAGTATATGCTAAAATACTGTTTCCAGCGAAGTATGTATTCTTCAATAAAAAAAGCATCATCCGTTTCTTAAAATTGATTTTTAAATAAATTATCTATTGCAAAATAACTGTTGATAAATGAACAAAGGATTGGGTGGAAGAGATTACCACAGGCAATAACCCGCCCCTTAGTTAGGACACTATAATATTATCATTTGCTTCTTTATTTATTTTCTGTACTATTTTATCTTTTATTTATTTAATCTTAAATTTATGCTGTTAATATAAATTTGTCCAAAGAAAGAGGTAAATGAACTATGAGAATGCTTTAAGACCTAAATTTCATTTAATAGAATTTCAATTTATCCATATAATTCTTCCACAACCCCAGACTATAGGTAGGTATTTGTGCTTATCACATCATGGATATATCATTTTTATTAGGTCTGTAAGTGGTTTGAAATCAATAGTTAGGTAGTCAAACTTTAGAGACACTCTGGTTTGAGAACATAATGAAAATGTCTTATATGTGGAAAACAAAGCATTTATTTACACGATTTTAATATTTACCTACTTAATTATTAATTACTACAATAGTATACTATTATACAGGGTGGTCCAGAAAGTTTGCACCAAAATGATAGGGGTAATAAAAGAGACCATTTCCAACAAAAATATTCCCGGACATTTTCCTTTATTTTTTGTCGTTTTCAAAATGGCGGCCAAAACGTGTGTTTTTCAAATATTCCGACTTTGGTTGGCTTTTGATTTTTTTATTTTTTTCTGTACCACCTTGAAAAAAACGGATTGCATTTTTGAATTTAAAATAAAATTTTAATTAAAATAAGTTAAATTAACCCGTTCAATGTTTTAATGATCATGCTCATTTAGGCTGTCAACATTCTGAACGCACATATTTGAAAAACACACGTTTTGGCCGCCATTTTGAAAACGACAAAAAATAAAGGAAAATGTCCGGGAATATTTTTGTTGGAAATGGTCTCTTTTATTACCCCTATCATTTTGGTGCAAACTTTTTGGACCACCCTGTATTACTTGCTTCCATAAGCTTATCCCACGAATGTAAACAGATTCAATCATTTGTAGAGTAATAGATCCAACAGTGAAATAGTGTCCAAAGAAAGAGGTAAATGAAAATAGGCAAAAATCCATTTTTCATTCAATTCATCATGCTTACCCCATTTTTTTATTTATTTATTAATAACACATGATCTATAATAATAAATCTAGGTAGATATACATACAAATGATTGATCAGAGTAAAAAAATAGTTCAAAACTTTTTCAATGCCTGATTGATTTTACTGTACAAAAGGAGCAATTGAAACACTAAAAATAAATGACTGCTCACAAATTCTACCTTAACAGTTTTCCATAGTTTCAAGATTTTTTCCTATTTTAGAAGTTAATTAACTTCACTAAGTGTCTACTATGCTATTATGGAACATAAATTTTCTAAAAATTTCAGTATAAACTGTATGTATGCTTCAATGAGGGATGGGTGAAAGACATTCTTTCAGAGACAACCCCACCCTATGGATAGGCCATTTTTTTTTAGTTCTTCAAAATTTAGTTTTATGATCTGTAAGGGTTGGACAGTAGACATATGTATCATCAAAGTCCTTCTTGATTACCCAGCATTTTTGCTGGGAAAAATATTAAATAATCTTCTTCTTTTCCTTAATCTAAATTTATTCTCTTGTATTATACCTTTTTTTGTGAATGAATTTTTTGTTCATATTCCTGTACTCATTTGCATTATTTTTTTTTTTTTTAATTTTAAAAATGGCCATCATAGATTTCTCGACTAGAAATCCATACTTTGTGGGATAAGCTGCAGCTTTCTGGAAACACTCAAAGAAATATTGTAATACATTTTCAACTTTTTATTCATAACAAGGCATTAGGTATTCTAGAAAGCATAAAATTAATCACCTAGCTCCATTGAGCCCAAAAATAAATCAATCTCATATTAGAGATGAGGGCTAGGTAGATTTGCTCTAAAAACTAAATCCAAGAAATATTTAGATCATGCAAATAATTCTAAGTACAATCTCACATTGCTGTTTACCTATAATTATATTTTTTGATTAGGGTTCAGTATGTGACAATGACATCTACTCTGTTCTTGGGTGTTTGGGGTCCACTCATACCTCGTGAGGAAAAATGAGTAGCTGCTTTAATGTGAGCAGCGACCATTGGCAGAATTATAAGCAAAAATAAGATAAGATTTTAAAGATATGGAAAAGTCCTATAATTCTGAGCTACCCACTAAAAATTATGATATAATAAAACAAAGAAACACATTTTTATTTATTTATTTTAGTGACATTGACTCTCAGAATTCTACTACCTGCTGATATGTTGTAATAATATTGATGTACATCAAGTAACAACTTGTCACTTTTTTGTTTAAAAAATAAAAATCATAAAAGGTACCAAAAATAGTAGTAACCTAATTAATATTTTGCAGTAAATATCAGTGAATTTTAAATAAATATTTCCTGGTGACAAGCAGCTGATGTAGGTGTCTTGCTGAATTTTATTTTTTTATTTATCATATAGCTTTTTACACATCTGCTACAGATTGTGAAGACATATGTAATAACTTGATTAAGAAATCTGATGGCAGTGATTGTCTGATCGCCAAAATTGTCTTGCTGAAGTGTTAAACAGATGACTTGACTAGTAAGACCCCAACAACCCGGCTAGCTCACATGTGATACAATAAAACTGATGAGTTCGTAATCTTTTGACAACTTATAAAAATACTTTCCTTATTATAGGATAAGTAAAGTAAAAATCTTATAAAAATACTTTCCTTATTATAGGATAAGTAAAGTAAAAATCTAGGATCTCAAGAGTATGAATTAATTATAAATTCTCAACTGTACAAGTTACTTAGTTGGAAATAGAGGAATTTGAACATAAAATTAACTGCCCATTAGCCATAAGATTATGTATAAAACTTCAGTTGTCCAAATTTGTCAATATTGAATCTCTTGCAAATAAATGCAACTTGAATGATGCTAGACATCTGTCTTCATATTGGGAGTGTCTTCTGTTTTGACTTTTTCACCTTGTATGTCCCATAACACCTGCTACACCTACAAAAGCAACCCCTAGTTGCACAGTTTCAAAAGAACTATAATAACTCATCATTGACAATAATAATATTGACAAAAGGGTGTGATTATTGCCTGAGGCAATCTCTGCCATGAAACCCATATGAGATACGGTTAACAGTTAATATCAGAGCAGTTAAGATCCTGTATTGATGTTTTATCATATAATAAAGAAAGATATTTAATCTTAAATATAATTATATTGGCCGTTAGATAAAGTATTTATTATGGCCAATAGAATCAATACTCAGTTGCCGATACGTTTTTGATCAAACCAATACATTAGCAACAATGCAACTAGAGGCTTGGATATAATAGTTATGCTACCTAAGCAGTATAAGGGCCAAATTTTAAAACAGAATTACATTTAAGCTAAGCCAAACCCTCCCTCATATTGGGGGTTAAATTACAGCGCACTAAAGCCCGACTTGAGGAACGGTCTGGCTCATCACAAATATAAACTTGTCTAGTAATTTGGCCCTAAAACCTATTGAGCCTACAGAATGCATTTTTTCTAGAGCTTTAATCTATAGTAAATGCACAAGACTACAGGGCAGGCATGTTAGTCTTATAGAAGCTCAAATATTGAAATCACTTACTCTCCTGCAGCGGGTTCAAAAAGTACAAGATAGAGGTTGGTTAGGTTGCCTAAGTGGACAAACATTACACCTTTTAAGTGACATCTATTTTCAGGTTGAAGGTAGGAGGTACCTACAGTAAAATTTTCATTCAAAAGAGAGTAATATCTATAAGGTCACTTTATGAAGTGAAGTTAATACTAATTAAAACTAATAACAATTTGGTGCTCTCTTAGAGTATTGCAGAAATGTGTAAATGTAAATGTCAGTAAAAAATATTAGAATTATTACATGTCTTGCAATTCACATGTATTAAAAATGTAAAATAAAATAAAAAAGACTGAAAAATAGGTATGATTTTAAAAATGTATTTATTTATATGCAGTCAGTGTTGCCAAGTTTCTGTGAAAATTTACTAGATTTGTTTTGCTAGATTTTTTTAGCACGATTGCTGAGTGCTAGTACAAATTGTGATAAAAGTGGTACATTTATACCTAATGATGAATTGGATAGGTCGGTTTGTTTCTTTTTTTCTTTTTGCAATCTCTACAATTCGATCTTGGAAAGAAGAAAATCTATAATTTGAATTATCATGCCTTGTTTATTTTTAATTTAAAATTATATATTCTAATGTGTTTCTTTGTGTTATTAGAGACATTTCTCCTGGGAAATATTAATTCAAAGATTAAATCTGTATAAGAGCTTACAGAAACAAGATGGTATCATCAAAAAAATTAAAAACCTGGACAGCGAAATATCCAAATGTCTTGTAACTCTTAACATTGCCAATATTGATGACCTTAACACCAAGAAAATACGAGACAATCTACGCCTCCAGGAGTACACCAAATGGTCTGAACTGAAATCAAAAGGAATAGGAGTATCAATGTTCAGTGAAGTCAAGAGTCATAACAAGTGGCTCACCACCAAAGAAGGCCTAACAACAAGTGAATACACAGAACTCTTCAAAATGTGTACTAATTCATCTGCTGTGAGAGCGATCCCAGGAAGGTCCCAAGATGGAAACCAGTGCCGCCGTTGTAAAGGCGAGAATCTACCCACAGAAACACTGGCTCACGTATTGGGATCATGCCCCTTTGGTCACCTCACTAGGATCAACAGACACAACACAGTTCGGTCACTATTAGCAAAAGAATTAGCCAACAAATATGAGGTCTTTGAAGAGGTACAAGGCATAGCAACTGATGGTTCATCGAGGAGAATTGACATTATTGCAATTGATAGAAAGAAGAAAAGTGGCATAATTATTGATCCAACAATTCGTTTTGAGATGGGACCAGATCAACCAGATGAGGTTAACAGTGAAAAAAGGGCAATATATCTACCAACAGTACCATATTATAAAGAGAAATATGACCTTGATGAAATAGATGTGAGAGGTTTGTTGATAGGAGCAAGAGGCACAATTACCTCATTCATGAAAAATTTCTCAGCAGAATTCAACATCAAAGAAGCAACTCTCAAAACCATCTCTCAGTCAGTTGTCAGATCCTCCATCCTCATTCTGAGAAATCACATATATGGAATCTAGTAATCTCATCGACCCTATACTCTCAATATACCAACATTACATTTTCATCCAAATCTACCTGCACATACAAACTTCCTCTGAATTCAATTATCATTAAACAGCTCAAGACATCTTCCTCTTTACACTTCATCTAAAATATCTTTGCATATACCTACACGATCTGGTACCCTTTGTCATCTTGGCAACCTGCTGGTGAGCAGGAAGGCGGCTAACAAGCATTTCTCTCCCTTCGCATTTACTTATGGGGTCCCGATAATCAATCCCCATAACGATGGAAGTCTCGTAGGAAGAAGATTTTTTTACATTTCGCATCATCACGATACCCGATAACGAAAACTCTAGCGCCTCTACCGGATATTCTAAGAAAGCTTTTCATCCAAACAAAACAAATATTTTTGAAATTTAAATTTTCAGTTCATTCTCTTTTCGACTTTTGTAGGTAACTATGTTCTGCTTTAAATCTATACCTATATATAAATGCTAAAGTTAACACTCAATCACTCATTCATCTCGATTTCTCAGCACTGGTATTGATTTTATATTGTAGATGGGCAATACGAAAGGATTTTATTATATTCTAACTGGGGCGCCAGCCGCGGGGGAAAAAGAGAGTCCTAGAAAGTGTGTGGTGTGTGTGTTTGTCTGGTGTCTGTGTGTTGTGTGTGTCTTTTAATTATTTTACTATTGCCAAACCTTCTCTGTAATTACTATTATCTAGCCAGCTGATGGAGGGTTCTTTAAGGAAAGCGGGGTTGATTTGAAGACGCTCAAAGAAATGCAGTATCTCCTTGCTTATTAAAACAGAGAGCCCTTCCTGAACCAGCTTCTTCAGCTGACGTTTTTGCAGTTTAGGATTTATGATCCTAGAATTCTCTGAACTCTCTGTCTCTGAGCCTGCGCGTATCTTCTCTGCCATTCTGGATTTTTCTTCGTCAGGAATCGTGGCGTCAAAGAAGGCCAGGCCAACCGTCTCTGCATTTAAATTGCAGAGGTGGTTTGAAAATTTGGTCAAACTTCTGTCTGCTATTTCTTCATCAATAGTCCCGTACTCTAGTACTTACCAAAGCACGCGACCGGGTCGCGCGACTGGTAGGAGCGACTTTAAGCAGCAAAATGGTCGCGGTCGCTAGGATCGGAATTACACCTTAAGAGACTCTGCAACATTTTGAATACTTGCATAGGTGCCAGCTGGGCCTTAGGGGCATTAAACCACGCTTTGCAATATACCCTAGGAATCGTCAGGATTATGTCCAAGCGCTTCCATCGTTGCTTCTAGTACTCGAGTGGCATTTCTGTCAGTCATCCCACACCGATCCAAAATCAGAGATAGCTTCATGGTTAGAAATTCCCTGGTGCCTCGCATTTTTTTGCAACCAGAAGGTCCAGGAAGTTCTTCGCTATCTTGAGAAGTGAAAATGTCCATTTACATTACATGTCTACCTGTTAGGAGTCTCAGCCCCCAGAGTCTTAAAAGAAAAATAAAACTTCTTTTCTAAAAATAATTATGGTCAAAAACATTTAATAACAGTTAGAATAGAATGGCATGTATTAGCCATGGGTTGCATTATATAAAAATGATACCTACTCTCGTTTTTGAGGCAGAAGGTGCCATTTTGCTCGCTCGGACTAAAAGTTTCTAAAGAGTAAAAGTTTTTGACCATAATTATTTTTAGAAAAGAAGTTTAAAAGTGTCCAGAATATAAAATAGTCAAAACAGTATAAGCTTTCATTTGAGATAAACTTAAAGATAAAATACTGAGCCGTTCCGGAGTTACGGCTCCGAAGCCTCGCTCACCAGCCAAAAATCGCGATTTTTCCAAACTTTGAGCGCCAGCGGCAATTCATTTTAATATCTAGATAGACTGCACACTTTGTAGGGTTGGTAGATAAAACATTCTGACATCTTCCAAATGATCCATTATGGCAAAGTCCAATTCATCATCATTTATTTCACCTATCTTATGCAGAAAAAAAGTGCTTCTTCAATTGACATAATTACACAGAATATAAAATACTGTTAACACAGATAAAAGAAAAAAAAGCAGATAAAAGAGAAAAAATAATACCTACTGGCAAAAAAAAATCTTAAATTTATCAGAATTAAAATGTAAAAATTAATTCTACTGTATGTAAAAAACTGAGCACGGAGGTTTAGTATTACCTATATTTATATATTTTTTGAAATCACGCGGTATTTTGAGTCAAAAATTCTTTATCGTTTACGAAGAGAGAACCCCATAATCCACTCGAATTATGGGGATCCCGATAACCATAACAGACCTCCGATAATTTTTGTCATGCGCAGAGACGCAAATTCGAGACTTTATCGTTATGGGGATAGGTTATCGGGTCCCGATAACTTTGCGAAATCTTACTAGTATATCAAAATTTTAGTGGGTAGCTCAGAGATCTTATTTTTGTCTATAAGTCGCTGCTCACATTAAAAGAGCTACATCATAGTACAGAGCAGAAAAAATCCTTCCTCGCTGAAGATTAAACCCAGGTCACCATGCGTGCAATGCCTAGCGCGTTAACTCACACGGCCACGGTGACAGCTAAAAATCTATATTTAAGAATCGGGAATCAATAACAGAATGATTATAAAGAACCATTTAAAAATTTCTACCTGTTCTATTAATATAAAGAGACAAGTATAAACCCTTAGAAAACCAAATCCTAAAATCTCTGAGAGCCCCACAGCAATCATCATTATCCTGATGTTTTTTAAAAGCTCACTTCCACACCTTGATACAAAACTTAAGCTTACAGAGAAGAACGCTCCTACAGAAATGTCTTATATTAAAAATTTAAAATTCTGTATGACGTCAATTGAACTAGATTTTGCTAGATTCAAGAGGTGTAGCCTTCTTTGTATACTAGAAAAATACACTATCTTTTGCATAACAATAAGTTCAGGCGCATAGTGGTGAAACGATAGCACATTGCATAAGCTATCAAAATAAACGGCGTTCTTTATTAAATGCTTTGATGTTTTAAAGCACATTGCATATTCAAACAATGAACGGCGTTACTAAATCCATCCTTATGACATTTCGGTTTATGGAAAAAATATCATGTAAGCTGCTGACAGTCCGTTGTTGTAGATTCAGGGGGCTGAGTGTAGGTTTGGAATGATTTTAACTGATGTGGTTTAGGTCAAGATTTTAGCTTGCAATGCTGAGGGCACGGGTTCCATCCTAAGAGGCGACAAACAAATTGTATTAAAAACTTGGTTACAGTTGTTTGTAAGAAATATCTTCCCATGCGCTCGTGTTGACCCAGCACATAAAGAAAACTTCTCGCCCATCAGAGGGGTGGGGATGGACAAGCTACAAAATAGGCCACAAGCGTCTCCAGTAGCTGATAGCTAGGACATGAAAAAAGGCTGTGAAATAAATAATTATGTTTTAACCTACCCACTTCCCATGCATTGTTTGTCAATAAAATTGGTTTACATATTTATGGAAAATTTGACAAAACAATAATGTATCCAAGATTCTTAAAGGTCTTTTATTATACTCATAGGCCGTATTCGGGCAGTATAAACTGGTATTTCAATTGACAGCTGTAGAGCTAACTCATCCTCGAAAAACACCACCGTACTTCCAGGAAATGGAGAGAAAAACGTTGAGTTTTTTAGCCTCCCCTTTTTGTCGTTTTGTTTTTTTTTTTACAGTTAGAGAGCCGACAAAAAAGTGCGAAACATTACCGTGCCGGCAAGTTCCGCAAATCCGCATACTCGTATATCCTTCATCACTAGAGCAAAATATAAAAAATATACATTATTGTTGACAAAACAATAATCATCCGCAACCATTTCCACATTTACATATGATAGTACAAACACTGAATTTAAGGCATAATACTGACTAGGGTATAAATATTATCAAACCAAGTCAATCAACTTTTACAGTAAGAATATAACACAAGTACATGGAATATTTACAAATTGAAATTATTTCAACAAAACTTGATCACGGGCCGTGCTAATGCCTACGGCATTCTCTTCCTAAATAGCAATAAATTTGTAAACAATTGATGGAAGCCTGGGTCGATGGCGTGTTGAATGCACCGGTTCTCGTAGGATCACCGAGGTTTAGAAACGTCCAGCGAGGTGAAGACTTCGTGGTGCTCGCATTCCGGCCCAACCCAATCTGAGTGAGGTTAATTTGAGTACCTAGCTGGTTTGTGCGTTTTCAACGAATGGAGAATTATACCCCCGTCGTGATATGACCATTGACCATGCAGTTGAAAGCGACGTAAAACCCAAATAAAAATTTAGTGATAAACGCGCTATACTAAATCTATTGCAAGCTTCTTTCAAATAAAAGTTATCATTTTGTAAAGTTGTCATATCGCAATTGTGTTAATGACACACAAAGTTATCATATTTGTGTTAATGACCTACGTGATATCACAATTACTCAAACTCGTTTTACTAAATCTAAGTTGAATCCGCGACTTGAACCACCGACCTCCAGTTTTCCAGTCCGCCGCCTTATCTATCAACTGAGGTCGGTTTTTAAGAAAGGAAAAACAAATTGATGGCCGAGTTGAAAGTAGGAACTATGACGTAAAATTGACAGTATTATCTTAAGTATTCGCGTCTGTGTCAAAAGCCAACACTCTGGGCAGGGGTGTCACTTACACGTTTCCTCTGTTCTGCGGCGTTTCGTCCGTTCACGGGTTTTGTTCTCCTCAGCTAATTCAACTATGTCGGTTAAGTTCAAATGAAAAATCACAAGATTGGTTTTAACAAATCTTGGTTTAATTTTCCGGTTACTTGGTTTTATTTCTTCGTTATATTTATTGGTTTTAATAGTGTTTGTTTCTTTTTATTTGGCGATCCTATTAGAAAGGTTTTATCAGGTAGGTATTTATTTTTAGGTACACACTACTAGCCGTTTATCGAAAATCAACTCTTTATTAATTTAATACATAAATATGTGACTTGATTTGTTACGACTCGACCTTATTTAAAAGATAAATATGTGACTTCCCTTGACTTGATAATTTGTTAGAGTTAGGATTAATAGGACTAATTTCTGTAAGGAGGCTTTACCTAGTAAAGCGTATGTTATCGCGAAATATTGACAGAATTCAAAACCATATTTGTATTAATCAGATCAAGATGTCACAATTCTTAGTCAAACCGACCTAACTAATTTTTTTGCTGTACTTGGGACTTGAACCACCAATCACCAGATTATGTGTCCGCCGCCTTATCGATCAAGCTACTGTAGGTTAAATTTATCAAATAATAGTATCTACTTAATAAAATTTAAAAATGATTTTTATCAATATTCCCGATGACCATCAATTTACATTCAGTCATTCATAATAATAATAATGTCGCCTTATTTATACTGCCCGATTAGGACTATTAAGTCCCACTATTCCAGCAGTAAGCCCGAGACGTAGGTATTATTATGTGGTAAAAATCCCAAATGAGAGGATAACTTGTCATGTCCCGGCTGGGTTTCGAACCCGCGACTTCTGGAATTTCTGGATTCACACAGTGCCGCCTTTACCACTGAACTACTGGGACAGACTAATAATCAACAGAACTCTAAGACGGTTGGACCAAATGACATGGAATTTGGCAAAATGTTTCTATTTGTCATGTAGAAAGGTGTACTAGGAACGGATTTTGAAAAAAATCTTAAAAGACACGTGTTAGAATGTTACCGGCCAGAAAATGTCAAATTTCAGCTAGTATAGTGAAATAAATCTTTAAACACATTTTCTCTCGGTTTACCTCGAGCTACGTCGATTGTGAATCAGTAAGTCTTTTATCAGTTTTGTAACACTACCCACGGAAAGTAAGTAAGTAACACTACCCAACTTATTTTACCTACGAAACTTAATTTAAGCAATGATTAACTTCTAATAGTGGCTGTATGGAACGGCCTTGCCTACCAATGCCATAAAAAATTCTAATAGTATTTGAATGTCCATTGCTGTCTATTTCATAAAAAAAACACACCAACAACACTGAAACCCTATTTATGGGCCTTAGACCGTTTGATGTTTATTCAAAGTTAAAAAGAATTTAATATGAATATAATAAAAAAAATCAATTTTTATCTACTGGTTTTTGAAGGCCGCAATTACAATGATTTCATCAAGCGTCAAATTTTAAATTTCATAAGTAACCAAGTAGGTATGTGCTGATAAAAAATACGTGAATGTATTGTTATTGTGAAATGTTCAATGTGTTCACTTTCAAAGTTAAAGGGATAAGATTTTTTCATCTACTAGACAGCCAAGGATATTATCTATCCATTTGTTTGAGTTTGATTGAAACATAATTACCGAAAAAGAAAAAGTAACTTTCCTCCATCTGTGACAACTTTCATCCAAGTTCAAACTTCTTAATTTTTTAAAAGAAAAAAAAATACTTTCAAAGTTTTTTGGCACATTAGTGCCAAATGCATTGGTGGTCGGTAGCTGGTGGGTGAGTCTGATAGTCCAGATGGAGTGAGTTCAGATCCCGACCAATGTAGAGATTTTCATTTATTTATTTATCGTATGGCTTTGTTACACACCTCAAAGTGAGAAGACATTTATGTAATAAACTTGATCAGGAAATCGGATGGCAGTGATTGTCCGATCGCCAAAATTGTCAGTACTTTAGCCGCATGTCAATGCGTTGACCAGGGTGAACCACGAGGAGGCGTATTAACATTTCACCCTTCATAATTTATTTGAGTCATTGCGAAATACGTGTAATAATCTTCTTCAATTACAGTCAAACCTAAATATCTATAAGAGAACTGCATATAAGAGAAATCTGCATAGAAGAAACAATTTTGAATTCAAATTTATCTCTCTATAAGGGAAAATAACCTCTTTATAAGAGAAACCTGATTCTAAGAGAATTTTTCGGTCCCTTGAGTTCTCTTATATCAAGGTTTTACTGTACGAGATAGTCTTCTTCTTCTTTCCCTTTGTCTTTTCCTAAACCTACTTGGGGTTGGCATTGTTCAACCTCTTCCTCATGATTCAGGTTGTTTGGTTCTGGCACTCCTACTACCACATTTTTAGGCGTTTGATTAATTTATTGATCCACTCTCTTAGGGCGGAATTTTTAGATGTTTTTGTAATACCTCTGTGGCGCTAAGTCACGGATTGCGTACTGTGTAAGATAGGGAAAACCGACGCTTAGCAATGACTTGTGATGTAGAATTTGTCTTTTAATTTCGCCCTTAGGTAGGTACTGCATCCTAGATGTAGGTACGTTTTCTTCCTCGATCTATGCGTCTGCCTTCTACACCTAATAGATATGGGTACTAATGAAAACTAAGGGCGAAATTAATAGACAAAATCGAGATCTCAAGTCATGAATTAACAATTAAAGCGAAATTTATAGACAAATTCTTTATCATAAGTCGTTGCTAAGGGTCGGTTTTCCTTATCTTTCACAGTACGCAATCCATGACTTAGCGTAACAGAGTTATTACAAAAACGTCTATTAGTTTCGCCCTTAGTTTTCCCCATCTAAGACAGTACGCAAATCGAGACTTAGCGTCACAGAGGTATTACAAAAACGTCTATTAATTTCGCCCTATATTTTCTTTTTCAGAATTTCGAATTCAAGCAGTGCTATAATTTTGATTGATGTGAGTCAGGAGAAAGAACTTAATTTGAAGATATGAGGATGGATTTCAAGGTGCTTCCAGTAACTTTTGTACTCTGTTGTGTTGTCTTTCGACATACTCTAGCTGCAGTAAGTAATGCATGCTTTTTAATATCAGATATAATACAAACTACCCCACAAACACAAGAGGACTGTATCCACGTATCCCCTTAGTGTGGTGTAGTAGCATTAAATATGTGTTACCTATTATACCTCTTATATGTATACAATTATTAATGCAAAATATATTTTCTTCTTATTCTTTTATCGGTAGTAAGTTGTAACATTTCTATTGTTTTTATACCCCTACTCAGATTCTATTGTTTATTTTGTATAATTTGTACCTATGTCCAAATATTGTAAATATATAAAAAGGCAACTTGTTTGCGATTAAAAGTTAGGTAAAAAGATTACCAATTGTATTCACATGTCATATTCATTTACTTCCATTGCTTTTAGTAGAACTTCTCACTTTTCTGTTTTGACTGACTGACTTCACATGCATTTGAGTCTGTAGTAAAGCTGTTGACTTAATCTTTATGAATTTCACTATCAAAATTGATTATTGTCACATTGCAATATCACATTCTTATAAAACATACCTAAGCCCAAAGTTGGAGTTCTAGAAAAAGTCCTAATTCTATTATAAATTGGATAATTGCATAAGGTAATTTAAGCCGAGATTGATTCTGTTGTAAATATCATTTTCATTTGTATAAATATAGTAGTCACCGTAGCAGAGTGAGTTAGCGCGCTAGGCATTGCACGCACGGTGACCTGGGTTCGATCCCTGGCGGGGCAGGATTTCTTTACTCTGTACTTAGGTGTTCGGGGTTCACTCATAGCTCGTGAGGAAAAATGAGTAGCTGCTTTAATGTGAGCAGCGACCACTGGCGGAATTATTGGCAAAAATAAGATATAAGGATGATAAAGATATGGAAAAGTCCTATAATTCTGCGCTAGCTACTAAAATTGTGATATAATAACACAAAGAAACACATTTATTTATTTGTATAAATAAATAGTTATTTCAGCTCTAAGAACTGCATGTTTAGCTTTTACGTACCATTCTAGGCATTCTTAATTTGAGAAAAAAATTGATATCCCAACAATTTAATCAAATTTACGAAAAAGACGTATAGAAAATATCATTTTCTAAAATATTATACCTAAACAGAGGAATCAAGTTATCGCCAAGTTAAAAATACACACTTTAAGTCAAGTCAACATAACAACTATAATGTCTATCTAGTTCGTATCATCCATGTCTAGTTCGTTAAAATTCAGACTTTGTAGAAAAACTTGGCCGGCTGCCGCGGATTGATATTATCCCTTTTTAAAGTGTATCTAATAATGAAAGGGCTCTTGACTTTGGCCGAATTATAAAACAGAATTTAAGTTAATCCAAGCCAGACTGTCCCTCGAGCTATAGTGTGCAGTGTGCACTGGTAGTCAAGTGGTTAACGCGCTAGTCTGGTAATTCAGGTAGCGTAGGGATCCGTTGGTTCGAATCCCACCCAGTGCATAAATTTTTCCTCATTAATTTGAGTTTGTGACAACATAATAATTAGACTCTGAGGGTTAGGTGGTAGAAAATGCTTTGAGCATTAACCTCGCCTGGTGGTTACCTTCCACTAGAGTGTTATTATTATTATTATTATTATTATAATGCGTTGTGATTGGTTGAAAATCCGACTTGAGGGCGTGTCTGGCTTAGCTTAACTTTAATCATGTTTCATAATGTGGCCCTCAGAGTTAGAATCAATGTATTAAGCCGACCAGAGTAGCTGGATCGATAAGACGGCGGGAATGGAACCTGGAAGTTGGTGGTTTGAGTCTCAAGTAGGGCAAGTTTTATTTTTTCCATACAATCTTCTCCATCTTGTACTAAGCTAAAGAGTACCTCCCTGATGAAAGGGTTTCCATTTCTCTCTTCCACAAATAATTTTATTTCGAACAATGATAGTTATTCTATCCAAGTGGATTTTTAGCGGCACGTAAAAAATTCATAGTTTTCGTAAGATCGCTGAAGTTTAGCAACCAACTAGGTTCGGACTTGGTACGACCACCTGGCCATAAAGACCACCTTTGATCGAATCCTTCTGATTTTGGCTGGTTGGCTATTTCCGGCCCAATCTAGGCTGAGGAAGTTTCATGTGGGTTGCTGAGAAAGAGACTTAAGAAAAGAAAAGAAATCAACATCTCTCTTGAAGGTTTGATAGACATTGATTGAAGCACGTATCAATTCTGTCAATTCTGTCAATTGTAGTGTATGTAACTATAAAGTTGAAAAACACCACTTTAATATAATAGAAGATAGATAGATAGAGTTCTGTCAATTAAAAGAGAAAAGTGGAGAACCAAAAGCCAAGACCTACCTCTACCAATCCCTGTCCTTGGCGATCCAGAGAGGGAATGCATCGAGTATTCTTGGGACTTTTCCTCCCAATCCCTCTCTGGACTATATCTACCAACTTTAATAAGTTTGTTGTTTCATAAATAAAGCTAGAATTCTTTCAGTTCTTCCGATTATTAAACAGGATTAGAGTTGAGACTATTCTGTCAATTTTATTGATTGACTCTTAGGTCAAACAGATTGACCCTCAAGTGCTCTCTATAGAAAATGATATTGTCTTGTTATACTTTCTATTGAGTTTAGTTCTTATTTCCTATTATTTAATGGGTTATCGAAAGTATTGTTTTTGGTCCATTTCCCCGTCTTTTGTTTGATACACGTACCTTCTGTTGTGTTTTGAGCTCCAAGACCAATATCTCAATCTTAAGTGCAAAGTTCAATACCGACTTTTTTTTCATTCTTTTTTTTTATGGGTCTTAACGAAGCGACGTGTGTCGTATATTAATGAGGCCCGTAAAGCGCTTGTAAAAGAATTTTGTCACTTCTATCCGCGATATTGGCGTGCTTGGAATATATTTTGTAGAAAAAAACAGGATGAGAAGGGAGAGAAGAGAGGGGAGAGAAAGAAAGAGGAAGAAGAGAGAGAAAGAGAAGAGGGGTAGAAAGAGGGGAGGGAAAAAAAAGAGAGATAGATGGGAGGGAGAGAGAAATAGAGAGGGAGCGAGAGAGAGGAGAGAAAATTATGGCGATGGAACATATCTTAAATTACTCATTTAATCCTAATAAATGGGTTTCTTCTTTGCTTTACTTGTACACTGTTTGTTATTCTTCGGTGGTAAAATGTTTTCGACGACCAGACGATTTGTGGCGGCTGAGACTAGTGGTGTTCAAATAAGTTCTGATATTTAACTGACCTCAGTAGCTTGATCTGTCGGTTGTTCAAGTCCCGGTTTCAGCGTAGATTTAGTAGAGAGCTTGAATAGTAGTGATATCACGAAAGTGATTAACACAAATACGATAACTAAGTTGTGATATTTATAAATCTGCAGAACTTCTCACTTTTTTGTAGTGCACTACTGCCTGAGCAAAGTCCGTGTGAGGTATGTACATTAAATAGGAAAATAATCAAGAACCAAGGCCCACAGACTGCCGTATGAGGCACACCAAAGGAATTTACATTCCATTAACTGGAAACTTACCCACCAACCAGCTAACCACATTAACCTAGGTTGGACCAGGTATGGTTAGCAGTACATCACCCATCCTAGTTCTCACCTCACTGGACGTTGCTTAACTTTTTTTTCTGCACATGTGGTGAGCGTGGCCCATGTTGGTTAAACACCATGTCATTGCTCTGGGGTCCGTGCTCTCGGCATAATTGGGGTTGCGATGACATATATATCCTTTCATCATGTTTTTTTTTTAATTTTGTTTGTTTTTTTACTGTAACAAAAATGGACTTAACTCCATAAGTTTGTGTAAAAATAACTTCAGTGGCACTACAAGAACTGGTGTGTTCAATTAACCTAGGTTGGACCGGGTATGGCCAGCAGTACGTCACACATCCTAGTTCTCACCTCACTGGACGTTGCTTAACTTCAGTGACACAACAAGAACTGGTGTATTCAACGTGTCATCACCGCTGCCTACCACAATTCGACATTTTTGTTTTTTTATGGACATTTCGTCAGTTTTTTAACCCCACTGAAAAGTCAAAAGCCACCACACCAAAGCAGAACAAAATGATGTGTTAACTTTCTTCTCTGTCTCCTTGCCATTCTTCTCTTTTCTTTCATCCATCTCTCTCTCTCTCTCTCTCTCTCTCTCTCTCTCTCTCTCTCCCTCTCTCTCTCTCTCTTCCTCTCTCTCTCTCTCTCTCTTTCTCTCCCTCTTTCTCTCTCTCTCTCTCTTCCTCTCTCTCTCTCTCTCTCTTTCTCTCCCTCTTTCTCTCTCTCTCTCTCTTCCGCGTCGGTCTGATTATGTATTCTTTATATTTCCTGGCGTATTTTTTTTTACCGGGTGCTACTATAGTACATTTTAACCTAAATAAATAAAGTATTTTTTAATTAATGTACAAGTAAAACCACTCATTATACCTAGATAAAAAAATATTATACCTAATTTTATAAAAAGACGTCAAAATGACATCTATTTTGGGTCGCACTGTTGATTGTTGAAACCGTAGGACCGGATTCGTTCTTTTTATTCTTTTTTTATCATATTTGTGTTGATCACTTTCGTGATGTCACAACTACTCAAACTCGCTTTTACTAAGTCTACGCTGAAATTAGGACTTAAACCACCGACCTCCAGGTTACAAGTCCGCCGCTTTATCGATCACGCTACTAAGGTTGTTTTTGTTATATACCTATTTGTAAGTCTGGCTGGGGGACTATAAACAGTAAACACGGAGTAGACCAGCATTGGCTTGATTCCGGGGGCCCTTGTCAATTATTAGCCTCCTTGTAAAGACAGTGGTAGAAGTGCTGAGTCATTCCTCCACTGTTTGGCTACCATCGTTCACCCTATGATGATTCGTAAAATAACAAAAGTAGAACATAAATAATCACACTTTACTAAATGTTTTATTTTATTTATCCTGTTTCAGATTGACATAGATAATCAATTTGGAGATAATCAGAAACAAAATCATTTATCGATAGACAAAAGAAATATTAGCGGGGGAAATTACTCAAACCTCAGCAATATATTTAATATGAAGAGCTCATCTGTACCTTATTCCAACAGCAAGGATATGAATTATTGGTACTATGAAAATGTACGGAAGAAATTTCAACTATTGTTGTCAATAAGTACAAGAAGACCGTTGTTTCACCTTACAAAATTCGTCAATCAGTCTTATGATCTAACCAAAAGTCATCAAAAATACAGGTTTGTATGAATATTTCTAGCAAATGAATTGTAAAAATTAATTTAACTCAGGTAGTTGATTATAAATTGTCTGAAACTTCATTCTAATCTTGTGTAGACTGTAAAAGTATAGACTCTAGAACAACCAACCTCAAGCACGAGAAAGACTGAGGAGGTTGAACCATCCCGACCGCGACCCCAAATAGGTTTGGGAAAAGGCAGAGTGAAGGAAAAAGGAGAATACTGATGCGTAAAATTATATGTACCAAAATAATATTTAAGTGCAGATAATTACTTAAGTATTAATTGACTTACCTATATCATTGACTTACCCAAATAGTCCTGACGCCCTCTTAAGAGGCCATCAGTTAACATGTATCTACTTGTTGAATATTCCAACTAAAATTCATTTAGAGAGCATTCTTTGTATTTTCCCTTATAAAAACGAAAATTGACCTGGAAATTTTCTCTTCTATTAAGGTCCTAATCAGGACGTTAAATCAAATATCGTTGGCGTTAGGAAGGGCATCCAGCAATAAAAATGTGCCACAACCAACCAACCTCAACCATGAGGTTCAACAATACCGACCCCAAGTAGATTTGGGAAAAGGCAAAGTGAACGAAAAAGAAGATTAAGGTTGCTCTTAAATCTTGTTTTCTTGTATCGAGGTTCGGCTTTACTTATTAAGTTATTTTCCAGGTTCAAACGCGCTGACGAGAAAAGCGAAGAAGACCCGAATGACACAAGAGTTAAGATCGACAGCAACTACTCGATATATAACTTACTCTTCAACACTTTCCTGGAAAACAATGTGGACGACGAAGATCTGACCACAGGTTATTATTCTGTATAACTTTGTCTTTTTTTTTAGTATATGAGTATAAAATAACCAACTTTATTTTTAACAAAACAACATAACGAACATCTTACAAATAAAATATTTCTTCCAATTTTTCAGAGGTTGGAAGAGTTCCTCTAATATTCACGGCATTACCTCTCTGTATAGCAATTGCAATACGCTGAATGAGGTAATGCCGTGATCGGTTGTCTCCGGACACACGGGTCAGCAAAGTTCCTTTGATTTTGAATTTAATTTTTACAGTACATGAAATACATAAATGTATAGATACAACGTCAAAATTAGATATGTATGGATAAAAAGAAGAAGAAGAAATAAAAAAGGTTAGAGATATAATATTTAAAAATTAAAAGTAAGTAGATATATCAAAAAAAGACTGTGTGCCAGTGAGTGTTTCTGGAATGGTCTAATCATCTAATGGACTCAGGAACCTTTTTACTCGTTGGATTAGTAGATTCACGCTCCTCCACCTCTAGTTTTTATGTTTACCTATAGATTTATTATTCTAGTTATACATATAGGCCTTCTTTAAAACTTTATGTTAGTCTTAAATGACTGAAAAATCAAAAAGATTCAACATGGTAAAATGGACCCTAAAAGGTAATATAATTTTATCTCAGACTCCTTAGAGATTATCGAACACAGCCTCCGTGGCGTAACGGTTTAGACTACTGCCAATTGTAATAATAATAATAATAAATTCATTTTATTGTACATTTTACACCATATGGCATGTATACAAAGTCACTTAAAACTAAAAGTAAAATTAAAACTTAAAATAAGTGAAAATAAGTAAGTAAATAAAAAAGTAAAGTACATTACACACTGTGCATTAAAAAAAAAATCATAAATAATAATAATAGTGATAGAAAAAAAGAAGAAAAAAAAAATTGTCCAGAGATCCCCAGTTCGATTCCCGATTGGAGCACTTTTCACATGTAAAATTCTGTTCCCTCCTAACACGTGAGGCTGGCATTTCCGGCCCTACCCAGGGTGGATGAGGTTAATGTGGGTAGCTGCTACGATTTCTAGCAAATGGAGGGTAAACCCCGTCATTATCAGTACGTTAAATCAAATAGAATCTTTGGCATTAGGAAGGAAAACCAACCTCAACCATAAGGTTTTAAAAGGCAAATTAAAAGAAGAAGAATATTGTCTTATAACTTTTAATACCAGTGTATCACAATGAAAATGATTTTTCATAAACTGTATTAGATGCACTTAAAATAAAATAAATATTGAATTGAATTGAAATTATTTATTTTAATAATTGTGCAGTGAAAATAGTGATGACGAGGAAAAAGTCAAAATTGGTAACAATATAAAAAAGAAAAAGAGATAGACAGTCAAACTTGAATATAAGAGAATTCAAAAGACCTGATTTTTTTTCTCTTATATCCAGCTTTCTCTTATAAAGAGGCCATTTTCCATTATAGAGAGGTAAATTTGACCTAGAAATTGTTCTATTATACCCAGTTCTCTTATATCCAGGTTCGACTGTGCAATATTGTACATACATGAAAATGTCCTACTAACTAAAGGGTGGGGTTATTTTCTCTGGCAATCAATTTCAGGTTCTGCGGATCTGGAGGGATCAGGCTTGCCGGGTCTGGAGGAGCCCACAGTTTTTTTCACTGAGAGTCCTCCTGCTACGTCAGTCTATGTGAGCACCATAAGTCCTGGAGCAATACGTGAGTCTAATGATAAATTTAATAATTGTATTATTATGAGAATTAGGATGCATAGGGTGGGGTCTATGAAGGAAGTATTGGAGTACTCCATAACGTATATCTCATGGGTAATGAACCTGCTTTTTTTTCATGCATAAACGGGAAATACCCTTCATTTACCTTAGACCCGAAAATTATTATTACTATGTTTCATATAAAACTGTCTCATGAAATCGTCCATTTTGTGAAGAAATAAAAATTCATCTTAGAAGCCAAATAAAAATGGCTTTGGATGGGTCCTCTGTAAAAAAAAATATGAAAAATAAAACAAATGATTTATTTATTATATAACCTTATGACATAAAGGAAATCACAACAATAACAAATTAATTGTTCTTCTTTACATGCTTTTGTAGGTAATAACGGTCGCCATATTGTGTATTGTGACAGGTCATGGGAAACCAAAACCCTACCAAATAATTTAAAAGTTGATTTTGTACATAAAATAATTAATTTTATTATTTTTGACAGATGTTTATCGAATAACCATGACAATTGGCGAGCCCTACACGAGTGACTATCGATATCCCCACAGTGCAGCTTTCAAGTTGGTGCAAGATGGGTTAACCAAAGGATTCAATGCGATCTTACATGACATTCCCGGCTATAGGACTATTTTCGTAAGAGGAATTCAGTAAGTGGAGAAAATATTTGTGGAAACAAAAGTAAATTAACTGTATGGACTATGGAGGTTTGGATGTATGAATAGTAGATTAAGGCTAATGATATCAGGTGTCAGTGCCCCGTTCCTGAAATACTCTCCACTCTCAAAATACCAAAATCCCCAATGAGAGTGCGTTGTGTGACAGTTTAAAGGGAAAATTTGGGGATTTTGAGAGTCAGAGTGCTTTCTAGAATGAAAGCCAGGTAGGTACTCCCTTTCAACCCCAACTGTGAAGTGTCAGAATGTATGCAGAACATAAATAAATACGCCTTCAAAACAGGGTTCAAGTATACTCTCATTATCAAAGTATGCTTGCATATTGCATAAGTAAAAGTTTCAAGGCGTACATTAAATTGAATCTATTTCTCTGATTTTATGCACGCCGTAAAACTTTTGGTTATGCAATATGCAAGAATACTCTCGTTGAGTTCTCGCTCCCTGGTGTTTTGAAGGCGTATTTATTGAGCTCTTACGTAGGACCTCAGCAGCTTGATCGATGGGGCTGATAAAATCTTAGGGTCGGCTTGGATTTGTTAACCCTGTTTCATAATATGTCCCTTAGTCTGTACTGTATTGAGAGTATCATTTGTTTGAAATTATTCCAGTCAGAAGTCCGAGTGAGTTAGCGCGCTAGGCATTTCACGCACGGTGACCTGGGTTCGATCCCCAGCTGGGCAGGATTTTTTCTGCTCTGTTCTTGGTTGTTCGGGGTCCACGCATATCTCGTGAGGAAAAATGAGTAGCTGCTTTAATGTGAGCAGCGATCAGTAGTGGAAATGTAGATATTAATAGTAATACCTGTTAAACAGATGTATATTTACGGGCCAAGCCCTATATAAACATATAACGAGAATACAAATACAATTAAAAGCAAAATCAAAAATATTTATCACAATTATAAGATCTAAAAGTATCACAGGAAAAAAGAAATTAGTCGATGTATTTTTTTTAGGATATTATTAAGATATGGAAAAGTCCTATAAGTCTGCGCTACCCACTAAATATTGTGATATAATAGTATAGTAGAGTAGTGCTTTATTTAGACTGTCGGCTCGAGATAGGGAGTCCCATTATGCTAACAGTTTAGAACACAAAGAAACACATGTCTGTCCCGGTAGCTCAGTGGTAAAGGCGGCACTCTGTGAATCCAAAGACTCCAGAGGTCGTGGGTTCGAAACCCAGCTGGGACATGACATGTTATCCTCCCAATTGAGATTTTTAGCACATAATAATGTGTCTTGGGCTTACTGCTGGAATAATGGGACTGTAATAGTCCTAATCGGACAGTATAAATAAGGCGATATTATTATTATTATCTTTATTTATTTATTATTTCAGTCGCCGCCCCGAAGACCTCTTCACGTGCAAAGTAACTCTAGACCTGGAGACTATTGACAACGAAGACGCCGCTGACTACGTCGAATACGAAAGCAGACTGAGAAAGCAAATCACGGACTACAACAGAATCGGATCCATCCAAGTGTGGATACACGGTTTTACCTTCAGGGATTTTAAAGGTACCTACTTTACCTTCAGGGATTTTATAGGTACTTTACCTTCAGAGATTTTAAAGTGCTTAACTTTCAAGGATTTTTTTTTTTTTTTTTTTTTTTTTTTGTTGGCAGTGGACCGAAAATAAGTCCATACAGCCACTTTTTCTTTCAGGGATTTATGTTCCTTTATAAGTAAAACTATTGTACTTTTAAATGCATAAATATGATCTGATATTCATGTAAAACTAGCAGAACTTCTCACTTTTTTCTTTTGGCTCATGAACTTACTTCATCCAATTCATCCTCCTAGAGAAACCGAGCATAGGTACAGCTTAAGTATTGATTGGATGACTGAGTGCACACTCGGCTAGTCCAATGCATTATACAGCTTACTAATAACAAAGATAGTGAGTATGAAGCATTGAATCATGAAGTATGATAATTCATATGCGAGCTGGAATTAGTCACCGTGGCAGAGTGGATCAGCACACTTGCACGCACGGTGACCTGGGTTCGATTCCCGACAGCGCAGATTTTTTTGTGCTCTGTACTTCGATGTCTGGCGTCCACTCGTACCTCGTGAGGGAAAATGAGTAGTTACTTGTATGGATAGCAACCAGTGGCGGCATTATGAGAAGGAATATAGATATCGGAAAATAATGAAAATTTGAGTTTCGTAATACAGAGCTACCCACTAGAGTTGAGACATAATAACACAATGAAACCTCATACATATAGTATACCTACTTAAAGTCGGCCACTCACTATCAGGTATACCTGTTGTCAGGTAGACTTTATAGTGTGGTAGAAAAAAGCAAATCTTTCAGGCGACCTGAAAGCGACCTGATAACTGATGAAAATTCGATCAGGTCCAGGAGGCTCCATGGTGAACTGACAAAACCTTCAGGTCCACCTGAAGAGTGCGCATCAGGTATCAGGTATGCCTGATACCTGACGTTAGGCATACCTGATAGTGAGTAGCAGGTAACAAGAGATTGCCATAGAGAATAACCCCGCCCTTTAGTTAGGACTTATGTTTTTGTTTTATATTTTCTATTCTTTTTCATTTTTATTGTATAATTATATTGTTTCCATTTTTTTCATTGTTAAATTAATTATTTGTATGTACATAATGTCCATTTATACCTAATAAAGCGTTTAAAAAAAAGAAGAAAAAAAAAAAAAGATGTAGGATGTCATATGAACCTCCCTTTTGGTGCCGAATAAGGATACCAAAGGGGGTATCCTTATTCGGCGCAGAGGGAAAATTTGCGATGGCTCTCGGTTCACAAATCTAACTTGAGAATGTTTGTAAACCGAGAGCCACCGCAAATTTCCTCTCTTTGGTATCCTTACTCGGTGCCAAAGGGGAGTTTCATATGACGTCCTACATCTCGGTACCTGTACATGATACTCGTATACGAACTGGAAACTCATTGCATTGGGGGGTCGAGTGATTAAGGCGCTGGTGATCCAAGAAGCGTGAGTTCGCATCCCACACAAGGCATGACTTTATTTTCATTTCCTTGTTACTTTGAACATTGACCACATACCTACTTTTTAATAATGGTTCCAAAATAACTGCCGAAATGAGAGTTAAGAGCTAATGGGGCAGTAAAAGTAAATTTCTATCATTATAATTTTTCCAAACGAAATTCCAAAAATTTCCAAATTTAATGACAGTCTCTGATTATCAAAACAGGCCGGAAACTCTACAGATGTTCCTTTGTATAAGTTTTCAACCCTCTAAGAAAATTATAGAGATACCGCAAGTCAAATAATCAATCAGTTAGTCAATCATTGAGAAGATTTCGCTTTTAAATGCATGTACGAGCATATAGTCTCAGGGCATGTAAAGAGGAAAAATTCATGCACTGTGTGGGATTCGAACCAACGGATCCCTACGCTACCTGGATTACCAGACTAGCGCGTTAAACACTTGACTACCAGTGCACTAGATTGTTCTTGAAGAAATATTATTGTATCCTTTTTCAGGTGATACAGAAGACATCATCATAGATATCACAAACATATATCTTGCTATGGAACCCAAAGAGTACACAGGTCCAGAGGGTCTGAATGTAAAACTCAAGTGTTCTGCCCCGTACCTGTCAACGTCTGTTCGTAAAATGTACGTAAATCTTAGAAGTATGTAACTCGATTTTTTTTAGAGACGAGAAATGACCCTTCTTGTTTCATCTTGTATTTAGATAATAATAATATCGCCTTATTTATACTGCCCGATTAGGGCTATTAAGGCCCATTATTCCAGCAGTAAGCCCAAGACATAATTATTATGTGGTAAAAATCCCAAATCAGAGCATAACTTGTCATGTCCCGGCTGGTTTTCGAACCCACAACCTCTGGAACTTCTAGATTCACAGAGTGCCGCATTTACCACTGAGCTACCGGGACAGACTATGTATATGTAGGTTCTGGGTCAGTATGAGCTCAAAAGAAGGATTCTCTAAATTATAAGTACAATTTTTTTGTCAGCTCTGGTTTGGACCCAGGATCTTACCCATAGTAAGCAAGGACCTTTGGCTAATCGTCTGTCCCGGTAGCTCAATGGTCAAGGCGCCGAACTGGTAATCCAGAGGTCGCGGGTTCAAAACCCACCCGGGAAATGACAAGTTATCTTCCCTTTTGGGATTTTTACCACTTAATAATAAGTCTTGGGCTTGGTGCTGGAATAATGGGACTTCAATAGTCCTAATTGGGTAGTATAAATAAGGCGATATTATTATTATCGTTCATTATAAGAAACTAGTCAGGCACGCGCCGGTCTGGAAGCATAAAGTCCTGCTAGAATTTAAAAGTTTTAGCATCAAAATTTCAAGTCAGAATTCTGGAAGACATGACATCCAAAGAAGGCGTTTCAAGGACAAGCTGAATAAGGAGATGAGTAGAGAAAAACTGATTTTTTTGATAAAAGGCAAAAATGTTTGCGAAATAATATAATAATTATCATCGTTCACGATGACGTTACCCAATGATGATGATTATTGATATTATTATTATTTCTTTTCACAGAGTCAAATGGACTCGTAAGGACACAGGAACGCTGCCTGCCAACGCTTACGACAACAGCAACGGCATGCTTACCATTTCCAACCCCAGCCTGAGTGACTCTGGCCTGTACACGTGTACAGTCACAACTCTCAGTGGCAGCACACTGGCCAGTGCAGAGTCCCGCGTTACCATAGCAACCGATGAAGAAGGATTAGAGCCAGACAATAGTTCCAACGATAAAAGTTTCTAGTGAGTATATTGTATCCCGCGTTACCATAGCAACCGACGAAGAAGGATTAGAGACAGACAATAGTTCCAACGATAAAAGTTTCTAGTGAGTATATTGTATGGATCACTGAGGAGTAAGATTACTTTCACTGTAACGAGTGCTTGTGAGTCTTGATGAGGATAATCGATAAGCTAGATAGACACATGTAGGTAATAGTCAAGTTTCTCGAAAATGAGCATACAGGATCCAAAAAGAAATGTGGTTTTATTATTATCTATTATTATTAAACACTTTATAAGATACAAACAGACTTATGTACAGTACAAATAATTATTATAACAATTAAAAAAATGGAAACAATATACTCGTATTCAATTAAAAGGAAAAAAAAAATAGAAAATTTATATATAAACATATGTCCTAACTAAAGGGGGGGGGGGTAATTGCCTATGGCAATCTCTTCCACCCAACCCTTATTTATGTGGTTTATGAATAGGGTGCTTTGGTTGTCAGGCCCTTGTTCCAGAAAGCACTCTCACTCTCATTTCCCCCAAATCTCACTTACAGCTGTCATACAACGCACTCCGATTGGTTATTTCGTTTAAATCAAACACCTCGGCCGAAGTGTGAAGAACGCCTTATACAAAGAGAGACAGCGTGGCATACTGTAAGGTACCGAAAATTAAATAATCAGAGTGGGTTGAGTGACGTTTGAAACTTTGAAAGGGAGATTTGGGGAACATGAGATTCTTTTTTGAGCCAGGCCTTTTTTAGTCTATTTCCGACACAAATAAGTAAAACAACGTTAAAAACAATTATCAACACTATAGTGTCTTGGGAGTGAACTATGTTACAATAATCTAAATACATTACATCTTACATACCCTAATGTAAACATAAGTATAAGTAGTGCTTTATTTAGACTGTCAGCGCAAAACAGGTAGTCCCATTATGCCAACAGTTTCATAACATGAGGGAAAAAAAGGGATCTGAGATCGTTCCTAGAGATCTAACAATATTATGATTATGAATGATCTTTCAAATTTAATCAAATTCAACACAAGGCAACGAACGTAAATGAAGTTCGAATACGAGATTCAAAGAGTAATTTGGAAGCAGTTTTGTGAGGGTGTGGTTAGAAAAAATTGTTTGAATGGTTGCAGATGAAATATCCTGTGGGCATATACAGGGTGATTCATAAATCAGTGGGCATTGTATTATTTTCCAGTGGGTTGATGTAACATTGTAACATGCTTCACAACAAAAAAAAAATTCAATGAGGCTCTACCCACTGTTACTAAATGGCTCGCGCTCTTGACTTATTGTGATTGACACCGAAATTATAACTTGTGTTCACTGCTATTATCAATGACACGTTACATTCTGTTCCTGTAGCTCAGTAATCAAGGCCAGTCTGGTAATCAAGAGATCGCGGGTTCGAAACCCAGCGGGGACATGCCCAGTTATCCTCCCATTCGGGATTTTTACCACATACTAATACGTCTTGAGCTTACTGCTGGAATAATAGAACTCATTAGTCCATTATTATTATATATCCAGTGAGCCGCTACCCAGCGTTGCTAAATGACTCGTGAACTTAACTTATTGTAATCGACACCGATATGATAACTTGCTTGACCGCTACTATTATTAATGTCGCTTTACATTGTTTTATAGGTAGTCTGTCCCGGTAGCTCGGTGGTAAAGGCGGCACTCTCTGAATCCAGAAATTCCAGAGGTCGCGGGTTCGAAACCCAGCCCGAACATGACAAGTTATCCTCCCATATGTGATTTTCACCACATAATAACAGGTCTTGGGTTTACTGCTGTAATATATCTCCCTTGCCTTTATCCCATATTAGCTTATGTTGCTTTTGGGGTCGGCATTGTTCAACCTCATGGTTGAGGTTGGTAGGGTGGAGCACGTTTTTTTATGGCTGGATGCCCTTCCTAACGCCAACGATTCTACTTCATTTAACGTCCTGGATTAGGACGGGGGTTTTACCCTCCATTCGCTGGGAATCGTACCAGCTACCCACATTAACCTCACCCAGCCTGGGTAGGGCCAGAAATGGCAGCCTCACGTGTTTGGATGGAACAGAATTTTCTTCGAAAAGTCTGCCCCAGCCGGGAGTTGAACTCGGGAACTCTGGACTACGGGCAACCATTACGCCACGGTTTACTGCTGTAATAATGAGACTTAATAGTCCTAATCGGGCAGTATAAATAAGGCGATATTATTATTATTATAGACTCTTTCCTTGTTTTTTCCAGTGGGGTGAACGTTACACCACGCAACCAGACTGCCCCCGAGGGCGCCCAGGTCACGATTGAGTGCAGAACCAACGACCCTGTGGCCACCATAGGATGGGCGAAACAGAACGAAGAACAGCTGTCACCCAAATGATAGCTTCGGGAGAAACCCTGGTCATCCATTCCATCCAGAAAAGTGACGAGGGCACATACATTTGTAGCATTCAGAACCCGGGAGGAAACGAGTTCCAGGACTATGCCATTGTGCAAGTCCAAAGTAAGTTCATGAGTCAAAACAAAAAGTGAGAAGTTCTACTCCTTTTATATGAATATCAGGTGTAATAACTAAAAGTTGAAAACGCCACTTTAATAATAAGATATAGATAGTAGATGAGGATATCGCAAGCGCGGCCGGTGGGAAAATGTTTTGGAGGTTTGTCACATAAACCGGACTAAAAAAGGGATTTATTACTATCTTATATGACTTGAGTTTTATTACCATGTCAATCATATGATTATGCATTAATTATTCTTGAAATTGTTTTCATTGTGTACGAGCTAGGATTGAGAATATCTTCTTTTTGTCTGAGGGTGCTGCAGTCTCCAGGGGGGGGGGCCATTAGCCCGGCCCGCCTGGATATCAGAACAAACCTATGTGGTGGTTAAGTGGCTAGTCCGATAACCAGGTAGAACTATGATTGACACAATAATATCGCCTAATTTATACTGCCGTTTATAAACTAACGCCATTGTATTATTTAATCATATCCCAATTATGCTAAAAAATTTGTGTCCCGAAACTAGGTTTCGAACCGAAGGTCTAGTTACAACTTCTCACTTTTCTGTTTATACGTGATAGAGAGGTTAGTTGATGGCATGGATTATTCAGAACTATTACCTGTGATGAGAGCAAATAAGCTCGAAAAAGTCGGTTATATTCTGATATCATTATGTCTGTACAATTCTCACTTTTCTGTTTATGACTGATTATCACTGATGTACCAGACGCTTTAGACAACCTATAAAAAGTGCACAGTTACAAGCCATCATTTAAAGTAAAAGTTTAAGTGTGTTCTTGCATTCTCTTTAGGAATTTTGGAAGATACGCCACCAAACAATCAGACTCCTGGTTCTTATGCCACTTAAGCGGATACTGACGTGTCTTACTACAACAGCAATCGCAAGATGTAAAAAATAATTAAGTACTTTTCGGGCTCATAAAAGAAGAAATAAAATTTATTTTGCAGGCTTTCTAGCACTCTTTGGATTAACGATAATACCATTTATGGTTCCCATTAGCTTCCCACATTGAATCTATCCAGTCTGATTTTGTCCAGAAATATCTTTTCAGCCAGCGTCGATGTCATGTTGAATACAGGTTGACCATATCAAATTCAAACCCTCTGAAGTGGCTATTACCTGCCCCACTCAGGCAGGGTGTAGGTTAATTTGATAGCTGGTTTGTGAGTTTCCAGTCGACAAAGGGTACATTATCGTCGTGGCATGACTTGCTTAGAAAGTGGGTTAGCGAAAGTATCCTATTTAATCCTATAGAAATATACATGCACTTGCTTGACTGCATGGAGTAAAGGACTTTTCAGTCTCTACCTCGGAAGTTAAACAATGTTTATATTCACAATAAAACAAGTAATATGGAAAGAATAAGCATTTGATAATTATAGGTTTGCAGGCTTAATACAGTAAAGTATTAGTCTTCCGGTAGATCAGTGGTAAAGGGCGGCACTCTTGAATCCAGAGATTCCAGCCAGATGTCGCGGGTTCGAACCAGCCGGGACATGCCAAGTTATCCTCCCATTTGGGATTTTCACCACATAATAACAGGTCTTGGGCTTACTGCTGTAATAATGGGACTTAATAGTCCTAATCGGGCAGTATAAATAAGGCGATATTATTATTATTATATTATTATTATTATATTTCTTTTCTTAATTTTATGCATTATGATTTTCTTTATTTAAAATGTATTAGCTTATTCTGACTTTTATTCTTAAAAATGCTGTTATTTTTACTATTATTATTTTACTTTAGTCAGTTATAAGTGTATTAATGATGTTTAGGTGGGAAACCCCCTGTTTTGTAATGCACTTAAATAAAATAAATAAATTGAAATTGAATTATATTATTATTATTATAGACTCTTTCCTTGTTTTTCCAGTGGGGTGAACGTTACACCACGCAACCAGACTGCCCCCGAGGGCGCCCAGGTCACGATTGAGTGCAGAACCAACGACCCTGTGGCCACCATAGGATGGGCGAAACAGAACGAAGAACAGCTGTCGCCCAACATGATAGCGTCGGGAGAAACCCTGGTCATCCATTCCATCCAGAAAAGTGACGAGGGCACATACATTTGTAGCATTCAGAACCCAGGAGGAAACGAGTTCCAGGACTATGCCATTGTGCAAGTCCAAAGTAAGTTCATGAATCAAAACAAAAAAGTGAGAAGTTCTACCCGTTTTTTATGGATATCAGAACAAACCAGGTGAAGTGATTAGTTAAGTAGTGCATGGTAGTCAAGTGTTTAACGCTAGTCTGGTAATCCAGGTAGCGTAGGTATCCGTTGGTTCGAAATCCACCCAATGCACAATTTTTTCCTCATTAATTTGAATTTGTGACCACAAGACTCTAGGGTTTGGTGGTAGAAAAATGCTTTGAGCATTAACCTCGCCTGGTGGTTACCTTCCACAAAAGAGTATTATTATAAGTGGGTTAAAGCGCTAGTCCGATAATCCGGGTAGAACTATGATAATGATACAATAATATCGCCTTATTTATACTGCCGTTTAGGACCAATAAGTCCCATTATTATGTGATCCCATATTATGCTAAAAAAAATTGTCGTGTCCCGACTAGGTTTCGAACCCGCGATCTCTGGATTATGTATCTAGTACAACTTCTCACTTTTCTGTTTATACTGATGTACTAGACACGCTTTAGACCACTGATTATAGGAATACTTATGTTATTACAACCTATAATGAAAGTGCACAGGTACAACCATCATTTAAAGTAAAAGTTTAAGTGTGTTCTGCATTCTCTTCAAGAATTTTGGAGAATCGCCATCACAAACAATCCTGACTCCAGTGTATCTTATGCATCTACGCGGCTACTGCCTTACTGCAACAGCAAGATGTAAAAATATATTAAGTACTTTTGCAGGCCCATAAAAGAAGAAATAAATATTTATTTTGCAGGCTTCTAGCACTCTTTGGATTAACATAAATACGCATTTATGGTAGGAACAAGATCAGCTTCCCACATTAAACTCATCCAGTCTGATTTTGTCCAGAAATATCTTTTCAGCCAGCATCGAAATAATCTTTTCAAGGTAGCCCAGGGATTCGTTGGTTCGAACCCAGCCGGGACATCACAAGTTATCCTTCCATTTGGAATTTTTACCACATTACGTCTTGGGCTTACTGCTGGAATAATGGTACTTAATAGTCCTAATCAGGCAGTATAAATAAGGCGATATCATTATTATTGTACTATGCGCGAACTGACTGCTCTTATTACAACAGCAAGATGTAAAAATATATTAAGTACCTACTTTTCCAGTATTGATCAGTATTTTTTAGTATTGATCCTTTTTTTTTGGATTTTTTCACCTCTATTTTACTTCCGAGAAATTTCTAATATTAGAAATCGGAAGTATTTTTTCACTTGGTCCAGAAATATCTGTTGATACTTTCCCTTCGCAGAAACAGAGCCCCCCCGCATCAGAATCTACCCTAACGACACCCAGGTCTACCTCGCAGGGGATCTGGCCTACATCCAGTGTGTGGTGGAGGGGGGGGACCCGCCCCCTCTCAGTCGTGGAGTAGACCGGACCCTGACGGCAACCTGCGACCCGTGGGACCCCGAGTAGATATTGTTCCTGACCTGGGCCTTCTTAGGTAAATATAAGGGGTTGGGTGGAAGAGATTGCCAAGGGTTGGGTGGAAGAGATTGCCAAGGGTTGGGTGGAAGAGATTGCCAAGGGTTGGGTGGAAGAGATTGCCACAGGCAATAACCCCGCCCTTTGGGTAAGACATTTCTCTCTTTTTTTCCTTCTTGTATATTTGTTTAATCTTTTTGTTTTTCTTTATATTTCACTGTGTTCTATAGTGTATATATATTTTGCTCTACCTAATAAAGCTTTAAAAAAAAAAAACATAATAAGGGTTGGGTGGAAGAGATTGCCAAGGGTTGGGTGGAAGAGATTGCCAAGGGTTGGGTGGAAGAGATTGCCACAGGCAATAACCCCGCCCTTTGGGTAAGACATTTCTCTCTTTTTTTCCTTCTTGTATATTTGTTTAATCTTTTTGTTTTTCTTTATATTTCACTGTGTTCTATAGTGTATATATATTTTGCTCTACCTAATAAAGCTTTAAAAAAAAAAAAACATAATAAGGGTTGGGTGGAAGAGATTGCCAAGGGTTGGGTGGAAGAGATTGCCACAGGCAATAACCCCGCCCTTTAGGTAAGACATTTCTCTCTTTTTTTTCCTTCTTGTATATTTGTTTAATCTTTTTGTTTTTCTTTATATTTCACTGTGTTCTAGTGTATATATATTTTGTTCTACCTAATAAAGCTTTAAGAAAAAAAAAATATTAATGAGGGTTGGGTGGAAGAGATTGCCAAAGGCAATAACCCCACCCTTTAGTTAGGACACATAATATGTATATATTTATTTATTTTTTCTTTGTTTTTTTCTCCTTTTATATTGTACTAGCGGGTTACACCCGCCGCTTCGCCAGCCCATCAACACACACGAACCGCATCTCGATGACATACAACCCACTTTACCACGATACTAACACCTAACCACATCCCACAACTATGCACAACCCATACAAGCCAACACACCATCACAAGAAACATTACACTTCGCATCCCAACATTCAAAACGCCACACAACAACTACCAACATACACTACACGCTACTGCTTACTACAACACAAGAAAAAATACAATACATTTCACCATACAACACAACAACAATATACAGCCACACACATGAAACAAACACCAACAACGCTACACGAACAACACTTCCCACATCAACTCCCACACGTCCAACTACCTTTTCACACCACACCCAAAACTCAGACCCAGATTCGATGCCAATCCACAGAAACTGTCATTTAGTTTGAAAAAAAATCATATTTTTTTGCGCCATTTATTTTCTGGTCTTGGCGGTAGCTCAAAATGGCTCTTGAATACTTCGCGACCTTCTTCAAATGAAGCCTAAACCTTAGCTTAAAATTTATCCTTTTGATTTTAGGCACTCTTTTATTTCTGGAAAAAAATGTCATTATAGGTCTAAAAAACGTAAAATAGCCCCAGTAATCTACCCCATTCTTTTACCTTACGGTCTACCTCAGGACGGCTACATCATTGAGACGGCGGGATCGCAATTGAAAGCTAAACCGCCCTAGAACTTCGTCCTTTGAGTGATAGGCTCCGCGAAATTTTCAAGAAAATAGTGTCATTTAGTATAAAAGATGGTGAATTTTTTCAAGGCAAAGCAATCCTTTTATTAGCACTATCATTAGTGCTAAACTATGGAAGTATAAAATCTAGGAAAGAAATTTCCTGACCAATGCGACTAATATATAAAATTTCGGTTTCTCGGTCAAACGTGTGATTTATTATTTTTTCTTTATTTTTCTACTATAATTACATACATACATACACACAGACGCTTCTTTTATAGATATAATTTTAATTGTATAAGTGTAGTGTATAATAACAGTTATAGTCCTATTATAAGTGTAAGATAAGTAAATTAGACCTCACAGTACACTTGATTCAGATAACGGTGTGCACTGATTTGTAGTCGGTGGTCAAGTCGGATTGCAAGGGATGATAAATAAACGTTTAAGTATTGTGATATCAAAAGTGAGTTAATACTACTTTGAAACTAAAACTCTTATTATTATTAAACTATGGTAAATACCAGCATTCCGCCATAGAAAATTATTATCATAAAGTAACAACTATGTCCATGTTCCCTGTCTGATACATAAAGAAATTCTTGATTGTCAAGCCGAGTAGGTAGATTTACCCAGTTGGTATGGCGATTACTTTCAGAAGTCATATCCAGGAATTGATAGTTAGAAGTCTAGAAATTGGAGTTGGATATTTGTTGGATATTCGTAATTCGGGAACATTCGGAGACTATTTAAAGGACTTTTTACACTTTCATTTGCATATTACACACACTCAAGATTCAAATTCTGTTAAGTCATTTGTCAAGTGAACTGCACAATTTTTCCCCCATTTTTACAAGTGCTATTATTTATTAGAATGAATTAGAGAAAACCAAAAGACACAAGAAAATGAATTAAATTTAAAAAAAAATTCATTTTTTTACACTTTAGAAATGGACGCTTGAGTGGCAGTTCAAAGGAAATCGTAAATGTGAAATTTTATGAAACGGAAATGAAACGAGCCCCTGAACAGCTGTTGCGATCAAACAATTTCTCATATTTCTGTATACTGATTAAAATAGAGAGTTTAATTGATGACATGGATATTCAGAACTATTACCTGCTGATGAGAGCAAATAAGCTCGAAACCAGCTGTTCCAAAGTATGTTTGGATATTCATAACATACATTAATACAACCTCTCACTCTTCTGTTTATACTGATACTGATAAGCAATGATACTGTAAAAAAATATCATATTTTGTGTTAATCACTCAAACTCATCCACCAATTTTTACCGAACGTGGGACTCGAACCACCTCCTCCGAACACCGCCTTATAACATACCGTCCCGGTAGCTCATGGTAAAGGCGGCACTCTGTGAATCCAGAGGTTCCAGAGTTCGCGGGTTCGAAACCCAGCCGGACATGACAAGTTATCCTCCCATTTGAGATTTTTACCACATAATAATACGTCTTACTGCTGTATATAATGGGACTTAATAGTCATTAAATTGGGCAGTACCAAGGCGAGGATTATTATTATCATTCAAGATACTGAGATAATAGATTCTGTATCCTTTTTGCAAATTTATGAACCGCTAGATTTTCCATCAGACTTCGCCTGGAAAGTAAAATTTAAAATCTATAATGTCGAAACGAATACGTACGATGGTCTGGAGTTCTTAATAATTTTCCAAGTACGTAATCGATTGCACGGGGTTGAAATTCTCATCAATATTTACCATATTTTGTATTGTTTGGGCTGTGGTAATGATATACCTTGATGCAGTCTTAAATAATGAGAGATTGATGAAGCACAAATTTGACTGATGGCGTGCAACCCTGAAACACACGCTAGAACATGCCGACGAGTCAACCCATCAACAATGTAGAACTTTTGAAATCGATGGAAAAATAATAATAATGTCAAATATGGATGGAAGAGAACTCAAGAGACACTAAATTTTTTTTCTCTTACATCTAGATTTCTCTTAAATAGAGGTTAATTTCCCTTATAGAAAGGTAAATTTCACCTGGAAATCGTTATAGGACAATGCAATGTACAATATTTCCAGTATGAAATTAAGAAAAATTAATAAATACTAAAATATTGTACATTGAAAGATAAATAAATAAATAACAAAGAAGAAAATTATACTAATGTTCTAACTAAAGGGCGGGGCTATTGCCTGCGACAATCTTTTCCACCCAACCCTTCGCTGACTTCGCTCTTACTTTTTTATGGCTTTAACAGCAGGATTCTCAGACAAGGGTTGGGTGGAAGAGATTACCATAGGCAATAACCCTGCCCTTTAGTTAGGACATATGTTTCAATATATTTTTCTATTATTTTGCATTTTTTTGTATAAATATTCTGTTTCCATTTTTTTAATTGTTAAAATAATTATTTGTATTGTACATATTATGTCCATTTTATCTAATAAAGTGTGGTTAAAATAATTATATCCGACCTCAGTAGCTTGATCGATAAGGCGGCGGATTTGTAACCTGGAGGTCGTGGTTCAAGTCCGGTATCAGCGTAGATTTAGTAAAGCGAGTTTGAGTAGTTGTGATATCACGAAAGTGATTAGAACAAATATGATAACTTTTTTTTTTAATAATAATTATTCCACCTGATTTTCATTGCAGGATCAACAATATCTCACAGGAAGATGCCGGAAAATACACCTGTACCGCCGAAAACACCGCTGGCAGAGAATTTATAAACGCTTACATCAATGTGTATACGTACCCTGTGGTGATGATCAGTCCCTCTGAGCAGGTCGTGGTGCGGACAGGAGACTTCCTGAGTCTGGAGTGTTCTGCTATGGGCACTCCTGCCCCCACCGTGTCTTGGGCGAAATATATTCGACCATAGTAAGTTATTTCATAGGGTGGTGCGGAAGAGAGTGCCAAAGGCATTATCACCACCCTTGATCAAACTTTGTTAACCTTTCATTTATTATACCTTTTCACTGTACCTGTATATAAAAAAATGTAAATGAAGATTGGTCAAAATTGTTGAATAATAATAATATATTCAGCCGTACATTTCTCCCGGCAGCTGAGTGGTCAAGGCGTCGGTCTGGTAATCCAGAGGTCGCGGGTTCGAAACCCAGCTGGAATATCACAAGGTATCCATCTAATTGGGATTTTGACCACATAATAGTACGTCTTGGGCTTACTTCTGTAGTAATAGGTCCTCTTAATAAGGCGATAGAATTATTTTATCAGCAATAAAACTACAAATTTTCCAATTTTCATATTCCTTTTCTCCGCCACTCTTCGATATTCATACAAAAAAGCTACTCATTTTTCCTCACGATGTATGAGTGGATATACTTGATATCCACATAATTATTATACAACAGAAAAAATTTAAGCTGCTGTGAATTGAACCCAGGTCACTTTGTGTGCAAGCCTGCTGCTGCTGTTCTGTAAAAATTCAACCTTGATTGTGAAAAGATATACCGTCCCCCTTTTTCCGAAAGTTGCAAGTTTTCTTTTCAGTTATCATATTTGTGTTAATCACTTTCATGATATCACAACTACTCAAACTAGCTTTACTAAATCTGCGGTGAAAACTGGACTTGAATCACCGACCTACAGGTTACAAGTCCGCCGCCTTATCGATCAAGCTACTGAGGTCGGTCGAAAGTTGCAAGTTCAAATCGCGTCAGGGATGGAATTTTTGTACTCAAACAGAGGTCACAAGTCACAGTCCTACCCACTTGGGCACGGTGACCACGCAAAGGATATAACGCCTTCGTACGTTTTGGCGAGATTTATCCTAGGTTAGACCAGCTCAGTTTTTTCACGGTTGTCTAGTGTCTGCTCCAATGAAGGTTATAATAAATTATACTCTAGGCTAGTAGTTCTTAAACTTTCGTCTCTTCCCGGCCACTTGTTATGATTGCCAAAGGGTCGCAACTTTTTCCATACCTAAGCACATAAATAAAGTTGTAGCTCTTGCTACGAGATATTTGTTAATAATAATAACATGCTTGAATTAATTAATAAAATTTGGTTCCGAGCTCGGTAGTTTATTGAAAAATTCGTTTTTAGTGGGTGGAAATCCCTCATTCGCAGAGAAACCTTTTGGGTGTCTTGAAAATATTTTTCTTTCTGCTCGTTTCCTGTTCATGTACGTGAGTGGCCAGTTTCGGGGGCTTGAGGACCCCAGTTTAGGATACCCAAGTGTGTGGTACGCTCTGTCGTATGGTAACCACCGTATGGTTTTACAGTTATAAACATGCACTGGTGGTCAGGTGGTCAAAGCGTGAGACTCGTAATTACACCAGCGTGGATATACATTATACATGACTGTGTTGGGATCCTCTCTATTGCATACAATACAATATTCTGATTATCCTGCTCAAGAATGGGTCCCTCTAATCCAGTTTCAACTTACTTCTTTTTAAGTAAAATAACCTCTTTTTTTAAGGAAAATGTCCTCATAATAAGAGAAACTTGCATAAAAATTCCGTTCTCTCTTGAGTTCTCTTATATTATCCAGGTTAGAATGTATTACAGTCGAACGTGGATATAAGAGAACTGGATGTAAGAGAAACCTGGATGAAAGAGAACAATATTATATAGATCCAATGTATCTCAATTTGACTCTCAGTGAAAGAAACTGTGGGCTCCTCCAGATCCGCTGAACCTGAAAGAGATTGCCAGAGCCAATAACCCCACCCTTTAGTTAGTAGGACATTTATGTATGTACAATATTTCACATTCGAACCTGGATATAAGAGAACTGGATATAATAGAACAATTTCTAGTTCAAATTTACCTCTCTATAATGGGAAATAACCTCTTTATAAGAGAAACCAGGATATGAGAAAAAATTCCGGTCTCTTGAGTTCTCTTATATCCAGGTTAGACTGTATTATTATTATTTGGTTTCAGTGGTCCTATTTTCAATGAGACTATTTCTCTCTCATTCAGTGACCGCCATCTGGAACCTCGAGAGCTTACCGAGACCGGTGTCTATAGAATCGCGTCTGTCCGCCCATCCGACGCCGGCGTATATGTCTGCACGGGCAAGAACGCCGCTGGGTTTGACGACAAGCGCGTCTCGGTGCTAGTGGAGCGAAGGAGTTTCCCCGTCGTGTCTTCGCCCAGACCGCGTGGCGACAGTCATGGCGACATGCCGTCTGGTGCTAACGTGGAGGTACCTGATGTGGATGAGGGGGAGTATGTGTATGCTGTTGGAACTAGTGCCTCGTTAAGCTGTATTACAGGTGAGATGTACATGTGCTCTATGTGCAACTTGAAGAAATTGGTTTTTGAGCTCCATTTCCGGCCACAAAGATAAGCCACACCGTTCCTCAAGTCGGGCTATAGTGCGCTGTGGTTGGTTCAATCTCCGACTTGAGGGACCATCTGCCTTGTGTTTTTTTTTGTATATAAAGATGAGTGTTTTCAAAGCCGTTTTTATTTCCTAGCCATGAAACAGGAGCTACTGTAGACGCTTGTGGTCTGTGTTGTAGCCTGCCCATCCCGTAGTATGCCTCCCCTCTGATGGGCAAGAAGTGACACAATACTTCCCATTTACGTGCACCGGAACACGAGTGCACCGGAAGGTATCCCTTACAAACAATTGTAACCAAATTTTGAATACAATTTTTTGTCGTCGCGGGGAATCGAACCCGGGACCTTCCGCATGGCAAGGGACCACTGAGCTATTCGTGCGCACATTAATTCCATTGCATTACCTATTTAAAAATAAATTCACACATAAATATTTCCTTCTGTTCGTGACGCTGCCCCACGGATCAACGCGAACGTCTGCCCTCCTGTCTTATTTCTACTTCCATCATTTTATTTTTACTTCCAACATTTTATTTTTACTTCCAACATTTTGTGTAGAGCTAAGAATATATCACCTCTGTTTCCGCCAGCTGAAAATACAAATCCTAATGCTCATATCAATTTCGTTGTGAAGATACGTTTGTTTAGTCTGAATAATTTGAAAGTTCAACTACGACATGCTACACTGACTTGGCTTTACTTTACTTATCCAATTGGAAAGGAAAGTAATCTTAATTACTTTACTTATCATATGCAAAAGGGAAGTAATCTTGATTACTTTACTTATCATATGCAAAAGGGAAAGTAATTTTGGCTCTGGTGGCCCTTTACTTTACTTATCCTATGGAAAAGAAAAGTAATCTTTTCTCTGGTCCTTTACTTTCCTTATCCTATTGAAAGAAGTAATATTGGGCTAATCATTTCAATTCCCAAACAGCTTTTTTGTAGGTACAAACAGAAAGTTGAATAATGTGATGTTCATATCAGTTTATTTTGTTTCTAAACTAGATACTTTCAAATTAGTCAGACCTCAGTAGCTTGATCGATAAGGCGGCGGACTTGTAACCTGGAGGTTGGTGGTTCAAGTCCCGATTGCTTTAGTAAAGGGAGTTTGAAAAGTTGTGATATCACGAAAGCGATTAACACAAATGCCTATGTGATAACTTAACTCAAATTATTCAGACTTAATTTGTTTTACAAGAAAGTTGTGTATAACTAATACTTTGAGTTCTCAATGTAATTGAATTTCTTTGTGATGCTTATTCTAATTTGTAAACTATATTCTAATAAAATATACAGTTATGAAAATTCACTCAGTCACCGAGACTTCTATGGCCAATTGGCCATTCCAACACGCCTGAAGTACTGGATGTGGTTGAGAGGGGAATGACCTGGCGCTTGACAATGATGGTTATGATGGAGAATATGAAGATGAGCAAATACCACGATAGCCACATTAGGTATGTGAGCAAAATATTGTGATTGAAATCTTAAGCTGAGTGGAGACACTAAGCCGTATTTTTCTTTCTAGCCAAAGTTAACCAAACGGGAATAAAATGAAACAAACTGGAAGCAAGTCATTTTTCTTTTGGAAGAGGAAAAATTTCCTCTTCCAAAGTTAACCAAAATGGAAGTAGAAAATTCTTGCTTGCAGTTCTTTTATAGGTTAAGTCAATTGTTTATCTTTAGAAGTACCGAAACGCATTTTTTCTTTCACGAATGACCTTGGAATAAAATGGAAATATTTGGAAAAAACCTAACCTGGAATTTTTTTTTGGTTAGAAAGAAAAATACAGCTTTTGTCTCGCAATGTTGCGCAACGTTTCATGCTCCACTCTTCCTTTATAACAGCCATATTTGTGAACAGAGAATTTTTTCTGAGCAAAGTCTGAAGCCAGCCTCCGTGGCGGGTTAATGCCTATGGCAATAATTGTTATTGCCTATGGATGATATTAAATTTATTTAAAAAGTGTTTTCACAAACAGTTTCGTTCCAATTTTCATAACAATGTAAAAACTAGAATAGCTTATAGCAATTTACCTACTATAAATTATTCTTGTACATGGTTAGCATGATCTCCTCTGACGATCACTTGAAGCTACAAGGTACAAGATATGTTATTTCAGAGGGACTTGAAGATTTATTTTAAGAATTTCAAGTATGTTGAATTTTACAATTCGAACAGGGCTTGTTCCCATACCGGCACAAGCCTGGCTTGAAATTTGATACTTAATTATTTAAAAAATGTTACAATGATAGTGTTAAATTATTTATATTATTTATAAGTTCTGTGTCTATATTTGTAAATATCTCGTATGAAGTGTCTGCCTTCGTACTGTAGTTCAAATTGTAGCAGATAGCCAATTTTAATGACAATAATATTGTGTAGCCCTAAAGGTCTATTCACACATTTACGTCGAGTGGGGTGAATTGAAGTATTCGACGTGACAATTGACCAAAATTTAAAATAGTATTACAGCATTTACAGGGAGAAATTAGGTTAAACCGTCCCTCAATTGACATAAGGTAATAATAATACTATCTAAGTGGAGGGTAACCATAAGCACCAGGTACACCAGTATATAATAACCAGTAAAATCCACAATAACATATATAATAATAATAATACTCTTTAGTGGAAGATAATCACCAGGCGAGGTTAATTCTTAAAGCATTTTCTACCATCTAACTCTCAGATTCTCATTATTATGTGGTCATATTCTCAAATAAATGTGGAAAAATTCACGCATTGGGTGGGATTCGAACCAACGGATCCCTATGCTACCTGAATTACCAGGCTAGTGCGTTAACTTGACTACCAAGGTATTGGTACGCTCTGATTGGTAGAAAGTCCGACTGAAGGTGACAGGACTACCCTTATCTTTTTTGTGATCCTATTTTATTATTTTAGCAATTAGCCTGAATTTTGCAGATAGTGATATTTTTTTTATTTTTATTTTTTGCGTTAAGTTACAAACGTCACATAAATAATTGAATAGACCTTATTGGGGTGCATCTACCCTATATATCTAGAATAATTATAAGGACCAAGGGCCAGGAACAATAGATTTTTATTCGTTTTAAACAAAAAATTAAAACAATTATAAAACGATTCTCAATTAAATCATTATTATTATTTATTAACAGGACATAATATGTACGAACAAATAATGATAAAAGTTAAAATACAAAATTCAGACAGATGTCGTAAATAATCATCACATTAGCTGTTCTAGGCCCTTATTATAATATGACTAGCTTAATAAAGAATTATAATAACAATATAATTATTTATTGTGTTAAAACTTGGGATTCGAACAAAAGACTTATTGACTATTGATCCAGCACAGTGATTATCACTACCACATGTCAATATCTTGCACAGCACTTAATTATTACTCGTAGGTAAATATACAACATTGAAGCTTTTGAAGCTGATAATAATAAAATTACAATTGTACGAGTATTATCTATCTTTTGTCAAGTTCTACTTTCCACTTTACGTTTATTTTAGAGGTTAAAGTTATTAAGTTATTTCCGGCCCTACCCAGGCTAGGTGAGGTTAATGTGGGTAGCTGGTACTAGGTGAGGTTGATGTGGGTAGCTTCCCAGCGAATAGAGGGTAAAACCCCCGTCCTAATCAGGACGTTAAATCAAATAGAATCGTTGACAGGAAGGGCACCCAGCCTTAAAAAATGTGCCACCACGATTCATTCAACCTCAACCGTGAGGTTGAACAACGCCGACCTCAAGTAGGTTTGGGAAAAGGCAAAGTGTGAGAAGAAGAAGTATGTTAAGTTATATATGTTATGTTTGTGTGAATCACAATCATGATCTCATAAACTTGCCTTACAATTTTTCGTGCTAGGGATGCGAACCACCGACCTCCAAGTTACGAGTCGCCCGCCTTATCGATGGAGCTACTGAGGTTGGTGGCTATAATAAGTGGTAAGCACCTCTTTTGTTTTAAGTTATTGTGGAGTCTGCTGAACAACATTAAAAAGTCATCTAGTGTCAATAACACGTTGAATTCATCAGTTATCATAAGATTACTGAAGTTAAGCAACATCCAGCGAGGTGAAGACTTGGTGGGTGACTTCCAGGTTCGAGCTTTCGTCATGTTAGCTATTCATAGCCCAGTCAAGGCCGAGTGAGATCATATGCGCAAGAGGTTTTATAGTTTGTTTGAAAGACCCGTTTTCAAAGTGTCTTTGATTGTATGTACATAATTACTGTGTAGCGTAATGGGACTCCGTGTCTCGAGCCGACAGTCTTAATGAAGCACTACTATACTATACCAATCCAGTGGCGTAACCAAGGGGTGGTTTTGGGGACAAACCCCCCCCCCCCCCCCCCGAAATTTGGAACCCAGCAAAAATGGAATATACGTTAGGCGAAATTTCTGAACCCCCCTCAAAAACCCCCCCCCCGAAATACCCTCAACCCCCCCCCCCTCCTCAACCCCCCCCCCCCTCCCTCCCCTCCCGAAATGTAGGTCTAGCCACTGTACCAATCTATATTATAAGATTTATAAGAAGACTTTAAGTTAAAAAAAAAAAACTTTATGCAATTTATTCAGCAGCTACGAAGAAGAGAGGTGACTCATTCTACCTACACTTAGCAACACAGTCGTCCACCTACTTAATCCATGGGTAGCCACGTGGGTGACGTGGGTAGCACACCTGGCTCGCACTCAGGCGTCCCCGGTTCGAATTCTGGCGGGGTAAAAGATTTTATTCTTTGTATTTTGGCAATGACTAAGGGCGAAATTAATAGACAACATCAATAACTTAAATCATTGCTAAGCGTCGGTTTTCCCTATCTTACACAGTACGCAATCCGTAACTTACCGCCACAGACGTATTACAAACTATTAATTCGCCCTTAATCTTTTCACTTTTGCTTTATCCACTTTTTTATCTTTTTATTTCATTTTACTTCCGAGAAATTTTCTAATATTAGAAATCGGAAGTATTTTTTTTTTCGTGTGTACAGCGATCGGTTTAGCGGAAAATTTAGGCGAAATTTTAGTTTTAGGGCCGATAAATAGGATTACAATATCGATAAGCCAGACTGTCCCTCAAGTCGGAATTCCAATAACTTGAGGGACGGTCTGACTTTTTCGTTGTCATCTTTTACAGTTCAGCGCTTAATATTAAAGATTAGGAAAACGTCCTGTTATAATTATAACACTCTTTAAACTCTTTAGAAGAAGGTAACCACCAGGCGAGGTTTTTGCTCAAAGCATTTTCTACCACCTAACCCTCAGAGTATTATTATTATGTGGTCACAAACTCAAATCCATGAGGAAAAATTCGTGCACTAGGTGGGATTCGAACCAACGGATCCCTACGCTACCTGGATTACCAGACTAGCGCGTTAACCACTTGACTAACAGTGCACAACCAGTCCTGTAGTTTTATGCTACCCATTAAAGTTTCGATAAAAAAAATAAAACATACAAGCACGTGTAAGTATATCTAATATCTATTAAATACCATCCACCCACATCCAACATGGTGCATTACCGTTTCCGTGTTTTTTCTTACCGATCAAATGCGCCCCCTTGATGAAATGGCTCTTTTCACGGTTTATGAGTTAGTTAAACTTGTGTTGTGACAACAAACACACGGCACTCATCGCGTTCATAGATCTTTTGAGACCCTTTCACAATATTAGAATTGAAATAGACGCCCTGGCCCCTTACCAATACAAAAACACCCTCACCAATGTAAATACATAGATTTAAAATAAACATCTAGCTAGTTAAGGGTTTGTGAGTAGATTAAGCTACCCCAGTTACGCGAGTTTGATGGGGTAAAGCAGGGTGCAACATTTCCTGTATCAGGCAAACGGTAATGTGAATAAGCCCTGTAGTCTCTTGGAGGCATTCTCCGCGAAACAACCGTTTCGCTTGATATGTTAATGTACTATTCTTTGTGTCACTTCATCACACATTTAGTGGGTATCTTGTAATAATATTAGGTAAATACATAACATAAATGTGAGTTAATTGCGTTATTACATCACATTTTTTTGTGGGTAGCGAGAGTTATAGAACTTTTTTTTATTATCGGCCATCATTTGCACATAATTCCGCCACTGGTCGCTGCTCACATCAAAGCAGCTACTAATTTTACCTCACGAGGTATGAGTTAACCCCGAAGAAAAAATTGTGCCCAGCTGGGAATCGAACCCAGGTGCGTGCAAGCCCGTGCGCTACCCACGTCACGGTAACTACTTCAAAGGGGAAACGCTGCCGCCATCCGAGGAGTACTCACAGAGACAGTTTCGCAGATTTTTTTATATATCTGAATTATAATATGTTGATAAATAAATAAATTATAATTTGTAGATATATATGACCACAAAAAAAAAAAAAAAAAAAAAAAAAAAAAAAACAAAACTTCATAAATAGCATGTTGGGTGGAAATTACTTTCCACCTAATATGCAACATACAAAATTTATCGGCTATCCTTGAAAAAAAAAAAAAAAACAAAACAAAACTTCATAAATAGCATGTTGGGTGGAAATTACTTTCCACCTAATATGCAACATACAAAATTTCTCGACTATCCTTGAAAAAAAAAAAACAAAACAAAACAAAACTTCATAAATAGCATGTTAGGTGGAAATTACTTTCCACCTAATATGCAACATACAAAATTCCTCGGCTATCCTTGATGAAATCCTATTTTACAATTTGGTCCGTGGGTTCAAAACCCAGCCGGAACATGACGAGTTATTCTCCCATTTGGGATTTTTTCCACATAATAAAATGTCTCGGGCTTCTACTTCTAATCGGGCATTATGAATAAATATTATGATGTGTCAATTGGGGAAAAAAATAAGGTGATATTATTATATTGTCACAGTTACAAACTTATGTAATGACCGAATTCCTTGAGTAATTTAGTCAGAATAAACGAAAACATAATTCTATTTTTTTTTTCTTTTTTTCAAAAATTTGACATGAATTTGTATTTTTTAAGACCATTATTTTGAGCCCAATGGTTCCCATACAATAGGTATTTTATCCATTATTTGACCATTCTGTATCTGTTTGTATGATATATTTGTGCCATCTAAATTTTCAAAAAGATGTTGCATTTTGGAGATTATTCTATTCCCCTCACAATCTTCTCAGTATCAGTGCAAGCTCGAAACAGAAAAGTGAGAAGTTCTGTAAGATGTTTTAATACTAGTTCAATAATGTAACAGGAGGCACACAGGACGGTCAGAGCTCAGTCTGTTACCATGTAAGGTAATGTTGTCAACCCACGGCTAACTGTGACGAACATCTGTATAAGGCCATGAATTCAGTTCAGTGGGTTGACTAACCGACCTCTCTATCTCCTTATACATCTTTCTAGATAACTACTCGGAATAAGATTATGTGCTTCGAGAACATAACTCAGACTGTTAGAAATAGATCACAAGTTTTGAATCACGCTCTGACCACTAGTCTTCTAATAATATTATGTTTAGTAGTAGGGGCCCTTTCAAGTACTACATAGTAATATTTATGTTTATATGACGTGATTCACGAGTTGGAACAATGGAACATTTATATGAAGAATAAAAAGAATAACAATAATTTATGTGGGCAGGATTTTATTGTGTCCAGTGAGAGTAAAGGGGCTCTTTAGTCTCATTCTTGCAGGATAAACAGACTGTTTTCTATGGGCATTGTAAACTGGACAAGGATATTAACATTTTAGTGAATTGCATAACTTTCCTGAAGGACAGTAGGTAAATAATACAAATTGTATATCTGATTGGAGTAAAAGCTTGAAGCGAAATTTCCTCAAAAAAGTGACCGATTACCTTATAGGTAATAGAAAGTAATAATAATAATAAATTGGTCCTTCCCTCTCTCTCCCTATCTTTTTCTCTCTATCTGACTGTCTACCCTCTGTCCTTCCGTCCGTCTGTCGTCTGTCTGTCTACCCCCTCCCTCCCCTCTTTATCAATGTTCTATCTGTCTGCAAGTACTTTCATCCATCTGACTTCTGTCTGGCTATTAGGGCCAAATTATGAAACAGGATTAGACTTAATCTAAGTGGACACATCCCTTAACATGCCCTGTAGTGGGAATTTCAACCAATCACAGGTCTCTGTCGTCAGCTGATAGTGACCTCTTAGATTAAATCGAATCCTGTTTCATAATTCTGCCCTATGTCTGTCTCTCTAATCCCCTCTCTTTACCTCTCTCTCTATCTATCTGTCTGTCTAGCCACCCCCCCCTCCCCCCCACCTATCTCTCTCTCTCTCTCTTTCTCTCTCTCTCTCTCTCTTTCTCTCTCTCTCTCTCTCTCTCTCTCTCTCTCTCTCTCTCTCTCTCTCTCTCCCTCTCCCTCTCCCTCTCTCCCTCTCTCCCTCTTTCTATTTCTAATTCCCTCTCAATAATTCATTCATAGATGTACCTAATTACCTTTGTCTTGGCTGTATAGGGAGATGGTGGGCTCTTTTTTCCCAATACCAAAAAAGAAACAGTGTAGCTATATGAATCTACTAGCCGTTTGCCCGTGCTTTGCAACGGGACTAAATTTCAAATTTACTAAGGCATGGCCGTACTGCTGGACAGCAATGCCTTTTTGAACTTTTTATAATTTTTCTGGACAAAGCGATAATGGTTTTGGGGGGGTCAATTCTGAGACATTTTTCGCTATCTCTTACCGTTTTGGCTAAACAACTCCGGACAAACAAACATAGGTAGGTAGGTAGGTAGGTAGTCCTTTTTTCTGTGTTATATATAGAGATTGAACAAGTATACATGCACCTATGTACTACAGGGGAGGTAACGAATTGTCTCCCGTTGACCTTTTCTTACCCGAGTTCTCTCCGGCTTCGAAGTTTGGAAAACCCTCGTATAGATAGGTATACATAGAATTCACGACATTCTGTCCTACTTATACATTAGTAAAATTCAAAGGATCAATATCTCCCCCTACCTTCTCTCTTCAGAGTCCACAGTCTACACCCTAAAAGTACGTTTGGGTGTGGTGGTCTGCATGACCTGAGTTACGACCCTGGGCATGGCCATATATTTACTTTTCCGAACCCAAGTTTAGACAATGAGGCATTGTCTAAACTGTGTAGTTAAGTGGTTAACTCGAGCTAAAAAGACTGTCCCTCAACCCGAGCTATAAAGTGCACTGGTAGTCAAGTGGATAACGCGCTAGTCTGGTAATCCAGTCAGTACAGGGATCCGTTGGTTCGAATCCCATACAGTGCATGAATTTTTCTCATTCATGTGAGTTTGTGACCACATAATAATAAGACTCTGAGGGTTAGGTGGTAGAAAATGCTTTGAGCATTAACCTCTCCTGGAATAATTTGAAGTGTTGATTACGAATTTTGGCTTTGACTTTTAGCTATCTGTTACCGTTTAGTCACCAGCGGCGGAATTCGACTTCTTTTCGGGGATAAGGAAAGTCGTGTGATGTTAACATGTCTGATTTTTTGTCTATGTGTTAGGGTAGGGTGTAAATGCAGGATGAGAGATTTCCTGTTGTGCACACTTTCATCGGTCACGAGAGAGAGACCGGAACTTGGTGATTGGTCAAGCGGAAAATAGACACCAGATCTGAACCGACTGAAATCTAATGAAGAAACGAACTCGTTTCCTCGTCGTGGCTTCTAGGTACAACTCGCGAGATATAGGGGGTTAAAACTTGAGTGTCTCGCTCATTCTACTCCGCTCTAGCGCACACCTACATGGGGAAATATTTATATCGATGAAGCCTGGGCTGACTCATAGGGCCTTCCTTACAGACAGTGACTCACTCGTCCTACACCGGGCCGCATGATTATTCGCCCACTCTCTCTCTCTCTCTCTCTCTCTCTCTCTCTCTCTCTCTCTCTCTCTCTTCTGGCTGTTTTTCCATTTCCATGTTTTTCTTCTTCTCCTTATTCCTTCTTCTTCTTCTTCACCTTATTCCCTTTTCTTCTTTTTGTAGGGACTTACCTTAACATTTTTTTCTTCTTAAAGATGAGTGTTTCACAGCCGTTTTTATTTCGTAGCCATGAAACAGGATCTACTGTAGACGCTTGTGGTCTGTGTTGTAGCCTGTCCATTCCGTAGTGTGCCTCCCCTCTGATGGGCGAGAAGTGACACAATACTTCCCAATTAGGTGCTGTGTCAACACGAGCGCACCGGAAGGTATCCCTTACAAATAATTGTAACCAAAGTAAGAATACAAATTTTTGTCGGCACGGGGGATCGAACCCGGAACCTTCCGCATGGCAAGCGAGTGGTTAACCACTGAGCTAATCGCGCGCTAACTATTTTTCCATTTCCTGTAGGGTATAGAAAGTATTGTTTTCGGTTTGTTTTTCACACTTTACATTTAAAGTGTATTTACTGAAAGTGTAGGTAGCCCCCAGGGACAGAATTCAAATAATTGGCAGATTTAAACGTTTGTTTACTTGTTTTATCTATCGATAGAGGCGGGAGGAGGGACCGAATCTACCCTTCGGCCGCTTGGGTAGATTACCACAGCCTAGGTAAGAGTTTGCCCGTGATGGTAAAAAAAAAAAATGTGCTTTATGTTATAATTATGTAACTATGTAATGTAACAGAAATGTATAATAAAACACATTATATTATTTTTTTTAAGAAGTCCATGCGATGACAAACGGTGAATTGCAAACAATTCTTCATTCTAAGCGATATGACCTTGGCTGTTGTTAAGGACGTTAAACCCCAAAAAATAACAACCAAAAACAAGATTTGAAAGAAGAAATGAGAAGATAGTTATTTAATTAAATTTAGTAAAAAATAGGTACACACCTATTAACACGTAGGGAGTTGAATTTGAAACAGCAAGATAGAAATCAAATAATTGTGCAGCAAAGTGTACATCTTATCTTCATCCTAAAATAGGTACTATACTGTATTCGTTAAGGCTTTAAGGCTACTCCATAATGATAAATATACAGGATGTATTCAACATAATGTGACCAATTTATTGTATGTATGTATGACTTTATTTGTGGTGAACCACAAGGCCTCTTCACAATTGTGGGTAGCGCAGCATTACTAAGAGCCTCTTTCACTTTTCGAATTTTATTACATTAATTTTTTTCTACTTTGGAAATGCCGCCACTGGTCATTACTCATACAAGTAACTACTCATTTTTCCTCACGAGGTATGAGTGGACCCCGAACATCCAAGTACAGAGCCGAAAAATTCCTGCCCCGCTGGGAATGAAAACCAGGTCACCATGCGTGCAATGCCTAGCGAGTAACTCCTGGCAACGGTGACTACTTCTAATGTACACTTAGTACAAACTCACTTTTCTGTTTTGACTGATTCTGTTTTGAACTTTTGAACCATTAATATTAGGTCTGTAAAGTATAAGTTGAGACATCATTGTTGCCAAGTTTTATTTTTCCCTGTGTTGAGCAAATGGCCAGAAGTTTTAACACGACAGCAATTGGCAACGTTGCTCCTCCTCCGGTTTATATTTTTGTACAAGAAAGCGCGTTTTTCTGTTTTCACTAAACTCGAAACCATAGTAGCGTTTCTCAAACAACCTCCTGGAAGTGAAGTGAGCATTAGGTATGGTAAAAAGACACCAAGGCCCCTGAACAGTAGTAAAAAGGGGGCGCATTTTTTTTTTTTTTTTTTTTGGGAAACACTGGTTTGTAGATTGCGTGATAATCTGTTATTCCACTGTTCCTAGACTTTGATCAAATAGTTATTTCTGACATACCCTGTATACTCTAATATCCTCCCTGACTTGTAACCTCCAGATGGTTGACACTTACGTCCTATGGCAAGCGGATGCTTGACATATTTTCCGAACAGCAATCACCGTTCTCGAGATATTTTGCGTGCACATGTTCAAACAGACAGACACACACAACTATGTGTTTGTGTCTGGTATGTAAAAAATGTGGTGTGGTGTGTTTGGAGTGTGTGTGTGTTTGTGAGTGTGTGTGTGTGTGTGGGGGGGGGGTGTGATAGAGAGTGTGTTTGTGTATGTGTGTGTAGGGGGAGGTGTTATGGGCTGCGGGTGTGTACCCTTTCTGAAGTAACACTGTCTGTACTTTAAAATATACATTACCAAGTTAGATTGGACCAACATCCACAAAAAACATGTAAATATACCCCCCCCCCCCCCCCCCACTCCAAAATTTTGCCATTACCACAAAAAATGGCTCGAGGTAGTGGCATTCTTGAGTCTCAAGTTCACTGAACTTTTTTTGAGGCTACGAGATACCAACTTCTTTTTTGTCATGCAAGAGGAATCGAACCCGATTTCCTGGTTCGAAGTACACCGCGCTATCAACTCGGTTTGAATATTGTATAAATATATCCTTAACCATGACAAATTTCAAGTTGCTAGGACCCATGACGTTCTGAGCTAAATGAATCCAAAAACCATCCCTGCTCGGCGTTGCTTAACATAGGGCCTACTAGAATACGCTGAAAGCTGACATAGTATAATTTAAGTGCTTTAAGTTGCTACAGCAAAAGTACAACTTTCTAAGTTGTAGCGTTTTGCCAGCAACCCGTTTCAAACACACAGACATTCCCTTCTCTCTTGAACACTAGAAGAGCAAGAAGCAAGAAGATAAAAGTAAAAGATCTTTGCTACGTTGAATGTACTCTCAATAGGATTCATAGGAAGAAAGAAGAACAAACACAACGTTCGGTTGCCTAAAATCCTCATCTTGCCCATACTTCAACATTGGACACGAACCTAGCTATCTAGTTATTCCTATCCTAAATTTTAAGGAAATGAAGGAGAAAGTTTGAATTGAGCCAATCAGATTGCTCCATCGAGTTGAACGAACACACTGCGCATGCGTCATGAAATAACTGAAACATTGAAAGAAGAGAAGTTGTTATTTCTTTTCATCTTTTCAGCTTCAGTCTCGTCTTGAATCGCATTCTTTTCTGTCACGTTCGAGAAACTTCTGTTTATTTCAACCACAACAGTTAACTGCATCACAGTTATAGTGCCAGCACATCTGCAAGTAGTTTGAGTGAACGCGAGTGTGAATTTTCAACTTTAGACAGACTTTTATATTAATCCGACAAAATGAGAGAAATCGTTCACATTCAAGCCGGTCAGTGCGGAAACCAGATTGGCGCCAAAGTAAGTTTCTTTATGATTTTCACACCATAGTTTTGAGGAAACACTTGCTTAACTTTTCAGACAATGAAAATCCCAGCTCATGAAAAAACTAAGTTCAATGCCCGTTTCATTGCGGTTAAAGGGATGAATGGACGCTCCAAACCTAGGCTTCTACCGTTACCAGTTTTAACGGTCACTGGATAAAGAACTAAGATCCATGGGGCTTTAACCTTAAAACACCGGGTCAAGAATTCGTTAATTAATGAAGAATTTGAAGTTGTGCGATTACTGATTACACAGCTCCTATGTTACTACAAAAGTCTTATTTGTTATTTTGAAAACTTTACCCAAACACTTGGATTTATTTTGAAATCCCAAGAAGAGCTTTTGTTATTGTACACAGGGAAGCCATCTTCCATTTGTTTAGTTGTTGAAGAAATTCAGGATTTCCTCTGTCAGACTAATTAAAGGTCAATTTATAAAACAGGATTAAATAGGTTAGCCCAACTGTCCCTTAGGTTGGAGTTTCAATAAATCGTAACACACTTCCAACTTCGGGAAGTTTGGCCTATCTCAATGTGAATTTGGCCTGTCTCAATGATTTACTCTAATTCGGCTTGAAGGACCTAATTATCAAATAGATTAGCAAGAAGAATGAGGCGCATGATCCCTCAAGTTGAAATTATCCATCACAGTACCTTATAGTCCAACTTGAGGGACACTTGCCAATTTAAATTAAATCCTTAGGGCTCAATTATAAACAAAGGCTTAAGTTATGAAATGCTTAAATTTATAGATAACACTAACCATCCCTCAAGTTAAGTCCCACTATGTTAGAAGATTACAGTCATATGAGGCTGGGTGAGGGTTATACAGTATTGCCCTAATTAGGTTATCTAGAAGTAAGTCAAACTCCTTAAAGAGATGAGGTTTATCAATTTGATCATTATTGCTGCTGATTTTGCAATCAATGAATCTGTAAATAATACAGTCAAACCTTTAAACGCTAAGAAAATAATTTCCAGGTCTGATATATCTCTAAGGGAAATGTCTTCAAGAGAAACCTGGATACATAATTAATAAATTCTAGTCCCTTGAATTGTCTTGTATCCAAGTTTGACCGTAGGTAATGAGAATAATTCTGTGTCCCCAAAATTATACCTACCATCTTTTGTGGTGGAAGGATAGAGCCAATGTGTTCCTGCCATGTCTAATGATTCTATTCATAATAATCTAAAAGAGAAATGGTGTTTAGAATGTTCTGGGCAATTAAAGCCTGTAAAGAGAAAGGGTGGGGTCAGCACTATCCAAACAACTTTCTCCTCATAGTACTGACATTTGACTAAGAAGCTTAAACAATCTTCTTTCACTTTGAAATGAGCTGAACATACTTAGGATGATTTTGTATATTGTGTTATCATTTTTTATTTATTCTTCTTTTCATAAGAGAACCATTATGAATGAAGTCTCTAAAACAATGTTTATAAGTTTACTCATCATGAATTGGTTTTAGCACATATTGGTGTTGTGGTGCGATGAGCAATGTCAAAGGGTTGAAGGTCTTTAACCCAGGTAAAAAGTTATGGTTTTGTGTTAAATTTCCGTTGTCATTTTTGACTCTATTTGAAAAAATTCAACACTGACTATCCTTATTCTTAACTCATCCAGGCCTACCATACATTCTCAAGTGATATTGGTCCAACATTGTAAGAGCTGGCTTAGTACTGTACTAATCTTAAAACTTGATATTTGTTCACTCATCTAGGCCTACCATACATTCTCAAGTGATGTAGGGCCAACATTGTAAGAGCTGGCTTAGTACTGTACTAATCTTAAAACTTGATATTTGTACACTCATCCAGGCCTACCATACATTCTCATGTGATGTAGGGCCAACATTGTAAGAGCTGGCTTAGTACTGTACTAATCTTAAAACATGATATTTTTTATCATGTTTTAAGATTAGTACAGTATTTAGGTACTAATCTTACAGATTAGTACAGATTAGTACAGTATTAGATTACTTATTTAGGTACTTTACTTTCTTTCTTTTCGTTATCACAGTATCTATAATACTGATTTTAATCTATAATACTGATCGTTACAATGGTTATTACAACAAGATCAAAAATTTACATTGAAGAAAACATATTTGATTTTGAGATTGAAGATGAAAGAATCAAAGAGCTTCTTGGGCAAGTAAAAATACAATTGAAAACTATTCTGCACAATCAACAACCCAAAGATTTTGAAGCTTTTGTTATCATCATGTCAGAAATTATTTCCTTATATAACAAAATTGTCGAGAAATTGACCAAAGAGAACGAATCAAATACTCAAACCATATCAAAACTAGAAAATCAGATTAAGAAGAAAAATGGTGAAATTTATAGTGAAAAAAGTTCTCATCATGATACCATCCAGGAAGCAAAAGAAGAATTAGATTCCCTACATCATCAACTAAAAATCCAGAAGCAGAATAATATAAAAAGTATGGAAGAAATAACAGAGAAGAAAAACATTCTGCTAACATTGAAAAATGATTACAAAAGTATTGCAGAAGAAAACCAAAACATAATCCAAGAGGTAGAAAAACTGAAAAAACAAAACTTAGACCTGACGTCCAAACTCAAGTTTTATGAAGACAATTTGAAGGAAAAATTTGTATTCAAAGAAAATGATATAATCAAAAACAAGGAGATCGTACTGATGAAAATGAGGCAGACTGGGGTCATTGACGAACGTATTGTCATCGAGAGAGAAGAAGAACCTTCACCAAAACAAACAGATAAGACTGATAAAATAAATATTAAAATATTAGGTGACAGTCATGGTAGATTTTTAGGTAATATTTTAAGACACAAACTTAATCAAAATAATGATAAATTTAATATCTCAAGTAGCATATTTCCTAATGCAACCTTTTGTAATGTAATTAAAAATATTGATCTAGAATGTAAAGACATGCAGGAAAAAGATTTTCTTATAGTAATTGCTGGGTCAAACAATATTTCATATACATATAAATATGATCCATACAGTGATATTCAAAAAATAATTGAATGCTCTCAAAAGTTTTTCGTTAATGTTATCTACATTTCTATACCATATAGACATGATGAACCTAATTTGAATTCAAAAATTTTCTATTCTAACTGTATCACTATGGGTGACTGTAACCTACCATCAAACTTTTATGTAATTGACTCTTCTACTTTGAGTAACAAGAATTTGTATACCAGGCATGGTCTTCACTATAACAAACACGGTAAACGATTAATTTGTTATAAATTGGAAAATTTAATCAAAATTAAATATTTTGATAACATAAATAAATATTATAAACAAATTTGACTATCATTACCTACAACTAATTTTAATAATAATAATTTTAACAATAATAACTTGGAAAACATAGAGAATATAATACAAACAAATTCAAATAATTATTCGTCTCAAATTGAAACAATTCTTTCTAGACGTAACTTCAACATACATAAAAATGATTCATCTCAAAAAGAAACAGCTATTTCTAGAACCAATAATAGATTTAGGAACATTGAAAATTTGATTTCTATAACAAGAAAATCTGATGTATTTACCATCTACTACCAGAACGCCCGAGGATTAAGAACAAAACTTAGGACATTAGTCTGTAATATACCACTTTTTACTTACGAGATTATTATTTTAACAGAAACATGGCTTAAGGAATCAATTGGTAATTCTGAATTAGGTATGGAAAAATATGAAATTTATAGGCTCGATAGAAATGAAATCGGAGTAGATAGAGGTCAGGGTATCCTTATTGCCATTAGTAAGAATATTAAATCATCACTTATAACATTAGATAAACAAGAAAACTTAATGTTTCTAGCAATCAAATTTAAAATTAAAAAGAAAAAATTCATCATTACTACTGTTTATATCCCATGTGACAGCCCACCATCAATATATCTTAAGTATACGTACGTACTCGATGAATTAATATCTAAATTTTCTAAAACAGTATTCATACATACCGGTGACTTTAACCTTCCTTCCCTCTCATGGGACCCTTTAACTTGTGAACCACTAAAAACCAAATTTAATTCAGGAGCTGATGTTTTCATATCTTCTCTTGAATTTCATGCTCTATCACAAATAAACCATGTTTTAAACCAGAACAATGTCAGTTTAGACTTAGTTATAACGAATGAACCTTCTGACCTCAAAGTAACCCAATGTGACGATGTGATTGTCACACCTATTGATAATCATCATCCCCCACTCATAATAAACATTTTTAATAAAAATCAAACCAATAAAAAAGTTTCTATTTCTAACCTAGAAGTGACTATTAAAGATTATAATGCGGCAGATTACAATAATTTATCGACCTATCTTTATGAAAATCTTAGCAATAGAGAAAACTTTGATCCTAACTGTAAACATCTTGACGTTCTTTTTCACAGTTTCTACTGCATTCTATTAAAGGGTATTGAACTTCACGTACCAGAAAAGAAAATTAAGTCAGCTAGATTTCCCACCTGGTATAGTCAGGAATTAAAAGATCTTATTATTGAGAAGAAGAAGGTTCATAAACGTTATAAATCCTTAGCTTTGCATGAAACTTATGTCCAGTTTTCACACTTAAGAAAAACTTGTAAAGAAATCTCATCCCGTGACTATCACGAGTATATAAAATCATTAGAAGACAAAATTATTTCAGAACCGAAGAGAATATGGAACTTTTTATCATCTAAAAAAAACACCTCCAGTATTCCATCTATTATGCGACTTGACAACCTTGTAGCAAAAGATGCAAAAGCTATTGCTAATCTCTTTGCAAGGAATTTTTCTCAAAATTATTCTAAAAAAACATCTGATGAAAGAGAGTATGATTTCAATACTAATATAAATATAAGCCAAATTATTATTTCTGTAGATGATACATTAGAGCTTTTACAAAAACTTCCTAAGCATGCATGTCGTGGTCCAGATGAGATTTCTCCACTTTTATTTAAATCATGCGCTGAGGCACTTGCTGCTCCATTGACTGTTCTATTTCAACTCTCTCTTAACACAGGCAATTTTCCTGAGGAATGGAAAAAATCTTACATTTCTCCCATTTTTAAATCTGGCGAGAAAGATAATATTAAAAACTACCGCCCTGTATCTATAACCTCTATTATACCTAAACTTTTAGAAAATCTTGTATCTCGCCAACTCTACCCTATTCTCTCAACCATTATAAATGAACATCAACACGGGTTCATAAAAAAACGCTCTACCACCACTAATCTAATATCATATACCGAATATCTTATGACCAACATTGATACCAGAGGTCAAGTTGATGTAATTTTAACAGATTTTTCAAAGTGTTTTGATAAAATCAACCATACTATACTTATATCCAAGCTCAATGCGATTGGAATAAAAGGGAAATTACTGTCATGGTTAGAGAGCTTTCATAGAGGTAGAAAGCAGATTGTGAGAGTCAATGGGCAAAATAAAGAAGGTATTTTCAAGCCTGACTTTTCAGAGGAAATCGAAGTAACATCAGGCTGTATTCAGGGAGGTCATTTGTCGGGCATACTGTTTTTATGCTATATTAATGATATAGTCACTATCTTGCCTCCCAGGGTACACGCCTGGTTGTTTGCTGATGATTTCAAAATAGCCCTCAGAGTCAGTGGACCAGAAGATGCTTCCTTACTTCAGCAGGTACTATGTAGTCTGCATTCCTGGTGTGAGGAGAATTTAATGGAACTAAACATAGACAAATGTAAAATTATGCAATTTTACACAATCCAAAATCCCTATCTGTTTAATTACACTATTAACAATATTCCACTGTGTAGAGTCAGTACAATCAAAGATTTAGGAGTCACGTTCCAACAGAATTTAAAATTCAATTCTCACTATGAAATCATAAAAAAGAAAGCAATTCGAATGTTAGGATTTCTATATCGACAAACACAAGACTTCACCAAGCCAAGTACACTAAAAACTTTATACTTTGCCTATGTTCGGTCCCACCTAGAATATTGCTCAAGTGTCTGGTCTCCTCAATATAATGTTCATATTTCTTCTATTGAATCTGTTCAAAGAGCTTTTTTAAGAATGCTCGCATACAAATTGAAAATACAAATATCTAATCATGATTATAATGAAATCATGAAATCCCAAGATATAAAATCACTTGAACATCGAAGAAATATGCTAGACCTAACATTCCTACACAAGATCATTCATAATAAAATAGATACTCCAGACTTACTTGATCAACTCGATTTTCATGTAAAACAATTTAACTCCAGGAATAAAAATACTTTCAAACTTCGTAAGAATAGAACAAACATAGGCGAATTCTCCCCACTCCAGCGAATGCAAAAACTAGGGAACAATATAGCTGAAAAAGTTGATATATTTTTTTGTTGTCAAAATGAATTGTGCATATGATTTTTGTTTGTATTTTAATGTTGTAATGATGTTTGTATTTTAATATTGTAATAAATGGGAATACATCCCGTCAGTTCTTGTTAAAAAAAAAAAAAAAAAAAAAAAAAAAAAAAAAAAAAAAAAAAAAAAAAAAAAAAAAAAATATTTGTACCCATAGATTCCTTACTGTCTTGTGTATTAGAGGCCTTTTTAAACTTTTAGGATCTAGTGAGACTTTCTAGTATTAGCTAAGAGTATAAACAAGGTAATTCTACTTGAGTAAATAATCAAGTAATGTATAGGTAATTGTTTTCCCCTATGACATGAGATGACTCATTGGAACAAATTCCTGAATCAGCCTGTCTACTTAGTTGACTCATATCTATCTATGGATTATAATGTAATGGAAATAGAGACAAGTTAAGTGCTCAGTACGTATTCTGATATGAAAACAAATGTGGGCTGACATGATCTGTATATTCAAATGTGCTTATCAATCAATAGGAACTTAATAGCAAAGAAGGAAGAAGGTATCACACACAGTAGAAACTTTAACATGAAGCCTATCTTCAGGTTACAAGGCAGTGAACTTGAAACCTGTAAGTCTGTGGTTTGAGAATTGACAAAATATTGTGAGGTGTGGTAGAGAAATAGTGAATGAACCACAGAACCATCTAAATGTTCTTGGTACCCAGTGACAGACCATTAAATCAATGAATGTGTAGTTGCTTTTAAGCCTCTACAACAAAGCTTATTGAATATATTTCCAGAATATACATACTATGTTTTCTCTATCTGCTGTTATTTCCTACTCTATGAAATGGGGGAAGTTATTATTCACCCTGTGAGATGTTACCTGTATCAAAAGCACTTGCTGAGATTCAGTTATTTATCCAAGTCTTTATGGAAGCCCTCTTGCTCTAGTGGAGTACTTATTTACTTAAGAAATGTTCACACCACTTTATATCTGCCTAGTCTCTCTGTAGATAGACTAATTTCCCTCTTTCACTGCATGTTTATGGATGTTCTTGTTTTCACTGTACTAAGTAGTTAATGGTTTTCTTCTGTTTTTTTTCAGTTCTGGGAAATCATTTCAGATGAGCACGGCATTGACCCAACTGGTGCTTACCATGGAGACTCTGACCTCCAGCTGGAGCGAATCAATGTATACTACAACGAAGCCTCAGGTAAGTTGAAAGATGATCTCTTTCCAATTGAAACACTGTTTCTCATTCCTTTGTTTGAGGGTCAAGAACCTGTGATGATACAGAGGAATCATCTTGTTACATTGCTCCTAGGTATTGTTATTTTGTTCCCTTAAGATTATCTAAGAATTCCAGTGTTCAAAGAAGAGAGAAAAACAATTCTTTCCATTCGTCCCCAAAGATTTTACATGGAATTTATTTTTAAACTCTGGTATGTCCCTCCAGAATTAAGAGATTTTTTTTTTTATTGCTACTCAAATAAACTATTGTGAAGTAAACTATTGTGAAGTTCTATGTTTGATTGACAAAATATTAATGTAAATGGGTCCTCTGCATTGTTTATTGAATAAAATACTCCCATTGACTTGGATTAATGTAAACATATGCAACATTCATTACATGTGTAGAATATTTCATTCCAGTTTTAATGAACAGGTTAATTACCTATATTCTAATATGCATTTACTCATTATAAAGTAGTAGGCAGTTGATTTCCATAGTCAATTAAGCAATTGCTCATCATGATCTAATAATCACATGATCATAATGAACTATTAAACAGTTTCTCATTAGAAACTAATTGGCTAGTCTTATTAAATAGGTTATTGTAACTGTAGTTTACAAGAACCTTTGCACATGACTTCTCTTCATTGAAAAGTATAAATATATTAGAGATTTTCAAGTATCTGCATATAAAGACTAACATATCTATGCAAGATAAATTTAATATAAACTGACCATTTCATCAACTTAGTATAAATATGGTGCCTGTACTATAATATGCTTTACTCTAGCCAGCTTTGTGACCTATTTGACTTTTCTTGTTTTCCAGGAGGCAAATATGTTCCCCGTGCCATCTTAGTTGATCTTGAGCCAGGTACCATGGACTCAGTCCGCTCTGGTCCTTTTGGCCAGATCTTCAGACCTGACAACTTTGTATTCGGCCAGTCTGGAGCTGGTAACAACTGGGCCAAAGGTCACTACACCGAGGGAGCTGAGCTGGTTGACTCAGTTCTGGATGTTGTACGCAAAGAGGCTGAGAGCTGTGATTGCCTGCAAGGATTCCAGCTGACACATTCACTGGGAGGTGGTACTGGATCTGGAATGGGAACTCTGTTGATCTCCAAAATCCGTGAAGAATACCCAGACAGAATCATGAACACCTACTCTGTTGTACCATCACCTAAGGTAAGATAATTCTTCTGTGTTACATCTTGATGTACAACAGTGTGCAAGGTGTTTTCAGAATGGAAATAATGGTGACAGCTTTTCTTGGCAGTATAAACAAAGTACATTCTATTCTATCAACCATATGCTCTTACCTTGTTCAACATTAATACATCTATCATATCTAACTCTCATAACATGTTGTGTTGTTAAATATTAAACATCAAACAGTATAGGTACTCTTCCAGTTGTTAATTTTGAAGATGTAGAACATGGTACAAATTATTATTGGTTCCTACTACATATTTGAATATAATATATTATCTAACTCTTTAATATATTATTGTAATATATTATCTAATCAAGCATTAGGATAGGGTATACAAATATGCCTTTAAATTTGTTCAACCTTTATTGAATTAGATGTAATGGGACTGACACATTTTTAGGTATTTTTCTTCTCTCAGATGCTGTTGAGATTGACTGGAAAAAGACATTGAAAAAGGGCTAGCATTACCTTAGTCTAAAAGATTTAATTATAGTTATGTAAATTTGATGACCATTTGTTTCTTATTGGCATTGATTGTTTTTTGTTTACAGGTATCTGACACAGTTGTGGAACCATACAACGCTACCCTCTCAGTTCATCAGCTAGTAGAAAACACAGATGAAACTTACTGTATTGACAATGAAGCCCTGTATGACATCTGCTTCCGTACCTTGAAGCTCACCACCCCAACCTATGGAGACTTGAACCATCTTGTATCTCTCACAATGTCTGGAGTCACAACTTGTCTTCGGTTCCCTGGTCAACTGAATGCTGATCTGAGGAAACTTGCTGTCAACATGGTTCCTTTCCCTCGTCTTCACTTCTTCATGCCTGGCTTTGCTCCCCTTACCTCCAGAGGCAGTCAACAATACAGAGCTCTCACTGTTCCTGAACTCACCAGCAAATGTTTGACGCCAAGAACATGATGGCTGCTTGTGATCCTCGTCACGGAAGATACCTGACAGTTGCCGCTGTGTTCAGAGGAAGAATGTCAATGAAGGAAGTTGATGAACAGATGCTGAACATCCAGAACAAGAAACTCCAGCTACTTTGTTGAATGGATCCCCAACAACGTGAAGACTGCTGTGTGTGACATCCCACCCAGAGGTCTGAAGATGAGTGCTACCTTCATTGGTAACTCGACTGCCATTCAAGAACTGTTCAAACGTATCTCAGAACAATTCACCGCTATGTTCCGCAGAAAAGCTTTCTTGCATTGGTACACCGGTGAAGGCATGGACGAGATGGAATTCACTGAGGCTGAGTCTAACATGAACGATCTTGTGTCTGAATACCAACAGTACCAGGAGGCCACAGCTGACGAGGATGCTGAATTCGACGAAGAACAAGAAGTCGAAGTCGACGAAAACTAAATCTCTCCCCAAGCTTAACATTCCTTTTTGACTGATTAATTAAGTTCAGCTTGACATCAAACAGATTTTATATGTTAATAAATTAATACAGCACCACACTCAAGTGAGGTAGCAATAAAGACTTGATATACCTAGATATTTGTAAAGCAAAATTTGAAAATCCTAAATGTAATTTTATGTACACTAATTGTAAAGATAGGCAGATTTAATAAAGAAGACTCACAGAGTCATGAAATTTATGTAACTGTGTCAGATGGTTTCAGACTTGGTCTTACTTATTGTTGTATCTTGAATATTCCTGACAATACTCTGCCAACATGGACAAGCCACTTCCTTGTATTATTGGCTTATCCTAACAAACATTCTCAAGCATAAAATAATTGGATATCATACCCTTGCCAATGAAAAATGTCAGATCACCCAGTTTTCACTCTGTATCTTAATTACCTGCAAGTAATGCTCACCTCAACCCTCACAAGAATTGGACTTTTCCTTCTTCACGTTTAAAAAGACATTAGGACAAGCCTGGTTGGTATTTATTATCTATTCCTTCTCAAACAAGGAAAGAAAAGGTTCAATCATTAGATTTTTATTTGTGTTCCCTTGAAGCTTTTTTATTTTTTTATGTTACTGATTTATTTTCCCCTGATTTGTATTCATTGCTTTAATATTGAGTAAATTTTTATAGAATCATGAAAAGTTGAATATATGGAAATAAAATCATCTTTTGTTAACAGATTTTGAATTTTTATTTTAAAAACCAAAATCTGTCTGTATGAGGTAAGGACTTTTTATAGATTCAACTTTTGAGGATTCTATAAATTACCTAATCTTTTGTTTCTCTCATTTTCTGTTGAGACCTTTGGTTCTTCTCGTATCTTTTGTGTCTGCATTGCAGTGATATGAAACAGATCATTTGCACTCATTGGTCTTTTTCAATGCATTTTCCATAAATAAAGCTTTCTGTGAAATTTGAAAACTAACATCTCCACTAACCAAGTTATTTTTATTTTGTCTTGATATTCTTAGTATAACAAGGAGGACATGAGATTAGATAAGGTGTAAGAAGGTCTATTTGGCCAAGTAGTCAGGGCCAGCCTGTGGATCAAAGATAAATTATTAGTTGTGTGCTTGGAATTTTATGACCTTTTGAACTAGTTTCATGCCTTGTGAGGAAAAGTGGTCAGCTGCTTTTGGTATGAGTAACAATTTTATTATCTATTCAACACCAGAATTTATGGCAGAGAACTAGATTCAGAGTCAAGATATTCAGAGAAGTCATCTGATTCTGTGCCACTCACTACACTAAGCTGTTGGAACTATATACAAGGGTTGTCCGTAAATTAAGGTCTCCATTTTTATTTATTTAGTAAACATTTTATTACAAAACTGGACGAAATTAATAGACATTTTTGTAGTACCTCTGTGGCGCTAAGTCACGGATTGCGTACTGTGTAAGACAGGGAAAACCGACACTTACCAACGACTTAGGTTATTGATGTTGTCTATTAATTCCGCCCTTAGTCAACATTTTATTACATAACCAAGTACATATTTTGAAAGCTTGGATTGTTACCTATTTTTCCACGTAGTCCCCGTCACGATCGATGCACTTGTGGAGTCGTTCCGGGAGCTTCTTCATACCCGCGTCACACCACTCTCCCGCCGACTCGCGAAGGAAGATATCGACAGCTGCCTTCAGTTCTTCGTCACTGGAAAATTTCGTTCCCCCCTAGAGTTGTTTCAAGTAGGGAAAAAAATTGAAGTCACTAGGGGCCTGTATTTATATTCCCCTGTTTTGTATTCATTGCTTTAATATTGAGTAAAATTTTAGTGACTTAGTGAATCACCCAAAATAATTAACTTCTAAATTACGCATCTTCTGGTCATTCTTACGGAAATGATTAAAATAAATTGTGAGCGTCGCATGACATCAAAAACAATATAATAGTTTGTTGGTTCATCCGCTTCTATTAATTTACAATGTAGGATCATTTTGTCCCAAGACATGCCAATTTAGGTACGAAAATTTTTTACAGACTTACACACTATTGAAAATAGCTTTAAACACTGTTTTCAGGGGTTAATTTCCATGATTATTTTTCGGTACAACTAAATTCCGCCATTGTAGTCTCTATCAATTACTTTTACTTTCCTTATCCTACAGTAAGGAAAGTATTGTATCCGTCGAAAATCTATCCAGTTTTTCCTATTTCTAGACGAATCATAGTTTACCTCAGTAGGTAATTAGGTATACCAAAAAAAGTTGTTTTCGGCCATTGGTCCGTGTGTCCGTCTGTGTGTGTGAGAATTTGATATCTCGAGTACGGTAAGATCTAGAGATTTAGGGCGGAATTAATAGACAACATCAATAACTTAAGTCGTTGGTAAGTGTCGATTTTCCCTATCTTACACAGTGCGCAATCCGTGACTTAGCGCCACAGAGGTATTACAAAAAACGTCTATTAATTCCGCCCTTAAATTTGGTTTGGAAGGCTTCTCTTAGAAGCCCTCCAAACTGGATTACGAGACTAGCGCGTTAAGTTTTTTTTAGATTTATTTATTTATTTATTTAATAACAGGATAACATAATATACAAAGATATTTTTCTAAGCTAAAGCTTCTTAGAACCTAAGTTGATTTAGGGCGGAATTAATAGACAACATCAATAACTTAAGTCGTTGGTAAGTGTCGATTTTCCCTATCTTACACAGTACGCAATCCGTGACTTAGCGCCACAGAGATATTATAAAAACGTCTATTAATTCGGCCCTTAATATACCACACGAACCACAAAACTTTTGTTTGAAATTGGCCGCAAGGGCCGTTTCTTTGAATTGGTTTAAGATACAAAAAAATTGAGAACAACATTTTCTTGGAAATAAAAAATAAAAAGCGCTAACTTAGATCATATTTTTGATATCTTGAACCTTTTGGAACCCGGCTCCTATTTACCGGTGTTTTTGAGGGTCCCGCTTAGAATAACTTTTCCATTATTTATTCTAGATGCCCCACTAAAATCCAATGATTTTGAGGTGCGAATTTGACATTGATTTTTAAGTTACCATTGAGTCACCACTAACGGCGATAAGGAAACAGTGTGGTGTCACACCAGATTTTTACTTTCCTTATCCTATAATAAGGAAAATATTGTATGCGTCGAAAATTTGACCTACCGAGTTTTTTAACATTTCTGGACGAATCACTGCCTCAGGATACCAAAAAAAGTTGTTTTCGACAATTTGTGTGTGAACATGATATCTCGAGAACGGTAAGAGCTAGAGACTTGAAATTTGGTATAAAAATTAATTTTACACGTTATTAGTTTTACGGAATAATTCCGCTTTCTCTTTTTCCTTTCCGAGTGGTTCCGGTCAGTAATAATTTTTTCTGGCTTTCTTATTTAAAAAATACGTAAATATCACAATTTTCTTTCGTTTGTTTTTTAAAACAATAAATTAAGGGCGGAATTAATAGACAACATCAATAATTTAAGTCGTTGGTAAGTGTCGGTTTTCCCTATCTTACACAGTACGCAATCGGTGACTTAGCGCCACAGAGGTATTACAAAAACGTTTATTAATTCCGCCCTAAAAGTCAATTTATGTAATACCTCTGGGCGCTATTAGATAGGAAAAAAACGACGCTAAGCAATGACTTAAGTTGTCCATTTTGTCTATTAATTTCGCCCTTAATCTTTCAAATATCCATTTCAAATTATTGGTCTTTTTGTAAAATTCTTGGTGTTACCGACCACTATTAATAAATAGTGATGTAAAGACAATAATGACTCGATAATATCTTATCCAAATGTTTAGGGCGAAATTAATAGACGTTTTTGTAATACCTCTGTGGGGCTAATCACGATTGCGTTCTGTGTAAGATAGGGAAAACCGACGCTTTGCAATGACTTGAGTTTTAGGGCGGAATTAATAGACGTTTTTGTAATACCTCTGTGGCGCTAAGTCACGGATTGCGTACTGTGTAAGATTGGGAAAACCGACACTTACCAACGACTTAAGTTATTGATGTTGTCTATTAATTCCGCCCTTAAATTTGTCTATTAATTTCGCCAAAAGCTTTAAATCGATGTAGGTATAAATAAATTTATAGGTATATTCATTAATTGAACAAACAATTCAGTACAGTGAGCTCATCGTGGCGTCGGCTACTGCCCAAATGAGGCCGGGGCAACTGACCCGAACCTCCCTTGCGCGGATTTAAGCGATCGGTTGTTTTACGGACTTTACTGCGATTCCAATTTTACGGACTTTATTGTGTCACGGTTTTTTTTTGAACACAATCCTCTTTAAAATAACCTCCTTGATTCGGCTTCAGCGCCTAAACTTGAAATTTTCAATTAACACTTTGAAAAGTTATCTGCTTTTTTTCCGTTCCTTCTAGAACTGTCCAGTATTATTGGTAAGAATCATGAATTACTTGTTTTATTATTAATGAAAGACAACAGCTAACTGCCAGGTTAGCTAGACCATCCAACACAGCATACAATTACCCTTTTGTTAGACTGGCAAGTAGTTACCCAGGATATCAGGCTGTTGTAGCATGAGGCAAGAGAAGAATATAACTGTCATCTTCATACCCAATCAGTGTCTACCCATTGACATAAGATACTGAACAAGAAAGTAGGAAATAGTAATTCAAAGATAAAGAGAAATAATGTAGGAACAATACTGTCTTCTGGCCAGCAGATTTTGTTCTAGATAAGTTGCTGATAACTGTATGTAGCTAGTTTGCTGATGTCATCTAGTAGCTGGCTGGTTTCAAAGGATGAAAGCTTGAAACAGAATATAAGCTAAAACTTCAAATTGGCCCTGCATGAGATCTTTTAATGAAAACTGACCAACACAAGTTGGTTGGGATTGAAAAGTGTCCAAACTTATTGAATATCAAAGTAGCAATAATGCCATTCCTGTAAGCCAACCCTGATAGAGAGCATTTTGACATGATGTAGTTTACATACACTGTTATTTTTACATATTGTGCTTCACACTTCGTATAATATAACAGAGTGCACTTTCTTTGTTTTTGTTGTACGAGCTGGGGAAGTGATAGTCTCCAGCAAATACAAGTTCAAAGTTAGTTTGTCCTGAACCACACATTTTATGTGTGATCAACTGATTGACCATCATGAGATCTTGAGCTTTTTCTTTTTAGCCATTAAACCTGGGAAACTGCAATATAGCCTGGTTTGTTAGGTAGTCTAGTCTCTCTCTGTTTTTAATCTTTAGCTGTCCACATCCAGCAAAACTGGCAAATAAGCATGGTCACACAGTATAAAAATACACATGGTAGATCTCATATTAACACATTGCGTGTCAAGGCTAATTCTCTAATATTTCCTCAGGAACCATACATGTTTTGGTTTTTTTTAAAATGGTCACACCGTAGCATGCAACAGTGTCTAAATGAAAAAAATAGTGTAATTTCAATCAAAAGATCAGAAAAAGGTAACATTCTTGAGAGACCACACTTTTACATTATATTAACATACTGTATATCATGTAGCACTTTAGTATGACAGAGAATTAACAGAGAACAAGCTGAGTGTAACAGTGTCTTAAAATTCCATGTGGTACCAGGACTTAAAGAATCTAGGACCTTGGGCTATTTGCCGTGTCGTAAGTAGTCCTCTAACTAGATCAAAGGTTTTCAATAGGCTTTTGTAAAAAAAAAGCCAAAGTCCTCATAATGGTTGGCTGTGCAACTAAAATGTGGGCTGCGAAAAGCAGGGTAATGTTCTGCAAATGCTTAAATTAATTGCAAAGGAACCATACTTCATCAAGCTTCATCAAACATATTCATCAGAACCAAAAAATACTTCATCAGAGCTATTATTTTTTAACCAGTTTAAAGATTCACCCCCTTGGCATAGCTTCTGCTGCTAGAAGAACAACAATAGTGCTTAAACAGAAACTGTACTGTCACACATTAGTGACTAGAGTGTATCGTGGCACTTATTGTGATAAGTCATTAACCTTGGGTAATGCAAGCTATTCTGCTTGTTAGTGTTGGCTAGTCGTTCTCTGTTTATGTCCTCTAGCAAGACACTGGTCTTCTCACTGTTTAACGTCTCCCGGCAAGATAATCCAATATTCCATGTAAAAACCATTGTTTACTAACTCAAGCTCAAACTCTGAATAAAACCCCATAAAAGTTTCTAAACTTTATCTCTGTTTTTGTCAGAGAGGGGAAAAAACAACTACTAAAGTAAGAATAGAACATATTCAAGTTTTTGTCAGATAATCTACCAAAAAAGTCAAGTTTTACAATTTTAAGTATAGTCATGGAGAACTTGCTAAACTTATTACCTGCATTATTATTCTTGGATTTCCTCTGTGTTAAATCTAACCATGATAGCCAATTTTAGGGGACAGGTTTGAGGCATTACAAGTTCTCCATGACTATAATTAAAATTGTAAAACTTGACTTTTTTGGTTAGTTTATCTGTACAAAAACTTGAATAGTAGTAATTCTTTACTTTAGTAGGTTTGTTTTTTCACTTCTCTTGCCAAAAAAGAGAGATATAAACTTGAAACTTTTATGGATGTGTTTTATTCAGAGTTTTGACTTGAGTTAGTAAACACATGGTTTTTAATTTTATATTTTTAATCTTTTGCACTCAGCAATATTTTCAATGACCTCAGATAAGGTCAATGGCATATCTCACATGACAACAATCTGTGGAGCTAGCCAAATTATTCATTTTTCAAAAAGTGAATACAAAAAAAAAAGCGGAAAAAAAACATTAAACACAAAAAGCAGTTTTCTCCATCTCAGACATGACATCAAACTTTTGTGTGGTTGTACTTTTGTCATGTGAGATCAACCTTTTCGGAGGTTGAACTTTTTTCTTTTGCAACGAGTTATAAGAGGTTTTGTTTGTCATCTCACACATGCTTTCAAGTGCAAAAGGCTAAAGTACACCCATTTCATGATTCGGAAGGCTCAGGAAAATGTAGTGCTACTAAAAAATGTGGGTCTGAAAAACTATTTTTTTTTTTTAGTTTCACAGGATTCTTACACAATTTATTTTCAAAAACTTTGGAAGAAAAGGACTTTCTTTAGCCTTTATGGTGTTAAAATTTTACTGTATATCATTGTTATTGACATGTTCTATGTTGTATTTCAGATCTCATCTCACTTGAACTGCATCACCCTCTAATCTTTCAACTCCAGCTTCCCGATGTCAGCCCTCGGTGCTTCACTTAGTCAACCCTTAGGCGCAGAGTGCAGATTACCTCAGTCTCCAACTTCCCCCACCCTACTACCCTACATCAGAGGATTTCCCTGTCATCCTCGCGGGATTAGACGCTTTGCTTATCCTGTGAGAGTACACTCAGGTCCAATGTTTAGAGAGTCCTTCGCCCAAAGGCTGCGTGTTAGTCGTTCTTTATTTCCAAATCAGCTCTTGAGACAGAGAGCAAAGAACCAGAAGATAGAAGAAGTGAAAAAATCATTTCAAAGTCTGACAGGATACTCTCCGGTGATAAAATCAAAGCCTGTATGCAGAAGGGTGGCACCCAAGGAAAAAGAATTTGGACAGAAAGCAAAGAACCAGAAGATAGAAGGGTTGAGAAAATCATTTCAAAGTCTGACAGGATTTTCTCCAGTGATAAGATCAAGGACTGCATGGAGTCTCCAGGATGCAAATACAGCAGCATCTTTTGAAAAAGAATACATTGCTTCCTTAAAAGACAATGTTGTGAGGCTAGAGTTCAAAGACTTGCGTCCTTCCAAGGAGCAGTTGCAGTCCCTCCATCCCAACATCCGCGAGGTCATAACGTATAGACCCGACGTGCGTTTCTGCGACATCAGAGTGAAAAGTGACCCGGACCCGCGTCCTTTCCTGACAGATGTTTGCAATCTACTGATCAAGCTCAACCCTCGCTATTCGCCCAGCTCAGTCGTGAACATCACCCGCGAGGAGATCATGTCGGAAGACTTAGACCCGAAGACCATTTTCATTGGAAATATCTCACCCACCGTGAAGACATCCTTCTTCAACAAATTGTTCCCAAACAAGATTGGTTTGGACCTGGGACGCTCGATGAAAAACGGCAAGACCCGCTATGCGTTTGTACGATTCAACACACCCAAAGAAGCTATAGAGGCTTTTAAAAAGGTGAACAGCATGAATATAGAGGGGCAAGATCTGACTGTCCGGTTCAAGCGGCTTCATGTGAAGAGGTCCTGGAACAACTTGGGTGAATCTGACACTCCGTTTGAGAGTGAGAATGAAGAAGATTGCTTTTTTGAATCTTCTCAGGATTTCCTCTCGGACTGGAGTGACGATGCGGCGGAAGTGTTCTACTCTAGCGACGAGGAAAGCTGCTGGTATGATCCTGAGGAGTTCGAGCTTGAGTATGACCAGGAAGAGCAGCAACCTCCCCACCGCTCTCCCAATGAAGACGTCTTGCGCTTCTTGTACGAAAACGAGGCGAAATTCCCAGACTATGACTCCCAGCCAAATGAGCCGATCCTGCCTGAAAATGTGGACAGTGTGCAGTTGACGGCCAGTATGCTCGACTTGAACACTCCACCAGAGTGAAGATTGTACCTGAAGTTGACCTTCCTGTTGACAGAATGACAGTATTTTATTCAACTGAAATTTATTCTTTTTGTTTCTTCTTTCTCTTTACGTTATATGTTTAATTGAATATGTGTGATTCTTGTCACACCTAAGTTTTGCATATTGTTTATTTTTTGACTCGTATAGCATGACAAATTCGTACAAATTCCGTCCCTTTTTTAAATGTTTTATACAAGATGCTACCTACTGTAGTTCTTTTATACTTTTTTGTCAACTTAGATAACCCAGTTATGCAAAACTTAGGTAAGACCAGATCTTTTTTCCATGACTGATTTTATTTCTAAGTGTTATTTTGTTTTTGTTTTTTTTTTTTTTTGTTTACCTGTTCTTATTCTTAAACGTTTATTTGTACTTTGTACCATGATACCATGATTGTAAACATGATACGAGGGTCTTTTGATAAGTTCGTGGACTAGTAACAAGGAGTGATTTTAAACGCTTACCTTTGCCTTATTTTTCAACATAGTCTCCTTTGAGCTCGATACGTTTGGTTCAGCGATGTTCTAATGCATGGCCATGGATGTTGTTGACTTGTGTACTTGGGCATTGTGCTGTTGGAACTAAACGTTTTTTCTCTAGCGAAATGAGGACATTTTTCTTTGAGTTTTTCATTCGATGTCTCCAATAAGGTTACGGAATACGCACTGTTAATGGTTTTGCCCTTTTCCAAGTGGTCAATAAAAATGACACCACGTGCATCCCAGAAAACTGTAGTCATAACCTTGCCTGCAGACAGAACAGCCTTCGCCTTCTTCGGGGTGGGTTTGTCCTTGGATGTCCATTGTTTTGATTGTTCTTTGGTCTCTGGTGTGTAGTGGTGGATCCATGTTTCATCACAAATCGACGACTGAATTCCATTGGATTCATTCTGTTTGAACAGGGATAAAAATACAATTCTTTCCTTATTATAGGATAAGGAAAGTAACAAGTCAGGGAAATTTCGTTTCTTTGTCGTTTTTGGTCCAGAGTGAGTAAACGCGGCACCCATCTTGCACAAAGCTTCCTCATACTCAAATGTTTGTGTAAAATGTTCAAAACTCTTTCAGTTGAGACCTCTTCTGACTCAGCAATCTCGAGCACTTGGCTTCGTCTGCTTTCAAAAACAAGGTCATGGACTTTTTCGACCATTCGTCTGTTTTCAAAAACAAGGTCATGGACTTTTTCGACCATTCGTCTGTTTTCAAAAACAAGGTCATGGACTTTTTCGACCATTCGTCTGTTTTTTAAAACAAGGTCATGGACTTTTTCGACCATTCGTCTGTTTTTTAAAACAAGGTCATGGACTTTTTCGACCATTCGTCTGTTTTCAAAAACAAGGTCATGGACTTTTTCGACCATTCGTCTGTTTTCAAAAACAAGGTCATGGACTTTTTCGACCATTCGTCTGTTTTTTAAAACAAGGTCATGGACTTTTTCGACCATTCGTCTGTTTTCAAAAACAAGGTCATGGACTTTTTCGACCATTCGTCTGTTTTCAAAAACAAGGTCATGGACTTTTTCGACCATTCGTCTGTTTTCAAAAACAAGGTCATGGACTTTTTCGACCATTCGTCTGTTTTTTAAAACAAGGTCATGGACTTTTTCGACCATTCGTCTGTTTTCAAAAACAAGGTCATGGACTTTTTCGACCATTCGTCTGTTTTCAAAAACAAGGTCATGGACTTTTTCGACCATTCGTCTGTTTTCAAAAACAAGGTCATGGACTTTTTCGACCATTCGTCTGTTTTCAAAAACAAGGTCATGGACTTTTTCGACCATTCGTCTGTTTTCAAAAACAAGGTCATGGACATTTTTGACCATTCGTCTGTTATCTAAAACCAGGTTATGGACTTTTTCGACCATTTGTTCGTTTTCAAAAACAAGGTCATGGACTTTTTCGACCATTCGTCTGTTTTCTAAAACCAGGTCATGGACTTTTTCGATCATTTCCACGTCATCACCCCCACCGAGCGCCCACTGCGGGCCTCGTCATTACATCTGGAACCTCGCTACCCACTTGCACACCATGGACTTTGAAGGAGCAGAGTCCCCTCATGTTGTATCCAACAGGGTTTTGATTTCGATTGCGGTCTTGCCTTCTAAACAAAAAAACTTTATCTTCAGGTGCATGCCGTGATAAAGTTTTATTGAAAATAAATCCATTAAAATCTATGATAAATCCATTATGAAAAAAGCTCGGAACTGTCGATTAATAATGACTGCTAATCGATAACTGAACAATTATTATTATTTAACTCTTTATTAGTAAGCCATATGTACAAACAAGTAATTATAAAAATTAAGATCCAAAATTTAGAATAATAGAAACAGGAAAAGAGAAGATAAAAAATTTAGATACCATAGATAAAAAATATGTATACAGATGTCCTAACTAAAAGGCGGGCTTATTGCCTATGGCAATCTCTTCCACCCAACCCTTATGAAATTGTTTGAAATTTCGTGTATCATCCTCAAACAATACATACTTTTAAACGACAAGAAATTACTTGTATGAAACAACTTCAAGTAACCGAGTCCACGAACAATACATACTTTTAATTGACAAGAAATTACTCGTATGAAAAAAGTTCAAGTAACCGAGTCCTCAAACAATACATACTTTTAATTGACAAGAAATTACTCGTATGAAAAAAGTTCAAGTAACCGAGTCCACGAACAATACATACTTTTAATTGACAAGAAATTACTCGTATGAAAAAAGTTCAAGTAACCGAGTCCTCAAACAATACATACTTTTAATTGACAAGAAATTACTCGTATGAAAAAAGTTCAAGTAACCGAGTCCACGAACAATACGAGGTTTGGCTATTAAGTTCGTAGACTCTTTCCATAAAACGATGTGTGTTTAACTTACCCAACTTTAGTAGTTATGCCCTTCAGTGTACTCCCCTCCTCTATCCCTACAACGTTATAAGCAAATTTTTCATTGATCGAAACAGTGGTGGAGGTCATTTTGTGTGAGGCCTTTCAAGACTTTTGCCGGTTTTTTCTTAACGTCATTTACGCTGTCAAATCTGGTACCTTTCAGGGTAGATTTGATTTTTGGGAATAAGTAAAAGTCGCACGGGGCCAGGTCGGGTGATTAAGGAGGGTGTTCCAACACTGGGATGTTGTACTTGGATAGGAACGTCTTCACGGAGAAGGCACTGTGGACTGGCGCATGGCACCATTTTTGCGCAAACTTTTTTTATGTTGAAATTTTCGTGCAAAATTTGTCTCACACATTATCTAATAATTTTAAGTGTATCAGCCATTAGTCCTAGAGTTAATTTACGGTCAGAACGAATCATAACACCAACTTTTTCAATGTTTTCGTCAGTTTTTGAGGTTTGGGGGCGACCAGGACGTGGATCGTCCTCAACATCTTCCTGACCACCTTGAAACCGTTTAAACCACTTATAAAGCGCTGATCTTTTCAAACATGACTCCTGGTACACTGTCTTTAACAAAGAAAAAGTTTTACCAGCAAGATTTACGTAAAATTCAATAATCACTCGTTGCTCAACGTTTGTATCAATCATAATTCCGGCAAAATTAAAAAAGGTGTCTTGCGCGTCGGGCTATTACAACAGAACTAATTACAGTACAGGCATGTGACAGCTATCAATCAAAACACAAGACTTGAAGCTTTCTAAACATGTTCATCATATCTTCCTAGCATGGACAGCTTTTGCGTAGCGGCTCGCGTCTACGAACTTAATAGCCAAACCTCGTACATACTTTTAATTGACAAGAAATTACTCGTATGAAAAAAGTTCAAGTAACCGAGTCCTCAAACAATACATACTTTTAATTGACAAGAAATTACTCGTATGAAACAAGTTCAAGTAACCGAGTCCTCAAACAATACATACTTTTAATTGACAAGAAATTACTCGTATGAAACAAGTTCAAGTAACCAAGTCCACGAACAGAGTAATTTATTAGATTTGATATTATTTATTTGTATTATTATTTTACAATTTTTGGAGGTTGGCATGCAATCATGTAAAAAAAAAGTAAGAAAAATCAAAAACAGATTAAAATAGTTAATATTATAGATTATAAGTATAGACCAATAGAAAAAGTACAAAACATACACATATACACAAAGACATTTTACCTATAAAAATAAATATATAAAATATTAAAAAACAATCTACAGAAAATTACAATATACAGAATAGAAAATATTTGGCATTTGATTTACTTTACGTGAATTATCGAACTAATAGTGAAATGGTTAGGTATAGATAGCTATTCTTATACAACATGTACTTTAAATATTTACAACAAAGTAATTTATTGTCGTTTAAAAGTATGTACTGTTTGAGGTTTCAAATTCAAATAAACGAGTCCATGAACAAAGTAATTCCTTGTCGTTTAAAAGTATGTATTGTTTGAGGTTTCAAATTCAAATAACCAAGTCCATGAACAAAGTAATTTCTTGTCGTTTAAAAGTATGTATTGTTTGAGGTTTCAAATTCAAATAACCAAGTCCATGAACAAAGTAATTTCTTGTCGTTTAAAAGTATGTACTGTTTGAGGTTTCAAATTCAAATAACCAAGTCCATGAACAAAGTAATTCCTTGTCGTTTAAAAGTATGTATTGTTTGAGGTTTCAAATTCAAATAACCGAGTCCATGAACTAAGTTATTTCTTGTCGTTTAAAAGTATGTACTGTTTGAGGTTTCAAATTCAAATAACCGAGTCCACGAATTAAGTTATTTCTTGTCGTTTAAAAGTATGTATTGTTTGAGGTTTCAAATTCAAATAACCAAGTCCATGAACAAAGTAATTTCTTGTCGTTTAAAAGTATGTATTGTTTGAGGTTTCAAATTCAAATAACCGAGTCCATGAACTAAGTTATTTCTTGTCGTTTAAAAGTATGTACTGTTTGAGGTTTCAAATTCAAATATCCGAGTCAACGAACTAATCAACTGACCCTCGTGTCTACTTCCATAGAAGTATCTCCTATCTACTTTCATAGAAGTAGATACTTCTATGGAAGTAGATCCGAGACTATCTGCTATTATTAGTCAATTTTTTTTCCCTGTGCTGTACAGAAACGGATATAGGCTAGGAAGAAGAATCTTTGTTCCTTGACTGAATTTATTTAAAGTGATTTTTTTTTGTTGTTGTTTTTTTTATATATATTTTAAAGTCGTTTTTATGTTACATAACTCTAAATTATTTATATGATACCTACTAACTGCCATTTAAAAGTAACTTGAGAGATTAGTGTTTTTTGAAACTGACTGATTTTATTAAAAGTGATATGACTATGTCTCATTTTTGTAATGAGACAATGTTTATTTGTTTTATTCGTTATAAGCTAGAACTATACGTTATATACACGTGATACCAATTTTCATAAAGAAATAAGAACTATAGGATAAAATATAAAATATGTATTACAACGAGGCTGAGGGGAGATGTTCTGTAATCCGAGAAATGTGCCCAGTTGCAGAAACACCCGTCATACAACGCACTCTGATTGGTTATTACAACAAAAATGTTCCCTTAATTTTTCTTGGTGTCATTTTCATTATTATATGGCCAACGTCTCAAAAAAATGAAGATAAACCCACACATTGGGTGGGAATTGAAATTTCAAACCAACGGATCTCCGTTTCAAACCGTCACACAACGCACTCTGATTGGTTATTGCGTTCAAATTAACCCAGCGTTGTGTGACAGTTGAAAGAGAGATAATGAGAGTGGAGAGTGTTTCTGGAACGGGCTAATGGTGCTCTCTAATTTATTTAAAGTCCAATTTAAGGGACGGTCTTCCCTTATCCTTGTTGTAATCTAAATTTATAATGTAGATATAAGAGAGTAGCTAATATTTTTTGAACTACCATTCTCAATTCTTTGCTCTATCTTTTTCTTTCTTGACTGATTAACTGATTAAGTGTTATTTTTTTGTTTTGTTTTTCCCCCCTATAGCCGTATAATACCTTGTAATTTATTTCAACAGGGACGGTCCAATTTAAGTCCAACTTAAGGGACGGTCTTCCCTTATCCTTGTTGTAATCTAAATTTATAATTTAGATCTAAGAGAGTAGATAATTTTTTTGAACTATCCTTCTTAATTCTTTGCTCTATTCTTTTTCTTTCTTGACTGATTAAGTGTTCATTTTTTGTTTGTTTTTTTCCTATAGTCGTGTAATACCTGGTTGATATGTGATATTCAGGATTCCAAAATTTATTAAAAGTGATATTAATTATTTTCTGTTGATTGAGATGAGATATTTTATTTATTCTGTCGAACTAGGAATTTTAAACTAAAGAATGTAATACATAATACTTATTTCAAAGAAAGAAATGAAAATTTAAATTAAAATATGGTATTGTGGCAATATCTTTTCCTATTGGGGAATTCTGCATGGGTCATAAAAATTGAAGTTGGGTTTTTTTATTTATTTTTTAAAAAGCTTTTTTTCCACATTCACAGAGAATGTGTTTTTCTGTCTCTGGGGCCTCTTTACAGAGACTGCATTTTGGGTCTTGAGCGATGCCATCTTGTTTCGATGGTAGGTGAGACTAAGACTACAGTGGCCTGTCAAAAAGCCAGTAATGATTCGTAATTCCTTTTTGGTTAAACAGAGCATATCTTTTGCTCTTTTGGGCGAATGAACATTTTCGCCTGCCTCTGGTCGGGACTCATTCGGGAAGTTCTTCAGAAATTCTACCACTGTGAAAGACTTCAGGGCGTTCACAAAGCTTTGAGAAGCAGTTGGGGTTTCGAATATCACCTCCTAACACTCAGAGTCTTGTTATTATGTGGTACAAACTCAAATAAATGAAGAAAAACTCATGCATTGGGTGGGATTCGAACCAACGGATTAATACGCTACCTGGATTACCATACTTCCAGACTAGCGCCTTAACAAATTGACTACCAATGCACTATGTATTGGTATATCGAATTATGGATGATAAAATAGTCTTAGTCTAGATGATAGAAAAACTTTAATAAATCTTAGTAGCATTGTAAGTTATTAATATTACTACCGTATTTTTTTTAAATATTAGAAATTGGAAGAATTGTGTTCGTTTTTGTAAAAAAAAAAAAAAAAAAGTATTTCTGGACGTTTCCTAACCTTCTGAACAACTTTTCCTTGTAACGCGCAAATCTCAAAAACTACTGAACGGATTTTGTACACATATAGGAGACGTTCTGTAGATGGTCCCATGTTGAATTCATGAACTTCGCAGTAGCGGTTCTTGGTGATAGAGACCAATGCGCCTGACAGCTAACTTTTTACTTATACGCTTATATCTCGTGAATGGTACATTCGATTTTGATGAAATTTTGTATGTAAACATTTTTGTCGTAACGGCAGTTTAAATAATTGTCTATTTTTATTCTTTTATTATTGATCATGACTATTTTAAAGAAGAACGAAGAACATGAATGACATTTTCTATGACAGAAATAACACGCCTGTTTATTAGGTTCTTTTTATAAAAAAGATCAAATTTAATTTCTAAAAAAATCATGGTTCGTTGATGGGATAGAAAAGCAATTGTTTATTCGAAGAGTTATTCATGGCGTTTTGCAGAGCCAAGTTATACAGCTGTATTTGCTCGTCGGCGTCTTTCTTCTTATGTGTCCCATGGGGGGTGACTGGTTTCTCAACAGGCTTGGCCGTCGGTTTCAGAGCGGAGGCAGCGGCTATCTTCTCTTTCTTGCTTCCGACAATGCCCACCAGGGCTTCTGCGCCTTCCACGCCGGCGATGGCGGTTGCGATCGGGCGAGCCAGGGCCAGACCGCCTGGCCCCACCACGGCAGTCCCGGTCGGCTTAGACGAAGCGACGCCACCCACCCCCGCGATGGCTAGACCTACTGGCTTCGCCTCGGCGACGGAGGCATTGTCTGGAGGCAGCTGCACGGAAACTCCGTCCTCTGTGTTGCTGCCGCTACTGTCCGATGCTGACTCATCCGGAGTCTCCTCCATGCCGACATCATCTTCCGAGTCGTCTTCACCCTCTTTGCGGATGAAGTTTTTGTTGATGGAAGTGCGGCCCGAGGGATGAATCAGCAGGAAGCGTCGGTTGTTGTTTCCTCCGTAATATTGAAATGGGTCGGATGGGAACTCAACATTCCTGGAAACAACAAGAGAAAAAGAGTTATCATAATATATTAGAGTTAGTCACTTTTCGTGAATTTTACTTGGAACTCAAACCACCGACCTCCAGATTTAAAGTCCGCCACCCTATTAAACAAGCTACTGAAGTCGGTTAATAGCTCAGTGGTAAAGACGTCGCGTCGGTCTGTTAATCAAAAGGTCGAGGTTTGATACCCACACGGGACATAACAAGTTATCCTCTCATTTGAGATTTTTACCACGTAATAATACGTCTTGAGCTTACTGCTGGAATAATGGGACTTAATAGTATAAAACCTACAACTTTAGTGGCGAAAATTGTTTCTTTAAAAAAAGTAGTCCTAATCGGGTAAAGTAGTCCTAAGTATAAATAAGGCGATATTATAATAGGTAAGATACGAATACGGTGCTCGGTTTGTTGTTCACTGTTCATAAGTTAGCGCTTAGCTTGATTACGATATCTATCACAGTGTCTCAGTCTGACAGAGAAAATGCAAGTCACCCGTGTTCGATTAAGAACTTACATGTTGAAAAGTTGTGCTTGTAAAACAAGAAAAAAAGTTTTAAATGTCCGTATGGATCCTATCAGCGAACAAGCATCTAAAACCATTAATCCTACATGTTATACAAATGTGTATCTATAAGTTCTTCAACTGTGTATCTATAAGTTCTTCAAATGTATATCTATAAGTTCTTCAAATGTGTATCTATAAGTTCTTCAAATGTGTATCTATAAGTTCTTTTTTTTTAATGATATTTATTTATAGAGGAGACCAGTCAGAGTCCTTGCTCCTATCTAGGTATAAGTTCAATTCAACATATTAGCCTGTGTATTTGTGGGGAGAGGAAAAGCAGTGTAAATTGACTATTGAAATACTTTTATAATTATTATGTCTAGGATACATAGGCGTAGCCAGGATTTTGGCTAGGGGGGGGGGGCAGCCGCCCCCCCCCCCCTGCACCCCCTGGCTACGCCCATGCTAGGATAAAGTGTTTCAATAATAAATCCACATTAGGATGTCCAATATTAAACATCATGTTCAAAAAATCTTAGTGTAGATTGATAGAACAACATCCACTTATATATTAGATGTGCGATAATACCAAAATATTCATGTACTTGTTAGTATCATTTCTTACTTTTCTCATTTGCTGAAATTTTATTAAATTATTCCTGAGTGTTTAACATAAAGCTCGTCGAACTTCCTACGACAGTTCAACATAAATTCGATCTTAAACTCGTATAGGAATCTTGAAAATAAAGCGTTTATTGCGAGTAAATCCCAATAGTTGGGCCATAACTCACAATAGGTAAATGCTTTATTCTGACGTTAAGTTTATATTTATGATCTTTCAAACGGTGTACGTAAAATCTTCTCGAGAAACGGGAAAAAGTTCTGTGCATTTACATAACTTGAAGATATAATAATATGCACATATTGCACATAATACGAACTGGCTGGGGGACTATAAACAGGGAGTAGACCAGCTGTCTGGTTGGGGGACTATAACCAGGGAGTAGACCAGCATTGGCTTGGTTCTGGGGGCCCTTGTCAATTATTAGCCTCCTTGTAAAGACAGTGGTAGAAGTGCTGAGTCATTCCTCCACTGTCTGGCTACCATCGTTTACTATGACGCCACCCTATGATGATGAAAGAACAAAAGCGTTCTAGGGCCGAATTATAAAATATGGTAACAACAAAGATAAGCAAGACCTCAAGTAGTTGTTGTTGTTGTTGCCGGCATGGTTACATCTGGGGGAAGTCATGGTATCCAGCCAACTCCAGTATAAATTTTGGCTCGTCCTGAACCACATATTTCTATGTACCTCAAGAGGAGCTAACCAGAGCTCATGTCAGATTATAGTGAACTGTGATTGGTTGATCAGACTTGAGGGATGCTCTGACTTATCTTTGTTGGAATCCCAATTTGTAATTCGGCTTTCAGTATATAAAAAAAAAACGTGTTTTGGCATTGAAAACTGACTATCGCAAATTTTGGGTCAATACTTTCCTTTCTATAGGATAAGGAAAGTAAAAATTGATTGGAAGTGAAGAGTTCTGTCAGCAGAGGTTCACTTTTCCTAATTGACTGACTGACTGATTGATTTGAAGTGAGGAACAGAAGATAATTTTTTTCTGCAAAAAGAAATTCTTGTATACTACATTACATAAGGCTTCTATTTTACTTTTTGATGGTTATGTATGGTAGGTTAGTACCAAACCCTTATACCCTGTCCCGGTAACTTAGTGGTAAAGGCGACACTCTGTGAATCTAGAGGTCTTGGGCTTACTCCTGGAATATTGGGACTGAAAGTCCAAATCGGGCAGTATAAATAAGACCCCATACCCTACGATCCAAACCTTTCTCGCGAGGAACTCGCTAAGAAGGTAATTATGTTCTGTCCCGGTAGCTCAGTTGTAGTGGCGGCACTCTGTGAATCCAGAGATTCTAGAGGTCGCGGGTTCGAAACCCAGCCGGGACATGACAAGTTATCCTCCCATTTGAGATTTTACCACATAATAATACGTCTTGGGTTTACTGCTGGAATATTGGGGCTTAATAGTCCTAATCGGGCATTATAAATAAGGCAATTTTATTATACCCCTAATAGCTTACATTAGAGAGGGGAAAAATGAGTCTAATAGACTAACAAAGTTGTATAAAATATTTTCCTTAAATCGTAAGTACATCCTGTTTTCTTCTTCTTCTTCTTCTTTTACTCTGTCTTATCCCACTCAAGTAGGGTCGACGTTGTTCAACCTTATAGTTGAGGTTGGTTGGTTTTGGCACATTTTTTACGGCTGAATGCCCTTTCTAACGCTAACGATTTTATTTGATTTAACGTCCTTTAGGACGGGGGTTTCACCCTCCATTCGCTAGGAATAGTACCAGCTACCCACATTAACCTCACCCAGCCTAGGTAGGGCCAGATATGCCAACCTCACATGTACGGAGGGAACAGAATTTTCTGTCTGAAAAGTCTGCTCCGACCGGGGATCGAACTCAGGATCTCTGGACTACGGGTAGTAGTCACAACCGTTATGCCACGGAGGCTGGCTTGCTATTATCTAGTACATAAATAATATTTTACCCCTTAATTTCTTACCCCTTAATTTCAACTCATTTGACTCAACTACTCAAACATAGAACTCCGGAAAAATTACCTCTTGACTTTCGGACGAGATCATTTCCGGCGCTTTCGATCTTGGAAAGAAATCACGAGCTGAGGTTGCGACAGCGCTGTGCCTCCGTTGCCCACAGCCGCTATCGACTTGGGCGCATAGTCTATCTCCACATAGTCACCGCGTCTGATTATAGCTCTCGAAATCGGAGACGCTATCGCAGTGCCATTGGTTCCTGCTATAGCTCTAGACTCGGGTTTTAGAATTATTTTCGTGAGAGGTTTTTTCGACAACTCTACATCGTCTGTCAGCGGGCGGATCAAAATTTTGAGACTGCCTCCCAAATTCTCAATCACAATTCGATCGCTCGTTTTATTCTTTATCGTATACGTTTCTACAATTCGATCACTCGTTTTATTCTTTATCGCATGCGTTTCTACAATTCGATCACTCGTTTTATTCTTTACTGTGTACGTGTCTTTTTTAGGTTTTACTAAGGGCGCTACTTTGTTATTCGCATATTTGTCACCTTTTACTTTCACCTTAGTTTTCAAGAGTTCTCTTTTGCTTTCTAGTTCTTCATTTGTGGATTCTTCATTTTTCCCATCCTTGGTTACAAAGTTGTTGTACTGAATGTATAAGTTATTTGTTTTCTCCTCCTGCCTTGTGTTCGGTAGAAGAACCTTGTACAGTGTCATGGGATATGTTGGATAGTACATCTTTCTCTCTGGATCTTCTTGCTCCTGTAATCTTTCTCCGTTTATCATCTGGGCGTTTGAGTCTATAAAAAGCTGCGAATTGATTGAGTTCGGAATCCAGAACCACTGCATCCACCTGAGTGGGTAAAGTCAATTGAATCAGTTTTCAGTAATCATTTCAGAGTCAATTGAATCAGTTTTCAGTTATCATTTCAGAGTCAATTGAATCAGTTTTCAGTAATCATTTCAGAGTCAATTGAAGCAGTTTTCAGTTATCATTTCAGAGTCAATTGAATCAGTTTTCAGCTAGCATTTCAGAGTCAATTGAATCAGTTTTTAGTAAACATTTCAGACTCAATTGAATCAGTTTTCAGTAAATATTTCAGAGTCAATTGAATCAGTTTTCAGTTAATATTTTAAGAGTCAATTGAATCAGTTTTCAGGATGTGTAAATTTTCAGCAAGCATGTCAGAGATTGGATTTGTTATAAGCTTTCAGTAAACGATTCAAAGATTGTGTTGGAATAATTTCATCAGGATGAGGAATATTTTTTTTTTGTGACTAGGTCCAGCTGGTGGGGAAATTGTTGACGGTGCTTGTACATACAAAACTTTCTAATTATATTTGTGATCTTTCTTGAGCTGCATTAAGTTTTAATGTGGGTTTTCAGCTCGTTAGTTAGAGCTTTTATTTGATTACCCTGATGTCTTCTGAGGCCTATCTTATCTTGAAATGCAATTTGATCAATACATAGGTAGACATATTTGGGAGTTGTGACGGGCATTCATCATACTATATAGATAATTTTGGGACCCTGAATGACCCAGAATGGTTTAATTTCAGTTCAATGAATTCACCATGGAGCTAAAACTAAGACCTTCATCATTTTGTGCGATCAATAGACAATCTGGTGTGAAATCAAGAATTATTTTTAGTAATATCAGCCTAATTGAAAACTCAAGTCATCCTATGTAGATACACAGGTACAACTTAGTATCTATCATAAAAAAACACTGCCAATTATGGACACAATACTTCCTCGTGATTGCTTCACATTGTAAACACGTGCCAAATTTGAGATTTTCTTAGAAAATTACTTGTATCTCTAAAACGGCTCAACCGATTTTCTTCAAATTTGTTTTATATGGTAGAATATTGTTTTTTAAACATTCTAGATTCTACAAAATATTCTGTATCGGCAAGTCGTGGTCCTTATTTTTTGACTTCTTTGTCCAAAATTTCGGATTTTCTTATATATCAGAGTCAAATTATGATTAATTTAAAAATAAATATAAATAACCTTTGTTAAACAATAATATGCATATTCTTACAAAATTTCATCGAAATCGGATGTACCGTTCACGAGATATAAGCGATTAAGTAAAAAGTTAGTGGTCAGGCGCATGGTCTCTTTCACCAAGAACCGCTAGTACGAATTCGATTAATTTAAAATGGGACCATCTGCAGAATGTCTCCTAGATGTGTGCAAAATTTCATCAAAATCGGTCGAGTAGTTTCCGAGATTTGCGCGTTACAAGGAATCGTTTTAACAGACCGACAGACAGACCGACAGACCGACAGACCGACAGACCGACGGACCGACAGACAGACACAAAAACCAAATTTGCTCAGGAGGTTATGAAACGTCCAGAAATATGAAAAAAATTGAAATCGGAGCAAAAAAATATTTTTTTTTACAAAAACGAACACAATACTTCCGATTTCTAATATTAGAAATTTCTCGGAAGTAATAATAATCCGAGGGTCATTTATAATGCAAGGTCAATACCCCTGAGTCGATGCGTCGGTGAGAGATTTTCTAGTGTTTTTTCTGTTCTGGTGTGAGTCACTAAACTGCTCGAGAAATTGTATTTTCTACTGTTACTGAGGAATGCTACACCCAAGGCATGGCCCTATATTTATTTTTCCTAGCCTCACTCTTAACCATGAGGCATTGCCGTGCATCGTTTCGTACCCGAATTCAACGTCACCGATTGAGGAAAAAGGCCGCGGAAACTCTTCGGTCCTAAGTCGTGTTTGAATTAAGAGCGACACTTACTTTGGTAGTCTAGGGTTCAGGTCTTGCTGATCAGAGTAATCTTGTTCTAAAGGCTTTGATTTCACGCAGGCAATTAGAATGACACACAGGAAACAAAATATCTGGAAGGAGGAGAATAAAGAGTTAAATTTAGAATTTTGTGGCTATATGCTTGACCTAAACAGGAATTAAGCACTCGCTTGCTATGCGGATTTGCGGAAGGTCCCGGGTTCGATCCTCCATACCGACAAAAATTTGTATTCTTAATTTGATTTCAGTTGTTTGTAAGGGATACCTTCCGGTGCGCTCGTGTTGACCCAGTACCTAAATGGGAAGTATTGTGTCACTTCTCGCCTATCAGAGGGAGGCATACTACGGGATGGGCAAGCTACGACACAGACCACAAGTTTCTACAGTAGCTCTTGTTTCATGGCTACGAAATAAAAAAGGCTGTGAAACACTAATCTTTAAAAATAAAAATAAAAAAATAACAAGATTATTCTTGGAGCTTGGCAACTCCAAGGTCCCAGCCCACCTGAGCTGATGCTGTAAAAATAACATCAAGCAGACAAGCACAGATCTTTCTTTTTATCCTGTATAAGACCATGAAAAATAAAATCTTTCTAATGCTCTTGTAAAGGATAAAAAGAAAAACTCTGATTGACATGGTTCTGGAGTCCCTAGTCAATTATCAGCCCCCTGGTAAAAAATCGATAGTAGTACACCACTTCTTATGAAAGATAATGTTACACTATTGAATTTGGCAACCGTCAACATCGACAAAGCTACACAATGATAATATGTATTTTTTTTTAAAAAATGAGTGTTTCACAGCCTTTTTTATTTCGTAGCCATGAAACAGGAGCTACTGTGGACGCTTGTGGTCTGTGTTGTAGCATGCCCATCCCGTAGTATGCCTCCCCTCTGATGGACGAGAAGCACAATACTTCCCATTTAGGTGCTGGATCAACACGAGTGCACCGGAAGGTATCCCTTACAAACAATTGTAACCAAATTAAGAATACAATTTTTTTTCGGCACGGGGGATCGAATCCAGGACCTTCCGCATGGCAAGCGAGTGCTTAACCACTGAGCTAATCGCGCGCTCAAAGTGTATAAAGTGAATCAGTTAAAATTCCTTTAGATATTTCAAAACTTCTAAATTCTAGATATAAATTTTAAAGTAGGTAGATATATCTTTGACATCTAAAGTTGCTCTTACACACGCAAACAACACATCGAAGCCAGAGCGACGGTTGAAATTTGAAATTATAGATTTAGATCACGGGGACATTATCACCTGTATTGGAAATGAAAAATTGTCGTCTAAAATTTTAGGCCATCATAACATAGGTACTTCCCTTCTATTACCGAGGAATGTAAAAATTACCACACCTACATTGAAGCACCATAAAATATAATTATTTATTTTTTTCAAGTAGTTACATGACAGATGGTAGTCACAAATAAAATTAATCGATCGATGTTTTTTATTTTTCGGTTTTTTTAAGGTAGTTAAAACCATAACTGAGCTGAAGGCGATTAAAAGTTCCTCAGTAAACCCGACATAATATCTACACTTGAATTTGTGGAGACATTAAAAATTCATGCAAATATTTCTACTACAGCCGAGATTATTTTCAATTCCAATCAATTATTATTGAACTTGAGGAGTTTTTGAGACAGGCAAAGTTAAGGTCAACAAGAACCAGGTGAATGAACCATAGACCCCAGGACGGAGCATTGGGAGAATCTTTGTAAGGCGATGTGTCTAATACTTCCACCAGGCACTAAGCCCGGGGGCCAGGGGATACAGTTAGTTACTAGCCGGCTACCCGACTCTGCAACGGGACTGAAGTTAGAGTCAACTAAGGCATGGCCGTTAGAAGTCGGTAATACAGACTTCTCTTTTCTCACTCAATCGGTTGGGTGGAAGAGATTGCCATATGCAATCAAACAAACCCTTGTACACACAAAACATCTTACCTCTGGGCGCACGATTAGCTCAGTGGTTAGATATGAGCTTGCTATGCGGACAGCGGAAAGTTCCTGGTTCGAAACCCAGAACGACAAAAAATTGTATTTTTTTTTTCTTTTTGCTACTGTCAACACTTTAAATCAGAACCAAAATTCCGATTAAAGAAATGCCTGACAAAAATATTGGCGTAAACTATAAGAGATGTGGTTTCTTGTTCATGTTATTGTAAGTGTTCATTGCACAAATTAGTGAAAATTTCAGTAAATGTACAATTTATTTGTACAATTAAGAATATGGAATAGGGGCTTGTGAGAAGGAATTATTATTATTATCTGACCTAGTTGCAGGGTTTACAGTGAAACCCTTACAATTAACATTGCAACCTAATTATTAGATTTATTGTGACCAGTGTTGATTCTATTCGGTTTTAACGTCCTGATTTGAGATAGATGATCAGGACGGGGGTTTTACCCTCCATTCGCTGGGAATCGTACCAGCTACCCACATTAACCTCACCCAGCCTGGGTAGGGCCGGAAATGCCAGCCTCACGTATTTGGAGGGAACAGAATTTCCTTCGAAAAGTCTGCCCCAACCGGGAGTCGAACGCGAGACCTCTGGTCTATGGGCAGTAGTCATAACCGTTACGCCACGTAGGCTGGCTGTGAGATGGAATAGAGGTATTTAAAATTTGGTTAGAGTTTTTTTTAAGGGATAACTTCCGGAGCGGTGGTGTTAACCCAGCACCTAGTCGCCTAGTGCCCTAGTTCCGGATGAAAAGTATTTTGTCACTTCTCGCCCAGCAGAGAGGAGCTATTCTACGGAATAAGTAACTACAACATAACATAATAAGGGTTGGGTGGAAGAGATTTCCATAGGCAATAACCCCACCCTTTAGTTAGGACATATCTATATATTTTGTGTATTTTTTTTTCTTGTTTATATTATTAATATTGTCAATTTTTATATTTAATTTTTACCATTATTTGTCTGTATATATGTTCTACTAATAAAGAGTTTCTAAATAAATAAACCCACAAGCGTCTAAAATAGCTGTTCTTTTATAGCTATGATATGAAGAAGCCTGTGGATACACATCTTTGTAAATTGAATCTCGTGAAATTTGTTGTAGGTGCAGTTTTTGGGCCACCCAGATTGGTACGACGAGTATGAAGATTTCATTCACTATGGAGGTAGTTACCTACTACATACACCATTTATCCTGCCAGAATGAGACTAAAGAGTACATTTACTCTCCCAGTCTAAACAAAGTCTCATTTCTTAGTGACAGGTAGGGTAAAATATTTACAAACAACTTTGTTTAAAATAAAAAAAACTGTGGTTCTGTGAACTGTAGACCTTTAATCGAATTAAAAATGTCATATCAAGCATCTGGACAAGACAGACAATTACTTTAAACTCTACTAGTCTACCCGATGGGTTCCAAAATAAAAATATTAATTGGCCCTCTTTCGGGTCCGTCAAGTGGTCTCGGGTAAGCCAAGATGGCTCAATATCTTTCGGGTAAGAAAATTTCGGGACATCAATAGTCATAATAAATAATAATAAAAAAAATATAAAATGAAGCATTACAAATAAACCGTCAGCAAATGTTAGCAAATAATCTTGTTCAAACTAAGACACTCACTTCGTTCAAAAAAAAAAAAAAACAAGATGAGGCATGTTCTTCAGGTTTTACGGCAATACCTACCTCAAGAATGCGATCTGAGCTCACTTGTCTTACATCTTACCTACCACACTTAGAAGAAAAAATTGAAGCAAAAAAATTATTTTTCCTTATAAAATTATGAGAAAAATTATTAGACAAAGTTGGATTCGAATAAGTTTTTATTAGATTTACACATTTCTGCATGACAATTTGCCAAATTAAGATTAAAATTTGACATACCTAGTTGTCAGTATAGGTAAACCCGTATTTAAAAAAAGTAAACAAAAATAAACTGAAGAGGATTCAATTTAAACATTAAACACTGAGGATTAAATTAAAGGAGATAGAAACTAGTTTTAAGTATCTAAGATTAAGTACGTTCCGTTAAAATGACAAATAAATTCAAATTTTGAAGTTAAAAAGTCGAATTACTTCAGCAAAGATAGTATACACAATACACATAGTAAGAAGATAGTTAATTAGTTACTGCCCAAAGTTTTCAGAGTAAGTTCCGTGGAAATGACAAATAAAATCATTTTTTGAAGATGTTTTTTTTTTATTTTTTTTTTTTAAGTTATTATAATATTATTTTGTATTAATCACTTTCGTGATATCAAAACTACTCAAACTAGCTTTATTAAATCTACGCTGAAACACTGGAACCACCGACCTCCAGGTTACAAGGCCACCGCCTTTTCCATCAAGCTACTGAGGTCGGTAAAAATATTACTCCGAATTACTCTGATATAGTATCTTTATATTTAATATTTTAATTGTAAATAATTACTTAGACAGTCAAGTTTTCATTCTTGTGACTCCGACAATTGTCAACAGTCCAATTGTCTATATACAAAGAATTCGAGTCTCGTAAATACCACAGTCAAACCTGGGTATAAGAAAAACCTGGTATAAGCGAAACCTAGAAACCTGGATATAAGAGAACTATTTCCAGGTCCAATTTACCTCTTTAAAAGGTAAAATAACTTCTTTTTGAGAGAAACCTGGATATAAGAGAACAATTTCCAGGTCTAATGTACCTCTTTAAAGGGGAAAATAACTTCTTTTTAAGAGAAACCTGGATATAAGAGAAAAAAAATACTGGTCTCTCAATTTCTCTATTCGACTGTAATAGTTTAATCACATGACAGTTAATCCTAGTCGCATAACTATTATACAAAATTTGTTAAAAACAAGACTAAAGAAAGAAAAAATACACTTACCGGTATGGATGTCTTCATGCTGTTGCCAGGACTACAGAATAGTTCAATGACTAAAGATTAGGAGACCAAGTCCAGTATTTTATGCTGGAAATATGTGCTGTATTTGAAACTCGAATTTAGTTGGTCTACGTTACAGGCATCCCGTGTGTACGCTTTGCTTGCAGGATGAGTTATGTTGAGAGATTCTAAAAATTGAAACAGGTTCTGCTCCTAGCGCATGAGAACTTCATCTGAAATGATATCGCGCTTGAGGGAAAAAGAAAAAAAAAAAAAAACATGATGTTCTGGAAATGTGACAAGCTCTCAGTAACTCGAGTAAGATTTATTTCTGAAAGGTCTCCCATCTGGGTACAGCTACCAATCATCAACTAAAGAAAAGGTCAAACAAAAGATAAAAAAAAAATCACTTGGATGGGTGACAAATGTGACAAGCTCGTACCCTGTCCATTCCCAGTCCAACCCAGGCTGGGTGAGGTTAATGTGAATTCAAGCTCGTACCCTGGCTATTCCCAGTTCAACCCAGGCTGGGTGAGGATAATGTGAATTCAAGCTCGTACCCTGGCTATTCCCAGTCCAACCCAGGCTGGGTGAGGATAATGTGAATTCAAGCTCGTACCCTGGCTATTCCCAGTCCAACCCAGGCTGGGTGAGGATAATGTGAATTCAAGCTCGTACCCTGGCTATTCCCAGTCCAACCCAGGCTGGGTGAGGTTAATGTGAATTCAAGCTCGAACCCTGGCTATTCCCAGTCCAACCCAGGCTGGGTGAGGATAATGTGAATTCAAGCTCGAACCCTGGCTATTCCCAGTCCAACCCAGGCTGGGTGAGGTTAATGTGAGTTGCTGGTTGGTAAATTTACAGCGAATGGAGAGACTCCCGTTTCGACATGACCTTGGTAGTTGAAAGGGGACGTTAAACTTCAAAACAATACAATAAAATTTAACACTTGGCAGTGACTGCCCATAAAGCACGTACTTGTAGTTGTAAGTTCCAGCAGTTAGAATTTCTCGGAAGTAAAAAGGAAACAATGTAAACAATAAAAAGGGGAAAAAATACATCTATAAATACATACATATGTCCTAATTGAAGGGCGGGGTTATTGCCTATGGCTATGATGTCAAAGGGGATATTCATAAGGCTTATGAAGATGTCAGGATACATCTAAATTAAATTAATGGTAATGAGAAGAGAGTTTTATGATCTTTAGTCTGGACGTCCAATACATCTTTCCACCACTATGAGCAGTGTGTCTCTTCTCTCACTTTGTAATTATGTATCATTAAATTCATTATTATTAAATTACCGTTAACCGCGTCATCGTGCCCTAGCGGAAGGTACTCAGATGACCCAGGTTCAAATCCCGGCCGAGAAAGAATTTTTTCATCTGAGATAAGATAAGATAATGTTTCATTTGGTGTTCATTCAACATAAAAGTTGTTAACACAAGTCTTGTACAATGCTCATAGTATTTTCTACCATCTAACCGTCAGAGTCTCATTATTATGTGGTCATAAACTCAAATTAATGAGGAGAAATTCATTCCGAGTTGATATGATGTCCGAGTTCCAATCATACACTCTGAATATTTGGGAACTGTTGGTGAAAATACTTAATTTTCTAACAGGTAGGCTTAGCTTGATTTTCAAACAGCCATCAAACTAAGGGGGCCAAACTGTGGTAAAAAATCGAAAAAAGCCCAAAAAAAAAAAAAAAAGGCCGGTTGATATTTGTTAATTAAAGTCTATCGAGTGGGGTATTGAATGAAAGGTCTCATGCTTGATTAAACATTTATAATGCGATAGATGAATCTGTGTGAGGTTTACAGTTCACAGAACTACTAGTACTTGTGAAGTTATTGAAAATACACATGGATATCTCACAAAAGATACTTGATAAAAACATCTGAATAAAAATGAGTAGCTATTTGTTTGACTAGTGACTTGTGGCGGCATTACGAGCAAGCAGTGTGTTAATTGACTAAGCAAATAATGGGAAGAAGCTTAGGAGTCTCGAATGGCTATGCTAGCCACTGAACAAATGAAATTAAAAAAGTAAGAATTGTGACAAAAAAAATTTCGACAGCTCTGGGAATCGAAAACGGTACCTTCCGTATGGTAAGCAAGTACCTTACCAGCTTACCACTGATCTAATCGTGAGCTCAGTACACATTGATTGTGTCTAATAATAATACTCTTAACTAATAATACTAATAATAATAACTTAACCACAAGGCGAAGTTCATGCTTATTGCTTAAAGCATTTTCTACCACCTAACCCGCAGAGTCTTATTATTATGTGGTTGTACACTCAAATAATTGAGGGAAAATGTATGCATTACGTGGGATTCGAACCAACGGATCCCTACGCTACCTGGATTACCAGACTAGCGCGTTAACCACTTGACCGCCAATGCATGGTGTCTAGATTTTCCTTGTAGTTGAGCCTCGAACTCTCGTAGGAAATACTAAAACTATCACTGAAAGTTTTTGTCTTAATGTAATGATCTGAATTTATCTTAGAAAACGTTAATAAAGTTTGAATCTTTGAATTACAATAAAAAATAATTCCCATTTCTAATATTAGAAATTTATCGGAAGTAAAATGTTTCTGTTGGTTCGAATCTCACCCAGTGCATGAATTTTTCCTCCTAATTTGAGTTTGTGACCACATAATAATAATACTCTGAGGGTCAGGTTGTAAAAATGCTTTGAGCATTAACCTCACCTGGTTACCTTCCACTAAAGAGTATATTATTATCTTAGTAATGTTTTCCATAGTTCCACCACTGTCTTACATATTGTTTTACATAGAAGCAGCATTGTTGGCTGTTAAGACGATTGTTTAACCTTATACATTATACATACACATTATTTCACACACATACTCGTACATCTAACAAATTTGACATTTAGGTATGTTTAAGAAGATTAAGTGGTCAAATTCTCGAATTAAATCCAAACTCACAGGAGTACTAAGCTGAGAGCCGGTGTGAGCTTCAAACCAACTAATGGGTTTTATTCTTCGCAGAGTGGTAGATAAGATTATCGAGCAAGACTCTGGTTTTTCTACGACGAACAAAACGAACTCTGGGACTTGCAAAAAGAACTTTATTTTGGACCTGCAAAAAAAAAGAAAAAAAAAAAAAAAAAAAAAAAAAAAACGTTACCGATGGCTGAAATTTAAGGGTGAATGTCCTCAGTGGGGCCAAGTTTTTTGTTGTTGTTGATGAAGTCGTTCTGAGTTGACTGACTGTGGTTCAACCATATTTTTAAATATCTTTTTCAAGTAGCTTTCAGTTCTAATACAGAGGTCTGTATTACATACATATTTTCTATATAAAAAAAATTGATTAGAAATATAGACATCTTAACAGTAGAACCTAGTTATGTACCTTGTAGTCAAAACTTCTTACATGGTTTACTAAATACAGATTTTTAACGTCAATTCACAGAACATCTTCTGAAAATTTCTTTGTAGTCTGATCTTCCATACTGAAATTTCTTTCAATCTGGTTTACTGAATACAGATTTTTAACGTCAATTCACAGAACAACTCCTGAAAATTTCTTTGTAGTCTGATCTTCCATACTGAAATTTCTTTCAATCTGGTTAATCGAATACAGATTTTTAACGTCAATTCACAGAACAACTCCTGAAATTTTCTATGAAGTTCCATACTGAAATTGATCTTCCATACTGAAATTTCTTTCATTCTGGTTAACTGAATACAGATTTTTAACGTCAATTCACAGAACAACTCCTGAAAATTTTTATGAAGTCTGATCTTCAGAAAATTTTTTCAATCAATCAATACATCTTTGATCTTATTAAATCCTATTCATCCATATATTATTCTTTGGGCGTTTTCTTTGCAATATTGTTGTTCATTGTTTCTGACAGTCCCACATCTAAGGAATTCAAATTTCTCTGCGAGTTTGTGATCTTGTTAGATGAAGTTACCTGTCTGTAACACTGAACTAGAGCCTATGGAAATTACGGAATACGTACTTTCTATCTTTTTAATGGTTAGGTATAGTCGTATTCCTATAAGCGATAAGTTTTTTACTGTTTCAAAAATGATGCCTATAAATTTCATAGAAAATTTGTTGAAGTTCATCATTTTATCTTATTTTTTTAACTTTAACAACTATATTAAAAAAACATGGAACTCTATTAAAAATCTTCAAGAGACAATCTACAGAAAACTGGCTTAGTTCTTAGTAAAAAATACATATGAAAAGAAAACCAATAATTGGAATTCTTAAAAAAAATCACATAAAAAAACCAAGATCGGTTTGATTTGAAGCATTCCGTAGTTTCTCCTTAGTTCAGTGATCTGCAGAGTGGCTATTTTTAATTCACTGAGTTTTCAATGGTATTTGATGTGGTCTGGAAATGACACCGACCTCAGTCGCTCGATCGTCTAGCGTCGGACTCGTAACCTGGAGGTCGGTGGTTCGAGTTCCAAGTATGGCGAAGTTATAATCTGGCCCTTTGTATTGTAACCATCTGAAAACCAGTACTTCGTCGCCGTTAAGGTTCATGCCCGTGGCTGGGGTCCTATTATATTATATCTCCCTTGCCTTTATCCCATATTAGCTTATGTTGCTTTTGGGGTCGGCATTGTTCAACCTCATGGTTGAGGTTGGTAGGGTGGAGCACGTTTTTTATGGCTGGATGCCCTTCCTAACGCCAACGATTCTATTTGATTTTAACGTATAAAAAAGGCGATATTATTATCAATAAAGCGCGGAGATGGCGAGTTTCCCTCGAGTCACTCAAGTTAAGCAACGTCTAGCAAGGTTAATAATAGGATTTTTACCGATCTGGTTTTGAATCCGCCCGCGTCCAACATGGTGATTTACATCCTACGCGCATCTCGAACATTCTATATCAAATGCTAGGTCCACACAGGTGCAACATGCAACACGTTGCTGCAACATGTGTGTGGTAATTGGAACACTGTTGCAGCACTGTGTTCGTCAGTGATCCATTCTATTTCTATGTTCAGGTGCCGTCCACACACGTGCAACACAGTAGCAACAAAGATCAAAGATGTTCCTCATGGATAATTTTTGAACATTCATGTTCGTGTTCAGAAGCCGTCCACACAGAGTGAATTCATGTTGCAGCAACATGTTGCATGTTGCACCCGTTTGGACCCAGCATAACACTCTGCCGCGCTGTCTCTTTCTTTAAATAGGGTGTTCTTCGCACCTCGGCCGGGGTGTTTGATTAGCAGCAGTTCTCGATTTTTTCCTCTTCGCAGCTCTCTTTTTACAGTTGCGAAAGGGACTGCGGTGCCTTTACTGTAGCAAGTGTTCGCTTTTAGGGTGTCCTTAGGCTCCTTGAGAGCCTTCGAATAGGAAACTTTCGTTTAAGACTATAAGGGTAGGGTGAAAGAGATTGCGATAGGCAATAACACCGCCCTTGAGTTAGGACATCTGTATAAATTGCATTCAAGTAATTTCTTGTTTTCATTATTATTCATTTTGTAATTTTTTTGTTTGTATTTTGTCCTTCTAATAAAGTTTTCAATAATAATAATAGTAATCTCAGATGACTTAAGTTTGTACTTGGTTCATTGGTCATTTCCTTCAAGCAGAGTAAAAGTTCAAAAGTCACATGAGATGTCATTGTACTTCTCAGACTATGCAAAAAAAATCGAAGTGCATTTTTATGCAAAGTGCTTCTGTGCAAAAAATTCGTTCGACAAAAGTTCACATAAGCGCCAACTCTCATTTAAGGTTAAAATTGTTACTATTCAACATTATCAGAAAAAATGGCTGCTATATTTTACAGAATTAATTTACAAATCTCTAGATTCTTCCCCGTAAGAAAGTTTTCTTATGGTGGAGTAATGAGGTAATTGCCCATTAAATATTTTTTTTTAACTTGAACATTGACAGGAACTTTCTGAAAACTACATCATTGTGATTTTGCACAAAGAAAAAAACTTCTCACAGAAAGAAATTTAGTACGGACAATATCGAAATACTCTCTGAAAGGCTCAATTCACAGAGAACGGACGTCAGGCACAGACGTTTTTTTTTTTCTTTCTTTTTTGGCATTGGTTGGCAACGCCATTCCATACAGGACAGAATTGGGCCTTAGGTTGACGGCATTTTTGTCCCTTGTACCTATGAAGTCAGTCAGTACCTAAGGAATGTAAAAATAAATAGATGATTTTTTTTTTATCGTAATACTTTTTTAAGTACTTTATGCACATTTGAATTAATATTTAAAAAAGAATATTGCATCATTTAATAATTATCAAATAATATATTTATTAAAACTATGAATATAAAAAAAACGAACATGTAAAAATACTGGTAGCATTTTGTATATAAAAAAAGGAATTGTTTCACTTAAAATTTTACAAATATTTTTTCCTATTTCAATATAGACAGAAGAATGTCAAACATAGATTACAATTAATATCAACAGAAAATTTCACGAGTTTGGAGTTCTTTATGTTTATATAATATTGTTTATATAATATATTTATGTTTATATAATATTGTGATTGGTGACGTATACGGCCGTAATCCAAAATATATGTAAAATTACAGTTTTTTGAATTTTCAAATCTACCCCTTCCATTTTGACAGGAACGCTCTCACTAAGAAGGTACAAATATAATAAAAAATATTGTCAATTTATACTACCCGATTAGGACTAACCGATTGTAAGAATTAGCATTAAACGGTTTGATTTCTTCAATAGTTTATCGCTCAGTTACATAAGCCGACCTCAGTAGCTTGATCGATGAGGCTGCGGACTTATAACCTGGAGGTCGGTGGTTCAAGTCCCGATTTTAGCGTAGATTTAGTAAAGCGAGTTTGAGTAGTTGTGATATCACGGAAGTGATTAACACAAATATGATAACATAACTCACTTACATAGTTGCTAATGGAGAAATTTAATCAGATACTTAACAGAGAAATTTTAACATAATCAAATAGTGGTCTTTTCTTGATTAATAATAATAATAACTCTTTATTGACAAGAATATTGACAAAGGGCGTGATTATTGCCTGAGGCAATCTCTGCCATCAAACCCATATTGATTAAATTCCATGAGCAACTATTCAATCGACCGATGGGACCTTCTACGATTTATTGCATTTTTTAATTGCTAGCAAATTATTCCTAGCTCTCCCTGGGCCAGAGCGTTCTGAATGATTTGTTTGGAAAATGACTCTTAGTTTTCCGATGACACACTTCACGATATTTTCACAGGCAAAGGGTAGTTGTATCTACGGCCCCTGGCTGGAAGTCTTTCCAACAAGCCTCGTACGATGCTTCCAGGAATTAGTTGATGTGATTTGATCAAGTCTTCCAGGGCAATGGCTACCTAAAATAAACAAAATATGTTTTTATCAGTTTACATGGTACAACCATGAGGTTGAACAACGTAGACCCTGCTTGAGCGGGATAAGACAGAGTAAAAGAAGATTGTTTTTTACTTTCTTATCCTACAGAAAGGAAAGTAATGTAATAACAATTGTTAAATGAAGAAGAAAAAAAACAGTGTAGCCCTACAACAATTAACAACACTTATTTTCATTTTTGATTTCTATCCGTTCGCACCTAATAGTACCTATGTGAGTTAGTAATTATAAATAGAATTAGAATAGATTTAAGACTAGTTTTAGTGTACCCAACTTGTTAACATACATGTCTGTATTAAAACAATAAAATGATGATGATGAACATTCTAAATATTATTTTATTAATTAACATCAAAAATAAAACAGGTCCTCAAACCACGCACCATCAGGTACAGTCCCCATGATGCTCATGCGTTACCTTGTTGAATGGCGATGGATATTTTCTCAAATAAAACCTTCTGGAACGGTGATCGCCATTCAATCGAGCTAATCAATCTCAATCTCCAATCAAGAAAACCCAAGCGCGACTACAGAATTTATCTGTGGCTGGTTTTCCCAAATATTTTTCGAATAATTAAACACCTCCTATACACGAGACTTTTTTGGCTCCAATTAAAAAATACACTGCCAAAAATGGACAAAATACTTCCACGTGAATGGTTCACATTGTTTTCACTTAGGTACTTGGCAATGAAAATTTATCAATAGCGTCTTAATTACATTCTAGATTCTACAAAAAAAACGGCAATATCTTATTTTTGATGTTTTTCTCAATTTTTTTTGAAATGTAGAGGAAAATGTTTTTTACCACATAAAATATCTACCTTTATCTCGTCTAGTATAAAATGTGAACCATCCACGAGGAAGTATTGTGTCCATAACTGGCAGTGTATTTTTAGCATTAGTGGACTGTGTGTTTTGCAGTGACTGCCCGATTAGGACTATTAAGTTCCATTATTCCAGCAGTAAGCCCAAGACGTATTATTATGTGGTAAAAATCCCAAAATAAGAGGATAACTTGTGATGTCCCGGCTGGGTTTCGAACCCGCAACCTCTAGAATCTCTGGATTCACTGAGTACCACTTTTCCACTGAGCTACCGGGACAGAACATAATTTAAGAACATAATTACCTTCTTAGCGAGTTCCTCGGGAGAAAGGTTTGGATCGTACGGTATGGGGTCTCCCACATATGTCACAAGTTTTACTGGGAATCCTCCATACACAGGAACTAAAGGAAGTCGGGTGTAAATGTATAACTTGTGCCAAAACGATTTCAACCAGCTCACAGTGCGAAATGACTCACGAATGTTTCGAGTAAAAATTGGAATGATTGGCTGCAAAAAAATAAGTTTATGTGATTAAAGAATACATTGGGCAAAGTGTCACAGACCTCTCTTTAAATAAATGTTCATAAAAAAAAACACAGATGATGCTTAAAAGAATTAACAAATGCCTCTAATATACCTTATCAATAGCAATACCAAATGATTATAGATCACGTGTTTGTGAATAAGAGTTATTGATTGCACAGCCACACATTGAGAAAAAAATAATCAAGTGGTTGTTGTTGCTGTTGCTGTAGCGGCGTGAGCTACGCTGACTGTCTCTTTTAAGGTCAGTAGATAATAGTTTTTATTCTAAGTCTATTTAACCATTTTAGAGAACTGAAAACACTTTGAAAAGAATATCATAAAATATTAGACCTCACTGTTTTTGGTCATTAGTGTCATTACTAATAGGGTGGCGTCATCGTGAACGATGGTAGCCAGACAGTGGAGGAAAGACTCAGCACTTCTACCAATGTCTCTACAAGGAGGCTAATAATTATTGACAAGAGCCCCCAGAACCAAGCCAATGCTGGTCTACTCCCTGTTTGTAGTCCCCCAGCCAGACTGTAATTTATTACTCAATGTAATTATTAATTGGTAAAGGTTTTTATCTAAAAATACGATGATGTTGTAGCGGTGGTAGACCCAAGAGAGACCCAAGAGCAGCAGCGACTTTCCTTGACATAGAAACTGACTGAATGAAGTTGAATAGCGTTAACAACAACAACATCTAAAAATACGGGTCTGATAAATGCAGCTGAAACTTACTACTTTTGCTTCAATGGCAACTTTAGCAAAGCCAACTCTTCTTCTCCACATTAACTTATAGAAGCTATCGCCCAATTGAGCCTCATAGAGGCCTCCTGGAGAGATGGCCATTAGGTTGTTATTGGCTAAGATGTCGGAACATTGCTGTACAGTGCCTGGCGTAACTCTCAGCCCTTCACCAAGAATTCTCAACCCTGAAATAAAATAAATATTATGTTCAATCAACAACTTTAAGGGTTAAAGTCCAGATGTCTATACTCAGAGCTATTTCAATAAGGCTGAGGGGGATGAGGAAGAAAGTGAAGATGAAGCAGAAATGTTGACATTTTAAAGTTGTTGAAAGTAAAATAAAATAAGTTATTTTAATGATGATTTCTTGGGGGGAAAAAAGACCCAGATCTGAATTGGGGAAAAAAAACAATAACTACAGCAACAAACCAAGTTTTCTTCTGTAGTTATTTTTTTAATTTCTTATTTACTTATAGCTTCTACCTACAGTCTTATAGAATCTCTATCTGGTCGATGGATCGAGTTCCCAGTTCGGTAAAAATTTAGTAGTGTGAGATTGAGTAATTGTGACATCGATTAAGACCTAGTAGTTGTGTGGTTTCAGTTGAAACTCCATACAGTTAACACTGCGACCTACTGAGGTCTTTTGTGACAATAGTGGTGGCTAGTGATGTCGATTTAGAGCAGCTCAGAGTAGTTGGCAGGCATTGTAGTCAAAACTTTCTCTCAATATCTGCAACCAGTTTATTTTTCTGCCTCACTTTCCACTAATCTTTTCTTCAAGAATGAAGTCGAAATATGGTAATTTTTACTTTTGACTATTTTAATAGCTTTTTTTACCTATTCTTTTTTAGACTTCTATATTTGTGAATTAGTCAACCCATGGAATATTCAAAATTAGGCGTATGCAACAAAAATTTGCTTTAATACAAAATGAGTCATATTCATAGATACGAGTACTTCCTACTAGGAGTAACTCAATTCAGGAAATCTAAGGGAAAGTTAAAAGGGATATTAAGTCATGACTTGGCATTAGTTGTCCCCATCTCCACAAAAAGTCTATTAATTAACATGAACTTATTATAATACTCACCCGGAATTTTAAACAAGAAATTGTCTGCAACAGTGTGCATCAGTCTATTTCTTAATAGAAATACTTTTGACAAGAAGTAGTACAGATCAATTGGTAAAGCACCATGGTAGTATATGATCAGAGCACTAGAAATTTCAGGTATTTTATCCATATTAACAACCTCGTATCCTGCAAGAAAATGATTGAGAAGAGTTAAAAAAAACAATGCCAATTACGGACGCAGTACTTCTTCGTGATTGATTCACATTGTATACACTTGGCAATTTTGAGATTTTCTACTAAATCACATGTATCTCCAAAACTACTAAACCGATTTTCTTCAAATTTATTTTGTACGGTTATCCGTTTTTCCTACATTTTTAATTCCACAAAAAAATCTGTATCAGCAAGTCAAACACCTTAATTTTGCACTTTCTATTCCAAATTTTTGAAATTTCTTAAATATCAGAGCTCAAAAATCTTGTGTACAAAATTTGGATTAATTCCATTTTCAGAGATTTACGCGTTGCAGGGAATGCAAATAACGGAGAGACAGACCAACACAAAATCAAAGTTGTTCAGGATGTTATGAAACGTCCAGAAAGAAAAATATATATATATATTTTACTAAATCAAACACAACACTTCAGATTCTAACATTTAAAACTGTCGGAAGTAAAACGGCTTTTTCAAAATTACTTTAGCTTGCAAAAAGGCCGGAAAAAAACTTCAAGTTAGTTATCACAATTATGTTAATAATTTAATTTGTGATGTCACCCACGCAAACAACTGTAACCAAAATTCAATACAATTTTCTTGGCAGCTCTGAGGATCGAACCCAGGACCTTCTGCATGGTAAACAGTATCTAACAACTGAGCTAATTGTGCGCTTATAGACTGATATGTACAAATATACTCAGTGACCATAACACAAAAACTGGAATTAAAAAAAAAATATATATATAATTTTTTGATGTTGTATCATCAGGGAGGACTTTTTTCTTTATAAATATTATTATATGTCATATAAGTACTTTATAAAGGCCTATTATTTCCCTCGTTTTCTTCTTTTTTAAGAGCTTATTCGTTTGGATGTTAAGTATTTGAAATACTTTTTTTACTCAGAAGCCCAAAATATAGCTTGAGATTTTAGCTTTTATGTCATCATTTATTTCATGAGAATTCTCTATTTATCTATAGGTCTAAAGGACATACATCATATTTCTTTAATTTTGCTCCAAATTTCAATCATCTTTGTAGTAAAAAAAATATATATATATATTAAAAAGTCACAATGAAGAACGACCTGTTCTGCATTGTGACTATTTTTAAGCATTGAGAGCAATTGACTATTCAAATATAACCACCAACTTACCATGCCAAACCCATCCATGAGCATCCCACATTGTAGCTATGACAGTTCTTGCCCTGTGCCAGAATGTAAATTCTTCAGTCAATAATTCTCTTAATCTTTGCCTGGAAGAAGAAAAAGATTTTTTGGAATAAAACTTATCGTCTGAGTATACAATTTTACAGCAATTGAATTTTCTAAAGTGTTTTCGTCAGTTTTTTTAAACAAAGGTTTTTTTTTTAAATAATACTCTTGTGGTTCAATTTGGAAAATGTGTGGATTTTGGAAACTACTAACAGACTAACCAGTTTCCAGTCTCACAATGATTTATGAACCATACATTACTTGGAAATGGTGACAATTTGATTATCAAGCAATTTCTTTCTTTCTTCAAAAAGTGATTATATTAGATATTTAAGGATTACAGTTTTTGCTGCATCTATGAATAGGTTCGACCGAATCCAAATAATACAATTTGATGAACTTGATCAGTCTAATTACTGTTAAAATTCCATTACTTTCTTACCATTGTCCAAATCTATACATGTACAGTAAAACAGCTGAGAAATAAACCATGGACAATATAATCAAGGGTAAGTATATTGTTATGAACAATGGTGCCAAAAGCCATGTCACCCAGAGTGTGAAGTCTATGTCGATGTAATCTCCTGAAAAAAATAAGAAAAGTAAAAAGGATTAATTCATTTGTAATGCGGCCCCATCCCCTGCCTAAGAAATTGCAATTTTTTGCTGCATATTCTAATTATTTTCTTTCAATAATAAATGTTTTCTATGAAATATAAAAAATGACAAAGCTATTAAAAATCTGTTGAAGTTAAATCTAGATCTTCGCTGATTCAGTCAATTAAACAAATGACTTGAGAAAGAATGGAAAGTGCAAGTACAAAAATAATGCAAAAGTGGTTTTGGGACAAAATTACCAGAAAACATATCTCATCCTAGAATAATGTTAAAACTCAGATATTAGTACTCAATTTATTTTTTTAGCTCTTGAACTATTATTTTATTAATCAAAATAAATTATTTTAAAATTTATAATAATATTTTACTCACCCAAGAAGTTTCTCAAAAATCTAGAGACCAGGTTGTCAAAATAAAACATGTCTGTTGTTTTTCCTCAACAACTGAACCATACTATACAAATTTGATGTTACTTTTTCTGTAACAAAAAATCAAATAATTACAGAATTAGAAAGAAAGAAATAACAAGATATATATCCAAGTAAAACCATTATAACAAAAATAGAAAAATGAAAGACTTGTTTAAATTGAAATATTTTCTGTTTTCTTATTACAAAATATATAGTTCTGGTTAACTCCAACAGAAATACTAAGTAGATTTTGTATTCTTACAATAAAAGGATAGTGTCCTTTTTGGGAAATAGATAATTTTAGTAGTTTCCAGAAGTGAAAAAAATTCAACTAAAAATGTCTATTCTAATTATAAAACAGAAATATTTTTTTGGTTTTGGTGTAGTAAAACAAATAACATAAAAAATAATGACCAAATGAAATTCTGAAAAATAATTCCTCTGATGTCACAATTACCATAGTATTTTAAGGGTTCCATTTATAGAACAAGTTCTCATAAATAGAAGCTGTATGATGTGTGTCTAATTGTCTATACTCAGTATTTTTGTATAGATACATAGTACTTACATGATAGATTGAGGCTATGGGTTCCATCGAATCAACCACTAGCTATTTCCTCATGCCATGGGACTAAATTCAAATTCAACTAAGGTCCGTTGTGCTCCAGCTGTTATGGTCATGCTGGTCTTTCAGCTTGTTTCTCATGAAGTGTGTTCAATTTTAAGAGGGGGATGAGTGTTTTTAATTTTCTGCTACCTTGTACCTGTTAACAAAACCTGGAACAGAAATAACATAAATTAAAAATTATATCCTGTTGTGATATGAGCATGCAGTTGAAAACAATGTTAAAAAAACATGAAAAAGCACATAAATTAGTACATTTGGAAGTAGTTATTCACTGGCTGGCTTTATTTTTTTAGATGTCTGGCTGGAGATGTTACACATGGAGAAGACCAGTGTCTTGCTGGAGAAGACCAGTGTCTTAAAGGTAGAAGACAATATAAACAGTGAACAGACTAGGAAACCCCATGGAGCCAGTCTAACTGGCAGTTTCCCAATTGTTTATTGGCATAATAAAGAAATAGTGCAAGTTGGATATACAAGCTATGGGCTTGTATATCCAATAAATTTAGAAGAAAATAAATTAATAAGTTGACTTTGTAAATAAATAAGTTATAAAAATATTAAAAGTATTGAGTCACAATGGCCCCAGTAGGCTTGTAAGGACAGTGACCTGTGTTTGAGTCTGGGTAAAAAATCTAATCTATGCTATGGATGTCTATGGTTAACTCATGAGTAGTTACTTGTATGGGTAATGCCAGTAGTGCCAGTACCAGAGTAAAAAAATAATAATATAAATTAGTTTGACAAGACCAGCTAGATACCCATGCTAGGTCCTAGCTCATGTCAGTGCAAGGTCACGTGATCAATTTCCAACAATCGAAGGGCTTCAAAGTGATCATGTGACCTTAAATCTACATGAGCTTAGACCTAGCAGGGGCATCATGACCCAGCCATTAGAAATGCTGCACTAACCACAAAAATTGTGAAGAAGCCCATTGGCTTTGCCCCAAAGAAATTATAGGTACTTTAAGCTAAAAAATGTATGATGTACATACATATTATTATGTAGTGACCTAAAAATACCTACTTCATAGGAAATTACCACACTTCCACAAGCTGTAGAACACCTGAAAACCCTTCTTCTATCATCGCCAACCATTTTTATAATAATTGCTCTGAAATAAAATATTTAGCCCTTCAGTACAATAGTCAGAAATAAAGTGTAAGAAAATAAATTGTTGAATAATAATCAAAAATTGTGTTTATTGAATAGAGGTGGCCACTTTGAGTAATTAAACTGTTGGCATAATGGGATTCTTGTCTTGCACAGGCAATCTAAATAAAATACAAATATCATGTACAATTGTTGATAACCCATTTTGCCTTGAGTAACTATCAAGTTGCTAACCTGTTTCTTGATAAATACTTAAGTACCTAGGGTACTAATATTTCTGATCCTTACAATATTTTAGGTAGGTATAATTGTAAACAGACCTTGAATCTATACCTGATGAAGTAAAACCACTGATCTACAAGAAGTAAAGAAGAAAATTTTCATACCTTAATATAACTTTTCATTCTCTCCTTCAGTGTGTGACCATGTGTAGTGTAGTGTAAGTATGTAGTAGTTAAAATTTGAAATATGTTTAAAATAATAAAATTTAAAAGTTCTTAAAAGTTGAAAATGATTACTGTTGATAGTGTTGATCAATTTTGATCATGATTAGATAAGACAGAACAGCTGATCACAGATAAACATTGATTAGCGATATTTAAACTATCGATATTAATTACTGAGGTTATCGATGTAATTTAAATTTTGATATTAGATGGTTTGAGCAAATTTTCGTGACTGATTTCAATCAATGGAACTATTTTTAGAAATCAAGCAACTTGGAAAGTTTCAAATGTTTGTACCTACTTGAAAGACTCATTTATAGTAGACATATTTCCTTTGTAAAACATCATTTTTTTTCATGAAAAGTAATGTGGCATCTTATTGTGAAGCACTTCCTCAATAGAAAATGGCGGACACCATGCTAATAGCATATGGTGTCCGCCATTTTCTGTTGAGGCATTGTATGCTTTTTCCTATACAAAAAGGGTGCTTCTATTCTCGACCAGAGTTCGTTATTTACTTTATAAATAACTATGGTAATGTTGACGAAAGTGGAAATTTTGCCATAATAAGATCTGAAATCTTTTACAAATGTGCAGAAACGCGTTCTCTTGTCCTAATTCTAGAAGGCACTCTCAATTTCAAAATTCCAGAATTTCGTTTTCAACCGTCAAATTTCGTTCAAATAACCTAAGAAATGCTATTTACCCAATAACCCAACCAGATTGCAGTTACAAGAGAGATTTGGGGATTATGATAGTGAGAAAGCTTTCTGGACAGAGGCCTCTCTTTTCATCAAAATTCAATATTTATGTTTCGAAAAATCTATCTTGGTCAATCTCTCTACTAGGGGAGGCAGGACGTTGACAAATACACATTAATTTAGAAAAATCTAGCTATTAGCTCAACACAGGGAAAAACTTGAATTGGCAACAGTGGTGTTCTAATTTAAACCTTTTTACAACATGGAGGTATAAGTAATGGAGAACTCGTAATGCCTCTAACCTGTCACGTAAACAAACTGATAACAACAGTAACTATCCAATAATGGCTACCATTTTTACCTTCAAACGCATGTAAAACTAAAAAACCAAAAGTAATTTGTCATTATTGTGATTTCATCTGTGTTCCAGCTACCCAGAATGGCCGGTTTTATTTGAGAGGTTACAGGTCCATGAGATATTCGTTATGAGTTCACTTATCCCTCCATGGACCAGTCTAAAAATTGAATAACAGAAACGTCAGAGATGAAAAAGAAACTGCTTTTATTTAAAGGTTCATATTAGGTATTAAAGATTAATAGGAATCCAATATACTAAGTACGATTTATGTTAATTATCTATATATTACGGGGATTCTATTTAAGGAATAATTTAAAAGGAAAAACAATAATACTTTAATAGAAATCTTGATAAGCTGTAAATTAGTAGGTTCGGACAAGGAAAAATCATTAGCCGGAGCTGGGGAAACGTTGACAAATGCTTATGCAATTAAAATACCACTATTTACTCAACCGAAAGAAAAGTAAATTTGGCAACAGTTGTAATCAAAATTTCATAAAACTTTTACTCAGTGTTGCCAACATGTATTGTGTGGCTTCCAGTGTCAATAATATCGTGTTTCTTATAGGTAAATCATAGCAAAATTTATCAAATTTTTGCACGCACTTCGTAGGTACATATACAACGTGAATCATCTAATTCTAAAATGCATACAAACATTCAATGTAGTGTCATCACAAAGGTAACAATTTTATTTTAGAGAAAAAATTGTGACATGAAAAACAAATTTATTTGAAAATTTCCTACAAGAATTTGTATAAAAATAAAGGAACCAACAAAGAGTTAAAGTTTAAAATAGCTTGAAAATATGTTTAAGAAAATCTACTATCGAGTAACTGAAGTCAGGATCAGAATGTAATTATTGATCTGATCATTCAGTCAGTCAGTATAAACAGAAAAGTGAGAAGTTAGATGTTTCTCAGGTTTTACTAGAGATTTCTCAACCATAATTTCCATTATTTCACTGGCCAAGACCTTGCTTATTTTTAACTCACAGAGTTAGGACAGAATCATTATCTGTTCATAAATATGTCTGCTATTCTAATAGAGCTATTTTTAATCAGAATCCCTCATTTTTTAGTAGCAGCAGCTGTTCAGTTTCCACTTCTTGTTCATTTTCCAACCAACTGAAGGCTATATCAATATCGAAGGCCTTGATAGCGTCACACTACCTACCTGGACCTAGCTATACCATCTATCACACTGCACGCACTGTGTTGTACCTTCTTCGATTCTTTGACCTCTTCAATAGTGTCCGAAAAAAAATCACCGATATACAGTATTGTTCTACCGAGAGAAAAAAAAAGAAGAAAAAAAAAAAAATTGGTTGTCAACCTGCCTACAATTTCTTTGATATTTTCTCTATACCTAACATTAATTCTCAGTCCTGGAATATCTGCTACCTTGTATCCAGCGTTCACCGTTGTTTATAAAGGTGAGTAAAACCGACTCGTTTAATTTATTTATATATTTTTATCTGGAAAATTATTTACCTCTATTATTTATTTTACATTTTTAGAGACCTCGAGCTTCAGGGCTGAATTATAAAATAGGATTAGGGAACAACAAAGATAAGCCGGTCCTCAAGTCGGACAGTAATAATAATAATATCGCCTTACTTATACTGCCCGATTAGGACTATTAAAGTCCCTTAATTCCAGCAGGGCCATTTGATGCAATAAGGTTTCAATAAAACTAAGGGAAGACTGTCCAAAGGTCAGACTTTCCACCAAACCCAGAGCACCATATCTGGGACAAGAGTCGGTATTATCTTATGCTCGTGATTATTCATATAAACACTGAGTTTCTGAAAGGCATTCTCCGCGAAACGACCGTTTCGCTTCCTTTATTATTCGGTCTTAACATTTGACAAAATACCTATTCAACACTTCTTAAAAGATAACCTAAAATGTTAATGAAAAAATACTCGGGCCGGTTTACTTTAATATTCATTTGAAAAAAATCAAGAAGTGTGTTGATGTGTTCCCCGAAGGCAAATCAGTTTACATTGCAAAGGTTTGTACTGTGCAAGTGTGCACGTACAAACTTTTGAAAGCTTGCTGTTTATAATAAAAAATATATTGTCTAGACACTTTTTTATACTGCCCGATCAGGACTAAAGAGTCTCCATATTCCAGCACTTGTTTGAATGCCATTATTATTGTTTATTGAAACTTTTAAACCAATGAGGAAAAATTCATACATTAGTTGGGATTCGAACCAACGGATCCCCACGCTACCTATAGAATCATACCTGAATAAAAGAGAACTATTTCCAGTTCCAATTTTTTTTAAAAGTGTAATACAAAATAGATGTATGCCATTAAATAAATTGACATACACCCAATCTATATAAAAGAAAATAAGCTTTTTTTTCATAAGAGATACCTGAACACAAGAGAGCTATTTATAAGAGAACAATTTACCAGTCCCAATTTTTTTTGTTTTTTTTTTGTTTTTAAGTGTAGTACAAAATAGATGTATGTCCCTAATAATAAGTTGACATACACCCAATCTATATAAATGAAAATAAGCTTTTTCATAAGAAATACCTGGATATAAGAGAAATAATCCCGGTCCTGTGAGTTCTCTTATATCCTCTTGATCCAGCGATGCATGTGAGCTTGTATTTGGAGATTGGCGGCTAATAGCACAACGATCCTTGTCCACTTGCTCTGATCACAAAGCATACATATTATTATTATTATTTAACACTTTATCAATATGGACATATATACAACACAGATAATTACAAATTAATTATATACAATATAAGGAGAAGTAATGTAATGTAAGAAGCCTTTATTTGTACAATTAAATTTACACACAACATAAATACATATTATATGGGCATCTTGTACGAAATCAGATTAATATCTGAGGCCTGAGATTAATAAAAGAGAAAATATGAAGAAAAAATAAATAAATACATAATATATGTCCTAACCAAAGGGCGGAGTTATTGCCTTCGGCAATCTCTTCCAATACATAAAGCACCGAGTCTGTATTTTTCACCTGTGCACCAGCCTTGCTTGCTGTCTCGAGCAAAGTTGTTAGACAGACGTAAACAACAGACTTCTATTGACTCGGTTCTGGGGTCCTTGTCAGTTATGACTACTATGAGCCACCTTGTGTAGACAGAGTCAGGCACGCGCGCAAGGGGGGTGGGTGGTAAATCGTATCCTAGGCCCGAATTATGAAACAGGATTTGTGTGAGTGGACACTATCCCTTAACTTTCACCTTGACTACAACTGTAGAGGTCATATCTAAGCCGGACTTTGTAGCTGACTTCTGTAGTGTACCGGAGCTGTGGCCAGCCTTCGTGACGGAAAATACGAGTATTATTTAGAATACCTATCGGTCGGCCGATAAAATTTAAGGGTCGGCTTCGATTTACTTTTCCTATTTCATAATATGGCCCTTAGTCAAACAAAAAAGTAAGAAGTAATTCTACTAGATTTTGTAACTATTTCATTACAAACATGTCTTAGGACCACAATAAATATACAAAAAGTTTATAGTGTAGAACAACATGAGTAACCAAAAATAATCAGCTAAATCGGTTCAGTAGAAATCAGATTACATACGCTTAAGTTTTTCAGATAGAAATTTGGCCATTGAAAGCTCAGTCTTAAAAATATTGTTATTTATTAACAGTAAAACCATATAGACTTTACCTTGAGCTACAAAAATTATTACGATCGGACGATCGGTTTCGGAGGAGATAGCGTACTTATACAAATCTAAGGGTTGTCTTAGATTTACTTATCCTGTTTCATAATACGGCCCTTAGTCAAACAGAAAAGTGAAGTAACACTTCCACAAACATTATGGAAGTGTAATTTTATAATATAAGATTTAGGTTTGTAAGAGTGTGTAAGTTTATAATATGTACAAATAAATACACATGTACAAACTAGTAGAACTTCTCACTTTTCTGTTTTGACTCGCTGATTGATAACCCACAAGGTCGATTGAGCTGAAATTTGATTAAGTTTCTAATGACAGTCCGGAAGAGGTCATAGATTAATTGTTTTCACATTATCTCAAAACCAAGATTGATGAACATGGATTTTTCTTTCTTCCGCTTCGGACGAGAGATTCTATTCTTTAATCAAATGTAAATCAATCGGTAACCAATAATTAGAGAGGGAGTTTAATAATTGATTAAACAACACCTAACACAATCGGTGAGTAGATATAACTTAGTATTTTAATTCTCAAAGGTCTTATATTGTTTTTATTTTTTAAATTGTAATTTCAACACTGTGTTTCGACCTTATATGGTTCGAAACACAGCAATAACTGAAATGCCGTAGAATATTGTCAATAAGAATTCCATGGAGCTATTGGTAATTTCAAAAACAAATTCACACAATCGGCCATGCCTTGGTCGAAATACCTGTTGGTACTGTACCTAAACCTAGCCGCAACGTGGCTAGTATTTATTATTATGTGTACAAATTTGTGTGTTGTGTAAGTGGTCCATTGAATTTCACCTTTTTCTGCGTATTTTATTTTGCCTCTTTTAATTTAATTTTGGTTTCGTATTTTATTTTCTTAAAAAGTATAATGTTATCGAGCTCTAGTTTAGCCTTTTTTACAAAACTCAGTAATTCTAGTGTGCACGAGTTCAACAATTCAAATTCAATTTAAAAAGAGACAAATAAAAATAAGCTTCCGGTAATAGTACAGTCCGCCTATCGACTTTGTAAATAGGTCCTTAGTGATAGCGATTTTGGATTTATGTTGAGCTGATTGTGCAAGATCCATGCAGCTAATAGCTCAATGAATTGATTATAATATCAGTCAGTCAAAACAAAAAAGTGAGAAGTTGTTCTAGATCTACATGATTATATTATAGAGAAAAATAATCCGAGACAAGCTGCCGGTCTCGAGGTTTAGAGTCTGCCTGCCCGCGATCACTTCTTGGACAATCCTACTCTAGGGTTTAGGTTTAGAATGTAGGTACTTACTTAACTTCTTGCAGAGAGGGAGTAAACCATAGTAAATACTTTGGTAGTTATGTTATGTACTTTCAGTTTCGTTTCATTCAGTGCCTCTTAGCTAAGCATTCAGTGAAAGTCTTCATCCAGTCGTCCTTCTTGGTAGAATTCACGATTCATAAAAAATTAATTCTGTATATTTTCCATCTTTATTTTAATAATTCTCTTCCCAGTCAGTGTCAATATTTTTCTTGTGTTCTTCAACAAGTTTTGAATCGAAGCGAATAGTTTGAAAACGGACTGGCAACGTCTTCAAGTCAGTTTCTGTTTTTATCATTTTGATAAATATTTTATTTGTAATTTTTTCAACGATACCAAGTTTTAGTTTCTGTGCAAAAGTCAATTTCCAATTGTAACGATGTCCCAATAATGTAAGTCTACAAATATCTTCTTATTTTTGTGTAGAATATTTTTTCAAGAAATTTTCAATGAAGTATTGTTCCATTGAGATTGAATACTCCTTGGTTCTAAGGACACTTCCAGGCTGGTAGGTTATTATGAAAGATTACATGTTACACTCTTACTTAACTGTTAGCCCAGTCAAACTAATGCATATTTTGGCAGAGATAGGAACTCATAAGGTGAGTTTTGGAAATTGGTTCATTTGTTCCGTGTGTGGACAATGCCATGTGGACGATGACATACTAAAAGTCACGGAGGGTGGGGGAGAAGGAAGAGGGTGTGGGGCAGTTTGTATCATGTGACCTCTCTTATTTTTTTCACGTAGGTATATCTCGGAAACGACTGAATATATCACAACTTTTATTTAGTTCAAAAATAAAGCCGATAGTTTTTTTATTTATTTATAAAATATAATTATTCTATTCTATATTTTTGTTTAACATAAATTAATAGTTTTAAAGATATGAGGTTCGCAAGTTCTATTATGAAATTTAAAGCTGGGGGAGGGCTCTCAGTTCAATATTATTTAAACGAGAGTTATAAGTCAATGAGTTTACTAAGTTTCATAAACCACAGTTTTAAGTAAAATTCTCATTTTATTTTATTCTTAGTTTTAACATGTTACGCTCAACAACAAAAAACTACCACAAAAATGTTACTACAAAAATGAAAGTACTGTTGAGATTAATCAAGTCTTCACTCTATGGAATAACTAATTAATTTTACCCCAGTTGAACCATTTTAGGTCCATCATGTATTTTTTTTTCAAATCCTTTCGTAAAATTAGCTCTGTAGATCTTTTGTAATAGTTCTGGTATTCATTGTGTTACCTATAACTTCAGCTATTGACCCTTTTAAAGGTCCCTGAGAATGGAATGATTTATTTTAAAGCAACCACTGAAATCAGTCTGTTTTGACCTTTTATTTCATACCTCCCATGGTACATCAGTATTACTTTAAACAAAATAGTAAAAAGTTGTACATAATGTTGTCCTTCCATTTTTGTGTATCTACGGTCAAAAAATAAGAAGAATCTTTGTGTTAAGAGAAAAGAAATGTGGAAGAAGGTCTATTGCTTCCGAAGCAAAAACATGAAAAAGACAGGATGTCGAAAATACTAATAAGTCAATCTGTCTAAATAGAATTTGGCTAAACAGGCTTAATTGTATACCTATATTATGTTATTCTAATAAAAAGTTTAATAATAATTAATAATTATTAACACAATTTACACAATTTTGCCATTATTGTCTGAACTGTCAAAACTTCCAAAAACACCAAACACTAGAATCAATGCATAGAATCGTCTAGGGAAATATCATTCTTTGGTTGTGGAAGTTTCCTCTTGAGTGTGTTAAACTACCTGTACCACCCACACAGTCGACAAGGGTATGATTGTTTCAGTTGTTTTTGGACCGTCAGAAACCACTCAATCTTTGCTGAACTTGGGACTCGAACCACCAATTTACACTACTGCGGTCGCTGTCAGAAGCCACTTCTTAACAAGTAGTGAAGTGAATGTGAAATGGCTCCTTAAAATCGGCTTTTACCCCTGGCACAACTCACCATGGTGCAGCTACAATTCTCGTCTCAACCAAACAACAGGATACTTCACCCATCTTCTCCACGAGGAAGCACCACCAAAAGAAACGCCCGAGTTCTCACAATGGTTGATCGCATATAGAAATATGTGGTTGGCTGGAGACTGTCACTTAAGTTGGCTGGAGACTGTTACTTAAGTTGGCTGGAGACTGTCACTTAAGTTGGCTGGAGACTGTCACTTAAGTTGGCTGGAGACTGTCACTTAAGTTGGCTGGAGACTGTCACTTAAGTTGGCTGGAGACTGTCGCTTAAGTTGGCTGGAGACTGTCGCTTAAGTTGGCTGGAGACTGTCACTTAAGTTGGCTGGAGACTGTCACTTAAGTTGGCTGGAGACTGTCGCTTAAGTTGGCTGGAGACTGTTACTTAAGTTGGCTGGAGACTGTCGCTTAAGTTGGCTGGAGACTGTCGCTTAAGTTGGCTGGAGATTGTCACTTAAGTTGGCTGGAGACTGTCACTTAAGTTGGCTGGAGACTGTCACTTAAGTTGGCTGGAGACTGTCACTTAAGTTGGCTGGAGACTGTCACTTAAGTTGGCTGGAGACTGTCACTTAAGTTGGCTGGAGACTGTCACTTAAGTTGGCTGGAGACTGTTACTTAAGTTGGCTGGAGACTGTTACTTAAGTTGGCTGGAGACTGTTACTTAAGTTGGCTGGAGACTGTTACTTAAGTTGGCTGGAGACTGTTACTTAAGTTGGCTGGAGACTGTTACTTAAGTTGGCTGGAGACTGTTACTTAAGTTGGCTGGAGACTGTCACACCCCCCGGCTCTAGTCAAGCTGGTCACAACAACAAGGTGTAGTGAAGTTACAGTCAAAAGGCTCCCTGTGGTTAAAATAGCAGGGAGATACACAAAGACAACACTTACAAAGACACAGAATACACAAATGACTTCATCATGACTTAATAAACAAACTGCATCACACATACACCAAGACTATTTACCTGGACTTCCTGTGGTTAAATTAGCAGGAAGATAACAACATGATCTATATCAAGACAATACTTAACAAGTCAAAAGGCTCCTTTCGACTTTCACCACCCGCCGCAACTCACCAGCTACAATCCCCGTCTCAACCAAGCACCACGATCCTTCGTCTACCGCCACCAATGTCCAAAGTGTCTCAAACCCAGGACACTTGCTCCGAATCTACCTACGAACCGGGATATGCATACCAATGTTGGGAAGAGGCATCGTCCGCCAATAATTAATTCATCATCCCGTGATCTCTCATTCGGATTGCATCCAATGCTTGGATTTTTCCTCATATACCTGAAATTCCCGATCCAGAGATTTCTCATAAAATTTGCTTTAATCATAATCCGAATAGGGATGTTACCATTGCTCAAGACAGCCTTTCTAAAATTGACCAAGCTCAGGACTCGAGCCACTGTCCTTCAGGCTATGGGTACTTAGTCTAATTGATCAAGCAACTGCGAGTTGGGTCCCAAACTGGACAACCTAACATATCGAGCTTGCAAAGGAATCTACGATCTGACTAAAGGTGGAATCAATAATCAACCAGTCAAAACAGAAAAGTGAGAAGTTTCACTGGATGTATCTACATGAATATCAGACCATGATGGTGACCATCCGTTGTCCTTCTTTTTAAAAGGGGTCATAAGAACGGCGAAGGATGGATATAGATAAATGGCAGATGTACAGAGCTGACAAGCTCAAAGCTCATCTCTAAAAATCTATCACCAAAGCTTTGCCAGATAATGTTGGACTCCCACCAACTAAAACCTTTCCGACCATGATTTTTCTCATGAAAAATTGTCAACCAGAACAAGGTGAATATTTCTAATACAGTTATCCTGATTGTTTTGAGATTACTGGCTCCCTTCAGTAGAGAGCTTACTATTGTGTCTCGCTAGTGGAGATAAAGAGAGTAGACTAGTCAACCCTAATAAGTAAAGCCCGGATTTTATGCAGAAAAAAAGGCTTAAATATGCAATTGCATATGCAAGCGAAAAGCCCAATATATGCAAAAATGTAAACAAAAAGCCCAATATTTGCAAAAATTTAAACAAAAATGTAAACCCGTAAACTCACTGAGCCAGGACTTAATCTTACTTTTGTCAACTGGCATTGTAAAGTTAGTATCTACCTAAGTCAAAAATGTAAATTATATTTTAAACTCAAAATAATCTACACCTTTAACTAGAGTTTCCGTTATGCATACACATTTCTCGAGTAAAAATCAGTAGAAAAGTTAATCGTTTACAAACACAATAAATTCACTGCCGCCAGAAAACAGTCGAAAACTAATAGAGAGGAAAGAGAACAGAGAAAGAAATACAATACATGGTAGGTACACTCACAAAATGTGATTTTACAATTTACGTCCTAAGATTTGAATGTACTTCGGTAGCTCTGAGTAGGTAGATAGTTTAGTGTAGATACATACTTACCGAATTTTTCCCCCTAATAAACCCCGAAATATGCAAATTTTGGCCAATATTGTTGAAATATGCAGGATTTTACTCAAATATGCAAACTCCGAAAAAACCGAAAAAAAACACTGCCAATTATGGACATGAAACTTCCTCGTGATTGCTTCACATTGTAAACACGTGCCAATTTTGAGATTTTATAGAAAATTACTTGTATCTCCAAAACGGCTCAACCGATTTTCTTCAAATTTGTTTTTTATGGTAGAATATTGTTTTTTCTACATTCTAGATTCCACAAAAAATTCTGTATCGGCAAGTCGTGGTCCTTATTTTTTTACTTTTTTGTCCAAAATTTCGGATTTTCTTAAATATCAGAGTCAAATTATAATTAATTTAAAAATAAATATAAATAACCTATGTAAAGCAATAATATGCATATTCTTACAAAATTTCATCGAAATCGGATGTACCGTTCACGAGATATAAGCGTTTAAGTAAAAAGTTAGTGGTCAGGCGCATGGTCTCTTTCACCCAGAACCGCTGGTATGAATTCGATGAATTTAAAATGGGACCATCTACAGAATGTCTCCTAGATGTGTGCAAAATTTCATCAAAATCGGTCGAGTAGTTTCCGAGATTTGCGCGTTACAAGGAATCGTTTTAACAGACCGACGGATCGACAGACCGACAGACCGACAGACCGACAGACGGACACAAAACCAAATTTACTCAGTAGGTTATGAAACGTCCAGAAATATGAAAAAAATTGAAATCGGAGCAAAAAAATATTTTTTTTTACAAAAACGAACACAATACTTCCGATTTCTAATATTAGAAATTTCTCGGAAGTAATATGCAATTACATATGCAAATATGCAATATGCAAAAATCCGGGCTTTACTAATAAGTAACAAGCCAGGCTAGCTTGCAGTGTCCCAAGTGTTTAATGGTTCATAGAGAAAAAGCCCAAGTTCTCATGATGGTTGATCTGAACCAGAGAAATATGTGGTTCAGAACGAGTCAACGTTTCCACTTAAGTAGCCTGGAGACCATCACTCCTCCCAGCTGTAGCCAAGCTGGTTACAACAACAACTAGATGCACAATGTACAATTTTACATGAATATAAGAACATATTGATAATTCGTTGTTCTTTTTCGAACTTATTGGCTCCCTACAACAGGTAGAAGTTCATAATATCTATTACATCTACCAACATCTCTATTTAAATCAGGGAAAATAGACAACTGAGAATAATGCAGACGAATACAAGTATACTGGTGAGCAACATTATTAGAATCAGACACGATGACATTTCCTGGGTGGCAGACGGATGACATTTCCTGGGTGGCATATTGGTGGTCGAGCGGTTAGTGCTTGAGTCTGGTGATCCAGGTAGCACACGGATCCCTGAGATCGAATCCCATCCCATGCATTAATTTTTACTTATTTGGGAATATAGTCAAACCTGGATGAGAACTGGATGTAAAAATCTTAATAGGACTATCTTAATAGTGGGACTTATCCCATTATTCCAGCAGTAAGCCCAAGGTATTATTATGTGGGAAAAATCCCAAATGGGAGGATAACTTGTCATGTCCCGGCTGGTTTTCGAACCCGCGACCTCTGGAAACTCTAAATACACAGAGTGCCGCCTTTACCACTGAGCTACCGGGACATACAGGGTGTAAGAGAACTGGATATAAGTGAAACCTCGATAAAAGGGAACAATTTTTAGCTCAAATTTACCTCTCCACAAGGGAAAATAAGAGAAACCTGAATATAAGAGAGAAAACAATTCCGATCCCTTGAGTTCTCTTGTATCCAGGTTCCGTCTGTAATAGCATCAAAACAGCTGATGGGATAAAAAAAGACTCAGGTCACAATAGATCTCATTAGGTCGCAGGGTTAATTACAGGGTTTCCACTGAAATCCTACAACCAGGTCAGAAAATATATAAAAATAATTAAATTTTTAACAAGACCATAGTTCCAAAAAGTAATGGCTCTGATTACCATATACAGAACTGATGATTCAGTCGTTACCATTAACCAAGTTAGTGTTAATTCTGTTGTGTAAAGGTTACCAAATTACTATTGATAGAACTGTTGATCATGTTGTTTTATTTGTTTAATGGTTATATGATACCACAGGAGTTGAATTTTCTCCATGTAATAAGAGCATTTGTTTATACTTACTAATTATTATCATAATCAGACCAATCAGCCAATCACTCTAATCAGGAATTGATTCTACACCTAGATGCTCATATTTTATCTGTTTTATCAATTCATTTTATTTTTTATAGGTATTATAAAGTTATCATATTTGTGTCCGTCACTTTAGTGATATCACAACTATTCAAACTCGCTTTACTAAATCTACGCTGAAACCGGGACTTGAACCACCGACCTCCAGGTTACAAGTTCGCCGCCTTATCAATCAATCTACTGAGGTCGGTTTTTAAAGGTATTAGGTATCCTACAATAACGAAGTCTGAAAAACTATTACACTCAAATTTACATCTTTATATTATTACTTTCGATAAATTTCTAATATTACATATCTGAAGTAATATTGTGTTCGTATTTGTAAAAAAAAAAATTTTTTTGCTCCGATTTCAATTTTTTTTTTTTTTTTTTTCTGGTGAGAACCCATGAAAAATGCATGGAAATATGATTTGTACATCTTGATGAGGCCAAAATTATTTTATTCAACAATGAAAAGTTCTCGAAATTGATACTACTGTGACGTGGGTCTCAAAATGGGTAACAGTTGAAAACTTTTAGAACCGTCATCAGATCCGAAAAGTGTCCAGAAATTAACTTTAATTTTAAAACCCATCAGGTGGAATGAAAGGGTATTCAATGAAAAGCGATTCACTTCATTACACTGCTAATATCGAACATTTAAAAGAATCGGTTTTTTTTTTTAACTTTTTATCTGTTAGGAAGGACCACAGTAGCTTGATCGATAAGGCGGCGGACTTGTAACTTGGAGGTCGGTGGTTCAAGTCCCAGTTTCAGCGTAGATTTAGTGAAGCAAGTTAGATATCACGAAAGTGATTAACACAAATATGATAACTAAGTTAACTAACTAACTAACTGTTAAGAAGGATCTCTTTTGTACCCAAGTTCTTTGTAATTTTCGAAAAAACCCAGTAACACCAATAACATCACATTTATTAGAAAAAATCCATCTTCGACGATATTTTGTTTCAAGATGTAAGTAATTATTGGAGCAAGGAATCTTAATTTTTATGCGTACCAATAATCTAATGGTGGATTATTTATTTATTGTATTCAGCGTTAGCATTGTGTAATATTTATCCTTATAACAACTTGGTTTGCTTACATTTATATATTGTTCTTCGTGCTATTATTCTACAAATCATGTAACATGTAACCTACATAAAATGGTTGGTTCGGAATTTGGTAACCTTGGCGGAAGAGCGTAGATATATACGGGGTGGGATATATTTCCACCTACAACAAGAGATTTCAATTTCAATCCTTGACACTTTTGTTATATCAGAAGTATTATGCATACATTTCATATAATTTTCGAGTAAAAAATGATAAAGTAGAATAAAACTAAGTCTCATCCTCACCTGATTTTCTCGGAAACGAGTTATACAATTAAAACCCCAAAAACCCATGTAAGTTTATTTTTGTCGGGAATTCAGTTTTTTGTGGTATTGATCTTGAGCCAAAATAAAAAGCAGTTTTTTTTTTTTACTGGGATAGCTTTAAAAAAAATAATGGTATTTTATTTTCTATCAAATTACTCATTTAATAAGGTCTTGTTGAGATTGAGAGACGTTCATTGCAACAAACTGCAATCGCTAGAAAAAATAGTTCACGAGATATAAGATGGACAGTGGACAAATTTATTCATGGGACCCATCACATAAAGGTCGAAGAAAGCAGGATATTGTTCAACACTGTATAGTGCTTTCTTAAGAATATTGCACGTTATCCTAGATGAAAACTTATTTGTCCCATAATTTGAAGAAATTTTGGTGGTTCAAAACTGACCGTTACATATAGGGTCAAAACCTATAATTTTGAACACAACACTTCAACAATGTCATTTTGCTGAAGAAAAGAAAAAGAGTTTTCACATTTAAGAGATATTTTTTTTTTTTTATATACATAAATATAAATGTTAATCATGTTTTATTTAAAATGTACAAATGAAATGTTTTTTAAAAGAAAAAACTTTTACTTTTAATTTAGGGGAACAGTGTCTGTTGAAAAATTCTTCCTCTCCTCCTCCTTCTCCTCGCCCTTGTGCATTTGCCATTTTCACATTGGTCACCCTGTATCTCGTGAACAGTACGTCCTAGTGAGCTGGGGTTTCTGGCAATGAACTTCTGTAAAACAATTTATCACTCGATATACTGTCTCATTGAAAAAACTAAGGAAGTCGGCAAACAGCGGGCCACGGCAAATTAAATCCCCCAAAAATTAATTAATACTAGTTCTTTTTAGATTTTCAATATTTTGAACTGTTTTCGAGAAACCCCATACCTGAGCGTGACTTTAGAATCACCCTGTATATACTTTGACAATAATTTAAGAATAGGTTTACTCTAATCAACTGTGAACTGGAAATCAATGGCACATCAGGTGCATGGCAGTGTGCCAAGCCAAGTTCCGGCCTTAGCGCAGTCTGTGTATTTCACAGGAAACGTTTTGGCTTGTGCTTAACCCAATCGTGTCTTTGGTTGTTTCCACTTTTTTCTCTTTTTTTCCTTATTGCTTAACTTCTCTGATCTGGTTGTATAGCAATTTGCGCGATCAGGATTAACCTATGCAAAAAAAAGAGAGTATAAAACTCGTCTCCGTTTTCTACAAGTAACATTTGAACTTTAAACATAATATAAAAATATGTAAATTAACATATTTTTTTTTTTCCATTTTACAAATTAAAAGAAAATCCTAAATTCTCTTGGCTCACCGTCAATTTTAGATCAAAATGTTACCTTCGTTCTTTTGCTACTACCATTGTTGGGTTCTATTTTTGAGTAGGTAATGGTTGTAAAATTTCAGAGTCTTATAGACATGCTGAAAAACTGTATATTATTGAAATCAACAAAAATGAATGGTTTTCACACTGGGAGGAGTGAAGAGATGAGATCTGTGAAACTATATTCTCCTGCTGAAACAGCTGATATAAAAACATATTCACAGATTCCTGGGTATCGTTATAGATATCTGTGTTCCAATGATTCTTCCAGCTTGTTATATCCTCTCCATAAAAAGAATCCATGTGTTCAATATATTTTTCAGAATTTTCCATGTGTCCAATATTTTCACAAAAATGTGCCTAATGATGGCATTGATTTAAATATCCTATTGCGATTCACAAATCCAGATTAGCACCATTTTTTCCAATCACACGTTTCACCAATAAATAACACTTTGTTCAACCAATTCCATGGTCAAACCGGTCTATTAATACAATGTTTGTTTTAAGAAGAAAAAAACCTATCGTAGACGATTGATTTTTTAATTTCTATCTCTAAAAATTTCCATCTCCAATAAAATATAAGCATGACGTAAGCTTTGACGTAAATAGAAAGTCGTGTGATGTCCACAATCACATCGGTAGGTATAAGTTTTTTTTTTTGCGTCGTTTGACCTTAACAGATTGTGGATCTTGGTGATGCTCATCTCTACCAATAGGAAATTTTATTCAATTTTTTTTTTGCCTTTTAGGGAATTCAAACAGCTCACCTCAGAAATTTGCATAAAAGTTAACGAGATCTTTTTTAAGGAAAAATTTACTTATTGTATCTATAAATGAAATATATTCTATACTATTCAAGTATATAATATATTTCATCCGAGCAATTCCTTACAGACTAAGAGACAATTTTTTACATTCAGATTTTTTTTTGTACGTCTCATTTTCTTCCTTAATGACTGTCTCAGTAAATAAACATTTAATTATAAATACTGTTGTAAATTTCCCTGTTTTTCTTTCTTCTTCTTCTTCTTCTTTCTTTATTAATTCCTTTCTTTTTTCATCTTAGCAATTGAGTTCTGAGTCAAGCTTAGTTGTTATTGTCTGTCTAATAGTGCAGGTATCACCTAGTTATCTTATCTATAGTCTTTCTTAAGGTGTGATTATGACAGGTACTCGTGCGTTATATTACACTTCTTGGGTACAAAAGTAAATCCTTGTGTGATTCCGAAAGGGATACAATCTTTGCGATACCCTAAAAGCGGTACAATTTTTGCGCAACTCTTCAAAAAGTGTAAAGTCTTTGCGTAACTCGAAATCGTTGTTGCGTATATCCAAAAAAAATTGCAGTACTTTTTAGGTAAATTCAAAGGGATTACAATTATTCTTGTACTATTCAAAAGAGAATAAAAATAGAGCTTATTTTTCATGTCCGTTGAGGACCTCCATCTATTTATTTCGGCAGTTCTTTTGGTACCACTATTATCTAATAATAATAATAAATGTAATTGTTTTTAATCTATGTAAATGTGTAAAAATTCACAATGATAGCCAGATTGGCGCCTCAACCACTTGACACCAATGCATCTTAACATCAAGAGAGTGTAATATCACCTGCCCCAGTAGCTCAGTGGTCATCTGGTCATTGCGTCTGGCTGGTAATCCAGAGGTCACGGGTTCGAAACCCAGCCGGGACATGACATGTTATCCTCCCATTCTGGATTTTGACCATATAATTGTCTTGGGCTTACTGCTAGAATAATAGGACTTATTAGTCCTAATCAAGCAGTACAAAGAAGGCGATATTATCACAATACAGTGGTCTGTTTATCCTGGGAGAATGAGTCTAAAGAGTCCCTTTACTCTCATAGGCTAAACAAAGTCTCATTTATTGGTGTGAAGTACAAGATAATTATTATTATTACTGTCTTGGACGGTTACTCATAACTCCATGGACATCCTGTATAGTTGCTACACAACTTCCATGGTGTTCGACCAATGATCTTGAATCATAAAACCACGTTCTTGTCCAGTGCAGTTCACTGCACACCGACAGTCTTACAACTATTCGAACATCTCTGACTAATCCTTAATATCTATCCTTATCCTTGCTAAGCGAAGCAAGATTTTTTTTTTTACAACATCAATACTCATCCTCTGAATTAGTGTAAACTTGAACGTTAGGTACTCAAGGCACTTGGCAAGCGCTCGTCTTCAGAAATGAACTGTCAGAAAAAAAACGTCATTTTTCAGCCAGTATTTTTCGTTCTTAACCAACTTGCTTGAAATTTCTATCGTCTGTTACTCATTATAGTTAGTTATCCATGCATAACCTACCTACAATACCTAGATTTTGCTTTGAGATCAATCTAAACCCTCTATCGTCTTACTACCAGGCTCAATTTTTAAATTTACGCTTTTTCTCTAAGGTACCCTGTTTGTATAACCTTGCATATCGAATAGAATGAAGTTTAGGTGAAACAAAATTTCATTTATAAATTTTATTTTATCTCATTGAAGTAGTGCTGTTTATAAATCCAAAAAATATCTATATTGTATATTAAAATTAAAATAATTTAATTTTGAAAATTAAAATAATACTAATTTGAAGTACTGTTGCACTTTACCAAGAAATTTATCCCTCTTTTTTTCTTCTTTTACTCTGTCTTATCCCGCTCAAGCAGGTTCGACGTTGTTTAACCTCATGGTTGAGATTGGTTGGTTTTGGCACATTTTTTACGGCTGGATGCCCTTCCTAACGCCAACGATTCTATTTGATTTAACGTCCTGGATTAGGACGGGGGTTTTACCCTCCATTCGCTGGGAATCGTACCAGCTACCCACATTAACCTCACCCAGCCTGGGTAGGGCCGGAAATGCCAGCCTCACATGTACGGAGGGGAGGGAACATAATTTTCTGTGTGAAAAGTCTGCTTCAACCGAAGATCGAACTCAGGATATCTGGACTACGGGCAGTAGTCGCAATCGCTACGCCACCGAGGCTGATTAATCTTGTCCTAAGAAATACTCTTAGGACAAGATTAATAAACAAACAAAATCCGTGACTTCATTCGTTGTTAACAACACCAATCCTAGGCTGTCTTTGTCCTTGATTATTTTTCTATAATAAAATACTAGTGAAATTTATAATACATATACATAAACAATACTTCACAATCAACCATACACGGAAGGAGCCCAGAAAATTGCTTCTGGGCGTCCACAGGGTTTTAATATCCCCATCAATCCTTCCACCACCATGACACAATCATCATGGACACGGAAAGTAAAATAAATAAAAGAACAAGTCTTATCATATTTGTGTCTCAATCGTGATATCATTAGTACTCAAACTCGCTTTCCAAAAAATATGAAAAAATATTTTTGTCCAACAAGAAATAACACACGTTATTCGAGAAAAAACCTATGCGTTCCGCTAAATTTGTCACTCAGTGTATTTTTTACACTATGTAAATTTGTACACCTAAGTAAAACTTCTCACTTTTCTAAATTATTAAAAGGTATATTATATATTTGATTACATCGAGGAGAGCATTGTGTATAAATATGTATAACGTCTTCATGTAACATGTAATGTATTTCATTAGCATTTTTCTGTTTATCAAGCGTTCTCCTTCTTTTTTTCAACACGAAGTGTAATTTTGTAGATTCTAACTTACACTAGATAAATACGTGGGTCATATTAAATTAAATTGTTTCTTCGTGAACTAGGTACCTACGCAATATGAAAGTTGAAACTAATGTACACAAAGAAAGAAAATTCTTACTCCCAACAAGTTTGATGTCCAAATAATAACATTTATAAACCTGTAGGTTCATTTATTTATAGTATGAGACTAGGAGAAATGATAACATTATGACGTGGTCTTTAAGTTGACCGAATTCGGAAAAAAAAGAAGAAAAAAAAAAAAAAAAATAGACTAGGATTCATTATGACATAGGTAGTCAAAGTCAATTTAATAGAACAAAATTTCATGGTCACTGGCCTAAAATTATCCTCCCAATTACTGTTCTTCCATAAAAAAGTCCATGTAGGTATTTTTTTGTGAACAAAATTTTACACAATCTTTTTTTGCATTTTGAAAATTCCATTTTTGTTTTGGTTGAAAACTAAAAGGTTGGAAATGTATTGTAGTTTTATTTTCAACTTTTGCTGTAGTTATTTTTTTTTCTGAGAGTTCTTTTGATTCTTTAGGTAAGAGACTAAAACTAAAAGATAAAACAGCAACAAAAATGGATTTTCATAACACTTTTCAAGTCCTATTTGCTTTTCCCCTTCTTCCTATTCCCCACCTCTCTTATTTTTTCATGGTGGCTAAGAATGATTTTCACATGTTTCTCCTATTCAGAGTAAATCCTAACAGTGTTTTATGAAAACTATTCAAAACAAAATTGTATGGGAAGTATTTAAACACAAAAAAGTTCAGTCAAATTTGGCCCCCAAGGAAATACATGAACTTCTCATGGAAAAAGAACTAATGGGCGGATAATTCTGCCAATAATTTTAGGCCTAACTTAACATAGCCTATTCTAGTTTAGAAACATAGCCTAAAAAATAAGAAAAAAAGTGCAACTTCTGTAAAAAATATCATTTTGTAAAAAAAAAAAATAATAATAACAACTGTTTTCAATGAAGGTTATTTTTTTATAATATTTATTTTACATAAAAAAATATATAAATATATTAAGTTTTATTGAACGACCTCAATACCTTGATTGATAAGGCGGCGGACTTGTAACCCGGAAGTCGGTGGTTCAAGTCCCGGTTTCAGCGTAGATTCAATAAAGCGATTTTGAGTAGTTGTGATATCAGGAAAGTGATAAAGACAAATATGATAACTAATTATTATTATATTAAATTTTATTGTAAAAAAAACTCTAATTTTATTATTCTCAGGTCCGAGATTCAAAACCCGGTTCAATATTCCTGCACTCCGGTTCCCAGCACTCTCCTCGGCAATTAGACGGAATCATGCATATTGAATTCTCAAAATGGAGTGCACTTGTCGGATTATTCATAACCTTTGTTGGTCAAGTGTTCACAACAAACACGGTAAGTTATTCAAAAAAATAAAAATTATCATTTTGTTCAAATGCATCAAACACATAGCATTAGATTAATAGAAAAGGGGGAAAAAAAAGAAAAATGCAGTGGGCTATTGGAAAAATTATTGAAAAATAGTAAAATGTTTTACTTTCAGTACTTTCACCCATTTACCTATAGGTTCTAATGCGTAAAATAAAGTTGTGGATTTTAGGTAAACATACATATGACAGAAAATAATCAATCATTGTAAAAGTAATGTGGCACTATGAGTCCCGGACCAAAACTATGAACGACATAGCTCATTATTATTATTATCTATTATATCACCACTTTAGAGTGTAACATGAGGGTGAGGTAGTAGAAAATGCTTTGAGCATTAAAGAGTGTTACATATTAGCATATTACTATCATTATTATTATTAGTATTTTTTTCTTATTTAAGAGAAAAAAAAAAAAAAAAAAAAAAAAAAAAATTCTACCTCAAACGTGGAAAGCATTTCTTTCCCAAAGTTGAACGTGTACACTTGTACAGTGTACACTGTACAGCTGTACACCCTCATATACAATTTTCCTTTATGAAAGCTACACGGAATTTTCTTCATTATTATGATGGAAAAGAGTCTTTTTTAAAATCTATTAGGTATTAGTCCCTTTTTTACCTGTCCACTATTTCGCCACTGGTCGCTGTTAGCATCAAAGCAGAAGAGTTAAAAAATTGTATCCCGCCGGTGTTCAGGAGTGTAAAGGGAGTTTGCTATACCCACAATGACCACAAAAAGGAACAATTATTGTAATGGGCTAAAACTAAAATATTGTGATCGGTGTCAAAGTTTTCACTAGGTTTGTCTGATTAGATATTGAAACAGCATTCGATAATGGAACGATAACAGTTGTACACAATAGTGTCTCCTACTGACCGTGAGATCACTGGTTCGAGTCCATGCATATTAATATATGATACTTCTCTTATCAATTTTTTAAACTTTATTCAATTTAATTATCCTTCTATTGTTATGGAATACCACAAGGTCGTGTGATGTTCACACCACTGTATATTTACTAGTATATTAACATAGGTGCATATATTTAATAATTATGATATATTACATACAAATTTAATACAACTTCTCACTTTTCAGTTTCGCTTGATTGTTTTTAAGTAAACATTCGTATTCGATTCTCTGTCTGTTTCAGTTGCATCAACAAATGAGCATAGATGACTTGAGGAATGTGTTTCATGTGGAACACCATTCTGCAGGTAAGTAAGATTTTTGACTATAACTAAATGAACTCAGTAGCTCAATCGTAAAGGCAGTAGATCTCGTCCAACCTTCCACTCACTGAATATCGCACCAAACCTCAACCCAGTCTGGGTTGGGCTGGATATACCAACGCTTTCTTTAATTGGAAGGTATCAGCTTTTTTTGTTAGAAAAGTTTTCCCATCCTGAGGTTCGAACCCACGACCTCTGTACCACGAGCAGTAGTCACAAGTGGCCCACAATGGTACTCCCTAGGTTCCCATCATGAACAATACCAACAGTTATTTTAATCTGGTCTTAACAAGTGGCAGCTCTTTGTATTAGAAATAACCAATATCTTGAGAAATAATAAAACTCACCGACCTCAGTAGCTCGATGGATAAGGCAGTGGTTTTCACGGGGAAAGAGTGGTTAAGTTTGCTAAATCTTTCGAGTTTTTGAACAACAAAAAGTCAATGTTTTTCAAAAATTAATAATAAAATAAATGTCTCCTCAAACTGTGCACCATCAGGGATTGTACAACATTATGCTCATAACATTTTCTCGTTGAATGGTGATTGCTATGCAAATTCCAGAATCTTTTATTACAGAAATGTAATGAAAAGCTTCTGAAATGTTGATTACCATTCAAACGAGCAATCCATTACCAACTTTCTTCAAGAAATTGGTAGCTACTTGTAGCCAAGACTTCGATCCAGAAAGTTCTCTTACTATATCAACATCCCCAAATCTATACTCTTGAACATTCAGACTTCGTAAAAAAAACGCACTCTGTGTATGCATTATTTAAACGAAATTGGACTGTTGAAAGGGAGATGTAGGGTCACATTATGAAGCCAAATTATTATTACATACAACAGGAGTACAGTTAAGCTAAGCCAGACAAGCCCTAAAGTCGGAGTTTCATTCAATCACAACGCACTATAGCCCAAGTTAAGGTATAGTGTCCACTTAGATTAAATCTAATCCTGTATTATAATTCTGTCCTTCGAGATTTTAAGAGAGAGAGTGCTTTCTGGCAAAGTGTTCCATAATCTCAGTCTCGTTTTAACAATTCCTCTTCTTTTTTCAGTACCGGAGTATCAAGTAGTTAAAATTCACTCGATACGAAAACGAGAGATCGGAAATCTGGACGATGGGGGCGGGGGCGACTTCAAGAGAAAGCGGCAGAAACCAAATGAGGAGGCCCAGAAAGTGCTTAAATTCAGCGCTTTTGGGCAGAATCACAACTTGACTTTGCTGAAATCACACACTTTGTTCAAGGACAAATTAAAGATGTTCATTGCCGAACCGAATGCCAGTGGTTCGATTCATTACACTGAAGTACCTCATGTAAGTAATAATAATATCGCCTTATTTATACTGCCCGATTAGGACTATTAAAGTCCCATTATTCCAGCAGTAAGCCCAAGACATATTTTTATGTGGTAAAAATTCCAAATGGGAGGATAACCTGTCATGTCCAGGCAGAGTTTCAAACCCGCGACCTCTGTAATTTCTGGATTCACAGAGTGCTGTCTTTTTTTACCACTGAGCTACCGGGACAGACCGTAAGTACCACCATCCTAATACCGTCTTCAATGCTTGACGGATAAGGGAGCGGACTCGTTACCTCAGAGATCGGTGGTTCGAGTCTGAAGCATAAGAAATAAAAAAAAAAAACTTCAGGTTGGACTTGGGAGTAAATACCTATCTCCAGAAGTTCGAAAACCAGGCGGTACATGACAAGTTATCATTCCATTTGGGATTTTGACCAATTGATAATATGGCTTACTGCTGGAATAAATGTTCTCATCAGTCCTAGTCGGATTCTAGCAAACTCCTATCGAGCTATACATAATAGGTTCTGGCGAAAATGATCAGAAGCCTCAGTATTATTTTTTTGGTAGCATCTAACGCTGGATGAGCAGAAGATATTTTATGGAAATGGCGTCAACCGAAAGCTCATAATTCCAATCTAGGTATACTACGAAATTTTGGAAGATTTTTGAAAGAGAATGAAGAAAACCGAAACAATTCTGAAATTTAAATTGATTATCGTGTTTTAATTTTGTTTTAGGAACACGTAGGAGACACTTATCAAGATGTACAAAACCAGGCTGCAATGCTGATACTTCAAGATGCGAAAGATGGAACATTACTTATGGTGAATATCCTTCAACAAACTAATAAATTGTTCCAACAAATAGGGTTTATTCTTCTACAGAATCCAAAATCCAACGGACCTAGTACAATTTCTCACCTTTCTGTTTATACCGATTAAAATAGAGATGTTCGTTGATGGTATGGATAATCAGAACTATTACCTGCTGATGAGGAAAAAAAAATAAGAAAAGAAATTACCTACTGTTGTGTAAACCAAAAAAGAATCAGTATTAAATTTAAAAAAAATAATCATCATCATAGGGTGACGAGTAGAGGAATGACTCAGCACTTCTACCACTGTCTTTACAAGAAGGCTAATAATTCACAAGGGCCCCCAGAACCAAGCCGATGCTGGTCTACTCCCTGTTTATAGTCCCCCAGCCAGACTGCTGGTCTACTCCCTGTTTATAGTCCCCCAGCCAGACTGCTGGTCTACTCCCTGTTTATAGTCCCCCAGCCAGACTGCTGGTCTACTCCCTGTTTATAGTCCCCCAGCCAGACTGCTGGTCTACTCCCTGTTTATAGTCCCCCAGCCAGACTGCTGGTCTACACCCTGTTTATACAGTATGTTTCAGAAAAGGTGGCCACCCCCTCGTAACTTTTGAACGCAACGGAATTTTTCAACTCTGTAAAGTTCTAAGTATAGGAAGTGCCCTATGGCCCATCCTGTGGTCATACTGATTTTAGGCCCCGTTCGGCCCTTCCGGCTTTTAGGCCATATTTTTTCATTTTTCTCGCGAATTTTAAATGAGATGCTATATTTTTTATTCCTGATAATTAAAGTCCAAATCAGGCTGAGTATAATAAGCTTTTAAAATTTTCAAAAACCTTATCAGGGGCGGAGCTGGTAGGGTGCAAAGTTCAAAACTGTTACACCCTGTATTTCAGCGTTAGTTAGATTTTTTAGTACAATTTTCATTTACGTAGGTTCAAAATATTGTTTTACACCATATGAAATCAAAAAATATTCTTGTTTAAATTTAATCAGGGCCGTAGTTAAATTTTCGTAAAAGTACTTTTTTTCTCACGTCAAATTTTCCGAAAATTAATGGTGTTTTCGAAATTGGCATTTTTAGAGGTGAAAGTCTGCAGTAACATACGTTTTTTATGCTTAAAATCGAAAGAAAACTTAACGGAGAAGCTATTAAGGTCATAAAAAAGGACATTTAACCTGCTAGTTTTTTCAGAACAGTGTCCGGTAAAGTGGGTGAATTTCGAAATTATTGGATTTTTTTTTTTTTTTTGAGGAAACACAATTTGCATAGAAAATAAATAGTACCTAATAAGGGAATAATACTTCAAATAACATACCAAAATATGAAGTTAAATGAAAATTATTTCTTCTAAATCAGTGCCGGATTTTGTATTTCTCTCTCTCTCTTCTCTTTAAAATAATTGAATTGGTTTAATTTTCACCCTCAAGTGGTTGGTACTCAAGTACCTGGTATTTTTTTTCTTAAATTTCGAGATTATTGGATTCTTTGTTGTTGTTGAGAAACCACAATTTTTCTTTGAAATAAAAGAAAACTAGTTTTTTCCATAAGAGTCCGGTGAAACGAGTAAATTAAAAGGGTAAGTTATCATATTTCTGTTAATCACTTTCGTGTGATCACAACTACTCAAACTCGCTTTACTAAATTTCCGCTGAAACCGGGACTTGAACCACCGACCGAAACAACCGAAATGAATAAATTACGAAAGAACTGGGGTTTTTTTTGGAATACACCATTGTTATACAAAATTAATAATACCTCCTGATAAGAGAATTAATCTTCACTAAACATAAATACATACGAAATTAAATGAAAAAAAAAAAATCTTCTTAAAAAAAAAGAGTTTGGTACTTGACCTGGAAAATGGCCCTTTATTTAGAGACTGGTATTCATTACTAGAAACTCCAGTATGTTTTTTCTTAAATTGGGTTTAATATCGATTTCATCTGCATGTTCATATGATCATATCACGGCGGGTGTGTTACCCTCCATTCGCAGGAAACTCACCAACCTGCTAACCACATTTACCTCACCCAGCCTAGGTTAGGCCGGAATGCCAGCATCACGAAGTCTTCACCTCGCTGGACGATGCTTAACTTCGGTGATCCTACAAGAATCGTTGCATACAACGCGCCATCGGACTGAACTTTGAAGAGTGAAAAAAAGAGGGAAAAAAAAATTCGGCACTGATTTAGAAGAAATTTTTTTCAATTAATTTCGTATTTTGTTATGTTATTTGAAGTATTATTCCCTTATTAGGTACTATTTATTTTCTATGCCAATTTTATTTCCTCAACAAAAAAATCCAACAATTTTGAAATTCACCCACTTTACCGGACACTGTTGTGAAAAAACTAGCAGGTTAAATGTCCTTTTTTATGACTTTAATAGCTTCTCCTTTAAGTTTTCTTTCGATTTTAAGCATAAAAAACGTATGTCACTGCAGACTTTCACTTCTAAAAATGCCAATTTCAAAAACACCATTAATTTTCGGAAAATTTGACGTGAGAAAAAAAGTACTTTTACGAAAATTTAACTACGGCCCTGATTAAATTTAAACAAGAATATTTTTTTGATTTCATATGGTGTAAAACAATATTTTGAACCTATGTAAATGAAAATTGTACTAAAAAATCTAACTAACGCTGAAATACAGGGTGTAACAGTTTTGAACTTTGCACCCTACCAGCTCCGCCCCTGATAAGGTTTTTGAAAATTTTAAAAGCTTATTATACTCAGCCTGATTTGGACTTTAATTATCAGGAATAAAAAATATAGCATCTCATTTAAAATTCGCGAGAAAAATGAAAAAATATGGCCTAAAAGCCGGAAGGGCCGAACGGGGCCTAAAATTAGTATGACCACAGGATGGGCCATAGGGCATTTCCTATACTTAGAACTTTACAGAATTGAAAAATTCCGTCGCGTTCAAAAGTTACGAGGGGGTGGCCACCTTTTCTGAAACATACTGTATAGTACCCCAACCAGACAAAAAAAATAGGTCACAAAAAATCTGATATCTAAGGATAGAATAGAAATTACCTTGTTTATACTGCCGAGGTGAGACTGAAAAGTCCCTTTATTCCAGCAGTCTAAACAAGGTCTCTTGTTTATTTTCAAATTTAAATAGACATTTTGTACATACATTTGTATGTACATAAATAGACATTTGTACATAGGATAGAAAATGTTAAGCCTTCACAGGACTGTTACCTAGTCAATGTCAAATAAAATTAATTTTCGAAACATAGGACTCTGAGCATAAGCAGACTCGGTTAGCGGGTGGTTACCAAAGTGAAAGCTCCGAAGCTAATTCGTGTGGTTTAACCTGCTTAGTGCTTAATCTACGAAACAAGTCATCAACCCTGAGAAGATAACTGCCTCCGGGTTGGTGTGATCTCTTAGCCTCTTTTGATGAGCTGAGGTTAGATTATGTGTCATGCAATCTTTGACAGATTCTAAATCAAGGTCACGGCGTAGGTCAACATGTCTATTTGACTACTCAGGGTGCATCATTGGTTGATTTGTTTTGGTTGTTTAATTTTTTTTTTATTATTATTAATTTTTTAACAAGGAAATTATAATTTATTAAAAATAAGTTTAATTCCTAAAAAAAAAAAAAAAAATAAGTTTGGTTGTTTAATTCCTGGCTAAACTGACCTTAGTAGTTGGATCAATAACTTTGCGGATGCGTCACCTGGAGGTCGTTGGTTTGAGTCTCTAGCACGACAAAATTTTAGTAACGTGAGTAAGATAAATTGTCACATCAAGATGAACACAAATTTTAAAACAATGTAAAACACAATTTTTTTCTCATGAACACAAATTTTATAATGTTAAAATTCTGTTTTGCAGTCACTGTGACTGAGTGGGTAGCTCACTTGGATTGCACGTAGATGACCAAGGTTCGAATTCCTGCTATTATTTTTTTGTTTTTTACCTTAGCTTACGGGGTTCTTTCATACCTTTTGCGAAAATATGAGTAAAGGGTTTGATGTGAGTAACGTTAGTTGATGGCACAAATACCGCCCTCTGAAGAAGAGAGCCAATTAACTTGAAAAAGTTGTGTCACTATGTTCTGATAATTATGTACATCTAGTACAACTTCTCACTTTTCTGATTGTGACACTTTTCTGACTTTACTGATAGCAATATGCAAGAATTAAACCAATTCTAAATGTAATAATAATAATACTCTTTAGTGGAAGGTATCCACCAGGCGAGGTTAATGCTCACAGCATTTTCTACCACCTAACCCTCAGAGTCTTATTATTATGTGGTCACAAACTCAAATTCATGAGGAAAATTTCATGCACTGGGTGGGATTCGAACCAACGGATCCCTTCGCTACCTGGATTAGCAGACTAGCGCGTTAACCACTTGACTACCAGTGCACCAAAGTACATCTTCTCACTTTTCTGAGGTGTGTCTGATTGATGTTTGATACCAATATGCAAGAATTTAACCGATTTCAATCACTTTTTTTAACAGGAAGGTACAATCGGTCATGATTTAGTCGTCAAACCAGTTCCATCTCACCTGAGGAAACACACGCTGGACTTAGAAACTGACCAGAATGAAATAGGGGACGATCTGACTTTGGAAACCAAGGGGCAGCTACATCATGGGCACATTGTTTATCGACGTCAAAGTGCGGCCAGCCAAGACTTGAGTGACTATGGTAAGTATAATAATAAAATGTGTTTCTTTGTGTTTTTATATCACAATTTTTAGTGGGCAACGCAGAATTATAGGACTTTTCCGTTATCTTTAATATCCCAATCCGCCACTGGTCGCTGCTAACATAGCAGCTACTCATTGGGGATCGAACCCAGGTCACCGTGCGTGCAATGCCTAGCGCGCTAACTCACTCGGCCACGGTGACTACTGTGACTATGGTAAGTATTTAAGGGAAAAAGTTTGATAAAAGCGAAAAGAAAATAATGTTAAAGGCCAAAATTATTACCTAAATAAGATTGCAACTAAGATAAGTAAAAAACCGACCCAAGTTATATAACTCGTTTATTTTTTATTTCTGGGTTAAACATCGCTTTCAACTGCATGGTCACATCACGAAGGGGTTGTTACCCTCTATTCGCAGGAAACTCACAAACCTGCTACCCACATTAACCTCACCCAGCTTGGGTTGGGCTGGCATGCCAGCATCACGAAGTCTTCATCTCGCTGGACGTTGCTTAACTTCAGTGATCCTACGAGAACCAGTGCATTCAACGCACTTTTGACGCTGGCACTCGTTTAGGTATTTGACGATTGCTCAAAATGGAAAAAAGTGACTGATTGCAATACATTCTACATTGTGATTCGTAAAATGCAACCATTTTTGAATTCGCTGTATGGAATCCTTAAATTTTCTCAACCAATTTTTTTTTAAAAGTAGATTATAAATAATACACTAATATATATAAAAATATAATATCGGCTTATTTATACTGCCCGATTAAGACTATTAAGCCCCATTATTCCAGCAATAAGCCAAAGACGTGTATTATGTGGTAAAATCCCAAATGGAAGGATAACATGTCATGTCCCGGCTGAGTTTCGAACCCGCGACCTCTGGATTACCAGATCGCCGCCTTTATCACTGAGCTACCGGGACAGACTATACCTATGTTAAACTGAAAAATTCTAGGCATATATCGAAACTTGCTCTTTTTTTTCAGCTTTCATGGAACCCGATGCAATACCAACAAATACCGAAAAGAAGAGAGTCAAGAGATCGATTGTGAAGAGAGAGGCTCCATACGTCATATATCCCGAAATTTTAGTCATAGTCGATTATGATGGGTATAGGTGAGTACATTTAATTTGTTGTGTCAAAACATTGTTTAATTTTTCTCTGGTTTTTGAACGGTTGCCTACTAACACATTATGAGTTTCAGATATGCCCATTTCGGAGATAAGAGGGTGGAAAATATTCCAATATGTACTGGAATCTAAACAAACCCCATATCATCAAACTTAATTTTATTTTTTCTTTATTGTTTTGTATTTTATTAATTCTTAGTATATTGATTTGATTGAATTTGTTTGATAATAAAATTACTCTTTCCTCTTGTTAGGGGATGGAGTGGAGTGAAGTGTATCATCTTGTCTTCAGACAACATAATTATCTTACCCCTTGCATGGGAATACTATGGATAATTATTGAATATAGCAGTAATGTGTATTTCAAAAAAAGTAGTGTGAGTGATACTCTTTCCTCTTTTCCAACAGGTTGCACGGAGGCGACAATGTTCAAATAAAAAGGTACTTTGTGTCATTTTGGAACGGTGTAGATTTGAGATACAAACTGCTAAAAGGACCGAAAATAAGGATCACTATTGCTGGAATCATTATATCAAGAGTAAGACAAAATCTTTCACAGTGAAATTAATTAAAATAACTAAATAGAAAATGGAATCATTTTAAGACCTTGCTAAGTAAGGTCTCTGAGTATTATTTTGTTGTACCAGTGATTGGAGATCAGTGCTCCTCTCCAAATTATCTCTTGGTTGGAAAATCCAGTAATTCAGCCACCTAAACAGGGTTGCTGGTTTATCTGTGACGCTTTTTTTTTTGTCTTATTTTTTAATTTCTTTTCAATTGTGGAAAAATCTTGAGATTAATGGCCCACTTTTGACTTCGGTAGCTAGAATGTCTAGTAACTAGTAAGCTGCAGTTCTGTAGACCCTACAGTGCCATCAAAACATTGTAGTATCTAATCAGCAATATCTACTTCATAAAAACAATTTCTCGTAGCTACATAGTTTCTAAGAGAAAAATGAACTTATTGAACAAGTTCGACACCCATATTGTAACATATTTTATTCACTGCCATTTGGACTAATTCATAGCTGCGAGATTAAAAGCTTGACTTTTCTATATCATAGAAGAAAGACATCAACTAACTATTTTTTTGAATATTTTAATATTAAACATCCTAACTAGTTTTATATGAAAATTCAACAAGTAGGTAGATATTTATTGGCCTCTCAAGAGTACGTTAGGGCTGTCTAGGTTAAATATTCCAGATGACAAAGAAACACATTTTTTTAATTAATTCAATTAGTACGGTTATAAAGTTAGTAATACACGCAGCCTCCGTGGCGTAATGGTTGTGACTACTGCCCGTAGTCCAGAGTTCCCGAGTTCAATTCCCGGCTGGGGCAGACTTTTCGAAGAAAATTCTGTTCCATCCAAACACGTGAGGCTGCCATTTCCGGCCCTACCCAGGCTGGGTGAGGTTAATGTGGGTAGCTGGTACGATTCCCAGCGAATGGAGGGTAAAACCCCCGTCCTAATCCAGGACGTTAAATCAAATAGAATCGTTGGCGTTAGGAAGGGCATCCAGCCATAAAAAACGTGCTCCACCCTACCAACCTCAACCATGAGGTTGAACAATGCCGACCCCAAAAGCAACATAAGCTAATATGGGATAAAGGCAAGGGAGATATATATAAAGTTAGTAATACGTTAACAAACTATCTTTTTCTCCATTTCTAGGGTAGAGACGCCACTCCTTACCTGGAGCGTAACAGAGTAGGTAGAGACGCCATCGATTCAGCCGCAGCTCTGACGGACATGGGTAAATATTTATTTCGAGAGAGGCGACTTCCTGTCTACGACATCGCTGTAGCTGTCACAAAGTAAGTGATGGAATTGTTCTTACGATTGTAAGTAGATCCCACATTGGTCCATTCAGATTAGCTCTCAATAATTTGTTTGCTAATAATTTTTAAGTCAATATTCAGAAGCGTCGAAGTACGCCGATAAGCAGTCGAAATTTTGCCATTCATAATTTTTTTTTTTTTTACGAAAAAAGATTATCTTGGATACTTGGGTTTCATTCTAAATTTATGTAGAAAATACTGTCTTGTAACTTTAAATTTCATAATTTAAGACTGTATTTTCGGAACTTATTAAATTTAAATCTTGAAACTAAGGGCCGAATTTATTATAAATTAGGATTACAACCGAGATAAACCCTTATCTCTTAAGTCTAAGTCTATCCCTTAAGTTGAACTCTATAGTGCGCTGTGATTGAGCTTTCAACAGAAGTTTTGTTATAATCCTATATTGTAATTCGCCCCTGAATATTTTTTTGTTGAAAGCTCAATTTTAGTTTAATTTTTTGTTATTATTGACATGTGTTATAATTATAACTTATAATATAAAACACATACTTCACATTGTTGGGTAAGGCATCAAAACTCATTTTTTGAACATTGGTCCTCCTTACAGATAGATATTAGAATCGCTGGTCATTGGGCAATGGAAATTAATTTTAAACTGTTGTTTTACCCCAATAAATAGGTAATATTTAATTCAAATAAGAGTAATGGTTGGATTTAAATTTCATGAAAATAAATTAATTTTATCAATTTCAGGATCACGTTTATAACAAGAATAGCTTGTATCCGCTCAGCAATTTAATGTCAAAAAGAAATTCTGTACAATGCTTCACAGTATTTAATTTTAGTTTTCTCATCTTCAGACATCCCAGGAGAGTTGTTTGGCCAAGTGGGTTAAATTCTGTACAATGCTTCACAGTATTTAATTTTGTTTTCTCATCTACAGATATCCCAGGAGAGTTGTTTGGCCAAGTGGGTCTTGGCCATGAGGGTTAGGTGGTAGAAAATGCTTTGAGCATTAACCTCGCCTTCGGTGGTTACCTTCGAAAAAAGAGTATTATTATTATTAACGTGCACTGGTAGTCAAGTGGTTAACGCGCTAGTCTGGTAATCCAGGTAGCGTAGGGATTGGATGTTGGTTCGAATCCCACCCAGTGCACGAATTTTTCCTCATTAATTTGAGTTTGTGACCACATAATAATAAGACTCTGAGGGTTAGGTGGTAGAAAATGCTCTGAGCATTAACCTAGTCTGGGGATTACCTTCCACAAAAGAGTATTATTATTATTTTCAGCTGGGAGCTGTCAGGCACTGTACAGAATTTCTTTTTTTAATATATAGGTTATTGTTGATGGTAATGTATGGTACATAGTAAAATTTCATTTTCCCTGTAAATCATTCTGATACTTAATGATTTTCCACATCATTCCACATAGGTATGACATGTGTCGGAGACGGAAAGGAGGCCGTTGTACCAAAGGAACGGCCGGTATGTCTAGCCAAGGATAATATTATTCAAAATTGTTTTATATTTTTATTTTTGTACATAGAAAAACTTTTTCAAGTCATTTACTAACCCTTTAGTTGTTCAAAATTTGGGGGAAAATTGGGATTTGTTTAAAATACTAGTTTTCCTACTCAATAGAATGTTTTTATGTGCATAAAATTTCAACTATCCTTCACAGTTATTATCTTTGTGTGTAAATAATATTATAAATTATGGTAACTTTTTTTTCCCTTTGCCTCTAGAATATCATTCAAAATATGTAAATTCTAAAATTTTGGATACAAAATTAAGAAAACGTAGGCTTTGAGAAATTAGAAAGAAAAAATAAATAAAGACTGCATTTACACATAATACGAAAAAAATGAAAGTAAGCTTTCTCTCGTGACCTTTTTTCCCATTACAGTAATTTCGAAGACTCCTATTTAACAATTGGTGATACCAGCTGGCGTTAGATCTTTCAATTTCGCGTTTCCAGACGGTCCCAATCATCAGTTCAAAAATTTCCTTTGTCTGTCGAAAACTTTGAGTTCATCTTCTTTGATTTCCTTGATTCTTCCTACATCATCTTTTAACATTTCTAATTCATGTATACTTCTTCTGCTTTTTATATCATATTCTCTCTTGAAATTTCAGCTGATCACACTTCATATTGATTTCACATTGATTTTCGAGGTTCAATTTTGTTCAGAAGTTCTAATTTTCAAGGGTTACTCAAAACGTGCTTTAATTAATTTCCAGATTAGATATGTGCAGACGTCAATACCCTAATGAGGTTTGCAACAGAGGTACTGCAGGTATGTCACTGAGGAGAGAACATGTTACTAAAAGTATTTAGAGAGCGTTATCACAGTAAAACCATTTTCCTGCACTCTCCCTTCTTCAGTCTGTCCCTACATTACTTTCTTCACTCACTGTACTTTCTAGATGATCAAACCTGATGGATTTGCCTCCTGTAAAACTACACTTTTTTTCGCTTTGTTAGGCATCATCCTAATTTTGGGTGTAGGTTCAAGGTTGGCTGCAAGAACTGCAAGAATTATATCAGTAACGTCCAAACCGAATATTTCTTCTTCCTTTTGTCTGTCAACCAAAAATCTTCCTGATATGTAATGATTCATTTATGCCAAGGTTCACTGACATACTTTAGAAATTAGGTCCAGCCGGAACAGACTTCATACTTTACGTGAGTTATACCCAATATTCTTGCCAAAACGGTCGTCAAAATACCTCTTGAACTCAAATACGCGCAAATTAAGTCATTTTGCAACTGGTGCTTTCAATTGCATGCGAAATCTTTTTAAAAAATCTCACAATAATTTAAGAGGCATGACAAAATTAATAACCCATATTAACCCATTCATGCTATAATGATATTATAGTAGACTAACATAATATATTTTGCTCCATACCAAATGCATGCTACTGGAAGCAGATCAGGGGTAAGTCATTCTTGAATTACTAATGAAAATAAATGTACAATAATAAATAAAAAAAAAAATATACAAGGAGCATGGAGAAGTCAACTGAAAAAATATCATAATTATTTTCATGAAAATTAACATTTTATCTTTGATAAGCCATTGTACATATTGTATTATATTTTTTGTTTCAAAATCTCAAACGCCTTTGGTGGGGGTCGAGACTCAGTGCTTTTGAATCTGTCGAAAGATGCAAAAATCTTAAACTTGATTGAAAACTGAAATTTTAACATGAAGCAAACCACACTTAACATTTTCTGAAAGATACTTATGGACCAAGTATACAACCTGCAATAGATGTGTATTAAACAATAATCTGAAAGAATATTTTCTAGTGGATTGATTGTGAGCGGTTACCAGTAGCGACTTCGGTCGTGATGGACGTTCTTCATAACCTTCCATTACTTGGAATAATAAATCGAGTTCTTCACCTTTATGGTACTAAATCTTCGGTTCTCTCAGGTCCTGGGAAGTTTATAGCTAAGAGAACCGAAGAATCGAAGAATTAGTATTAGTAGATACCTCACCATGAAACTATAGTACAGAATTTCTGCTTTTTGAAGATACCTACAATGAAAATTAAAAGAAAAAAAAAAATCATATGGCAGAAACCTTCTATAATGTATGATATTATTTTTTATTTCTCAATACGCCGATGCTTGAAAATTGTATAGGTATGCATTTACTAACCACGTTTCGCCTAGGTCTGCGGCGCGGCGCGTGAAACATAAACCAAGTCATGGTAGTTTCAATCTCGTAATTCTATATTAAAATTCTAGCAGGACTTTATGCTGCCATACCGGCGCGTGCCGGTATGGCAATTTTTTTAACTTTTAAGAATCAAAATTTCAAGTCAAAATTCTAGGAAGACATCCTAAGAAGGCGTTTCAAGGACAAGCTCAATAAGGAGATGAGTGGAGAAAAACTGATTTTTTAAATAAAAGGCAAAAATGTTTACGATATAATATATTATAATAATAGTAACTCTATTTTACGGATGACGGAGGACTTGACAGTGCACATCTTGCCAATTTTTTCAATACTTAAAAAACACAAGGAAAGAAAATGAAAAGGAAGACAACAAGCAAGCTGTTGATAATGAAGAAGTCAATAACGCCTAATCTAGTGGAATCATATGTACGGATGAATTGTAGATCATTACACCAGAATGTTTGAGAAAAAGCTCAACTTTTCTAAAATCATATCGTAATAATCATATCTTAATAGAGACGTTAGAGAGTCTCCTGATTTTTATTTTAGAAAATTGGCAGTGGGCCAAAAATAAGCCCATCCAGCCACTTTATGAGTCTCCTGATTTGGACTCTTTCAAAGCATCCCTTGTGAGACACCTAAAATCTAGGAATGAATGAATATTAATATTCATTTATTATTCAGTGATTGGATGGATGGGCTCCATCAGGAGAATCCTGCCACTTTGAATGAACCGGGAAAAAATATCTACTTTTACCGGTCAGCGAGGATTAAACATGCCTTATATTTGCTCAATTCGATATGTAGTTTTCGAGTTATAAGCATACGTACATATACTTAACAAAAGATAAATATCGATTAAAGCTCATGTCAAAATTTGCAGATTAGCATTCAGTGATCATGATCAGTCAGCAATCTTATGTTTATTTGATATAAATATTATAGTTAAGATAAATATAATACAATAAGGTTATGTATACGTATACGTATATAGAAAAAAGAGAATAAAATTGTTTTATCTTATAAATATAGGTTTATCTTACAATAATGATTTTAACAATTATGAAGTATACAATATCTTAATTTTTCTTTTATTTCATTGATTGAACAAGAGAAGGAATGTATGGATTAATCGGAATTACAAGCTTTATTAAATAATCTCATCAGCAGCCTCCGTGGCGTAATGGTTGTGACTACTGCCCGTAGTCCAGAGTTCCCGAGTTCAACTCACGGCTGGGGCAGACTTTTCGAAGAAAATTCTGTTCCATCCAAACACGTGAGGCTGCCATTTCCGGCCCTACCCAGGCTGGGTGAGGTTAATGTGGGTAGCTGGTACGATTCCCAGCGAATGGAGGGTAAAACCCCCGTCCTAATCCAGGACGTTAAATCAAATAAAATCGTTGGCGTTAGGAAGGGCATCCAGCCGTAAAAAATGTGCCAAAACCAATCAACCTCAACCATGAGGTTGAACAACGTCGACCCTGCTTGAGCGGGATAAGACAGAGTAAAAGAAGATTAAATAATCTCATCATTCTATTTAGTGGTTTGTGGTTTGACTTGAGAAGTAGAACCTATAACTTCGAATCAAAAACTGTTATTGTTAACAATTATTGTAAAAATTCTGGAATTGAATAGATATTCAAAATCGCATGTCGCGCCGTAGGTCTTGTCGAAATGTGGCTGGTTAGCACGTTGACTGCCAAGGTCATTTTTGGACACTTTACCCGTACGCTACGTTACTATATACATAGTCACATATATTGTGTGACGTGGCATACAGAGGAGGTGGTTTTTTAACGCTGTATGCCACGTCACACCAAAAAAGTGTGACACTTCTTTTCTTTCTATTTTTACTTTCCTTATCCTAGTGTGATACTCATTCAAAGTAGCATCGACTGTCACACAATATGTGTGACGTGGCGTATAGGTTTAACATTGTGTCACACATATAGTGTGACAAGGCAGTCAATGTGTTAAATAAAATATGAAATACTGCAGACTAATTCAGATTCGGTATCAGTAGAATCTTTCAAGAATCAAATCAACTTGATAGTCGACTAGCGAGTAAGTTCATTTAAATATTTAAAACGTATTTGACTCGTGATTGAGTCTACTCACGTCTTACGACTGACTAACACATCCATACTATCATAAGCCATTCCGACCATTAAGATACCAAATATTTGGAATGTACCTATACTTCTGTGAAATAAAATATTTTTTATTAAAAAAAACGAGAGTTTGTACTCAATACATACTTCAGACATTAAATGAGGATGAACTTAATAACTTTAGCATACTAATTGAAAGCCCAAGTGTTGTTGACTCTACGTTTCTGAAATTCTAGTACTGACTGCTTGTACGGCTGATACAAGCACGTAAAGACAAATACAATTATTTACAATCTACAATTCAAACTTAAAAATAAACGACTTTAAAAAGTAAATGTGATGGAGGCAATATAAGAAAGCAAAAAAAAAACTTGATAAATTCATTGATAAAGTTCCCATCTATCAAAAGCATATTTGAACTGCTTGGATTGTTTAGGGGTTGGTATACAACATAATATATCTAATATAATGTGTTATCTCAATTAAAATCACAATTTGGATTTTCAGGTTTTGCGTATGTAGGTGGAGCTTGCGTTGTGAACAAACGTCTGGAAAAAGTGAACAGCGTTGCCATCATCGAAGACACGGGAGGATTTTCCGGCATCATTGTGGCGGCTCATGAAGTGGGACATCTTCTTGGGGCTGTGCACGACGGATCGCCGCCTCCCACGTATCTGGGCGGCCCGGGGGCGGAAAAATGCCGATGGGAAGATGGTTTCATCATGAGTGATCTGAGACACACGGAGAAAGGATTCAAGTGGTCTCCCTGTAGTGTCTCCTCTTTCCATCATTTTCTCAAGTAAGTCAGAAATAAAGAGGTGGTATTATTCATAAAAAAAATGGTGTGTATGACCATAGAAGTTGACATGCACTACTATAATCTAATAAAAAATCGATAGATAGATTATTCATAAAACTGGAAAGTCGTTACTTCTTTTAGGGCTGTTACGCAGTAGGCAGTCAAAATATCTTAGCTTTCCATTTCTATAAATTCGTATTGTTTAGTTCACTCTTTTCATCATTTTCTGAAGTAAGACATAAATAAAAAGCTGGCAACATTACATAAAACTGGTAAGTTTTGACTCCTTCTAGGGCGGTTATTCTTTTTTTTTTCTTTTCTTTTTTGGCATATTTCTTCCAGTCGACCATTCTCTGGTAGACTGCTGGTCGCATTGCCTCTCTGGATGGCTATCGCCAATTTCTGTCGAAGATAGAATTTAGCCATCTTGTTTTCGGAAAGTGCCACCAGTTTCTGAACAACAACATTAACAAAGTTTTTACACTCCTTACTCCAGAAACACATTTATTTATTTTTCACTTTGATCTTCTGTTCACAGTGGAGACACTGCCACCTGCCTATTCAATTCACCTCACGAGGATGAATCACTTCCCAGAGTACTGCCGGGCAAGCTCCTCTCACTGGATGCCCAATGTAGAAAAGACAGGGGCACCAGCGCCTGCTTTGTAAGTAGCTCTTTTCACATAAAAATAGACTGAACTAATTCAAAAGATGCCCAATCAGCGCCTTCCTAAAGCGGTTTTTTTTTATTTGAACGAAGCGAACCAAAGCTGACCTGGTCACTGAAATTCACTTTTTATTATTTGACCGGACCGAAAAATCCTGACCAAAGTGGACCGGCTCGTTCGTTTGGTCATGGCGTTTGGTTCGGTAAAAAGAAGAAGAAGTGGATGATTTCAATTGCAAAATGTAAACAAACACCGATATCTTTAATGTAAACAAACCAGAGTTCCAAAAATCACTTTTTTTTATTCTTCAAATTTTGGTTGACCAGAGCTGACTGTTCGGTCTCGGTCAGGCTTTTTGTTCAATTAAAAAAAACCGCTTTTAGTAAGTAGGAAGCTTTAAAAAAAAATGAACTTATTTAAAAGATGCCCAGTGTAGAAAAGTTAGGGGTACCAGCGCCAGCTTTGTCAGTAGTTTTTTTCACATAAAAATAAATTGTCTGGCTGGGGGACTATAAAAAGGAAGTAGACCAGCATTGGCTTGGTTCTGGGGGCCCTTGTCAATTATAAGCCTCCTTGTAGAGACAGTGGTAGATGTGCTAAGTCATTCCTCCACTGCCTGGCTACCATCGTTCACGATGACGCAACCCGAATTTCAAGAAAGTCATTTTTCTTTTGGAAAAAAAAACGAAAGGACTAGAAATCTTCCAGTTTGGTTAACCAAAATGGATTTATAAAATTCTTGCTTCCATTTCTTCTTATTACTGGTTTGTTTTAATTTTTCCATTGTATATCTTTAAAAGTACCGAAACGCATTTTTCTTTCACGAATGGGTGGGGCAGCTGAACTTGGAAAAAAATGGAAATAATTGCAAAACCCAACCTGGAATTTTTTTTAATCTTAAAGAAAAACGCGGCTAATTTGTCATCTCTTATGTGCTCTCTTTCTTCCTTTTTCAAATTAATAATAATAATTTTATTTATTTGTAACATTATTTTACAATTGGATTGGCAAATATAAATAACTAAGAGATAAGTAAATGAAAACATTATGAAATAAATTATAACAAAGTAGCAAACAACAATAATAAGGTAGAGGTATGAACCAATAATAAAATTTTAATTTAATTTTTTTCAAATTTAAATTAGCAATGATATTGTTTTGAAATTTCAGAAAGACGACAGAGTATGCTCTCAGCTGTTCTGTTTCGACGCTGGGTCCGGATACTGCGTGGCTTACAGACCTGCAGCTGAAGGATCCTCTTGTGGTGATGGCCAGGTAAATAATAATAATAATATCGTCTTATTTATAAGAATAAGGTTTGTTTTCCTACAATTCTGCGTTGATAAAATGATTGTTTTCTAACATTATATTCCTCTAAAAAGTTCATGACACCAAGTACTTTACGGGCTATGTTCTGAGGTCAATGAGGGATGTCATTTAAACTGTGACATTGCAGAGTAGAGGGTCTGTATGAAAGTTCCTGATGAATGCACTAAAACAGTTTATGATAACACCAAAACAAATCCAAGAAATTTGTGAGACAGTTCTGAAAGATTCAATACACATCATTCATAACCACATCCATAGAGTGTAAAAAAAAAACAGAAAATAAAAAGAAGAAAAAAAAAAAATTGTTTCTAGAAAAAAAAATGTATTTAACTGATTAGTATGCCTGTATGCTGTGTGCTTTGGCACTCAGAAAAAATTCTGACAGCATCTTTGTTTTATTGTTTATAATAAATAAAACATAAGTTTCTCTCTCTCTCTACCTACCCTAAAATGCCCTCTTATAATACTCTTTAGTGGAAGTTAACCACCAAATTAATGCTCAAAAAAAAAAAAAAAAAAAACAACTAACCTTCAGAGTCTTATTATTATGTGGTCACAAACTCAAATTAATGAGCAAAAGTTCATGCACTGGGTGGGATTCGAACCAACGGATCCCTACGCTACCTTTTTACACACCTTTTATTACAAACTGGTTGAAATCCTACAAGAGAAGCCCCAATTTTCACATCGACCTCTATTAGATCATTAGATCTATTGTGCCCATACTCACCTTACTAAAGGCGGAATTAATAGATGTTTTAGTAATACCTCAGCTGTGGCGCTAAGTCACGGATTGCGTACTGTGTAAGTTAGGGAAAACCGACGCGCGACGCTTAGAGTTATAGAATTTGTCTATTTATTTCGGCCTTAATTTCGCTCCAAGTTCTCAGGATATTTCCAAATCTACAAAAACTTTCCGGTAGAAAATTTTTCCGCCAAGTGACCCAAAATGTTCTAAAATAATTTTTGGTCACTACTGTGCATTATATCTTATTTTCCATAATGATTTGTTTACTTACTTCTATCCACTTGAAGCTACCTCGTAAAGACAAGAGTTACGCCTCATTAAGTTTCGCGACCTCTTTGGCTACTGTATTTCAAATTGGTCTAATTAACTGTAATGTTAACTTGGTGGCTCTGTCCCAATTCGTTGTGCACTACCGAATGTTCTTTACTCTTTTACAGATGAAAGAAAATCTGTTTTAATAAAAAGTTCTGTGATGTTCAGTTGTTCACACCACGACAGCCTCCGTGGTGTAACGGTTGAAACTACAGCCCGTAGTTCAGAGGTCCCGAGTTCGATCCCCGGTTGGATCAGACCGAAAATGCTGTTCACTCCGAACACGTCAGGCTGTTATTTTCGACCCTACCCAGGCTGGGTGAGGTTAATGTGGGTAGCTGGTAGGATTTCCAGCGAATGGAGTCTGAAACCCCCGTCCTGACTGTCTCAAAATAGGACGTTAAAACCAAATAAAATCAATGGGCATGAAAGCAGCCTAGACGTTAGAACTAGGCATCCATATAATACTGTCCCTATCTTACGGAAACGGAATTAATAATTATTATTATTATCACTTCATTTACATAGAATATTCTGAGTATTATTGAATTTAAGATCCAAATTAAACGCACTACTCTGGTAGCCCAAACCCAGTGCATAAAATTTTCTTTAGTTAGTTGATAATTATTTGACCCTATAACAATGGCACCAAACCATCTACTGAATTAAAGGGTCTTATAAGTCCTAATCGAGCAGTACAAATAAGGTCCGCACTTTAAAACAGCATGAGAGTTTAGATAAGCCAGACTGTCCCTTAACTGGGGTCTAGTGCGCTGTGACTGGTTGAAACTCCCTGTTTATTTGAGTCTGTGAACACATAATAATAAGACTCTGAGGGTTGGTCTGGGACCACATAATAATAAGACTCAGAGGCTTAGTTTGTGACCACCTAATAATAAGACTGTGAGGGTTAGGTGGTAGAAAATGCTTTGAGTAGAAAGGTAACCACCAGGCGAAGTTCATCGTCTGGTGGTTACCTTCCACTAAAGAGCATTATTATTATTCATGGCGTGTCTAGTTTATCCTAACTTTAATTCTGTTTCATAATTTGGCCCTAAGTGTCAGTTATTATTTTTTTATCATCCGAGTCTCATTTCGATAATTTATGATTTCAGTTCTGTACCGGTGGAAGATGCCAGACAGAACATGAAAACATCATCCCGGATTATTCCCAGAACACTCCATCATTTCTCAGGAGGAGTGACGAGACTAAAAACAGGTAAATATGTAGAGTCAGGACCAGTGGTACTTCCATGTATTATTGTGAGCCAATTTTGTTCACCCACTATGACTTGACATAAAAATGAATCCACGAAACAGATTAATGATGAACTGATGTAGGTAACTAAACTCAGTAGCTTGATCGACAAGGCGGCGGACTTGTAATCGGAGGTCGGTGGTTCAAGTCCCAAGTTAGGCAAATATTTAGCTAAGCTAGTTTGAGTAGTTGTGATATCACGATTGTGATCAACACAAATATGATAACTTTTAACTTAAGTAAACTGATGTAGGTATCACATCAATAAATAAGACTTTGTTTAGACTATGAGAGTAAAGGGATTCTTTAATCTCATTATTGATTCTTGTAGAATAAACAGAGTATTGTATGGTAATTATTAAGTACCTAGCATTCACGTTTCACTAATTGTTCTTAAAATCTGGGTTTATTCATATGAAGTTGATCTTCTAATAGGGATTTTTAAAAAAGAAATCTTACACGTGCTAGTAACTTAAATTTACAATGTATAAACCAGGGATTTTACTGTTAATGGGACCCAGACATATTTATTTTCATAATTATGATGGTTGGGCTTGATCTAAATGATAAAAAAATATTATTGTGTTTCTAATATCTAATAGTTATTGTAGTCACTGAGTGTTCCAAAATTAATAATTTTCATTCAAATTCCAGTTTACAGTAGTTTTCTACATACATTCAGGCACTAAAGATTTTATCCTCAATGCAATGATGAAAATAATTCAAACATGAACAAATTAAATCATTCTAGGGCTTTCAATTCAAGGGCACTCCGTTCTTTATTTGTGTACATTTCAATTTACCACCTTATTGATTTTTTTTCACAGATTCTAACTGCGTGGACCTAACTAATATGCCTGGTGCTCTTCCCTGCTCAATTTGGAATCGAAGATATCATCCATCCGGCACAAAAAATTGCTAAGAAACAAGATGAGGTCACAATAATAGTTTGCTTTAAAAGTAAAAAAGTGTCAGTATGACAAGCATCGGAAATTGGATAATACAGTATCATCCAAAAAGTTTGATTTTTTTCATTCATCAATATTGTTTACTGTCAAAACAATATCTGCCAATAGTATAAGAACACATATCATTGAATTAATTTAGTTCAATAAAAACAAGCAATAATGAACAAAAGAAAAGGTACTGTCATTTTGTGATATTATACGACCTATTTAGTTTAATTATGAACTAAAATTTATTTGAGAGATTGACAGATTTTCTGCCAAGCAGATCAATTTAATTATGTAGTAATGTAAGGATTGAACAAATTTTTTAAAGCTTTTGAACTCAATTAAGAACAAAACCGTTGAGTTTTTATTTGTACCTTTGATTTCAGCACTTGATTCGATTTCCAAAAGTAATAATCATGGATGTAGAAATAACAGAAGATAGTCTAAATCCACAAACATGGGTATTACAAAAGTACTTTTTCCTAAACCGACCTCAGTAGCTTGATCGATAAGGCGGCGGACTTGTATCCTGGAAGTCGGTGGTTCAAGTCCCGGTTTCAGCGTAGATTTAGTAATGTGAGTTTGAGTAGTTGTGATATCACGAAAGTGATTAACGCAAATATGATAACTTTCTTCTTCTTTCTTCTACTTTTTCCTCAAAGTGTCTTGCTGCTGCGTCTGACGTTGCAACTGGGACCCAGGAAGCAAGACTTGAGTCTCGCAACGCATCGGGCAAAGTCACCCCATCCAAAATACATTGAAGAAGTGTTCTGCAGCTGGCCGTGAGATGTGTACGTAGGAATAGTACTTTAACAAACTTTCTCTACCAACTTTCGTCACTGGGTCCTGTTTCTGAAACCCTTTGCACTCAAATAACCCCCAAAAAACTGCATCTCAACACTCAAATCTTGTTCAAATAACACATTCAGAGAGTGTAAAAGGGTGTAGAAATGGCTGCCAATAGTATCCAGGTTTTTGATTTTAGCATGCATTTCTACGCAGACCTCCATGGGAGAGATATTAAAGAATTGTCAATATGAAAAATTGAAGATGCTTGTGAAAACCTTCACAATTCTTTGAGAAAGAATTCTTGACTGTTTGATGGCGAAGGAGCCGGAGAAATGAACGTAGTTCAAAATTACTTTTTCAAAAGTTACGCTTTTAGACGAGCTCCCTGAACTGAAGACAGTGTTGTTACAAATGTTACACGATTAGCTAATGTTTTCGTCCATGGTTTTAGAGAAGGTGGTGTACATGAACTGTTATCTAATGACGTCCAGATGTCTAAAAAATGGGAATCGAACCACAAACATTCGTACGGAGCATCAGTAATCGTACTGTTCACGAAAGCGAAATTTCCTCGAAATTTCTAGAAAGTGATACACACACCAACAGACCACTTGAGTAAGAACTATCAGTGCTATTTTGAAAAAGAAAAAGAAGACAAATAACAAAGAATACTATAATAAAATTGAACTGATTTCAATACTCATTTTATTATCACAATATTATCAAAATATATATTATAGATGACTTGCTGAGGATATAATGGTGTAAAGATGTTTCAACTTCTTGAATCGATACAAGTTGTAGAAATGAAAAAAAATCAGACACATAGGTACAAAGTACATAGTTACTAGGATTAAAGGATATATCTGAATTTGTAACACTCTTTACCTACCGATTACATCAGTAAACTAAAACTACAGGTATTTATTTTTAACCTCAGAATAATATCTAGCTACTGTAGCATGTTTTCCTAACATCAGCTAAAATGACACTGAAATCTTCTTCGCCACTTTTCAGAGCATTACTATTATTTCCAGGACCTTGAGGTTGTTCAATGCTAGGACCTGGTTGAATATTTACATTATGAGGATTCTTTTCATGTACAACTGGATAGTTAAAATTAGGATTAGGACCCGCTACAAGATAAGGAGAAGGTGAAGACATAGGTTGAGTTTGAGAGTTGATTAGTTGTTCATTGTTACTACTTTTACTAAAGAGGTATTGTTGTTCTAACAAATTGTTCTCTTGGAAATTACCATGGTGAGCATGGTACGGAGAAATACTACTGTATTGAGGTTGATGCTCATAGTTGTGATTAGTGTCCAATAAATGGTGATCTACATCTGGAGGCTGGCCGTGCAAACTAGAAGACGCGGTAGAGTATTTGAAGTATTTCTCAAAGTCTTGATGAACTGCCGGAGATATATGGGAAGCGTTTTCGCTGTTAGGTTGAATGACGCTATTGTTGTTGTAATGTTCCTCTATCATTTGTTCATAACTTTGACTTAGGTGCTGATAACTCTGCCTTGAATTTTTCGATTGATCCTCGAGATCGTTTCCTGAAAACATACACATTCAGGTTTGTAAGTTTAATTTTTTAAAGTAATAGTGGTAAAACATATGCTGAAGAGATTAAGAACATAGTAAGATACATACTGAAATTTTCAAAGAAGGAAGTCATGTAGGTATATTACTCAAAATGAGGAACTTATATTAGCAAAACTTTCGAGTACTACGATGCGAAAAACATTGATGAAAATACAACTTAAACGGAACTTGTGTAAACAGTTTGAAATGTTTTGAATGTTTGATAATTTCTTGTTTCTTTGCCTATCATTAACAAATCTTTCCACAAGAAATGCTGAAGAAAGTAAAGTGAAGCTCCTGTGAATGATAGGACGACTGCACTGCTGAGAACGGTGTTCGTCTTTGTCATTCGAAACTTGGGCATCATCTTCAAAAGAATAACCAACATAAATAAATTTTCAATTCTTTGTTACTTGTAGTAAATAAAATATTAAATACATAATATATTATAAGTTATTGAGTCAAAGAACAGGAGAGTAAAAAGAAGTTTGAAAACTGAACAACTGAATATTAAGGGCTACATTATAAAACAGGATTTTGCTTTAAACTTGATATGGATTAGCGAGTAACAAGCTATTTCAAGCTATTTATAAGAATAACTTTACTCTTGTTCTTTTTTTGTCTTATGGGTTAGGGAATAAGGAATAACGCTAAACCAAACAAGCAACATAATGTTGTAGAATTAGATGTGCAACTATTATTGCCAATTGTAAAACAAATAAAATAAATTTAGAAAAATGTCTTACATTGCGTAAAAGTTACGATTGTATAAAAACTATACTTTCTTGAAGGACTGACATCCTTCTTCTTTCACTTATCCTTTTTCAAATTTACTTTGTTGTCAGCTTTTCCTACATTAAGTATAGTACTCAACTTCTTAGTTCTAGTGTCTCCTTTTTTCTCTAGCTTTTCTCTTTCAAACCTTCTTCAATCATTCAGCTCCACCTAAGCAGTCATATCCCTCGATTGTCCTATTCCCACTATATTTTACACTATCTATTATTTATATTCTACACAATATATTCTACTATCTATTATTTTACTCACATGTTCATTTGTTCACTACACTTGTCCAAACCATCTCAACCCACTCGCTTGGATTTCCTTGCATTATTTCTTGCATAACTTTTACTATTCTTCTAGTACGCTCATTTTTCAATATTGTAATACCACACAAATCCATCTTAGCATTTTCTTCTCCACGATCTCTATCTTCATCTCCTGTGATTCACCAGGTTTCTTCACTGTACTATTGCATCACAAGTCGATTGCTCAAATGTCCCACCATCTTCATTTTTATTCTCTTGTCACACTATACTGCTTCATTTTTATTCTCTTGTCACACTATACTGCTTCATTTTTATTCTCTTATCTCACTATACTGCTTCATTTTTATTCTCTTGTCACACTATACTGCTTCATTTTTATTCTCTTGACACACTATACTGCTTCATTTTTATTCTCTTGTCACACTATACTGTACTAAGTTTTATCTACAAATGAGTACAACTTATTTTAATACCTCTCTCATTTTTCTCCAATTCATACTCCAAAAATGCATTCTGAGATTTATCATATCATATTCTACATATGTACATATTAATTTTATTGAATGAAAGTAAGGCCCAATATTAAAGTTTTATTTTTAACTTCTCATATTGCTCAGTTTTCGTTGATTTGCTCTTTCTTCTATTCATTATTTTTCACAATCACTCTCAATCTCAATACATTAAGGTTCCTACTTAACATTAAGGTACCTACTTTTTTCCATTTCTCACACTACATCATCCAACATTACGTACCTTTATGAATTCAAATGTTTTAATGTCATCAATATACAACAAAATAAAATATTCGAGGGAGCCAATTCGCATCTAATCTCTTCAGTTGACACAGTCAAATCAAACATATAAGGTTGACAAATGGAGAAGAAGAGGACACCATGCTACTAGCTACTAGTTGGGTGGTTCCAATATTCAATCCAATGACGGGCACAAATTTCAATTTCTGAATTTAGAGATCTGAAATATCAATCATGGGCTCGTCCATAATCGATTCCAAGTAAAAAGAAGCTTAAGCCTTCTAATACATAAAAAAAACACGAGTTCTGGTAATCAGTCACCTTAAACATGAGGTTCACTTGATGTTAGTTCACACAAATTTAAAAAAAAAAACTTTTCTTTTCTGTCTGTACTTTACAAACTTTACTAACATTTTTCACTAAAGGAATGAAAGTCAGGCTGTTAAATTATGTAACCTCCCTACTCTTTTTACATTGTCCTTTGTCTTAATAGCTCTCTTGTCACTAGGCTTGAGCGTTTATGCCGTATGGCAATGAATGAGTCATCTTATCAAAACCAGATTGCAAGGGCGTCGATCGAGTCATCGCAGTCCTATTGTTTTATGAAAAAAATTTAGTATCAACTCATCGCACGAGCTCCTGAGTGAAAGTGTTCATGTGACCAGGGAACATCATCTTTCGCTTCTTGTTAGTAGTGTCTCCAATTCTAATAAAACAATGACACTAATCGAATCTAGTACATTTATGATTTTTTTCCTGCTTCGAAGTCGTAATAACCGTTCTAGGAGAGGTTTTCTTAACCTGTGAGAGATAAGCTAGAGTGATGGTCTCAGGTTACTATGTACAAATCAGCACAAAATTTTATACTGGGTCTCGACTCTGGACTACCTGAGCTAAGATCCTAACCCAACAAATAATAGTTGGAAATTAGGAAAGTTTATTGGATAGGATCCTAAAAAACTTAAATTTGTTAGTGATTTAGGGTGAAATCAAGGCATTTTTCATTTTCATTCTGTAGACTCAAGTCTAGATTTTGCGTGTTATTTTAAATGGGAACATATTATAAGTTCTGACTCAAACTTATGATCTCGATTTTGTCTATTGATTTCGCCCCTAGTATATTTCTCATTTTAGCTTTTAGCCTATCTCAAGAAAATTTAATTAAAAATCAACAATAGTGGTTCTCTGGTTCTACACTGTCCCCTATTGATGGCATTTTTCTAGCAATTTCACCAACAATAACTTTCATAATGGAATTGACATTTTTCTCTATCACATCTTTATCGATAAGTTTTCTTACTATATCAATTCAGCCTTAGTTATCCACACTTGTATGTATATACTTTGTAACAAGGGGATTGCAGAGAAAAAGCCCAAGTTCTCACGATGGATGATTGCATATAGAAATAACGTCTTCAGAACGAGTCAACCAACTTTCAACGTAAGTTGGCTGGAGACCATCACTCCCCCAGCTGTAGCCCAGCTGGTTACAACAACGTACACCCTTCTTCTAATCTTCCACATTAGTTGGAAAGTACCTTGTTTGTTTATACTGCTGAGGTGAGACTAAAAAGTCCCTATATTCCAGCAGTCTAAACAAGGTCTTGTTTATTTTCAAATTTAAACAGACGTTTTGTACATACATTTAATATTCTTAAGACACAAAATAGTTCCTGTACACACTCTTCACTCCAAATAGTCACTCTTCTTCATTTCATAAGGTCCACTATTTCTTTCCCATTATGCTTATCATGTTATGCTTCCTACATGTAATGTCCCTACTCTTTGGCTGGGACCCGCCCATGATCCAGTAACTCTTGCATATTTGTTGAAAATATCAGGCGGGGCCGCTCGTCCTATGCAGGGGACGCCCCGACATTACATTCTCTCCTCGAGCACTGGGTGAGTTGCGTTACGCGTAGGACTATCATAGTTGTTGTTGTTGTTGTTGTTGTTGTAGCCAGCTTGGCTACAGCTGGAGGGGGGAATGATGGTCTTCAGTCAACTTTATTTCAAAGTTGGCTCGTCCTGAATCACATATTTCTATGTGCAATCAACCATCGTGAGAACTTGGACTTTTTCTTTAAAGCCATTAAACCCTCAGGAAACTACAAGCTAGCCTGGCTTGTAAGGGTTGGCTAGTCTGTTCTCTGTTTATAGTCCGCTAGCGAGACACTGGTCTTCTCCCTGGTTAACGTCCCCCAGCCAGACGAGACTATCATAGTCTCGACTATCATAGCATCATGGTTTGTCTGTGGTGGTGACATCTTTTACATTAGAAAACTAACACATCTTATACACATCCAAATTAGTTTACATTAGAAAATCTCTGAACAAATGATTATTTCAGCAGGTAATGCAACCATTCTTGACAATTTACCGATTTTTAAAATAAAAGCTAATTACTTACATACATGTTAGTAAACTAACACATCTTATAGACATCCAAATTAGTTTACATTAGAAAATCTCTGAACAAATGATTGTTTCAGCAGGTAATGCAACCATTCTTGACAATTCACCAATTTTTAAAATAAAAGCTAATTACTTACATAATCGTTATGATATCTATAAGAATACAAAAAAACAACAACAAAAATCAGAATGACTGTGCTGTTTCAAACTTACTTATATTGAATGATCCTGAACTTGGACAAGGCATGTATTGACCAGAATTCACGGAGGTTGTATAATCGGAGAGGAAAGCTCTGGAGTTTGACAGAGGAGAAGAATACAGGTGGTGACCGGAAGTCCCGCTGCTCAAAGCCTGCTGGTCCTGGGAGGTTGCGATGGGTGGATAGAAGGTTCCAGTGACGATGCCACTGTGCTCGTATGTACCCAGTAGCCTCTGGTTAGTGCACATCATGACCATGCCACTCTTTGCAACCCCCATGGCAGCAATAGAACTCTGACTCTGCTGATACGTCGGGTTGTATAGGACAGGAGATCTATAGGAGGGAGATAGGTGCTGAGGAATCCGATGGTAATAAGGACTAATGGACGGCTGTTGATTACTCATGTGAAAGTTTTGATTATCTTCGCTTTTAAAGGATTGTTGATGCTGGTGACACATAAAATTATCTTTATCTTTATCCATTGGTGAAATTTCAGGGGTAGATACAGTGGTAGAAGATATTTTGTTCGAATGACCAGGATGGGGATTGTCTGAATCGACATTGAGGGAGCTGTTGTTCATATCTTCAGGTGGGTTCAACATTTTGTTTCCTGGATCTGGACTACAAGCAGGTGAGGAGTCAGGGGAGTGGATACCTACAGGAGTGTACGGACTATCACTAGTGGGGTAGAAAGGAGAAGACTTGGTGGGACTATAGTAAGGATACTGTTGGTGCAATCCTGGTGAATACGTTCCATTATTGTCGTAAGGTGAGTTAGGATAGTTGGTTTGGGGAACGTGTTTCACTTGTTTTGACTGGTCAGGTCTTCTAGAAGGAACATTAGGAGAATGACTCGAATGTACTGAACTGGGTGGGGATGCGCAAACACTGCCAGATCTCTTGTTGTGTTTCCTCCGCCTTGGTCGGTATTTGTAGTTCGGGTGCTCTTGCATGTGAATCACTCGCAACCTCTCAGCTTCCTCCACATAGGGCCGTCTGTCCTGAGGTGTCAAACTTCTCCATTTCTTTCCTGCAACAACAAAAAATATTGTAGTTTTAGTCGTGACCAATTACAGAAACAAAAACAAGGTACATACTAAAACAAACTTGGGGGATTTTCCCTAATTTACAATATTAAATTTGGTACTTTTTTGGGCTTGTGAGAACCAAGTGTGATGCTTTTCTAAATTAGCACGCACACTTTGAGGTCTTGATCACATTCAAAGTATGTTCACATTTTCCTGAACACTCCAGATTAATTATTCAAATTTTGGGATTCTACCTTGTACTAAAAGTAACATTTTACACAGTAGAAAGAAAAAGGTGATTATTCTGACTCTAAATAGTTCTTTTCTGATTGTACGATGCATAATTGCATACCTGTAATTTCAAGAAAACTTTAACAGCAGGTGGAAATATAAATTTAAATATTGAAAAAAATGTGAAAATAATAACAGATTCAGGCATTTGAAAATGATAAGTGAATCTCCTAAAAGACTAAGGGCAAAATTAATAGACAAGATCAAGATCTTAAATCATGGTACATTAGGTACATATAACAAAACCATCAGATCTATCAATTCCGCCCTAAAAATTAAAATATTCGTTTTTCAAACATTTCTAATGTTCTCTATCAAGAAGACCTCATCCTGACAGTACTTATTCAACAATGAGGGAATACAGAATTCGAGACTCCTGTTGCTATAAAGTTTGTTGAATAGCTTGGCACGCTTATGTTTTGAAGTCTCATGTTGCTATTGTTCCTTCTTCTGTCTATACTTTTCTTCGCAGAAGCTGAGACGAAGAAGTATAAATTTAGAAAGCTGTACTGTTATCAGTTTGGGTAAATCTTCTCTTTAGGAATGGACTTTCGTTTTTTACGATAAAGTTTAGTAACTTTTGTACCTAGTGCTTCATTTATACTGTTCCTTATGGGTGCAATGCGTACATTTGCACAACTTCTGACTATTCTGTTTATATTAATTTGATTCTTTAGAATATTTTGACTATGGGCCCGAAACAGGGCTCGATTACGCTGACAGTTCAAAGCACATCTTGGGTCGATTACTTTCTGAGGTGGATACTGAGTGTTAGTACAAGTTGGGCTTATAATGTTGCCTAAATTTTATTTCCTCATTTTCCTCTGAGTTGAGCAGTCAAAACATTTTAATTTTAACTATTTCAAACTAGGTGAAATTTTCCTGTGTAGTTTGTCAATTCCGAAATTTCCGGTGACTCACGTACTTATTCTTTAGAATTTCAACAAATCATTTCTCATTTATCGTCTAAAAAGGTCTGCAACTGCGGATAAGTCTCGACAGGTGCCTCACATTGAAGTTAAATCTAGACTAAAAGCTAAATTTAACTCAAATCGCTTATATACATTTTATAATATTTATTGCCCAAAAGGGCAAGGGGGATCCTCCGCACAAAAGAAAATCGCTTTTAGCAGCCATCGTTTCAAATATACTTCTACAGCGATCAGTAAATGACTCATTGTTTTGACATTCCTCTATAAGTCAATCAGTCAAAACCACTCAAAACAGAAAAGTGAGAAATTCTGGTAGTCAGTCAATCTATCACAAAAGAAAAGTGAAAAGTTCTGGTAGTCAGTCCGTCTATTACAACAGAAAAGTGAAAAGTTCTGGTAGTCAGTCAGTCTATCACAACAGAAAAGTGAAAAGTTCTGGTAGTCAGTCAATCCATCACAAGAAAAAAGTTCAACTCGTCAGTCAGTCTATCACAACAGAAAAGTGAGAAGTTCTGGTAGTCAGTCAATCTATCACAACAGAAGTTCTGGTAGTCAGTCAGTCTATCACAACAGAGAAGTGAAAAGTTCTACTAGTCAGTCAAAACAGAAAAGTGAGAAGTTCTACTCGTCAGTCAAAACAGAAAAGTGAGAAGTTAATCGTCAGTCAAAACAAAAAAGTGAGAAGATCAACTCGTCAGTCAAAACAAAAAAGTGAGAAGTTAATCGTCAGTCAAAACAAAAAAGTGAGAAGATCAACTCGTCAGTCAAAACAAAAAAGTGAGAAGTTAATCGTCAGTCAAAACAAAAAAGTGAGAAGATCAACTCGTCAGTCAAAACAAAAAAGTGAGAAGTTAATCGTCAGTCAAAACAAAAAAGTGAGAAGATCAACTCGTCAGTCAAAACAAAAAAGTGAGAAGTTCTGCTAGACGTACAAGACTAACAAGTATATATTAAGAGAGTTAACTGAACTAAACTTTTTACTGAGGTTGTGCTCATGCTGCTCGATTTTGAACTCATTGTCGATTAACACACCCAGGTACCTCGCTGTTGTGCTGTACTGCTCTGATGGTAGATACACGATGTCTCGTAAGTATGACGTATAAGTCTCTACTGTGGCAGTATATCCGGTGTACAATTGTACATGAATAGATTAATACCTATATCTATTCGCTTGCTGTTAAAGCCAATAATATAATGATTGACTCTGTTTTCTTTTCGTTTCGTAAAAAAGTATTTGATTGTTTTATTTTCACTCTTGAGTTCTTGTATAGAAAGTATTGCATTTGGTGTATCCTTTTTAGGAATTTGAGATGATAACATTTCTGGAAGATTTGGACTCTTCTAATTCCAAAAAAAATTATGAAAAAAAAAAAAATCTGACGTGAATCAATTGATCCGTTTGTAGGTAGTTTTGTACGTATGGTTTTAGGTGTTTTAGTGACGATATAACTCGTACCAGCTACCCACATCAACCTCACCCAGCCTGGGTAGTGGCGGAAATACTAGCCTCACGTGTTACGAGGGGACAGAATTTTAGTCGAGAAGTCTGTCTTGGGCTAGAAATGTCAAAACCTCATGTGTTCTGTAGTACGGAGGCAACGTATTTTTTTGCTGGAAAATTCTACCCATCCTGGGTTTCGAACTCACGGCTCCTGGAAACGCGTAACCGTCACAACAATTGTACTACGCATGTTAGGTCTGATAGAAAGACCACGAAGTGACTGTACCCAGCTGTACCCTAGAATAGAAAAATACATTTTTGATCGATTGAGCTAACTAAGGTTGGATTTTTACTCATTTCAGTGTCTTTTATCAGTTTTGTTCACGATGTAAAATATGCAATAATAATATCACTCTTAGTGGAAGGTAACCACTAGGCGAGGTTAATGCTTTAAATATTTTTACAACCTAACCGTCAGAGTCTTATTATTATGTGGTCACAAGCTCAAATTAATGAGGAAAAATTCATACACTGTGTGGAATTCGAACCAACGGATCCCTACGCTATACCTGGATTACCAGACTAGCGCGTTAACCGCTTGGCTACAGCTAGGGAGAGTGATTGGAGACCATTTAGTAGAAATGTTAGTTTGTTCTGAAGCACAAATTTCTATGTGCGATCAACCATCATGAGAAATTGTGCCTTTTTTCATAACCCATTAAAAACCCTTGAAGAAATGCAAGACAATTATCTTATAAAAAGCGTATTTTTATCTCCAGGTCCATGATAGGGCTAACTGGAAGAGACTGACAAAAAACGCCGACCCTATTTAATTAGGAAAAGGATAGGAAGAAGAAGAATTTGAGCATAATTTAAAATAATATTTTAGATGAGAGAGCATATTATGCTCTCATCAACGGCTCTGATAAGGGGACTGTTGAGTGCAAATCAGGCTGTATAAAGTATCTATTATTTTTACTTTAGTTAAATAAATAATAATAATAATAATCATTAAACCACAGCTTTATACTAAACGTTCAGTCTTCTAAATGAATCATCCGAGAACATCTTCAGGATTCCTCTAGTTTAATGTAGGTGTAAATGTTCTGCCAGGTTGGCCTATTTACCCCGCCCCCCTGGACTGAGCCTTACTCTGCGCTCTCTCTCTTTCTCTCTCTTTCTCTCTCTCTCTCCCTCTCTTTCACTCTCTCTCTCCATCTCTCTTTCTATCTATCTTTCTCTCTCTCTCTCTCTTTCTCTCTCTCTGTCTCTCTCTTTCTCTCTCTCTTTCTCTCTCTTTTCTCTCTCTTTCTCTCTCTCTCTATCTCTCTCTATCTATCTCTCTCTTTCTCTCTCTCTCTATCTATCTCTCTCTTTCTCTCTCTCTCTGTCTCTCTCTATCTATCTCTCTCTCTCTCTCTCTCCCTCACCTCACCTGGGCTATTGCGCCCGTTTCCTGTTGCAAAAGAGCACAAGAGACACGAATAGCTCTGCATTTAGAGCCTACTATGCCGAAGATCTCGGGTTCAAATCTCGAAGTCCATAAAAAAATTGTAGACACTATTTTATTTGATTACAGGTGTTTGTATTAGCGAGATACTGTACAAAAATACACTCTGTGGCACCGAGTTCCAGCCCCAAACAATATGTACGGCAATGCCTCATTGTGTAGAGTAGGGTCATTTTAAAACAAATATAGGGCCTAGGGCCATGCCTCGGGCCATAACTCGAGTGCAGCCCAATAAAATAAATACCATGTTTGACCTGCACACAAAAAATGTTCTCCTTGTTGTAAACCTTTCTTTTAAAATAAACATCTATAAAAATTGCTTTAAAAAATGTTCTCTAGTGTACCACCTATCTGGAAGTTAGTAAAAGGCGAAAAGATATTCGATCTCAAGAAAAGATATACGATTAGTTGAACAAAATAAAACTACAAATGATTCGTTGAATACAACAGTTCACATCCGATAGGTAACTGAAGTTAAGGAAGGTCCTACGTGGTGAGGACTTGAATAGGTGACGGTTTTAGTTTTAAATTTATCCATGGTTGTTGTTGTAACCAACGTGGCTACAAGTGGGGGGAGTGATGGTCTCCAGCCAACTACAGTGGAAAAGTTAGCAGAAACCATCTCCTCACCACCTAACCTCAGCTACCGTGAGAACTAGGAGTATTTCTACATAAGCCATCAAACCCATTGAATGAAGGGTTGGGTGGAAGAGATTGTCATAGAAGAGAAATTAAGTCAAGTTATCATATTTGTGTTAATCACTAGAGTGATATCACAACTACTCAAACTCGCTGTACTAAATCCACTCTGAAACTTGAACCACCGACCTCCAGGTTACAAGACCGCCGCCTTACCGATCAAGCTACTGAGGTCGGTTACGTTGTGAAATAATAAACAACAATAATAAATGTTGTGGAATTATTATTATTATAAATAAATAAAGTGTAGGAAAACTTAATAAATTAAAATATTATTCATCATTAATTTTCTGAGCGTACTGTAATTATCTTTATTAACGTGGAGGAGTATAGGTAAAACAATAGACTGAGGATTTTCATAATATGATCGAAGGACAAACAAATACTTTAAGAGGAGAATGGATGTATCCAAGATTCTGGTTTGGAAAATCATCATCGACATACACCTGAAAGAGAAAGGAGTTTTGTATGAAGACGAGAATTTGAAAGATACACTCATAGCAAGATTCCAGATACTAATAATTAAAGCGCGGATTTTATGCGATTGCATATTTTGGACATTTTTGGCTGCATAAAATCCGGGCTATACTAATCATCATCATAGGGTGGCGTCATCGTGAACGATGGTAGCCAGACAGTGGAGGAATGACTCAGCACTTCTACCACTGTCTTTACAAGGAAGCTAATAATTGAAAAGGGCCCTTAGAACCAAGCCAATGCTGGTCTACTCCCTGTTTTCAGTGCCCCAGCCAGACTACTGGTCTACTCCCTGTTTATAGTCCCCCAGTTATACTAATACATAAAACACCTAACTTAATCTGAATAGAATTAACGAAAAGTTATTGTTAGTTGTCATCCGTATGTGGTCAATTTTTAAAATAGCACGAGGAAAAACATTAGCATGGGGTGAGATTACGGTTGAAAGGGATATTTGAACCCAACGAGTCCCTACACTACCTGGAATACCAGACTAACGCCCTGGAATGCCAAACTACTTCGACCACCAATACATGCTCGACTGTTCCTTCAGGAATAGTGGCTGCGACTTGGCTTCTAACACTTCGGGCGAAATAAACCCTCGAAGGCCTGAATTATTTTTGACTCGTACTTTTCATCCAAAGTTCAGAACACGACTGGGGCTGGAAAATTAATCTGATTTAACTAACATTGAGTTCCTATGAAAGATAGAGAAGTACACTATAATTCTAATTCAAATTATTTAATTCTATCATGTACTTTATGTATTTATGTACAAATAAAACACATTACTATTACTATTTTGTCACAACATGTTTCCTCACACACTCGATTCAAAAATGACCGTTGCTGTGACCATATGGTCAGCTGGTCACACTAGGCCCTTTTTTGTAGTACTATGTCACGGATTGCGTACTGTCTAAGATAGGGAAAACAAGTAATGACTTAAACTATCGATTTTGTCTATTAATTTCGCCCTTAGGCCCGCATTATGAAACAGGATTAGTTAATCTTATTGGACACAATCCCTTAACTTTCACCTTGACAACAACTGTCGTGACGGAAAATCTTATTTTAGAATACCTATATCGGCTTAGATTTACTAATCCTGTTTCAAAATGCAGCCCTTAGGCGTAAAATGGCAGCATAATCCGTATAAACAGAAGAGTGAGAAGTTGTACTAGATGTACAATTGTACATGAATATTAGAACATACCTGTTTCGAGCTTATTTGCTCTCATCAGCAGGTAATAGTTCTGATTATCCATGTCATCAACTATCCTCTCTATTTTAATCTACTCCAATATTCAGACCTCTTCTTCAGTTGCCTCTTCTTTGTTCTTAACCACTCCAATATTTATACCTCAATCTCGATACCTAAATGGTTAAATCGAACGCACAACCCGGAGGTTGGTGGATTGCATCCCAAGATTGAGTACATTTAGTTCGAAGGGCTGAATAATGTAATTTTGACATCACTTTTTTAATAATAATAAATAATAATGATTCCGTGTCCGTGAGATAGCTATCTAAATCACGGTGGTAAGAGGATTGTATGGACTTTTTTAATGAACAAAATATGACATCCTGTCCAGGGCGAGAAGAAGAATAAAATGTAATGTGTACACACTACACATCTGAAGGTGGAATAAGACGTGTCGTGTAGGTGCCTATGTTAAAGAAAATTGTGAAACAAACTTCTCACTTTTTTTTCTCTGTTTATAATGTTTTCTATCTATGCATGGGATATGTTGTACTGAATGATTTTCGCAATTCCTGAAACGCACAAACAAAGCTCTAAGATAATTGCACGGTCAGTTCTTATCGTATGACTCCATGAGTCAATAAGATAAGGAGAGAGAGGTATTGATGATAATGATGGCTAAAATAATAGAAATAATGAGAATGATAATTTGACTGATTAAAGAATTGTGTTTTGACTGACTGTTAATAGTCATATTTAATAGATATGTCCGTGTCCTTGCGAAAATATGTCGTATTTTTTTATTAAAATCAGACTTTATGCAATCAGCCTAGGATAATTGTGAAATTTCACCCTCATGATTTACACTTACCTTATCAGCTTAGGGCCGAATTATAAAACATAATTAAATAAAAATATTATTACTAAATGCCTATAGCAATCTCTTCCACCCAACCCTTAGAGTGGAAAATGTCCTCCAGTCGGGTTACAATGCATTGTGATTACTTAAAACTCAAACTCAAGGGAGTTTGCGTAACGGCTTGCGTAAAATTTGATCCTGTTTTATAATTGGAACGTTAGAGGCTGATCCATCTCGCAAATGATAAACATTATCGTCTATGATAAAATGTGTAATCATATCAACCCCTCAGAAATTGTTCTATTCGTTACTAGCTACAACCCGGCACTTTGTCGGCGTTAAGGTCTTTTCCGTGGCTGGTGTCCTATTTGAAAATGGTAAGAGATACATATTTTAATTTTGATATTTTTGATATAAGGTCGGTGGTTCGATTCCCAAGTTCAGAAAAGATTTAGTAAATCGAGTTTGAGTAATTCTGCTACCACATGGTGATTGTCTGCCTATTTTTGAGATACTTTCTTTCCCTATAGGACAATGAAAGTAAAAATCTGATATTTTTCTCGATCAGATTTTCTCAATTTGATTGAAAAAAGAGAAAAGTGTGACTGAGATTTGTTTTATCAATTTTCAGAATTATCGGAATTGGTTTTTATAATAATTATATTGGTTTTTATAATTCCAATTATTGGAATTGGTTGTAGGTATGTTCACATTGGTTTCAGAAATGTTTCAGTCACGCCAGGTTACCAATGTAAATTTCATCCTCTCAGTCTTCAGACGTTCAGAAGCTATGAGTTGTGATACCTAGATACTAGAATACCGTACTGTGAACAGCGAACACTACCTTGCTCTCGGAACAAAAGAAGAAAGACAGAAAAAAAAGAAACAAATTGAAGCCTCCTAGGAATTCTGAAGCAAATAACAGTTGATGGAGACACTTCAGCCAAAGAAAACAACAAACATTCTACAACTACAACAACGAACCGAGAATTCTTTTAATTTCTATTTGAATACTATTAAAATATAAAACGATTCCTTTTGACAATCACTAAATTTAAATAACGATCACAAAGAAAATTTAAATAATGATCAGAGAGAAAATTTACATAATGATCTCAACATGTCCTGGAAAGTGCAACTGTAGTAAAATAACTTTGAAACTTGATACAATAAATATGTCAGAGGAATAAATTTTTGAAATTGATAACGATCTTTTTCAAGCTCAGTGCTCAGAGGCTTTCAAGTTTTTAAAAGAAGAAAATATGTTCTAATTGTTTGGTGTCTTTGGATTCACAACTTTCTGTAGAGCTCATTAAAAAAATACTACTGAACTTTTATTCTTTTTGAACTCAACATGTAAAAGCCGACTTTCATTTACTTTATTTCACTGTAAGACCTAGGAGAATTAAATTATTTCACGACTCTCTTTCTCTCCTTCTCTCTCTCTCTCTCACACACACATGCACAAACAGCCGATTCAAGAGAATAAATTGAAAAGTCAGTGGAAATCCTCTCTTGCGAATTCATGAGCCAAAAAACTCGCTGTAAAATATCTATATATTTTTTAAATTTAAAAGAGAAATAAATAAGAGGGGTTATCTGTTAATTAGTATAAAAAATTTAGGACCGTTCTGTAATTACTGGAAAAGTAAAAAAAGTTATCATATTTGTGTTAATCATTTTCGTTTGATATCACTCAAACTCGCTTTACCAAATCTACGCTGAAACCGGGACTTGAACCACCGATCTCCAGGTTCTGTCTTATCCGCTGTCTTATCGATCGAGCTACTGAGGTTGGTTTTAATTGAAAAGTATATAAAAAGGCTACAACAGATATTGAGAATTTAGGCCCCTTTGAATAAATTGATAAATACATAGACTTCTACTCTGGAAAGAGACTCTGGTCTTTCTAATGAAAAATAAAGAGAGGAAGCTAGAAAATTTAGGAATATAGGAAACAAATAAGTGTCCTGCATAGGTTATCTGAGTCATGGTTCTACCCACGACCATGGCTTTATTCTGAATGGACAATCTAGGTCCCTTATTCAACCAACTATTAATCGTTATATGTATATTTATTAATTAATTATATTAAATTAAAATATTCATATTTTGATGAATACATACATAGAGGAGTTATTCTGCAAAAAATAAATTGGGACCTTTTAACAAGAGAACCTTTAATCCTATTCTTTAAATAAAATAAATAGAGGGGCCTCTATCTATGAAAGATGCGTTAGGCCTCTTTTTTAAAATAAAAACATTATATTATATAGAGGTGGCTATTTCTGAAAGACGCTTTAAGGGTGTTCATGAATAAGTATAAGTAGTGCTTATTTAGACTGTCAGCGCAAGACAGGTTAGCCGACAGTTTGATATGAATAGTCAGATAACTTTTTTCAACTATTAAACTTATCATTGGATAACTTTAGAGAAGTCTCAACTAGATCAATTATTACATTGAATCAATATTGCATTGATCAAAAACTAAACGTTTATTGAATATTTATGCATTACAGTGCCATTTATATTGTTCAAGCTTTCCCAAAATATCAACATCACCCTTCTTAAATAATAATAATAACAACACTATAGTGGAAAAGGTAACCACCAATGGAGGTTAATGCTCAAAGAATTTTCTACCACCTAGCTCTTAGAGTCTTATTATTATGTGCACTGGGTGGGATTTGAACCAACGGATAGCTACGCTACCTGGATTACCAGACTACCACGTTAACCACTTGACTCCCAGTGCACCAGTTAAATGATCATTTTAATGAATCCGACAGGCATTAAAGCCTCTTTTTTTCAATAAAATAAATAGAGGGGGCTACTCCGGAAAGAGAATTGGTTCTGCCCTACCTACCCGCAGCCGAACGCCATCTTGTACAAACAATTAGCTGTGAGCACGTGGTTCCAGAGAGTTTAGAAAGTAAACGGGACTATCCACCGAGATTATTATCTCATTGTTTAATATTCAGAATATTAGAGTTGATATCCCGCCCGCTAAGGAACATATCTCACTGAGAGCGGACCTATACATACAGGTTGTGGGACCCCGCCAGAGGGAATCGAATAGATGCCCTGCATAATCTCAGCCTCTGTTCTGCCCACTGCCATGGCTTTATATTCAATGAGCAGTTTTCTGAACTGAGAACATGCCTTTGAGAATAGGTTTTAGAATTATTCAATGGGCAGTTTTCTGAACTGAGAAGATGGCTTTATTCAATGAGCAGTTTTCTGAACTGAGAACATGCCTTTGAGAATACGGTTTAGACTTGTTGAATGGGCAGTTTTTTTTCTGAACTGAGAAGATGGCCCTATTCATTATGAGCAGTCATCTAAACTGAGAACATGCCTTTGAGAATACGTTTTAGAATTATTCAATGGGCAGTTTATTGAACTGAGAACATGCCTTTGAGAATACGTTTTAGAATTATTCAATGAGCAGTTTTCTGAACTGAGAACATGCCTTTGAGAATACGTTTTAGAATTATTCAATGAGCAGTTTTCTGAACTGAGAACATGCCTTTGAGAATACGTTTTAGAATTGTTGAATGGGCAGTTTTCTGAACTGAGAAGGTGGCTCTATTCATTATGAGCAAATCTTGAACTATGAACAGCTTTGAAAATATTTTACGAATCAGAACTCCCTAATACAAATACAATATTATATTCTAATCTAATACAATACAAAATACAATACAGGCGAACCTGAATATAAGATAACTAAATATAAGAGAAACCTGGATATGAGAGACAATTTTCCAGGTGAAATGTACCTCTCTATAAGGGACAATAACCTTTATTCAAGAGAAACCTGGAAATAATAGAAAAATAGATCTGATCCCTTGAAAGATGGCAAAACGTTTTAAGTGACATTTTTCAAAATACTTAGGAGAGCAAAAAAAGGTTTTTTTTCTGTTTCGGACTTTCTCGTCAAAATGGGAGATTTGCCAAATTATGTATAAGATTTTATTGTAAGCACTGTAAAATGTAGATACAATTTAATTCCAGATTAAATTAGTTGGAAAAAAGCTGATTGTAAAGGATACCTTCTGCTGCGCTTGTGTTGACCCAGCAAAAGGAAAGTATTGTGTCACTTCTAATCCATCAGAGGGGATTCATACTATGGGATGGGCAATCTACATTCTACAATTCATATCACAAGCATCTAGGTAAAGTAGCTGTTGTTTCATGGCTACGAAATAAGGAAAGGCTGTGAACCACTCGTCTTATTTGTTTAAAGTAGACTGATTGATTGTCTGATTGATTGTGAGATCCAAAATAAAAGAGTCACAAACTGCGAACAAGAAAAACAGTGAAAAATCAAACCCTTAAATCTTAAAATGAAAATCTATGGAGACTGAATGAGCTGAAATTAAGTTAGTTTTGCATTGGATTATTGATTTAAGACCTAAAGATTATATGACCAAAAAGCAATACAAATAAATAACCTACAAAGAAAACATGATAAAGGAAGAACAAAGAATTAGACACCAAGAAAATAGAATAAATTGCATTAAATTCGAGCGCGCGATTAGCTCAGTGGTTAATTAAGCACTTACTTGCCATACGGAAGGTCCCGGGTTCGATCCCCCGTGCTGACAAAAATTTGTATTCTTAATTTGGTTACAATTGTTTGTAAAGCATGCCTTCCAGTGCGCTCGTGTTTACCCAGCACCTAACTGGGAATTTTTGTGTCTCTTCTCGCCAATCAGAGGGGAACCATACTACGGGATGGGCAGGCTACAACACAGACCACAAGCGTCTACAGTTTCATGGCTACTAAATAAAAACGGCTGTGAAACACTCATCTTAAAAAAAAATTCATTTTGTAGTATCTTTTCCAAAGTCAATATAGAAGTGGAAACATCTTCCTTTCTTTAACTTGGATCTGGAGGCACTTGTTAATTAATTATTAGCCTCCTTGTATAAACTTGATGAAAAATTCAAGTTTGGTGACCATTGAACACAATGATGAGGATGAATAGCTTTTCATTAAAAGTATCGAATCATCCAATTAAAAATTAAAAAGAAAAAAATCTGGTGTAAACATCACACGACTTTCCTTATCCCCCAAAAAGAAGTCGAATTCCGCCACTGGTGACTCAACGGTAACAGATAGTTAAAAAGCAGTGCCTAATTCGTAATCAGCACCTTAAAATCATTGGATTTGATGTGTCGCAACCCCCATCTAGGGTAAATAATAAAAAAGTTAGTCCAAGCGGGTCCCCCCAAAATACCGGTAAATTGGGGCCGGGTTCCAAAAATTTCAAGATATCAAAAAAATGATAAGAATAGACCCCTATTATTTTTTTAATCCGAGAAAATGTTGTTCTCTAACTTTTTTTGTATCTTTAACCAATTCAAAGAAGCGGCGGTTGCGGCCAATATTTGCGGCCCTGCGGCCGCATCTTGCGTCCGATTTCAACCAAAAGTTTCGTGGTTCGTCTCGTGTATAAAACTAATTTGCATACCAAATTTCAAGTCTCTAGCCCTTACCGTTCTTGAGATATCCTGTTTACACACACACACACACACAGACAGACAGACAGACAGACGCACGGACCAATGGCTGAAAACAACTTTTTTGGTATCCTGAGGCTATAATTCGTCCAGAAATGTGAAAAACTGGGTAGGTCAAATTTTCGACGAATACAATACTTTCCTTATTATAGGATAAAGAAAGTAAAAACTGAATTTGAAATTGTATGAATGATTCACTTAGTCCTATCTTAACATTTGGGTTATCAAATTAAATGTACGAGTATGTATGAGAGAGCAAAATTGAATTTGGGCCGGATAGAGATCCACTGAACTCTTTCAAATACCTGTCAATAAAAGTTATCATATTTGTGTTAATCACTTTCGTGATATCACAACTACTTAAACTCACTTTACTAAATCTACACTGAAACCGGGACTCGAACCACCGACTTCCAGGTTACAAGTCCGCCGCCCTATCGATCAAGCTACTGAGGTCGGTAAATACTTGTCAATTGTCAATAAAGTAAAACTTTCATTAGGTACAAGTTAACGACATCTAAGACTGAGAAGTCCAGTAAAAAAAGAAAAGGACCCCTAGAGGCTCAAAACAGGGGTTTCGAGGGTCGAAATTCAGACCAAAATTATCGTATGGTAAATGTATAACATAACTATTCGTATAATGTGGTAAAAAAAACGTGTTTTAACACTGAAAACTGACTAAAATTTTGGGTGATTCCATTACTTTCCTTTCTATAGCATAAGGAAAGTAAAAATGGGTTAGGCAAAACGAGGATAAGGGAAGACCATCCCTCATCCGAATTATTGTGCTCTATGATTGATGGAAACTCTGACTTGAGGGGCAGTCTTCCTCAAGTCTTTATTCTAATCTTATTTTATAATTTGTCATCAAATTAGTTAATCTTTAAGTGATTTTAAAAATGCACTATTTAAAAATTTATTAAAGTGATGAGATTGGAGAATCAATGTTACTACAGGTCGATGAGACATCTACTTACCAGTGAAGGGTTCAAATTACACAAACACGGTTGATATTTTAAATTAACAATGTTTTTTATTTAATTTTAAGGTTACCAAGTAATTACAATTTTTATGGGAAGTTTTATAAATTTATTTTCAAATTAAAAGTTAATAGATCTGGTTTAAATACGATTTTCAAAAAATACAATTGTGAAAATAATCATAACTTTGTACAAATTAAAAACAATAAAATACTAAAATAAAATGAGATTATGATGTAGGTACTTGATCTCTCCTACCCAACCTCCCTCCCTCCCTCTCCTTCCTCTCCCCTCTCAATACTATCTATTTTTACAGTTTATAATAAAAAATTATTATACACAAAAATACTGAAATTAAGTAACGTTAAAGCACACAAAAAACTCAGTTAAAATGTTCTAATGGTCAACAAAATAAATATTAAAAAGTATTAATCAAATTGAAAGATTCTTCGTAAAAAATATAAAAATTGATGTGCACGCCTTAAGGTAGGTATTTAATTATGAACACTTTTTTCACAAATACCTAGTTGTATTTTGAAACCAGAAATTCCACCAATGAGCACTCAAATAATTTCATAAAACACACATGCATAGCTTAATTATTATAATTATAGTTAAAACTTGCTCGTTCTGCTCTCCACCAATTAACCAGTGTTTACTTTGCCATAGACGGCAAGGAAATGGACTTTCTTCAGTTCTGTCATGTAGGCCATGACCTCATAACTTACCTCTATGTTTAAAATTACTGTAAAAAAAAATTAATGCTACTTCTGCCCAACTTAAGAACGAAACATGAATGGATTTGTCTTAGTTCCCATAAGAAAACTCCCACGCGTAACAATAATTAATAATGTAAGAAAAATATATTAACCTAACATTCGTTTTATTAAGTCTAGATAACGTTGCTATAAATATATAAAAGCGAACATTACTTATAGGTTCTTCCTCCTCTTTCGTATGAGTTTAAAAGAACCGTTATCATCCTCTCTAGATGGTCTAGATTGTAATTAATTCACCGCATAAATAATTATATTTTAATAATAAATAAAACTTCAAATGCAAAATACACTAGCCTACGGTCGCCCACTAGAAAGCCAAGAAATCGCGGCTGTCCACTGAGCGCTGTCCCAAGGTATTGGCTGCACACCATAAGGGTTGGGTGGAAGAGATTGCCACAGGCAATAACCCCGCCCTTTAGGTAGGACATTAACTTCATTATCTTTTTTTTGTTCTTGTATCTTTGCTTAATCTATTTGTTTTTCTTTATAATTTCATTGTATTTTACTGTATATATTTTTTGTTCTACCTAATAAAGCTTACTATAATAATAATAATAATAAAGTGCTATCTCCTATATGGTGGGTGACCGCACTTAGCGAACCCCTGGAAATCTAAATTTGTCGAAACTTAAGATAGAAAAAATCTGGTGTAAACATCACACGACTTTCCTTATCTCCCAAAAAGGAGTCGAATTCCGCCACTGGTGACTGAACGGTAACAGATAACTAAAAATCAATGCCAAATTCGTGATCAGCACTTCAAAATCATTTAATTTGATATGTCACAACCCCCATCTAGGATGAATAATAAAAAAGTTAGTCCAATCGGGTCCCCCTACAATACCTGTAAATTGGGTCCGGTTTCCAAAAAGTTAAAGATATCAAAAAAATGATCAGAGTGAACCCCTATTATTTTTTTAATCTGAGAAAATGTTGTTCTCTAACTTTTTTTGTATCTTTAACAAATTCAAAGAAGCTGTGCTTGCGGCCAATATTTGCGGACCTGCGGCCGCAGAATGCGGCCGATTTCAACCAAAAGTTTCATGGTTCGTCTGGTGTATAAAATTAATTACCATACCAAATTTCAAGTCTCTAGCTCTTACCGTTCTTGAGATATCCTGTTCACACACAGACACACAGACACACACACAGACAGACGCACGGACCAATGGCTGAAAACGATCCTGGTATCCTGAGGCTTTGATTCGTCCAGAAATGTGAAAAGCTGGGTAGGTCAAATTTTCGACGAATACAATACTTTCCTTATTATAGGATAAGGAAAGTAAAAAAAGTTCATATTTGTGTTAATCACTTTCGTGATATCACAACAACTCAAACTCGCTTTACTAAATCTGCACTTAAACGGGGACTTGAACCAACGACCTCCAGGTTATAAGTCAGCCGACTTATCGATCAAGCTACTGAGGTCGGTAATTTTTTTTTAACTTCCTTATGAAGAAGAAGTTTTCTTTTCCTTCATTTTTGTGTTGATAAATTTCCCTTCATAAATTTCCAATATGTATTGTATAATCATGCCAGCCTCCGTGGCGTAATGGTTATGACTACTGCCCGTAGTCCAGAGGTCTCGAGTTCAACTCCCGGTTGGGGCAGACTTTTCGAAGAAAATTCTGTCCCTTCCAAACACGTGAGGCTGGCACTTCCGGCCCTACCCAGGCTGGGTGAGGTTAATGTGGGTAGCTGGTACGATTCCCAGCGAATGGAGGGTAAAACCCCCGTCCTGACTATCTCAAATCAGGACGATAAAACCGAATAGAATCAACTGGTCACAATAGATCTAATTAGGTCGCAGTGTTAATTGTAAGGGTTTTCCTGAAAACCCTGCAACCAGGTCAGATAATAATAAAAAAAAATTGTATAATCATTAATCATAAATATTGTATCCCCTAGTGGAGGGAGGGTGATGGGCGAGGTTTTTCTACCACCTCATAACTTAATTATGTGGTCACATGTGGAAAAATCAATTCATTAGGAAATACTTACGATCCATGGCATACGGACAATGAAGTGCGGTTTCGCGCCAGATTAAACTCTAATTTTAAGTCAATACTGTCCCGGTAGCTCAGTTGTTAAGGCGCCATTCTGTGAATCCAGATAATATTCCAAAGGTCGTGGGTTCGAAAAATGGCCAGTCTTTGTTCCAGAAAGCACTTCTACGTCTTTTACTCTCAAAATTCCCAAATATTTCCTCTAAGCGTCTCAAATTTTGTTCAAATAACGCACTGCCTGAATCTCTGAACGCATTATTTGAACGAAATTTGACGGTAGAAATCCAGATTAAGGGAGAGTGGGGATGATTTCTGGAACGGGGCCGAGTTTTCTAAGAAGAGTTATTAAAAATCAGTAGAATCAGAAACAGAAAACTGAGAAGTTGTATTAGATCTGAAGTGTCATCAATTTTTTGATTCACTTGAAAATTAGAGTTTAATTTGACGCGTGAGTTCCCATCTGACCTGCGTTGCAGTTAGTTCTCTCTATTGTGCGTAGATAATTTAATTCAAAATGAAATTGATTTTAAAAGATTTCATTTCTGTACATACTACTGTGTAAATAAATTCAGTTTAAATTCAGTTTTTTCCTTGTGTAAAACAAGTGTACTCATACATTCGAACCCAGAGCCAATACACGGACAGGTACCTAGTACTGACCACTGTATTGGTTCTACTACGGGGACTCTGTATCAGTCAACCTTTGGTACTATCCCAACCGCCGAGCAGTATCATACGACGGACTATCCCAACCACTGTGTCGTACCTACACAACGGACTACCCCAACTATACAACTCTATCTTCTGATGACGTCACAATGAACAATACTGGCGATACCGCTGTTACTTGCAGCTCTGCCAGTACGTTATGTACCACCACGGTGACAACCACCATCACAGGGACCATCCCTAGCATCCCCGCCCTACCCCTTCTCCACCAACAACAGTCTGCTTCCACCCCATGCCTGACTCAGCAGACTCTCTACCAGCCTAACATCAACTTCAACCCCGCCAGCTCCGTGTTCTCTCCACTTGGACTCAATCAACACCAATCCAACCCAGCCATTCCCCCTAACCTGACACCTGCTCAAGAAGCTCTCCAGTCACACAACTCTAACCCAACTCTAGCCACAGGCCAAGTCAAGGATACCCTCAGCTGGCAAGTTGTCCGCACCAACCACAAACGGAAGAAATTTGCAAGCGAGGCTTCAACTCTCAAGATCAAACTCAAGAAGTATAATGAATCCTTCAACAACACCAAAAAAATAATTACCCCCAATCAATACCAACCCCTCGCAGTAGAAAATGATGATGAGGAAGACGGTGAAGATCTCAACATGCACACAGACAGTCAAGAGACCAACGCCGCGCATTCAGCACCACACCAGCAATCCTCACCTCCGCAGCAATCCCCACCTCCACCACCAGTTTACATACATGGAGTCACAAACTACCAACAGATGAGAGAAAACATTTCCACTGCTGTGGAAGCCGAACACTACAGTACTAGAACGCTGGCAAACAACACTGTCAAGATTAATCCCAAGACTGTTGAAGCATACAGAGCCCTAGTGCGACACTTGCGTTCCAATAATATCGTCTTCCACACCTATCAAATCAAAAAGGAAAGAGCGTACAGGGTTGTTCTGAGGAATATCCACCATTCGATCCCCACATCCGACATCAAAGAAGAGCTCGAGAACAAGGGCTACAAAATTCGTAACATTATGAACATCAATGATCGCATCACTAAAAACCCACTCAATCTTTTCTATGTGGATTTAGAGCCAGCCGAGAACAACAAACAAATATATGACCTCAAATACTTACTCAATATGAAAATCAACATTGAACCACCACGGAAATCTACTAATATTGTTCAGTGCACTAGATGCCAAAACTATGCCCACACTAAAGCATATTGCACCCGTCCTTTCAGTTGTGTGAAGTGTGGGAAAAACCACAGCTCGTCATCGTGCACCAAGAGTCGGGACCTACCAGCAACATGTGCACTCTGTGATGGTCCACACCCAGCGAATTACAAAGGATGCACCGTTTATAAGGATCTGCAAAACTTGAGAAGGAACAATCAAATCCTTCAAACAAACTCAAGCAACACTGCCAATCAACCTACAACCACACGGACCAATAGAACAAATAATATCCACGTCGTGAATAGCAATATCAACACTGACAACAATAACACCACAAGAATAACAAATAGTCAACCTAGAACATACGCTTCAATTATGAACAACTCAAACAAAACTCCACTAATCAATCATAGCCAGCCATCCTATTCTCAAACTCCACAACAACATCATGAAAACACTACAATCTTAACATCATTCCTGGAAGAATTCAAAAACATGTTTCAACAGCTCATGAACCAAAATACAATGATAATTCAAATGCTCCAAACTGTCATTTCTAACATAATATCAAAATGATTGACACACTCAGAATTCTAACCTGGAACGCTAATGGTCTTGTCTCACGCCAAAGGGAACTTGAAATATTCCTTCATACACAGCAAATTGACGTGGCTCTTATATCAGAATCACACTTCACCGTAAGATCATTCTTTCGCATCCCAAACTATGACACCTACACAACTCTACGACCTGATGGGAAAGCATTTGGAGGAACTGTCGTGCTGGTGAAGAAAAACATCCCCCACTATGAAGCAGAACCTTACCAATCAATGAGTATACAAGCCACCACGATCAAAGTCGAGTGTTTGCCGCTCTCCATCACCCTCTCTGCAATATATTGTCCACCTGGGCGCTCTCTTCAACCACAAGACTTCATCAACCTATTCAACACATTTGGAACCCACTTTATTGCAGGAGGCGACTGGAATGCTAAGCATACGTTCTGGGGATCCCGTCTAATATCACCACGAGGAAGAGCACTCTACAATGCAACAAGATCTGGTAGATTTGAATTCATCTCAACGGGTGAACCAACCTATTGGCCCACCGATCCAGCAAAGAGACCAGACGTTATTGACTTCTTTGTGTCACATGGAGTCGCCCACAATTACACACACATTGAAAGAAAGGATGACTTATCTTCTGACCATTCACCTCTGGTACTAACCCTTTCTGCGACGGTGATTACAAAACCAAAGGTACCCAAATTAACCACCAGGAAAACTGATTGGGAAACATTCAGAAGCCAGATTGAAGACAACACCGACCTCAAGTTGAGTTTGAAAACCCCTGATGAAGTAGACAACGCCGTGCAATACTTGACCGCTCTGATACAGGAAGCTGCTTTCACTGCTACACCTGAAAATAAACAAAAAGAGGAAGAATTAGTACTACCAAAAGAAGCAAGGGACCTAATAGCTGAAAAGAGGAGAGTTAGAAGAAGATGGCAAACGTATAGGAACAGCAATGACAAAAGGATACTGAATAGACTTACCAGAAAACTGAAAACACTGCTCCATAAGAGACATAATGACGCTCTCAGCAATTTTCTCACTTCACTCTCCATCAATGACAACTCACTGTGGACCGCAACCAAAGGACTGAAGAGACCTCACAAACAGGTCCCGCCACTCAGAAAACCTTCAGGAGCATATGCTCGCTCCAACAAGGAGAAGGCTAACATTTTTGGAGATCATCTCAGCTCAGTCTTCCAGCCGTTTCCACTTGCTCAGAATGCTGACATGGACGAACAATGTCACATTGAACATTTTCTCGAAGTTCCTTGTCAAATGTCAATGCCTATAAGAGCCATTTCACCCTCTGAAATCAAGTTTGGACTGAGAAACATAAAGAAAAACAAAGCCCCGGGTTATGATCTCATTACAGGTAAAATGCTGCAAGAGTTACCAGACAAAGCTATTCTTCTGGTAACTCATATTTTCAATGCCATGCTGCGGCTCACATACTGGCCACTCCTCTGGAAATATGCGGAGATCATTATGATTCAGAAGCCCAATAAGCCACCTGAAGAGGTATCATCCTACCGGGGAATCAGCCTTCTTCCAGTGCTATCAAAGCTTTTTGAAAGATTACTCCTCAGAAGAATGTTGAGCGAAGATTTTACCAAGGATGTCATTCCGGATCATCAGTTTGGCTTTAGAACCGCCCACTCAACAATTCAACAGGTTCATCGAGTGGTAAATGTCATAGCGGCAACACTGGAAGAAAAAAGCTACTGTTCAGGTGCCTTTTTGGACGTGGCCTCAGCCTTTGATAAAGTTTGGCATACTGGACTACTTTTTAAAATAAAATCTCTCTTTCCGCAACCTTACTACCTTCTTCTGAAGTCATATCTCTTTGACCGCTATTTCAGAGTTAAACATGATGATTCACACTCTGGGTATCACAAAATCAATGCCTCAGTACCGCAGGGTAGCGTCCTAGGACCTTTCCTGTACATACTCTACACTAGAGACCTACCTAGTACCAGTGAAACAATCGTTGCCACCTTCGCAGACGATACAGCCATTCTGTCAAAAAGCCAGGATCCAACATCTGCATCAGATAACCTGCAAGAATATCTTATCCTCTTGCAGCAATGGCTGAAAAAATGGCGGATCAGCGTCAATGAGACAAAGTCTGTCCACGTGACCTTCACTACCAGAACTAATACTTGTCCTCCAGTTATCCTCAACGGTCAAATCATACCTCAAGATGATAAAGTGCGGTATCTCGGCATCCATCTGGACAGGAAGTTGACCTGGAAACACAACATAACAACAAAAAGAACCCAGCTCAAGTTGAAGCAAAACAAAATGTTTTGGCTTCTAGGGTCCAAATCCAAGTTATCCATACAGAACAAGATTATCCTTTACAAAATGATCCTGAAACCTGTATGGACTTACGGATAGAGTTGTGGGGTTGCGCCAAGCCATCAAATATAAACATAATCCAGCGGTTTCAGTCCAAAGTCCTCAGAAGTATGCTCGGTGCTCCGTACTTTGTCTCCAACAAAACCATACATGATGACCTTGGAATACCATTTGTCATTGATGAGATCAAATCCAGACCACAAAATTACCAAAGGCGGATCCCGAACCATAATAACCAACTTATCCGTGCCCTCAATGAACCAGTCTCCCAACACAGAAGATTGAAGAGAACGTGGCCCATCGACCTGTTTGATGCTTAAATAAACCACCCCAAACATTGCACAGGGTGTGGTGTCGGTACAGACCATCTTGGGTTGTCATGAAAGAGATTTCCTTAATCTAGGTAGGGTGGTAAAGCACAACACAAGTGCTATGGAAACTCTTTCATGGCCGCTCCTGGGTCTTGGCGGATACGGCACAATGGATAATGTTTGGAGACAACTGATGCACTTTATAGTGCTTATCTATTGGAGTGATATCAATGGATATCTTCTCCTTCAAGTCATGTGCAAATCATCATATTTACTTGTTACAATTATTGTATTTTCACTATGTTGTAGATTGTAAATAAAATTACAAAAAAAAAAAAAAAAAAAAATTTGACGCGAATCCAACCAGACCTTTAATATTTAAGTAATATACAAAATAAGTAATATATTTATTTATTTATTTTACTAAATAAGTACACGTTATTTTAGGATGCAATAGTTCTAAATAGTAGACGCAGCACATTGAAATTTCTTTTAGAAAAGACCCCAGAAATACAATGCAATACAATACTCTGTTTATCCTGCAAAAAAGAGACTTAAGAGTCCCTTTACTCTGAAATGCATAATCATCAGCCTCTTTGTAATGCAGGCATTGTCGTAAACCTGTCTGAACATGCCTTCCGTTGATGTTGGGATTTAAAAAAAAAAAAAACGGTTGTATCAACTTTCAATTATCTAGATTTAGTCATCATTGAACTCGGCTGATTGTGACTCAGTGATTACACTATCCTCTAGGCTTCGCGTATTATAGATTTAGATAACAAATTTAGAAGCATAAAAATTTGTACCAATAGATATAGCTGATAGCTACAAATGAATAGGTATAAGTTGGTTTCATGGAAGGTGGTCTAGTCAGTCATCCGTGGAGGATGGTACTAAACCAGACTGTTCTTGTGGCTGGTTTTCAGTTGGGATTTTTGACATTCTTTTATAAGAATAGTAGGTAATTTCTTTTTGTGTATTTCAACAGAAAAATCTGTATCCTTCGTGAATGATTTGTACAATATTGACGACAGGCTTATGTGGTTTATGACTTGAGGAGAATATGTATTCCACGAAGCTATGCTTTTTACTTTAATTTGCTAATTTTGAAGATCACCTCATACCTATTCACCCATAAGAAATTATAAGAGACAAATCAATGGAGGAAGTTCTTGATTTTTCTGTAAATTCTTTTAATGGGTGATACCTAAAGTATTTAAATAACGATTTTTATATTCAGTACTTAATCTTTTTTTTTTTTCTTCTTCTTCTTTTTTTTTCATTTTACAGCTGTTACCTGTATGGTAGGTAGTATTGTACTTAATCTTTTTTTTTTCTCTTCTTTTTTCTTCATTTTACAGTTACCTGTATGGTAGATAGTATTATTCATCGTGGCCAAGTACCTAGTGTGTAGCACACTAGGCTTGATGTTAAAAGAAAATAGACTAAAAATTCTAATATTAGAAATTTTAGGAAGTAACCAAGAAGGTTCGCTTTTAGGGTGATATTTGGGTTGGGTGGAAGAGATTGCCGTAGGCAATAATCCTCCCTTTAGTTAGGACATATGTAGGTATATATTTTTCGAAATAATTCGAAGATAGAAAACACTTGGCTCTTTTTGTTTTACTTAATTCCAAGTAAAACAAACAAAAGCCAAGTGTTTTCTATCTTCAAATTATTTCGATGTTTATTTGTTTTACCAAGAGTTGTGTATAATTATAAGTTTTTCCTAAGAACTTATATATTTCATTGTATATATTTTGTTTATTTTTTCCTATTTAGGTATATTTAGGTATATTCTTAGTTTTGTATTTTAATTTTTACCATTATTTGTTTGTTTACATGTTCTTCTAATAAAGAGTTTAATAATAATAATAATAATATTTTCTTTTTAATTTGCAGAGGTGTTTTTGTAAGAATTAGGGTGAAGAATAAGGCGTGCCAGAAACAACCAAACTCAACCGTGAGGAAGGAAGGTTTTTACCAATGCCAACTCCAAGTAAGTTTGAGAAAAGGCAAAGTGAAAGAAAATGTAAGAAATTGCCCTAAGATAGTATAAAACCTGAAATAGTTTTGGATTACCCTAAAATATAGTATGAAATTACCCTAAAATAGTATAACATTATTTAAAAATAGATTAGCATTACCCTAAAATATAGTATAGAATTACCCTAAAAAATATAGCATAAAATTACCCTAAAATAGTATAACATTAATCAAAAATAATTTAGAGTTACCCTAAAATATAGCATAAAATATCCCTAAAATAATATGATATTATTCAAAAATAGTCTCGAATTACCGTAAATTATTATAGTATAAAATTACGCTAAAATAGTGAATAGGATAACCCTAAAACAGTGCAGGATTACCCCGTGTGGCAACACTGCAACAAGTACAGGCAAAACATTAGGCGTAACCTCAATACGTACACCACGTTTAATTAGTCTAGGGTTTATACAGGGTGACGCAAAATATATAGGTAAATTATCTTTTCAACTTTCTTAATAGCAAATTGATAAGTAAACCTACTTAGTGAATTCATACTTATACCCGTAGTGTAGGGCCAAGAAAAATATGTATCACAAAACTTTCCTCGTCACCCAAGAAATATTAAAACGCTAGAAACTCCGCCACTGGTTGCTACAGCAATAATAATAATAATAATATCGCCTTATTTATACTGCTCGATTAGGACTATTAAGACCCATTATTCCAGCAGTTAAGCCCAAGACGTATTATTACGTGGTAAAAAATCCCAAATGAGAGGATAACTTGTCATGTCCCGGCTGGGTTTCGAACCCGCGACCTCTGGATTCGCAGAGTGTCGCCTTTACCACTGAGCTACCGGGACAGCAATCACTTTCTCAATTACTTTTTTTCAGTCTTTTTCGAACCCTGTCTTTTTTTGTTTTATCACGGGGGGTCAAAATCTAGTTCATTTTTCTGTGTCTCCCCTTAAATCAAAGCCGCCTCAACTTCTGCTGGATTATTGAAATAATATAATAATAATAATGTGTTTTTTTGTGTTATTATCACAATTTTAGTGGGTAGCGCAGAATTATAAGACTTTTCCGTATATTTAATATCCCAATATCTTATTTTTGTCTATAATTCCACCACTGGTCGCTGCTAACATTAAAGCAGCTACTCATTTTTGCTCACGAGGTATGGGTGGACCCCGAATTATTGAAACAAATAAAGGTATGCTGATCATGCTTTTACAGAGAGTCAGTGAGTCACGCAAATTTTTCTTGATAACTGTCACCTGACTCACCTGTCATCGTTGAGCCAGAACTGCTTCAAATCGGCAAAAGGCGATCTTCTCAAGTTATATCTGTTTTGCACTCTATAGGCTCTATTTTTCACCCAAGAGAGTAATAAAAGAAATAGAGATCAACCAACTTTCAAAGAAGGGATATTAAATTTAATTTTAAATTTTTTATTAACAAAATAAATTTTTATTTTGAACTGCTCTAAACAAAGAGTTGCCAACTGACACAGTATACCATTCAAACATTCTTGTCATTAGTCTGTTCTTTAAACATTTCAGGGTATAATGAAATTTTTAAGGATGAAATCATTTCAGCAGCATCTTTGGGGACATCTCTTATGAGTATATATGGCGATGGATAATGTTGAGTGTATCCCTAAGAATTGTTATGCATAATTCTTGGATCTGCTTTTTCTTGATGTTGTGTTTTTTGAATAAATTAACAAGAGAAGATGAAGCACTACCTCGTACACCAAACCAGAGACCATGAACTTCCCAGTTGGATATTCCATATTTTTCCTTGAAGTAAGGGATGGTAGGTGTATATATATCTTTCTTTTCTTTATCAATATCTATATCTTGATTTAGATTTAGATCAATAAAAATATTATTTTTTATACGTATCCCTACTAGGTATGATTTTCATGTTAATAATACCTAGATACGGTTACAAAATAGTTGTAAAACAGGAATAAATAATATTAAATTACAACTAAAATACCATCTATTAGATCCTCCGTCTCTTACATAAGAATGTTTGTTAAAATCAAATAGGTAGGTAGGTAGGTTGCTAAAGCAAAATTTATTTATTTCACCGATTCAATGTGCAAATGATAGTGCTTGAGGTTCCAGTTTACATACTGTATGTCTTCTAGTGATGTTTAAATTTTCCCACCAGATTTTCCCACAGTGCAAGTGGTTGCGGTGTACGCATGTTTCATAAGATGGAACAACCTTAGTGCTTACTTTAGTACGCGCAATGCACGGGAACTAAGAATACAGGGTGAAACAGAACATCTGCACTTACAGATTAATTGAGTTTTAATCTAATTAATGTAATGGCTGATGGTAACGCATTTGAGAATAAAGGGACTCTTTAGTCTCTTTCTTGCAGGATTTTTCTATCTGACTTGGTTGCAGGGCTTTCAGTGAAACCCTTACAATTAACACTGCGACCTAATTAAATCTATTGTGACCAGTTGATTCTATTTGGTTTTAACGTCCTGACTGAAATAGATAGTCAGGACGGGGGTTTTACCCTTCATTAGCTGGGAATCGTAGCAGGTACCCACATTAACCTCACCCAGCCTATGTAGGGCCGGAAATGCTAGCCTGACGTGTTTGGAGGGAATAGAATTTCCTTCGAAAAGTCTGCCCCAACCAGGGATCAAACTCGGGATCTCTGGACTTCGAGCAGTAGTCTCAACCGTCACGCCACGGAGGCTGGTAACTATTCTCACTTGGTCCTGTTCATTTATGTATTATTATTATTATCTGGTCAAAATCTCAAATGAGAGGATAACTTGTCACATGATTGTCATGTCAGAGCTTGGCTTCGAACCCGCGACCTCTGGATTACACAAAGACGCCTTGACCACTGAGCTACCGGGAGAAACCCTATGGTAGACTCTACTACTTAGGTCGATTTTGTGTGAAGAAACTGTAGCTGTTGCTTCCTTTTTGAGCTGATTGTATTTTCAGGCGAACTTGTATAAGCGCTTCAGATTACAAAAAACAAAAAGTGGTTTTTATCAAATGATCTGATCGTTTGTATACAAAATATTTCAAAAACGGTTTGCTGTAGCCAAAGCGGTGAAATGTGAATTATTGTTTCAGAATGTTCTAGAAGAGACAGTTGATTTCTTTGAAAACCGTTTTCCAAGTCCTAAAAAAAAGTTATCATACATGTGTTAATCACTTTCGCGATGTCACATATCTACTCAAACTCGCCTTACTAAATCTTTGCTGAAACCCGGGACTTGAACCACCGACCTCCAGGTTACAAGTCCGCCGCCTTATCGATCAAGCTACTGAGGTCGTTTTCCAAGTCCTCAAAATAGAGGTTTAAATAATTATGATCTTGTGCATAGGTATTTCTGTGTTAATCACAACTCCTATGTCACAGTTACTCCATGCTTCAGAGTCGAAGCACTGTCCCGCTGGTTCAGAGACCGTTGCTTCAACAAGAATTTTCTTCGACGTGAGCGAGAATTTTGTTGCACAAAAAGTGGTTTTGGATCAGATGAGACTGATATAAATTTGTGTGATTTTTTTTTAAAAAAAAAGGTAGCACGTAGATTAAGCTATCAAGAAATGCATTTATTCATATTGTTGGCGTATGAGTCCCTAAAAAAACTTTTCACTTTTCCATTCATACTGATTAAAATAGAGAGGTTAGTTGATGGCATAGATATTCAGAACTATTACCTGCTGATGAGAGCAAAATCAATTTGTGTATCTGACAATTGATAGGACCGTAAAAGGTCTTTAACTCTATCATATTCACGATGAGGATACCTCATAATAATTTTGAAACCACTGTCTTGTGTCTTCTATCTAGAATTGATCACATATATTTTTTTTTTTTTTTTTTTTTTTTAATTGAATTGAATATGATAACTTTATTGAACAATAAATATTTACAGTGTACAATATCTCCTAAGATAAGTCTAGCTTTTTCGTACGAAGAAATTTTCAACACCTCGTAATAATTTTGAAAGTTAGGTACTGTCTTGTGTCTTCTACCTAGAGTTGACCACATATATTTTTTATTTTTTTAATTGAATTGAATATGATAACTTTATTGAACAATAAATATTTATACAATGTACAATATCTCCTAATATAAGTCTAGCTTTTCCGTACGAAGAAATTTTCAACTCCTCATAATAATTTTGAAATGCACTGTCTTGTGTCTTCTATCCACAGAATTGACCACATACTCGTCAGTACGAAGAAATTTTCAACACCTCATAAGAATTTGAAACGCACTGTCTTGTGTCTTCTATCTACAGAATTGACCACAGAAGTACGAAGAAATTTTCAACTCGCACCATCACAAACATGAAATGACCAGGTATGTAAGAAAGGCAATTACTGTAATTAGTGTCTGAACCGTTTAAACTGTTCTGTGAGAATGAGCGATTGAGCGTGTGTCGGATTACTGCTTACATCGACTTTTTGGAAATCAATAACGTTTACCATCAGATAGTGAAAACCACTGCCACAGCGAAAATCTATTTACTTCTTCATACAGGGTGTTCATGAAGTCCCACCCCTACCCCCCGTATCTCAAGAAAAGCGTGTGCCAACCCGTCTGTCCCGGTAGCTCAGTGGTAAAGCAGGCACTCTGTGATTCCAGAGGTCGTGGGTTCGACCTCTGAAATAATATGTCTTGGGCTTACTGCTGGAATAATGGGACTTTAATAGTCTTACTCGGGCAGTATAAATAAGGCGATATTATTATTATTATCCCCTGGGGCCACAATACAAAGACTTCTCTCAATATGAGAGACAATCATGATAGATGAAAACCAAACATACCTGGATTATCTACAGGGGCCACCCTTCAAACTCTTCATATTAAATGCATTGTAGCGTGGCTCAATATTGAGAGACTATACATGAAAGTAAAATCTAATGTCGCTCAATATGAGAAACGCGGCCTCTCAGAATACTTTGATGTCTCTCATTATGAGTGGCGAGGCACACAATGTGTTAAAAAATATAGAAAAACGCTAAAACCCGTTTTCCTTAATTTTTTTGAGGATTGAATTTTAGCAAAAGAAATTTTGCCTACACAATATTGAGCCACGCTATTTTGCCCAGTCAGGCTTGGCACGGACCAACTTTAAAATCTTAAATAGAATGGTTTGTTGTGTGGCATATTGTTTTAAAAGCCTCATTGAGAGAAGTTCATTTCAACAAATTTCAGTGAGCTACGACATACCGTTCTCGAGGTACAGGGTCGGCTATCCTGGCTAATATCGCTATATGTTCTGACATATAACTCGTTAACCGTAAGTTTTAGAAAGATATTTTTTTTTTATGTTAACTCTTTTTATCGAAACCTTTCGAACAAAGTAGGTATAACTCGATGTGTTTTTTTTTTTATTATTAAAACTTTTGCCAGCTGGTCGTCCGGCTAGCTAACGAAACCTACCAGAAATTAACATCAACATAAAAGGTCGAGTCAAACCTTGTTGGAAAGGTCTATAACATTAACAAAATTTATCTCTTTGGAACTTACGGTTAACGAGTTATAGGTCAAAACATAGGGATATTAGCCAGGACCCTGTATCTCGAGAACGGAATGTCGCAGTTGACTAAAATTAGTTGCAATGAACTTTTCTCAATGAGGTCTTTAAAACAATATGCCACACGACATGCCATTCTATATAAGATTTTAAAGTTGGTCCGCGCCCAGCCTGACTGGGGCAGTGTAGACAAAAATTCTTTTGCTAAAGCTCATTCCCCTTAAAAATTAAGGAATACTAGTTTTAGCGTTTTTCTATATATTAAGCTGTTCTTGAGATACGGAGGGTGGGGTGGGACCTAATGGACACCCTGTATACTCTATGTATTTGTAGGTATGTATATGAATACTTATGCTGAGGTTTAGGTATATCATAATGTACTTACCTATTCTGCTTCTAGTGTGGGAAATGAAATGTATCTTGAGCTATGACTGGCTAATTACTGCTTTTAATTAAATAATTAGCTGATAAGGCTGATTAACCAACCTCGGTAGCACACTCGTTAAGGCCGTGGACCCATATGCTGAAGGGCGGAGGTTCGAGCCTCAATAAAGTAAAGGAGGCTCTTATCAACCCTCGAAGGCCTGAATTATTTTTGACTCGTTCTTTTCATCCAAGGTTAAGAACACGACTGGGGCTGGAAAATTAATCTGATTTAACTAACATTGAGTTCCTATGAAAGATAACTAACAGATTTTCGGCAATGTGCAGAATATTAATAAAGCTGATGGTCATTTTTCCAAGAAAAGTATGAGTTCATGAGAATCAGATGAAGTGGTCTTCTTCTTAAGAACTTAACTTCAAAAATGCCAGTTCCTCTGAGAATTATTGGACATATCTGAATTTATGTCGCGTATATTCTTCTCTCGAAGAAAAATGAAAAAATTCCAATCACTGTACCCCCCCAATTTATTACTTTTAAGCAATGTTCATCTAACACAAACATGTATGTCTCCTGATTTTGTTCCTAGATTTCAATTCTAGTAAATATAATTTTAGTTAATATTCGAATTTTAATTATGTAAAAAATATTTTTATTTTTTCATTACGAGTAACGGTTGTGACGACTGCTCGTAGCCCAGAGATCCTGAGTTTGATTCCCAGTTGGATCACTCTTTCACACAGAAAATTCTGTTCCCTCCGAATACGTGAGGCTGGCATTTCCGGCCCTATCCAGGCTGGGTGAGGTTAATGTGTGTAGCTGATACGATTCCCAGCGAATGCAGAGTAAAACCCTCGTCCTGACTATCTCAAATCAAGGCGTTAAAACCAAAAGAATCAATAGACATGGAAGAAGCCGAGACATTGGATCTGGGTGTCCATATAATCCTCTCACCACTGATACATAGATATCTATGCCTATATCACGGACATGGAATTGTTATCAAACACCTTGGCCGAGGAGTGAAGAACGCCTTATACAAAAAAAAGAGACAGCGCGCAGAGTGTAAGGTAACGGAAAACATAGTTCCCAGTACTTTCAGCCAGCGAAAAGTTTTACATTATTAATAACAATGAAATCCTTTTTTTAATTTGGGTTTAACGTCATTGAAATCTTAACATTAAACTTCTCACTTTACTATTTTAACTGACACTTATCTGTTACCTTTCTCGAAGTTCCATTTAGATTTCGGAAGACAAAATAAAATTCGCGTCAAACTTTGAAAACAATTAGCTGCTACGCTTATGGAAGAGGTTCACATTTTTCATGCAGAAAAAAAGTCAACTCACAAGGCGGTCTTTCGATCACATAAATCGAGTTCCAATAATAGCATCAAAGTAGTGACTCCACAAGAATAGCGGCGAATAATATTCGCAGCTCTCGGTAACAGTTTTGTTGTTTTTATTGCATTCTCTTAAATCCATACCTACATGACGTCGTGTATGTTTAATCAGTTTTTTTCGAGCATTATTGGTGGTCAAGTGGTTAAGGTGCTAGTCTGGTAATCCAGTCTGGTAATTCGAACCAAATACGTTGGTTCGAATCTCACCCAACGCATAAATATTTCTTTTTTTTTTCAAAACTTTAAAAATAATAATTATAATAAAAAATAAATAAATATTTCTTCATTAATTTGAGTATATGATCACATAATAACATTAATAATAAGACTCTGAGGGTTGGGTGGTAGAAAATGCTTTGTTCCACCAAAAAGAAATTTATTATTATTGTATTTTTAGGGCATCTAAGATATCTATGTCTAGCAAATAAAGATACAGTGTTTGACATAAAATTACAATGCAATACAATACCTACTCTATTTATCCTGCAGGAATGAGACTAAAGAGTCCCTTTACTCTCAAAGTCTAAACAAAGTCTCATTTATTGGTGACAGCTAAACTGGTATAATATATACAAAAATCTTTGATTAAAAGACCGTGTTGTCCCAGCACCTAAATGGGAAGTATTGTATCAATTTTCGCCCATCAGAGGGGAGGCATACTACGGGATGGGCAGGCTACAACAGAGACAACAAGCGTTTACAGTAGCTCCTGTTTCATGGCTACGAAATAAAAAAAAAGGCTGTAAAACACTCATATTAATAAATAAAAAAATATCCAGCACCTATATAAATGGAAAGTATTGTGTCCCTTTTCGCCCATCAGAGGGGAGGCATACTACGGGATAGGCAGGCTACAACAGAGACCACAAGCGTCTACAGTAGCTCCTGTTTCATGGCTGCGAAATAAAAAAAGGCTGTGAAACACTCATCTTAACCCATTGCCTACCAAGCCATTTTTATGAAACTTGCGCTGGCCACCAAAGTTATTTTCCTCAAAATCACCTGTCTAGCATATGTGCAACACGCGGTCCCCCAGACAAAAAACCCAAATTTCCTTGTCACTAAGGACCGTGTATAACATAATTATGTGCCAGACAAATTGTCTTACATACATGCTATAGGTACATGGTACCCAAGAAGGTTCAAATGTGTCCAGCATATATGCAATTATGCAATCCCGGTACCCCAGACAATACCAGTGTCTTGCAAATGTGCTACCCATGGTAGGCAATGGGTTAAAAAAAAAAAAAAAAAAATAGACATTGGGTGCGATCCGATCCACGGACCTATGGATCCGAGGAGAAAAAAAAATCCCACCCGAGCCAGATCCCCAAGTCTCTATCTCTTGTGGGGAACCAGGCCTGAGTCTGTGCTACCTCGACACTGCCCACGGGCATGAAATTATACAAGAAGTAAGTACTCCTCAGACCAGGGGACCTCGCTATTGTTTTCAAGGAGAAACGGAAAGAGCTCTTCTTGGAGACAAAAAGATAGACTTCTCCTCGTATTAGTCGTAATCCTGTTCTTTTTTCTTTCATTTTTCATCCTCTGTTCATATTTTTTTTTTTTTTAAATTAACAGTTTTTGCTAATTATGTACATCAATTTTAGCTGATTCTTGATTTTTTTTTTTAATTATGGAATTATACAAGAAGTACTCCTCAGAGCAGGACCTCGCTATTGTTTTCAAGGAGAAACGGAAAGAGCTCTTCTTGGAGACAAAAAGATAGACTTCTCCTCGTATTAGTCGTAATCCTGTTCTTTTTTCTTTCATTTTTCATCTTCTGTTCGTAATTTTTTTGCTAAAATCATCAGTTTTTGTTAATTATGTACATCAATTTTAGCTGATTCTTGATTTTTTTTTTTAATTATGGAATTATACAAGAAGTACTCCTCAGAGCAGGACCTCGCTATTGTTTTCAAGGAGAAACGGAAAGAGCTCTTCTTGGAGACAAAAAGATAGACTTCTCCTCGTATTAGTCGTAATCCTGTTCTTTTTTCTTTCATTTTTCATCTTCTGTTCGTAATTTTTTTGCTAAAATCATCAGTTTTTGTTAATTATGTACATCAATTTTAGCTCATTCTTGATTTTTTTTTTTAATTATGGAATTATACAAGAAGTACTCCTCAGAGCAGGGGACCTCGCTATTGTTTTCAAGGAGAAACGGAAAGAGCTCTTCTTGGAGACAAAAAGATAGACTTCTCCTCGTATTAGTCGTAATCCTGTTCTTTTTTCTTTCATTTTTCATCCTCTGTTCATATTTTTTTTTTTTTTAAATTAACAGTTTTTGCTAATTATGTACATCAATTTTAGCTGATTCTTGATTTTTTTTTTAATTATGGAATTATACAAGAAGTACTCCTCAGAGCAGGACCTCGCTATTGTTTTCAAGGAGAAACGGAAAGAGCTCTTCTTGGAGACAAAAAGATAGACTTCTCCTCGTATTAGTCGTAATCCTGTTCTTTTTTCTTTCATTTTTCATCTTCTGTTCGTAATTTTTTTGCTAAAATCATCAGTTTTTGTTAATTATGTACATCAATTTTAGCTCATTCTTGATTTTTTTTTTTAATTATGGAATTATACAAGAAGTACTCCTCAGAGCAGGGGACCTCGCTATTGTTTTCAAGGAGAAACGGAAAGAGCTCTTCTTGGAGACAAAAAGATAGACTTCTCCTCGTATTAGTCGTAATCCTGTTCTTTTTTCTTTCATTTTTCATCCTCTGTTCATATTTTTTTTTTTTTTAAATTAACAGTTTTTGCTAATTATGTACATCAATTTTAGCTGATTCTTGATTTTTTTTTTAATTATGGAATTATACAAGAAGTACTCCTCAGAGCAGGACCTCGCTATTGTTTTCAAGGAGAAACGGAAAGAGCTCTTCTTGGAGACAAAAAGATAGACTTCTCCTCGTATTAGTCGTAATCCTGTTCTTTTTTCTTTCATTTTTCATCTTCTGTTCGTAATTTTTTTGCTAAAATCATCAGTTTTTGTTAATTATGTACATCAATTTTAGCTCATTCTTGATTTTTTTTTTTAATTATGGAATTATACAAGAAGTACTCCTCAGAGCAGGACCTTGCTATTGTTTTCAAGGAGAAACGGAAAGAGCTCTTCTTGGAGACAAAAAGATAGACTTCTCCTCGTATTAGTCGTAATCCTGTTCTTTTTTCTTTCATTTTTCATTCTCTGTTCGTATTTTTTTTTGCTAAAAGCATCAGTTTTTGCTAATTATGTACATCAATTTTAGCTGATTCTAGATTTTTTTTTTAATTATGGAATTATACAAGAAGTACTCCTCAGAGCAGGACCTCGCTATTGTTTTCAAGGAGAAACGGAAAGAGCTCTTCTTGGAGACAAAAAGATAGACTTCTCCTCGTATTAGACTTCTCCTTTTTTCTTTCATTTTTCATCCTCTGTTCATATTTTTTTTTGCTAAAAGCATCAGTTTTTGCAAAATATGTACATCAATTTTAGCTGATTCTTGATTTTTTTTTTTTTTTTTTTAATTATGGAATTATACAAGAAGTACTCCTCAGAGCAGGACCTCGCTATTGTTTTCAAGGAGAAACGGAAAGAGCTCTTGGAGACAAAACGATAGACTTCTCCTCGTGTTAGTCGTGATCCTGTTCTTTTTTCTTTCATTTTTCATCCTCTGTTCGTAATTTTTTTTGCTAAAAGCATCAGTTTTTGCTGAACATGTACATCAATCCTGTTCTTTTTTCTTATCTGTTCGTAATCCTGTTCTTTTTCTTTCATTTTTCATCCTCTGTTCATAATTCTTTTGCTAAAATCATCAGTTTTTGCTAAATATGTACATCTATTTTTGCTTATTCTTGATTTTTTGTATTTTTTTATTAATATGAGTGTTTCACAGCCTTTCCTATTTCGTAGCCATGAAACAGGAGCTACTGTGGATGCTTGTGGTCTGATGAGCGAGAAGTGACACAATACAGAAGTGGTATTTTATTTATTATTATAATTTTTTGAGACAGGAGCTACTGTAGAAGCTTGTGATCTGTGTTGTAGCCTACCCATCCCGTAGTATGCCTCCCCTCTGAAGGGCGAGAAATGACACTTCCCATTTAGTAGCTGGGTCAACACCCTTACAAACAACTGTAACCAAATTTTGAATACAAATTTTTGTACTCATTTTTTTTTTTTTTTTTTTTTTTTTTTTTGATTTTCTACATTAGATTGCTTTGCAGTATTTCTATGAAAATAACGCAGAATCAGGCCTGGATTTAAGCATGGTTAGAATGAGCATTTGCCCAGGGTGGCACTCTTGTAGGGGCAATTTACGCCATGAGGAAAAAAAAATACAATTTTATTTATTGCCAAAGTTAGGCTAATATGGTGATCTATTAGTTCACTTTTTCCATATTTATCTCATATTTATGAAATATACAGATTTTAATTGTTTTTGTTTATTGTTAGTTTTTTCTTTTTTCTTCAAAAAATGTTATCTTAGCAACGCATTTCTCTTGTGATACAACAAGAAAGTGCATCTATATTGGGTACCTTCTTGCCCACTAGAAAATCCTTGGAGGATTTTTCATTCATTTAAATTTAGAAGTTCTTAATCAAAATACGAACTATCGTTAACATTATGTGTACTTCAACTATGGAAATTTTCAATTCTAAAGGACCATACAGGTTGAATATCACATATATAAATTGTAGTGATGAAAATTGGGCTAAATGTACTAAAAATATATTGATTTGATTATGTGTAACCTATCCAATACAACTTCTCACTTTTCTATTCTTACTGTTTATCAAAGAGGAATCCCTTATTCTCAAGGACACATCTGGGACTAAGGCAATCTGACTTAACGTTTTCACCCATCCAGAGAGCTGAGAGAATGCCTTGTTCCACTCGACCGACAATGCATTTGCTAATCGTTTTCGAGAACATTTTAAATTCTGTAGAACTTCTCATGAACACACCAGCGGACTAATATTTGTACTATGTGCTGAAATTCCGATCCGATACGATGGTTCGTTCAAGAAACTTTGCATAAACTATTTATAAAAAAGTGTATGCTCCTATGCCTATTTTTGTCTAGTATTGAAGTGTGATTCAACTGTGGATTTTATGAATTTATTGTCTATTTTTAAAGAGGATAGTAATAATAATTGAATTGAATATATTTCTTTACTAGAGTGAAAAAGAAAACAGTTACAAAATTTCGGTCGAAGCTTGTGATCTGTGTTGTGACACTTCCCATTTAGGTGCTGGGACAACACGAGCGCATCGGAAGGTATAACTGTAACTTACAAATAACTGTAACCAAATTTAGAACACAATTTTTTTGTCGGCTTAGAGGATCGAACCCAGGACCTTCCACGTGGCAAGCGAGTGCTTAACCACTGAGCTATCCCCTCTGTAACAATCCTTCTCTCCCCGCCCACATTTCTAGTATATTAATTTTCCATTCTGGTTTCTTAATTATGTCAGAAATTTGATTACAACATCAATTAAATTTAAATGTTTTTTGATATCTCTATAATTATATAAATGAGAAATCATTGTTGTATGAGAACAATTATTAAGTACTTAATTCTAATTAAATCCAGAACATGTTCCTAACATTAAAATTAAATACTCAAAAAATGAGATCGAAAAAAAATCTAGTAGGTATCATAATATCTAATATGATCTATTATAAAAATATTGATTAATTATGCTTGTACAAATATTTGTTTAGGTTCAAAAGTCGAGTAGCTACTCAACGATGAGATTTTTGTTTGTTTGTTTTTTCTCTGAAAATTAACCTGCACTAAAATTCGCTAGAACATTATTTTGGAGGTATATATTTTTTCACGCATGCTGATTTATTTGGGTAAATTTGTGCCCAACTCATTCTGAATAAGGTTACTGAGAGTGGCTGGTACGATTTCGACGAATAAAGGGTAAAATATCCGTCGTAAATATACTTGGGCGGAGGAAGTTAAAACCCGAAATAGAATCATAGACATCGGTACGCCGGCTTTTCGATTGGGCTACACAGGTTTTGGAAAAAAAAATGGATACTAAATAATACAACCGTATGGACAGAAAAGTGAGAAATTTTACTAGTTGTACATGAAAATCAGAACATATTTGCTACATATTTACATGTAAAATATGTATATTTATATCAAAGCTATTATGTATACCTAATGTTCTATTAAATATAGAGGTACATATTATGAATATCTAATATTCTATTAAATATAGAGACACAACATATTATGTACATCAAATGTTCTATTAAATAAAGAGGCACATATTATGCATATCTAATATTCTATTTATTTAGAGACACATATTATACGTATATCTAATGTTCTATTAGATAGGCACATATTATGTATATCCAATGTTCTATTAAATATAGAGGTACATATCAGGCATATAGATAGACCAAACTGATGGTAAGGAATAAAACAAGTATTGGCGGACGACTTAAAGAGAAATAACACAGAAAGTGCATATGCCTAATGTGCCTTTGTATTAATTAAAAGCGCAAGATTAGAGCAGCGAGAGAGAAATATAGAGAGTACCTAGATAGTAGAGAGAGAGAGAGAGAGAGAGGCAGTTAGAAAGAGACAAAAAGAGAATGAAAGAGAGATAAAGAGAGAGAAAAAATGAGAGATATAAAGAGAGAGAAGGAGAAAAAGAGAGATATAAGAGAGAGAGAGACGCAGTAAAATAGTCCCCAAGCAAACTGACTTATCTAAGGATTGTGGTATTGAACACAAGTGAACGGCTATCGGCTAGTTGCGTAGTCAGATGCACTGATAGTGAATTTAAATCTATCAGGCCTAATCGGGAACTAATAATTGTTAATCTGACGGCCAGTTGCATAGACCGATTCTCTGATAGCGAATTTAAATCTATCAGAGGCAGGCTTCCTCTCGGCAGTGAGTTTGAAGAAATGTTTTACCTTTGAATTAAATTTTAGTAATCGACATTATGATAAATACCTAACAAAAAGTATTATTTGCCAGTAAAAATAATAAATTTATCAGGCCTAATCGGGAACTAATAATTGTTAATCTGACGGCCAGTTGCATAGACCGATTCTCTGATAGCGAATTTAAATCTATCAGGCCTAATCGGGAACTAATAATTGTTAATCTGACGGCCAGTTGCATAGGCCGATTCTCTGATAGCGAATTCAAATCTATCAGGCCTAATCGGGAACTCTGAAAGTAGAACGAAACGGTACAGAACTAGTCTACAACTTTGGAATAGATTGCAAGAATCTCCATCTATCTGGTGGGCTACCAAAATGACTTACCTCTAAATTGAGAACAATAGTTATACTGACAGGCATCAGTTCCATAGTTCTGAGACTCTTCAGATTAAATGGGACATTGGTTAATGCTCGATTAAACCTAATTTCGAAAAATACTAATGAATAGTCTGTTGCATAGATTTGGTACGTCGAATTCTTCTACAGATTTCTAACCGGGTTAGTATTGTTAAAATAAGAAATAGTTTCAGAGTGCTATCTTCTTTTTGGAACACTTCCAATATTGACCATTTCATTTTATTTTTCTCACCTGTTTTAATTTCTGAATTATTTTATGTGCGAATTTCTAGATCAGCCAATGTAGGGAGGGCTTATCGTTTTTTTCTCTGTTTCAAGTCTTTTTAAAAGCTTACAAATTGGTCAGCTAACATTGCCAGCAAGGTTGTTTAGTGATGTTAAAGTGCTTTGATGTGATTTGTATCATACGAGACTGGGAAAGAGAACATACAGACAATGATTTGAGTATATTTTTTAGTATTGAAAAACAGGAAAGTGAGAAGTTGTAATTAGATATACAAGAACACACCTGGACAGCTCTTTCGAGCTAATTTGCTCTCATCAGCAGGTAATAGTTCCGAATAATTGAATAACTAATTTGTACCTGTGCGATATGCCATCCAATAACCTCTCTACGTACTGAGGTAATTTTTCACTAAAAGCAGAAAAGTGAGAAGTTCAGTGTGCCTGCATATTTTCCCCAGTGAATGTTAGGGAAAACCTCGTCGCAATGTGACCAAATGACGTTAAGCTACGATAAACAAACCAAGTAGGTTGTAGTCTCGAGGAAGTGGGAAAATTAAGTTTTAGTCGCCATTTTGGAATACATCTCGGATTCAAGTTATGAATTTGAATCCAATTTAAATTGTAAATTTTATTTATTTTATTCTAATACTAGAGCAGTGCTGATCCTCTGTTACAGGATGATGTATTTGCATTAGTGGACGACTGTTTAAGGCGCTAGCCTGGTAATCCAGGTAACGTAAGGATTCGGTGGTTCGAATCTCTTCCAATGCATGAATTTTATCCTATTTATTTGACACTATTACCACACAATAATGGCACCAATATGACTTCTGGAATTAAGGGCAGTCTTTTATCTTTTAGTCGTAATAGGGCAGTATAAATAAATGCCCTATATAGTCGAACCTAGATATAAGTGAACTCAAGAGACCGGAAATATTTTTCTCTTATAGAAATACAGGTTTCTCTTATAAAGAAGAAAGAGGTTATTTTCTCTAGTACAGAGGTAAAGTTGACCCAGAATTTTTTCTCTTTTATCCACATTACTCTTAAATCCAGGTTCGACTGTACTTATAGGGATCCGTTGGTTCGAATCCCACCCAGTGCATGAATTTTTCCTCGTTAATTTGAGTTTGTGACCACACAAGAATAAAGACTCTGAGGGTAAGGTGGTAGAAAATGATTGAGCATTAACCTCGCCTGGTGGTTAGCTTCCACTAAAGAGTGTTATTATTATTATTATTACTAATTACTATGTGTCTGTGAGAAAGAGGATTTTAAGAACTAACTAGCCGTTTCCCGGTGAAGATTACGTGAGTGTAAGAATGAACAAACTCTCTTGAGAACCGTTAATCCCAGAGCGATGTCATTGGAAATGTAGTTAAACTGCGATGATCAAGTACGCGACTGTAACGAATTTTTCAATCAAAGATAATAATTATTTTCGTAGTATTTTTTAGCACATGAAGTGAATAATTTGGGATTATTATATGATTACTTTTTTGGAATTATCACTAGAATCGCTATATACCTGTAAGAATGCAGAACATATTTCTTGTCGGTTTCTTGGATTACTAAGCTCGCGAAGCATGTAACAACTTGTTACTAACAAGCCATGCCTGGAGTGAACTGTGGATGATGGTTAATGATACAGCGCTGGAACCAAGTCCATAGCCACTCCCAATTTTAGCTATATTTATGTGACAATCTATAATAACAGACCTCATGTTTTTCTTCTTTTTTTTAAAACTTAAATTATCGTACTTGTAAAATTCATATCATTATGAATAATGTTTCCATGTAGGTTTACAGAGGAGACACAGGACATGCCTGTTATGACATGGGCTGAAAGCAGAGCTCAAAACTTGCAAGCCACGTGCCCTAGGATCTCGCACATCAAGTGTGAGTAGACCCAGACGCTTCGTTCATTTCTCATCAAGACGCTCGTAAGATGAGAGAACATTGACTTTCATAAAAAGAAAAAAAAAAATACTTTCTATTACCTGAAGAAAATAAATTTAAAATAGATATTTTATGTAGAAAGTATTGTAGAATAGAATATAAGGTAATTGTATTTGATCAAAAAGATTTTACAATGGTTGACAAGATTAGGTACCTATAGGAAAAAAAAAACTATAACTAGAAATAAAACAATAATATGATTATGAAAAAAATAATGAATTAAAAATAAATTTTACACTTTTAACAATCTACCTCAGGAAACATACTTTCCTTTTCTTACTTATTTTCACTCTTCCAATCCTTCAAAGATTCTTCTCTTGATCTCTCTTCGTTCTCTTTTTTTTACGTTTTGTATTGTATTGTATTGTAAAGTATTGTACTTCTCATTAGGACGCTCGTAAGATGAGAGAACATTGACTTTCATAAAAAAAATACTTTCTATTACCTGATGAAAATAAATTTAAAATAGATATTTCATGTAGAAAGTATTGTATTTCTCATTAAGACGCTCGTAAGATGAAAGAACATTGACTTTCATAAAAAGTTACTTTCTATTACCTGATGAAAATAAATTTGAAATAGATATTTTATGTAGAAAGTATTTTATTTCTCATTAAGACGCTCGTAGGATGAGAGAACATTGACTTTCATAAGAAGAAAAAAAAAAATACTTTCTATTACCTGATGAAAATAAATTTAAAATAGGTATTTTATGTAGAAAGTATTGTATTTCTCATCAAGACGCTCGTTAGATGAGAGAATATTGACTTTCATAAAAAGAAGAAAAAAAAAATTCTTTCTATTACCTGAAGAAAATAAATTTAAAATAGATATTTTATGTAGAAAGTATTGTATTTCTCATTAAAACGCTGGTAAGATGAGAGTACATTGCCTTTCATAAAAAAAACTTATTACCTGATGAAATTTTTTTTTAAATAGATATTTTATGCAGAAAGTATTGTAAACGATCGTTTTTTTAGAATTTGAACTGTTAAACAGTTCAGGACTATTTTGGCATTAGCGTTGTCAGGTCTGATCATAAAAGCCAAGATTACTCGTTCTCATAATTAAAAGGTGAAATGATAACTACATCTCATATCATCTCATTCGATACTTGATAATTTATTGGGCCCATTTTTAGTGGAGATGAAAAAACTACCACTAAAATTAAATTTTCTGATATTTTTCCATTGGTGTTGTCAGGCCTGGCCCATAATAACCTAACATTACCGTACTGGTTCTCGTAATTCATAGTGAATCATCATCTCATTCGATATTCCATAATTTCTTCGGGTGATCCCTGAAATATTTTTTTCAGTGGAGATGTCAAAACTATACTAATGAAGTCTGGGGTTGAGATAACGTTACATCTCGATAATATTGAAATGTACTGTAGGTAAGGAGTGATTACGATATCTAAATACTATAGTACAGTCAAATCTGGATATAAGAGAAAACTGGATATAGGAGAAACCTGGATAATATAAGAAAACTGGATATAACAGAAACCTGGATATAAGAATACTGGATATAAGAGAAACCCAGGTTTATATAAAAAAAAACTGGTTATAAGAGAAACCTTGATATAAGAGAACAATTTCCAGATTTAATTCACTTTCTATAAGGGAAAATATGCTCTTTATAAGAGGAACCTGACAATAAGAGAATACATTTCCGATCCCTTGAGTTCCACTATACTCTTCTTAGTGCTATTATTAAGTGTTTTGGTGCTATTATGTCATTGGGTGTATGTCAAATTTCATTTTAATTGACATACATCTGTTTTGTATTGCACTTAAAGATAAATAAATAAATTAAAAAATTATTAAGTGTTTTGGTGCTATTATTAAGTGGTCAAAGCCTCAAATAAACGAGGATAAATTCTTGCGTGGAATGGGTCTCGAACCAACGGATCCCTACGCTACCTGGATCACCAGACTAGCGCCTTAACCACTGCGATAACCAGTGCATGGATCTATTACTAAGATGGTAAAAGATAAACTGGTATTTTACTGTAAAGTGCAGTAAAAGGGAAACCTTGTATTGATAAAAGGAGGTCTTATCATTACAAGGTGATAATAGCTTCTGGACTGTTTGAAATAGCGGCTTGAAATATAACGTGCTTCTGAAAGTTGATTTTTTCTTTTCTTATGAAAGTTTCTTTATTAGAACCGACGCTGCTTTCTCAATTTTAGCTTTCCGTTCAAAATCAGGTACCCGAATTGAAATGATATGGAGATAGGGTCCAAACTACAACAGTAATCAATCTGTTGAAACCATTTATTTTTATGAAAAGTTAGAAAATATGACATAAGGAGAGTGAAACTCATGTTTTATGTCCTGTAAACTATCTACCTAATATTATTATTTTATTTAGAATATCTACGGGATCTAACCCATTTTACAATAATTGGTCCTACAAAAAGAAAAAACTTAAAACTTAAAGCTACATATAAATAAACATAAAATGATACACGATGATACAATATGATACACGATGAGCTTTTAAATAGAACCAAGTGTATATTCGATTTCGAAGGACAGAGAGTCACTATGCTGCCTAATTTATGCTTAAGGAGTGTACAAGAATTTTGACCTTTGGACGAAGTCATAACTTTTGAATGGTTGAAGCTAGAAATATGACATTGAATTTATTGTTTTTCAATCAATTCTAAAAGACGGTGCAAGCAACAAACCGCCAGGGTTGGATTTTTGGCAGACTCAGGTCTAGCGGTTCTACCGAGTAAGAGACATCGAAAAACTACCCTTCATAAATTTTATACCCAAGTAAAAAAAAACGCAAATTCCAACAGATCTTTTTTTAATATTTTTTATTTATTTTTAATTTGGGTTTAACGTCGCATCACGAGGGGGGTGTTACGCTCCATTCTAAGTATTTGATTTATAATCACAATTTTATTGTGAAATCACAATAAATTACTCAAACTTGCCAAATTTTGGCCGAACATGGAGCTCAAACCACCGACCTCCATATTACAAGTCCGCCGCCTCATCGATCCAGCTACTGAGGTTGGTTAAATAAATAGTATATAGTCGTTGATTACGTACATTTATACAATTTATTTTTAAATATACGTATAGTATTTTTAACGAATGTTTGTGACAAGGATCGATTCCCGCCAAGCCATTCTACTAAATTATTCTACGCGAGCAGGAAAGAAGTTTTGTCGGAATGAAGAATTTTATTTTACCTTAGCATAAAAAGTTATTTGCATTTTCAAGGATTTTTTGCCTCAACCACGATTTCTGACTAAAAAAAATGAATTTTCCAAAATTGTCGTGAGTTTGAAAAATTCTATGAACCATTGACCATTGGTAGATCAAGATGGAAAAAAATAAGATCCTTTGAGCTATGAATAATTTTTGTTTAGCTGTAGATCGAGATTAATTACATTTTCCAGTAGTTTGGAACATGAGACCGATCTTGGTACAAAAATAACGATGTTATTACAGCTAAACTGTTAGCGTAATGGGACTACCTGTCTTGAGCTGACAGTATAAATAAACCACTTCTCTACTTAGACCATAAGCGCAAGAGATTTCCCATCATACCAACAGCATCCGATTATGCTAACAATAGGTACATATCGATGAACAATTTCTAATACTAAAAAAGCCGCATAAATTCACTGAGGTACGGGTGTAAGAAATCAATCCCACATAAAACGTGTACCTTTTTACTTGCTCCGAAACAGCAGACACAAAGTTGTGTGATCGCGAGAAAAAAAACAGTCCGGTTTTCACTGGAAATTTACGTGTTGATGGGGTCTCCTAACTCCGAATTATTTGATGCCGATATATTGATTTATGATATTTGTTCTGTCAGTTTTTTTTTTTTATAAACTGTTGCAAATTTCCATGTTCCATGAATGGTAATGGAAAGTCGTGTGATGTTCACACCAGCGCCAGCATATGCTGAAAAGCTCTTGCGTGAACTCAATGATAGTATGTTCCTACTCACCGGCAACCGTAGGTATACACACAAGTACAAACTTTTGAATCGGATTGGTTGTTTTGTTATTTATGGAAATCAGAACTAGTTGTATGCTGGGCGGAGCTAAGGTGACAGCCAGGCAGCAGATTTTTTGACGTTCAATGTAAACAAGTTAGTTGTCTTTGAGGCTAGATATGGTAGGTATAATATATTCTTATATGTATTCTATAAAAGTTGTCTGAGCTTAGGATAAACGATCGCTACTTAAACTGAAAGATGGGATACAATGGGATACAATGCTTTGATATTATGTCTGTGTTGGTCCAGCTTCTAGAATACTGGTGTCATCAATATATTTCTTATTTCGAATTCTTGGTCGCTCTCTGTTCGTAAATATTCGCAAAAATACATACCTAATGATCTTGCCCATGAATTCACCAGGAGGAATGTCGGGCAGCGTAATATTTGTACTGAGCGATTCTTGCGAGTCTCAGTTCTCATCCGTGACCAACGTTGTGTCCATTATTAAACACAGTTGTTGATAAAGCTTCATACCTTAACTAAATAATTGTGATCAAACTCAAGGGGGATGGTCTTGAGCTGTGGCGCTGAGTAACGGCCCAAAACGATGTACGGTAATGCCTCATTGTGTCGAAGAGAGTAAAGAAAATTAAATATAGAACCATGCCTTTGGCCGTAACTCGGGTGCAACCGTTCTCTAGAATGGTCTATAATAAGTTATCATATTTGTGATAATCACTTTCGTGGTATTACAACTGCACAAAATCGCTTTTACTAAATCCACGCTGAAACCGGGACTTGAACCACTGAACTCCAGGTTACAAGTCCGCCGCCTCATCGATCAAGCTACTGATGTAGGTGAATGGCCTGTGATATTCTGAATTTGCCGAAACATAATGAAGAATGGAAGGCTGTTACCGATTCCAGGTTTCTCTTGTTGTACGATGCAAAGGCAACTAACAGGAACAAAACCCTTAAACAGCTTAGCTGACTGGCCAAAAAGTTTTAAATACGTTTGAAATAGAGAGAGCCCAACATCCTGACGGGTCTCGCATCAAATAATAAAGATCACCCAAACTTAAAATTTCGAAGAAGGAGTGCCAGAACTAAACATTCTCACCCATCAAGAAGAGGTTGAGCATTACCGACCCAGTTGAGCATTACCAACCCCAAGCATTTTTGGAAAAAGGCAAAGTGAAAGAAAAAGAAGATAGCTTGTTTATACTACCGAGGTAATACTGAAAATACCTTGACTACAGACCCTTTACTCTATCTACTCTAATTTATATGGGTAATGTGTTGAAAAGAAAAAAATGGTCAAATAAAAACAAATGATCCATCTTTTGATCCAATGACGAATCTTTTTTTCTATGACACGTTTATGTAGCACATTGGAGAAATGTGAAGGAAATGGAAGCAATATGGATGTGGAGAAGAATTGTGAAAACATCTTCGATAGAAAATAAATCTAACAAAAGAGCCATTTCATAAACCCCAGACCCCACTGTAAGCGTAATGGGACTACCTGTCTTGCGCTGACAGTCTAATAAAGCTCTTCTTGTACTTCTACTATCAAATTTTTTAATAGAATATAGGAAAGCCAGCCTCCGTGGCGTAACGGTTGTGACTACTGCCCATAGTCCGGAGATCCTGAGTTCGATCCCCGGTCGGAGCAGACTTTTCACACAGAAAATTCTGTTCCGTTCGTATATGTGATGCTGGCATTTCCGGCCCTACCCAGGCTAGGTGAGGTTAATGTGGGTAGCTGGTATGATTTCCAGCGAATGGAGGGTAAAACCCCTAACGTCCTAATCCAGGACGTTAATTCAAATAAAATCGTTGGCGTCAGGAAGGGCACCCAGCCGTAAAAAATGTGCCAAAAGTTGAACAATGTCGACCCTGCCTGAGCGGGATAAGACAGAGTAGAAGAGGAAAGAAGAGGAAAGCGACCTGAGCCTCATTCCAGAAGTACCTACTATCTCTGTCAAAATCCCCAAATCTCCTTTTCAACCGTCACATTTCGTTCAAATAACCCAAGCAGAGTGTGTTATTTACCCAAATAACCCAATCAGAGTGTGTTGTTTACCCAAATAACGCAATCAGAGTGTGTCATTTACCCAAATAACCCAATCAGGGTGTGTCACTTACCCAAATAACCCAATCAGAGTGTGTTGTTTACCAAAATAATAACAATTAGAGTGTGTTGTTTACCCAAATAACCCAATCAGAGTGTGTTGTTTACCCAAATAACTCAATCAGAGTGTGTCATTTACCCAAATATACCCATCGGAGTGGTTGAAAGGGAGATTTAAGGAATATGAGAGTGGGAAAACTTTATCGAACGAGACCCAAGTCGTAAGATTGACACCGGATCGGACAGAATTTTCTTGTAAGTGGAGCTAACAAAATAGCTTCGTTAGAACAATCTAAAAAAAAAAGAAAGAAACAAAGGTAACTTCTTCTTGTTTCAATTTACCTTTTCCCAAACCTACTTGATGTAGGCATCTGACAATATTTTAAACGACATACTGAGGTAGGCTTGTATCACAAGAATAATAACACTCTTTAGTGGAAGATAACCACCAGGCGAGGTTAATGCTCAAAGCATTTTCTACCACCTTATACCCTCAGAGTCTTATTATTATATGGTCACAAACTCAAATTAATGAGGAAAAATTCATGCACTGGTTTGGATTCGAACCAACGGACCCCTACACTACCTGGATTACCAGACTAGCTCGTTAACCACTTGACTACCAGTGCACAATAGTAGATATATGATCGATCAAACCTCACTCCTCCTGTGACATCACCATATGCGTCAGGAATTACCTCACACGTCACACGAATGACAGAAATTGAAAGATTCCTGTCACTCGTGATGATGTGTAGACGACTACAGAAAAAAAACGAGTCGTACAAGAAATTTGTGGGAAAAAATATCCTGATTATAACAATTCTACGAGAAAAAAAAAACAAAGCTTTTGGGACATTTAAAGTATTTAGTATCTAATAATAAGATACAATTACTGTTTTCATGAATAATATGGTAAAGGGAAAAAATTCCAGGAATACACACTAGCTGAAGACCCAGAGCCTAGAGGTTCATACTTCCAAGATGTGATAAACATGATGGACACAAGCTCGTAATATATTCTGCATTGAAGTCCATAGCAAAAAGAATCCATAGCAAAAAAAAAAACACACCGAGTGGTTATCTCGACAAAGCGCTGACTGCCCTTTAGGATAATATAATATTTTTATGATGCCTAAGAAGAGAAGTTCATAAATTATATTTTATTTTTTAAACATAATAAAAAACCACATCTAGTGGTGAGTAAGAAGGGAAAGAACCCTCAATTATCACCGTATTTCCTCACGGGTTTGCGAAGAAAAATTGAGGCTAGAAGAAGTGTTCTCTAGCTGGAAATTGATTTGAAAAATGTTCAGAACGCGTTTCAAAACGTACAATGACAAAATTTTAACCCATATTTCATTATTTTATTTTTCTTCTTTTTATGTATATAATTTCTTTTCTTTTTTCTTTGTCTTTGTCTTCTTCTTTTTTATCTCTTTTATCTTTTTTTTATCAAGGGTGGTGCGGAAGAGAATGCCGTTGGCATTAGCACCGCCCTTGATCAAGTTTTGTTTTGTTAATTTTAATTTCTATGTATGTATGTATATATTCTATGTTATATTATGTAAATTAAACTTGATCCAAAATGTAAAAAAAAAAAAAAAAAAAAAAAAAAATTTGGAGCTTTTCCAATTTGGAAATCAATTTGATCAAAATTTGAAAATAAAGGTACCATATTTGCCTAGGACATGTGCAATGTGCATAGTATATAGTTCACCATAATATGATTGGACTACCTCTTATTGAATAAGTTTTATGGGATTTTTATTAAACAGAATAGGCTGAACAGAATTTTTTTACACTCAGGTTAAAGGACTTATGAATCCCTTTAAGCCAGAAGTTGTTTTGGTGCCTTAGGTGGTTTGGTTAAACAAAATCGAAAGAAAAATCCATGCATTGGGTGTGTTCCAAACCCGGGAACCTAACCCAAGCTGAATAATCAACGGTCTTATCGATTTCAAAAATATCCGACCTTTCTTTAAATTCCTTGCCAAAACGGTTGGAGCGATCACTGTTTGGTACAACCATTAACTTTACAAAAACTTATCGGTTGCTTGGAGTTACTAATGGGTCATTTAGTTCATACACAGCTAGTGTTTTGTTAACACTGGTTCTTTTTATGTTCGTTGAAGGTGGTTCTCAAAAAAAGAAAATAGAAGAAGAAAAAAAAAAAAAACACTGCCAATTATGGACACAATACTTCCTCGTGATTGCTTCACATTGTAAACACGTGCCAATTTTGAGATTTTATAGAAAATTACTTGTATCTCCAACGGCTCAACCGATTTTCTTCAAATTTGTTTTATATGGTAGAATATCGTTTTTCTACAATCTGAATTCCACAAAAAATTCTGTATCGGCAAGTCGTGGTCCTTATTTTTTTACTTTTTTGTCCAAAATTTCGGATTTTCTTAAATATCAGAGTCAAATTATAATTAATTTAAAAATAAATATAAATAACCTATGTAAAACAATAATATGCATATTCTTACAAAATTTCATCGAAATCGGGTGTACCGTTCACGAGATATAAGCGTTTAAGTAAAAAGTTAGTGGTCAGGCGCATGGTCTCTATCACTCAGAACCGCTGGTATGAATTCGATGAATTTAAAATGGAACCATCTACAGAATGTCTCCTAGATGTGTGCAAAATTTCATCAAAATCGGTCGAGTAGTTTCCGAGATTTGCGCGTTACAAGGAATCGTTTTAACAGACCGACGGATCGACAGACCGACAGACGGACACAAAACCAAATTTACTCAGTAGGTTATGAAACGTCCAGAAATATGAAAAAAATTGAAATCGGAGCAAAAAAATATTTTTTTTTACAAAAACGAACACAATACTTCCGATTTCTAATATTAGAAATTCCTCGGAAGTAATAGATCAAAGAGTTTGTATCTTTACGAAAGGAAATTCAAGCAATTCAATTTATTTGTCTGTATACCTACAGAAACTATTGAAATGGTACACAAGTCTTTTAAGAACACAAACGAACATTACAGGCAAAACAGAGATACGATTATACAGTAGGCTTTCAGAAACGAAAATATAGGAAAAATACAGATACCAGAGTGGTACAAGCGGTTTAAAGATGGCCGTGCGTCTGTAGGCAGTGATGCTCATTCTAATCGACCTTCGACAGCAATAGGTAATATCGAATATGTACGACTTGCAATTTAAAAACACTACCGGCTGACTGTGCGTAGAAAATGATCTTGGAATACCAAAGAATAAAGTGGTAGGACTTTTTTTTTGGAAAACTAAGAATTGTCACCAATGGTTGAGAAAGTGCTGCAATTTAGCTTCAACTACAGGCAGTTCCTTATGTTGAAAATGCCCTTGAAAATCACCGGTTTGATGAAAGAACATCAATAATAATAATACTCTTTACTGAAAGGTATCCACCAGGCGAGGTTAATGCTCAAAGCATTTTCTATCATCTAACCCTCCGATTTTTTATGATAGGGCATCATTAATAATAATACTCTTTAGTGGAAGGTATCCACCAAAGGACGTGAATGCTCCAAACATTTTCTACCACCTACCTAACCCACAGCGTCTTATTATTATGTGGTTTGATGCTCAAAGTAATAAGAGTTTTCATTCATTGGATGGGATTCGAACAACGGATGCCTACGCTAGCTGAATTACCAGACTAGCGCCTGAACCATTTGACTATCAATGCAGCAACCTTCACATTAAAGCTGCTCTTTACAACGAAGAAAATAATGATATCACCAATGGTGAAATATAGT